>CM077216.1:23901755-25291755 GCA_039654625.1 Rhinogobio ventralis
CCTGGATGTGCATCCCACAAATCTCCATCAACTGCAAGATGCTATCCTATCAATATGGGCCAACATTTCTAAAGAATGCTTTCAGCACCTTGTTGAATCAATGCCACGTAGAATTAAGGCAGTTCTGAAGGCGAAAGGGGGTCAAACACAGTATTAGTATGGTGTTCCTAATAATCCTTTAGGTGAGTGTATATATATATATATATATATATATATATATATATATATATATATATATATATATATATATATATATAAATAATATGTAGTATATTAAAATATATAAAGTATATTAAAATAGAAAACCATTATTTTAAATTGTTATAATATTTCACAATATTACTGTTTTTCTGTATTTTTGATCAAATAAATACGGGCTTGATGAGCATAAGAGACTTCTTTCAAAAACAAAAATAGTAATGTGTCCAAACTTTTGACTGGTACAGTATTACAATAATAAGAATCAGTGTTGTAACTGTTAACTAAAACTATTAAAAAATGTTTTTGGTAATTGAAATAAAGCTGAAAATAAAATATAAGAAGAAAAATAGCTAAACCTGAAATGAAAATAAATTAAAGTTAAATAGAAACTATTAATAAATGACAACACACATAAGATCATAAGCACATAACAAACCTATTAAAGCAAACAAAAAATTTAATTCAACTGAAAATATAGAATAAAAGCTAATAAAAAAATATGAATACTAAAATAACACTAATGAGATTGTGTTCAAATGTGTTTAAATGTCAAGTAAATAAGTGTCACAAAAGCAAACTATGAAAAGCAAACTTTTCTTTGATTTTGTGGTGAAATTTGACCCAGACATGTTGTGGACAGATATTGTGAGAAAATAAACAAATTGCAATTCAACTGTTCTTTACATAATAAAACTGAGGACATGTGTGGTAGTTAATGTAATGATGTAAAGCACCTTTTGAGACCTCGACCTTTGGTAAACTGAAAATCTCCAAATCCATCGTGCCGCCTTTGGTTGAACTCTCAGGGATGTCAATCAAAACCAGTTTGTCAACACAGCTCTATGACGGAAAGTATGACATTACCACCTGGTCATAAAAATGTGGTTAAGCAGCCATAAGCTATTTCTGGCAAACAAAAGACAATCATGTAGTTACTTTCGCCATAATGCTCAACACGGCAGCTATTCCCAAATCTCCCCCGCCAATAACAGAAACTTTGACCTCTTGATCAGTCCGATTTCCACCTATAAGAGCAATTACAGATCATATTATGATTTGAATTCATAAATCTGGTACGGAACATGTGCAACTGCATTTTTTTTGCTTTTGTCCATTCCAGACATACCTTCATTAACTTTGAGATTTGTCACATAGGCCAGTAGATCGTTGGGATGGTCACCATGTGCTGAAGATTTGGTGCTCAGTGGAGGTTCCTCTTCAAACTTAGCGATCATCTCTGTCAGAAGCCCATTCACAGATGACTTTGGCTGCAATAGTGACATTTTTTTGTAATATATATATACACTGTCAAAGTTAGCATTAACGCATGCAATACATTCTTCCAGTTTAACGCGTTAATAATATTTAACACAATTAATGCAGCATTCGCTTTTCTGTCATCCTTTTGCTAGCGACCACGCTCTTATTCATGCAAATGATTTTAAACCATTCAAGCGCGACAAGACAAAAGAGAACACGCTGTCTGTGAATGTGTGACACACACACGACGCATAGAAAGACACGCGCCAGTATCATGCACAGACATCATACAGACAGCGCACCAGAATTGAGTTCTCTTTCATGCTTGAATGAACAATAACACAGAATTATGCCAAAATGCAGTTGTCGAGTATTCTCATAAAAGCAGTTTTACACAAGTTAAATAACGTCTTAAATGAAAGAGCTCAGCGTCATGTTCGGCAGCAGCAAATCTGCTGAAAGTCTGTCATTAATGTTAATCAAAGAACAAAGGTAACAGAGAAAATTGTAGCTTTAAATTGTGATGGCTAGACGACTGGGTCAGAGCATCTCCAAAACTGCAGCTCTTGTGGGGTGTTCCCGGTCTGCAGTGGTCAGTATCTATCAAAAGTGGTTCAAGGAAGGAACAGTGGTGAACCGGCGACAGGTTCATGGGTGGCCAAGGCTCATTGATGCACGTGGGGAGCAAAGGCTGGCCCGTGTGGTCCAATCAAACAGACGAGCTACTGTAGCTCAAATTGCTCAAGAAGTTAATGCTGGTTCTGATAGAAAGGTGTCAGAATACACAGTGCATCGCAGTTTGTTGCGTATGGGGCTGCATAGCCGCAGACCAGTCAGGGTGCCCATGCTGAGGGGTCACCGCCGCCAAAAGCGCCAACAGTGGGCACGTGAGCATCAGAACTGGACCACGGAGCAATGGAAGAAGGTGGCCTGGTCTGATGAATCACGTTTTCTTTTACATCACATGGATGGCCGGGTGCGTATGCATCACTTACATGGGGAACACATGGCACCAGAATGCACTATGGGAAGAAGGCAAGCTGGCGGAGGCAGTGTGATGCTTTGGGCAATGTTCTGCTGGGAAACCTTGGGTCCTGCCATCCATGTTTACTTTGACATGTACCACCTACCAAAGCATTGTTGCAGACCATGTACACCCTTTCATGGAAACGGTATTCCCTGGTAGCTGTGGCCTCTTTTAGCAGGATAATGCGCCCTGCCACAAAGCAAAAATGGTTCAGGAATGGTTCGAGGAGCACAACAACGAGTTTGAGGTGTTGACTTGGCCTCCAAATTCCCCATATCTCAATCCAGTGGAGCATCTGTGGGATGTGCTGAACAAACAAGTCCGATCCATGCAACTTACAGGACTTAAAGGATCTGCTGCTAACATCTTGGTGCCAAATACCACAGCACACTTTCAGGGGTCTAGTGGAGTCCATGCCTCGACGGGTCAGGGCTGTTTTGGCAGCAAAAGGGGGACCAACACAATATTAGGAAGGTGGTCATAATGTTATGCCTGATCTGTGTATTATAGTGTAATGTCAGCAGTAGTAACTGTCGATGCAGGTGAAGCTGTCCGAAAGGGATGTCCAGGTACGACCTCGGATTGTATCCAAAAAACATAAAACCACAGCTGCCCGACTCCCTGCAGAATTAAATGTGCACCTGGACTCCCCGGTTTCCACCAAAACTGTTCGTCTGGAGCGCCACAGATTCAATATTCAAGGTCGGGCTACTATAGCCAAAACATTTGGTCACTCGTGCCAATGCCAAATGTTGGTTTCATTCAAATGTCGGTTTGCACTGGTGCCAAATCTTGTGAAATATTATTATCATTATTATTTTTATTACAATTTAAAAGAACTGGGGTCTACAAAGCCAGTTTAGGTGGATCGCCAGGTAAGTTTCAGTTTAGTTTGCACCAACCCTGGGTTTTAGGCACCATGAAAGTGGCTCAGATTTTAGCGGTGTTCATCGTCATAGTAACTTACGCTCCACGGCTAACCTGCTCCGGGGCAGGTTATGTTTTGGGTAAGAGATCTCAAACCGAAATTGTACCAATCAGCTGTGAGCAAAGTGACATCTCTGAAGAAATAAAGTCACTTCCCCAGTTTCTCTTGCTCCAGATTAAAGGTCACTACATAGTAACAGATTTTTAAATACAAATCTAGCTTTTAGCGATGATTATTTATTATAAATATTTTATGTGATTTATATATTATTTATATAATTATTATACCCAGAATCCATTACTCATGACCAGTTTTAGTTTAGGTATTTTAATATATACAGATAATATGTACCCTAATATAAATACACTTTAGAATCAAAAGACAAAGCTTTAAAAATTATTACACGTGAGCTTACATGTTATGTCTCTGTATACAATATATCATCAACTAATTTCACAATTTTCACTTGCACTGATATAGCAAGAGATGTTCTTCCTCTTGTGTTAATGCATTTATGTACTTCATATTCTTCAATCTCTTGATCTTCGGCAGAAAAGAGAATTGAATCTCGCTGATTCTCTCACGAGAGGTGAATCATGTTTCAAGGCATGTGATTGGCTGTTCACTAATGATGTCACGGTTTCATGTGCACACGCTCCATAAACTCAGAATCAAAGCCTGAGTTGACAGAGAAAGTTGATGATCAGCGTCACTACCAACAAAGCCTGATTTAATTGGTTCTTTTTTAATATATTTTATAATATAATTTAATCCTGTGAAGCTGAATTTTCAGCATCATTACTCCAGTCTTCAGTGTCACATGATCCTTCAGAAATCATTCTAATATGATGATTTGCTGCTCAAGAAACATTTCTGATTATTATCAATGTTGAAAACAGTTGTGCTGCGTAATAATTGTGTGGAAACTGTAATAAACTACCATTCAAAAAAAATATTACTTTTATTCAGCAGGGATGCATCAAATTGATCATAAATGAGATTAAATACATTTATAATGTTACAAAAGATTTCTGTTTCAAATAAATGTTTCTATTCATCAAAAAAAATCTGAAAAACCTGTTTTATATTAAGCAGCAAAAACTTACAATTGTCAACATTCTTAATAATAAGAATCATTATTAAAAATTAAGTACCAATAATAATTGATAACTGAGCATCAAATGATTTCTGAAGGATCATGCGACACTGAAGACGGGAGTAATGATGCTGAAAATTCAGCTTTGATCACAGAAATAAATTATATTGTAAAATATATTCAAATAGAGAACAGTTCTGTTAAATTTTAATAATATTTCACAATATTACGCTTTCGTTTTTTTCTGTATTTTTGTGAACACAAGAGACTTCTTTTAAAAGCATGAAACATTAAGAAAATATATTTATATATATTTTTTTTTTCAATCAAACTATCAAATATATATATACAAAAAGTATTTTGGGTTACACTTTATTTTATGGTGTCATTGTTACAGTGTAATTATATATTTAAGTACTGAGTAATATTGATTAACTACATGTACTTACTATAGGGTTAGGGTAGGATTAGGATTTGGCTGAGGGTTAGTTGCATGTAATTATGCATAATTTACAGTTATTACTATGGTAAGCACATGTAACATATGTAACAAGGACACTGTAAAATAAAGTGTTACCGTATTTTGCATATACTGTAAATAATTTCAGTCAGAAATGATATTAAGTTCTCTTACATGGTCCCAGTTGTGCAGACCCGGCAGGTGTATCCTCCCCTTCGAATCGACATGTTTACCCTCCCGTATGACCATGCTGGACGTGGGTCTCAGGAAGCAGATGGGAGGCGTGAAAGGAAAGGAATCCAAGAGCCAAAGCAGGATGGGCAGGTTATATGAGTGCCCTGTGAATACATTAACATCCACAAAGACAGTGTTCAAGTCAACATAAAGAAGAGTCTTCTGAGCAATTATCAATGAGCTATTATATCTAGTATATTCCTTCTTCGAATAAACAATAGATTCACTTTCATTGAGTCTCACCTTGATATCTGACTGGGATGTTTCCAACCAGTTTGAGAATATCCTTCTGTAAACTGTCACTAAATGCTGTAAAAGAGGTTTCAGTAATGACTCAAATGATTACAAGTAAGATGTATACACTAATTTAACTAACTAAACCAGATAAATGTGGTTTTATTTGTTACTATGTACTGTGATCTTTAAGAAAATGACTTACTGTATGTTCCAGATTTTACCTCCATATCAGAGTGAAGGCGTGACACTTTCTGTAGCTCCTCAACAGCCACATCACGAAATTTATACTAGTCAGGAAACAAAGTAACATGTTAGAGTTAAACATGTTAAATAATCCATATTTAAAGGCGTACATTTTGACACTCTTGACTAAACTTTCAAACAGGTTTAACCAGTGTCTGTTATCTTCCTTACTTAAGAGTTATTAGCATGATTGTTACTCACCTTAGAGAGAATTTTCTTCACAGATTCCGAGTTTAAATCCATGATCTCTGTTTAAAGGTGTGCGGTAAAACCGGGGAAGCCCGAGCTGTTCAATCTCAAGCAGGCAATAAAGTGAAACTTCCGCAACACATTTCAGCTGACTGTCGTCTGGTGACCTACGGCAAGCCGAGAGGAGTGATGTCATGCAAATAAAACACCTACGGATGACGAGGCGGTTTTATTTATTTTATTAAAACAGTCATTACAAATTGAATGTAAAAAATACAATTATAATTAAGTATATTTATAAGTAATTAGTATAAGTATATTAAGTTATGGACATTTTCTGCAATCAACATAAAATATATTTTTAGTTAATATTTTAGGGTTGGGTTTTTGAAGGCACCTTTATGAATCTTATATATTTATCTACACCGCTCAGGCATAACATTATGACTGAATATTGTGTTGGTCCCCCTTTTGCTGACAAAACCTTCCTGACCCGTCGAGGCATGGACCCCTGAAGGTGTGCTGTGGTGTCTGGCACCAAGATGTTAGCAGCAGATCCTTTAAGTCCTGTAAGTTGCGAGGTGGGGCCTCCATGGATCGGACTTGTTTGTTCAGCACATCCCACAGACTGGGCCACATCAATGCATGGGCTTTACCTGGACTTAAGCCCAGGGGCGGGCTGGGAGAGGGCCCCGATGATGCCGGAAAATATTGAATTGAGATCGCATTCTTTTAACGATTAATCATGCAGCTCTAGTTGGTAGCAGTTCTGGTGGATAAAGGGACCCTCAAGAGGTAAAGCCCAGGGGCCCCTTATAGTCTTAATGCGGCCCTGCCTACATCTGGCCAGATCTGAGGAATTTGGCTGGCAGGACCCAAGGTTTCCCAGCAGAACATTGTCCAAAGCATCACACTGCCTCCGCCGGCTTGCCTTCTTCCCATAGTGCATCCTGGTGCCATGTGTTCCCCAGGTAAGTGACACACACGCACCCAGCCATCCACGTGATGTAAAAGAAAACGTGATTCATCAGACCAGGCCACCTTCTTCCATTGCTCCGTGGTCCAGTTCTGATGCTCACATGCCCACTGTTTGTGCTTTCGGTGGTGAACGGGTCAGCATGGACACCCTGACTGGTCTGCGGCTATTCAGCCCCATACGCAACAAACTGCGATGCACTGTGTATTCTGACACCTTTCTATCAGAACCAGCATTAACTTCTTGAGCAATTTGAGCTACAGTAGCTCGTCTGTTTGATTGGACCACACGGGCCAGCCTTCGCTCCCCACATGCATCAATGAGCCTTGGCCGCCCATGACCCTGTCGCCGGTTCACCACTGTTCCTTCCTTGCACCACTTTTGATAGATACTGACCACTGCAGACTGGGAAGTTTTGCTTGCTGGTTTCTGAAAAACTGGCAGTTTTGGAGATGCTCTGCTTTTTCCTGCTTCTAACAAATCAACTTTGAGGACAAAATGTTCACTTGCTGCCTAATATATCCCACCCACTAACAGGTGCCGTGATGAAGAGATAATCAGTGTTATTCACTTCATCTGTCAAAGTGAATAATATAAACGATTTAAACTTTATGTCTCACTCACAAATCTAGTTAAGTTTTTCATATTAGACATTTATAACACTATACTTTGTATTATAAACGTGGCAATAAATTACGAATTAACACTACTAGGTTAGCGTTTCTAATTTCACATCGTTCTCTCTTCTGACTGCTGTAATCAATCTCTCTACATTTTAAATATTTTTTAAAAGTACTTAGAAACGCTGTTGTGATTTTTTTATTTTGCCTTTGGAGCAAATGGGAAAACAAAAATATTTGCTGTCGTCTCCCGTCCACCGCTATACAAGTTTACCCAAATAGGACAACAACTTAACCGCTTCTGAGAAACCTGGAAATTTGAAAAGGGTCCATAGGGAAGAAAATACAACTTCTGTTTCATGCCAACTTTAGTAATTCTCCTATATTAACTTGACATTCAATTCAAACTCAAAATCTATTAAGGTCCTCCAGCATCATTTATTTTAGTGTAAATTATTATCCAGGTGCTGAAATAGTACATAGGCATTGTTGTAACTTTTTATGTTATTTTTCACAGCACTGAATGGACCAATCACAGTTGTTTGTGATTAAAGATTTTTTTTTTTATCTAGTTAGAGAGATTTTTGTTTATGACAATCATTGGAATACTACTTAAGTGGTTATACTTTATATCGTTTCAATGTTTTAATATAAGCCTTTGTCCCAATCGGATGGGGACATTCCATATCCAGCAGAACTGCCTTCCATTTCTCATTCTGACAAACTCATTTCTGCAGACCAAATGCATGCTTGCTTAAATCAAAATATAAATATATTGGGTGAAAATTGACAATGCCACTGAGCATTTACTATTGTCTTTTCTGATGGAATATTTTTTCAATAATGTTGAGGTTATAGTCACTTTTTCTGTTCAATGAAATCCTGTTGAAGATTGGGAGACAATTTTAAATTATTAACAGTGAAAACATATGGGATTTTTGCATTCTGCCTTTTGGTCATTATAAAATGTAGAAAATATTTTTTTGTGTAGTCATGATAGGGTGATTTAAAACATTTGAAAAAGTATTAAATAAATGTAACCATTTATTAAACAAAATAAATGCAAGATCAAAAATGTCCACCCTGTTAGGGACAGATACAAATGACTAAAATGCATTTTTGTTTACTTTTTAAAGTACTACATTATTGATACTTTTTCATTAATTTTCATTGTCACTAAATTATTAGTATTTTATTATTATTTTATTAAACTATTGTAAAAAAAAAAAAAAGAAAAAAAAAAGGTGGACAAGTGTTGTAAAGAATGGATGGATGGATGGATGATTTCCTATCGCTCATGTACAACCAGTACATGTATGAACTGGATTTAGATGGGAAACAATATGTAAAACATTACCAACGAACTTCTTCAACTTGAAACATAAATGACTTTCACAATCACTATGTACACTCTGTGTCCACTCTGTTATCTCTTCTGATATAACAGGGTGGACATTCTGACCTAAAATCAGCCAATGCACTGCGAGTAAAAACAAGCTAACCTAGGTTCAAAAAGAATTGCATGGTCTTTAAAACTGTCATTTTAAAAATATGATTTTTCTACTTTTTTCACATTCACCTTAACAGGGTGGACGTATTAAGTTTGAGCACATCAAATTTGAAAGATGAAAATGGTAAAAATAGATAAGGAGGAATCTCACTCACTTGCCCAAGTTGAACTTCAATGAGTTCCAATGGTGTTATTACTTTTAAGGCAGATAATGATTTTTACTGGGGACAAGAAAAGCGCCAAATCCCAGGAATGATCCCCCCTAAGAAGGCTAATCCTGGAAAAACTCAAAACCTAAAAATATTTTGGAGTTCTTGGGCAAACCAATGGCAACATCATGTGGGCCCAAGACACAACTATTAACCATCAAACAGGCTTTTAATATCTTTGTCTATTAATAAATAAACGACTAAGTTCATAAATGCTCATTTATATTCAGGAATATTCATCTATCATTCGGATCTTTATTCTGGAAAATATACCATGCACACAATGACTTAATTATGCGCATATAAAGCGATTTCTCTGTTCTCCAGGATGGATGCTACGAAGGTGTGTAAAATCAATGTAATTTGCCTACAAGCAAGGCAAGTATGATGCCTTGTATGTGCCTTACTTTAAAGCCGATAATGAAGACACAATGGTGATACCTTTGCGGGCGTTTACTCTAGGCCAGTGTTTCCCAACCCTGTTCCTGGAGCCACACCAACATTACACATTTTCCAACTCTTCCTGAACAAACACACCTGAATTAACTCATCAGCTTGTTAGTAGACTTCAAGACGGGGAGATAAAGGGGTTAGATGAGGGAGACATCCAAAATGTGCACTGTTGGTGTGCCTACAGGAACAGGGTTGGGAAACACTGCTCTAGTCTGGTCAGTGACAATTAGCGCGAACAAAGGTAGGCAAATGTTAGCATGCCTTGTCTATAGCTATATCGAGTAGCGCCCTCTGTTAGTGTTCAATTTCTACAAGTGTTGTCTGGATCAATAACCCTTAAAAGTACTGTGGTGGTAATAATTCGCATTTGTAACCCATTGTATCAAATGGCACAAAGGTTCTTCACAGAATGCCATTGCATTGCAACTACTAAGTGACATTAGTTTGTGGACTAGTTGTCTAGACAAAGCAAGAAATGTTGAAATTTGAATGATGCCATTCACATTACAAGAACATGTTGTGCAATGTGACACGTCCACAGAACTAAGTTTATATTTGAGCTTCATACCAGCGAACTCATTTTACTTCCAGATTTCTGTAACCAGATCCACCATTAAAGCAACAACAGAATTAACAAATGACAAGACAACAATATCTGTCAAATCACTTTAACAAAAAATACATTGGAAAAATGGCAGTCTTCTGTCTTTTCTCACCAATTAAATAGTACAAGTAATAAAATAACTCTCCCGAAATCAGGACCAATTTTGAAGAAGTTGGTGCTTGAGATGCAAGGCATCCACATCAATATACTTACATTGTTTTTACAGATACAAAAATTGCCATTCTCAGATATTAATTTCATATATAATTTTCTCCGAAGCTCAGCTATGTCAGATGGGCTCATGATAGTGCAAACCTGCTCCCGTGGCTTGGGCTTTCAAATAAATAGTGTAACAATGTCAGTGGCATAAGGAAGGCATTTCCATTCTGCTCGGTTCCAACCACATAAGACTAGATTCAAAGTCAAGTAACAAACTAAATCTTTTTCCGCTTTGCTTTCATTGCTAGTTTTCTTTTCATCTCCTCCTCCTCCAGTCGCAATTCTTCTTCATCCTCCTTGATACCCAGGCGTAAACTAAAGCAGAAAAAACAGATGTCATTATGGAAGTAACTTTCGCCGGTCTTCTGCGTAAAGGGAGAGAAGCATTTTTATTTCGGTCTATCGGAACACAATCATTTTCTCTTCTTGGCATTCTTCCGCTTCATCTCCTCAAGTTCACGTCTTTCCTCCTCCTGGTCCTCGAACACTGCCATTCGCAGGCTAATCAGACAATCGGGGAAAGGCATAACACAAGAAATACACAGAAAAGAGGCAAAAGTGTGATGATTTGGTGAAAATGAGGATGAACCACATCAGTTAGTCAGAGCTACTATTTTTCCACTCATAGTATGCAGCTGAATTTGTTGGTTTACCTCCTTGCTTCCTCTTTCTGCTGATCTTTCCAGCTGCTCTCCATAAACTTCAGTGCATAGTCACTTTCATCTTTATATCTATTGAAACGAAGGACACGTTACCACAACGCATGCAAAAACCCCTTGTATTTTAAGGCTATTTTAACATTTGTTCCCGTCACCTTTAACTAACAAGATCAAATACTTGTTTCAAAGCAAATTATATTTTATGTAACTCACTTGGACCTGTCATAGCCAAAGATTTCCCTGATATGTTTTGAAACTTCATCTTGGTCTTCTCCTTCATCGTCGATGAAGTCATCCATCTCCGAGTCGTACTCTTCCTCATCTTCATACTTCCGTTTATAAGTGGATGTTATGGGGGGCAACGATGGGCCTTCAAAAACAGCAAGGGATACAACTTTAAAAACATGCAAGAACACACATAAGGCATTGATGTTGCTACTGACTACAAGTTTAAGACAAATGCCCTCATTTATGAAACAAGAATGAATGCATGTATAAATAATTCATAAATTTCCATGCAAAATCAATGCAACAATTCAGAGACACAATTAACGCAAGAATCAATTAAATTCATTCCACTTGTTTCATAAATTACCAAGTATGTAACAAACAAAAAACTGTATTCCTAGTTTTGCAGATTACTCACTAAAAGCGGAAGCTTCCATGATCAACTCCCATCAAGTACAATTAAAGGAATATTCTGGTATTTTATAATATCTGGTAGGGCTGCCCCCAACTAAAGATTTTTCTAGTCGACTAGTAGTCATTCATTTAAGCCATTAGTCGACTAATCGTACATTTACAGGGCTGTACAGTGCGACATATACGCTCACCTAAAGGATTATTAGGAACACCATACTAATACTGTGTTTGACCCCCTTTCGCCTTCAGAACTGCCTTAATTCTACGTGGCATTGATTCAACAAGGTGCTGAAAGCATTCTTTAGAAATGTTGGCCCATATTGATAGGATAGCATCTTGCAGTTGATGGAGATTTGTGGGATGCAGATCCAGGGCACGAAGCTCCCGTTCCACCACATCCCAAAGATGCTCTATTGGGTTGAGATCTGGTGACTGTGGGGGCCATTTTAGTACAGTGAACTCATTGTCATGTTCAAGAAACCAATTTGAAATGATTCGAGCTTTGTGACATGGTGCATTATCCTGCTGGAAGTAGCCATCAGAGAATGGGTACATGGTGGTCATAAAGGGATGGACATGGTCAGAAACAATGCTCAGGTAAGCCGTGGCATTTAAACAATGCCCAATTGGCACTAAGGGGCCTAAAGTGTGCCAAGAAAACATCCCCCACACCATTACACCACCACCACCAGCCTGCACAGTGGTAACAAGGCATGATGGATCCATGTTCTCATTCTGTTTACGCCAAATTCTGACTCTACCATCTGAATGTCTCAACAGAAATCGAGACTCATCAGACCAGGCAACATTTTTCCAGTCTTCAACTGTCCAATTTTGGTGAGCTCGTGCAAATTGTAGCCTCTTTTTCCTATTTGTAGTGGAGATGAGTGGTACCCGGTGGGGTCTTCTGCTGTTGTAGCCCATCCGCCTCAAGGTTGTGCGTGTTGTGGCTTCACAAATGCTTTGCTGCATACCTCGGTTGTAACGAGTGGTTATTTCAGTCAAAATTGCTCTTCTATCAGCTTGAATCAGTCGGCCCATTCTCCTCTGACCTCTAGCATCAACAAGGCATTTTCGCCCACAGGACTGCCGCATACTGGATGTTTTTCCCTTTTCACACCATTCTTTGTAAACTCTAGAAATGGTTGTGCGTGAAAATCCCAGTAACTGAGCAGATTGTGAAATACTCAGACCGGCCCGTCTGGCACCAACAAACATGCCACGCTCAAAATTGCTTAAATCACCTTTCTTTCCCATTCTGACATTCAGTTTGGAGTTCAGGAGATTGTCTTGACCAGGACCACACCCCTAAATGCATTGAAGCAACTGCCATGTGATTGGTTGATTTGATAATTGCATTAATGAGAAATTGAACAGGTGTTCCTAATAATCCTTTAGGTGAGTGTATGTTGCACATGCTACGAAAAAAATTGGTCTGTGCGATACAGTTTTCCATGTGTGTAAAACACAGCCGTTTGTACTCGTGTGTAACGTTAGCTGATGCACATGCACCCCCTCCCGCTCAATATCCTTCAAAAACAAAAGCGCAAGTTAACTGGCTGAGACCTACACACTGGCAAATCCGTTCATCATAAATCCAAAGCTTAAGTATGATGTAAATGAGATTCATTGTGCGGTGTGTAGTTTAAAGTTTTGCGTGAGCTCAGGCGCGCTATAAACGGGCACTCTTTTCTAGCTTCCTAAATATAATCCATTCATAATTTAAAGAAAACTTTTGTTTGTCATGCAGACGATACTGACAGACACATTTAATTACGGGAGTGAATCTGCAAAATTCTTCCGCGAGTCCCTCCTGAAATTGTCCACAGTGATAACCATTGCAACGGACTGGACAAAACATCTGACAAGCCTATGTCAAAATAGCTCAGTGCACAAAAAAAAAAAAGAGTCTGTTTTGGCTGAATATGTTCAGCAGCTTCTACTGTTGAAGACAAAAACTATAAAAATATTAGATAAAAGTTATTACATTATTAATAAATAAATTGTTTATTTATTTTGTATTTTCAAGTAATCACAGTAGTTAAATAATTAACCCTTCTAGGCTTTTGGGGTCTGGGCTTAATGAAAAAAAAAAAAGTTCCCTTCATCTAAATGGCATGAAAGGAGTGGTCCTCTGCAACCATCTAGTGGTTATAATGGTAATTTCATGCCCGTTTCATTTTAAAAGTGCTTGTTTACCAACAGCGTGGCACATTTTCCATGTTATCTCCATGAATGAAAATGAGAAATGTAGATCTTTAAATAGAATTTTACTTGCGTTTAATGCTGTTGTGAGGTTGAATTGTAAATGGATGTTGTTTAGATTGTAGTCAGAGATATTGGGCCGTATAAACAAAACTGACAATGTTAAGCAATAAGTGTTACATTCCTGCAGTTTGCCATTTTGGGAAAAGAAAGAAAATGTTTGTCTGTAAAGTTTTTGTTAAGGGTTGGATTTTGCATGCCCTGTATGAGACATTATCAGTCTTTTGCCTGTTTAAGTGACGAACTGTGCTACTTGTGGTTGTTTTATGAGATGTAACGTGCGTTTTATACTTGGGCTACAAAAAGTTCAACCTCTGTAGCATCAGTGCTATGTGCAAAAAAAGTACAGCCCTGATTTATATTAATTTAAATTACTTGAATACATACTGGAGGGAAATACTAAACCTTTAATTTAGGCGTAATATGCCTATTTCATGCTCAAGTGGACGCATAGCTTGCCGCAAAGCACCGGCAAAAGTAATGATTATACGCTTTAATGCGTTGAAACGTGTTAATTATTTAATAAACTAGTGTTTTCTGAGTCAGTGTCGGCTGCAAAGATGAAGTTGGCGATGCTGACTTGCCATTTCCGAATATAGTGAACGTGCCTATAGAGAGAAATGCACCTTTCATAGGGATTACACAAGCAGAGTTTGTTTTCAATTTGAATTGGTTTGTTTAAAAGTAGACATTTTAAGCTTTCTATAGATTTATGTAGCTACGCTGAGTTTCGGTTCATTTTTGTGACGCGCTCCAGTTCAAAGTGTTAGATCTTTTTTACGTATTTTAAGTTGTTTCCGCTGTTATCAGGAAAAAAATGCAAGAGATCACGACGGCTAATACTTCAGCTTCCACACTCCGCACAAACACTTAGATATGCGCCTAATAATAGCGCACATTTAACATTAGAGCAGGTGGCCATGTGAAATTGCTACTACCTACATGTTTCAAATAATAAGCCATATTTGAGATTGATGGATGATAGGCGAACGTTTGGATTTCCTGCCCAACATATGTAATTACCATAAGGACCCGCCGTTAAGGTTTTTTTTTTTCTGCGACTAACCGACTAATACAATTTTGGTTGACTACTTCTCCTTGAATAAGGTTTAATCGACTATTAAGGGGAAGCCCTAATATGGTATAAGATCCTATCCCTGTCTGCAAAATCCTAAAATTCACCCCAGAATTCCTCAGTGCCTCCAAAACAGAGCATGTTATCTCAATACCATCTTGTGGCAAATCAAAATTCACACACCAATTAGCACTATGCTAAGCTAGTAGGCTTAGCGGTTACCTTCTTAACCGAAGGATATTAAAGGAAAACGTTTTTGGCATTTTAGCTTCAGTAAAAGAGTATGCAATTTAAAAGACTAACATATTTTCATTTTGTTATACTAAATGCACAGTAAAGCGAATTCATCTTAATTTCTAATCGGACACAGATTACAGTTTCATAAAAACCCAATGGAATCGCTTTGGAATCTGAGGAATATAAAACAGGATTTTTTCACGACACAGGGATTAATAATGTTTGATGAGCTCACAATTATCACCGAAAATAATTTTGACTTGTCCCCTCAGTTTGTAAAAACAAAAGTACATGAACATCAGCAAGAAACACAAATTACAATCGTCTTTTTGGCTTCATGAATGAGAAAGAAAAAACAAAAAAAAGTAGGACAAGAATTGATTGGATCATTGTTGTTTGCTCATTTCATTGATCTCATGCCCTCACACTGGTGTCATCAGATAAGAGATGTGGTTGCGAGGGGAAGTTAATGTTTTGGATTAAAGATTATGAGAGTGCATTCATAAAAAAGGATGTAAACAAATAAATAATTTATAATAAACACTGAAATATTTCACAAAAAAATAAGACTCGTCGATTTTGATTTCGTGGTGACTTAAATGTTTGCGTCATCTCTTTATGGTATCCTTGCCTATAAAGATGGTAACTTCTAGAATTATACGTGACAGGAGATCAAAGAAAACTTTACAAAGGTCAGTAAGTGACTAACACACTTTGTCTCATGTCACCCCTTAACAGAATACATTTTCCTGTAATGCCTACTTCTGTTGAAAGTTCATTATATTAATGGATTTTCAGTTTCTTTCAAGGGACAAATAGTAATAATTTTGGGGTATCTTGGGATTGTGATCTGTAGAAACGGTTGTTCTCTTCACAATATTAACAATTAGTATTAATGAAACACTTATCTCTTACCAGGAGGTTTAACGAAGATTCTGTGGCCTGAGGGGCCAATCACGGTCTTGGGGGCTTGTGGCCCCGGAGGCCTTGGAACCATCCCAGGTCTCGATGCAAAGTTCTTTGATGAAATAGTCTCTGAAACAACAGTACACTGAGGTCTTCCAGGGCCAGAGCCCATGCTATTTATCGGTCTCCCAGGAACACCACTTCCCATCCTACTTGGTCCATTTATAGAGGCCCTGGAGCTTCCAGGAACTTGCTGACTTTGCAAACTACCACCTGGTCTTGGTTGCCTCGAGGGGTCACCAGAAGAGGGTCGTACAAGTCCGTTGCTACCAGGTCGAGGTGGAGCAACACTTCCAGGCCGAGGTGGAGCAACACTCCCAGGTCGGGGTGGAGCAGCACTCCCAGGTCGTGATGGAGCAACACTCGCAGGTCGTGATAAATGTCCTGGTTTTGCTGGTTTATGAGGTTGCCCACCTCTATCGGAGTTACTAGGTCTACCCTGCACAGAGTTTTTGAGTGGTCCTTGACCTGATCTAGCTGCACCAGGAGCAGCTACAGTGCGACTTCCCGAAATACTTGATTTCCCTTGAGATATTGAGGTATTCCCCTTCCTTGGGGTAAGGTCACTTGAGGTTGTGGGCCTTTGGCCTTGTGAGGGTCTAGGTGGTGCTTGTTTGGCGTTAAACTGAGCACCATATTTCATGGCAGCTTTACCATTAAAGGCACCTGAGGAGCCTGAGTTGTTTCTGTCTCCGTGTAGTTTGGCAGAACCTGGAGTTCGTTCACTGGATGCTTGAAGCTTTGGCTTTTTGCTGGTACTGCTTGACTGGTGCTTTTCTACTTGTGGCTTGGGCAATTTCCCATTTTTGCCGTCTCGATCTACATTCTTCTTCTGAGAATTTGAGCTGGATTGAGATCTGCTGTCTTTCAGTCCTGAATTCTTCTCTGGTTTTGCATCCTTCCCTTTATTCTGTGTCTTGACCCTGCGCTCCATTTCCAGCTCTCGAATCTCCTCTGCTGTTCTGAGCCTCTCTTCAGTCTTCTTCACTACTTTTAGTTCAACGGGTTCAAATTGCTTCTTTTGCGCAAGTTTCAAGAGGTCCGCAAAATTCATTGATGGCGGGCCCGGCCTAGCTGGAGCACTGGCTTTTTTCGGTTTAATGTCAGCTTTGTTGGAGAACTCAGCCCGAGAACGAGATTGAGGCTGCGGCTGAGGCTTGACAGGCCTGCTTTGTTCATCAGATTCAGAATCTGTACCCTCATAGTCATAATTAATATCATCATCATCATCATCATATGTGTTTGACATTTCCTGATCTTCTGATCTGTCCTCCTTTGAATGCCTCCTTTTGGGCTGGTCTATGACAGGGACGCCATTGTAACCTTTGAAATTGTCCTTGGTTCGTGAAGCCATTGCTCGTGCCTTCCTGTCTGATTTCAGCTCCACTCTTTTGGCTAACAGCTCTTCTTTTGCTTTCTTATTCTGTAGATCTAAAAAGGAGAAGCAAAGTGATATCAAAATATGCATCATATAAGTGCCATTTTCTCTCCCTCAAGTCTTTCCAAATCCCTATGTCAGGGGTGTCCTATCCTGCAGAGTTAATTCCAATCATAATTAAATATGTCTGAACTGCCAAACCAAGGTCTTCAGGAATACTAGAAACTAACTGGCAAGTGTGTAGGAACATGTTGAAGCAACACTCTGCAGAACATTAGCAGGATTGGACACCTGAATCTAAGACTTGATTCTCTGAAACACAGAAGGTAAACTTTTATAATTAAAACAAATGTGGATGGATGCTGTCAATATTTCAAATTTAAACAAAAAATTAAGTATTATAAAAGTGGTCCATACAATTTGTGTGCTAGATATATGCGATATACTGGGACAGGGCTGCAACAACTAATTGATAAAATTGGTAACAAAATTGGTTGACTATTGTTATTGATTATAAAGGTGCTCCGATTGATCGGGTGCTGAAAAAATGAAAAGTTGCGATTTTCTAGACCGATATGGCTAGGAACTATACTCTCATTCCTACGTAATAATCAAGGAACTTTGCGCAATGATATTACGCAGCGCCAGAAAATAGTCCCCAGCACGCTCCCTGTGCAAGCAGGTTGTCACGTTGGTTATGTTGACGGAAGTCAGGCGCTGCGTAATATTTCACCTGCCATGGTATGGCAGCAAAGTTCCTGGATTATTACGCAGGAATGAGAATTAATAAATATTAATGAAACAACAAAAGACAGAAAATCCCACACTGCTCTTTAGTAGATTTAGTAGGATTAATCTATATTAAATTTATACAGTGAAGACTATGCAGTGTTGTTTTACATTTGATTACTCTGTTGATAAAGGAATGCTGTATTTATTAAAGTCTCCGTGAGCCGGAAGTTGCAACCGTCTTTACTTCAGTGCTGTGACACATTTCCAAGTGAAACAGAATATTGAATAGAGGGCAGGGTTTTATTTTAGCGCACCTCCTCTCCCATCCCTCGCTCATAGCAGACTAACGGTTGGGAGAGTGGTTAAGTGGTTAAGGACATTCAACCCAAGCCATCAAACTGACGTCATCAGAGAAGGAAAGCATTCCAGGCAAATTTTCAGATTTTGATTAAAGATTACCACGCCAAACAATTTTTTTTTGTGTATTAACGGATTAACTGTTCACCACAAGACTAGTAAAGAGCGCTAACAAAATAAATATGTTAATGGAATATGTTGCACATGTAATAATACATTTATAGTTTTGAATTTATGATACTTTTCTCTTTTTTTATGAACTTAAAATAGTTGGGCTATTATTTATTCCGGTAATCGATATTAGCCAATACTGCTTCCAGTGATCATAAATGATTATGAATAAAATATTTATCTTGATAATATGATATATATATATATATGAGAACAGCAACTGTGAAGATAATAAATGTAAGGGTTAATGTCACCTTTCACAAGACAGATATGAGTTTTGGTTTTCTTTATAATTTTATAATTTAAACTGGTTTCTGATTTAAAAATGTGTACAACAGTTGGTCGTTTTTACAATGAAATCTGTGACATTTATGTTGTCGATCAACCTTGCCATGATGTCTAAATATAAATACTTTTATGGTGATTTAAGGTCATTTTTGTCATCTTAACCGTAACCATCCATTCATTTTAATCACATGGAAAAGAGCAGTCTTTTGTGCTCCACAGTTTGTAATGACATGAGGACAAGACAAGTAAACAATGACTTGGCTGACTATGGATTTAAGGAGAAATGTTGAGATATATATATCTATTTCACATCATTTTTTTTTACCTTTTTTCCTTTGCTCCACGGCCTGTTTTTTCAAGAAGGCTTGCACCGCAGCCGAATTAACTCCTTTGACTTTGTCATCTTTCTTGGGTGGACCAGTTTTTAAGCTATACCGCTTCTATAAAAAACAGACATGATTGAAAGCTATTGCAACGTGTATGAGCATATGTGTATGAGACTACATAAGCCTTAAAGGGATAGTTCACCCAAAACTGAAAATTCTGTCATTTGTTCACTCTCAAGTTGTTCCAAACCTGTATGACTTTCTTTTTTTCTGTTGGTAACCAAACAGTTGTGGGACACCATTGACTTCCATAGTATTTTGTTTCCTACTATGGAAGTCAATGGGGTCCATCAAATGTTTGGTTACCAACATTTTTCAAAAAATCTTCTTTTGTGTTTAACAGAAAAAAAGAAAGTCATACAGGTTTGGAACAACTTGAGAGTGAAGAAATGACAGAATTTTCAGTTTTGGGTGAACTATCCCTTTAAGGTTTCATATGACATTACAATATATGGGCAAAAATGTATTAATATTACCCCAAGACATGCTGGTTTGACATGTTACAGCAGTAACACATGTGAATTAATAAAACTACTACATAATGTTGTAACTAACAAAGGCCTTGCGTGCACATACTTGAATCTACTTCACAGACTAAATGTTGTTATGTTATTTTTGCGTGTATATTTCTGCTCACACATACCGGTACGCTGCTGAGCCCTTGGTTTTGGGTGGCGATGGACAGCACATTGTCGAAATCCATGGTCCCTCGCTGTCCCTCACTTTTTTAGCTAATAGCAATAGCTACACCCTTGCCAGTCGACACACACACACACACACACACACACCTCAGCCAGCCTTTGTGCCCGTAAACACAGCCTCTAGTCAGCTGAAACCACCCCAGCTGTTAAAATCAAACGAGTTTAGAGGAAGGAGAAGCAAACTAAAAAAGGAAAGCATCGATTAATGCCTTCAGCTTCTGTTCGTCATATCTGATCAGCTGTTGTACATTTAAACCCTCAAACATCGAAAATCCTAATCGATTAATAATAAAAAAGTTTCGTTTTGTTTTTGCTCAGTGATACCGTGTCACTTTCCTCAAATTGCCATTAAACGACATTAAAGAGAAAAGCTGTAAAACGAGGCGAATGTTGGAAATCCTCTCGTGAGATTTGTGTGTTCTAGAACCAAACCCACGTCATCCGGTTCGCGTGTCCACGTCACTTCCGGTGGTTTAAGACGCGTTTTCTTCTCCTTCTTATTTCTCTTCTTTCACAACTTTTCATGTTATGTTTTAGTCACAGTTACCTTAGATCAGAAATAGTACACCACAAATCACAAAACAAGATAACTTTGCAATTTTAACAAACAGAAGATACAATAACACAAGAACACACAAACAAGATAAATTATATAAAGAAGCATAAATATAAATTATATAAACAGAATAAAAGTATATAAAATAACCTACTGAAAAAAAAATTTATGTAAAAGAAAGAAAGGAAAAGGAACAAAAAAAAAGAATAAAAGCATGAAAGAATATTAAACATGGCACAAATTCTAGATGTTTTTAAAGCTTTCTTATTTACAGACACGGAAATTGTATTTAAGTACAAGAAATTCAATTCTTGTTTGAAGATGTTAAAGTGGGGTTTACTTTTTGTATATTTACATTTATGGATATAAAACTTTCCAATAAATAAAAGGAGGGTTATACAAAAACTTTCTTTAATTAGATTATTGTGATTAATATAAACCCCAAAAAGAATGTGTCTATAAGATAGGACAGAAATAATAAAATAAAATAATAGAAATAAAAATGTGATTAAAAAGATCACATAAACATTATAATCCTCCCAACAGACTTGTTGAGGCAAAATAAATATTGAAGATCACTTCATAATGACATGATATCAGTTAAACCGAAATTTGCACTGCATATGAATATGCATTCATAAGTTTGTGAAGTGATCATTTTAATTTCCTAATCATGTATTGCTTACCTCTATCAACCACTTATATAATTTGTCATATAAACATCAAACATTTTCAGCATCTCTTTTCACTAATTTAAATATTGTTTGAATTATATGGTGCATGACCAACTAAATAAAGGCTATTTATATATTATCAGGTTATTTTTCATAAACTGGGGCAAGTTGTCACCTGTGTTTTATGTGTGCAGTTTTATAAAATGTATGGCCAAACAGTAGTTTGATAAAATAAAATAAAAATAATAAAATAATAATAATAATAATACAAATGTTTACATTTTAAACATTATAATCCTCCCCACATAACACAAAATAATGTATTGACTTGTTTTTTTTAATGCAAAAAGATACAGAGATGACAATGTATTGACTTGTTCAGGCAACGTAAATATTGAAGAGTGACGCAACATTGTTTCTCTAATGCCACCACAAGGTGTCGATATAGACAGACGAAACAGTTCAGCGGTCTGTTTACGCAACTAAGTGTCGTTTTTATTAATATCCTGAATTTTTTATAGAACTCACATTATATATCAAAAAGCTGTTGACAATAAAACACATTAAAGACGCGAAAAAAGGAAGAAACAGTGACTAGATGTGATGCGTGCGAATCTAGCAGGTAAATCCCGCCCGCACGTGCACATTCGCCGAGGCTCGCCGTAATGTAAACAGGTTCGCGCGTTCTGATTGGACGCGGGTTGTGTTCACCCGCAGGCCCCGCCCACATTACAGCTGATTCTCTCCTCCCACTGATGATGGCCTGTCCCGAACACAAGACAAAAACAAATCGCACATACAAAGGGACGTATATACTAGCGGGTCCGCTGTTAGCGACGACTGATCTGTTCATCTTTCCAGTCTCAGACAAAGATGGTTTCTCCGGTCGCTGTGGTAAGCATGTTTCCTCTTTTCTCTATTAAAGCTTTTCATTAAAAACACGCAAGCATAACCGACACGATCACTTCATAAAGATATCAGTTAAACCGAAATTGGCACTGCATATGCATATGCATTCATAAGTTTTTGAAGTGATCATTTTAATGTCCTAATCATTGCTTACCTCTATCAACCACTTATTCATTTTATATACTTTGTCATATAAACACCAACAAACAAAAAAATGCTTATGTAGTGATTTGTTTTTAAAGGTTAACAATCTGCATACGCTGACATCAGTGTTTGTTTTATATGTGTATTTTTGTCCATGCATCCTTATGTCTGTTATCTTGAGAATAACAATGAGCACGTGATTATGCTCAGCATGCTCATGTTTACTTTACCTCTACAAACCATGTGCTATATGATCATGAATTGTGCTGGTTTATTTATGCAAAGATTCCATTGATCTATAATTAAATTTGCACTGTGCAATTCGCTGTGCATTTCCCCGTTTTTCTCTGCTTTCATCTGCTTTCAAAGGGCTTTATTCAACAGAAGCACTCGTGACATACCTTTATTCCTCTTTCATACAGACGCATGCGTTCTGACTGGAAAAGAGAGTCAAAAAATCCCAGTCCATGCAGTTTCTCTTGACATGATCTAGTTTGCACTGTTTCAGCAAAACCTTTTGTTTAAAATGTCCCGTTTTTGTTTGGTTTATGACCAACTAAATTAAGGCTATTTATATGTTGTCAGGTCATTTTTCATAAATGTGAAATTGGGGCAAGTTGTCACATGTATTTTAAAGGATTAGTTCACTTTAAAATGAACCCTCAAGCCATCCTAGGTGTATGTCTTTCTGATGAACACAATTGGAGTTATATTATATTATATTAAAGGGGGGAGGGGGTGGGATTTAATAAAGGAAGCAAAGCGATATATTTGTGTAAGAAAAATATCCATATTTAAAACTTTATAAATGAAAATATCTAGCTTCTGGCAGACCATCTTCCGTATTCAACTTACACAGAAAGTGTAACGTCTCTCGCAGTTCAAAACGCTTATGCTACGTTCGACGCCAGTTACGCTTTTTTCGTAAGTTGAATATAGAAGGCGGTCTGGCAGAAGCTAGATATTTAGCTTTTTTACTATTACTAAAGTTTTACATATGGATGTTTTTCTTACAAAACCCCATCGATTCGCCTTTATGGACCCCATCACTGCCATTAAAAAGCGTTGAAGAGTCAGGATATTTATTAATATAACTCTGATTGTGTTAATCAGAAAGAATAAAGTCATATACACCTAGGGTGGCTTTTGAAGCGAAGCGATGCGTTTGTGTAAAAAAGTATCCATATTTAAAACTTTACAAACTGTAATCTCTAACTTCTGCTAACTGTCGTACGCGCTTTCACGAGAGACTGGCGTTCCAACGTATAACCTGATTTGGAATTTTTAGTAAATGGTCATTTAAGGGATGCATTTCTCCAAGTGTTTTAACATACAATTACTGGGACAGTCCCACCAGCACACAATGGTTATAGTGAATGGATCATTCCTTGTGAGGTTCACACCTACAACCTTTCATTTAGCAGCCCAGATTTATAACCACAAAGCTTTACCACCTCCATTTTAAAGAACTGCACCCCAGGTCTGCATTATAAAGAACTCATGCTGTGTGAATACCGTCTCTTCACATCAACTGGCTTGAAATTAGAAGTCTCTGTATTTCAGTGTGACCTTTCTCAGACTGCGGGGTACACCAGAATCTGATTAAAATATACGCTTGCTAACAATAGCCTTTTTCCACTTCCCCCACGGGCAAAGACTCAAGCTACAAATTCCAAAACTAAGCCAAGACTAACTGACATGGACTAAGAAGAGGATTAGGACAAGAACATTTTTCCCCCTTCAGTTAATATAGGTCATTGTAGCCGTTGTGTGGTTACACATACTGTTATTATTGTTCATCGTTACTGTCAAGGCCGGTTCACACCAACAACGATAACTATAAAGATAACTATATTAGCGTCCACACCAGCGGACAACGTTCTGTTTATTCTAAGAACGTGTCTGTCGCTTTAAATGCTCGAGCTTGTTACAGCAGGATGGATTCTGATTGGCTGTCAGTGTTTTTATCATTCATCAACTGGATAAAATCATTCTAAAAAGTGATTCCGACAGTATTGTTTTTCTGTGCCGTTATCATTATAGCTGTGGTGTAAACTCTGCTTTTCTTTAATATTGAGAACGATTTTTAGGATATTTGTCATAGTTATCGTCCTTGGTGTGAACGGGCCTTTATGGGGTTGTTCTTGTGATATTACTTTTCTAAACATGACCTACTACTTTCACCAATTTTCTGCGAATGTGCAAAAAAGCCAATAGACTTATAGTGAAGGAGCAACCAAAGTCATAGAGACCATAATATCATAGAGATTTGGGGCTGGGCTCTCTTGACCTAAACATCCACCTGGCAACCACCAACAACCTCAGCAACCACTTAGCAACACCTTTGCAACCAACAACACCCTAGAAACCACTTAGCAACTTCCCAGAACATCATAGCAAAAACAAACCCAATTATTTATTTTCTTGAGAATAGGATTGTCAAGGTATCAAAAACCTGTCAAATTTCTCAGTTCTCTGTACCAATTTCGGTACTATAGCAAAAACTATTGTAACTATTTTGTTACTATTTGAAAATTAAATATAAATAAATGATGAATTAGTTCATTTTAATGATTATAAGTAAACACACAGAAAAAAGGTGTCAAAATGTCAAACCTTTAGGGGTACAACAGCTTGTCACTGGGGCAGTACCCTTAAAAGGACATATTTGTACCCTTTTTTCCACAAAAAGGTTCATAGTAGTACCTTAAGGTACATATTTGTAGCGTACTAATATGCACCTTTTAGGAGTAAAAAAGATACAAATATGTCCTTCGCAGTTTCAGATTTGATTCCTAATTTTAATACAGTTGTCACTCTTGAACCATGCAGTGTGTACTTTGTAGCATGAAAAATAAAACTTTATTCAAATTATGTATTAGGTTACACACAGAAATCGAGCAAAGAGCGCAGCTTTTATAATCAATGAAGCTGATATCACTGCAGTTCATTCACAGCACAAGCCTATTGACTGAGTGAAAACTCCTGTTATAATCAAAAATCTGACTGTACTGCACACTAAGGGACAGATTTACTAAACAAGGCAAATTAGCGTGAGAGCGCAATTCCAAAAAAGCGCCAATGGGAGTGGAAACTTCACCACGTGATCTACTGATTAAAGAACAGACGCAGCTGGATCATTACCATAATGACCAATGCAATCCAGTTAGTGTCTGGTTTAAGACGTGCTTTTTTGGGCGGTAAATAATGGCGCAAACACCAGTAAATTTGCGTGCGCAAACCTTAGTAAACCACCTTGCATGATTAATTTAAATACTTTCCTCCCATAAATTTTGCATCTGAAAGGGAAACTCCTTTAAATGCATATGCAATAATGTAAGGCGCAAAAATAAGTGTGTCCACACCTTTTCAGCGCTAATTTATCACTGCGTGTCTTTAGTAAATCCTGACAGTAGCTTTTTTAACGCCAAAAGAGGGTTTGCACTGGCACAAGCTGTTAGTAGATCTGGCCCCATATCTCTTATTTACATTGTCTTTATACTTTAAACGATTCGCGAGCATGCAGAGCTCACGCTGAACAAACTCTTGTGTGTTGAGCGGATTCTGAGTAACTTAAACGCCTCTGATTGGCCATTGCACCCATGCACTCAACAAGCATATCTGTGATTGGGTACAATGCTCAACACTGCAAAAACACGTTGTAAATAGAAATCTTTGATGCTCTTCACAGAGCACCAACACCATTTGAAAGCAGCACCTATTAGCACATACCAAATTGACCGGGTACTCAATACTTGGTACTGCAGACAAGTATGTTACTTTGTAAAATGTAAGTATCAACTTGGTACCAAAGTACCAGTACTTTTGACAACCCTACGTGAGAATATGATACAATCCAGTTCTACATGTACTAGTTACACATACGTTTCTGTACGAAATCGGCCCCCTCCTTGATGGCTTCATTTCAAGATCTAACGTGGTAAATTGTATTTATGACAGCTACTGCTCAATGTGGTGTGAAGCCTAGAATCACCCAGTTTTGTAATGGGGAGGTTGTGCAATCAGACTCATCTGAACCTATGAGCCACAAAAGGAGCGGTATGTTCTTAAAAAGTCAATATTCAATATCGAAAGATGCCCAATTCTTCCTGCCTTGTTTTCATGGGACAGTAAAACTTTGACATATTTTTCTTGGGTTTGGATCCTTATGAGATTTAGCAATTGTCATAGATTTTATTAATGATATCTCACATTTCTAAGAAAACACATGGATCACATTTCACTTAAATGCTTCTTGTTAAGATTTTTTTATCACTTCCAATTGTTAAGTATAAGAGAAGCTTTGTGTCAGTCTTTCTGACTCACATGATGGTGTGTTTCACTTCCCATGAATGCAACTTCAATCTCTCTTTTTTCCTACAGGTCAAGAGCGAGGGTCCAAAGCTCGTTCCGTTCTTCAAAGCCACTTGCGTCTACTTTGTTCTGTGGTTGCCCACCTCGAGCCCCTCCTGGTACAGTGCCCTCATCAAATGCCTGCCCATCTTCTGTCTTTGGGTTTTTCTGCTCGCTCATGGCATCAGCTTTTTAGGTGCCCACTCCAGTGCCAGGAAAATCCTGGCAGGACTTATTTTTTCAGCTTTGGGTGACGCATTTCTCATCTGGCAAGAACAAGGCTACTTTAGTCACGGTGAGTTAATTCATTTGTGCTGCTTTGATTTGATTAGAAAAGGATTGAGAGTTATTTGCTATGGGTGTTGATGAGAAGGGAAAGATATATAATTCTGTTTATCAGAAGCTCTGTATCAATATAACATTGTATTTAACCTTTTTGCACTTCCAAATGATGGTTAAATTAGTTCATGCAAACCGTGGTTTATTGCAAGTCTCCACTCTCAAGCAAGAAGTTTTATGTTCCAACCCTGAACTATCATACCTGATTCAGCAGCTCTTGTACTGAGAAAGTAGTGTAGAGGTTGAATGGAGTTTTTTTAGGTCAGGGTTGAGGGTTGGGACAAACCATTCTGCCCAAAGATTCCCCTTGGGAACCACAGAGTTACTCAAGTTTTCCTTTGGAACAAACAACAGGGTTATGGTACCAAGACTAACACGTTTCTTGATATATCCTGTACAAAAGATATTTATGTTAAATTCTTTCATTCAGGGGTGTACAGTACTGCACCTGGAGACCTTCCTGCAGAGTTTATCTTTAACCCTAAGTAATCACATCTGAACCAGCTATTCAGGGTTTCCAGGATTACTTGAAAGTTCTAGCTTTGTGTTTGTAGCTCAACTCTGCAGGAAGAGGGCCCTCCAGGAGCAGGTTTGGACACCCCTGATTTCATTGAATACTCAATTCAATTGCATTTGCCTTGACAGGACTGCTAATGTTCGCCATCACCCACATCCTCTACTCTTCGGCCTTTGGGATGAAGCCCCTCAACTCGAGAGCAGGTCTGGTCATCGCTGTCATCTCTGGCCTCAGCTACACCCTTCTTTACCCATACCTCTCTGGTCCCTTTACCTACCTGGTGGCCGTTTACATCGCTCTCATCGGCTTCATGGGCTGGAGGGCCATCGCTGGAGTCCAGCTCACCAATGACCTCTGGACCTGGACGAAACTGTCAGCCTGCCTCGGAGCCGTCCTCTTCATGGTATCTGACCTCACCATTGCCGTCAACAAGTTCTGCTTCCCTGTGCCCCACTCTCGGGCCATCATAATGGCGACCTACTACGCAGCACAGATGTTGATTGCACTGTCGGCTGTGGAATGCCAAGACGCCGATGCGTCTTGGAAAAGAGCTTGAGAAACCGCACATTAACGAACCTTCCCCTAATAACTCAACAGCTGCACAGGTTAAAGTTCCACTTCCTGAAACCTCTGGTCCACCCACAGTTCCCCTGTCCGAGCATGACTGGGATATATTGGTTATATTTGAGGAATCGCCAGTTTAAAACCATGAAAGACCAGACCACTAGGGGAATTCTTGCTGGATTCATGTACAAGGTTTGATAGTCTTGGTCTTTAGCCTCTTGACTTAGTCAGGTCTCTTACCATAGTTCCTCAGTCTCACAATACTGCATTTGTTTCATACATTCCTCTAGTAGTACCACTATTTTGGTGTCAAGAAAGGAAATACAGTTTTGGAGTTCTGGTTACTAGATCCTCAATATACTCTACTTCCTTACCTTAGTATCTTCTCCATTTCAGCCGAGACCACCCCAGTGTCTCCTCAGAGTCTCTGATATCTTGTCCACTTCAGATAGTCCTTGATGGCTTGTCCTGTGAACAAAGAGAGACTCTTGAAGGACTAGCGCTCATCTGGAACCTACTTTCAGGCCTGGACCAGCAAACAGGACAAAGTGGTTCTTGTTTTTCTTAGGGGCTGGTTTCCCCGTTTCACCGTAGATTTCCCAAACGTAATCAGAGAGCAGCATGAAAATTATTTCATACTAAAGCAGATATGTTAGCCTAGTGCTGCTGTATTGAAAATCAATGCACAATCTTTGCTGTAGTATTGTGAGGTATACCGTAATGCTTATCCTGTGTCACTGACACATTTTAAAGTGTTGATAGTGCACAAACCTCCATGCATACATGTGCTGGAGTAGTTGTCTTGGCTTAAATAGGCCATCAAGCCCAAATGACTGCAAACAGTGCTAGCGTTGTCTCTGGATGAGGCTATCCTTCACTAAGATATGAAAACACAGGTAGAGACTCTTATAAAAAGGGAAGGCGGTCTCTTTCTTTGAGGTTATTCGGTGACAGTGTCTGTTATCTTTTCCTTAGGTTTCTGCCAAGTCAGCAGCATTGCTCAATACCTCTACCACAAGGAAACAGCAAATAAGTACAAGCTGTACTGTTAATTTTGTCTGTATAGTATCAGATAATGTTTGTAAAGAGGGCGTGATGTCAGATGATACGCATGTATTGAGCTTCCAACCACTTTAATTTGTCTATTGCCAGTAGGAAGCATCTAACTCAAGGGAAAGTGGGAAGCCCTGCGGTGGTCGAATATACATCTATGTTGTGTGCTTTAGATTAGGTATTTGATCTGTAAGCCAGTACTTTTTAAAAAGAATTCTCACTCATTTCTCATCTCATTCGCATCTATTCCTCCACCTGAAAATGTGTGAATATTTCACAGCGGGTTTGAGTGGAAATTTCACAGTGTGTGAATATTTCACAGTACAGTGTTCTTCTTTTTCTAGTTTGCTGTATTAGCTGAATCACATGCTAGGGTGAATCACAACATGTTTGTAGTCATATTTCAATACAAATTTGAAAAAGCATATATTTTGCATAAAGAAAATGTCTACTTTAGGATCATCATTTTAGGTTTTTGCATTATTTTAATGGCATTCTCGTAAGCGTAATGTGAAAAAATTGCTGACATTCCTGTAATGCACCCAGACGTTTTATTTTTGTTTATAATTCTCATTATTCTCAATGATGATTCTCATTCTCATTGAGAATTTACTGTGCTGACCCAATGTTTACCCCCCAATTCTTTAGGGTTTAGGGTCCAACTCTCACTATTGCCTACAACTTTTGCCTCAATAAATTATCCTAATTACTGCTTATTAATAGTAAGGTAGTTGTTAAATTTAGGAATTGGGTAGTATTAAGGGATGATACAGAATAAGGCATTAATATGTGCTTTATAAGTACTAATAAACAGCCAATATACTAGTAATATGCATGCTAAGCAACTAATTGGACCCTAAACTAAAGTATTACCTTTCTTTTCTTTATGGGACAACAAATACTAAAAACAAGTACTTTACGAATCACATTATGTTAATGGTAATTCATTCATATAATTAACATGAGCTTTACTGAGATAATAAATATCAATATCAATTAATAAAAAAATGGTACTAAACTAGGCTGCATTTTATTTATGCAAAATATTTAAATATAAATATTAGTTTTTTCTGACAGGCTTTGAGATTCTGCCATTTACACAAATTGCACATGTACTGTATTTATCATCAGTTGATTTAAACTGATCATTGTTTTATTCTTAAATCTCAATAAGGGATCATCAGCTTGATCCTTCACTGATGCTAAATGAGGGAACCGTCAGCCATGATGGAAAATACTGCTTGCCCTGATATGTGCTCAGCTGTTGTACCCTCAGGTGTAAGTGGAAATGCGCTTTGAATGCAAACACAGCGGATCACTCAACAGTGGTCCATTTTATAGTGATATGGCATCCTCAACCTGGTCGTGTTGCACGGGATAGCAGCATCCAGTGTGTTCAGCAAACAAAACATTGAACATTTCTAGTGGACAAAAACATACATTCTTTGTAAGATTACATTTAAATTCAATGACTTACATTTTGCTTCTCAAGTAAAACAAGCCAAAAAAAGACTTTCATATCAAATTAAATATGGCATCTACTCTTCTCTATGGCCTATTGCATCCAGCATACTGATACGCACATACTGTCGCTATCAACATGCATTCACTGCTGAGCCCTCGAGAAACAGCGTGGCTATTTTGACAAATTTGCTTAATGTCAAGTTTCATAGGTTCCCTATTCAGGGGTCACACTGTCAGCAAAACATGATTTGCAAGGTTATCAAAACATCAGAGCCATTGTGTCCCACACTATGAATCAGCAATGTGTTGTGAAGGTCTGCGGCAGAATGACATTTTGAGTGAAGTTATAATTGTTCGTATGATGGTTTTCATGAAAATTAGAGTTGAAAAGACCCCAGGAAATGATCGAAGCATTCCCCCTAATCATGTTTAGGGCCAAACACAGACTTTTCTAGTTAATTCTCATAGTAAATGTCATTGTTTGAGGGTTTGAGGGTTTAAATGCCTTTAGAAAATCAATATTCCTACTCTATGTTTAGCATTTCTTTTCTTCTGTGTTTACAATCTGCCAGATGGATAGAATTCGACCTCGCCTGGTCTCTTCCTTCTCTATTGTGTAAATGCAAACTCCGTAGAGGAGAACAGGTGCCTTCTGTTTCCCTCGCTGAAATGCTGTCTTTTGAGAAGTGTGGAGATAGTCACTGGCTCGGGGAAGATTTCCTTTCCATCTGGCTTTGCTTTAGCTTGCAACCTTATTCGAATGGCAGTGAGCGCGATCGTTTTACCCCCTCTGTCAGCACTCGGGTGTTTGATGCTTTTGTGTTGAGTCGAGGGGGATGAAACTGAATGCTGGGCGTTCAGTAGGTTCAGTATTTATGACTGTGTTTATGTATAGCAGTCCTGTTGTTGAAGATAATTAGGAATAACCCACTTGGTTCACACCGTTGAGGGATGTAAATATCTGCACTTTTCCATTTTATCTTTGTATAATTTTCCTGATTATTCTCTTTATGAGCTTGAGGCCTGAAACATACTCTACGCAAATGCTGGATGCAATTACTAAAGTCGGATTTTGTGCAGAACTGCATTCTGAAACGTGTCAGGTGACAATGTGCGTGTCGCATTCTCAGCGTCACCACAATGGGTGCTATAAACTGTGTGCGACTTTTTATCTTACAATTCTGACTTTTTTTTTCTCGCAATTGCAAGTTTACATCTCTACATCGCAATTGCAAGTTATAAAGTAAAAATTGCAAGATATAAAGTCAGAATTATGTGATATAGTCAGAATTGCGAGATATAAAGAATTGCGAGATATAAACTCGCAATTGCGAGAAAAAGGTCACAATTGCGAGTTATAAAGTCAGAATTGTGTGATATAAACTCGCAATAATATACTATAAACTATTGTGATTGTGAGATCTGAGAAAACTGCGAGAAAAAAGTTGCAATTATCTTTTATTCTTCAGCGGAAACAAGCTTCCATGGCATCTTACTGAGTAATTTAATTAAAATTAGTTAAATAAATGGCATGTTTATTGTTTATAACTAGCTACTTAAATAAACAACTATAAAGATAACTAAAATGATAACTATATTAGTATCCTCCCAATGGACGATAATGTTCTGTTCAAACTGCAGTTGTCGTCTGTCACTTTAAATGCTTGATCTCTTTAAAAGTGGATTCTGATTGGCTGTCAATATTTTTATCGTTCATTAGCTGAAAAAAATCTGTCTGAAAGTGATTCCAACGATGACTTTGCTATTCTCATAGAATGATTATTAAAACATTATAGTTATTGTCCTTGGTGTGAGTGGACCTTAATAACACATCTGCACTTGCGTACAGTATATTTCTGGCCTTACGGTGGTGTTCAGTAGTTTCATACCCTGTGGATGAAGTTCTCAACGATTCACAATTTTCAATCTTTAATTCAGATTCTGTCCTTTTCATCACAGGGCACTTTTAAAATACTCCCTTCATATTTGTTGTCAGGTTTTTTTTCCCCACAAATATAAAAGCTTTGTTCCTAAACCTAGTGAGCTACCATGCTGTCTGCTGTCTTATTCAGCAGCTGTGTTCTGTGATGTTAGACTAAACATCAGTGACTGACAGGAGTTTCGCATTAGCATGTTGCTAAGCTAACGCAATAGCATGTCACTACGCTCACAATAGACCTTTCTTTTATTTAACTAGTGTTTATCAATGTGTTTTCAGTATTAAGTGAAATTTAAGTATTTATAATTAACATTTCTTTTGACTCGTCCTCCATCTTGGATTGATTTTTTTCTGGGATTGCATTCTCTGTAAAGGATACTTGCCATGCTGCGTTAGCTGAACGAGATATCTTAGAATATGATGGAAGCATCTGTGATGCCTTGAAATGCTTTCTAGGCAGGTAGCTCACTAGGTTTGAGTATTCAGATATTAAATTTTGAGGGGAAATTTTTTTTCTCTCTTATTTATTCTGTTTGCTGTTGTTTTTGCTTTAACACACCTTTCTTTCTAAAATCTGCTGCGAACATTATCACAACGTTACCAAGTTTGCTTTATATTATTCTGTATTACCTCTGCCTTGAAGAGTGTAGTTGGGTAGTTGCTGTTACTAACATCAAATATAGTATAATCCGGGTTGATTCCATTTTATGAGTGCATATAAGTACAGTGTAATAACATTATTATTTACCATAACTGACTGTAAATACTGTCCAGTACTAAAAGCGCATACTGCAAGTGTATTCATATGTTGGATATAGCCTATCACATTTACAGTTAACAAAAAAGTACAAAGCATCCAAGGTAGACCAATATTGTAATAGACTTTTTGGAATCAAATATATGTAAACATTTTATGACTATGCTGTATGTAAGGCAGTGACAATACTTTGGTAGTGAAAGCTGTGCGGTTGTGATTACAATCTTTAAAAATAGAAAAACCTCAAGGAGGTTTTATGGTCTGAAGTCTGTGAACAATATTACTAAATAAGGGAAACGCATATTTATTGGAGTACCTCTCTCTTGCTATATAGCCTATCTATATATTTTTACAGTTGACCCTTAACATTGTGAAGTTACCATGTTGTGAACGAATGCTGTTTTTTTTTTGCTGAGTAGATGTGAGGTCTATTCAATATTTTGCCTTATTGTTAATATCCAGTAGGTTAATTCCTTTCGTTATTGTGTTAAAGGACCGTAGTGCTCCTTTACTATAGTGATACTGCTATGAATGTGATTCAGTCCAAGAAATAAATGCAACTGCAATGCAACTGAAAACATGTCTTTGTCTCATTATTGTCAATTGCAACTTGCAGAAGATGAGGAATTCCTAAAGGGACAGTAATGCAAGTTACAAAATCAGATTTAATTTTTCAAGTGATAAGAAAAAGTACAGCGTTGCTTTTAAATTTACAAGCATTTAAATATCTGAATTACCTTTTCAACTGTGTAATGCAAGTTACTGAGAGAAATCGTGAGTGCAGAGGCGTCGTGTGCGCTGTGTGAACATAATGGATACTGTAGTTCTAGACTAATATGAACATGCATCTCACTTGCACAAAAACAGATTCAGTGTTCCTCAAAATGAATAAAAACAGTGAAATGCAAACTCAGAATATTACACAAACCTGCATTAATTAAATATGTTGAATAATGCAGATATACTTTATGTATTTAATCTCACTTTATTAACCAATGTCTTTGCTGCTGATCTTTGATGATCCAATAAATAAACATCAAATTTGTTTTTTAATTTTAGAAAAAAAGTGTTGAACTTTCTTCTCCTGCATTCTATTCTTCTGCAGTTTAGAATAGCAGCACAGCTGAAAGTTTAGTTTGAGATGCGCCCTCTACTGTACAGGCGTGAATTCACATTACCTTCAGCCTGAGGCTTATTCATGTCACTTTTGGGCCCTGTGGTCCTGGTATTGAGATCCGTTTTGGTCAATCGGATCACTATTAGACGAGGGAGACGCATTCCCGTTTACACCTGGTGTTTTAATGTGTCTCTTTTGTCCACTTTCAAACACTTCTGTCCTTCGAGGGGAGGGTCGGCAGGTAATGTATGGGATTTTTCAGATCTTTCGATCTAATGGACAAAATAAAATATATTGACATATAAATGCTCCCAGAGACAACAGAAAAACATACAGAGAGCATCAGCTTTCGTTTCTGCTCTGATTGCCGCATGAAGACGCCGAGCGCTGTGAGTGTGTGTGTGTTAGTGTGTGAGAGCACATTGTGCTTGGTACGTTTATCGTCTTCAAACCAAACTTGGGTCTTCAGCCGACAAAGTTTAAATCCCATCTGGCTAGCGTTTCCCACAATGTTTATGCGTTAGGTCAGTAGACCGAGAGTAGGAGGTATTTTGTGGCTGTTCGAATGCATTGGACCACATTAACTGTTACACTGCAATCTGGTCGAATGTGTTTTTGACTACCTGGTTCCCAAAGAACTAATTTCCCCAAAGGGCAATTTTACTGGTTGCATTCGCATATTTTGCACTGGCAATTGGAACTCTAAAGCGCCTGACAGTGACGTCTTATTAACCATTCAGCGTACACTAACATCACTGGTAGTTCCTATTGTGCTGGGTTAGACTCTGAAGTAGGAGCTAATTTAGTGTTTGGGACCTCAACAGATTGAATAAAACGAAGACATAATTCGTATTTTTGCGAACGATTTATTCCTTTAAAGGAACACGCTGACTTTTTGAGACTTTAGCTTATTCACTGTATCCCCCAGAGTTAGATAAGTCCATACATTAGATAACTACCATGCGTACTATGGGTGCAGCGGCGCAATGATATTACGCAGCACCTGAAAATAGGCTAACTTCCATCAACATAACCAACGTGACAACCTGCTTGCACAGAGAGTGTGCTGGGGACTATTTTCAGGCGCTGCGTAATATCATTGCGCCGCTGCACCCATGGTACGGCAGCAAAGTTCCTGGATTATTACGCAGGAATGAGAGTATAGTCCCTAGCCATATCGGTCTAGAAAATTGCAACTTTTAATTTTCCGTCGGTCTTAGTACACGATGTAACTATACACATCACAACATGTAAATAGGAAAATGTTGGTGTTATTTTGTCACTTATTGAGCAGTAGGCTAGCTGGAACCGTTTACCTCCAGTCTTTGTGCTAAGCTAGGCTAGCGGTGGGTGCGTCAGACAGAGTTATGGCACGCACGGAGATAAAAATGGTATGTATGGACTTATCTAACTTATCTACAGTGAATAAGCTAAAGTCCCAAAAAGTCGGCGTGTTCCTTTAAAGGCACGATATGTAAGTTTCGCCGCTAGAGGTTTCTTATTCAAATCAAAAGCGTAGCTTGATGGCGCCATGAAGGAGCGTGGAATCATGGGAGTTGTAGTCTTGACTCTTCACCTCCACAGCCGATGGAAAGCAATCCGACGAACTCAAGCAGAAATCATGTTCATGGATGAGCGAATGTATTAAAGTTTTATTAACGTATGAAGCAGGGCGTGCCAAGAGCCGTGGGAGCGAATGCTAATGAGAGAGACCTGTGTGAAACACCGGTCTCTGAGCTTTTATTCTGCTTATGCTGCAGTCGCCGCTTCTGCTCTTTTTGTTGCGTGTGTGGGGTAACCCAGCGCTGTTTTACATGCTTAAAACTGGAAATTGAAGGTAACGTGGATATTATGGAATTCCAGAGCTGCCAAAATTAAAAATAAATAAATACATAAATAAATACATATATATACATAGAAAAGCAAAAAAACTAAAATAATTATTTAGACATTTATTTCCTTATTTATGTATTTTTTTTTTCCATATTTATTTATTTATTCTTTTATTTATTTATACATTTATTCATTTCTATTTTTATTTATGTCCACATTTATTCATTTATTTATACATTTCTTTATTTTTACATTTATGTATTTATACATTTATTTATTTATACATTTCTTTGTCCGTAGGGTAATGCGGAGGGCGTGGTTTACCTCAGACATAGCAATCACAGTGACACCTTGTAGTCCGGCCGAAATACAATAAGTATTCTGTCTGTGATGAATGACCTGGATAGGTATATGGCCAAAATCTTAAATCTTACTGTGTGACATGGATAGGCTACTCTTTATTCTGGACATGGCCATATAACATCGTCTGGTCTGGATTTTTTTTATGGCCTGGGCTAACAAACATAAACAGCAACATCTTCAACAGATCTGATAACAGGGACCCTGAAATGGAAGCGCTTGATATTTTCCATTACCGGTCAGAACACACGGAAAGGAAGCAGCGCACATATAGGCTACAGTGAAGTCGACGCAAGCATATTGATCAATGCATTTGAAACGAGACCACAAATTCACTTCACATTCATATTTCCTATTTGTACATGACAAACGCTTAAAATACAACGCATATTTCAAAGATCCAAAATAAACGAGGCGTCGGTTACAGTAAAACATTTTGTCGCGTCACTTCACGTGTGGAAAGTCACAGCATCACTGAGTATAATGGGGTTTTCTTGGTGTGCTCTTATTATTAATCACACGATTAATCACTGTGTTAGGCTAAGTTATCAACTGGAAATATCCAGAATTAGATAAATCAAATGTGCCCATTGAAACGGAGCTGGTGAAACCAGAGGTGGGGGACTCGAGTCACATGACCTGAGTCAGACTTAAGTCGCAAATTTTAGGACTTGAGACTTGCTTGACAAATATTAATAAAAGACTTGACTTGACTTTTACTTGATATTCATGACTTGAGACTTGACTCGGACTTGAGTTAAATGACTCGAAATAACTTGTCTTTTGTTTAATAAATATCTGTTTTTGAACGTGCCGCAACCTAACCACGTGACGCAGCAGGCAAGTAGAGGGAGCTTACGTAAGAGCACTGACAGTCGAGACTGAACATGGAAGGCGCTATGCCAAGAATAATTGAATTCAGGTACCAGGATTATGTAAATTTCAAGTTTCCATGGTAATCACTCACGGGTCATGCACGCCCATGCTCGCCCCTGCGCCGTGTCCATCATTTTCATACAAAGAGGTCCCGATGACTTCAAAGCGGTAAAACAAACTCTTCACTACGAAAACGTCAAGCACTGTAAGTTTACATGTGGTATCCGAATTGTGTTGCACAATGATGAATAACTCTGCCTATTTCTCTTGTTAAATAATTAGGCAGTTTTGCTGAAGACGCCTAGCTGTGAGCGTTTCGGCAGCGTAGCGTTGTGTGTGTGTGTGTGTGTGATATACGGAATATCCGCGGACGCGTTACTAGTATCATTTAACAGATAGTTTGTTTCTGTATTGTTTCTATATAAAAATGTAGATACAATGTAAAGTATTTGCTCTAGCTCTTGTTTTCAATCACTTTGCTTCGTTTTTATGCTTGTTGTTGTCGTCCGTTGACATTGTACAAGCAAAATGTGGCGGTTGGTTAGTGTTGGTTAGTCCCGCCCCTCCTCCACTGTGATTGGACGGCTGGGTTAAAAGTCACGCCATCATTTATGCGTGTGTTCTGCACTGGAGCTGATTTTTGACAAATTATGTAACAAAAAGTATTTTTATAGTCTCCCATTGATTGAATTTATATAAATAAATAAATAAATCCCCCCAACACTGCACAAATGTAAAACATTTTAGTAAAACATTATTAAAGTGAGTAATATTACATTTGTTAAAAAAATTACATTATTATGTTACATACTTTTTCTCATGCTAACATACAACCAGTATCATTCCAATTATTTTTTGTAGAGCTAGCAAATGTCAACCACCACATCAAGTCTCAGGCCATTTTAGATGATTATTATTATTATTATTATTATTATTATTATTATTTTCAGCAAATGTCATTTGGGGTCAAAAAGACCCAGATAGCTTACATAAATAGCATATTAAGCCAAATAAGCAAAAATATATAGGATTAAAAATAAAACCATCAATTAGACAAAGGTAAGAAAAAAAACTGGTATAACACTTGACATTCTGTCCCCTCACTTTTGAAATGATGGCTACGCCCCTGTGTGGACATGTTAAGAGTTGATAAAAATCAATAATCCAAGGCACTCGAATATTATTGAAAAAATATAAAAAGCCTTTATTTCATCATGGCTTTAATATTTTAAAAACAGGTGACAATTACTGTACACCTACACGTTGCGGCTAATGAGCCTTCGTCAGGGTGTGAGCAACAAACCCAATCTGAGTTCTCTTTAGTTAATTAGTCATATAACAATCACCCAGGCACACTGTACAGGACAAACAGGAGAGAGAACATTCAAATAATACAAAGAGAACGTATCTCGCCCAATATATTGGCATAATTTCAGGCCTAATTCAATTTTATTGTATTAACAACTCAGTTGTATGTGGACACCTTTTGAGTAGAAATGCATATTGCAATTTTTTTGTTGCAAATAAAACTCCCATAGTCCATAACTACTCTAGTTTTAACTTATTTTAATATATAAATTCAGTTAAATCATCAAACATTTGTATGACTTGCCAGTGACTTGCTTGACCCAAGCTATGACTTGACTTGAATTGCTTGACATAAAGCAGTGACTTGACTTGACTTCTCATATTCTCATAAAAATTGACTTGGACTTGCTTGAGACTTGAAGGTTAAGACTTGAGACTTACTTGTGACTTGCACATGTGTGACTTACTCCCACCTCTGAGTGAAACACACACGCCATGCATTAAACATACACAGCTGCAGCATCCTCTTTCAAACAGCACCTGTCGCATGCCCTCATATTTTTGCGGAGACTTAACTTTTAGTTTCGGTACTGTCAGTTTAAAGTTAGCCCGTTGGGCTAATTTATGTGTATCTTTATGCCTACCATGCATATTAGACCAACGCCAAGCTTTGATAGGCACACTGAGTGTATGGGTTTATTTGACAGGAATTTAACTTTATAAGTCTATTTCATATAGTCTATTTAATTTTATTTTGGCCAGTATGACGATGATAATAACAATAGCCTAATAATAATAAGAAAGAAAGAGAAAAGATAAGTGATTTCAAAGACTAGGATGGGATGGATATAAAAATGTTTTCTTGGTTTTCTTGTATTTTTCTCACCTGTTCTTTTGACATTTGACATAATAAACTTCATGCTGTATAGGGAATATAACACCCGTGCGTTGTGCCTAAAGCCTAAAGGGTGCGATTTTACTGTTTTTGGTAGGCTACTGAAAAAATGTAACAATAAATAATTTGATTTGATCTTTGAAGTAGCCTATTAGATGGAGATAGCTTCGATATTTGATCGCTATCTTGGTTACAATGACACTAATAATTCTGTTCTGAAAAGAATAATGAGATACAAACCTGTAAATATTCATTCGACTTTTCTGAAATTCAAAACAAAATATTAATGCATTTGTAATTTCCATTTCTGAATAGTTGCTACGGTCACGCAGGTTTGTGCATTAAACTCATGGCTCCGTGAAATAGCCTATCAACAATTATGTTGTTCCCCCGAACATAACCCCTCTCTGCCACCTTTTTGAACATTTGCTCATGTATTTATTATTATTATATTTATTAAAGCATAGGCCTAAATAGAAATTATCACAGAAACAAATCTACAGCTGAACCGCTACAACACGTTGTATTGTTTTCGATTCGGCGTATTTGTAGGAATCAAACGAATGAATTGAACTAATTTGTTAAGACTTGCTGCCACCTGCTGTCTGTCATATTTCTGTCTTCAAAATGTAAAACACTTATCTCATAATATTTGTATGCACTTGTAGGCTAATTGCTGTGTAAATGCATTAATATCTCTTCTGTATTGATGGCTCTGAGGAAGCTCTGATTGGACTGGTAGGCTAACTGCCCTACAGCCTTATCATCTAACTGAATTTATCGATTGGGTTTAACGGGACGTTCATACATTTAATAAGGTTGCCCCTGGACATCAGTTTATGGGGGTAAGCTAAAGACTACCACTGCTTAATAGAAAATAAGTTTGTTTCTGTTGCTGTCAGTATTGTTTTTGGAAGTTACATTAAAATGCAGTTAGCTCAAAAATATGACGGCATGCGACAGGTGCTGTTTGATAGAGGATGATGCATCTGTGTATGTTTAATGCATGGCGTGTGTTTCACCAGCTCCGTTTCAATGGGCAAATTTGATTTATCTAATTCTGGATATTTCCAGTTGATAACTTAGCCTAAGACGTGTGATTAATAATAAGAGCTCACCAAGAAAAACCCATTATACTCAGTGATGCTGTGACTTTCCACACGTGAAGTGACGCGACAAAATGTTTTACTGTAACCGACGCCTCGTTCTATTTTGGATCTTTGAAATATGCGTTGTATTTTAAGGACCATATACCTATCCAAGTCATTCATCACAGACATTATCAATACTTATTGTATTTCGGCCGGACCACAAGGTGTCACTGTGGCCTGAACTCTGAGCTCGATTGCTATGCCTGAGGTAAACCACGCCCTCCTCATTACCCTACAGACAAAGAAATGCATAAATGTAAAAATAAAAAAATGTATAAATAAATTAATTTAGAAATACATAAATGTAAAAATAAATAAATGTAATAACATTTTAAATAAAATAGTTTTAAAATTAGTTTTAATTTTAAATAAAAATAGAAATAAATAAATGTTTAAATAAATAAAAGAATAAATAAATAAATGTGGAAAAAAATAAATATATACAGAAATAAGGAAATAAATGTATAAATAATTATTTTTGCTTTTCTACGTATATTTATTTATATATTTATTTTTGCTTTTTTACATTTCTTTGTTTATTTATTTATGCATTTATTTATTTTTAATTTTGGCAGTCGTGGCATTCCATAGGATATGACGTCAGTGACAGGCGACGAAATGATTGCAGATTTTTAAAATGGCTGATTTCTCTGGATTTAAACATTGGAAACATTTGGGATAATGTTCACAAGTCGACAAAATTGTTCTAGTGGTTTTTGGATATGTTCATCTAAAAATCGTGCATATTGTGCCTTTAATTATAAGTGAGGAGGATAGATCACTTTTCAACTATCATTCACAGATGGGACATTGCAGTGCAATGACCAGACAAAGCAGTCAACCGGATATCATAGTGCTCGTACTGAATTACATACACTTTGAATGTTGTGAAACCTAAACTGAGGACTTTGTACTGGTTATACCTAAATAAAAATTCTATCTGTTTAACAACATTTAAACAATATCTTTATAATGTGGGCCTTATATACATTTGTTTGAGTCCGTTTTACAGATCAAAAGACAGGACAAGCTGAGACAGGACAGTCTGTCCCCTTCTTTATAAGGTCAGACTGGTGTGTACAGCACGAGATTTGGATTTCCTGTGTGGAAACACTGCTCTAAAGACAAAAGAGTCTAAAGAGTCGCATTTGGGAAGGCTTGCCCAAGTCCGCTGCAAGTGAGCTGCATTCTGATAAGACATCCTGTTCTACGGCTGACGGTTGCAGAATATGAATTTCAACAAGAGCACTGGTGACCAAAATGTCAGACCCCTTGTGGTCATAAAGAGTAGTGCATTTGACAGCGTTTGTGTATTGTTACCTTACCTTTGTAATCATTAAAGTCTTGTTTTTTGACGGTGTTCTGTTAATTCTTAAACACCTTTCTTGCTAACACCCAATAACTTTGTTGATGTATTACCAAATTGCTTTGTAGCGTGTAAATGCATTTCAGAACATGTTGGCAACATTTACCTCAGTGCCTCAGGTTCATTTAAAGTTCCTCCTCACTCAACTAATCATACAAACTGCATTGGCTGCAATTATGGAAAGTAAGGTGCTGATTTTCTTGTGGCAATAATAATTGTTAAATCATGTGAACAAAACCTTTATCGACAATTAATGATCTATGAGGCTGTTTAACCTTTCTTAAAAATCCCCTGAAGCAAGGAAAATAAATGACATGTGGTAAATGGCACATTTTCTGGCGTGACTAAGAGTTCATAAATGTAACCTTGAAGTAGCCTCTAGTTCTCAATGGCAGCTTTAAACTTAATCATTAATAAAATATCACTCTTGTCTCAGTCATTTGTTCTCAGGGGGTCATTGAGGGATACTGATCCCAGCTTTCACCTTTTGCTTTCCTTAGCCTATATATTGAGCATTTCTTTCCCATAATTCTTTGAACTCCAGAAGACATTGGTCATCTGTACCTAAATAAACAAACAAAATGGACCCTTTTTTCTCCACAGACTGTGATGACGCATTTCCACAGTTATCAACATTGCAAATCTAGTAAAGTTTTTCATATTTTCATTTAAAAAAACTATTTAACGCTGCTGCGTAATTCAACAGCTGAGGGAGTGACGGCAAATTTGACTTCTTTCTCTCTTCTGACCAACGTAATCAATCTCTCTATATTTCTTTCCTCTTTTGGAAAGTCGTGAAAACGCTATCATGGATTTTTTTTCTTTTGCTATTGGAGCAAATGTGAATACAAAGATTATATTTGCTGTTGTCTCCTGACATTCAGACGTTTTCATCACTTATTAGTAACGTTAGCAAAACATAGTTATACATTTATGTACAGTACAGCCAAACCAAAAATTATTCAGACACCAGTTATAATTTTTTATATGTTTTACTAGTGGGTGCAGGACACTATAGTTAATTTATGTAAGTGAGGACAGCAAAATAAAGTAAACTGTGACATATGAAGCAAAATGAAGCATTGCTTGGTCATTGGTTGACCATTTAGCTTTCTATCAAAGTTATCTGACATTATCAAGATGAATTTGTTCTGACACAGTTTAACTCTGACTTCTTGTCATATTTTATTATTTTCTAAACTGTAGCGAATATACTGTGATAATATGAGAAAATGTGGAAGGTGTCTGAATAAATTTTGGTTTGACTATGTTGTTTACATGCATGTATGAGTAGGGGAGCAACACTTTTTGCTTCAGCATCTGTAACACTGAATTTTTGAGTTATAGTACTCAAACTTTTATACAAAGTACGCACATTTGTTTACTACCAAACGTATCAATTAAAACCTCTGCAGGAATATCACAGCCCTTATAAGTCGATGTCAAATACATGGTGTCTTTGTTACAATCTGCCCCACTACCCGGGTAGGTTTTAACACATGCTAGGGTAAGTTGTGACAATTAAATAAAATGATCAAAAACAGAGACCACATTATGCAATATGCTTCAAAAACAAGTCTATTGAAACAATAAAAAAGAACAATACAAAACAGTGTCTCCCTTTTTGTGACTGACCCTAACTTTACTGACACTTTCTGTTTGACTTATGGGGACCAGTTGTCCCCAGTATTGCTAGTCATTTTTGACCTTTTCTTGGTCCCCATGAGGAAAACATCATGCAAAATGTTTTTTGAAAATATAAAAATGCAGAAAGTTTTCTGTGATGGGTAGGATTTAGGGGTAGGGGATGGAAAATACACTTTGTACAGTATAAAAACCATTATGCCTATGGAGAGTCCCCACAAAGATAGCAAAACCGAGTGTTTGTGTGAATGTGTGCTTATGTGATTTATGAGGACACAAATTTGTATAATGACATGGGTATTACACTGGTATTACAACGTAAACGTGGTTTATGAGGACATTTCAAATAGCTTTAAAAACATACTAAACAATGTTTTATTAAAAATGTAAAAATGCTGAATGTTTTCTGTGATGGGTAGGTTTAGGAGTAGGGGTAGTGTAGGGGGATAGAATGTACAGTTTGTACAGTATAAAAACCATTACGTCTATGGAATGTCCTCATAATGATAGGTGCACCAACGTGTGTGTGTGTGTGTGTGTGAGTGAGAGAGAGAACAAAAAATATATTTTTTTTCAATGCTTACAAAAATACTAATTATATATAATATATATTTATATATATCGTTTTGGTCAAAAAATTGCATTCTTACCACAAAATCAGCATTGACAACCATTCATATAGGATCTTGTGATGGCTAGACGACTGGGTCAGAGCATCTCCAAAACTGCAGCTCTTGTGGGGTGTTCCTGGTCTGCAGTGGTCAGTATCTATCAAAAGTGGTCCAAGGAAGGAACAGGTTTGAACCGGCGACAGGGTCATGGGCGGCCAAGGCTCATTGATGAACGTGGGGAGCGAAGGCTGGTGTCAGAATACACAGTGCATCGCAGTTTGTTGCTTATGGGGCTGCATAGCCTCAGACCAGTCAGGGTGCACATGTTGACCCCTGTCCACTGCCAAAAGCGCCAACAGTGGGGACGTGAGCATCAGAACTGGACTACGGTGCAATGGAAGAAGGTGGCCTGGTCTGATGAATCACATTTTATTTTATTTATTCACGTGGATGACCGGTTGTGTTCGTCACTTACCTGGGGAACACATGGCACCAGGATGCACTATGGGAAGAAGGCACAACAACGAGTTTGAGGTGTTGACTTGGCCTCCAAATTCCCCAGATCTTAATCCAATCGAGCATCTGTGGGATGTGCTGAACAAACAAGAGCCGATCCATGGAGTCCCCACCTCACAACTTACAGGACTTAAAGGATCTGCTGCTAACATCTTGGTGCCAGATACCACAGCACACTTTCAGGGGTCTAGTGGAGTCCATGCCTCGACGGGTCAGGGCTGTTTTGGCAGCAAAAAGGGGACCAACACAATATTAGGTCATAATGTTATGCTGGATCGGTGTATGTAACATTACAAGAAAAATAAAATCCTGTTTAATCTGTCAGAAGGGAGAATATTTAGAATCCAAAATTTATATAGGTACTATTTCTTATTGCAACCTGCCATAGTGAGTCGTAGTCACTGATTTTAATAAAAGATTGGTCTCTTAGTTAAGTTGGTCATCATCTTGCCTCTATTGTTGTGTGGTGCTTTCCATGCCATGGCGATGCATTTCCCACAATTCTCAAGGAACTCGACTTTACCCTGAGGTGGTTCATGACGAGCTGAGAAAACACAGAGTTCAGTGACCCAAAACTCTGTGGTTATAATGAAACAACTGTAGAAATCAATCCTTAGCGATTACATCCAGATGCAGATTTGCAGTAACAGAACCACAGTCATTCTTAATCTACTCTCACAAATGTTCAGTGTTGATTTATTTTTTATATTTATTTCCAGACTTACGATTTTCTTCCAGCAGTCAGTTAAACATCTTCTGTCAATATGTACTTTATATTAAAGGCAAATTCTGTCATCTTTTTCTCATGTCATTCCGAATGTATGACCTCCTTCTGCTGAACACAAAAGAAAATATTTTTGTCCATAAAATGAAAGTCAATGTAAGCTATGAAAAAAACAAAAAAAAAAAACAGACATTTTCTACATATTGTAGAAAGTCGAACACAAGCACAATGCAGGAAAATATGGGATGCCAAGGCAAATGTGGAGACTCAGGTCCAGATCTCCACAATTATTAAACATCCATGAATCTGTTCACCAAATATATTCACCCGGTTACCTGGTCCACACATCAATATCACTCAGACCACTGCATCTCAAACAGAATTGGTTCATTCTTATTTAAATTAGTAATATAATTTACATCATAATTTTTGTCCTTGACTACTTACCTTGGGCCTACCTTGTCCAAAACCAAGAGAAAAAGGATTAGCAAAAGAAAATGGCACCCTCATTTTTATGAGTTACAAATAAAACATTCAGTTTAACAAAAGAATAAGACATACTATCAAGTAGCTCAGCAATATTTAGAATTGGGGATTTACTCTAGACAGGAGCACAACAACAATACTGACTGGAACACTATCACAGTTTTCAACATTTAACACTAACTACCGGTTAGTTGCACCAAAAATAGCAACAATAGTCTATGTGGAGAGAAAAATGTCTCTGTCCCTCTCTCTTCCTCTCCTGGGCCTTCTTAATGGCTTTTATAGCTGGTTTCCTCCCTGAGGAGCCAATGAGTTAAGTGCTAGTTGGCTATCGGCAAACAGGTAGCAGGTGCCAGCAATCAGCTCCTGTTAGTGCAGCACCACAGAAAAGAGGGGAAAAAAGGAAAAACAAACAAAAACACATGACTGCCCCCAGAACAGTACAAACTACATCTAGGAGTCTATGAGTTAGGGGTATGGGGTCTAGGGGTAGCTCCACGTGGCCTTTCTATTCGTCTTGTTACGTTTCTCCTCTATCCCCCAGACTAACTTTGAAATGGGGATTGTAGAAATTGGGGGCTCGTCTGGGATTTAAACCCAGGACCTCTCTCACCCCAAGCAAGAATCATACCCCTAGACCTGTAAAAAATCATAACATATTAAAAGTGAAAAACACAACAAAACAAGACAAACACAAAATGTATTACTATAAAATTCAAAAATACTATTTAGTTGTGTATATTTAGGATGCATACACATTTACAAAAATGAATTATCCTGTGATGCATGTATATCCACTGTTGGATAAAAAGTGAGGATGTGAAAAGTGTGTTTTAAGAGAGTTCTGTTTCCAAATAGTCTCAGCCTCAGACGCCCATGGCTGAACGTCTGATGCATATGAGCGCTTCCCAGGATCAACTAAACACTGGATTTTCGAAAGTATGTGAAGTTTGCGGCTCCATTGTTGCAGTAAACTTGCACAATGTTCTTGAATGGATAATTTATAAATGCACGCCGGTCTGTTATTGTTGGGACATCGATTTTCACGCCCCTAAACATAGTGCGGAACAAAACGAACAGTGATCGTTTGCGTTACATGTCAGTCAAACGTCCTCTTGGGCGGTCCTTGACCAATAAAAGCTGCGACAGAGTCCAGACTGGTACTGAGTCCAGAGTTCTGCCATCAGTGTGGACTAGTTTCCAAATGAACACAAGACCTGAAATGGTCATAGTTGATAAGTTATGAGATGAAACAGAACAATTCAGATTGTTCAGAGTGTTTTTCGCGTAGCTATACAGGCGACAACATTGTCCAAAACGATCCCCATCCACACAAATCCACAAAAATGACTAAAAACGCTGTATTATTCATGCCAGGCCAGTAGATGGCGCTGTCACTTTGTAAAGAAACACTACGGGCCTATAGACTGAACACATAATACGCATAATGTTACAGTTTGCACAAATTCGCATTTTTGTAATGTACATTGAGACGGTAATGGAAAACCTGCTTTCAAAAGTTTGCGTTTTCAAGCCCCCAAAACGCTGTCGTCGTGTAAATGAACGGCCAAAACGCATACGTTTTCTGTTTTCTGCTTTTATTGTGAAAATGGTAAACGCCCCCTAGGGGTGCTTTCACACTAGCACTTTTGGTGCGCACCCGTGTTCGACTGAAGTCAGAGTTGTACAAATGTACAAAACAAAGGAATCCTGTTTTACATGTGTATTCTCTGTATAACGTCTTTACAGAAATCCCTCTGACCTCCAGAAACGTTCCAGAGAAGAGAGAGGACAGGAGGCGTTTGACAGAGGACGAGATCTTAAAGACGTCTCGCTATAGCTGATGAGAAAGACTATGAGCACATCTGTGCTGAACATGACTTCACTGGAATCCTCAGAAACTTGAAGAGATGAAGACAGATGCATGTGTTTATCTCACATATGGCTTTTTACTGTCATGCATAATGCAAAACTACACAATATTTAACTCGATTTTTACATTTCCTTTGTGTTGTTGCATGCGAAAAGTTCCTGCAACAATACTAAGTGTTGTGGGTGATTTCCAGGGCATTGCTATACAGTTGCTAATGTGATATTTGGCACAACTTTTGTTGGGTAAATTCACATCAATTAAGTAAATCATATCAGTATGGAAGTAAAATAATGGCAAATGTTTTTGAAACAAAAAAGCTTGTTGAATTGCACTAGAAAAAATATGCATTGCATCAACCATGCTTGCTGAAATTCAACATGGTTGTATATTTAAGATGTGAATATTTCAATTCAAAATATTTCACACACATTTTCATTATTAAAAATTCAAGAATCCATATTCGCCTCTCAGATTTCACTTCCAAAATATTCATTCTATAATATTCGACAGGCAATTTTCGGTCCATTTTATTTCGCTTTACAAATTCGCTTCCACAAATTCAGTGGTTCAAATTTGTCCGAAAATTCAACAGTTCACATCCGGGAACTGCAGGAATAGCAGTAGATTACAGAGCATAATCTCCCATCTGCTAGTTAGTCGACCTCACCAGCAGGTGGTGCAAGCATGGTTAATGCAATGCATATTTTTTTCAAGTAGTGCAATTCAACAAGCTTTTATGTTTCAAAAACATTTGGCATTATTTTACTTCCATATATCGGCCATATAAGACATATCTCAGCGCGGAAGACAAATGTTCAAACTTAAACAGAATGGATATACAGTATGTTTGAACACCTACTTCACATTTTAAAACAGGGGTGTTCAATCCTGCTTCTGGACGACCACTTTATATATATTTTGTTATTCTCAAGTCTCGAATTTGGAGTCAAGTCTCATATCACTTGTTTTCAAGCCCCGTATCAAATAAATTGAACTCAAATTTATATCTCTGTTAGCAGGAAATGCTATTGTTTTATTTCTCTTTTGTGACAGATAAGTTAGATCTAAAATTGAGGTAGAATCCATTTTGTTTGTCATTTTGGCCATGCCCCATCCCGAAGCCTTTTTATGTTCCTGTTACAATTCCTTTTCCTAATAAATTAAATTTGCAGTGGATTTTGGTGGTTGACAGTGTTCCTTAGCAATTTTAGGGGTAACACATTACAAGTAATCAGATTACTTTTTCTAAGTAACTAGTAAAGTAACGCATTACTTTTAAATTTACAACAACATATCTGAGTTACTTTTTCAAATAAGTAACGCAAGTTACTTTGTTTTTCTGTATTGACTGACAGCTATGTATTGACTGAAATATTTAAATATATTACGTAGATGACACAAATATACTTGAAGTATTTAATTTCACTTTATTAACCAATGTCTTTGCTGCTGACCTTCGAAGATCCACTTCAGCCATGCTAATAAGCAAAAATGACTTTAAATAAACACCACATTTAAATTATTTATTTATTTTTAAATTTTTGCTGAAGCATGTTGAACTTCTCCTGCTTTTTTTTTTTACTGTGCCCTCTAATGTACAGGCGTGAATTTGCATTTATTTCAGCCTGAGGCTTATTTGTTTCACTTTCAAAAGTAACGCAAAAGTAATGTATTGCATTACTTTCCATAAAAAGTAACTAAGTAACACAATTAGTTACTTTGTAAGGGAGTAACGCAATATTGTAACGCATTACTTTTAAAAGTAACTTTCCCCAACACTGTTCCTTGGGGCTGGGGCTGGTAACGAGAAGCTCCATGTGGCCTTTCCGATCCCCTAGACTAACTTTGAAATGGGGATTGTAACACTTATTACACATTGTTTTTAAAGGGTGCTATATCAATAGTTTTTTTTTTTAGATTATTGTTATTATTATTAAGCAATAACATAGATGCGTAGAAAAGAAAGAATTGTAGAGACTGCACATTATAGCCCATGACAGTTGGATCTTTCAAAACTGCATTAACACAGATGATCAGCAGGGGTCAGCGGTGTTTAGAGATTAAAGCACCTACACCAGACATCTCTGAACAGCTGAATGGATGACTGGATTTCAGCATCTACATTATTTATCATTTAATAGCAAGATAGGTCACAAATGCATCTAGATAGGATTTGTAAAATAGTTAAATACTATTCAAAAGTTTGGGGTCGGTACTCTTAGAAGAAAAGGTTCTAAATGGAACCTTAAAGGGTTCTGTCAGAAGCTTCATATATATATAGAGCCTTAAGGGGTTCCCATCACTGGATCCTTTTATGGATTTATTTTAAATTAATGAATTTCGTCTTAATTAATTTATAATTTTAACTAAGTTTTATGAATTAAAGACCTCGCAAACATACTTTATCAGAGTTTATAAGCAAGATACTTTCAAATATAGTATTATTATAGTATTATGTAAACATTTCATACATTTATAATGTAAAGGGTTCTTTAAAATTGGGTGTAATAGTTAATAGAGTGTAATATACAATCACCTAAAGGATTATTAGGAACACCATACTAATACTGTGTTTGACCCCCTTTCGCCTCCAGAACTGCCTTAATTCTACGTGGCATTGATTCAACAAGGTGCTGAAAGCATTCTTTAGAAATGTTGGCCCATATTGATAGGATAGCATCTTGCAGTTGATGGAGATTTGTGGGATGCACATCCAGGGCACGAAGCTCCCGTTCCACCACATCCCAAAGATGCTCTATTGGGTTGAGATCTGGTGACTGTGGGGGCCATTTTAGTACAGTGAACTCATTGTCATGTTCAAGAAACCAATTTGAAATGATTCGAGCTTTGTGACATGGTGCATTATCCTGCTGGAAGTAGCCATCAGAGGATGGGTACATGGTGGTCATAAAGGGATGGACATGGTCAGAAACAATGCTCAGGTAGGCCGTGGCATTTAAACGATGCCCAATTGGCACTAAGGGGCCTAAAGTGTGCCAAGAAAACATCCCCCACACCATTACACCACCACCACCAGCCTGCACAGTGGTAACAAGGCATGATGGATCCATGTTCCCATTCTGTTTACGCCAAATTCTGACTCTACCATCTGAATGTCTCAACAGAAATCGAGACTCGTTAGACCAGGCAACATTTTTCCAGTCTTCAACTGTCCAATTTTGGTGAGCTTGTGCAAATTGTAGCCTCTTTTTCCTATTTGTAGTGGAGATGAGTGGTACCCGGTGGGGTCTTCTGCTGTTGTAGCCCATCCGCCTCAAGGTTGTGCGTGTTGTGGTCTCACAAATGCTTTGCTGCATACCTCGGTTGTAACGAGTGGTTATTTCAGTCAAAGTTGCTCTTCTATCAGCTTGAATCAGTCGGCCCATTCTCCTCTGACCTCTAGCATCAACAAGGCATTTTCGCCCACAGGACTGCCGCATACTGGATGTTTTTCCCTTTTCACACCATTCTTTGTAAACTCTAGAAATGGTTGTGCGTGAAAATCCCAGTAACTGAGCAGATTGTGAAATACTCAGACCGGCCCGTCTGGCACCAACAACCATGCCACGCTCAAAATTGCTTAAATCACCTTTCTTTCCCATTCTGACATTCAGTTTGGAGTTCAGGAGATTGTCTTGACCAGGACCACACCCCTAAATGCATTGAAGCAACTGCCATGTGACTGGTTGATTAGATAATTGCATTAATGAGAAATTGAACAGGTGTTCCTAATAATCCTTTAGGTGAGTGTATGTATCTTGCTTATAAATCTGCATTTATTTGATTAAAAATATTGTGAAATTTTATTACAATTTACAATAACTCTTCTCTATTTGAATATATTATAAAATGTAATTTATTCCTGTGATGTTAAGCTGAATTTTCATCATTATTACTTCTGTCTTCAGTGTCATATGATCCTCCAGAAATCATTCTAATATGCTGATTTGAAACATTTCTTTCCAATATTATCCAATATAAACCAGGATACTTTTTTTCAGCATTAATTATTTTTTTTATGTACTGTTTTGATCAATGTAATGCATCCTTGCCGGAAAAAAAAGTATAATTTTTTTTTTTTAAAGTTCATATTTTCTTTAGGTCAAATGGGGTTCCCGGGACCACCTGGTAATTTAAAATGTAAAATTAAAAAATTTATTCTTTTGACATCTTTAGTTTTATGTTTCTCTTCAGGTCTATATATGTAACAGTAATCTAATGGTGGCCAAAAAAGACATAATATATCATAATATATAGTCATAATATTCATAATATTTTCCAGATAATATTTATAATAATTTATTTTTTATTTTTCACTGTATAAAACTATTTATCAAGTCAATGGATGTGAAGGAAAATACATATATGCCTATTTATTTTAGAAAGAAGGTCCCATGCAAGAGGATGCTTTGGTGTTTGTGGGATCAAAAAGTTTGAAAAACTCAATTTTAGACTAAGCATTTCTAAATAAATTGTATTTATTTACTCATCACCATAAAACAATTATAGTGAATAAGATTTAAATAAATGTTAATTAGAATTAATAAATCTTTTATCTCTGTTTAGTGCTTTTGATGAAGTTTTGTTATTTGTGTTTTGTGTGTATAACAATAGATTGTTTACTTTTACAATAGACTGTACTTTTACAGCCAATAACTTAAAAACTCTTTATTTTTTCAATTATTATTTTCAGTGTTGTGTTCAGCTGTACATTTCATTTGTTTATAATTTTTTTCTACAAAATCCATCATCTCATTCAGTGCTGTCTCATTCAATGTTAAAACAAGCAACATCTTATTTATGGTAAAAGCTGATGGATTATTACGTGAGCAGAATTTTGAGGAGATCATATTTCAGAGCTGATGTGATAGCAGTGTTAAATAGTGCTATTTACGCTATTTTGTTTGATTTAAGGCATGTAAAAGGGTTTTTAATTAGGCATTATCCAGTCTCCTGTAAGGAAATGTTTAGCAGAATGTCCAAGCTACTTTTATTTATTTTATTATTATTATAATTTCTAAATCTATGAAAGTTAATAGGAAAACCATGCAGCTGTCACCAGCTATTCTTTACTTTGTGAGTGTAACTAATCTGTTTCCCTTTCAGTCGGTCACGTTCGACGTACGTCGGAACTGACCGACGAATTGGGATCTGTTTTCAAAGACCAATCTACTTCGAGTGATTAAAAACGAGCCAATGGACATTGGCATGCGGTTCATGCATTCCACGCACCGCCCCGCAGCGTGGGTATAAATACGGAAGTGGAATACCGCATCATTGCTTTTAACTTCGGAGCCGAACGGTTTGCAGTATCAAGCCCTTTCTACGAAGAGTGTTTAGACGAGTCTCGAGAAGGATCACTCTCTTACCTGGGTGCTGGTGTGACGGCGCGAGTCAGCGAGTGGCCGCTGCAACATACACTTGTTCCTGTGTTGGTTGGCTGGGCGTTACCATTCTTTGAGTGCTCACATGCAGGCTTGCAATCGGACTGCTGTGAGCCGCGGCCATCTCCCTGAGTGCTTCAGCACTTCTAAAAGAGCATGTCCTTCTAAAAGAGCAACACGGTTTGACCCTGCTCTTTTTCAAGATGTCATTCAAACCGTGTGTTTCTGGATGCGGTTGTTTCCTGTCCTCATTTGACGGCCACGATCTCTCTCGCATATAAACATGTGAGATTGCGTTCGTGGGTGATTCATGTTCTCTCAGGAGAATGTGATCACGTCGACACGTTGTTCGTCTCACCTTTCTCTTAAGGGCTTGAGCGTTCAGCCGTCGAGCGCCTGCTGACAGCGGGGGTTGTCACGGCAACCCAGCGCGTCACTCGGCACTCTAGATGCGTGGTCAAGACTATGAAACCTCAAACGGGGTTGAGTCCCTTCGCCTATTCCCCAATCTAGTTTATTTTCAGGTGCACCAGAAAAGGGCTACTTCGGCTAATAAGCCTTGGTGACCTGAGGATTACAGTGGGGCTTCCCTGCCGGGTACATCTCCTCAGGCCCCCACTCCTCTATTGCATCACGAGCGTGTTGAGACTTTGTTCGTGGGTGGTTCATGTTCTCTCATGAGAACATGGCCACGTCGGCGCGTTGTTCATCTTGCCTTTTTCATAGGGGCTTGAGTGTTCAGCCCGGGTCTGACGGCCATGCTCACTGTCTCACATGCCTGCTGGTAGCTTACAGATGGGATTGCTGGTTCTAAAAAAAAAATAAAATAAATGGGGCCAGCGTTTCGTTTGGGGCTCTGGCAGAGGACAGATGTCAATTGCTGCATCGGAGAGAGGGCTATTATGCGCTGGAAATGATGATGCTGAGTTTCACACTATAATAGTGTGTGCTCATGCTGACTCAGATTCAGAGTTGACAGCCATGCTTTCCTGGGTGGCTGAGGCGTAGTGCAACGCATAAATCGCCTTGCCTGCCCCTGTGCCTTTTTTTCCCAGATGTGCATCGGAAAATTTTTGCAGTGTGGAACTATTTGATGTCAAAATATGTAACACCAAAAGGGCCATAATCTGTATACATTTTTCCCTCTCTCACTACCCTCTGTCCTGCATGCACGACGGTAGTCCCGGCCCAGGGGTTATGCAGGAACTGCGTGCGGTGATGGACCTCGCTCTCTGGGTGACGGAAGTCACTGCACGCTCCCTGGGTCAGGCGATGTCCACACTAGTGGTCCAGGAATGTCACCTGGGGCTAAACCTGGCAGATATGCGTGAGCCAGACTAAGTGCGGTTCCTCAACGCCCCTGTCTGTCAGGCTGGCCTTTTCGGTGACGCCATCGAGAACTTTGCCCAGCAGTTCTTGGTGGCCCAGAAGCGGACGGAGGCGGTTTAAAAAACATCCAGGGAGGCGCCCAACCCGTCCAGGGTTCCACAAAGATGTCATTCAAACCGTGTGTTTCTGGATGCGGTTGTTTCCTGTCCTCATTTGACGGCCACAATCTCTCTCGCATATAAACATGTGAGATTGCGTTTGTGGGTGATTCATGTTCTCTCAGGAGAATGTGATCACGTCGGCACGTTGTTCGTCTCACCTTTCTCTTAAGGGCTTGAGCGTTCAGCGCACCGTGTGCCGTCGAGCGCCTGCTGACAGCGGGGGTTGTCACGGTAACCCAGCGCGTCACTCGGCACTCTAGATGCACGGTCAAGACTATGAAACCTCAAACGGGGTTGAGTCCCTTCGCCTATTCCCCGATCTAGTTTATTTTCTGGTGCACCAGAAAAGGGCTACTTCAGCTAATAAGCCTTGGTGACCTGAGGATTACAGTGGGGCTTCCCCGCCGGGTACATCTCCTCAGGCCCCCACTCCTCTATTGCATCACGAGCGTGCTGAGACTTTGTTCGTGGGTGGTTCATGTTCTTTCATGAGAACATGGCCACGTCGGCGCGTTGTTCATCTTGCCTTTTTCATAGGGGCTTGAGTGTTCAGCGCGCCGTGTGTCGTCGGGTCTGACGGCCATGCTCACTGTCTCACATGCCTGCTGGTAGCTTACAGATGGGATTGCTGGTTCTAAAAAAATGAAAAGAAAAATGGGGCCAGCGTTTCGTTTGGGGCTCTGGCAGAGGACAGATGTCAATTGCTGCATCGGAGAGAGGGCTATTATGCGCTGGAAATGATGATGCTGAGTTTCACACTATAATAGTGTGTGCTCATGCTGAATCAGATTCAGAGTTGACAGCCATGCTTTCCTGGCTGGCTGAGGCGTAGTGCAACGCATAAATCGCCTTGCCTGCCCCTGTGCCTTTTTTTCCCAGATGTGCATCGGAAAAATTTTGCAGTGTGGAACTATTTGATGTCAAAATATGGAACACCAAAAGGGCCATAATCTGTATAAATTTTTCCCTCTCTCACTACCCTCTGTCCTGCATGCACGATGGTAGTCCCGGCCCAGGGGTTATGCAGGAACTGCGTGCGGTGATGGACCTCGCTCTCTGGGTGACGGAAGTCACTGCACGCTCCCTGGGTCAGGCGATGTCCACACTAGTGGTCCAGGAATGTCACCTGGGGCTAAACCTGGCAGATATGCGTGAGCCAGACTAAGTGCGGTTCCTCAACGCCCCTGTCTGTCAGGCTGGCCTCTTCGGCGATGCCATCGAGAACTTTGCCCAGCAGTTCTTGGTGGCCCAGAAGCGGACGGAGGCGGTTTAAAAAACATCCAGGGAGGCGCCCAACCCGTCCAGGGTCCCACGAAGTCCACTGGCAAGCGCAATGACAAGCGGCCCTGAAACGGGCAGCCCAGTGAAAAGGGGATCTGCTCTCTGGGAGACGGTGTCCGCACCCCTCCCTCCCCCGGAGGAGGACCAGGGGGAGAATATTTTTCGGTTCTGGTCCTGCCGCTGGCTCTCCGGAGTCCAGCAGTACCCACATTCTCAGAGCAGTTTCCTCCCTCCCTGGTTGGCAGTGTGCGACGCCCCCGGGCCTTGCCGCTCCTTTCCTCCCCTCTCCCCCTAGCCAGGGGGCAGCAGTGTGGGCACCAAGGATGCTCCCGGGCCTTTTCACCCACACTCTGCCCCACCCTGGAGTACTCAGGCAACACTCCGGGTCGCCTCTGGGCCTCCCGAGTCGGGTCTGCGTACTCCACCTCGCTGCCATTGGTCCCGCTTGTTCGGTCTCTGGGGGCCTGGCTAGGTCTCCCCAGACCGTCTCGCTGGCTCATCCGTACCATCAGACTCGGCTACGCGATTCAGTTTCCTCGCCGGCCTCCCAAGTACAGGAGCATCCTCTTCACCACCGTGCAGAGCAGCGATGCCCATGTCTTGCAGTCAGAGATCGATGTCCTGCTGGCGAAGGACGTGGTCGAGCCGGTTCCTCCAGCTGATGTGAAGTCGGGGTTCTACAGGCCCTACTTCATTGTACCTAAGAAAGGTGGTGGGTTAAGGCCAATCTTGGACCTGCGCATTCTGAATCGGGCCCTGCACAAGCTCCCGTCGCCTCACGGCTTCACGAAAGTCGCAAAGGCAGCCATTGTTCTGCTTAGAGAACGCGGCATTCGCATCCTCAACTATCTCGACGACTGGCTCAGTCCCGGGATCAGTTGTGCGAACACAGGGACATGGTGCTCCGTCACCTCAGCCTGTTGGGCCTTCGGGTCAACCGAGAGAAGAGCAAACTCTGTCCCGCACAGAAGATCTCTTATCTCGGTATGGAGCTGGATACGGTCAACCGGACTGCGTGCCTCACAGAGGTGCGAGTCCGGTCAGTGTTGAACTGCTTGAATACGTTCAAAGGCAGGACGGCGGTCCTACTGAAATTTTTTCAGAGGCTCCTGGGGCATATGGCATCTGCAGCCACGGTAATGCCGCTTGGATTGCTTCATATGAGACTGCTCAACGCTGGCTTCACGACCGAGTCCCGAGATGGGCGTGGAAGAGCGGCAAGTACCGGGCTTCAGTTACTCCTTACTGTCGCCAAACCTTCAACCTGTGTGCAGACCCTTCGTTTCTACGGGCGGGAGTGCCCTTAGAACAGGTGTCCAGGCATGCTGTGGTCTTCACGGATGCCTCATCTATGGGCTTGGGGGCCACGTACAACGGGCACGCAGTTTCGGGTCCCATATCAGCTGGACGCTCCGGGGGTGGAGTCGCCACTCTCATCAGTCGACACCTCCGGGAGAGTGGCGACTCCACCCCCGGAGCGTCCAGCTGATATGTTGTACTATTCCCTGAAAGTGGATGCACTGGTGCACAGCTGGCCCCGGGACCTATGCAAATATGTTTTCATGATCTTATAGTTTGCATTCATCAGTTTCCTGTGTTTCCTTTGTTCCTATAGTTTCCCGCCGGTCATCAGTTGTCATTCATTCATCACACCTGTTCGTTATGTTTTCATTATCACTGTGTATTTAAGTTCCTCTCTGTGCTCCTTTCAGTTGTCTGGTATTGCTTGTGTGTTCAACACACTGTTTTGTTCCTGTTTCTACCCATTGGTTTACTTTATTTAAATAAAAGGACTTATATTTGATCTTCTTCGCCTCTCCTCTATATCATTGGACTTATAACGTTACAGAATATCGGACCATAAAAGAAATGAAGATGGATCTTGCCACCATTTATGTTGCTCCGATGGGGAGCTATGGGGCCACGATGTTTCGAGACCTGGAGGTGTATGTGGAGGAATCTCTCCCATTACAATGACATTGCGCTCATGGAGAGGTTTTGGATCGGACTGGACGACGAGATCCGGCTGGTGATGCCACAGGGAAATTCCTGCTAGACGCTGGCCGAGTACATCAACTTCGCCCTCTGGGTCACCGGATCTTCTTTTACTATGGGTGAGGAACAGTGTTGCCAGATTGGGTCAACAATTTCCAGCCCAAATGTTCACCAAAACCCGCCCACTCCAAGAAAAACCTGCCTAAAACTTTAAATGCCAATATAATGTGATAGAATTTTATTGCCATGCCAATCAAGGTTGATTAGCACAATTTCTCACAATTAAAATAAATACATTTCCCAGGAAAACGGATCAAAACAGGGCAAATACATTAAAAAGAATTAGCAAATATGACTAAATGTTACAAACAGGCAGACACGGAGAACAGGTGATGGTAAAATGACTTGAGATACCAGTTTGTGAGCGGGGCAGATGAGTGAATGGTGAGAGAGTCAGATGAATAATGAAGATGACTGGATAATACTATACTTCTTGGTTTCAGATGGCGTTGGAGACTGGAATGCTGGATCGAAGGAGACGCTGGAGACTGGAGACAAGACGAGGAGACACACTGGAGACTTGAAGACACGATGGAGAACAGGTAAGTATCGAAGGAGAGTCCTTGAGGTAAGCACAAGCGTGGCTATGTGCAAACGAGACCGGACGGTGACTGAATGTGAGCGTGGTGCTTAAATGCTGGCAGTGATTGCAGTGATGATGGGATGCAAGTGCGTGTGATCAGTATTCAGGAGAGGGCGTGCGCTGTGATTGGGATAGGGTGGAGCCTGGCGTGCTTGTAACACTAAAATGTCCAAGTGGAAACTACGTCAAAACGGCAATCAAGAAATGAACCGATGACTTTAACCTTCGGAAAAACACATGCATCATTTTTTAATGTCAACAGTGAGAATAAGCCAATTTTGTGCAAAAAGTGCCCAATATAAGTGATCAGAATAAGCAACGTAATTAATTAGTAGGCATTTCACACACATTAATGCACACACCACAGCCAGATGTTGATTCATCCTGTACGACAATCCGACCACAGAAAATGAACAACAACAACAAGAATGCGCTTACCTTTGTGTTGCTTTAACTTCAGAGAGAATTACAGTACATCTTTCGTGAAGTACATATTTGTAGAACATAATGCAGAACTTAACGCAGTCAAAACGCATTAATCGCTGACTCAAATCTCTTTCAGCAGCTGTCGGGATGAGTAGAGAGCATGATGGTTTAAAAGTTGCAGATGTCCTGCTTAGTGCACAATGACAATGGACAGGAGTCAAATGGTGCGTTCAAGTCATTTACGAGTTGAACTCACATGAACGTGAATGAATTTATTTAACTCACAATGTCGTAAATACGAGTGGGAAGCTTGGGATTTTCTTTAAGCCCCAATCTTTACGAGTTGGGGGAGTGTCAGTGAGAAACACGGCGGAATACCACAATACTTCAAGTTATTTAGCAGTGATATTGTCAGGCGTTTCTATTTACAGCTAAGTAAGCTAATTGCATGCACAAAATATGGTAGCATTATAACAATATAATATGTTACAATAAAGTTTACAGTGGCTTCATAAATTAATTAAAAACATAAAGCAAAACACACCTGATGCACATTGTAGACATTTAAGAGGCTGTTGTGTCGACCTTGACTTATTGCAATTTTGAGGTGTTCAGTTTTATTTTGATTTTAGAAAATAAACGTGATTGCTCTCCTTGCAAATCAACTGTTTCTTGTTTTTCTTGTTTTTCACTGGCATGTCTCCTAAGTGTTGAGGACTAGTGCATCGTTCAGTTCATTATGAGTAAAATCCTTAAAGCTCATGTCTATTGTATATTATGTCTATTTTCGCAAGTGCTACGTAAAATTTATTCAAGCGTTATTCAAAAACACTTTGATGAATCAACTTGAATTCCATAACTTTTTGTTGGCATTGTCTGAAGATGATATGGTTAAATATTCATGCAAATCGGATAAACCGTCTAGGAGGAGTTCGAAAAAGTAGTTTTTTGGTGGGAAAATGTAATCTATCGAAAATGATGTCATAGGGTTCAATCGTATCGTCTTGAGCCACTGAATCAGAGGAAAAATGGATTTTGTTATTATTTTTTATTAGTACAAACGTAAGTGGTGCTGCTAGAGGGATTAAGTTAGCTACTCCAAAATTGGTGTAGTTAATGTTGGGCCAGTTCTCTATCAGTGTGCCAAATTTCATAACTTTCCCACAAGTGGTTCTGTGGGCTCCCATAGACTCAATAGCGGAAGAAGAAGAAGAAGAAGAAGAAGAAGAAGAAGAAGAAACGTAAGCAGAATAATAAAAACGCCAACAGATACAATCAGTGCCTACACACCTCCGGTGCTTGGCCGCTAATAATTTGCATGGTTTGATGTGATATGAGCTAAGCGATCATTAGATCACCATTGGTAGCACGATTTATTGTAATGCCTTTTTTTTCTCAGTTGGTCAGAACAAAAGACATGTTACTTACTTGTTCAGATGACATTTTCCGGTGAAAATTCTTATTTTGGTCATACTTCCAAGACAGTATCGCCGGTGCGGTGACTGACAGCCACACATACTCCTCAAAACATTAGATTCATCCGCGCTGGGAAGCCGTGCCGATGCACAATCCACGTAAAGATGATAATTCCGTAAATATCTGCAATTGCAGGTTTCAAACAGAGATGGCGACAAAGAGACAAAACTGATGGACTGCAGCATTAAGTACGGTTAAAATCAGAAACTGCAAGACTTTTTACTCAAGTCTTATTGGAATTGGTGACTTGTAGCTTGTAATGGGGTCATTTTCGCTGTAAGATATCTCAAGCATGGTTTCCAGGTACTCTTTACACCTCTGGTTTATTGTTATTAAAGGTAACTGCTGCACATAGATCCTGCCTCTACTCTCCCTTGCTGCAACCAGATGTGACAGAGATAGGCCAACATTCCCTATTTTCCCCTCTCGTTTCCTAATCTTTGATCATTTGTAATCTGTGTTGAAACGAGGCCTTCTTTTCTAACATCAAAAGGAATGAGGAAGAGAAAAACGAGGCAGGTGCTGCATTCACAGCTGTGAGAGACGTTTGTTCTGTCCAGGTGAACATGACGTCTATCCTTCATAGACCTGCTCTGTTTCTCACTTGCCGTGAATGAAATGCTCCAGCGGCGCTGCACTGCATGAACAAATAAACATTTGTGTCTGACAGTCTCATGCGTGCTTTGAATTCAGCTAAATCTCTGCTTTTTGCATTCACACGCCACTCTGCTTCCTTGAGATATGACAGGAATACACAAGCGAGTATGAATGGAGCTTCTTTCTCCAGAACGGATTATTGCTGCTCTACCTGATCTAATAACTGACGGGTGACAGGATTGTCAGTCACTTATATATTCACAAACCTCAAATACGGGTGCAGGAGACAAACACTGTATGCAAACGCCCTTGATGATTAAGCAGGTCATTAGAGGGATTAACCAAAGTGATTAACATGCAGAAAAACATGCAAATTAAAATCCATACTGTGTCATTTTGCAAATCGCATTTTGGAGTCTGAAAAACATCCAAACTATTTTATTTTTGAAAATGGTGGCAAGTGCATACAGAACAAGTCTACTTGAATATTTATATTTTTATGTAGTATTTATTTATTTTAGAGAGAGTTTGATTATGATTATTATTACTATTATTATTAATTTAAATCAAATCAGGATCTTTCCAGTCTTTCTGTAGAATAACAGAAAAGTGAATGTCTATGGTCACATCTAGCCATTTGTCTAATGTTCGGCTGTCTCCTGTTGTGTCAATTTACATGTTAATGCTTTCTTAATGATCTCCCAAAAACATTAATTATTTATCTGTAAATGCTAGTTCAGGGCATATACACTATATTGCCAAAAGTTTTGGGACGCCAGCCTTTACATGCACATGAACTTTAATGACATCCCATTCTTAATCCGTAGGGTTTAATATGGAGTTGGCCCACCCTTTGCAGCTATAACAGCTTCAACTCTTATTGGAAGGCTTTCCACAAAGTGATAACACATTAGAATAATGGTCTGTTTTTAATAAGTAACTATGCAGGAAGTAATGCAGGACTAATGAGTATTACTACATTAACACTTCAGCTACTACTATTAACTAATATAGAAACAAGCTTAACTAATCATTAAGTAATATCAAATTCCTTATCAAGTTCCTTGTTAAGTAATCAATAATTACTGAATGAGATTAGCCTCATTAATAACTATTAACTGACAAATTATAAAGAACATAATTGTGTGTAATCAGTCATCTTTTTTACTCTGAATATAGTCATAAAATTAATATAGTCATTAATTACTCGAGTGTTACCTAGTCACTCTGCAGGAACTACTAGTGATCTGGACCATTATTTTAAAGTGAAAAAAACTCTTTTTCACTTTAAAATAATGGTCCAGATCACTAGTAGTTCCTGTAGAGTGACTAGGTAACACTTGAGTAATTAGTGATGCATTTTGTGACCACGTTAAGAGTATAAAAAGACAATTGCTCACATCTCATACACGCTAATGTTGTGATTAGTAATGAATTAGTAATTCTTTATCATTTGTCTTAGTTACTTATTAGTTCTTAGTGATACCAATCTCATTCAGTAATTATTGATTACCTAATAAGGAACTATCTTAGTCCTAAATTTGATATTACTTACTGATTAGTTAAGCTTGTTTCTATATTAGTTAATAGTAGTAGCTGAAGTTTTAATGTAGTACTATTAGTGCTGCATTACTTCCTGCATAGTTACGTATTAATGACGGACCATTATTCTAAAGCGTTACCCAGAAGGTTTGAGAGTGTGGTTATGGGAATTTTTGACCATTCTTCTAAAAGCGCATTTGTGAGGTCAGGCACTGATGTTGGATGAGAAGGCCTGGCTCGATATGTCTTTATAGACCTTGCTTTGTGCACTGGTGTGCAGTCATGTTGGAACAGGAAGGGGCCATCCCCAAACTGTTCCCACAATGTTGGGAGCATGAAATTGTCCAAAATATCTTGTCATGCTGAAGCATTAACTCTTTCCCCACCAGCGTTTTTTGAAAAAAGTTGCCAGCCACCGCCAGGGTTTTTTAACATTTTCACAAAAATGTAATGGCCCATAGAATATTTTGTTGAATGAATATCTGAGCATGCAATATATCAAAAGAAAGAGCAGACCCTCTGCTTTTAAACAAACAAACAAAAATTTTGTTTGCAACATATTTTTTTTTATCAACACTTAAATATGGGTAAGTTGATGGGAATATGGGAAACATCGATGGAGTAGATCAAGATCGAGTCCATCAACACCCCTAATGCTTGCACAGTCCTATAGCTCACCCTGGGTCAACATTTCATTCAGTAACATTAGATACATATTACATATGCATCTGCTTACATATGATCACTTGTTTTTTTGCGTCTTCTTCATCTGTGTTTTGATCAGGAGATTCTGTACTCATTCAGAAGATGCGTAATAGCGCCCAATAGCGTAAACAGTGAAAACACGGAAACACAGAAAATTCTGTGTTTGGCAGGGAAGCGTTTACTCACAAATAACTGAAAATTCAGTGTTTGGCAGGGAAAGAGTTCCTTTCACTGAAACTTTACACTTGGCACAATGCAGTCAGGCAAGTACCGTTCTCCTGGCAACCGCCAAACCCAGACTCGTCCATCGGATTGCCAGACAGAAAAGCGTGATTGGTCACTTCAGAGAACATGTCTTTACTGCTTAGAGTCCAGTGGCGGCGTGCTTTACCCCACTGCATCCGATGCTTTGCATTGCACTTGGTGATGTAAGGCTTGGATGCAGCTGCTCGGCCATGGAAACCCAATCCATGAAGCTCTCTACGCACTGTTCTTGAGCTAATCTGAAGGCCACATGAAGTTTGGAGGTCTGTAGCTATTGGCATGCGCTGAGCCCGCTCTGTGATGTTACGTGGCCTACCACTTCGTGGCTGAGTTGCTGTTGTTCCCAATTACTTCCACTTTGTTATAATACCACTAACAGGTGACCGTGGAATATTTAGTAGTGAGGAAATTTCACGAATGGACTTATTGTACAGGTGGCAACCTATCACGGTACCACGCTTGAATTCACTGAGCTCCTGAGAGCGACCCATTCTTTCACAAATGTTTGTAGAAGCAGTCTGCATGCCTAGGTGCTTGATTTTATACACCTGTGGCCATGGAAGTGATTGGAACACCTGAATTCAATGATTTGGAGGGGTGTCCCAATACTTTTGGCAATATAGTGTAGCTGAAATACAGTAGCCCTACTTTTGAGAAGAAAGCCATTCTTAAAAAATATGCTTGAAGACTTTCTCTCCATTTTTATCTGGACATTTTCAGAATGTATAAGAATTTGCTTGGCGTCTGCCATTTCTCCTGCATTTTGTCAGTTTTTACAGTTCAATAAACAAGAAGTTATTAGAAGTTGACAATATTGCCACTTACTTTGTCAATGTTTGCCAGAATAGTTCCAAACAAGGTTAAACACGAAATGTCTCTCAGCAACACCACAACAGTGTTTGATGCCTGAATGAATCAGAATTTTTTTAACAAAATGGTTCTTTAAATGATTCAATGACTCATTTAGCCTGACATCATCATACTTAGATTCTAGTCAGAATATGAGTCTGAAACTGCTCCATTGGGCTGTGATAATGGGGCGTGTTTCAACCGAACCAGGAAAGAAAATGCCTCTGCACTCAATTGAATAGACCTACAGCCAATCTCAGCAACGGAGTAAGTGACGTATGTTGAGCGACGCATAGTTGTCAACAGAACTCAACTGCACGTCCGAACAGCTCTGGTTCGAGCATAGTTGCTCCAGAACGGATCAAATCCAGACCGAACTTCCTGACCTCAAATGTTGCGGGCGGGGCTAAGTTCGGCTGGCATCCAAGCTATCCATAAAGACAGCCGGTGAATCATCTACTGGCATAACTATATAACCTGGTACCTGGTAACCTGGGATATTGAAAAGTAAAACAATGAAAAGTCCCAGCTGCTTGGCCAATAAAATTTGAGGACCAGAACTACCCAGCTAACACATTTTCTAAGAATGTCATTAAAACGTTATTTCTTAATGTTCTCTGAACATTCAAAACGTCCAATTTTTTTAATGTTTTAAAAAGTTTTTTCTTGGTTATGCGAATGTTAAAGGTGCAGTGTGTAATATTTATGAGGATCTACTGACAGAAATGCAATATAATATACATAACTATGTTTGTCAGTGGTGTATAAAGACCTTACATAATGAACCGTTATGTTTTTATTACCTTAGAATGAGCCATTTCTATCTACATACACTGCAGGTCCCCTTACTGTGAAGTCACCATTTTGTGCCAGCATGTTTCTACAGTAGCCCTAAATGGACAAACTTTTCTACAGAGGGCTAGTTACTCTCTGCTCTCTCAGACGACAACATCTTTGTCCTGTGTCGGCCACCGTAGCTTCTCTATGTGCTTCCAAAGTGAGGGGTGAGCGGTGGGCGATTGCAATTCAGAACCTCACCACTAGATGCTGCTAAAATTTACACACTGCATCTTTAAATTACAATCCATTTTGCAAACATTATTTGAATGTTCTCTGAACATTCTGAAACAAGTAGTAACATTTAACTAACCAACTAAAATAATTTTGATTTTGATATTCTATTGATTTTGATATTCTAGGTATTATCAACTAGCCAGAATTTTGACGCATCTATAATGCGTTAAGAGTTTGTTCAAGTAGTGGGAATGCTAAACCATTTAGTACTTTGTAAGTAATTAGCAAGATTTAAAAATCTATGCAATGTTTAATACGGAGCAGAACTGGGCTAAAATGGTCATACTTCCTGCTTTCCAGTAAGAACTTGAGCTGCTGTGTTTTGGACCAGCCGGAGTTTATTTATTAAGCATGCAGGGCAACCACCCAGTAGGGTAGAACAATTATGTTCTCCAAAGGTTTTGACTGTTATAATACCATCATCTCTAACAGGAAAACATAAGTGGAGGTGTTTGTTACATGTTGTGAGATCAATGCTTTCCTGTCTGAGATTCTTGAATTCCTCAGAGAAGCAGTGGTTGATCACAAAAATTTCACACAAAAAAAAAACCCAAACATAATTTAGTAAACTGTTTCCTTATGGGGACCAAAAAATGTCTGCAATACCTATTTTGGGTCCGAATTAGGAGATAATGAGCACATGAAGCTTTGTGCCATGATGCTTAGATTTATTAAATCATAAAAACGGAAACCAAAAAATATGTATTACAACAGCTGTAAAATGGATTTGCTCAGGATCCAGATTTAAATTGGACATCAAGTGGCGACCCAACACAATAACAGATGTGTTTATTGTGCACAAATATTTTAAAAAATGTCCTTAAAGGGTCAATGAGTTTTTTCCCCCAAAGGTGATACAACAGATAATTGAAAAAGAAAGACTCATTAAAATTAGTGATTGACCTAAATTGATTTTTTGATGGCATTTCCAAGAACTTGACACATTTTAAACTAGATTTAAAAAAATACTTTTCTTTAGACATTCTTATTTGTCCCTGAACCTAAAATCAAACATTGAAATATGTTAATGTGAATAGTAATATTGAATAGTAAGATTTTGTAAATGCATAAATCACAGCAGAATATGATTTACCAGCCTGACGTATGAGACAAATATTAGATTTGGCTGCTGAATATGTGGAAAACGCAGCCATTAATGGCATTAACATGTCAATGAGATTTCATCTGCACTCCCCAAACCTTTCTGGTTTGTTTGTGTCTTGGAAGTGGAAGTCAGCGGAGTCACATTTCAAATTTTAAAGATGCAGTGGAAATGATTCACTCCTAAAAAAAAAGCCAGTAATTTACACCTGTAACTGCAGCATTAAAGAAAAGGGTTTCCTTTTAATCCACTTGACATTTCAGTTAAAGCTGGCCATCTTATTGTAATGTCACGCCAGTAAGAGGCGAGGAAGACAAACAGAAAAAGGGAAAAGGCCTTATATACTACTGTATATAAGTTTATACTGTATCTCAGGAAGAAAATCTCATTCCAGTGGAAGAGTCCTGCTTAGTCTTTCTATCTTTCAGCTGTGAGCTCTTGTGTCACAATAATCACAGCTATGATGACAGCTACATGTTTAAAACCTGGCTGTCACCCTACCTGACCCAGACTAGTTATGCTCAAACTCACCGCACATGACCATGGTCTCTCAGGGAAAGAGGATGAATAAGACATTGGGATAAATTACTGTGGTTGTTCCACCTCTGACAGCTCCTTGCATAAGGAATAGATCACTGCTGGAAAAACCACTAATATTTCACCATATAAGCTCTGCACAGGCTTATAGCTCCATGCATATTAGAAACGGGGCATAATTATTCACAGTTTTGTGCTTATGCTGTAAATGATCAAAGCCAGGAAACATGCAGAATACTTCAGATGTGAATTAGGAGTTTAGAAATGCTGGACTTTAAATTACCTCGCAAAATCATAATGTGACAAATCCCAAGGGAAGCTTTTCCAGACTTTTCCATGAGTGACATGTATAATCTAATATATTGTGCTGAATGCAACTGAATTTGTTGCGTATATAAATCTAAAGATTTTTGAACTTTGCTTGTGGTTTCACACAATTTTGTAACAAGCCAACAATAAATGATCAATTAAATGATACATATAGTTATATTAAATGTCAGATATTGGACAGAACCCAAACACAGTACAGTTGGGAGTCACACACTTCCCTACTATACAGTAGACAAAAAACAGTATGTGACATAAGAAGTATGTCCGAATTCACAGTACTCATAAAAGGGAGGGCAAAAAGTTCTCGGATGACCTACTTCTTCTGGTGAGATTCTGAAGTGTGCATACGATGGACACTTTACTATCCCATGAGGCCACGGGAGAGGATTTGTGAATGGCAGTGAAGTGACGTAACTGACACTGGTAGGTCGCATGGCGAATGTAGTACATCCAGATTAAATTCATTCTACACACATTCATACTATGTAGAACTTTTTTTGAAGTAATTACTTAATGAAAATAAGTACCTACTCAAGAGAGTATGCAATTTAGGATACAGCCAAGGGGAATACATAGAAATGGAAATGAGGAGGGTAATGAGGGAGGACAGGTAGGATTAATAATGCGTTTCCATACAAAATAGGATAACACGACAGAACACAACTCAAGAACGCCTGACCAATGAACACAAAGACCAGGTACTCAACAAAAACACACAAGACAAGAGTGCACGGTGAGTGAACGAACCTGTGCGCTCACAACAAAAGACAAAATATAGAGCATGAATGTCCGAACCCCGACACGCAATCAAAACCAAACTTGACATGAGTGCCGGGATCTGAACACCAGATCCAAACACATGAAACATGCAAACGAGCACAATAGAAGCCACACACAGTGACAGAACCCTGACACTACCGCCCCTCAAAATGGACGCCCCCTGGCATCCCTAACGAGGAACACCAAGCACAAGGCTGATACATCAACACAAAACAGACATACACCAAGACAACACAAGAGAGATACACATTTAACAATGGAAAACAGACTGGGATCAGTCAGAGACAGGAAGGAGAGGGAGGGAGGGAGGGAGGGAGGGAGGGAGGGAGGGAGGGAAACCAGACTGGTGGTAGAGCCAGGAAGGATCTGGGGGCTCGTGAAGAGGACTCTGACTGCTCCGGGACGGCCTCCGTGGCTGGGTCCACCGGACTTGGTGCCGGAAATTTTTTTCCACCTCTCCTTCTCTGTGGTGGGGTTAGGCAAAGGCTGGGATGTGGGATTGACAGGGAAAGGAGCCCACTCCTCCAGCAGAATCTCTGTCTCCTTTAGGTGGCAAACCACTTCCCAGTAAGTCCATGAATTCAAATTGCCCAACTCCTCCCATGGAAGCGGGATCATCGAGTCTGACAAGGAGAAAGTTAATTTAAGCCATCTCGCCAAAACCATTGATTCTGGCGGCAACTTAATATCCTACCTGCCTGGGATGTGTTCTGGGAGGCCGGCTTCTGCTGGGTCGGAGCTGGGTAAAGAAGCAATCTAAACACAGAACACAACACAAGAATGCCTGACCTATGAACACAAAGACCAGGCACTCGACAAAAACACACAAGACAAGAGTGCATGGTGAGTGAACGAACCCGTGCATTCACAACAAAAGACAAAACATGGAGCATGAATGTCCGAACCCCGACACTGAACCAAAACCAAACTAGACAGGATCCGAACACTACGCTCCGAACAAACAAAGCATGCGGACGATTGAGCACACAGACAAGACAATGAGTGTCAGGACTGTCACTATATATATATATATACACTCACCTAAAGGATTATTAGGAACACCTGTTCAATTTCTCATTAATGCAATTATCTAATCAACCAATCACATGGCAGTTGCTTCAATGCATTTAGGGGTGTGGTCCTGGTCAAGACAATCTGCTGCACTCCAAACTGAATGTCAGAATGGGAAAGAAAGGTGATTTAAGCAATTTTGAGCGTGGCATGGTTGTTGGTGCCAGACGGGCCGGTCTGAGTATTTCACAATCTGCTCAGTTACTGGGATTTTCACGCACAACCATTTCTAGAGTTTACAAAGAATGGTGTGAAAAGGGAAAAACATCCAGTATGCGGCAGTCCTGTGGGCGAAAATGCCTTGTTGATGCTAGAGGTCAGAGGAGAATGGGCCAACTGATTCAAGCTGATAGAAGAGCAACTTTGACTGAAATAACCACTCGTTACAACCGAGGTATGCAGCAAAGCATTTGTGAAGCCACAACACGCACAACCTTGAGGCAGATGGGCTACAACAGCAGAAGACCCCACCGGGTACCACTCATCTCCACTACAAATAGGAAGAAGAGGCTACAATTTGCACGAGCTCACCAAAATTGGACAGTTGAAGACTGGAAAAATGTTGCCTGGTCTGATGAGTCTCGATTTCTGTTGAGACATTCAGATGGTAGAGTCAGAATTTGGCGTAAACAAAATGAGAACATGGATCCATCATGCCTTGTTACCACTGTGCAGGCTGGTGGTGGTGGTGTAATGGTGTGGGGGATGTTTTCTTGGCACACTTTAGGTCCCTTAGTGCCAATTGGGCATCATTTAAATGCCACGGCCTACCTCAGCATTGTTTCTGACCATGTCCATCCCTTTATGACCACCATGTACCCATCCTCTGATGGCTACTTCCAGCAGGATAATGCACCATGTCACAAAGCTCGAATCATTTCAAATTGGTTTCTTGAACATGACAATGAGTTCACTGTACTAAAATGGCCCCCACAGTCACCAGATCTCAACCCAATAGAGCATCTTTGGGATGTGGTGGAACGGGAGCTTCGTGCCCTGGATGTGCATCCCACAAATCTCCATCAACTGCAAGATGCTATCCTATCAATATGGGCCAACATTTCTAAAGAATGCTTTCAGCACCTTGTTGAATCAATGCCACGTAGAATTAAGGCAGTTCTGAAGGCGAAAGGGGGTCAAACACAGTATTAGTATGGTGTTCCTAATAATCCTTTAGGTGAGTGTATATATATATTATATATATATTATAATGTATTATTAATTTATTAATAATGCACCTTTCTAAATATAAGTCAGACAAACAAACAATAAATAATAGAAATTAAAATTAATTATTGTTACGTAAAAAAATCACTTTTCTAAATAAATCATACGAAAAACAGTAAATAAAATAAAAATGAAATCATGGTAACACTTTACTTTTTGTCCTTGTTACACATATTACATGTATTTACTATAGTAATAAGTACATTATGCATAATTACATGCAACTAACTCTAAACCAAACCTTAATCCTACCGTAACCCTATAGTAAGTACATGTTGTTAATTCATATTACTCATATTAGTATATGTATAATTACACTGTAACAGGGAGGGTTACACTTTTTTTAAGGTGTCATTGTTTTAGTCTAATTATATAGGCCTATTTAAGTATTGAGTAATATAAATTAACAACATTTACTTACTATAGGGTTAGGGTAGGATTAGGGTTTGGTTTAGAGATAGTTGCATGTAATTATGCATAATTTACTGTTATTAATATGGTAAGTACCGTTTTCCGTTTTTAGTACATCATTGTCGTGTAAACGTGCCCTAAATGTTGCCACGTGGAGTTTGCTTGTACCCCTAGTTGGGAATCATGTAACAAGGACACTGTAAAATAAAGTGTTACCAAATAAAGTGTAACAGAAATTATTTTTTTGGTCACATTATAGATTAGAGTCTAATTCTCACTATTTACTAACTATTAACTATGACTTTTGCCTCAATAAACTCCTAATTACTGCTTATTAATAGTTAGAGCTGGTAGTTAAGTTTAGGTATTGGGTAGGGTTAAGGGATGTAGAATATGGTCATGCAGAATAAGGCATTAATATGTGCTTTATTGTCACTAATAAACAGCCAATATCCTAGTAATATGCATGTTATAAGCAAAGTTAATAGTGAGAATTGGACCCTAAACTAAAGTGTTACCATTTTTTTTATTCATCTTATTTAAAAAGCACCTTTCTTAATAACATTTTTCATAAACATAATGATTGTAGTGCTAATATCGTCTGTCAAATGATGGAAAATCAAATAAACAAGGTGAGATCATCACAGCAAACGATTAACATGCATTTCGTCACCGGAGCTCTTCCAATAATAATGTATTGCGCTGGAACTCCGCCGATGGTTGGACACCGGTACTGCCCATAACAGCTCCACCCAAGTTCGGTTGCTCAGCAGCGAGTATTCGAATCCCACTATGGTGACGGCTTGCCTCATCAATATTAATTACGTAAGGGAACGTTCGGCCAATAAGCCTGACTGGTAATCCTTGGCTTATGAATATTAATTAACACAACGACGTAACGTCAACATGGCCTGCTGAATAATTCATTAGCTCAGCCAGCACAATAGTAGGATTCGTAAAGTCGCTCCCCGGCAGAGTCATGGATGCTCAGTTGAACGCGGGGATCGAGAGTCGGTCACATCGTAGGAATGGAAGCGGAGCTTGTGGGATTTATGAGACTCATTGCTAAATAGTTTATCTGACTAAAGGCCGTGACAGCACCCAACGGATCGGATCCGTGTGCAGAGACTGGCGCATCTCATCACATCGCTGAAACAAAGCGTTTGTTTCTCGGAGCGCACTAGTGGAATCAAAATGTCAGATGCAGCTAGCGGTATTGGAGCTTACGGACGCCAATAGACCATTGTTATTGTTTTCATGCATGCGTGTTTTCTGTGAACGAGGGACGGAACGTTTAGGTGCACGCGTTCGATTTAGAATTCTTGAAAGAGCCAATAAGTTGCGCGTGGACTTGGATGGATAGCAGGTGCACGAACGCACCACCTATAAACCGCCAGAGCAATGTGATCCTTCACTCTCGTCGCATATTAGTGTTTTAAGCTCCGGGAAATAATATCTGATTATTCATTTCATTGCATTGTTTTTTTTTCTTCTTCTTTTTCTTATCGCAGTGCGTGATGTTCAAATCAAATACTAAATCCATGCATCTACTCGAAATACATATTTAATAAGATATTGTAGTTTACATCAAGTGTCTTATGCATTGTGATTATTTTACATGACACTACATTACTATAGTTACTGTAAAACAATTCGACCCATTGCAATTGCATGCCTTAAAATTGGATGTGTTGCTAAAGTCACTAATTTTTGACCACTTTGAAGCTAATTACTATTAAATTATTGCTACGAGTTAAATGAATGGAAACAAAGATGTAACAATCCATACTATAGTCACATAAGACATACATGTTATGATATGAGGTGGCTTCATTGCGTTTGGTAATTGATATGGCTAAGTTACAGGTTTTATTGTTATGGCTGTTTGAGATTTCCCTACAAACCTAAAATGCATCTTAGGAAGATTCAGCTTCGCAACGGAGGGTTCTGCAGTTAGATTGTGTTGTGTATTGTTAATTAAATGCGAAAGCATAGTTAAAAAGTTAGACTGGTTAATTTGAGCAAAAGCTTTAAATCCAGAGGATGATCCTCTCTGGAGTGGCTGGACTGCTGTCAGAGCGGCTTTCACAAGATTAACTGCCCGCTGCTCTTTTCTTTGCCTGTACACCTACAATAAAATAATTTCCTGGACTATTTTCCATCTTTACCTATTTTTCAAACTAGTTTATGGTGAATGGGACTTAAATTAAGATTTCCCGGAGCAGCTGAAGTCACAAACAAAACATGACAAATTATGTGTATGATGCTTCTATAAGACTATAATTTCAATACATTACGTTGTTTAAAACACACCAAACTAAGAAGCACCTGACATTTTTCTGCTACTGTAATATGACATTGTGACATCAGGAATCTTTTTGAAACGTGCCAAACTGAGAAGATTGTAAATATGACAGCAGAGTTGATCAGAGATGTGACTTCATTGTGACATCAGGAGTCCTGTGCTTCAAACAAACTAGCAGGCAAGACTGATTCTGCTGCTTTTTTGGAGAAACATGACATTGTGACATTACGAACCAAGAAGCAGCTCTGACTTTTATTCTGATGCAAATATGACATTGTGATGTCAGAAATTTAGATGCGGCAAACTGTGGATTATCTGATACCGAATCTGATGCTTCTGCAAATATGACATTGTGACACCAGGAGTCTGTCTCTGAAGCGCCAGACTGAGGAGCAGCTGACACTCTTTTTGCTGCTGCTGCTGCTGATGATGCTGCAGCTGCGAAAATGCTGCGATTCCCTGTGAAGAAAATACGAAAGCAGTTCAAACTTCTGCTACTGCTGGTGCTGCTGACTTTTGCCGTGTGGTTTACGTACCTGCACATCAATCAGGGCAAATCCATCAAACTCCACTTTAACTATGGGAAAGGTAAGATCTGAAATGTTTAATATGTAAAGTGAGTTTACTGCAGATGTGATTTTGCTCTCTGAGGGTCTTTTTGAATATTCTTGTTCTAAAGAATAAAAGAGAAATGAAGCTGCGGTTCAGATGAATAAAGGAACTTTAATTAAAAAATAGGGCACCAGCACTGATACGGAGTTTCAACATCAATGTCCAGCACATTTAGTAGTTGGCAGATGACAGCTGACATAGTTACTATGCATTAGAATGCATTTTGAACAGAAAGTTAAAACATTGTATTTTGAATTAAATTAAGGTTGCATTATATTTGTTTCATTAGAGTGCTAAAATTATGCTCATAAGTAGAAATGTTTTAGAGCTTAGTCTGCTGTGATGAACCTTCATAGAAACTAGATTCTCAGCTCTATGAATAAGTGTGAATGACCAGAAAGTGTGTTTGCACAAGCCATGTGCTCAGATTACCTCAGATTCAAGCACATACTTGCTCATGAAAACCGCTTATTATGTGGTATGGCAACTGGATTTTTTTTGGACACTTGAGAAAAAAAAAGATTTTTTTTTGTCTTGTATTAAAGAACATGACTTGTTTGTTAATGAAATGTTTAATAAATGTCAGAACTCTTCCCCCCACACACACAGCTGTTCCTTTTTTAAGGTGAAGTGTGTAATGTCTGTGTAGCAGAAACATAACAGAATTGCACAAAAAGAGACTTTTCCATTTTCAGAAGAACATAGTGTCAATTGTTGATAAGGTGCATACAAATTTGGATACTTATGCACTATGATAAATTCCAACTATAAGAGGTGCACTTCAAATACTTGGATGATGCACTCATTTAAAGGGTTAGTTCACCCAAGAATGAAGAAAATTCGCCGGCGTCAGTATCTGCGAACATAGTAATGGGTGAGAACAGAACTTATATACTACAGAAGATAAATAATGATTGGTTAGATAGATAATTAGTGAATGACGTGACATTGGAGTCTTCCAGGTAGAACTACGCTAGAGCTCCCATTTCTTGTCGAAGCTCAAACGTGCTGCGTAACACATGAGAATGAACCTCATTGGTTCTTGCAGAAGCTCAAACGTGCTGCGTAACACGAGAATGAACCTCATTGGTTCTTGCAGAAGCTCAAACGTGCTGCGTAACATGAGAATGAACCTCATTGGTTCTTGCAGAAGCTCAAACGTGCTGCGTAACACGAGAATGAACCTCATTGGTTCTTGCAGAAGCTCAAACGTGCTGCGTAACACGAGAATGAACCTCATTGGTTCTTGCAGAAGCTCAAACGTGCTGCGTAACACGAGAATGAACCTCATTGGTTCTTGCAGAAGCTCAAACGTGCTGCGTAACACATGAGAATGAACCTCATTGGTTCTTGCAGAAGCTCAAACGTGCTGCGTAACACGAGAATGAACCTCATTGGTTCTTGCAGAAGCTCAAACGTGCTGTGTAACACATGAGAATGAACCTCATTGGTTCTTGCAGAAGCTCAAACGTGCTGCGTAACACGAGAATGAACCTCATTGGTTCTTGCAGAAGCTCAAACGTGCTGTGTAACACATATGAATGAACCTCATTGGTTCTTGCAGAAGCTCAAACGTGCTGCGTAACACGAGAATGAACCTCATTGGTTCTTGCAGAGGCTCAAACGTGCTGCGTAACACAAGAAGGAAACCTCATTGTTCCTTGCAGTATGAAAATGACTTCTGTGTGAGCAGTGCTTCATACATCGCTGTACTATCGACAATAGACCCTTTTTTTACCCGCACAAGTTCAATAATGAAAACCTTAAAGCTTATATTAAGAACACTAATATTGGCAGTGCGCTAACACAGGGTCGGACCCCTAGAGCCCGTCTGACAACATCTTTTTTGTGTCTGCCACTCTAGAAGAGGATCCTCTTTCTCATTAACAGCTGCTAAAAGCCCTGTGTGGCTTGGCATCTCTCCCTTACTGCCCCAAACTGACCTCAATCATAACCCAGGAACCTCAGCCTCTGTCTGGCCATCTCTGGTCTTTGAATGGGCCACCAAATCACTCCTCTCGCAAAATAGAAGAGCAATGGAATCACTCAAGTGCAAGAAGGCCGTGCAAATTCTGTATTGCAAGAAGATGTCTGGAAAATAACATGACTTCGCACCAAGCCATCTATAGTGAAATTAAAAAGTCTGTAGGGCTTGCAGAGTGACGTTACTGACATTTTAATCAGAGAAGCTGGCTGTGAAAATGCATGTTTGCACAAATAGGCTGGTTTATTTTCGCCTGAGGGCTCACAATGGTCACCTTATTGCCAATTACAGGCTCCATAGGGCTGGGTCAAGATGTAGCCATGCACCAGCTGTGATAGGTTGCTGTGAACAAGGGTCTTTTTAAGCAACCAAGTGTGAAGGAATGTGTTGAAGTAACAAGCAGGTCATTCCTGTAATGCAATACCTTTTGAACTCAATAAGTTTTTAAAAATGAATGCATATTGGGTTGTAATTCATATAGAAGTACTTGCTCACTCTTAAAAATAAAGGTGCCAAAAGGGGTTTTTTGCAGCGTTGCCATAAAGAACCATTTTTGGTTCCCCAAAGAACCTTTCAGTGAACAGTTCTTAAAAGATTTTTTTTTCTTAGTGTGAAGAACATTTTAATAATCCAAGAAACCTTTTCCACTATGAAGAACCTTTTGCGGAATGGAAAGATTCCATGGATGTTAAAGATTCTTCATGATGGAGCCATCAATGCCAATAAATAACTTTTATTTTTAACAGTACTAGTCTTGCAAATACAGTCAAACCAAAAATTATTCAGACACCAGATACCATTTTTTACTAGTGGGTGCAGGACACTATAGTTCATTTATGTAAGTGAGGATAGCAAAATAAAGTAAACTTTGACATATTATACCCAAAAATTCTTCATACAGTGGACTACCAGTAAAATGTATACAAATTTGGGACCAAAATTATTCATCTATTCACTTTGACCTGACCATGTCTTGCTTAAGTGTTTTTTCTTTAATTGCTAATGCGACCTTTTACACCACAGACTGAACAAAATGAAGCATTGCTTGGTCATTGGTTGACCTAAATTGGTACTATCTAATTGTGTACTTAAATTTAACATCTGACAGCTGATTGGTTGATTGTAATCCATTACATACCTTTCTATCAAAGTTATCTGACATTATCAAGATGAATTTGTTCTTGTCATATTTTCTAAACTATAGTGAATAAACCGTGATAATGTGACAAAATGTTGAAGGTGTCTGAATACATTTTGGTTTGACTGTATATGCACTGGTCAAGCTCAGCCACTTAAACATCATTAATTATAACATATTACATGGTGGCAAGAAAATTAACTGGATGGAAATGAAGTGCTAAAGTTAGCCATTTGCTCAGTGTGGGATTTTTAGTTGTCTTATGAGTTTAGGAAGTTAATTACAATATTTTTAATCATCTTTTGAAATGTTATTTCATAATACACTGAATTACTGTCAGTGTATCCAACATAATTAAATGTTTTAAATTGAACTATATTTGCTCATGTCTATGCTGTTGTTATGTCACCAAAAATAATCTCTTCTTGAAGGACAAATTGGTAATTAAAACAATATTTCTGAGAAAACATGATTTGTTTGGTTTGAAACATTAAGATTAGAGCAAGAAAAAATTAAGATGCACCTATTTCACAATTAATTACATTTTTAGAAGCTCATAAATAAACTTAACTTTGAAACTAAACTCTTAGTGACTTTAGTGAATCTTTTCATTAAATGATTGGAATTTCTGCCCATCTACAGATACCAAAACAAAGTTGTTTCAGAACACGCCCCCATCTACCATTGGTTAAAAAAAACTGACTGCCATTGGTTGAGTCAGTGTTGCTGAGTCAGGTTGATCAAACAAACAGAGCAATGTTTTGATAGTGCCTCTTCGTTTATTACTATTTAGGGAAATCAACCTGCAGTGGCTTACTTACGGTTGACTTCTGCATATTAAACTGGGATAGGGGAAACTGTTTTCAACATCAAAAAATACTTTAGTTTTTAATTGTGATTAAAAAAACTAATAGTAAGTTTAATAATTAAAAGTTTCAGAACATGAAAGTATGTGGGAATGACTGAAGCACAATGTTTGTAAAGGGAAGTCTTTTGGGCTGATTTCAAATTAGTTTTTTGCTTTAGGTTGCTATGATTAGGAATCCAAGGAAACTGATCCCATTTTGGCATCAGTGGGCAATGTCTAACCAGGACCCCTCTGAGTGCTGAATGAAAGGGTGTGAGAAATACACACAACTGAACTGAGAAGGAGTGGGATAAGAGTGGCAGGTTGGTTACAGGCACAGAAAGGGCTTTTGGGAAAGGTCATATGATACGAGTGATTGTGTGAATGGAAAGCAGCCATTTCCCACCATGGCTGTACTAAAGCATGACGGCTGTTAAGGCCATAAAATCAGAGTTAATTACGTTGCTGTATAATTGAAGTATCATTTTACATTTACTGAAAAGGTACACTAAAGCCTTTCTGGTCTTTTGTATCTATGAAAACATGCATTACATGTAGCACTTTATAATGTTTAACAGGAAGAAACTACAGTAACATTATATTAATGAATGGCTATTTTACAGTGGTGAATACATTAAAAGTTACACGTCTTTATTATGGATAATGACATTAATAGATTTAAACTGCATTAGTGTGCACATTCACAGTATGATTATGCTAGAATGTCCTTTATATTCAACATGGGCTTTTGGTAATAGGGAAAATGAGCAGGAATTACCAAACCTGTGGGATGCCAGTTTGCCTTTGTTAATCGATAAAGCAGCAACTACAGTACACAGCAATTGTTTTCTTTCTTCAAATCTTGCTTACAATTTCAAAGAAAGTGTACAATGACGTATTTTAATTATATTTTGTGTGCTATGAATGGACAAGATTTTAATGAGAGATAAAACATCTTTCTGCTGTCAGCATGTAGTTGTGCTTTGTTTTATTAATTCACATTTGAACGACTTTTTTAAATATGCATGATTGTTTATACAAATTTTTACACTGCAACAATATGCTACTGAACATGTGTGTTTGTTACATTGTTACAAATGTTACAAACGTTACATTTTAATGTTAACAAATTAAATTAAAACAGTGGCATTGAAGTATTTTTCAATTAAATTATAAATTACTTGGAAAAATTTGAAGGAATGTTAATAATTCAGTCAGTAATAATGAACAAAAAAACTAACAGAGTATTTGAATATAAAATAATAATTAAATTAATAAAACGGTTTGCATGTGTATTCGCAGCCTAAATGCTAAATGAAGCAAAATTATCTGCCAATTGGGTAAGTAAAAAAAAAAAAATAATAATTAAAAAAAAAATAATAATAATAATCTTATTTCTGTTTGGGACAGAAACAAGAAACAAGATTTCAATTAGAAACAAGATTATTTTTCTTACCCCAGTGGCAGATAGTTTTGCTTGTTCTAAGCAAAAACTCACTCAATTCTGATTTTATTTTCAAGAAAACAAGAACAAATATTGATTTAAGAATTTTTTGATATTTAGACTAGAAACAAGACAAAAATACTAAGTAAGAAGAGCATTTTTTGCAGTGGTGGAGATTATGGGCACTCCAGCTGAAGGATGTGACACTTATAGAATCACTGTCCAACTTAAAGATATTTGGACCCCGTTGACTTTCATTTCATAATCAAAAACATTCTTCAAAATATCTATAAGCTTTATCAGTCAGACGCACATACACATTCTGACTGTCTCGCTCTCATAGTGTATCATATTTCACTGTCCTGACTGAGAGATGCCTCACATTGAAGTTGGTGTTACATTACTGTAAGTGATCCATCTGCAAAGCTGGATTACAATCGATCATCAAAGGCCTGAAGCTGCTTGAGTGGGCTTTTATTGTGGTTGTGTGTGTAAAGGTCACCTTAACAGTTTGCTCTTTGCACCCACGTTGGCAGGAGATGACAAGGAAAGGAAGTGATGCGAACAGTCATTCACACGCAGTGGTGAGCTGTTCCAGTATCTACTTTGTCATAGTGGTACCAAGCAAAGTTTTGGTTACAAACAGAGCAGGAACTATTTATACATACATGAGTATGAGATGTTGATCTCAAAATACAGAACCCAATTATAAACTAATTGGTTCACCAAACAGGTGACAATAAAATGTTATCCCCTGTCCCAAATGGCACACTTGGATTTAAATTCTTATGGTGTAAAACAACAACATTAAAACTAGACTGGAAATCACCTGTTACTGTATGATCAACATGTTTGTACTTTTTTAAATTAAACATAGTTTTGATATTTTTTTTGTATAATGCCAAAAATGTCTGGTTCATTACAACCTGTAAAAAATTTTTTTCCGAAGTTGTACATTTTACAACAACGTATTTAAATTTCATGTTCCATTCAGTGTGTGAAGATTATACGATTTTTCTTTTTGCTCATCTCATGCACTCTATTTGTCATTGTCCCAGATTCCCTATTTTCACAACCCATGACTGACACCTAGGTACAAAACTGTGCATATTGAACGGACAATGCTTCCATTCCTGACAGCCTAGTTTTCGTTTGCCTTAAATTAAATATGCTGTTTTGTCTGAGGTCTAGAGGGCCACCCTTTGTCTTCAAAGTTTCAGTCCCTCTTTGAACGCTGTCAAACTAATTCTCATCTGTTTGTAGTGGGATGTTGCAAAAGACTGCAGCTCTTTGAGGTGTGAAGCGCAGTGATGATTAGATCTGGCAATTGGGAAAACATGAGAATATTTAATTTGTTTAGCAGCATTTGTGGGTTCTGTGGTAGAATATTAATTTTCTAATTTAGGTGCACTTTAAAATGGACTCATTTGCCTTGGCTTTTGTGCGACTCATTTGCCTTGGCGTGGGATGTGTGCCCATAGCAGGTGGGATTCTACTCAGTGTACAATGGCCAACAGATATTGAGGGCTAAAGGCATTCTTTGAGCATAAACCCGGCTGGATGTAGAAAAATCCAATGAAAATCCATTGGAAATTAAAAAATGACTCATCAGTACTTCTTCCATTGCTTGGGGGTCTAAGACAATAGATTAAAATGTTTGTCTTGGATACAAGTGGTTTCCAAATGGCAGCCCTATTGAAAATATCAGGAAATGTGATTGGCTGACAAATTTCTATTTTTTGAGAGGCACCACTAAAATAAAAATTAACATTTTAATCAGATCTGACTTATTTTTTTTTAGTCCGACTGAGCACTAAGGGTCATGAGGAGTCCAATTTTCATTGATCTTGTACTGTTGATTAATTATACCATAACTCTCTGAAAACTTTCTCTCTAGTCCAAAAAGAGCATTTTGAACTTCAGATGAATACATTTGAACTAGGGCTGCATGATTAATCACAATTAGGGCTGCACAATATATCTAAATTATTGAAATATCGCAAATGTACATATCACGATATGCATATCGCAACGGCACGCAATATCTGAATGATTTTAATAGGCTACTTCAACATTGTGAAAAGTGTACGTTTTAGGTCGACGCATATAGCAGAAAATAGACTGGGCACACGACTGTTACTTATGTGACTTGCTTGACGTTAAAAAGAGTTATTAAACGCAATAACTTGCGAAAAACAACTCCTTGCAGTCTCGCGCTGTCTTCTGTCTGACACACACACCGAAACGTGCGCACAAGCTGCCTCTCTGAAAGCGTGTGATCCCTTCAATTCTGTTTCGTGCCTTGTTACACACTCGAACTGTCAAATACACACACAGTTATGTCAAAATGGCTGTCTTGACGAGTATTCATGTAAACACAGTCAGTTAAACCTAATGCGTGTCAATAGGATCCGTGCATTAGGTCATAAAGTGACAGCCTGCTAATACAGTAAACCTGCTGCTGTCTGTCAAACAACAAAAGAAAAAGAGAACATCACTCAGTGCTCTTGGCTGAATAACCTTTGTAGCTTTATTATGTATCAGTGTATATTTAATCCATGTGAAGACTACTGTTTTTAGTTATTTTTAATAACAAAGATAAATTAAAATAACAAAAATAATTGTCCACCTCTAGTTCAGGTGTCTTTGTTCACCTGGATGTTCTTGATGTTAAGTTTTAGGTTGATTGTAACTATGTTACCAAGTCAAGCAAAGAGTTTTTGGTATTTAAATATTGGCATTACATTTTTGTTTGTTTATATTGATGTTAAAATTATATTGTCAGGTTTGTGACATTAATTTTTGCTAAAACACTGCTGGTCACTTTCAGAAGTTGTAGCGATGCCAGAAGTTGTTTCTGATTCCCAGAAAGAATGTGAAACACATAAATGGTATCATTCTCAGTTTTTAAATAATTTTTAAAATATAATTTAAATAGATTTTACACACTTAAAGCAATATCGTATCGCATATCGAATATCGCATTATTTAACAAGGTATTGCATATCGCATTTTTCTTCAATATCGCACAGCCCTAATCACAATTAACCTGAAATCGTGCTTAAAACGATTTGGCTTAGTGCGATTATGAATTTGAATATTTTTTATGTGCAGCTTGTCAATGAAGCACGGCTCTGTGATCAGTAGTAAATGCTACTCCATCTGAAAGCACTGCGAGTTTGAGTCGCTTATAACATGCATTTAATAACATTTAATAACAAGTTTTATTCCAAACTTCTGGAGTTTTACTCCTTCTGCTTCTTACACAGAATAAGGCACACAACATATAGTATTCTATATAGTGATTAAGGCTATGTCGATTAGCATTCAGGTATAAATATACTTTATTATCATGAAAATACCTGAGAAGGCTTGAAGAACTCAGATAAACCATATATTGTCATAGTCGTGTGTAGTGCTGGTTCATCCGGTTCATACCGAATACCAGTGTTTATTTTTGTTATGATATGAATTTTGATTAAAACCGCAAGAGAGCGGTTTCTCCATGGAGCGCCGCAATGAGTTTAACAACGCTCACCACATGGATCATATACACTCACCTAAAGAATTATTAGGAACACCATACTAATACTGTGTTTGACGCCCTTTCGCCTTCAGAACTGCCTTAATTCTACGTGGCATTGATTCAACAAGGTGCTGAAAGCATTCTTTAGAAATGTTGGCCCATATTGATAGGATAGCATCTTGCAGTTGATGGAGATTTGTGGGATGCACATCCAGGGCACGAAGCTCCCGTTCCACCACATCCCAAAGATGCTCTATTGGGTTGAGATCTGGTGACTGTGGGGGCCATTTTAGTACAGTGAACTCATTGTCATGTTCAAGAAACCAATTTGAAATGATTCGAGCTTTGTGACATGGTGCATTATCCTGCTGGAAGTAGCCATGTAAAGGATGGGTACATGGTGGTCATAAAGGGATGGACATGGTCAGAAACAATGCTCAGGCAGGCCGTGGCATTTAAACGATGCCCAATTGGCACTAAAGTGTGCCAAGAAAACATCCCCCACACCATTACACCACCACCACCAGCCTGCACAGTGGTAACAAGGCATGATGGATCCATGTTCTCATTCTGTTTACGCCAAATTCTGACTCTACCATTTGAATGTCTCAACAGAAATCGAGACTCATCAGACCAGGCAACATTTTTCCAGTCTTCAACTGTCCAATTTTGGTGAGCTCGTGCAAATTGTAGCCTCTTTTTCCTATTTGTAGTGGAGATGAGTGGTACCCGGTGGGGTCTTCTGCTGTTGTAGCCCATCCGCCTCAAGGTTGTGCGTGTTGTGGCTTCACAAATGCTTTGCTGCATACCTCGGTTGTAACGAGTGGTTATTTCAGTCAAAGTTGCTCTTCTATCAGCTTGAATCAGTCGGCCCATTCTCCTCTGACCTCTAGCATCAACAAGGCATTTTCGCCCACAGGACTGCCGCATACTGGATTTTTTTCCCTTTTCACACCATTCTTTGTAAACTCTAGAAATGGTTGTGCGTGAAAATCCCAGTAACTGAGCAGATTGTGAAATACTCAGACCGGCCCCTGTGGCACCAACAACCATGCCACGCTCAAAATTGCTTAAATCACCTTTCTTTCCCATTCTGACATTCAGTTTGGAGTTCAGGAGATTGTCTTGACCAGGACCACACCCCTAAATGCATTGAAGCAACTGCCATGTGATTGGCTGATTAGATAATTGCATTAATGAGAAATTGAATAGGTGTTCCTAATAATTCTTTAGGTGAGTGTAGATCAGATACAGACTGGAGTGAGCGCAGTTAAGTTTTTTATGACATATTTCATATACTCTAACGTTAGTGCTCTAAACACGAACCAGCACCGTGTATGCGCACATATTTATTATGAAATATATGTGCAAATAAGGACAATACAGCCGTACATCTGATCACGACCGAGATGACACGATCGATTATTCTGATACACAGAAGACAATGATGTAGATTGACAATTCAAAGAAGAATGGGCAAAAAAGTTGCATTATTTTCCTGTTTAACACTGTGAAGCTGCTTTGAAACAATCTGCATTGTAAAAAGCGCTATATAAATAAAGTTGACTTGACTTGACTTGACACATGACACATGTTTTCCGGTGTCCAGAAACTTGGCCTGCCCAATTGCCATAAGGTAATGAAGAAGTAGGTTTCTAAATGCCAGAAGAATTAAAGACAATGGATAAATGCGGTGAGTTTTGGTGAGCCTGGTGAGTCTGCTATGGCTGATATTGTTTTACGCTTCTTGTGTGTTTTTTGACCTGCCTAAGCTACCGTTTGCAAACGAAACCTCCACATGCTGCATCTATCAAAATAGGTGGTATACGATAGGTGGTCACTTTCCGTCTGTACAGATAAAAACATTATCAAAATGATCGGAAATGACTAAAAACACTGTATTGTGCTTGCCTATAGACTAAACACGTAATGCTTACGTGCATGCCATCATCATTCTCACAGATTCACAGTTTACACGAAGATGATAACGATATTGTTTCAAAACCTTTTTCAAAGTTTGCGTTCTCTAGCCACCAAACACTGTTGTCATGGAAATGAACGACCAGAACGCATTAAAAATGTTCGATTTTAGTTGAAAATGGTGTCGTTTAAGCGGCCTCAAGTAAATAACTACAGATTTTTTACATCGATCAATCAAAAACTTACTTTAATTGGACAATAATGTTTTTCTAGAGCTGATGAGCTGCCTCTCTTTCATTAATTTCCTGTTATCACTGTAAAGCTGTTTTGAAACAATCTATATTGTAAAAAGCGCTATATAAAAAAATTAAGGTGACAATAAAAAATAAAATAATACAATTACCAAAGAGAGCCAAATTGCAGAAACTGGCTATTTTAACATTATACTTGTCTATAGATTTCTCTGCTCACTTATGTGGTATTATTATAAGCTAATGTAAAGTTTATTTATAATAAATGTAAAAAAAATAAAATAATAATAATTCATTAAAAGACATATACATCATATGTGATGCATTTCAAAGACAGCTCGGTCATGCAGGTTTGCGCTGCACAACATCAGAAAGATCAGACCGTTCCTTACAGAGCATGCAACACAGCTTCTTGTCCAAGCCCCGGTCATTTCTAGGCTTGACTACTGCAATGTGCTTCTGGCTGGACTTCCATCATGTGCAATCAAAACACTTCAAATGATTCAGAACGCAGCGGCACGTCTTGTCTTCAACGAGCCCAAAAGGGCCCATGTCACACCTCTCTTCATCTCTCTGCACTGGCTACCACTCGCTGCCCGCATCAAGTTCAAGGCTTTGAAGCTTGCTTATGGATCCATCACAAGCTCAGCACCTGCATACTTCGACTCGATCCTACGAGTCTACAACCCTACCAGAAGCCTCCGCTCAGCTAAAGAGATCCCTCTCCAGAACTTTTTCATTCACTGTTCCTGGCTGGTGGAACGATCTTCCCACCTCCATCCTGATGGCAGAATCACTAACATCATTCAAAAAACAGCTAAAAACCCATCTCTTCCATGAGCACTTAATCTCATCATAAAAAATAAATAAATAAATACAAATTTCTAATTCTTTTTTCCTCTATCCTTCTCTACACCCTCCCTATTCTAGCTTAGGCTACTCTGAGCAATGTCCGAAACGTAGTATTTAAGGCACTTTTTGCATTTCTACGCCTCTTCATAACGGATCGCTTCCTGTACTCCTCAGCTGTAAGTCGCTTTGGATAAAAGTGTCTGCTAAATGCATAAATGTAAATGTAAATGTAATGTGATGCACGAAACACCTAGAAATCCACATCTAGAAAACCTGTCCTGTCGAAAGGGTGCATGAAATCATAGACTTCAGGTGGTAAGAATTGTAACTCAAACTTCATTAGTAAACTAGTCCCATCGAAATAGGGATTTAGAAATCAGTGGCTGAAGTTTTTTTTTTTAAAGGCCTTGCCTTAAGTAGGTTGTTTTATCTAGTTTGTTATCTTGTTCTGTTTTAAGACTTGAAGAAAAAGTTCCTATTTGAAGTTTGAAAGCATCATTCATTTCAAGTATACATGAGATGAGTTTTGTAGACCTGCACTCTTGGAGCTTTCATTCATTTTTTTATTCTGCCCATTTGAGAACAAGTGCCCTCAGGCTTACAGTAGAACAAACATTCTCATTTCTGCCAGGGGCAGACCAACACCGCCCTGGTTTAAAACTCCCCTACTAACTTACACTTGGAAGCACAAGAAGGGACATGGGCATAAAAGGACACTTTTAAATGTGACTGGTTAATGTTTCGTGAACCACAGATGTTGAGCTCCCTTTATGTGTATCAGGAGTGGCTCTGAATACGTAAGTCAGTTCAAATCACAGTCAGTAGCAGTTAATCTACTGCGTGTGATGCCTCAGGGAATGATGTTTTACATGTTCCGCACAAGTCTCCACAGGTGCGGTGTGCTTTGAAAATTGTTGAGGGATTTGCATTAAAAGCAAAGGCTGTTGTTTTCCCTTCCTGCTTCACAGTAACAAATCACCACTTGTTTTTTTGTTTGACAGTGTTTTTTTTATTTATTATTATTTATGGTAATTACCTAAACTAAATCCTAATCCTAACCCTATAGTAAATACATGTTGTTTATTAATATTACTCAGTACTTAAATGTATAATTACACTGTAACAAGGAGCCCTTACAATAAAGTGTAAACAAGACTTCTTTCAACAACAGTAAAAAAAATAGCTTTTGATCAATTTAACCCTTAAATGCTTGAATGTTTCGCCAGTCATTATTACATATTCAGGTCTTTAGCGACCCAGATCTATATCTAAGACGGATGGATCTCTACCTGTCGTGAGAATATAAAACTCTCTTAAAATTAGAGTGACAATTACAGAAGAATGAAATAAAGCATATTTTGTTACCTTTTGGAGCTTGTAAGGGTTCAGTTTGAGCAGATGTTTTATACCATCATCCCTGTGCTCGTCAGAGCTCATTTCCCAGTTCATTCAGCATCTGGCTTATATTCACCATCTCAAACATATGCTCAAAACTATCATTTTCAAGATCTTCAAAATCAATATTTTGATCGCTGACAGCTTCTTCACCAGATCCACCATCAAGTGACAGTGACACTAATATCTGATTGCGTTCAGGACTTGATCTGCATTAAATCGAGGAGCCATTTCAAGTTTTTCTTCTTTTGTTTTCTGCCTGCGGTAACTATGAGTGAAACATCACTTCATTGTGTATCAGACATTGCCACCTTGTGAAATGAAGGTGAATTGCTCTTATTCAGTCATCAAAGATTCAATTATTGTTGTGCAGAAAAAAATATATTTGCACAGTTACACACCTTGTGTCATTAACGACCCTATACAATTTGTACAAAAAAAATGAATGGGAAAACAGACATTCTTTTATTTTATTTTTCTTGTTATATTGTTTATATTGAATTGATTGAGGAATACCAAGAAAGTTGATATCTAACTTAAAAAAATTAATGAGGAGAAGGGTGGTGAATGACGTCCCAGGTCACTAAAGACCCGATGTATGTGTTTTAAGGTGCTGTATGTAAGTTTTTGACTGAAAGCATAAAAATACCATCATATGTTTGCAGATATTTAGGAAACAGAGCTACAGCCAGTTATTCTACTTTGAAATGTGCTTTCCATGTTTTTACACCACAGGTTGCCAGTTTGCGGAAAACATAGCGTATTGCTGCCATGGAAACGAGCAAACAAACTGGGTCAAAGATCGCAGATTCTTCCTGATCTAAAAAAAAGCCTCGCCATCCATCTAAAAATCTCTATGAACGGAAGCAAATTAAAACGCGGATAAATCAACTCATCAACTTACAGTTTGTAAGTCTCTTCGCCTTCCATTGTCAATTGCGCTCGCTCCTGTTGCGTGTCCTCAAACTGGGATGAGCTGGGACCCGCATGAGCGTCGAGTCTGAGGAGGAGAGGGCGGGACAAACAATATTTTGAATTTGAACTGCAGTACCCATTTCAACCACTAGCTGGTATTCCTACATACTGCACATTTAAGGGTTAAATAAATATATAAAAACACACATACACATCTCCTTTCGTTAACCTATTAGAAAGTGTTGTAGATCTCTTGTCTCAGTCTTTCAGCTCAATTCCCTGTAAAGTCTTCTTGTTAGGATCTGATTAGGGGAGACTTGATCGAGATCAGCATATAAAGGTGACTTTCACACCGAGTCTCAGCGGGGCCTGTCAGCCAGCAGCTGTAACGTCCATCTCTGATCTGAGATAGCAGTATCGCCTCCTGCATTCTGATGTAAAAGTGCTCAGAGAACTTCTGATATGATCAAAACACCCTGGCCTTTTATTCTGTTCTGTTCTTGTATTACTTGTGTGTTATTGTTTTTGGGTGAATCTCTCAAAAACATGTCAAGGCAGTGTTAACTAAAACTATAAATGAAAATCATAAAAAAAGGTTTAGTTCCACACCTGTTCCTTGTTCTGTTGATTACCTTCCTCTATGTATTTAAGCTTTCACTTCTCCTCTGTTCTTCGTCATCTTCATCTTGTGTTAACATTATGTGGATCGTGTAGTTATATCGCTCTGCATCACACATCATCTGTGTATTATCTATTCAATCTATCTATTAAATGTATTAATATAATAATATACTTTTTTGTGCATTTATGCTAATAAAAATAGAGAGAGAAATGTTAATTTATCTTCATTTTAAATATATGTGTTATTTCATGTGTATAAAATTATTATTACCTTAGATTTGGGGGGTGAAATATGACCTGAATATGTTATTGACAAGTTACATTATATTTTTGTTCATCACACATGAGAAATCTTGTAGAAGTGTTAAAAGTGTTAACACTAGCTTTTTGTCACTTCTTGTCACTACTAAATAGTTTCATGAAGTGGGACCAGTGTTGTCATGCTTGTTGTTTGCAATCAAATTAAGCGCTTCTAGTGGAATGTTTTGCTCTCAGTGTGGCTTTATTGCTTTATTAAGCAGCAGATTTGATTTTTGAAGGCTTTATTATTTGACTTTTTCGGTATCTGCAAAATATGCCCACAGTAGAGAGTATATTTGTTTGATACTAACAGCCCAGTCTCATTCTGTTGACTAATTAGGCAATAAGCAACTGTCAGTATGCAATGCTAGATTCATCTTTCCTATGGTATTACATTTTTTCTTGTTTGTCAGACAAGTGTGTCACTGTAGTTATAAACTCTGCATAAATTGCTAAGGGATTCACTTTTATCAAGCCACTTTTCCACCAAAAGGGACAAATCTGACCTTTCTTCCTGTATTTGAGGGCTGTTCTCTTGGTCCCTGGGCTAAACTGTGGCCCTTGAGATTGCTTATATGTCAAAGGTGCTGAAATATCTGTGATGTTAACATTTCTTTGAGTCATGCAGACTGTTCCCATGCAAACCCCATTCAACTAATGACTCTGAAACTGATTTTCTTGGAAAGCCCACATTGTGAATCAGATCATATCTCCCAGATGACTAAAGGAAGTGGTTTGGTGATAAATCAGCCAGGATATGTTATCTAGAGGTGTCCTGACAGAAGTTTTCACAGCCTTGCCAACACTGAGCACTTCATATAAAATATTGGACAAATTCAAGGATGAAAATGGAGAACCTGTTTTAAAAAACTATTTTAATTATGTTAATTAGAGTTTGTACCATTTTTTCTTGTATAATATTCAAGTCTTCATTTCAAGACAATGGTCTTTTGAATAGCATTATGGTATGTCATTTTTGGTGACTTAAAGTTCCCCTATTATGCTTTTTTGAATATTACCTTTTATGTATGTTATACAGCTGTTTGTGAATTTAAAATGTCTGCAAAGTTTCCAAGATCAAAGTGAATAAATGGAGTTGTCTCCCAAAAAAAAGAAACGATTCTGAACTGCCTGAAACGAGTCGTCAGTAATTCCAGTCTTAGTTCCTGCACAAACCTATGTAGATTTGTAACAAATTTGCATAATGCCCACCATGGTCTTCACAAAGCAACATCTGCTTTGACCCTCAAACACTGTAGTTAGCTGAGGCCTGGAAGAGTTTGGGCCATCTGGCCAATCAGAGCAGAGTAGACCAATCACAACAGACTGGCCGTCTGACTAATCAGAGCAGAGCAGACCAATCACAACAGACTGGCCATCTGACCAATCAGAGCAGAGCAGACCAATCACAACAGACTGGCCATCTGACCAATCAGAGTAGAGTAGACCAATCACAACAGACTGGCCATCTGACCAATCAGAGTAGAGAACACCAATCATGAGAGACTGGACCATCTGATTAATCAGAGCAGAGAACACCAATCATGAAAGACTGGACCATCTGACCAATCAAATCAGAGTAGACCAATCACAAGAGACTGGGCCATCTGACCAATCAGAGCAGAGTAGACCCATCACAACAGACTGGGTCATCAGTCTAACCAATCAGAGCAGAGAACACCAATCATGAGAGACTGGACAATCTGACCAATCAAATCAAAGTAGACCAATCACAAGAGACTGGACCATCTGACCAATCAGAGCAGAGAACACCAATCATGACAGACTGGGCCATCTGACCAATCACAGCAGAGTAGACCAGTCACGACAGATTGGACAATCTGACCAATCAGAGCAGAGTAGACCAATCACATCAGACTGAACCATCTGACCAATCAGAGCAGAGAACAACAATCATGACAGACTGGGCCGTCTGACCAATCAGATCAGAGAACACCAGTCACAACAGACTGGGCAGTCTGACCAATCGGATCAGAGTAGACGCTCAGAAATAAGAGGTTTAGAGAGACCGAATCCTTGATCAAACCCTTTCAGTGTCGAACTGACATGAATGCTGCAATAAGTGTTTTTGACATTGGTTGGATATAAACCTATTGTAGGAGACCTCCAAAACAATTTTAGGGGACATTTTAAATAGCATAATAGGACCACTTTAATATTTTCCCATTCATAACAGTATACATTGTTATACTTGAAATAGAAAAAAGAAAGGTTTTATATATTGGCATACATAATTAATTTGTAACCTTGTGCATTGTTACTTAACTTTTTGCAGGAAAAAAAACAACAACTATTTTAACAGTATTATAAAAAATGTCATAAATTGTTTTTGTGAAGTCTGTAATTTTCACCATATACGGTATACAACATATAGTCAACTTACAGTTAACAAAGTTAAATTTCAATATTTTAATGTTATTTTTACAGCATTATATATCTTATCTGCTTGCTGTAAAGGTCATAGTCAAGTTCTTTCTACACAGACACAACTTCCGCCTGTCTCAAACCTTCCGCTTCAACTGCCTTCAATCACACGGTATGTCACTCTGAAAAGCCACTTGCTTTCAACTTTGGGACATGGTGTAAACTGATATTTTTGAGCAGTGGATGCCAGGGAGGAAAAGTGTGCCTTGTAATATGCTCCCTAAGGGCGGTTTGGTTAGAACTGGTATACAGTTCCTGCAACCAGTATTTCAGTGTTTCAGGGTTCATGAATTGAAGAACATTTTCTGTTGTTTAACCAGAGCTGTTGGTTTTGAGATGTTATTGTATTTTACCCAGTGATGTGGTGGGAATGGCCTGCTGAATCAGAGTTGTAATCTGATTTTGTATAAGACAACAACCTTTGTTGGTTTGTTTTTATCTGTGAATTTCAGTTCTCATCATTACCAAGTAATGAGTGTTTAGATGTGGGTACCAGTTTCTTTCTGATTCCTATGATAAATCAACAGAATGTCAAAATGATTTTTTTCATATTGATCTGGATTTTTTTAAAGATCTCATTACCTAAATCTCATTCTCATAACAGTACTGTGAAACAAAATAGATATATCATTAATGTGAAAGTATACACCGATCAGGCATAACATTATGACCACTGACAGGTGAAGTGAATAACACTGATTATCTCTTCATCACGGCACCTGTTAGTGGGTGGGATATATTAGGCAGCAAGTCAACATTTTGTCCTCAAAGTTGATGTGTTAGAAGCAGGAAAAATGGGCAAGCGTAAGGATTTGAGCGAGTTTGACAAGGGCCAAATTGTGATGGCTCGACGACTGGGTCAGGGCATCTCCAAAACTGCAGCTCTTGTGGGGTGTTCCCGGTCTGCAGTGGTCAGTATCTATCAAAAGTGGTCCAAGGAAGGAACAGTGGTGAACCGGCGACAGGGTCATGGGTGGCCAAGGCTCACTGATACAAGTGGGGAGCGAAGGCTGGACCCATGTGGTCCGATCAAACAGACGAGCTACTGTAGATCAAATTGCTCAAGAAGTTAATGCTGGTTCTGATAGAAAGGTGTCAGAGTACACAGTGCATCGCAGTTTGTTGCGTATGGGGCTGCATAGCCGCAGACCAGTCAGGGTGCCCATGCTGACCCCTGTCCATGGCCGAAAACATGTGCACATCAAAACTGGACCACGGAGCAAATTTTTTTTTTAACATCACATTGATGGCCAGGTGCGTGTGCATCGCAACACGGCTTCAGGGGTCTAGTGGAGTCCATGCCTCGACGGTTTAGGGCTGTTTTGGCACAAAACTATATTAGGAAGGTGGTCATAATGTTATGCCTGATCAGTGTACATTATAGTGTAAATTTTATACTAGATGTAAAATATTTAATTTTTATTTTTTAGGGGCATGAAATTATTAAAATATTTTAACACATTAACCATCTTTGGTTGCACTTTATTTTACAGTATGTGTACCTACAATGTATTTACTGAGTCATTTAAGCCAGCCTCATGGGTTAAGGTTAATTTTAGGGGTAGGTTTGGGGATAGTACCTAGTTATAACCCAGTTATTGTAATTACAATAAGTACTTAGTATGTACATGCAGAATAGGATTGATTTTTCAGCATACAGTAGTCATACCTTTTTTTTGATGTACAAAACAGCAAAAAGCAAAGGCAGATAAATACTGTCCTTCTGTAAAGATCCAACTCACCCGAGATTAACCGCACCCATTAACTAACGCTCAGCACTTTTGTCCCTTGTCTGTTGTAATCTTGGTGGATGGCTGCTGTTAAATGTAATTAGTTTTGGCTGCTAATAATTGAATGTCTCTCAACAGGGGAGTCACTGACTCATGGCCACAGAAAGCTTGTCTTTGTGGAAGGATCACTCACTTTCTTACACTAAATCAGCTATAGATGCTGAAGCATTAAATTCACTATTGTATATCCAGGAGCTTAAATCTCCCAGATAAGGGAATGTTGGGGGAAAGGGTTTTATAGCCCGAGAAAGAAATTTTCAGTTTAAACTCCGGTGAGATGAACTGGTAAGGAGGTTGAGCAGTCTAGACTACAACCCTGAGGCGGAGGATCACTTGATGATCCTGAACTTGGTGCTTTTGGGTTTACAGAATAGATTTTCTGTTTTATAATACATCATGATAGCAGTACTCTTAACCCTTGAACGCATACCTCTGGTCTTTAGCGACCATGGGAAGTCATTCACTACATTAACTACTATTCACTACATTCACTCTATGGCTGTTCGATTAATCGTAATTGATTTTCGATTTCGACCAACGATTATGAAAACAATATAATCAACATTAAACGATTACACTCACCTAAAGGATTATTAGGAACACCTGTTCAATTTCTCATTAATGCAATTATCTAATCAACCAATCACATGGCAGTTGCTTCAATGCATTTAGGGGTGTGGTCCTGGTCAAGACAATCTCCTGAACTCCAAACTGAATGTCAGAATGGGAAAGAAAGGTGATTTAAGCCATTTTGAGCGTGGCATGGTTGTTGGTGCCAGACGGGCCGGTCTGAGTATTTCACAATCTGCTCAGTTACTGAGATTTTCACGCACAACCATTTCTAGAGTTTACAAAGAATGGTGTGAAAAGGGAAAAACATCCAGTATGCGGCAGTCCTGTGGGCGAAAATGCCTTGTTGATGCTAGAGGTCAGAGGAGAATGGGCCGACTGATTCAAGCTGATAGAAGAGCAACTTTGACTGAAATAACCACTCGTTACAACCGAGGTATGCAGCAAAGCATTTGTGAAGCCACAACACGCACAACCTTGAGGCGGATGGGCTACAACAGCAGAAGACCGCACCGGGTACCACTCATCTCCACTACAAATAGGAAAAAGAGGCTACAATTTGCACAAGCTCACCAAAATTGGACAGTTGAAGACTGGAAAAATGTTGCCTGGTCTGATGAGTCTCGATTTCTGTTGAGACATTCAGATGGTAGAGTCAGAATTTGGCGTAAACAGAATGAGAACATGGATCCATCATGCCTTGTTACCACTGTGCAGGCTGGTGGTGGTGGTGTAATGGTGTGGGGGATGTTTTCTTGGCACACTTTAGGCCCCTTAGTGCCAATTGGGCATCGTTTAAATGCCACGGCCTACCTGAGCATTGTTTCTGACCATGTCCATCCCTTTATGACCACCATGTACCTATCCTCTGATGGCTACTTCCAGCAGGATAATGCACCATGTCACAAAGCTTGAATCATTTCAAATTGGTTTCTTGAACATGACAATGAGTTCACTGTACTAAAATGGCCCCCACAGTCACCAGATCTCAACCCAATAGAGCATCTTTGGGATGTGGTGGAACGGGAGCTTCGTGCCCTGGATGTGCATCCCACAAATCTCTATCAACTGCAAGATGCTATCCTATTAATATGGGCCAACATTTCTAAAGAATGCTTTCAGCACCTTGTTGAATCAATGCCACGTAGAATTAAGGCAGTTCTGAAGGCGAAAGGGGGTCAAACACAGTATTAGTATGGTGTTCCTAATAATCCTTTAAGTGAGTGTATTGTGCGGCTGCCGCATTCCGTCCTGCACACCTGCCTTTCCTTCACAGTGGTGTACTTCCGTTCCTCCCTAAAAGCCCAAACTTGACATCCAAATCAGCCAAATAAGTAAGTGTTGTAAAATGCAATCTATTGTTGCTAAACTGCAGGATGTGCTTGATATTAAACAGTGTTATTAAAGCGTATTAAGCCACAAAAGAGATACTCTTCCCTCCGAGACGGGGTGGAACGCGCATAAGCGAAGTATACTGTGGACTTCAGATACATGCCTAAATGGTCAAATAGCCTACACACAAATATGTTGAAATTATATGTTGAATATGTTGAAAATAATTATCCTCGTAAAAACACAGTCGGTTATGTCTTAATTGAATGTAAACACTGAGAAAGAGCGCGTGTGTAACAGTATAATGGGTCAGTGCAGCTCTTAAAGTGACTACAGCCTAATAAATCTGCAGCAGTCATTATTGCAAAATAAAAGACAAAGGACAAAGATAAAAGCACTTACTGCTCTTGAATGAATAAACTGTAGTTTTAATAAAGATAAGTCTATAATGTATACAGCAGTGTTATTTTACATTTGATTACTTTATTCAATTTCTGTTGTAGGCTATTACTTATTAGCCTGACGTCATCATACTCAGATTCTAGTCAGAATATGAGTCTGAAACTGCTCCATTGGGCTGTGATAATGGGGCGTGTTTCAACCGAACCAGGAAAGAAAATGCCTCTGCACTCAATTGGATAGACCTACAACCAATCAGAGCAACGGAGTAAGTGACGTATGTTGAGCGATACGTCATAGTTGTCAACAGAACTCAACTGCACGCTGGAAGAAGTAGAAGAAGAAGATAAGTGTAAACGATCTTTGCCGGTGTTGTAAAAAGAATTTAAGGATACACAGAGTGCTTACCAACACGATCATCATTTTTGAGAGAAATAGTAAAGGTGAATGCATATACGGAGATGTTCTCCGTTTAGGATTAGAACGAATTCAATCCAAGCGCTCTTTGGTGACGTGGATGATTACGTTACTGTTGATCATCTGTCCATCATCGTATAAAGCCCGCCCTGACAATTTGATTGGTCCGAACAGCTCTGGTTCGAGCATAGTTGCTCCAGAAGTCCAGACCGAACTTCATGACCTCAAATGTTGTGGGCGGGGCTAAGTTCGGCTGGCATCCAAGCTAATTACTTATCTGAATACCACTGTTAGTACATCTTCCTGAAAAACCTAAAGCACTATTTATTTAAAGTCCTCATGAAATCAAAATCGATCTTATTTACTTTGTTAGCACACATTACAGGTCTTAGGGTGAACAATTAATCCGTGCAAGTTAATACACCGAAAAAAAAATTGTTTGCCGTGATAATCTTTAATCAAAATCTGAAAAGTAACTTCCGGTCTGGAATGGCGTTCCTTCTCAGATGATGTCAGTTTGACAACTTGGGTTTGAATATCCTTAACCACTCCCCTCCAACTGTTAGTCTGCTATGAGTGAGAGATGGAGAGGAGGAACGCAGAAGCAAAACCCTGCCCTCTATTCAATATTCCGTTTCACTTGGAAATACGTCACAGCACTTAAAAAAAATCAGTTGCAACTTCCGGTTCACTGGGACTTTAAATTATATTTCTGTTTTGTTATATTTTTAGTTGGTTTTGTTTGTAATTTAGTTTCTTTGTTCTTATTGTATTGACTGTTTACTTGTCTTCTGTAACTGTTTTACTTAGGCCTACTTTTAATTAACCTGTATTCATTTTTGCTGAAGTGTTGATAATTGTGAATTTTCACTGACATTACTCCTGTCATAAAGTAAGACTTTGAACATATCACATATCACATTTCTAATATTCTTTTTGTAAAAAGTGTATAGGGTCACAAGCGACCAAAGTTATGTAATGGTGTAAGTATATATTTTTTTCTGCACAACAATTGAGTCTCTGATGACTCAGTAAGGTGTCAATGTCTGCAACACAATAACAACATGAGCGATTAAAATATTGATTTTGAAGACGTTGAAAAGGATAGTTTTGAGAATATGTTTGAGATGGCGAATATGAGCCAGATGCTGAATGTACTGGGAAATGAGCTCTGACGAGGACAGGGATGATGGTATATAACATCTGCTCAAACTGAACCCTTCCAAGCTCCAAAATGTAACAAAATATGCTTTATTTTATTCTTTTGTATTTGCTATTAAAATATCAAGAGAGTTTTATACTATTTCTGCAGTTAGAGAGCCATCCGTGTTAGATCCAGGTCGCTAAAGATCCGAACATGTAATAATGATTGCCGGAACATTCATGTAATTTAAGGGTTAAACAAACCACAGAACTGTAGATGTTGCAACTTTCAACCTTATTTTCCCATAATCCTGTTCACTAAGTTCATTGACTTTGCCCTTGAGATATGCAGCAACCTTCTTTGGAGGACAATAAAAGCATCATCCATCTATGAGCACTCCACTGTCATTCATCAGCTCACAATGGGACCCAAAAGATGCTTCACATTTATTTTGATCCCATCATATGGCCTGATGGTAAAAAGGAGGTTTTTATATTTCTGAATGGGATTTTCTGTTTTACAGCCCTTAGAATTGGTTCTTAAAGGTCACCGTTTTTAGGTTTTGTTTACATTGGTGAAATGGAAGGCTTATTGAAAATGATTTAATGGGTTATAGCTTTAGATTTCATTTCACAGGGACACAGCACAAATAGATGGCTATAATAATAGTGCTCAAATGAATTTGGATGGATATAATGGTTGATATTGGTCTTATTTGCGGAGATGAAATCAATGTTTGGTGATGGGAGAAAAAGAAATTAGGTTTTCATTGGGAATGCATTTTAAGAGATTCAATTGAATTGTGGAGTAGAGGTGAATGAGCTGAGGAAATAAAGAACACAATAACGGTGAATACGTTCTAACTGGAGACGCTCGAGTACCTTGAGTATTCGGAAGTGACAGCAGTGATTGATCATAAAAACACAAGAATTGTGTAACATTATGTATACTGTATTTGCTCTGAATTGTTTCTTCAGTCTCTACACTTTTTTAATGCACAAAGCATTATTTACCTACAGATATTATACTAAAATACATGAAAAATTCCACATGAAGGCTTCTGGGAAAATTTTGATGATGCAAATGAATCAATGAAAGCTTCACTAGAGTATTAAATTTGTGAATAGAAAACTTTAAGTACTTTTTTTTTTTAAGTAATAATAATCTTTTATCTTAATTTATTAGACAAAGATTTTTTTTTTTTTTAGAATATGAATGACATTTGGGAAACTTTTGTCCGCCACATCAAAGACGGGGTGCAACCAATGTACAGTAACATGCAAAAACACTAAACAAAACAAAACATACAGGAAATATATAAATCAATCAAGCAGTTGTTTTCATGACCAGGAAAGGTTAGTTTAGGTAGAATGTCATGTGGTACAACTCCCCGAATAATATTTATGAATTATTAATTAATTGTATTTGTTAAGAAAAATATATGTAAAAAAATGCAAGGTCAAGGTGCCCATGCTGACCCCTGTCCGCTTACCTGGGGAACACATGGCACCAGGATGCACTATGGGAAGAAGGCAAGCCGGCAGAGGCAGTGTGATGCTTTGGGCAATGTTCTGCTGGGAAACCTTGGGTCCTGTCATCCATGTGGATGTTACTTTGACTTGGATGTATATATACAGTGGTGGGCAGAATTATTGGCACCCCTGGTAAATATGGTCGTTTATCCTTTTTATCTTTTATTAAAAAAATTCACAAAAATCTAACCTTTCATTGAAGTAAAATAATTGAAAGTGGGGGCTAAATCACATTATGAAATAAATGCTTTTCTTCAAAACATGTTGGCCATAATTACTGGCACCTTTTTATTAAATACTTTTTGCAACCTCCTTTTGCCAAGATAACAGCTCTGAGTCTTCTTCTATAATGCCTGATGAGTTTGGGGAACACCTGACAAGAGATCAGAGACCATTCCTCCATACAGAATCTCTCCAGATCCTTCAGATTCCCAGATCCATGTTGGTGCTTCTTCTCTTCAGTTCACCCCACTCATTTTCTATAGGGTTCAGGTCAGGGAACTGGGATGGTCATGGCAGAAGCTTCATTTTGTGCTCAGTGACACATTTGTGTGTTGATTTGGATCATTGTTCTGATGGAAGGTCCAACCACAGCCCATTATAAGATTTCTAGCAGAGGCCGTCAGGTTTAGATTTTTTCTGTTGGTATTTGCTAAAATCCATGATACCATGTATCTGAACAAGATGTCTAGGACCTCCAGCAAAAAAATAAGCCCCCAACATTAAAGATCCAGCGGAATTTTTAACCGTGTGCATGTTGTACTTTTTATCGCTGTTTGCACCAAAGCCATCTGGTGGATTTGATGTGGTTTCATCTGACCATAGAAGCAGGTCCCTTTTGAAGTTCCAGTCGTGTCTGACAACTGAATATGCTGGAGTTTGTTTCTGGATGAGCGAGGGGGAATTTCTTGAAACCTTCCCGAACAACATGTTCTTTCTGACCCCAAGACTCAACTAATCTTTGGAGAAACTCCAAACTCTCCTCCTCACACGTCCTTTTCCAGGCAGATTCGTAATATCTTTAGTTGATTGGAACTTTTTAATTATTGCCCTGATGGTGAAAATGGTGATTTTCAATACTTTAGTTATTTTCCTACAGCCACTTTCTATTTTGTAAAGCTCACCAATCTTTTGCTGCACATCAGAACTATATTCTTTGGTTTTACTCATTGTGATGAATGATTAAGGGAATTTGGCCTTTGTGTTTTCTCATATAGAGTCACCCTGGTGTGCTAAAAAAAATTAAATATTAATGGGAATATACTTCAGAGATATTTTACTCATAAGAAATTCTAGGGGTGCCAATAATTGTGGCCAACGTGTTTTGGAGAAAAACGTTTCATAATGTGATTTTCCCCCGACGTTCCATTCTTTTACATAAAATGAAAGGTTAGGTTTTTGCAAATTTTTTTAATAATAGATCAAAAGGATAAACAATGCAGATTTATTTTTACAGTTATCTTTGATCATAATTACCAGGGGTGCCAATAATTCTGACCACAACTATATATATATATATATATATATATATACACTCACCTAAAGGATTATTAGGAACACCTGTTCAATTTCTCATTAATGCAATTATCTAATCAACCAATCACATGGCAGTTGCTTCAATGCATTTAGGTGTGTGGTCCTGGTCAAGACAATCTCCTGAACTCCAAACTGAATGTCAGAATGGGAAAGAAAGGTGATTTAAGCAATTTTGAGCGTGGCATGGTTGTTGGTGCCAGACGGGCCGGTCTGAGTATTTCACAATCTGCTCAGTTACTGGGATTTTCATGCACAACCATTTCTAGAGTTTACAAAGAATGGTGTGAAAAGGGAAAAACATCCAGTATGCGGCAGTCCTGTGGGCGAAAATGCCTTGTTGATGCTAGAGGTCAGAGGAGAATGGGCCGACTGATTCAAGCTGATAGAAGAGCAACTTTGACTGAAATAACCACTCGTTACAACCGAGGTATGCAGCAAAGCATTTGTGAAGCCACAACACGCACAACCTTGAGGCGGATGGGCTACAACAGCAGAAGACCCCACCGGGTACCACTCATCTCCACTACAAATAGGAAAAAGAGGCTACAATTTGCATGAGCTCACCAAAATTGGACAGTTGAAGACTGGAAAAATGTTGCCTGGTCTGATGAGTCTCGATTTCTGTTGAGACATTCAGATAGTAGAGTCAGAATTTGGCGTAAACAGAATGAGAACATGGATCCATCATGCCTTGTTACCACTGTGCAGGCTGGTGGTGGTGGCGTAATGGTGTGGGGAATGTTTTCTTGGCACACTTTAGGCCCCTTAGTGCCAATTGGGCATCGTTTAAATGCCACGGCCTACCTGAGCATTGTTTCTGACCATGTCCATCCCTTTATGACCACCATGTACCCATCCTCTGATGGCTACTTCCAGCAGGATAATGCACCATGTCACAAAGCTCGAATCATTTCAAATTGGTTTCTTGAACATGACAATGAGTTCACTGTACTAAAATGGCCCCCACAGTCACCAGATCTCAACCCAATAGAGCATCTTTGGGATGTGGTGGAACGGGAGCTTCGTGCCCTGGATGTGCATCCCACAAATCTCCATCAACTGCAAGATGCTATCCTATCAATATGGGCCAACATTTCTAAAGAATGCTTTCAGCACCTTGTTGAATCAATGCCACGTAGAATTAAGGCAGTTCTGAAGGCGAAAGGGGGTCAAACACAGTATTAGTATGGTGTTCCTAATAATCCTTTAGGTGAGTGTATATATATTAGGGCTGTCAAAATTAGCGCGTTAACACACGCAATACATTTTTTCAGTTTAATGCGTTAAGAGAATTTAAAACAATTAACACAGCATCAGTTTTTTTCTGTCATCCTTTGGCTGCGCTACTACAGTATATGATCAATCTATCATTCATTCAAGTGCTATTAAACCATTCAAGCACGATAAGACGCAACTTAAATCTGTACTGGCGCGCTGTCTGTGAATCTCTGTATGGGGTATCTCGTCAGCACAGAATGCCGCTTCAGACAGCGCATGGCCGTATTGAGTTCTCTTTCGCGCTTGAATGGACAAAAACACACAAGTATGCCAAAATGTCTGCTTTGTCGAGTATCCTCGTAAGCACAGTCTTAAATTAGTTAAACAGTGTTAAATGAATGCAAAGAGTTGTGAGGACATCGGATGCGTGTCATATCTGCGTCATGTGCTTCAGGTCTTAAAGTGACAGCACCCTTATAAACCTGCTGCTGTGATGTCTGTCATTAATGTAAATCAAAGAACAAAAGACAAAGAGAAAATCACTCACTGCTCTTGACTGAACTTTTGTAGCTTTAATAAGGATTAATCTATATTTGACACCATACTAAGAAAATGTTTTGGCAACTCAAATTGTTCCTTTTTACATCATGGACAATCATCTTGCCATTAACCCAGTTAGAATAAGAAAATTGGGTGTATCAGGTTTTTAAAAGGGAGAAAATTAAGCTTCCCATTTATTAAGCTGTTGCAGTCAAACCCAAATGGTGCAAATTCATTTGCCATTTGGTAGAAGCCAGATTTGGCAGATTCCAGCATGGACAGACTGTGAAACATGCCCTCATCATCAAAAACATTCAAATGATGTCAAATCTGGGTCCTGAATCAAAGCCAGTAGATATAGAGATTTGCACTGAAGCACTGTGTATATCTCCTCATCATATTGTCTTTTATAGACATCTTCAGGCAGAGTTGTTTGGCTCAGGTTGTTGTTTTGTTGTTGTTTGTGTGATCCGTTTGCCGGCATGAATACAAAGTGTTTTTGTCCCCTGCGGCTAAACCACAGTTTTGAGCAGTAACACTTATTTTAGTGCCTGACCTTAGCAAGCATTTGTTATTTTCCTTCTTCCTCAGATGCACAGCTCGGTCTTACCACCTGCTCACATCCCACACAAAAAAATTTGCATTTGCACACTGAGCATTACAACATTTGCTGTTGTTCAGTGTACTTGCGTTTTTACGTATGTCCTCTTGTCCTTATGAACAGAAATGAAGCGATTAGGTTAGAAGAGTAGAGGTTATACTTCACATACATCAGCTAATCACACTTTACAGTTTTTATCAGTCGGTGACGAAAAGTGAACTGGAAACAAGTAAAGCCTTCACAAATGCCTTATGAATTACACTGAGCATGTGTTTATGTTCATTGCTTTGATAAACATGTGCCTGACTTCTGTATTAATGTGTGACGCTTGAATAGAGCGTACCCAATTTCTCATAAGAATTTCAGAAACATACACTATATTGCCAAAAGTATTGGGACAACCCTCCAAATCATTGAATTCAGGTGTTCCAATCACTTCCATGGCCACAGGTGTATAAAATCCAGCACCTAGGCATGCAGACTGCTTCTACAAACATTTGTGAAAGAATGGGTTGCTCTCAGGAGCTCAGTGAATTCAAGCGTGGTACCGTAATAGGTTGCCACCTGTGCAATAAGTTCATTCGTGAAATTTCCTCACTATTAAATGTTCCACGGTCAACTGTTAGTGGTATTATAACAAAGTGGAGGCAATTGGGAACAACAGCAAAATCACAGAGCGGGGTCAGTGCATGCTGAGTGTGACAGAGTGACCTGTCCCTATGCCCGTTGGTCCGTGCAGTACTCACACACACACACACAGTCATCCCCTGCTTACCTCATCCTCCGTACCTGCTGAGGCGGGCGGGTGCACACGCACACGATAGCACGATGGTCTGGTCTTCATACACGCATACATCCACTTTATCCCCAACTGTATTCACACTGCACCTAACATACATACATATTAGAATTGCCTTTCGTTTTGTCCTGTTGTTGTGTTTATACCTACCTGTCGTGAGTGTTTGTCAGCTTCTGTGTTGTCGGTCTTTGCGTTGCGTCTCCTCCATCGGCCGGTCGAACCCGAGCGCCACCCCGCGGCCTGGATAAGTAGTGGCGGGTCCACTGTGGGTGGGCGTGTCGACGTGACACAGCCGGAAGCCGGCTCGTCCATTGTCTTGTCTGTTACGGGGGGGGGGGGGTAACTGAGTATTATTATTATGTGTTCATTATTTTTGGTGTTTGTTATTTTGACTGCATTTTGGTTTCTATAAATATTTTGTTGTTATATGTTTGTATATATTGGTGTTGTGTTGTGTAAATGTATATACTTACCTGTTTACTTACCTCTGGTGTTGTTAATGGTTTTAACTAAAAGGGGCAGGGCTTGGCCTATAAGAAGGAGCCCCAGAGAAAGATCTGGGTCAGTTTACCTGGCTAGCGAGCGTGCAAGTGTGGTGCCGTGAGCGATCTCTATTGTCTGTCATTAAAGTAGTTGGCGTGTATATATTTATATTTATGTTTAATAAATATTCTTTTGCACAGTTTTTGTTTTTTTGTTACTTTTGTATATAGCGTTTGGTCTGTTTTCACCTCTTGAGCACTGTAAAATAAACTGAATAAATAATCACTTTTACATCTTTTACGAGTTATATTTTTTTGGGAAACCCAGTTTCGCCTGACAGCGGGCCTGCAAAGACCCGTTGTCTCACACTGAGTCTACAACTTTCTGCAGAGTCAATAGCTAGACCTCCAAATTGTGTGGCCTTCAGATTAGCTCAAGAGCAATGTGTAGAGAGCTTCATGGAATGGGTTTCCATGGCCAAGCAGCTGCATCCAAGCCTTACATCACCAAGTGTAATGCAAAGCATTAGATGCAGTGGTGTAAAGCACGCCGCCACTGGACTCTAGAGCAGTGGAGATGTGTTCTCTGGAGTGACCAATCACGCTTGTCTGTCTGGCAATCCGATGGACGAGTCTGGTTTTAGTGGTTGCCAGGAGAACGGTACTTGCCTGACTATATTGTGCCAAGTGTAAAGTTTGGTGAAGGGGGGATTATGGTGTGGGGTTGATTTTCAGGGGTTGGGGTTGGGCTTGGCCCCTTATTTCTAGTGAAAGGAACTCTCAATGCTTCAGCATACCAAGACATTTTGGACAATTTCATGCTCCCAACTTTGTGGGAACAGTTTGGGGATGGGATGAGTCCTGACCTCAACCCGATAAAACACCTTTGGGATGAATTAGAGCGGAGACTGCGAGCCAGGCCTTCTCGTCCAACATCAGTGCCTGACCTCACAAATGCGCTTCTAGAAGAATGGTCAAAAATTCCCATAAACACACTCCTAAACCTTGTGGAAAGCCTTCTCAGAAAAGTTGAAGCTGTTATAGCTGCAAAGGGTGGACCAACTCCATATTAAACCCTACGGATTAAGAATGGGATGTCATTGGTTCATGAGCATGTAAAGGCAGACGTCCCAAAACTTTTGGCAGTATAGTGTATATTTTGCCAGAATGTCTGCAGGCACAAAATATGATTTTTTGAAGATTGTTTCAACAGTTTTTTGTCCATACAATGAAAGTTAATGGGGTCCAAAACAACACTGGACCCCATCTGTATGGACAATTAACACAGAGAACTTTGTTTGTGTTTCACAGAAGAAATAAATGCACACAGGTTTGGAACAACATCAGGGTTAGTAAATGATGACAGAATTAAAATTTTTGACTCAACTGTCTCTTTAAGTAAAACAGAGCCAAATTGTGTAAATTGTCAAAATTGCAGCCATAGGCGGTGCACAGTCATTAAGCACGTTATTAATTCCGTTATTATTATTACGCTATCCACTCTTTGAATCAATAATGGTTTATTAAAAATATACACAGATACCTATTAAAGCTACAGAAGTTATTTAGTTAAGAGCAGTGAGTGATTCTCTCTTTTTATTTTGTTATTTGATTAATATTATTGACATAGGACATGTGTTACCAAAACACACATGTGCAACCAAAACAAAAAAATGTGCTGGGTAAATAAGTTCAGACCACTCATTTGCATACTGACATGGTTGACAGCTGTTAATGCACAATCACCGTTTTAGATCGACTAACTGTAATACTGTATAAGATTTCCATTTGAACTGAATGCATAATAAATCTGCTTAATAAATAATAATAATAAATCGGTTTCAGGCGCGCACACACTAATTATCTATCACAGCGCACAAGTACCAAATTGAGTTCTCTTTCACGGCTTATTGCACTTGAGCGGCTTAAAATCACTTGAATGTTTAAACTGACAAGATGTTAAAACACGTGAAAATTATAAAGTTTGTTGAGGAAGCAGCAATGGCCCAATCGCTCAGATGGGTGGTTATAGTTTGTTTTTAAGACGACAGACAGACAGCCTTAAAAAGGGTCTAGAACCGGCCTTGGTTCTTTGCCTTGTCGTGCATGTTTTTTATGTCAACCACTTGGACTTGGTATGAATAGGCCAACAGCTCCTTATAAACCCTCTCAGTCAGTTGACCCTGTAAAGCGATATTTTTTTGTGCGTCTGTGTTGCATGCAGAGCCTCTAGTTGAGTCCTTCAGGAAGAGTATTCGTTGAGAATAATTGGGTGACTGCTGTATGGAGTCTAACAGCAGAATTGCCTGTCTGTATTGCCCATCCTGCTGTTAGGGGTTGTTCCAGACTGCCGAGGCTGAAGGATAGGACCTCTATTTTTCTTGTCTAGTCTTTTCTCCAGGATGCATTCAGGCTGACAGCGTGATAGACAGGCCAGAGCTGCTCTGTGGGGAATGAAGGGACATCAATTAGCTCACCTCCCACCCCGTCCTCTCCTCTCTCTCTCTTAAATGAGCCATTTCAGCCACAGGGAGACAGCGGCAATAGAAATCCTTCTTTGTCATGGCAGAGGTGTGTGCATTTCAGACTGTAACACTGTGTTTTAACCCTGTAAAGCTTGACATATGAAATAATAGTAAGGAAAAAAATGGAGCAGATGCTTATTTGTATGGGCAAAAATTAAAGCAAAACTTAAAGCTTATAATGCAAATCAATGAGATCGTTAAAACAATACAGCAGACAACTTACATAAAACGCATATAGATATCAGTTGTCACTCTACACTGTCAAAAAAAAAAAAAAAAGTTGTTTAAACTTAAAAAACTAAGTGTTTGTGCTGCCTTTAGCCAACTTAAATATCCAAGTTGTCAATTTTAAGGCAGCACGAACACTTACTTTTTTAAGTTTAAACAACAATTTTTTTTACAGTGTATATCTCCCAATAATATGTCTTAGTAAGATGATATTTAAATGCTTAGTAGATCAAAGCTCTGTAGTTTGTTATTGTCGGGGCAAAACATATAATGCAATGCAATACAAGGAGGATTGAGAGATGTGCAAATAAACATTCCTCAAAAGCATTTTAACAGATTTTTTTTTCTAAAAAAAAAAAATGATGTATGGATAATCGAGTACACCTAAGTTGCTTCAGTTCATTAAGTGTTCATATTATTACAAATTCTTACGTTTACTTTATACAAATCAGTAAAGAGACATGGGTACCGCAACCTGAAGCTGGATTAATACTAATTATATATAGTAGATTATGTACAACAGGCAATCAGCAAAGTTTTGATCATTTTTATAATTTAGAGGGTTATGGATGGCAGACTTTCAATGGCTGATATCTATATTTAGACAGCAAAGGACAAAATACACAGTATAATTGAATGAAAACAAATTAAAACTTTAAAACTTCTGAAATTAATTAAATATAATTAAACATTTCACTAAAAAATAATCTTATATATATCTCAAAAATCTCAAATCTCAAATCTAGCAAATATAACATGATAATTAGTGACTGACCATGACCAATCAATCAGCCAGTATGTTAAAATGACAGAAATAACAAGTATTAACAATATCTTTTAGCTGGTGTTGGCAAATGCCAAACATACTGGTACTTTGCAACTAAGTCACTATTCAATAAATAAAATAAAATGTACCCCTCTGTCAAGAGAGCATGCGGTGATATGTTTGCATGTATGAATGGTCCAGTGCTCTTCTTGGCCCTAAATAAACAGATCCGCTCTTCAGTGGGTGGCACTGCGTGGTTCAGTTTGGTTAACTCAGTTTCCCACTTTTGGAGTGTTTGGTTTTCTATACAGCCCAATAACTACATAAAACAGGCTGTTTTATGTTTTCCATGTACTGGAGATGCGACTGACATTTCTATGGAAGCTTGTTTCCGCAACAGAATAAAACATTTTTAAAGATAATAGCGACTTTTTATCTCACAATTGCGAGTTAACATCTTGCAATTCTGACTTTTTTTCACAATTGCAAATTTATATCTAGCAAATTCTGACTTTATAACTCGCAATTGCAACTTTTTATATCCCACAATTTTGACTTTATATCTCGCAATTCTGTCTTTATATCTCGCAATTCTGACTTTTTCTTGTGATTCTGATTTTTTTCTTGCAATTGAGAGTTTATATCTAGTAGGGGTGTAACGATACACTCGTGTCACGATTCGATATAAATCGCGATACTGAACTCACGATACGATATGGTTTGCGATATTTCGTTTATTTTTATTTTATTTTATTTTTATTTTTTATTATTATTAAAATAATATTAATATTATATTGTATTATTATCAGGACCAACAAATATTTCCCCATTGCATCATTATACATTATATTCAACATTATACTGTATATAGTCATTTAATGTAGTAATGTCACTGAAACTCTGTAAACTTTCATTACTCGACCTTATTTACTTTGTTAGCAAACATTAATGGTTTTAGGGTGAACAATTCATCCGTGCAAGTTAATACACAGAAAAAAATAGTTTGCTGTGGTAATCTTTAATTAAAATCTGAGAAGTAACTTCCAGTCTGGAATGGCGTTCCTTTTCCGATGACTTCAGTTTGACGGCTTGGGTTTGAATATCCTTAACCACTCCCCTCCAACTGTTAGTCTGCTATGAGTGAGAGATGGAGAGGAGGAACGCAGAAGCAAAACCCTGCCCTCTATTCAATATTCCGTTTCACTTGGAAATACGTCACAGCACTGAAATAAAATCAGTTGCAACTTCCGGTTCACTGGGACTTTAAACTGTGTTCTAAACAGACATTGCATGCTAAATGTGGCAGTGTGGGCTGGGTTACTCTGCACAACAAAAACTTAATTAATTAAAAATCTAATAACTTGTTAAGGATAAAGTACCGCTCCACATGAACATTTTTACATTACTTGTCGCCGGTATCTTTTTGCAATGCCCCTGGTTAGGACAAGCCCCCTGATTGGGTCGTGAACAATATTTTATCTACATTTCTGTCTGATCTTAGTACTCTTAGTTAAGGGTTTGTCAGGGGTAGGGTTTGAACCAGCAACCTTTCAATTGTCAGACTTGAGCATTAAACACATCCTTCGTAAGGTAGACCAGTCTCAAAAGAGATTTGATAGAGGTCTATGGTATTATTAAACCTCTGCTTCCTATATAACAATCTAGTAAACATTGGTTGCTTGCTTACTGGCCCAAGTCTGGTCTGTAGATATGGCTCAGGTTTCTTCTTCAATTGAAGAAGAAGGAGAACTGGCACCCCGACTGAGCCTGGTCTCTCCCAAGGTTTTTTTCTCCATTCCGGCCCTGAAGGAGTTTTGGTTCCTTGCCACCGTCGCCTTTGGCTTTTGGCTTGCTCAGTTGGGGACACTTAAATTTCAACTGTATTACTGATCCGCCCGCATTGACACTATATGATAATTAAAATGAGCTGGATGACATCACCGTTTTCACCAGAGCAGCTGTACAGCCGAATCAAATTCTGTTGCATTATTTTCCAGTTTTAACACTGTGAAGCTGCTTTGAAACAATTGACATTGTAAAAAGCGCTATATAAATAAAGGTGACTTGACTTGACTTGAAGTCATACCCACAAGGCAAAAGTTAGATTGCTTAGAAAAGCAACACCACATCTCTCCTCAACAAGCTGCACAATGTGAGATATCATTCATGTCTGTAGCGCAAACAAAGCTGGATTTACATGCTCAAGGTTAATACTTAGGGTCAGAAGTTTGTTGAAACCTCTAACCTTGAGTGTAAGCAATAGTGATGACTGCCTTGGTAAACACCACTAAAATTGAATGTGAGGTGGAGAGAGATCAGCGGGCATGGCAGTACCAGTTTGGTGTGGCAGTGAGGGCAAGAACTGATGAATGCACAGGGGAAGGACAGATTGTACTGGGCTTAAGTCCATTAGAGAGAGATATGAAGTGTTTGTGTGAAGTAAACACAGCTCTCCTGGGATTTGCTGATCTGTTGCCAGTTGAGGTGTAGGGAACATACTGGAGGAGTTGTTGCCATTGTTAACACATTTAATTATCGATTTCCGTTTTGTTTTGCACCTTTGCACCTGCTCTAAATATAGTGGAATTCCTGTTTGGGATTGAGTGTTAATTCTTAAATTGTTCATTTAGAATGTTGCTAGGGATGCTCCGATCAGGATTTTTGCAGCCGATACCGACTACTGATTTCTTGACATCATGATCGGAATAATAACAAAATAAATCAATAAGTTTTAGTTTTCTCAGCAGTGTTGTAACATAAGAACATACAAATAGGATCAAAATCTATTTTCTTAAATTCGGAAGTCGTCTTGCTTACTGCTGACCGCCGGAAGCTAGTTATTTTAGTCTATACAGTTTTAAATATGGATATTTTCTTACACAAACGTGCCACTTCACTTCAGAAGGCCTTTATTAACCCCCCCGGAGCCGTGTGAAGCAGTTACATGATGGATAGATGCATTTTTATGGACTTCAAAAACAAACCAAAGTCAATGCCATTATAATGCTTGGAAGAGCCAGTTTTTTTTTATATAACTCAAATTGTATTCGTCTGAAAGAAGAATGTAATATACACCTAGGATGACTTGAGGGTGAGTAAATCATGGGCTAATTTTAATTTTTGGGTGAACTATCCTTTTAATGTTTAGTGCTATCAAAGTGGTGTAGATGGGCAAGCCATGTAATGCCAGAATACAGGCTAATAATGGCTGAATACAAACAAAAGAATAATGATAAAAGAATAATGAAGATTAAGTCTCATACCGGCAGAGGTATGAAAAGTTTGTAGAGTGTGAACAATAGAAACGTGAATGAGGCAGTTCTTAGTTTGTTTTATGTTTGAGCTTATATCTCCATAATAATAACAGTCTACGTAATTTTGAGTACTGAACTGTAAACTCTCAAGTGTTAGCTTTCTAGATATATGTTAGTTATGTGTCTATTCAGAATGACTTATGAGCAGCAACCTTTTTATTTTGGGTATGTAATCTATGCCCCACTTGCCAAAATGGGGGTTGTGCAGTAAGAGGTTAATAGAAATACCCTAGAAATTAACTTCTCTTGTAACAACAATATAGCAATGCCTTGGCAATCACCCACAACACTGTAGCAACCACATAGTAATATGCTAAAAAAACACCTACAACATCTATGCAATGCTCTAGCAAACACTCAAAAAAGTAGCAACTGTATAACAATGCTCTGGCAACCAATGGTTATTTTACCAAGTAAGACATGTTCCTTTAACAACATATTTTGCTGATCCTGGAACAACATTCCTGTCTAAAAATTTGTTAATTAGCTAATTAAATTAGTCCTAGCCCTATCCATACCCCTAAACCTACCCATAACTTAGCTCTAAAATCAGAGGGAAATGACAGGAGAATAACGCTAATGTAAAAGCACCTAGCCCTGGTTGTTGCTGAACTTGACATAAACTGTAAACTTGGTTGGTTAATTGGAATGTTGTTCCAGGATCAGGTCACCGGCAAGAACTCATAGCACTCTATCTACTAACTTTTTTTGATGATGTTTGGCTTGAATTGTCATCCAATAGGATGTGACACTCCGGACTTCCGGTAGGCATAAAGAGGAAGTATGTAGGGAGATGTTTCAGTGAGCAATGGAGGAAAGCAAGATTTACCATTTGTCTGGAGTTTGAGCACATTTGTGTGGTTGTGTATGAGTCCAGTGACAGCAGGGTGTGTAGAAGGACAGGGCCTCGTTAATAATGTGATGTGTGCGACTGCCATGACAGCTGCTGTCTACAGGTGCACAAGAGAGTCTCTAGAGAGAGCCCGAAAGAGAAAGAAGAGGCAGACAGTGGAATAAACACCTGCCACAACAGCCATAAATCTGCATCTATGTGTATGTTATTATGCTTGTGTATCAATGTATGTGATTGTATTTTTTTTTTTTTTTTTAACACTGCAGTGGAAGATTTTATTGCTCAGAAGTTGTTCTTTCAAAGCCCAGGATACTTAATGAAGTTTACATTTTATGCTTCAGTTCCCAACTTTGTCCTAGTTTTTTTCCCAAAAAAATTCTTAGGAGGCCTTGGGAGACAAAAATACATGTGAGACAATAGTTTAATCTGAGTATAAAGCAGGTGTCCAATCCTTTTCCTGGAGGGCCACTGTCCTGCAGAGTTTAGCTCCAAATAGGGGTGGCCGATCTACGTCCATGATCTACTTTTCAAGGGGGGGAGAGGGCTTGGGAGAGGTTCGAGCCAGGACTCGAACTCGGATCGCCCGAACTGCAATGGGCTATGGGTGCCATTTTAAAAGCCTAAACTTAATGTCCAAATCAGTCAAATCATATAACGTGACTAAAAGCGCATTAAACTGTGAAAGAGAGTGATCCCTACATGATTTCTGTGTGCGCGCTGCGAGACGGAGAGGAACACGGAAGAGCAAAGTATTCTTGGGGTTTCAGCAATGCGCCTAAATGGTCAAATATACACAAAAATATGTCAAAATGTCCATCTTGGCGAGTATTTACATTTACAACAGTCAGTTATGTCTTAAGTGAATAAACAGTTGGGAAAGAAATCAGATGCGTGTCATTATATTAGATTCATGCATTCCTCCTTAAAGCCTAATGCAAATATAATAAAATAATAGTCAAGTTAAGTCACCTTTATTTATATAGTGCCTTTTACAATGCTGATTGTTTAAAAGCAGCTTCACAGTGTTAAACAGGAAAATAATGCAACAGAATTTGATTCGGCTGCACAGCTGCTCTGGAGAAAACGATGATGTCATCCAGCTCATTTCAATTATCATTTAGTGTCAATGCGGGCAGACCAGTAATATAGTTGAAAATTTTTGTGTCCCCAACTGAGCAAGCCAAGCCAAAGGCAATAGGGGCAAGGAACCAGAACTCCCATCAGGTGGCATAATGGAGAAAAAAAACCTTGGGAGAAACCAGGCTCAGTCGGGGTGCCAGTTCTGAGGCATTTACAGGGGGGAGTCTAATTGACACGGTCTCTGCAGACATTTCAGGGATGCGTTGGTCATGTCTAGACGCAGGTCCACCATCTGATCTGGATACGGCCCGGATCCGGCTGACTGCAGTAAACCTCGGGATAAACAGAGAGACTAACATTAGCGTAGATGTCATTCTTTTTATGATGTAACGAGTACATCAAGTGTTATGGGAAGTGTTCCCGGTTCTGTTTAACTGATTTGAATAATATAAATTGATAATGTTCTATGTGTATGCCATAGTAAAGAGATGTGTTTTTAGTCTAGATTTAAACTGACAGAGTGTGTCTGCTTCCCGAACAATGCTAGGAAGACTGTTCCAGATTTAGGTGCTAAATAGGAAAAGGATTGACCGCCTGCAGTTGATTTTGATATTCTAGGTATTATCAACTGGCCAGAATTTTGAGACCGCAATAGACGTGATGGAGTATAATGCGTTAAGAGCTCACTCAAGTACTTTGTAAGTAATTAGCAAGATTTTAAAATGTATGCAAAGTTTAATAGGGAGCCAGTTTAGTGTTGACAGAACCGGGCTAATATGGTCACACTTCCTGGTTCTAGTAAGAACTTGTGCTGCTGCGTTTTGGACTAGCTGCAATTGATTTATTAAGCGAGCAGGGCAACCACCCAGTAGAGCATTACAATAATCTAGCCTACTAACTGTTCAGCATTTTGCACTGAAAGCATGTGCCGTAATTTAGATATATTTTTAAGATGGTAGAATGCAGTTTTACAGATGCTAGAAACGTGGCTTTCAAATGAAAGATTGGTATCAAAGAGCACACCTAACTGACGACGAAGACTTGACAGAGCAGCCATCAAGTGTTAGACAGTTCCCTTTCAAGGGAACTCGCACTGTGTCTATCGACACTTTGGGAACGCCCTCTAGCGTAGCACGTCTGAAGCATGAATGAAATCTGTCTCCAATACTGATTGGTGCAGCATCATGACGTAGTATGCGACGGCATACACGGAAGCTACAAAGGGGACACCGGCACATAGTACAGACAGCTTTTGCTCTTCAGCAGGCGCTCTGTGTTGAAATTTTCTGTCTATTTGGTGTTGTTTGTCCAAAAGAGTATTTTGTGAAGCCGGCAGGCTCGTGAGCCCCATGGTTCTGTCCCGCGTCTGTTGAGGCAGCGCGGCGGCGTAGATCATTGGGCTCGCAGATGGACTTGTCAGCGGTACTTTCTCAGTCCTCGTCTGACAGTTCAGATGTTTTCCCTCCCCGCGTGGAAGCCGGGGTGGAGAACCCGATGCTCGAGCTGTCTGATTCTGAGGAATCAGACGTGCTCAGCATCGAGGCGGGTGACGTTGAAGCCCCAGACACGCCGCTTAATTCATAAAAAAAGGGCGCTCGGATAGCTCTCGAGGGGGCTGCCGGTAGCGAGTCGATCAGGCTCGCAAGCCCCGTGGTTCTGGTCCCGCGCCTGTTGAGGCATCGCGCAGGCATAGATCATAGGGCTCCCAGATGAGTCTGACAGTTCCGATGTTCTCCCTCCCCGTGCGGAAAGCCCGCACTGCGGCTTCTTCCCCCGGGGTGGAGAACCAGATGCTTGAGCTGTCTGATTCCAAGGAATTAGACATGCTCAGCATCGAGGGAGTGAAGTAGTAACGAGAGCTCGCCACTTCATAATGCAAGGCTCGATCTTGCGTTGCCGAGGCAACGCGTAGATTACGTGTCTGCAATAAGAGTGAACACACGCAATCGGTGTGCATGTGATACTGTTTGGGTGCGAGGCAGGCAGTCAGCTCCTGAGGGTGCTGGCTGTGTTCATTGAGAAATATCTTGACGCTTACAGCCGTGCGCTTTTCGGGTGTTTCAGCCTCGCGCATGTGGACTTTTATCTCGAGGAATGAAAGCCAAATATATTGTGAACGGATCGAATCTCGCGTTTGCCGAGGCCGTATACATAAATATTAAAACAGTATCGTCTGGTGATTATGGCTGCATTTAATTCTGAGGAATTAAAATGAAATATTATCTGACTTTGAGGAGTTAGATATTATCAGCCTATCATCCAAACTGTGTTTCACTTGTCTGTATATTCATCTAAGATGGGAGCATGACATGCATGAGCAGTTTCCTGAGGGGGCTGCTTTCGTGCATTGTGAGGTTTTGCTCCTCCACGGAGCCCTCAGGAAATCGATGTTGTTTTCGCTGCCTCGTGAGCTGCGGGACACATTGGTTTCCAGCAATTTTGCTGTGTCCGCCCAAAGCCATTGTGGCCCTGTCGAGTTGCTCCCTTAGATGAGGCCCCTGCTGGCCAGCCCCTCTCCCGGGAAGAAGCGATCGAGGTCGCCTTCTCCGTGGAGCTCTCTGGAAGTCGATGTTGCGATCCCGCCATCCATGACACTCGGGCCACATCGATTTCCAGCGAATGCACGCTGCTCCATCCGCCTCTAGAGAGACCTGTGGCTGGGCATTGAACGCGTCCGCACACACCGAAAATCGTCCTCGACTGCTCCCTGCCGGTCAGCCGCTTCAGGGGGTCGGGAACAAGGCTCGGTTGACACCCGAGGCCAGCCGAGAGACTGTAGAAAAGGGATACAGACTGCAGTTCGGTTACCCTTCCCTGAACTCCAACGGGGTGGTCTGGACTGTGGTAGTCCCAGAGGTGCGGGTTATGGAACAGGAAGTTCACTCCCGGTTGGTAAGGAGGCCATAGAACGTGTAGGCCTGGAGTTTGCCCTTGGCGGAGTTAAGGCCATCTTACATCCAAGGCTGGGCTATGTACCCAAGGTGCCATCGAGTGCGGCATGGTCAGTGGTTCTTCAGGCCTTCCATCCTCCACCTCACGTGACGGCGGAAGCGGGGAGACTTCACCTGCTCTGCCCAGTCAGAGCACTAACAATCTACCTAGGGAAGTCTTCGCAGTGGAGGAAGTCAGACCAGTTGTTGGTGTGCTTTGGCTCACCCAGGAAGGGGCTGCCTGCATCAAAACAGACAATCAGTAACTGGATTGTCCAGGCAATAGCCACGGCTTATCAGGTGCGCAATTTGCCTTCACCGATGGCCGTGAGGGCTCATTCCACCAGAGGCATGGCCCCCTCGGTGGCCCTCCTTTCTGGAGTCTCGCTTCAGGAGATTTGCAAGGCGGCCGGGTGGGCCACCCCGCACACCTTCATTAGATTCTACAGTCTGCAACTTCCTGCGATGCCTGGTGCCAGGGTGCTCGCGTCCTAAATGTGTTGCAGGTTGTAGGAAATGACTAGTCATCCAATTTTTTGAGCAGCTATGCATTCAGTTAATCTTGTGAATTAGTAAGTTTTGTCAGGGCGCGCAGAAATATAGAGCTGAGTATCGTCAGCATAACAATTAAAACTAACGCCATGCTTCCTAATGATATCTCCTAAAGGTTAGCATGTACAGGGTGAAAAGCAACGGTCCTAGCACTGAGCCTTGTGGTACTCCATACTGAACTTGTGATCGGTGTGACTTCTCTTCATTTACTGCTACAAACTGATAACGGTCAGATAAGTATGATTTAAACCATGCCAATGCAATTCCACTAATACCAACATCATTTTCGAGTCTATTCAAAAGAATGTTGTGGTCAATAGTATCGAATGCAGTGCTAAGATCGAGTAACACTAATAGAGAGATACAACCACGATCGGATGATAAGAGTAAATCATTTGTAACTCTGATGAGAGCAGTCTCAGTACTATGATACGGTCTAAATCCTGACTGGAAATCCTCACAGATACCATTTCTTTCTAGAAAGGAGCATAGTTGTGAGGACACTGCCTTTTCTAGTATTTTTGACAGAAAGGGTAGATTTGAGATTGGCCTGTAATTTACTAATTCTGTAGGATCAAGTTGTGTTTTTTTAATAAGTGGTTTAATAATAGCCAACTTAAAAGTTTTCGGTACATATCCTAATGACAAGGATGAATTAATTATATTAAGAAGAGGATCTATGACCTCTGGAAGCATCTCTTTTAGTAGCTTAGTCGGTATAGGGTCGAGCATACATGTTGTTGATTTTGATGATTTCACTAGTTTAGCCAATTCTTCCTCTCCTATAGCAGTGAATGAGTGGAATTTTTCCTCTGATGTGATGTGATGTCTGATGTGATACTGTAGTAGACGGCTGCATGGTTATAATTTTTTCCCTAATGTTATCAATCTTGCACGTAAAGAAGTTCATAAAGTCATTACAGCTGTGCTGTTTACAAACGTCAGAAGTTGAAGCTTTATTGTTTTGTTAATTTAGCCACTGTATCAAATAAATACCTAGGGTTGTATTAAATACCTAGGTTTATATTCATACATAATAGTTTTAATATGAATCAATGTATATTTAATTCATACATAGGGCTGTTCCGAATACCATTTTTTAGCTGTTATGTCCCAGAAAAATCTCACGTTTGAGTTTTAACAAGCTCCTATATTTCGCAATAGATTTATTTAGAAATAGTGGGTAATAGGCTTGCTGTGACAGTCGGTGTTGCATCACTTGCCCACTGCGGCACCACCCCCACCGTCGTTTTGATTCTTTAATAGTAATGAAAAAAATTTGTTCAGTTAGAGAACAGACACTACAAATAAAAACTGAACGTATCTGCTTAATAGTGAGTGAGCTGAACGAGAGTCGCAGCACAGACCAGCAGCAGGAGTCAGATTTCATTCATCACGAGATGTCACAATGTCAGATTTTATTATGTAAACATATTCAGATGCAAATGCGAACCGTTTTGAGGAGGATGCCAGGTACGCAAAAAAAAAAAAAAAAAAAAAAAAAAAACACAGAAGGAATATTCTAATATTCTGGTCCAGCCCTATTCATACAGTGAAGACTATGCAGTGTTTCAAAGTTTAACTTGGTTTAATGACTATTTTGACAACTGATGTTTAATGTAATACTGTGTTTTAAATTGTGCAAATAGATAACTCCATAGGCTTGTTTCATTCTGGATATTCTCAATAGTACATCTCAAAATTGGGAAGATCGTGATTCAGATCGTGGATTGTGATTGTTTGTTATAAGATTGTGATATTAAATTTTGCTAGCCACCCCTAGCTCCAAAACTAATGAAACACACCTGACCCAGCTAATCAAGGTCTCCAGGATTACTAGGTTGTATCCAAAATCACTCCCTATACCCTCATTCACTAATCTCTACACTAATATAGTCCACTATTTCCTACACTAATATAGTCCACTGAATGAGTGAATTAAATCAAGTAAACAAATTCGGACACTGAAGGTTGTAAGAAAGGATTTCACCTAAGCATGAACTCAAGAAATCTAAATCTGCAATAAGACAATAAAACTTCACTCATCTGAATAGGAGATCTACAAGAGAAAACAAGACCCCACCTGGCCCAATTTTATCCCTTCCCCCCCTGCCGAGTTCCTGACTCCTCTCACCCTCTCCCTTACCTCAGGACCCAGACAATCATGCAAATCTCACAGATACTGCCACAAGCTGTTTCTTTGTGGTCAATATAAATACTTTTGATGCGATTGGTAAACAGGTTTCATTCCCACATCAGTAGAACAGGTCAGAATAAAGACAACAAAGCATGTTCCCCTGGCTCATAAAGTGTGTCCGGGAACCGGACCAAGATTTTTTTTCCCTCTCTCCCCTCTCATCACTGTCACTCCTTATGCTTCCGTCTTCTTTCCTCTCGCCTTGTTAGTCCTTAACCCCAGGTGCTGCGGTCGCCGTGACTGGACCCCCGGCGGGGAGTAGAGTCCAGTCTCAGGAGTACCCCTTGGCCTGCGAGGTGGGATGGGGGTATGTGGCAAGCAGGACAAGGCTGAGGGCCGTGAGAACAGTGCGAGGCCAGTGGATAATGAGTGTCACCTGCATGCCGCACCGTTCTCTTATCTCTCTCACGAAGGAGCTTCAGAAGCATAAAAGGAGGAGCGACGACAGTGAAGGACGAGAGTGCTTGCAATGTGTATGTGGCAGTCATCCATGAGGGGCTGTCGGTTTTACTTTCGTTTTGTTTTTATTTGTAATTAAAGTGTTTGAATGTTCGCCGGTTCCTGCCTCCTTCTTCCCACAACAATATACCTTGTTACACAGACCATCGACAGTTATCTGCAAAGTGTCCTCTTGCTCGTTGAAGCTGTGTCTAGCTTCTTTATCGCGTCATACCTAATTAGTAAACGATGTTAGAAAACAGATGCCATTTTGTATCTTAGTAATTTGAAACCCTCCATGGATGGAAGTGGACAGAATCGCTGTTGTAATGATTACTGTGCTTTAAACGTTGACCCTGTCTGATCTGGACATTGTTAAACCAAGTATATTGCTAGGGATCAGGCACCAAGTTAAGCTTTCACTTCACCTTGAGTCGTGGATTTCACACCATGGAAACGTTCATCCCTGCTTACAATAAGAGCACTATTTTTAACTCCCAGTTTCCGTCTTTTGCAACAATAGAGCTTAAAGAGTTCTGTCAACTATAGAACCTTGGTCATCTCTCCTCATACTTGATACAAAATTATGAAGAACATCATCATGACTCTAAAATCACTGTAATCAGTGAGAGGGAGACAATGGCATTTTCCAAGCAATTCAGCAATCAAATGCTAATTGCCGGTGGCAGATCCAGTAATCTGAAAGGGGGACAGACATCTCTTTACAACTGAATCATGTCTCTTTGAAACATCATTCTTCACCTGTTCCTTTTTTGTTTTTTTCCTGCAACACAAGTTCAGGAATTGTGCGAATTATAAGATTATCTATTTAGGATCTCTTATTTTGACAGAATTTCTTCATGTTGATTGTCATTCAATGAAAAGATGATAAAAGTGCAGCAAGCTCTAAGCAATTAGGATATTTTGACAGGTGACAGGTTAGCATTTCAGTTGCTATTAACATCTGCATTGTTAGCAACGATCATCAGGGCATTGTTTTTATAGCTTCAGCTGCTGATGTATACTAACATAAAATTTTAATATGAGCAACCATTGACTGCCAAATGTGACATTTTTGAATGAAATGTTCAATGAAAAAAAAGCTGATTGAATTGTGAAGTAGGCATTTTATACTTGTTTGCTAAAACACTGACTAAATAGCTATTTGGCTAGTGATGTTGTGATGCTTTATGAGATTAATTTTGATCATAGTGTATGAGCTTAATGCTGGTCCAGACCTGTGCCTTTTTCTAGGATTTTATATATTATTGTCAGGCTACATTACTTTTTAAACCCCTATGACAGCTCTGTTGCTTTACAGATGAGAGAGGGACTTAGCTAACATTATTTATTTTATACTTTATTTTTCTCTGGTTAAATAGGCCTTTGTGGCTGCTTGATTTGAGCGAGGGCATGATTAACCTTCACAGAACAGCTCAGTGCTACCACATGTGCCAGGAGACACTACATCTGGACTGTCTCTCTTCCTGCATACTCTCATGTACAGAATATTGGTTTGCCCACGCTCACATCGAAACACCTTTCTTACATTTTCTTCATTGTGAAAAGCAAATAGACCCCAGTATAATAATAGATACTGTCTACACTGGATGCAGTGCAGCACAACACGTCTTCACCGGAAGTAAACAGATGTCTTGTTCTCAGTGTTGGGGAGTAACTAGTTAAATGTAACAGCGTTACGTAATTTAATTACAAAATATATTTTACTGTAATCCGTTACAGTTACTGAGAAAAAATATGTAGGTAAATTACATTTAATTATGAAAATGTTAACGATTACAAAGGGGGTTACATCTATATATCAATATTTTCTGTCAAAAGCTAGGAAATGTTGAATAATATTAATTTGTTGCTTTGCCTGTTTTTGATGTGCACGATGCCCTCTGCCATTTAAAGGCCGTTTAGTAAAGCAATGTTATTCTGATGCTTTTGATTGGCTCTCTTGTTTGAATTTGCAGCGTCTGCCAATTACATCAATCCACATTTCCGCTGACAGCTTTAGGCTACAACCTGTCTGAAATTTGCCACCATGGCAAGTGATTAAAATGCTTTCCAGTGCTGGAAATTTAAAAATAATTTTCAGAAATCAGAAAAGGGTGCAGATATAACAAATACAAGTTCAGTACAAAATATGTTTTCCAATTATTAAAATGCTATCAACATCGAAGGTTTCAATGTTAAACCTGAGGAAGCATCTGCAGGGATGTAGCCTACAGTTAAGTATCAGTATACAGTATAGTATTAAAGGAACACTCCGACTTTTTGGGACTTTAGCTTATTCACTGTATCCCCCAGAGTTAAATACGTCCATACATACAATTTTTATCTCCGTGCGTGCCATAACTCTGTCTGACGCACCCACCGCTAGCCTAGCTTAGCACCAAGACTGGAGGTAAACGGCTCCAGCTAGCCTACTGCTCAATAAATGACAAAATAACACCAACATTTTCCTATTTACATGTTGTGATGTGTATAGTTACATCGTGTACTAAGACAGACGGAAAATTAAAAGTTGCCGATATGGCTAGGTACTATACTCTCATTCCTGCGTAATAATCCAGGAACTTTGGTGCCGTACCATGGGTGATATTACGCAGCGCCTGAAAATAGTCCCCAGCACTCTCACTGTGCAAGCAGGTTGTCACGTTGGTTATGTTGAAGGAAGTTAGCCTATTTTCAGGCGCTGCGTAATATCATTGCGCTGCTGCACCCATAGTACGGCAGCAAAGTTCCTGGATTATTACGCAGGAATGAGAGTATAGTACCTAGCCATATCGGTCTAGAAAATTTAAACTTTTAATTTTCCGTTGGTCTTAGTACACGATGTAACTATACACATCACAACATATATATACAGTAAAAAAATGTTGGTGTTATTTTGTCACTTATTGAGCAGTAGGCTAGCTGGAGCCGTTTACCTCCAGTCTTTGTGCTAAGCTAGGCTAGCGGTAGGTGCGTCAGACAGAGTTAAGGCACGCACGGAGATAAAAATGGTTTGTATAAACTTATCTAACTCTGTAAACTAAAGTCCCAAAAAGTCGGCGTGGTCCTTTAAGTATAGTATAAGTATATAGTATTAAGTATATAGTTAAGCATGACATCATTCAAAAGACAGCTAAAAACTCATCTCTTCTGTGAGCACTTAATCTTATCATTAAAAAAAAAAAATCTAATTCTTTTTCCTCAATTTTTTCTCTATTCCCTCTATTCTCTATTCTGAGTAATGTCCAAAACGTTTCTTCGCCTCTTCATGGCGGATCGCTTCCTGTACTCCTCAGTTGTAAGTCGCTTTGGATAAAAGCATCTGCTAAATGCATAAATGTAAATGTAAATGTACAGTTAATGGTAAGCAGTCATTAAATAAAGGTAAAGTAAAGGGCCTACTCCCACCTGCCACACCCTGCTACTTATGTGTATTCAAGATCTGTATTGCTTAGTTCATGTCCAGTAGGACACAAAGTACAATCTCAAAGTAAAAAGAGGTGGCAAAGTCTGATTTTGTGGTGGCTGTGCTTTAAAATTAAATGAATATAATCTTAATTCAAGTGATGAAGGATTTTGAAAGTCTGATGGTAATCAGTGTTGAGTACTAATGTAAGGTTAACCCTGCCTGACACTGTAAACCCTAACACTCAAAATAATTAATTGGTTTAAGTAGAGCCATCTCAAATTAAACAAATTAGTTCAATCAAATGAACTTCTATGAGTATTTAGAACTTTCTTTTTCTTTTGAGTTCACAAAACGGACACATTTTAATAATCTGAATTGTTTCATTGTTTTGAGTTTTATGAATGTTTCTTTTAATTTAGACCAACTTAAATTTAACTGAAACCTGGCTGGGATTTCTATTTCCCAGCATGCTTTGCCATGACACTCAAAAGTGAGAGTAAATTTAAGTGTTATATAATGTTTTTTTGTGCAAAATTAATGTGAAGTGGGAGATTTAGTTTTGTTAGTTTAAAGAGTTTCTGTTATGTTGGTTTTTTGGGGGGTGTTACCATCATGGTGACGAGTGGAGATTGAGATTAGTTTGAGAACAGATATATGTTAAATGTATTATAGTGCTGTACTCATTCAGCAAGTGCTATGCTATGCTCATGCTATCAAAGCATTACGTTACCAGTTAGCAAGGTAGCATTTATTGAATTACCTAGTTAAAGCTAGCCAAGTTTCCACTACTAAAAATACTTAAGTTGATCGTTTTAATTTAAATGTATGAATTAGCTTACTCAAATATTTGAATTTAAGAGCAATTCAAATGTATGAGAACAAAATAAAAATCTGCAAGTTCTGCTTACTTAAACTTTAAATTTCTTAACGTAAAAAAAAAATGATGTAACTGATTGCCTCAGTTTTGCCAACTTAACTTCGGGTTTACAGTCTGGTTTAAATGTTTGAAAACATTCGTTAGAAATGTAATCAAATGTAATCAGTTACTTTAATAAACTAATTGAAATAGTTACACTACTTATTACATTTTAAGTAGGTTAACTTGTAATCTGTAACCTATTACATTTCCAAAGTATCCTTCCCAACACTGGGTTTTTTATTTCTGACATACTTGACATGTTGGTGCAACTTCCAACAACAGGACAAATAGATTTGGAACGTTCATTTTTACACATCCAGTAAAGACCAACACAAGCTGTTGGAGTTGTGGTGCGAAGCGAGGCAACAATATGTAATGGTAATGGTGTAAAGAGCTAGAACGCTGCATATTTTGCAGCGTCTTGAGCATGACACAGCATTCTAAAAATGCAGTGTGCAAGTTAAACTTAAAAAAGAACTCACTAGAACTTGAGTTTTTTCATTCCACTGCCCTGCATCTTGCGTTTGTAAATGCAAAAACATGTTCTATTGCAAATGGTCCCTAAGGTTGGAAGAAGACCCACTATGACATCACAGCCTTGTGCAATGGATCTGTATGTTGTTATTTCTTCAGTGGAACACAAAAGGAAAAATTTGGAAGAATGTATGCCTCTCATATCCTTTCTCATAAATACTTTTCACTAACAGTTTTGTGTGTATGTCTGTATGGGTATGAACTACTTCTTTAACATCACTTACCTTCACTTGGAAGTGTGAGACACACACTTCTCTCCCTGTTTAACGCTGAACGGTAAATGTGGCTGTGTGTGAGAGAGAGTGTTAAAATCCCTTCTGTCTGTATGAGTAGTGGGCTGGAGATAAATGGGTCTCTTTGTGTGTGGTGATGAGAGGCTGGACTTCATTCACTGGGTTTGGAGTCCGGCCCTCCGTCCTGTGCCTTAACAAACCTAACACTCATCTGAGTGCCAAGTACGGGTCTGACCATAACTGTGTTTATGTGTGTTTGTATGTAAGGGCATCTGTGCTGTGCATACCTCATTCTGATGAGACTTCCTCCCTTCTGTGAGAGGACTAGTTTGTTTGGTAGGAAGTGTTTAGCCTGCCTCAGCCCTTCAGAGGGGAGGTTTCATTGAATTTGATGGAAATGTTTTGCTTTCCCAGTCCAGGTTGCTGGGCAATGGGTTGGTAATGTCAATGGTAGCACTGAGTAGGCCAATCCATATGAAGGATCAGAGGTATATACCTTCACGGAGGACAGGTGGAACGAGAAGCCATGCAAATGAGAGGAGAGAAGTTGAACTAGGCAGGAAGGAGGAAAGACAAGATGTGAAAAGAGATAGGAGATGAGAAATAAGGAAAGAAAAAAAGGGATAAGGAGCAGAGACAAGATGAGATAAGAAGGGAGGAGTCAAATATGGCGAGTGGAGAACAATCAAGAGATAAGGAAAAGACAGCATGGTAAGAGACTAAAGATGAGAAGACGAGATGAGAAGCAAAGCAAGCGTTCAATGAGTGATTGATTTCATGAGTGAGCAATAAACATTGAACTATGGAGATGAGAGGAGGTGAAGCATAGAGAAATTAGGAGTAGAAGTGGGTTAAATGTGGAGACAAGATGAAAGAGCAAAGGAGAGACAAGGCAGGGAGAGAGAAAAAGAAAAACAGATAGTTGAAAGAGAAGGAGAGGAGCTCAGATGATAAGTGAGAGGAGTATGATAGGAGAAGTCAAAACATGATACATGAGAAACAGATGAGGAAAGGAGATGAGACAACAGAAGAGGCGATGAGAGAAGTCAAAAGATGAGGAGTTAAGAGAAGTCCCAAAGGAGGTGGCGTGCAATGCTCGCAACAAATATCGACAAGATGAAAGGAGAAACAGAGAGATGAGGAGAGGGGATAGATAGAAGAGCAGAAGAAGATGAGACATGAGCAGAGGAGTCGAAAGATGAGATGAGACAAGAGGATATGCAAAGAGGAGAGACAAGTGAGGGGAATGAGGATGGGTGAGGCGAGAAAAGAAGCTGGGACAAAACTTCAGGAGACAGGATGTGCGGATAGTCCTTGTTCTTCTTCACCCCAAAAGAGCATATAAACCATAATTTTGCTGCTGGCAAGACTAAACAAACACATTAGCCATCTGCTTTGCTTGTCTCTGAAAAAAACCCATTCACTTTTCGATTCCACCATCAGAGAAGCAAAGTGTTTTCAAGCTACTAATCGTTATTTAATCAAGCTTACTGGCTTGATCTGCTTATATTCAATTAATTTAATCCACTCTATCCAAAGAGCCATGGCAAACTGCACGCTGAGAGTGACATATCTGCACTCCAGCAAACTGACCCTCTTTACTGTGTCTCAGAGGGCTGGCGAGATGTGAATGGGCACAGTCAAGCATGTGTTATGTGGGTGTGTGTTGCTGCCTGTTAAGCCGTGCAAGTGTGTGTAGTGAGGTATGTGTACTGCCCAGGGGGATGTGGGACTCCTGGCCCATTGCCTATGACCTAGATTACAGGAAATTAAGGAGATTTTAGGAGCTCACTCTTCTGGCCTGTTGCATTGCATTATCAGAATCTGATCCTGGAAATAGAAGCAGCAGGACAGAGCAGTAGACTTGGCAAAGGGATGCACTAGCACTCAGTACTCCCTCTCTTTCTCTGGAGGAAATGTTTGATAGAGTGAGCTCCGCCTGTGCTATTTTTTTAAGTGTTGGTCAAAGCACATACAGTATACGTCAGATACGTTTTTAAGATGGCTTGTCAAGTTAAAAATACATTTAGTTCAACTATGTGTCCCCTGCGTTCTGTTCCATTACAGTCCGTCAGTTGTGCTGCTTTTGAACATAAGAACGCTCTAGGATGAAGGCTACACAATCTACAAACAGAACATCGAGTGCTGTTTCGAACTGAATGTACAGTTGCTGTTCCAACTTGGATTACAAAGTACGGGCCAAAATGTCAATGATCAGAGCTACTCAATGACGTTTTATTCATAAATAGTCAGTCATGGAATTATTCATTCTTTGCAATCACTTTTTCACAGCTCTTGTACCAATCCCTAAAAGGGATCATGTCACAATCTGGAATCAAACCTTTGTACCCCATGTAAACCAAGACTCTTAGCCCCTTACTGCACCCCCCAACCTCCCACCCCATTTGAGGCATAAATGACATACCCAAAATAAAAAGATTTCTTCTTATAAGTGATTCTGAATAGACACATAACCAACATATTAGAAAGCCAACATATGAGTTTACAGTTCAAGACTCTCAGAATTACTCAGACTGTTATTAATATGGAAATGTATATGCTCAAACATAAAAACAAAAATAAAATATATGAAGAATATCTTTTTTAAATGTATAAAAATATGATTTGTCTGTGTTGTAGAAACTGTGTTGTTGAAGCGACATGTCTGCTCATGCTTCATTAAGTCTGAGGATGTTATCTCTAAAACTATTAATTTTATGATTCATTTTGTACGACCATGTCCTGTGAGTTTTTAGAGAAGGCTGATAAGATGCTAATAAAATACTTTATTCCCCTGTAAACACCCATTTGCAGTCTATTGTCTAAGGTCTGCCTTATTCACGTTTCTATTGTTCTCACTCTACAAACTTTTCACACCTCTGCCGATATGAGACTTAATCTTCATTATTCTTTATCATTATTCTTTTGTTTGTATTCAGCCAGTATTAGCCTTTATTCTGTCATTACATGGCTTGCCCATCTACACCACTTTGATCCCACTATACATTATATACCACCTATTATCTGAGGACTTTTTAGAAAACAAAAAAAACAAGGAGAGACAGAGTGCACTCAGAACGCTCTTTCAGCTCTTCAGATCACATAATTCAGTGGGAAATGAATAGAAATTATATTCTGTATGATGAAATATTTTGCAAACGTGAAAATAAATCAATATTTCTCCAAATATGCGCACTTTTGGACTAAAAGCCCTAACAGACACTGTCTAGTGCATCTGTGCCGTAGCAGGCATGAAGGTACGTGTTTTTATTCTATTAAAAAAAACAAACAAAAAAAGATTTTCTGACATAAATTAAGAAATTAATGTCACTGCGACCTAGTTTTATCATAAACAGTGGTCAAATATCGAAGCTGTAGTCTTAAATCTTTCTAATGATACTCAGTTTGTCCACATCAAATCTTTAGGATAGTTAAAGGTTTTGGCCATATTATTGTGGTGCCATCAGCCAATCAGCATTGCCAGGATGTCCATTTCCTACGGATCTACAGTGATTAGTCACATGACATTTACAGCTCGGGTGACTAGCTCAAAACAACCTACTGTATACAGTATCTGGTGTTGTACAATATCCTTTACGTTGTTCACGTACAGACGACAACATTGTCAAAACAATCCTTATTTACATGGATCCGCGAAAATGACTAAAACGCTGTATTATTCATGCCAGGCCAGTAGTTGGCGATGTCACTTTGTAAATGAACGCTACGTGCCTATAGACTGAACACGTAATACGCATGCGTTTTTGTAGTTTACACGGAGACAATAATGCTATCGTTTCGTGCACTTTGTAACCCCTTTTGCATTTTCAGGCTCCCAAAATGCTGTTGTTGTGTAAATGAACAGCCAAAACGCATAATTTATATATATATATATATATATATATATATATATATATATATATATATATATATTAGGGATGTTAACGATTAATCGATAATACATTTAATCGATAAAACGTATCGATCATCGATTAAGCAGGATCATGCGCGTGCGTGCTGCTCAACCGCGAAACATGTAAGCAGACACGAGGAAAAATTAAGCGAGCACGCCAGAGTTATGTTTGGGACCATTGTACAGCTGGAGTTACACCTTCATCATGACTATAAGTGTGCGTGTGCATTTGCAGCCTTTTGTTTTGTGCAAATGTAAGTTGTAATGTTGTGTTTATTTTGTGTGGCCCTGTCTATATCTGAGTTATCTCATAGGATGCATTTGGTTGAGAATTAACGGGGTAGTAAAGCATGCCGGTGATCAGCTTCAGTGCGCGCAACTCAAACAGCACTGCACAACTAATAATGACTATGATTGGGACTGTCATATTACATAACATTAATGAGAACACTATTTTAATAAATCGTTGTGAATTCATTGGGTTTAGTTGCCATGTTCAGCGTGTTTTGTTTCATTTTGTTCATTCTGAATAACAGATATGAGGCGATATATATTGCATTCTGAATAACTTAATTCAAGTTCACATTTTGTGCAGATATAATTTGTAATATTATGTTTATTTTGTATATATCTGATTAATCTCATATAGGATGCATTTCTTTGAGCTAAATATCGTGCTAGCAAAGAACTTAAGTGTACCGGTGTTCATTCAGCGCGCACAGCTCAAACAGCAACGCACGACTAATAATAACTTTGATTGGGACTGTCATATTACATAGAAAATCTATAGGGTATTGTGAAGAGGAAGATGCGATATGCCAGACCCAACAATGCAGAAGAGCTGAAGGCCACTATCAGAGCAACCTGGGCTCTCATAACACCTGAGCAGTGCCACAGACTGATCGACTCCATGCCACGCCGCATTGCTGCAGTAATTCAGGCAAAAGGAGCCCCAACTAAGTATTGAGTGCTGTACATGCTCATACTTTTCATGTTCATACTTTTCCGTTGGCCAAGATTTCTAAAAATCCTTTCTTTGTATTGGTCTTAAGTAATATTCAAATTTTCTAAGATACTGAATTTGGGATTTTCCTTAGTTGTCAGTTATAATCAAAATTAAAAGAAATAAACATGAATGAATACAATATACAAGTTTCACTTTTTGAATGGAATTAGTGAAATAAATCAACTTTTTGATGATATTCTAATTACATAACCAGCACCTGTATATATATATATATATATATATATATTTTTTTTTTTTTTACAGTTTTTAGTTGAAAACGGTGTATTGTAAACAGCCCCTTAAATAATACCCTTTTTTTAACCAGTTAGCACTATGCTTAGCTAGTAGGCTAAATTAAGATTACTAACTTAAAAATCACAAATCAAAATTCACAGTGGGAATGCTAACAGATTCTACTACAGTAACACAAGTATTATAAACCTGGCAAGTGGCCGCCAATGTGGAGCACACTAAGCACACTTTTCCTGAAGCACACGTATGATTGACTTCCTCAGTCGTATTCCACCCTCACAATTCAATGAAAAGTTAATTGACTAATTAGAGCTCGTATCTCCACTGATGTGTGCAATTAAAACATGTCCCAATCCTGATATTTAGAGTCAGCTGTGACATTAACAACGCTTTTCATTTGTTTGCTGCCTTTTTATCTCCCACGGTATTAAATGTTTAGTACAGTGACAATAAAATAAACATAGCTCATTGTTAATTAGCATGTCTGCTGGGAATCTGAATAAGATATTTAGGGGTCCAAGCAACAAAGCATCAACATTATTTGTGTTTTTATTCTATTTTGGTCTATGTTAGGCTGTAATCATTTTTCATAAAGCCTATTTTTACTTCTCTCTGTTTGTGGCTAAATGTGATATATTGCCAACAGTTTTGGGACATCTGCCTTTACGTGCACATGAACTTTAATGACATCCCATTCTTAATCCGTAGGGTTTAATATGGAGTTGGTCCACCCTTTGCAGCTATAACAGCTTCAACTCTTCTGGGGGGTATTCCAGAAAGCAGGTTATGTGACATACCCGGGTATGTTTAAGAGTAAGTTAGCGGATAACCTCAACTTTCGGTTCCAAAAACGGAGGTAACTTTCAGGGTATGCAAGTAACCATGGCAACTCACTCTCTGAAGATAACCTGCTCCGGAGCAGGTTATGTTCCAGGGTTAGTTTGCTTAAGAGGTATTCAGATGTGTTTTATATAATTAATATAGTTGTTAATATAATCAAATTTGTTTCAGTTATATAATATACAATATTATATATTAATTCTAAAGAATTACAATAAAAAATAAATAAAAAATAAGTTTAAATGTTAATGCAATTTAAATATATTATTTATTTTATTGTCAACTCACACATGGATCTGCATTCAATTAATTAGCATCAAACAAACAAAATAATCCTTATGCTCAGTGAATAAAGATTACTTATTAAACGAAGAGATCGAAAAAATTATTGCACAACCACCAAATAGGTGGCGATGTGCACTTATGTAAATCGCCATTAAACAAAAGAAGAATAGGAAGTAGAATGGCGCGCTGTCTGTTTCCATGGTGAATCATCGATTCGTCGCTCTGTTGAGAGTGTCTTGTGTGTTAAACGGGAACATACTCTGAGTTGGCTGAACTTACTCCCGGACTTGTTTTTGGAACCAGCATACCTCGAGTAAGCAAGGTTTGGGTTAATCAACCAAGAGTTCAAGGTATATGTGACGGTAAGTTAACCTTGCTTTCTGGAATACCCCCCCTGAGAAGGCTTTCCACAAGGTTTAGGAGTGTGTTTATGGGAATTTTTGACCATTCTTCTAGAAGCTCATTTGTGAGGTCAGGCACTGATGTTGGACGAGAAGGCCTGGCTCGCAGTCTCCGCTCTAATTTATCCTCAAACTGTTCCCACAATGTTGGGAGCATGACATTGTCCAAAATGTCTTGGTATGCTGAAGCAATAAGAGTTTTCACTGGAACTAAGGGGCCAAGCCCAACCCCTGAAAAACAACCCCACACCATAATCCCCCCTCCACCAAACTTTACACTTGGCACAATGCAGTCAGGCAAGTACCGTTCTCCTGGCAACCGGCAAACCCAGACTTGTCCATCGGATTGCCAGACAGAAAAGTGTGATTTGTCACTCCAGATAACACATCTTCACTGCCCTAGAGTCCAGTGGCGGCGTGCTTTACACCACTGCATCCCACACTTTGCATTGCACTTGGTGATGTAAGGCTTGGATGCAGCTCTTCGGCCATGGAAACCCATTCCATGAAGCTCTCTACGCACTGTTCTTGAGCTAATCTGAAGGCCGCACAAAGTTTGGAGGTCTGTAGCTATTGACTCGCACCGTGCGCCTCAGCATGCTGACCCCGCTCTGTGATGTTACGTGGCCTACCACTTCGTGGCTGAGTTGCTGTTGTTCCCAATTGCTTCCACTTTGTTATAATATCACTAACAGTTGACCGTGGAATATTTAGTAGTGAGGAAATTTCATGAATGGACTTATTGCACAGGTGGCAACCTATCACGGCACCACGCTTGAATTCACTGAGCTCCTGAGAGCGACCCATTCTTTCACAAATGTTTGTAGAAAAGTAGTCTGCATGCCTAGGTGCTGGATTTTATACACCTGTGTCCATGAAAGTGATTGGAACACCTGAATTCAATGATTTGAAGGGGTGCCCCAATACTTTTGGCAATATAGTGCATGTACGCCCCTTTTACTTTATCACACATTGGCACCTCTTGGAAAATCCAGAAGTCTTTTTTTTAATCCTCACAGTATTTGGTAGAGAAATTCACTGTTTACTGTTCATTTCTCCTTTCATTCCACATCTCCATTACAGCAATAAAGCTTGTGGCTAAGTGCTAGAATTACCAGAGTACTAAAGAATTGCTTGCAAAAGTAGCTCTCAAGACTCATCTTCCTGTCGATGAGACCTGTAACAGTTTGTGATTTATTAAGTACATCTTGGAATCTCAGGATTCACCTTGTAATATGCTTGGCTTCTAATGAAGCATTTTTACTAGACTTGCTATTGGAATTGGCTTAAATGGCAGATGTTTAAAATGCCAAAATGACAGCATTTTTATTGTTAGGATGCGAATTACCCAGATGTTAATCCTTGCATTTCACAGTGTACTTCCAGTGCACTTATTGGATTGTTTTGCAAGTTATTGTTGATAAAATGAATTAATCAAGACCATTAACAGCAGAACCAGATGAGAAACAAGGTCAGAAAGCCATTTTTCTTTTTCTGAAACATATGAACACACCATGCACAAGCTCATAAATACCAGTGTGCCTCACAAAGACTCAGCTCTATAATGTTAAATAAACTGCACATCAAGCTGTGCTTATGTCTACTCTGCAGGGAGAAGGATATGTTTATGAAGGCAACACAAGCCATCAGTTTTCATGTAACTGCATGATGTTTAACCAAGACACTGTTATCCAAAGTGACTTGCAGTGCTTTTAAGGTACAGTATACATATAATTTTGCATGTTCCCTGGGGATCCAACCCTTGATTTTGGTGTTGCTAGCATATACCAGTCGAGCTACATAAACCATAGAGAATGGAGTCATGGGCAAATTCCGCTTATATATATAGGCTTTTAGAACTTTGTTATAAAACTGACCACTACTGAATTTTTTTGATCATTGATTGGATCCATATCACAGCAAAATCTGACGCCAGTTTTCTTGGTTCAATTCATGCATTTGATAATGTGAAGACCAGTTTGTGAGCACTGAAAATACATGCCAACGCTTTTTTTGTTACCGTGTAAAAATGTTCTGAGAGCACTCAATTTTCGTTACAGTAAGTATAGTCATTTAGCAGATGCTTTTATCCAGAGCAACTTACAGTACTTATTATAGAGGCAGTTCACCTTAAACAACCTGGACTTAAATGTATTCACAAGGGCATAATTGTGATGGATTGAATTGTATAAGTGTCCAAATGAGATGGAGACAAATTACATTGATTCAAAGTACTCTCTATTGGAATATATATATATATATATATATATATATATATATATATATATATATATATACACACACACACACACACACAAATGATAAATATTAACATAAATGCTACTTTGATTTTGATTACATAGGTTCTATATTTGGTGTCACTACATTAAACGGACCTATTATGCCCCTTTCACAAGATGTAATATAAGTCTCAGGTGTGTCTGTAAAGTTTCAGCTCAAAATACCCTACAGATCGTTTTTTGTATCATAAAGTACATATATCTTTTAATGCAAATGAGCTGCTGCTCCCCACCCCACTTTCCAGAAGAGGGCGGAGCCTCTACAGCTTGTGCCTCGGATACTCTGCAAAAAACTAAAACATCTGTTTGGTTTTGATTATCATCTCTATCGCGGTCACGTGACAGTGCAGTTCTTCATCATCATGAAAGTTTATTATCTATAACTGAAGCTCTGTCTCTCTAACAAAACAAAAAAAACAGCTATACAAATTTTGAAGGAGGGATCAACTGTATTACTTCACACAATAATCAGCTACATCAATAAAGAGTTTTTTTTCTTCAAACCCGTTGCTGATTAAGTTAATTTGATATGCAAACATACCATATGCAAAACCCACACTTATCAATGACTCGATTCTTCAGAGATCTTCCTTTACACAATACATGAATAACCCCTAGTTGAACAGACCTTCTCCAATTATATCAGTACCAACAATATAAAAAATTGAACAAGAAATCAATCAATAACCCAAAACAAAAAAAATCACATAAAGTCTCATTAGTGGAAAGAATACTTAAAAAAAAATACTTGTAATAAAGCTCAGACATGTAATGCAGGAAATGTCCCATATGCCCTGGTACATCAGTCTCTTCTTTAATGATAGCACCTCCACATTATTCCCATAGCACGAGTTGATGAATATGGAGAGAATGCCCATAAACAAGAATCCTTCTACAAAAGAAAAATACAAACACTTATTCAAAAAAAAAAAAAAACACTCATAAAATGGTGTGGATGACAACCTCAAGGAATAATAACAGTTACCTCAGGACTTCATTTCACATATACCATTAAGTATAAAAGTAAAGCTATTCAAAATACATCATTCAGTGGTTATAATCAAGCATTACTTACAATTGAGCAGCAAACAATTAAGTTTCCCAACAAGGATGTTTTCTCAAGGCCGAGAAGGAACACAAAGCACATCATGCTGTCCTCTATCTTACTCTACTACTTTCTCATCTTTTAACCACATCGAGAGGGAGCACTGCATGCGTTTTAAAGCCATATCAGTCTAAATTTCTGATATATGGTTTTCTGAGCGCACACATCCGAAGCTCGCACACAGAAAGCTGAATATCAGACGCCACGTCCCCTGAGTATCAAACTGCGTTTTCTTTCACGTCTTATTGCGCTTAAACTGTTAAATACACACAAGCTTATGTCAAACTAAGTTTACCTACTGCTAAATATGCTGTTAATATGAATCAGACAACAAAAGAAAAACAGAAAATTACTCTTGATTAAATAACTTTAGTAGCTTTAATAAGAATACATTTCTTACTTGAATGTTGTTGCTAAATGCTCTGGCGAGGAGATAAACATGGCGGACTATGTACAGCTCACTGAGGGGAGGGGCTATGTTAATAGGGAAGAGCCTGTCAGCAGTCGTGGGCGGGGCCTAAGCATATGCAAGGTCACATTGCATAGAAACTGCAAAAAAGAGTATAATGGTAAAAACCCACCCAACATACTTTTATCTTCAAACACCATGTAAAAGTGAATTTTGCATAATAGGTCCCCTTTAACATTAGGACTTTGTGTCTATGTAGGTTTTTCTGAAGTTTTGCTTCTGTGTTTGTTCTCTGTGTGTGTGATATTTTTTTTTGAAAACTGATCTTATCCACAATATCCACACCTTTCTCAGGTACATGTTGAGGGACTCGAGTGGTTAAAATGCAAGAGTTCTAAATCCAATCACATGCAGCACTGCAAATTCCATTTATTTTTGCAACTCATGAATATTTAAGCATGGACATTTGCATAAAAGGCAGTGCCTTGGGAGGACAGCACCTGTCTCTGTTGATTTTATTTATGTTAAAATGTCATTTCTGCTGGTTGCTCTGATGCTAATATCCCTTAATGGAGAGTATGGCATTTATTAAAGGCTTTCCATTTGGAATTAATTTAATACCACTGGATTTTCAGTCAATGTTTTTTGTGTGTTTGTGGAGATCACATGATAAAGCCACAATCAAAATTTATTTTATTTTGTTCAAGGTACTGCAACAACAAAATCTTCCCTTATTTTGTTCAAGGTACTGCAACAACAAAATCTTCCCTTATTTTTTTCAAGGTACTGCAACAACAAAAACCTTGTGGGATATGGAGACTCGCGCTGTGACTGAAGCTCATCCTCGTGTTTTTAATCCACTGAGTGAATTCCTGGGGTCACCGTGACAGTCTCCCAGCAACTCAGGCTTTCGTTTTTCAAACACTTATATGACACAGAAATTGTACACCTGCCTTTGCTATTTTATCTTTTTGACATTTGATACCGCGCTCTGGGTAAAATAAATGTGAAAGGATGAGTGTTGTACACTTATACTCATCGTCTCTCAATCTACTCCATCTATGTTTTGATCATAAATTAATCTTGGATCACCATATACATTTATAGTTGTATTTGTACACTCATCTGTAACAAAAATAACCTCTACTTTTGCATAATGTTGCATCCATACCAGTATGTGTCAGTATAAAGTCGAAGAACAACGTCATATCTACAAGATACTTCAAAATTAAAATCAATGATGCCTAACACGTCCAGGCATCCAGTGGGTACATTTAAACCCTGCCTGAGTTTTTGAGGCCTAGTCTTACAAGTTGTGCATTTGAGGCCCAATCTTACATTATATGCAGTGATACTCTTATACACACATGCTCACACAGAAATCTATACACATGCAAGTGCAAACATATTATCTCCTAGACCTCCAGGCTGTGAACACAAACTACCCTTCTTCTATAGTCAGTAGTCAGTGGTGGATAAAGTACTTGAAAGCCATACTTGAGTAAAAGTATAGATATCTTACCAGAAAATGACTTTGGTAAAAGTTAAAGTCACTGTTTAGAATATTACTTGAGTAAAAGTTTTAAAGTATGTGATATTTATTGTACTTCAGTATGAAAAGTACAAGTACAAGTAAATGCAAAATACAAAAGGAGCAAATAATCTATAATCCGCAGTTTGAGCAGCAAGATTGTGTTCAGTTTTACTCTTTTTCTTCCATTTTGATTTCTTTGAATTAAAAAAAATGGCAAAATGTTTATTGTAAGTTTTAAACTATAATACTAATATATGAATTATACCTTCATCATTCATGTTAATTCATAGTACAGTAACTAATGTTAAAATGTATTAGTAAATGTTGAAATTAACAATGAACAATACTGTTATTAACCTTATTTAATGTTACAAATGTACTTTAATGGAGCATAGCATTGAAATTATACACATATGTATATTATACACTCACCTAAAGGATTATTAGGAACACCATACTAATACTGTGTTTGACCCCCTTTCGCCTTCAGAACTGCCTTAATTCTACGTGGCATTGATTCAACAAGGTGCTGAAAGCATTCATTAGAAATGTTGGCCCATATTGATAGGATAGCATCTTGCAGTTGATGGAGATTTGTGGGATGCACATCCAGGGCACGAAGCTCCCGTTCCACCACATCCCAAAGATGCTCTATTGGGTTGAGATCTGGTGACTGTGGGGGCCATTTTAGTACAGTGAACTCATTGTCATGTTCAAGAAACCAATTTGAAATGATTCGAGCTTTGTGACATGGTGCATTATCCTGCTGGAAGTAGCCATCAGAGGATGGGTACATGGTGGTCATAAAGGGATGGACATGATCAGAAACAATGCTCAGGTAGGCCGTGGCATTTAAACGATGCCCAATTGGCACTAAGGGGCCTAAAGTGTGCCAAGAAAACATCCCCCACACCATTACACCACCACCACCAGCCTGCACAGTGGTAACAAGGCATGATGGATCCATGTTCTCATTCTGTTTACGCCAAATTCTGACTCTACCATCTGAATGTCTCAACAGAAATCGAGACTCATCAGACCAGGCAACATTTTTCCAGTCTTCAACTGTCCAATTTTGGTGAGCTCGTGCAAATTGTAGCCTCTTTTTCCTATTTGTAGTGGAGATGAGTGGTACCCGGTGGGGTCTTCTGCTGTTGTAGCCCATCCGCCTCAAGGTTGTGCGTGTTGTGGCTTCACAAATGCTTTGCTGCATACCTCGGTTGTAACGAGTGGTTATTTCAGTCAAAGTTGCTCTTCTATCAGCTTGAATCAGTCGGCCCATTCTCCTCTGACCTCTAGCATCAACAAGGCATTTTCGCCCACAGGACTGCCGCATACTGGATGTTTTTCCCTTTTCACACCATTCTTTGTAAACTCTAGAAATGGTTGTGTGTGAAAATCCCAGTAACTGAGCAGATTGTGAAATACTCAGACTGGCCCGTCTGGCCACGCTCAAAATTGCTTAAATCACCTTTCTTTCCCATTCTGACATTCAGTTTGGAGTTCAGGAGATTGTCTTGACCAGGACCACACCCCTAAATGCATTGAAGCAACTGCCATGTGATTGGTTGATTAGATAATTGCATTAATGAGAAATTGAACAGGTGTTCCTAATAATCCTTTAGGTGAGTGTATGTATACTTTCACACATTATTTGCTTCTATTTTAGAACACTTGATAATTATCTAATCAAAATATGTGTTACAGTGCCAATAAAAAAACTGAAATCTAAGGCATTTCTGATGTTATGTTTCTGTTGGATGCATGGTAAGGATACAGTTTAAATATGCAATTTCGCTGGATAATGAATGCATAAAAGCGAACAAATGGATAATAACTAATGCAAATAGATGGTTATAATCATGACATTAAACAGTTGGGTCAGATTTGCGTGTGTTTTTGTCACATTGTTTTAACCGCTTGAGGTACTACTGATGTTCCTCTCAGCCTCGACGGCAAACACACTGCTGTTCTCCACTAATGCAGCATTTAGTCAACAAACTAATTACTTTATAGTGATATGAAAACATAGCGTACTTTATAACATACCGTTTTGTTGTCTATGTTTTAAATCCGTTTTTAAAGTGTCCCGCTCTGTGCAGCGTGCAGCCTCACGTCCCGTGTCAAAACAAACTCTACGAGCCATCACTGAGTTTTTAATTGGCCTCTAGAGGCCGCTCTCGTACTGTATAATGACAGCGAACACTTCTCAGCAGCTATAGCAACGGACGCATCCCGGGAAAGGAAATCAACCGCGGTTGTGCGAGCACTTGTTTGCACATGCTTGCTTGCAGTCTGTGTTCTTCCGATTTTATTTTGTAGTAAGTAACGAAAATGCTTTGGCGAAATGTAACGGAGTAAAAGTATACATTTTATTTAGGAAATGTAGTGGAGTAAATGTAAATGTAAGTTGACAGAAATATAAAAACTCAAGTAAAGTACAGATTCTCCCAAAAAATACTCAAGTACTGTAACAAAGTATTATTACTTTGTTACATTACACCACTGTCAGTAGTTATCAAGAGAATCTCTTATTGGCAGTGCTTGAAGTGGAAAAAAAAAGTGCCGGTACTCACCAAAGGGGGCGTGGTTTTGAGGGGTTGTTTAGTCAATAATTCAAGAAGGTCCATATTTTGAAGCTCTTCTAACTTGTACTCAGCCTTAAAACTAACATATAGTAATTGTTTAACTATAGCATTTGTTACAATAAGTGTTTATTTACAAAGCAAGACCCTTGGCGGCTCCTCATTACCATGCAGGCCAATGTTAACTTTTTTCTTTCTTTTTTTTAATCTATAGCATTAGTTATGAAAAATAACAACACAGTTAGAAACTATAGCTACAACATGCCACAAGTGTAATATACATCTTTAGTGAAAAATCTATGCCCTTAACTGATTATCTATTATAAATTCTACAACTAGTCAAAATTGACCACAATAAATAAAATAGAATGTGATAAATTCTAGTAAATGTGGTCATCATGAGTTTAAAAAGCTCGCAGGATGATGTTTTCCCCTCTTTTCATCAGTCATTTTAGTGGCTGTCTGAGATCATGTTCGACTTGCTCCGTAGTGTTTTACTACATTCTCAATAGAATTCTAATGGGTCGCACATTTTTTAGTCAGCGGAGGCTCGCGCTGCGGAAGCAGACGAAAGTATAAACAAGGTTTTTGGAGCGCGCTTGTGAACGCACCTACAGTGATTCACGCTCCACTTAATTAAACAATTGGGCTTCAGTCACAGTCATATTGCACAGACAATGGATCCATCCCCTATAAAAGCGAGAAGTAGCGGTACGCAAGAAAAAGTGCAGGTACGCTTAAGAGTAAAAAGTACCGCCCCTCTTCGAGCACTGATTATAGGAAAAGCATTCATTATATTTTATAGCTTTATTCCCTCTGGTTACAGTACAACTCCATTTGTTAAACTATTTTAGCTCCTAGTATGTGTGACTGTGTTTGTAAAGAGGTAAAGTCGTAATCACTCCACAGGCAATAACACTCATGCAATGATATTTTATTCTCTTGACACACAGTTTCTTTTTATAAGGAGCTTCTGTCAGGGCAGATTTTCTGCCATATTTACCTTGTAGTCCCTCTCCTAGTCTGACTGCTGAACATATCTTTTATCCATCTGTCGATGTTAGCACACCTCCAAATATATCCTTCTAGCTTCATGTCATGCCACTTGAGTGATCCTCATTTCCTAATGGCAGTCAATAGAGGACAATCCTATAATCCATCCGAAGTGTGTCACTAACCTAGTGGCACTGGTTTCTGGGTTGAGTTGACACATGAGTCCTAATGTTAAAGGAGACCTATTATGCAAAATTCACTTTTACATGGTGTTTGAAGATAAAAGTATGTTGGGTGGGTTTTTACCATTATACTCTTTTTTGCAGTTTCTATGCAATGTGACCTTGCATATGCTTAGGCCCCGCCCACGACTGCTGACAGGCTCTTCCCTATTAACATAGCTCCTCCCCTGAGTGGGCTGTACATAGTCCGCCAGTCCAAATTTAACTTACCACCATATCTGACAAAGGCTGGTGAAAATACTGGACATAGTGTGAATATTTCAGCTACAAAATTAGATTTTTATATTATATCATTTTATACAACAGCTAGTTTTGGAATATAAATATGATTGGCTGAACATTTTTCTAAGAATGCTGGTGTTTACAACCTACACTCATTGAGAAAATTAAACAATGTTCAGATATAGGGCCCTATTTTAACGATCTGAGCGTATGGTCTGAAGTGCATGGCGCAGGTGCCCTTAGGGCATGTCCGAATCAACTTTTGCTAGTTTAACGACGGAAAAAATGGTCGGCACGCCCAGCGTATGGTCTAAAAGGGTTGTACCTATTCTCTTAATGAGTCATGAGTGTGTTTTGGGCATAACATGCAATAAACCAATCAGAGTCTCATCTCCCATTCCCTTTAAAAGCCAGTTGCGATCGCGCCATGGCGGATTCGCTATTTACATGGCGGAATTTGCGAGCGGAAAGACTGAACGCTTCTCCAGAGAGGAATCCTCTTATTTTTAATATTTTAAAAATGTTTGTGTGCTACTGCGCATTCCTGTGTGTGTACTGCACTATTGAATTTAGACCAGGTTTTTGTTGGTCAATGGCGCAGTTTTCAGTTGCCTTAAAATAACAACACGCCAACAATGCGCCTGAACACACCTCATTTTCAGACCAGCACGGACCATGGGCGAACAGATGGGCGCAAATGCATTTGCTATTTAAACAACGTGGCGCTGGACGTGAAAATACTAACTGCGTCGGGCTGGCATCGCATTGCGCCGTGTGTATGATAGGGCCCATAGAGTTGACTGCAGTTTCCATCTGAAATGAACACTAGGGGCAGTAAAACAAAAAACGTTTACTCCTTTTCACACAAATTATGATAACAAGGGCAGATTATTGATTAATAAAGACTTATTTTCATACTGCTCATTGCATAGTACTATGTTAGGACCTCAAAACACTTTTACCATAGTGCACTGTTTGCAAAATAATACATTTTGATGTTTGCATCAAGTAACCAGCTCCTTATGTATGGCTTTTTAAACTTGCTTGGTAGCTCACCTGGTACAGAATTGAGTCTCGTGTCACAACAAAAAATTCCAAAACTTGTGGAAGCAAGCTAGAATGGCATGGATGCTTCAACAAAAGGGTTTTTTATCTCAAGTTTGCTTTTGTTAACAATGTCGGTTAGGTTTAGGGTAGGATTTGGGTGCAGGTGGTTCGTTATTTTCAAACGCAATAGAGCAGTAACATTTAGCACCACTCACCGGACATTTCCTTTCCGAACTGCTGTGATACATACAATGACCCATGTAATAAAATGTTTTGGATAATTCTAAATTTAATTCTAAAATTATTACGTCCACACGCTGGACTTCACTTTGAAACTGTTGAAAAACATGCAAGAAGCAACATAATATCACTTTGCAGAAATGTGCTCACTGCAACGTGTCAAAGACTATAGATATAGAAAGACAGTTCACTCCTATTACTTATGAATGGGTGAAACTGCAACGGAATGGAATAGTCCCGTAAAAGAGCCAATCACTGATTGTTAAAGTCATTGCGTCACTGCAGCTGCCGTTAGAAATTCCGGTTCCTTTAGAAACCTGAGACTCGCGCTTAGGACTGCACATGTGCATTGGCTCGTCTAGCCTGAAAAATAAGCTTTTTCAACGCTATTTGAAACAACATTTATGGGACAGTTAATGTTAGATTTGAAATATGTTATTTAATTGTGAGTTCAGCAAGCAGTTTTTGAGATTACAGGATTTTCCCATTCAAATAGATAGGACTTGGTTTTGTATGCCTGAAATAGCTGCCTGGAGGCGTTGTAAATATGGCCGCCGAGTGAACAGACTTTCCTTGAAAGGGACTTTGAACGTGTATAGTCTGTTTTGGTTTGCTGTGTTTCCACTATCGTGGCAAAAGCGAACATGTTAGTGCGGGTCAGGGCCAGTCGCGTTTCCACTGTCACTTCTGGGGCTTGATCGGGCCTCATCACCTCTGGGCCAATGGCCAGGGGTTTTTGGCCTGCTGAATACTTTGGTCCAAAGCTGGCCAACAGGGGCTTGAGGAGTGGTCATGAAAAGAGGCGGAGTTTAGACGGAGTCAGGAGACAATCAACACCGCTGCTCATTTCCCATGTTATTATATCAGGCTACCAGCTAACTTCAACATTTAAGACATTTTAAAAAATTTCAGCTCAATACTCACTTTCAGACACCAGCAAGTGTTTGAAATAACTTCCTTGCGATCCGATGGGGATTCTAGAAATATATTTATATGCGGTGCTAAAAGCTACTTATGCTAACAAATCATATATGATTATAATCGTGTATTTATTTGGTTTCATGTTTTAACTTTTATCTCCCTGTGCCTTTGTTGATACCGGACTAATGCATCAGCATATGTCATAAAAAGCATGCACTCTCGTTAACTCGTATAACTCATAACTAATATTTTCTTCTTGTGAGCTCCCTCTGTTGCTCTGACTGAAAGTATAGTGAGAAAGGAGAGATTGCTCAAACCTCCTCAGATCACATAATATCATGGAGAAATTTATAGAAATGCTCAATCTTTCAAAAGAAATGTGACATGTAAACCTGATATTTTATCAATATTTTTCTAAATGTGTAAGCCTTTGGACTTAAAAGCCTTAATGGAGTTGTTTTGTGCATTCTTGAGATGGCAAATAAATGGAAGCAGGTGGAACTGAATAGGTATGTTCTCTTTTTTATGTGAAATGGTAAATACCAGTTTGATTCAGCATGATTGATGTGCACTCCTGACACAAAATAATAAACTTGAAAAACATTGATCAGTTATCAATGCTGGAATCTTAAGTCTTTAAGTAAAGACCAAACGTTCGGTTCTGTCATGCTCATTTTGCGATCTAGCTAGTTTTCAGTCAGCTGGTGAAATGGTGGGGTTGTGTGACATCATTCTATGGAGGTGTGTTAAGGGTGGGTTTTAGGGCGGTGCTGTGGGGCTACTGTTACTTGATCTTAGCGCTGCATTCAATACTATCGACCACAACATTCTTTTGAATAGACTCGAAAATTATGTTGGCATTAGTGGAATTGCATTAGCATGGTTTAAATCATACTTATCTGACCGTTATCAGTTTGTATCTGTAAATGAAGAGATGTCACACCGATCACAAGTTCAGTATGGAGTACCGCAAGGCTCAGTGCTAAGACCGTTGCTCTTCACCCTGTACATGCTACCACTGGGAGATATCATTAGGAAGCATAGCGTTAGTTTTCATTGTTATGCTGACGATACTCAGCTCTATATTTCTTCACGCCCTGACGAAACTTACCAATTCACAAGATTAACGGAATGCATAGCTGATATAAAAAATTGGATGACTAGTAATTTCCTGCAACTTAATTCAGAAAAAACAGAATTTTTAATCATTGGACAAAAAAACTCCACAAGTAATAACCTAGAATACTGTCTAACACTTGATGGCTGCTCTGTCAAGTCCTCGTCGTGAGTTAGGAACCTGGGTGTGCTCTTTGATACCAATCTCTCATTTGAAAGCCACATTTCTAGCATCTGTAAAACTGCATTCTACCATCTTAAAAATATATCTAAATTACGGCATATGCTTTCAATGCAAAATGCTGAACAGTTAGTTCATGCGTTCATGACCTCAAGGCTAGATTATTGTAATGCTCTACTGGGTGGTTGCACTGCTCGCTTAATAAATAAACTGCAGCTGGTCCAAAACGCAGCAGCTCGAGTTCTTACTAGAACCAGGAAGTATGACCATATTAGCCCGGTTCTGTCAACACTGCACTGGCTCCCTATTAAACATCGTATAAATTATAAAATCTTGCTTATTACTTACAAAGCACTAAATGGTTTAGCTCCCCAGTACTTGAGCGAGCTCTTAACACATTATACTTCATCACGTCTATTGCGGTCTCAAAATTCTGGCCAGTTGATAATACCTAGAATATCAAAATCAACTGCAGGCGGTCGATCCTTTTCCTATTTAGCACCTAAACTCTGGAACAGTCTTCCTAGCACTGTTCGGGAAGCAGACACACTCTGTGAGTTTAAATCTAGACTAAAAACACATCTTTTTACTATGGCATAAACATAACACATTATTAATTTATATTATTCAAATCAGTTAAATGATTGTTTTAGGCTGCATTAACTAGGTCAGCTGGAACCGGGAACACTTCCCATAACACCTGATGTACTCGTTACATCATAAGAAGAACGGCATCTACGCTAATGTTAGTCTCTCTGTTTATCCCAAGGTTTACTGCAGTCGGCCGGATCTGGGCCGTATCCGGACCAGATTGTGGACCTGCGCCTGGACATGACCAATTAATCCCTGAAATATCTGCAGAGAGCGTGTCAATTAAACTCCCCCTGTAAATGCCGCATCAACACGACATCCTCATTAAACCCGTCTCCGGCGTGACGACTCCAATCTTTCGAATAATCCTATAAATATCTATTGATCTAATATGACTTCTGACCTGTAATGTTGCCAGAATCATAATCATACACTGTTTGTTCGTCGGCCAGAGGAGAACTGGCACCCCGACTGAGCCTGGTTTCTCCCAAGGTTTTTTTCTCCATTCTGAAGGAGTTTTGGTTCCTTGCCACCGTCGCCTTTGGCTATTGGCTTGCTCAGTTGGGGACACTTAAATTTCAACTATATTACTGATCTGCCCGCACTATATGATAATTGAAATGAGCTGGATGACTTCACCGTTTTCACCAGAGCGGCTGTACAGCTGAATCAAATTCTGTTGCATTATTTTTCTATTAACACTGTGAAGCTGCTTTGAAACAATTGCCATTGTAAAAAGCGCTATATAAATAAAGGTGACTACTGGCACGAAAGTGGAAACGCAACTTGATTTTGGCATTGTTGTTTGAGGTTCGAGGCTATTGGCCCGGCCCGGCACGTTGTTAGCCCCGGCTCGCACTGGCCCGACAGTGAAAAACGGCTACTGTGTTCTGTTCTGTTTTGCCTGCCTGAGTTCCTAGTTAGTTCCTAGTTAGTTTCCCTGGCTGTTAAATTTTCCACACACCTGTTTCTGTTCACCTTGATTACGTTCCCTATGTATTTGCCCTAAGTTTCATTCTGTTCCTTTTTCCAGTATCAACTAAGTTTAATATGGTTGTTTATGTTTTCTCCAGAGATCTCCTGAGTATTCAGTGTAGATTTAGACCCTATTCCTTTTATTGTGACACTCACATGCACGTTTTTACAGTGAGCCTGGGTTGGGTATTTAGTATAACAGCACTGGTGTGAGCTGCATGGTATAGCGGAGTTGTGTGATTTTTGCCTGGAGCGAAAACTGGAAAGTTGGAATGCATGTTATGCGTTATACAATATAAAAATAACATTTTGTTGAAATTTACTTTGAAATGTTACTTTGAAATGTTAAAATTACTCAATATTATCGAAAGATCACACAGGAGTTGTCACTTGCTACATCATTTACTTGCTAGTCAGTGACAAAAGGGAGCTTCTTTTTACAATACTATGTAAGTTGCTGGACTTTTTGTTATGGAGTACTGTAATCCTTTTTATTTGATTCATTTATGCCACTCTAGCGCATTATGTTGCAAATTCTATAAAAGTTACTGGCTAACTGTTACTGTTTGGCATGTCAAAACATTGAAGAAACTGTAGATGAAGAAACTCATCTTACCTAGCATAAGCTGCTATGTGGATCAAATCTTGTGCCAACATGTTCTCACTCCCAACTCGTCACATGTTGGTGCTTGGTCATTTGGTGTCACTTTTTAATGCACAGGGTACCCCTTTAGGGTAATTTTTCGACACGCAGGGCATTGATTTCAATGAGAAACCTTTGCCGTCATAGACACATTGGGCATGGGAATGTTATCGTCATGATGAAATTATATATAGTTGTGGTCAGAATTATTGGCACCCCTGGAAAATTTGATCAAAGATGGCTGTAAAAATAAGTCTGCATCATTTATCCTTTTTATCTTTTATTCAAAGAATTCACAAAAATCGAACCTTTCATTGAAGTAAAAGAATTGAAAGTGGGGGGGAAATATTAAATAAATCTTTTTCTTCAAAACACGTTGGCCATAATTATTGGCACCCTTTTATTAAATACTTTTTGCAACCTCCTTTTGCCAAGATAACAGCTCTGAGTCTTCTTCTATAATGGCTGATGAGTTTGGGGAACACCTGACAAGAGATCAGAGACCATTCCTCCATACAGAATCTCTCCAGATCCTTAAGATTCCCAGATCCATGTTGGTGCTTCTTCTCCTCAGTTCACCCCACTCATTTTCTCTAGGGTTCAGGTCAGGGAACTGGGATGGTCATGGCAGAAGCTTCATTTTGTGCTCAGTGACACATTTGTGTGTTGATTTTGATGTTTGTTTTGGATCATTGTTCTGATGGAAGATCCAACCACGGCCCATTATAAGATTTCTAGCAGAGGCCGTCAGGTTTTGATTTTTTATCTGTTGGTATTTGCTAGAATCCATGATACCATGTATCTGAACAAGATGTCCAGGACCTCCAGCAAAAAAATAGGCCCACAGCATTAAAGATCCAGCAGGGTTTTTAACCGTGGGCATGGGGTACTTTTTATCCCTATTTGCACCAAAGCCATCTGGTGGATTTGCTGCCAAAAAGCTATTTTTTTTGTTTCATCTGACCATAGAACCAGGTCCCTTTTGAAGTTCCAGTCGTGTCTGACAACTGAATATGCTGGAGTTTGTTTCTGGATGAGTGAGGGGGAATTTCTTGAATCCCTCCCAAACAACATGTGGTGATGTAGGGGTTGTTTGATTTATTTATTTTTTTGGCTTTCTGACCCCAAGACTCAACTAATCTCTGCAGTTCTCCATCTGTGATCCTTGGAGAGTCTTTGGCCACTCAAACTTTCCTCCTCGCCTTGCATTAAGACAATATAGACACACGTCCTCTTCCAGGCAGATTCGTAACATTATTAGTTGATTGGAACTTCTTAATTTTAGATGGTGGAATTTTTTTTTTTTTAATGCTTTAGTTATTTTCCTACAGCCACTTTCTATTTTGTGAAGCTCACCAATCTTTTGCTGCACATCAGAACTATATTCTTTGGTTTTACTCATTGTGATGAATGATTAAGGGAATTTGGCCTTTGTGTTTCCTCATATTTATACTCCTGTGAGACAAGACATCATAGCTAGACAATTTCATGTTCCTAGTCACCCTGGTGTGCTAAAAAATTTTAATATTAATGGGAATATACTTCAGAGATATTTTACTCATAAAAAATTCTAGGGGGGCCAATAATTGTGTCCAACGTGTTTTAAAGAAAAACATTTATTTCATAATGTGATTTTCCTCCGACTTTCCATTCTTTTACTTCAATGAATTTTTTGAATGATAGATCAAAAGGAGGAACAATGCAGATTTATTTTTACATTTTTCTCTGATCATATTTACCTGGGGTGCCAATAATTTTGACCACAACTGTATTGGGTTATAATTTTGCCATTATGACATGTTGGAGTGTGATTCTCAATTTAATCAGCCAGCATAATTTTATTTACATTTACATTTCTTTTATTTTTTTATTTACGCTGTTTGGACACATTTGAACACGTAACCCAACCCCTAAACCTACACATTTGTGTATTATATGATATAAAACACAGGATATAACAGGCAGATACAACTACATACACAATTTATTCAAAAAGTACAAATATTCCAAGTGTTCCGAGGCCAAACAATTGATTTAGGTAAAGAAACGATCCAAAAGCGAAGATCATGCACACATTCAAAAATTGCCGCCCGAAGAAACTTTACGTCAGCTTTTTACGCATAGGGCAAACAACTGAAATCAATGGATTATCCTGTGCATCGAAAAATGACGCTAAATGGGTACGTTAATGGTGTGCGTTAAAACGTGACGCTGAAGGGTCCTGACCAAGCGTCAATATGTGACAGGTTGGGTGTGAGAACGTGTTGCTTGTGCTTACAGTCAAATTTGACCTCTTCGAGACTAATGGCTAACTGGTCAGTAGCCTTCCTCTCGGAAAATAATGAGAATAATATAATAAGCAATCATAGTGTTGCAGATTGCAAATATTTTTTAATAAACAACATTTTGGTCAAACACATTCTTCAGGCATTTTTCATAATACTTGCCTGCACAGCTGCTGGCATCCAGGTGGATGAGAGGTGTTTATTTATTCATTTTCTTGCCAAAGGCAATTTTATTTGCATTTGGCACTTAGGCAAGTGTTAATTTTGCACCCCAGCTGTAGCCATTTCCATGTGTTCTCTTGCTCTCTCTCTCTCTCTCTCTGAGAATGATCTAAACTGCTCAGAAGAATTTCTATAATGACAGCTCCTAGTTTCAGTGTGCTGTGTGCAATATAAATGGTAATGCTATAGAACCAATAATACTGCTGATGAAATATAAACTTAATGTGTGCGGTCGTTGTTTCATTTACAGATGGTGAGAGGCCAATGGAGGGAACGGATACCAGCCATAAGAGAGACTCGCGTTCATCAGACAAGTACCGCAAAAGCGAGGATGCCAGCAACAGCCAGGAGGAGGAAAACACAGTAAGATTCTTTATTTGGCTTTTCACCAAAAATTCAACATTTCAAAACAATTATAGGGCAAAAAAGAAGTGTTTCTTTATTTTTTTATGTACACGTGTAGTGTACATATCGATAATATAATATTAATGAAATAAATGGCCATTTAAGTGTACTTAAAGAGAGTATACTGTCATGACAGTTTTTTAACACTTATAATGTCATAATATCAAAGTTATACTTTAAATCATTGTTTTACAGAAGTACACTTATTGTGATGTTGACTAACATACTAAATCACAAGTACTTGATTATAATTTTAACTGTAGTGTGTGATTCAGTATTGCATTTAAAGTTAATATATTTCAAATGTACTAAATTGTAATTTCATCACAACAATTCTGTAATTACAAATATATTTAAATACAAGACATACAAGCAACTCAGCCACGAAGTGGTAGGCCACGTAAAATCACAGAGCGGGGTCAGCGCATGCTGAGGCGCACCGTGCGCAGAAGTCACCAACTTTCTGCAAAGTCAATAACTACAGACCTCCAAACTTAGTGTGGCCCTTAGATTAGCTCAAGAACAGTGTGTAGAGAGCTTCATGGAATGGGTTTCCATGGCCGAGCAGCTGCATCCAAGTCTTACATCACCAAGTGCAATGCAAAGCGTCGGATGCAGTGGTGTAAAGCACGCCGCCACTGGACTCTAGAGCAGTGGAGACGTGTTCTCTGGAGTGACAAATCACACTTCTCTGTCTGGCAATCCCATGGATGAGTCTGGGTTTGGCGGTTGCCAGGAGAACGGTACTTGCCTGACTGCATTGTGCCAAGTGTAAAGTTTGGTGGAGGGGGGATTATGGTGTGGGGTTGTTTTTCAGGGGTTGGGCTTGGCCCCTTAGTTCCAGTGAAAGGAACTCTTAATGCTTCAGCATACCAAGACACTTTGGACAAATTCATGCTCCCAACTTTGTGGGAACTGTTTGGGGATGGCCCCTTCCTGTTCCAACATGACTGCGCACCAGTGCACAAAGCAAGGTCCATAAAGACATGGATGAGTGAGTTTGTTGTGGAGGAACTTGACTGAAAACCTTTGGGATGAATTAGAGCGGAGACTGCGAGCCAGGCCTTCTCGTCCAACATCAGTGCCTGATCTCACAAATGCGCTTCTAGAAGAATGGTCAAAAATTCCCATAAACACACTCTTAAATCTTGTGGAAAGCCTTTTCAGAAAAGTTGAAGCTGTTATAGCTGCAAAGGGTGGAACAACTGCATATTAAACCCTACAGATTAAGAATAGGATGTCATTAAAATTCATGTGTGCATGTAAAGGCAGACGTCCCAAAACTTTTGGCAATATAGTGTATAAAGACATTTTTCTGAAGTGGGTCAGAGAAGCACTCTGAAGTTTAACTAATTGTATTAAATAGAAAATTAAACTATAATACATTTAACATTTAAGTGTCTAATCGATTTTATTATGTCTAAATATCCTGTTTTGCTTTAATCACTACTCTTTTGAAGAATAGTGGACTAGAGGCCAGAAAGAGATCTGAATCCACTTTCAAATTCAGTTGCAGTGTGAATGCGAAAGAGGACTGAATTCTTAGTAAAGTTGCAGTATCTACAGTATGAAGAAGTAATCACAACGTGATTTCAAAAGTCGTGCAGCCCTAATATCGGCACACAGATAACAACCATGCTGGGGTAGATGTTGTTTCCGTCTGAGAAAATCAGAAACACACCACCTTTTGCAAGAAGCTCTTTTAGTCCATGGATGCATCCTTAAAAAGTTGACTTTATTTCACTTACTGAGGACATATCCGGTCATTTCAACCTTTAAAAGATGAGAATATACTGTCGGGAATAAGATACGGTTCATACTGGCTTAAATGATTGATGGCCTTTGCACTCATCCAAGATGTTTCTCAAAAGAGCCTTCGCTGCATTTCCGTCCCTCCCACAGCACAGAGGGGCCTGGCTTTTAGCACCTTTCATCTCAAAACAGTGTCACACACAAGCTAGTCCAAATGCTCTTCACATCACTCACAGGACCAACAAACCCTCAGTGTCAAATGAAATCAGTTGCACTGCCATATATTAATATAAACTAAGCAAATCACAAACAACCTCAGTTGTTCGTGAAAAGAGATTTATGTGACTTTTAGTCCATAGCTGCTAGCATCTATACGCTAGTGTACAGGTTGACAAAATTAAAGGGATAGTTCACCCAAAAATGATTCCATTATTTACTCATCCTCATGCCATCCTAGGTGTATATGATTGGAGTTATATTAAAAAATATCCTGGCTCTTCTCAGCTTTGTAACGGTGAGTTTTTGAAGCTTTATAAAGTGCATCCATTCTTCATAAAAGTAATCCATACGACTCCAGGGGGTTAATAAAGGCCTTCTGAAGTTAAGGGATGGATCCATTGAGGATGCCATGTCGATGAGCAATTTCAGAGGGGAGACTAATTGACACGGTCACTGCAGACACTTCAGGGATGAATTGGTCATGTCCAGGCGCAGGTCCACCATCTGATCTGGATACGGTCCGGATCCGGCTGACTGCGGTAAACCTCGGGATAAACAGTGAGACTAACATTAGCGTAGATGCCATTCTTCTTATGATGTAACGAGTACATCAGGTGTTATGGGAAGTGTTCCCGGTTCCGGCTGACCTAGTTAATGCAGCCTAACAATCATTTAATTGATTTGAATAAAATATAAATTAAAAATGTTTTATGTGTATGCCATAGTAAAGAGATGTGTTTTTAGTCTAGATTTAAACCGACAGAGTGTGTCTGCTTCCCGAACAATTCTAGGAAGGCTGTTCCAAAGTTTAGGTGCTAAATAGGAAAATGACCGACCGCCTGCAGTTGATTTTGATATTCTAGGTATTATCAACTGGCCAGAGTTTTGAGACCGCAATAGACGTGAAGGAGTATAATGCATGAAGAGCTCGCTCCAGTACTGGGGAGCTAAACCATTTAGTGCTTTGTAAGTAATTAGCAAGATTTTAAAATGTATGCGATGTTTAATAGGGAGCCAGTGCAGTGTTGACAGAACACGGTCGTATGAATATGGTCATACTTCCTGGTTCTAGTAAGAACTCGAGCTGCTGCGTTTTGAACAGCTGCAGTTTATTTATTAAGTGAGCAGTGCAACCACCCAGTAGAGCATTACAATAATCTAGCCTTGAGGTCATGAACGCATGAACTAACTGTTCAGCATTTTGCATTGAAAGCATATGCCGTAATTTAGATATATTTTTAAGATGGTAGAATGCAGTTTTACAGATGCTAGAAACGTGGCTTTCAAATGAGAGATTGGTATCAAAGAGCACACCCAGGTTCCTAACTGACGACGAGGACTTGACAGAGCAGCCATCAAGTGTTAGACAGTATTCTAGGTTACTACATGTGGAGTTTTTTTGTCCAATGATTAAAAATTCATTTTTTTCTGAATTAAGTTGCAGGAAATTACTAGTCATCCAATATTTTATATAATCTTGTGAATTGGTAAATTTCATCAGGGCGAGAAGAAATATAGAGCTGAGTATCGTCAGCATAACAATGAAAACTAACGCCATGCTTCCTAATGATATCTCCCAGTGGTAGCATGTACAGGGTGAAAAGCAACGGTCCTAGCACTGAGCCCTGCGGTACTCCATACTGAACTTGTGATCGGTGTGACATCTCTTCATTTACTGCTACAAACTGATAACGGTCAGATAAGTATGGTTTAAACCATACCAATGCAATTCCACTAATGCCAACATCATTTTCGAGTCTATTCAAAAGAATGTTGTGGTCGATAGTATCGAATGCAGCGCTAAGATCAAGTAACACTAACAGAGATATACAACCATGATCGGATGATAAGAGTAAATCATTTGTAACTCTAATGAGAGCAGTCTCAGTACTATGATACGGTCTAAATCCTGACTGGAAATCCTCACAGATACCATTTCTTTCTAAAAAGGAGCATAGTTGTGAGGACACTGCCTTTTCTAGTATTTTTGACAGAAAGCGTAGATTTGAGATTGGCCTGTAATTGACTAATTCTGTAGGATCAAGTTGCGTTTTTTTAATAAGTGGTTTAATAATAGGCAACTTAAAAGTTTTCGGTACATATCCTAAAGTCAAGGATGAATTAATAATATTAAGAAGAGGATCTATGACCTCTGGAATCATCTCTTTTAGTAGTTTAGTCGGTATAGGGTCGAGCATACATGTTGTTGATTTTGATGATTTAACGAGTTTAGCCAATTCTTCTCCTATAGCAGTGAATGAATGTATTTTTTCCTCAGTGACAATACAATACACTGTCTGATGTGATACAGTAGTAGACGCCTGCATGGTTATAATTTTCCTAATATTATCAATCTTACAAGTAAAGAAGTTCATAAAGTCATTACTGCTGTGCTTTTGGCAGACATCAGAAGTTGAAGCTTTATTTTTGGTTAATTTAGCCACTGTATCGAATAAATACCTAGGGTTGTGTTTGTTTTCTTCTAAGAGAGTCGAGAAATAAGCAGATCTAGCAGTTTTTACAGCCTTTCTGTATGAAATCATGCTCTCTTTCCACGAAATGTTTTCTTCCAGCTGCACTCCATTTTTCTGGCTGCTGTTTAAGGGCCCGGGTGTGCTCGTTGTACCACGGCGTTGGACTATTTTCTTTAATCTTCTTTAAGCGCAGAGGAGCAACTGTGTCTAAAGTGCTGGAAAAGAGAGAGTCAATAGTTTTTGTTGCAACATTGAGTTCCTCTAGGCTATCTGGGATGCTGAGGAGATAAAACTGATGAGGAAGATTATTTACAAAGAAATCTTTAGTCGCAGCAGTGATAGTCCTGCCATAATTGAAGCGAGGGGACGGCTTTGCAGCCTTTGCTAAATTGAGTATACATGATACTAGGTAATGATCTGAGATGTCATCGCTCTGCTGCAGAAATTCAACGGTATCAACATTTATTCCATGTGACAATATTAGGTCTAAAGTATGATTACAGCGATGAGTGGGTCCTGACACGTGTTGCCTAACTCCAGTAGAGTTTAGAATGTCTCTAAATGCCAATCCCAATGCGTCTTTTTCATTGTCTACATGGATATTAAAATCACCAACAATTAGGACTTTATCTGTAGCCAGTACTAACTCTGATAGAAAATCAGCAAAAAAAAAGTCTGTATGGTGCCCTGGTGGCCTGTATATAGTAGCCAACACAAATGTTAAACGGGATTTATCAATTTCACTACATAACGTTACGTAAAGCACCAAAACATCAAAGGAATTATATTTGAAACTAGACTTCTGAGTAATACTGAAGATATTATTATAAATTACAGCAACACCTCCCCATTTACCTTTCTGACACGGCTCGTGTTTATAACAATAATCTTGTGGGGTGGACTCATTTAAAGTAATGTAGTCATCAGATTTTAGCCAGGTTTCTGTGAAACACAGCACATCTAGATTATCTGTAATCATATCATTAACAATAAGCGTTTTTGAAGAAAGGGATCGAATATTCAGCAGCCCGAGCTTTATCATTTGTTCATCTGTATTATATCTGTTGTTTATTTGTTGGACATCAATTACATTTTTACCGTTGAATAGTTTTGGTGTTTTTTTGTATTTACTAATTTGTGGAACAGACACAGTCTCTATGTGATAATATCTAGGTGAAAGAGTCTCTATGTGCTGGGATTTATCTGACTTCTGTGACGTGAGACAGCTAGCAGACGGTCGGGTAAGCCAGTCCGTCTGCTTCCTGACCTGGGCCCTAGTTAGTCAAGGTTTAGCTTTAAGACTATGTGGCAAATTACTAGAGAGAAGAGCGGCACCACTCCAGGAGGGATGGATACCATCTCTTTTCAACAGGTCAGGTCTGCCCCAAAAGCTTTTCCAATTGTCTATGAACCCTATGTTATTGTGCGGACACCACTTAGACAACCAGCCATTGAGTGATGATAGTCTGCTAAGATCTCATCACTCCTTTTAACGGGGAGGGGACCAGAGCAATAAATACTATCAGCCATCGTACTTGCGAGTTCACACACCTCTTTAATGTTAATTTTGGTGATCTCCGACTGTCGAATTCGAACATCATTAGTGCCGACATGAATAATAATCTTAGAGAATTTACGATTAGCATTAGCCAGCACTTTTAAATTTGCTTTGATGTCAGGCGCTCTGGCTCCCGGTAAACATGTGACTATGGTGGCTGGTGGCTGTATTTTCACGTTCCGTGTAATAGAATCACCAATAACTAGGGCACTTTCATTAGGATTCTCAGTGGGTGCGTCACTGAGTGGGGAGAACCTGTTTGATGTTCTAATCGGAACGGAAGAGTGGTTTTTTGATCCGCGACTATGCAGTCTCATCGTCACCCAGTTGCGCTGCTGCACGGGCTCTGCAGCCGGAACCAAACAGTGTACAGAGTTCACTAAGCTAGTCGCATCCAAAGCAGTATCTAAAGCTGTTACATTCTCACTACTCTCAAATAAAGTCTGGATGCGTGTCTCTAATTCTGAAATCTTCTCCGTCAGCCTGACTATCTCCTTACATTTATCACATGTGAAGCCCTGTTCACCAACGGAGACAGATATACTAAACATGAAACATGTAGTGCAGGTGACAATAAAAGGAGAAGAAGACATGGCTTACCGTGTTTGTTGATTAATCCAACTTACCACAGTTGTTTGATGGAGTCTATTTACTAATCCAACTCACCACAGTTGTTTAATGAACTCAGAAAACAAGAGACCCAAGTGCAGAGATGGCAAGCTAACGGGCTAGCGGAATGCTAATGCGTGATAGTGATATAGATTAAAAAGCTAGCGATGTCAGATTTAATGTGGTAGGCAATATTAGATAATATATGTTTGATGGGTAAGTTATATTTAGCAGTTTAAACAACAGGGAATGATATCAAATAAAGATTCAAAAGTGAACAGAGCACACACGAGCACAGCAACAAGGCAGACAGGAGCAGACAAGGCAGACAGGAGCAGCCTTGTCATTGTCCTTGTCAGTATTAACCAACTGGAGTCGTATGGATTACTTTTATGATGGATGGATGCACTTTTGGAGCTTCAAAAACTCAGACACTATTCAGTGCCATTACAAAACTGGGAAGACATGCTATTTTTTTATATAACTTTAACTTTCAGTATTTGGCTGAAAGAAGAAAGTCATATACACCTAGGATGGTTTGAGAGTGATTAAATTATGGGATAATTTTTGGGTGAACTAACCCTTGTAAGATGTAAGATGTATGAATCCTGTTTCGATAAGAAATATGCCAACACAAAAGAAAATTGCATTTGTCAAACCACAGCATGGGATTTTTTAATTCTATGGCTTTAATGCTGCGAGGGAAGGATTTATCAAGTCATAATGGAATGGAGATTGCAGAAGATGATGTGGACAAACAGAGAGTCTGTGACAGATGCTGTGGTGGTGGAGTGATTTATGTGTGTGGAGATAAATCTATCATTTCCTGCGCTGTGCTGTGAATACATTACTGCTGTTTAGTTCTGCTTCATAATCTCAATGTCACACACAGGCTCTACATGAAAAAGTTTGTCCTTAAAGTTTGTTGTGTTTTCTCTCAGTCAGAAGTTTAACAATGATGTAGAGTTATGACCAGAAGTTTGCAAAGACCTTGTTTAGTATCAATTCATAATTTAATACACACACAATCATCTGCATACAATGTTAACCTTTAGAGTATTAAAGGGATAGTTCACCTAAAAATGACAATTCGGTCATCATTTACTCACCCTCATATCATTCCGAACCTGTAAGACTTTCCTTCCTCTTTGAAAAACAAATGAAGATATTTTCAAGGAAATCTGAAATCATAGAGTGATCTGACACTTTGACGCTTCAAAAAGGTCATAAAGAGATTGTAAAACGAATCCACATGAATCGAGGGGTTCGCATGAAGTGCGAGAACCAATGAGGTTCATTCTCGTGTTACTCAGCGCGTTTGAGCTTCTACAAGAACCAATGAGGTTTATTCTCATGTTACGCAGCACGTTTGAGCTTCAGCAAGAACCAATGAGGTTCATTCTCGTGTTACTCAGCGCGTTTGAGCTTCCGCAAAAAACAATGAGGTTCATTCTCGTGTTACTCAGCGCGTTTGAGCTTCTGCAAGAACCAATGAGGTTTATTCTCGTATTACTCAGCACGTTTGAGCTTCTGCAAGAACCAATGAGGTTCATTCTCATGTGTTACGCAGCACGTTTGAGCTTCTGCAAGAACCAGTGAGGTTCATTCTCGTGTTACGCAGCACGTTTGAGCTTCAGCAAGAACCAATGAGGTTTATTCTCGTGTTACTCAGCGCGTTTGAGCTTCCGCAAAAAACAATAAGGGTTCATTCTCGTGTTACTCAGCGCGTTTGAGCTTCTGCAAGAACCAATGAGGTTTATTCTCGTGTTACTCAGCGCGTTTGAGCTTCCGCAAAAAACAATAAGGGTTCATTCTCGTGTTACTCAGCGCGTTTGAGCTTCTGCAAGAACCAATGAGGTTCATTCTCATGTGTTACGCAGCACGTTTGAGCTTCTGCAAGAACCACTGAGGTTCATTCACGTGTTACGCAGCACGTTTGAGCTTCAGCAAGAACCAATGAGGTTTATTCTCATGTGTTACGCAGCACGTTTGAGCTTCCTCAAGAACCAATGAGGTTCATTCTCGTGTTATGCAGCATGTTTGAACTTCAGCAAGAACCAATGAGGTTCATTCTCGTATTACACAGCAGGTTTGAGCTTCTGCAAGAACCAATGAGGTTCATTCTCATGTGTTACGCAGCACGTTTGAGCTTCCTCAAGAACCAATGAGGTTCATTCTCGTATTACACAGCATGTTTGAGCTTCAGCAAGAACCAATGAGGTTCATTCTCGTATTACACAGCACGTTTGAGCTTCAGCAAGAGCCAACGAGGTTCATTCTCGTATTACACAGCACGTTTGAGCTTAATCAAGAACCAATGAGGTTCATTCTCGTATTACACAGCACGTTTGAGCTTCAGCAAGAACCAATGAGGTTCATTCTCGTATTACACAGCACGTTTGAGCTTCAGAAAGAACCAGTGAGGTTCATTCTCGTATTACACAGCACGTTTGATCTTCAGCAAGAACCAATGAGGTTCATTCTCGTATTACACAGCACGTTTGAGCTTCAGCAAAAACCAGTGAGGTTCATTCTCGTATTACACAGCACGTTTGAGCTTCTGCAAGATCCAATGAGGGATTAAAGGATGAATTAATGATATTAAGAAGAGGATCTATGACCTCTGGAAGCATCTGGGTCGAGCATACATGTTGTTGATTTTGATGATTTAACAAGTTTAGCCAATTCTTCTTCTCCTATAGCAGTGAATGAATGTAATTTTTCCTCAGTGACACTACAATGCACTGTCTGATGTCATACTGTAGTAGACGGCTGCATGGTTATAATTTGTTTCCTAATATCAATCTTGCACGTAAAGAAGTTTATAAAGTCATTACTGCTGTGCTGTTGGCAGACATCAGAAGTTGAAGCTTTACTTCTTGTTAATTTAGCCACTGTATCGAATAAATACCTAGGGTTGTGTTTGTTTTCTTCTAAGAGAGTCGAGAAATAAGCAGATCTAGCAGTTTTTACGGCCTTTCTGTATGCAATCATGCTCTCTTTCCACGAAATGCGAAAATTATGAACTTTCAAAGTGGCAGTTGCGAAGCTGTCAATGGAGGGACAGAAAGCTCACAGATTTCATCAAAAATATCTTCATTTGTGTTCCAAAGATGACCGAAAGTCTTTTGGGTTTGGAGCGACATGAGGGTGAGTAAATGATGACAGAATTTTCATTTTTGGGTGAACTATCCCTTTAATATATTTTTATTTTTTTTATTTTTTTATAATTGAAATAGATGTACATAGTGTATCTGATTAATCTGCATACTTTAACAATTTTTTTTTATAGGGCTAACTTTAAATATTTTAGTAAATGTGCTTAAGGATGATGAGTACATGATGGTACTGTGTATTAAAAAAAAATTCAAATGTCTTCTTAAAATATAAAAAAAAAGAAATATATTGTATGATTAACTTAACTTTTTAATATAATACAATTTAATATAATAATTGGCACATTTTATTCCACTATTAAGATAGCAGACCGGTTGACTTATGCCAGAAATAGAGAAATAGCCAATACAGTAACTGCATACTGTATTTGCAAAAATGTAGCCCTATGGCACTTTTAGTCTAATGTTTGGTAAGTTGAAGCATAATGTCTCTATTGAGGTTTTTTTTTATTATGATTTTTAGATTGAATGAATTTACTAGTATAGTCAATTCAAATTACAGTGTACTTGTAGATATGACTCAAACCAATGTCACATTATGTCACATGTTGTAATTTTGTTTAAAATGAATTAATATTGGAAGTGGTCAAAGATCCTTTAGCTAAGCACTGTAGGCTCTATAGGATTGTATTGTCAGAGACTGGTCTCCATGGTAACACTGAATACTCAGTGATCTGCTGGGAGAACATTTCCAACCTTACACCAATAACATAGACTCAGGGTGAAGAGAACAGGGTATTGTTTGTGTATGTGTGTGCACTCAGGAGCCTCAGGGATGTATTGGACTCTGTTAGATGTTTTTTTTTATTTTTTATTTTTTATTTTTTTATACATTATATGCATCTTTCTCAAAGATCTTTTGATAATCTTTGTTTTCATACTGCATGTGTAACACACATGCAAAATTCAGTTGTGTGCTGACAGGCCATCAGAAAGTCTGATATCTAAAATGACAGATGAGTGTAAAATATCAGAGACATGTGGACTCCATTCTAGAGCACACCAGAGACTGAATTAGAGGGAAACTAAACTTTTTTATGTAGTAATTTAAGGATGTAGTGATTTACAAGCTTGCCTTAGAGCTAATTAATAGCTTTGCCTAAATGTGTATACTCATTTAGTCACATTCTCACAATTTGCCGCAACACAAAGGCTTCTCTTTCTTTGGACTACTTTGAATAGCTCACAATTTTGTTATAACACATATTTAAAAGGAATAGTTCCCCCCAAAATTAAAGTTCTGTAAATTTCCCATGTTGTTCCCCATATCACTTTTTTTCTTCAGTGGAACACAAAAGGAGTAATTTTGATGAGTTTTCAAACTCTGTCAAACTCTCGCCAAAAAAAAAGGTAGTCTTGACAACGTATGGTTACTATATTGTATGGAATAGAACAGAAGCATTTGTTTCTCCTTTTGGGTTTTGCAGATGAAAGAAGGTGATGCAGGTTTAAAGGGATAAGGGAAAATGATGACACTATATTCTGTTCTACTCTTTTGACCTTACTCTTGCCTATGAAAATCTTTCCAAGGGTTGATGTGGCAGCACTGTATAGAGTGGGATTGGAGTTTGGTTGTGGGTATCATCCATATAAATGACCCTGAGGACTTCTTTCAGGTGAGACATTGTACAGGAGCTCAGTGTTTTTCTGTCAATGTCGTCAGGCAAAAAGGCAGAAAAACCACCACAAAACATTCTGAAGAGCTTCTCACTTTGTCGAGTACTGGATACACCTTTTATACCCCAACAGAACCACAAAACTCTTGGCTATTGCAAGAGGATTGTTGTCTCCAGACAAATGGACAATAGTTCCACACAGTCTGTGGTCATCGTCTTCTTATAATTGCCTGCAAATCCATGCAATTGTTAATGGTTGATGATGCCACTGGGCTCTAGAAGAGGTAATAGCCCACTTAGGCGCTAACTGCAATTGATCTTTTAAATGTCTACCACAACCAGAATTTGTGGTGTAGGGTGGTCTCTGGGTTCACAAGCAGTTCCTACAAGATTTATGGCTGCAGAGGCAGTGGAGATGCATAGATTGGGGAAAGACCAAATGAATCTGGAAGTCAAGATTTACATGAAAGAGAGCGAGAGAGAGAGAGAGAGAGAGAGAGAGAAGCAGCTAGGAAACGTACTCAGATTTGTCCTCAAGACAAGGTATAGGCATTCAAGTTGGAAGAATGTTTATCTCAAGGTAGAGATTAAAGGAAGAAATATTCTTCAAGGAGTTATTTGGTGCAACTCTCAGCGGAACTTGTAAGTGTCGTCCAAAGTGTATGGTACTAGGGCTGGGCGGTATATCGAGTTTGTATGCTATATCTATATATTTTTTAGAAACGATATAGAACGAGGCAATACCGTTTATATCGATATACAGTAGATCGATACGAGCGCATCTGAAAAATAGCGGAGTATGCAGAGTGAGCTGATGCAGGGAAAGTGCATGATACAACTTGTCCTCAACATGACACATGCTTTATAATAAATGGTAAGATATAGTTAACACGTATAGTTTAAAGCAGCTTGCCCTGTCAGATGCTCTGAGAGATATATAGGCTACTTGTGCTGACAGACAGATAAATACTTGCGGTGTTTAATGCGTTTAAAATGTGGCGCTTTCCTCAGTGCATAACTTCACAGGTATATTCTCCATCTGTAAATGTTAGAAAGATAAGCCTAGGATGAGCCTTCTGCAAGTTAATCTCCGCTAAAATTCAGGCTTCCGTGAATGAGCGCCGCTGCGGGCATGCGCTGCAAACAGATGAAGCGCAATAGAATAGGAACGCAATAATTCTGACTAAAATATTTCTAAAATATTTGTTGTTGGACAATAAATTTGCCATATGTGGAATTTTAAATCTACAAGTAAGTATATTTTTATTAAAGTGACCATTATAATGGGGTAATCAAATGTAGGCTAATATGCTTTTGTTTTTATTTTCATTTTTAGTTTAGTGAATTATTAATTTTGTTTTTAGATTATAATGTTACAATGTTAGAATGTAATGTGATTTTAACCCCCTTTTTGCACGTAATATATTGCATAGCCTACATTACATTCACTGTATTTGTTTATAGCCTTCAATATCACCATTGTTTTAGGATATCATTGGGCAGGATGTGAAATAAAATTAATTATTATTAAAATAAATATAGAATTTTTTTGTATCAAAATAGAAAAACGTAGAAAATACCGGGATATATACCGTGTATCGCCATTCAACCAAAAAATACAGAGATATGATTTTTTGGCCATATCGCCCAGCCCTATATGGTACACTAATTTATAGAGTAGTAGACCAGAGAGTCCGGTTCGAATCCCACTCGGAGCGGGTAGAGTGGGACTGGTTACCCTTGGTTAAAGTTGTAATGAACCAAAACAGGGATACCCAATCCTACTCCTGGAGGGCCAACACCCTGCAGAGTTTAGCTACGACTTGCTCCAACACACCTTCTTGAAAGATTCTAGGGGCGTGAATCCGAAATTGTTCCCTATACCCTCAAATAGGGCATTATTTGAGGGGACAGCCATTTGTAGTGGTGTCCGAAATCATCATGGGGGGCAGTTTTGACCTAATGGTTAGTCAGACTTGTAACCGAAGGTCGTGAGTTCGAGTCTCAGTACCGGCAGGAAGTGTAGGTGGGGGAATGAACAGCGCTCTCTTCCACCCTCATTACCCACATCTGAGGTGCCCTTGAACAAGGCTAATAATCCGAAATCGCCCCTATTAGGGCTGTGCGATATGACGATATCTATCGGATGGACAAAAAAAAGTTTATTGTTTCATATTATGCTCTATCGTTTATTTCATCGTTTACAGCAATATTTTTTCATCATTTGGATGACTGCAATCATATAACCCGCCACCAGGGATGCAGGCAAAAACGTGAATAACAGCATGGCGAGTGAAGGGGAGACAGAACCGGGTGGCTCCGAGCAGGAGTCTGTGTTCGTGTGTCACAATGCATCAGCGCAGTAGCTCAATATAATGATTCACATCCAATGGTCTAAAATCACTTGAATGTCCAAACTGGCAAGCCTTAAAATAAATACAATTGAAAAAGTTTAGTGAAGACGCAAGTAAAGTGTTCTGTCTTCAGGACTCGCATGTTGTCAGAGACAACGTGGCTTGTCTCGGCTCTATGTGTCACAGAAAATAGCTTGCGAGCACTGAAGTGCCATGTTTTCCATATTGATGTTATTGAATGGTGTAAAATCACTTGAATGTTCAAACTGGCAAGCCTTTAACACATACAATTAACAAACATTCGTGAGGACGCTGTCTGTGTGCGTTGACTCTGTGTTTGAGTTTGCCTCCGTGTTGCTTCCATGCCCCTGAATGGACGGGGCGGAGTCACGTGACTACATGCGCGGTAGTATGTTTTAAAGGGGAAAGTATTCACATGATTAAAAACCGAAATAACCGACATGGGAAAATTACGTAGGTTAGAGGTTCTGAATCTCAGTTTCAATTAATTGCCCAGCCCTACGTCAGGTACTAAAAATAAACCACAGAGTAAAACGTTAGAGCAGGCTTTTGCCCACGGCACTCCATATAACAGAGACTCATGAAGATGGAATGATTTGAATGGAGTCAATGTCTCGTTTCGTTATTGGATAATTCAGCGTTTGTGAATAAGTCTTTTAAATGAATGATTCAATGACAAACACTTCTAAATAGAGGAAGAAAAATAATCACATATGAATGAGTACATTTTTATCAAACAAGAGTCAAACAAAAAGCACAGGTTATTATTGAAGATTGTTCTCATCCATTAAATATTACATTTCAGCTTTTACCATCAAAAAGACGTTTTAGGCAACCTCAAGCAGGTAAAAAGGTGTATCAAATGTAATTTGTGCCAACTGCCGTTAGAATTTTAAATACTGGGATCTAAGTGTGAGGGGTGATGGTGTTACTTTGTGTGATGATATTGAATGTGTTTTTTTTGTGGTGAAGCAAAAGACAAATTTCCACTTGTGGACAATAAACTAACTAACTATGTAAAAAAATTGAAATGTAAAAAAATAAATAGTCCTTTCCATGTGGTCAATATATATATATATATAAACTATACATTTACAGAAAAGGTACTGTATCGTGATATATATCGTTATCGGGATATGAGATTTTGGTCATATCGCCCAGCCCTACCCCCTACACCCTAAAATAGGGCATTATTTGAGGGGACAGCCATTTGTAGTGGTGACCGGTGAGTGTGTGGCTACACGTCACGTCATAGTGGCCGTTATCGAGTGCACATATTCAATCCCACATTGCACCGCAATAATGAGTGTACAACTGATGTACGCTAAACAGCTGTCATTCACTCTTCAAGTGAACTGTAGTAGTGGACTAACGTAGGGAATAGTGATTGAGGGTTTAGGGGGTGATTTTGGACCTGGTTACCTGGTTCAGGTGTGTTTAATTAGGGTTGGAGCTAAACTCTGCATGACTTTGGCCCTTCAGGAGCAGGATTGGGCACCCCAAACTAAATTTTCAGATTCTGGGTTACCTAATAGTTGGGACTTATGATAATAAGTTGGGTAATACTAATAGAATATAGAAGCTATAAATTGAGGGCATGTCAAGATCACATGATTTAACTGGATTCCAATAATCCTCTTTTCAATAGGGATTCTCATACACTGTCCATCAGTGATTTAGATTTAATATATACAGATATGATAGTGTAAAATGTATGTATTGTTTTGCGGTCTTGTGACACTATCATCCAGTCAGCGTCATATGTCATGATGATGACTGTAGTTTAAGACTAATTAGTCATGCCATTTACGGTTTAGGTGCTTGGCTTGAAGACATACCTATCCACATCTCAGTTCCCATGAGCAAAGATGGAAGATTTATACTACTGGATTGTTTTCTCCAGGTAATGTAGATCTCTTTAGACACTGTCCACCTGGACCAAAAAGCACCTTCCTCAAGGGCACAAGGGAGATGGTTGATGATGGTTGATTTCCTCTAGGGTTTGAGTCCAGAGGCCAATCATTTAATGTCACCCCACACAAAACTGTCACTACAACCAAATCACAATCACTTATTTCTTCCAGTTATTCATGTCCTTGTGCAACATATCCATGGTTGTGTTTCCAATTAAAGGTTTCTGCTGTGTGCATTGACGTGGACAAATCATGGGTTCTGTTAAGAGAATTTCAGGTGATTTCTTATAATGGATTTTCAGAGTTCACTAGATTTTAATTACTTTGGTGTCTTTTCACCCACTCAAAGCTATTTGCAATGAATATTTTGGGCTTGACTGTTAAAACTTGTTGCCATAAAAATAAAGCTCTTCAGCCTTGCTTATGCTTTACAGGCAATAGGGTGGCCTGTCACACAATCTGTCACTCTGGCATTGACCGATGTTTCCAGCTCCAGTCCGCCCAATAAATAAACTTATGCTTTTAGGTTGCCCTTTGCTGTAAGCAGGCAGTCTTTCTCAAGCACACTGTTGTAAAAGTAGTTAGTCAATCATCGTCAGTGGTGGGTAAAGGCGACCATGCAGTCAGTATAGTTTTAGCCAACATAGATGACGCGTTAAATCAATATCTGAGCCTGTCTACTGTGAGGTCAATAAGGCTTATATGGGGCCAGCAGACACCTCTTAATGAGCTTTACATATATACCAATAGATCTTACTAATTGCCTAAATGGTATTTTTAATAGCTGTGGTGTAGGAAAGAGGATAGTTAGGTCATGGGGGTTCAATAGGCTTTGTTTAAATGTAATTGTTTAAATTGTAAGATTACACTGCCATAAAGCAGGCATACCTACTATACCACACAAGTTTGGCTCAGTTATAACAAGCATTGAGAATAACAGGATTTGTTTTGTGGATAGAGATTTGAAGTGATGTCTTGATTTGAAATGGACTTGGAAAAAGGTAGTAAAAAGTATAAAGTATAAGATATTAAAACAACCTAGGCTCAATATAAAAATGTGCCTTTACATACATTTTTGCAAGACGCCAAAAATGTACCTATGCATACAATTTACTGCAGTTTCCATCTCAAATTATAGGCACAGTATGTAAGTTTCACAGCTAGAGGTTGCTTTTTAAAAACGATAGGTGTGACGTGATGAAGTGAATGGAATCATGAGAGCTGTCAGCTTCACCTCCACAGCTGATGGAAACCGATTCAACGGGACTCACTCGATAGCAGAAATCATGTTCATGGGTGAGCTAATGTATTCCATGCCGCTCCTTTCGTTTTGTTGTTTATTTTACGATTAAAGTTACGTTTAATGTCCGAGCTCCTTCTTCCCTGAACTTGAACTTTGTTACAGTTGCGTAACATTAATTTATTTCATTCTAATAAAACAATCACAAGTGCTAAATTAATATTCATACAGGTCACTTTATTTGACAAATTAAAATAGTTGGGTAACGCAGTGCTGTTTTTTGTTGTCAAAACAATCATACTAAATACGATTGAGTTATGCAAGTTGCAAGTTATGTTATAACGTTACTCTATGCGTTCACTCGGAGGCTGGTGTCAGACACTTGTTGCACATTGCGGTAGTCTAGAATATCATATTAATACAAGCCGGATGACTTGTGTTGCTAAATGGCATGCAATTAATTTTAAAATATATTGTATGCTGGAAATGCTGTATTACTGTTACTATAAATAAAGCTCTTTCTGATCATGCTGTTAGCCACTTGACAAAATATTCTTGTCCTGAGGCATGGTTCAAAGATTTTATACTTGCGGTAAATCAAGAAAACAAGAGATTCAAACAATATGACCATCCGTGTTTAACTATATAACGATTAGTTTTCTGTCAACAAAAGTATCCAAACAGTTGCTCACTTGTCTAATAAAACAAATAATCTATTAAATCTTCTTTAATGTTTCCATTGGAAATCCAGGGTAGTGCGGATATGATGTCATTGACAGGCAACGCAATGACACGGTCCGTTACACTGGTTAAACGCATACCTTTGGTCTTTAGCGACCCGGGAAGTCATTCACTACCTTCCCCCTCATTCATTTTTAAAATGTACACATCAACCTTCTAAGTATTCCTGAATCTATTCATTATAAACAATATAACAAGAAAAAAAATACAATTATAAAAGAATGTCTGCTTTCTAATTAAAGTGTATAGGGTCACAAGCGACCCAAGGTATGTAGGTATGTAATAGTGTAAGTATATTTTTTGTCTGTTGAACAATTGAGTAAGTGCAATTCACCTTTATTCCTCAAGGTGGCAATGTCTGACACAATAATGGCGTGAGATATGAAAATGATAGTTATAATATTGTTGAGATGGCGAATATGAGCTAGAGGCTGAATGTGCTGGGAAATTAGCTTTAATGAGGACAGTGATGATGGTATAAATCATCTGCTCAAACTGAACCCTTCCAAGCTCCAAAATGTAAAAAAATATGCTTTATTTTATTCTTTTGTATTTGCTATTAAAATATCAAGAGTGTTTTATACTATTTCGGTAGTTAGAGAGCCATCCGTGTTAGATATTGTTCCGGGTCGCTAAAGACCCGAACATGTAATAATGGTTGGCGAAACATTCATGCATTTTAAGGGTTAAAATAACTGATTTATCTGGATTTAAACATTGTTGGAAACATTTAAGTTAATGTAAGTGCACAAGTCATGAAAATATATATATATTTTTTTGTGGTTTGTGGATATTTTAATCCAGAATTCTCACATATTGTACCTTCAATTTTAGTGGCAGTAAAACTTTTATAATATTAATCATGAGTATTTTCACGCAGATTCTTGCATAATACTAAGTTGTGACCTCCAAACACTTACCATAGTGCATGATTTGTAAACAAATACATTTTGATGTTTGTATCACATAATCAGTTCCATATGTGTGACGTTGTAAACTTGATCTGCAGCTCACCTGGTACCGCATTACACTTGTGAGTCATCGGGTCCGAATCACGAAACACAAGCCACGATACAAGAGCTCAAAGATATTTAGAAGCAACTAAAATGGCATGGTTGCTTCAGCAAATGCGTTTTTATCTCATATTTGCTTTTGTTAACTATCCGTTAGGTTTAGGGTACGTTATTTTTTTAGCACCTCTCATACCTAAACTGCTGCGATACGTACAACAACCAACATAATAAAAATGTTCAGATTCACATTCATCTGTTATGGTTAACTGAACATGCTTTTAGCGCCACTCACTGGACATTTCACTTTGAAAGCATTGCGAAACCTGCATGAAACAACATATCATTTCGCACAAATGTCGCCACAGGCACAATTTTCCAATGCGCCTGGTTGTTTTAATAAGTGCTGATACCTGCAGATACCCTGAGAGTAGAGACACGTCATAGTGACTTCATTATTTTTTCATATTATAGTAATGAGAATGGATTTTGTTCACATTTCAATGTTCCGTCATTTAAAACTGATGAAGCCCTGGCATTTTGTGACCATCTGAATGAATAAAAACCTTCACAGAGAAGTCAACCTTCACCTTCAGTCATGCAACTGAAATGTGGAAGTAGATTACTGAGGAAACCAAAGTAGGGCAACATTTTCAACGGCACCTCAGTTTTTCAATTTCATAACATGAGGGTCTTTAACAAACATAAATGTAATCTTTTAGATGTTGAAATTGGTAACAAAAATGTGTAATGTCTTGCATGTGTGCTCCACCCTGGTTAACACAAAAGTACTATGGGGACAGATCTATCTTAGCATCTGATGGAATCTTGCCACAGGGCAGAAAAAGATTTTTACGTTGCACTTTAGTAGTAGATCTAGAAATAATTGATTAATTCTAGAGAAATGATTTGAGAAGATTGGAGTGCTCTAACCAGTGACAGTAAACCAAATCTCATTCGTTCTTTTGCTCTGAAAATATTTCTGCTTCTTATAGTGCCCTATAGTTCTTTATCCCATCCATTTCTACGGAAGTCTCCAATTTATCAGCAAGAATGAGGAATTGGGAGATGTCTCTGGCTCTGATTGACCCCTTAGTGGGGGTTATTTCAAAGGTCACAGAAGGCATTGGACCCCCGGCTGATCGCCCCCTCAAGATTCAAACTCTTTCTTCATTCCGTGCTCCATAAACCTTGCAGCTAATGGGCTAAACCCAGGGAACAACAGCACAGGTCGGTCAGGAGGTTCCTGGGGGACGGAGCGGGGCTGCTCTCGTGTCAGACTATGCGGTGTGTGAAAGCTGTGTGGTTGGCAGGCACCCCAGTGAGCCCTGTTCCTCCTCTAATTCATGACCAGAATGAGGATGGGATTGAGGCGCTGAAACCAATTTAGTTTAGGGCCCTGGTGGGTGGATCCTCATGGGGTTTGCCTTCTCTAAAGAGGTTCTAAGGCTTATCCAGAGGACAAGGTCAATGATTAAGGCTGAAGCTCTGATGATGACTCTGTCAGAGATGTGAAGAGTCTTTACAAGAGCTTGTTTTAAGCTAATGTGCCATAACTGAAATAGTCAGGATAGTTACACTGTCTTCCCAAGTATTGTAAGTGCTGTAAAAGTACAATACTCTTCAAAAGCTTGGGGTAGGTAAGATTTTTTTATGTTTTTGTAAGTATATTTTGCTTAGTGCATTTATTTGATAAAAAATACAATAAAACCAGTAATATTTAGAAATATTTTTGCAACTTAAAATAATGTTTTTATTTGAAAATATTTAAAAAGTTTTATTTATTCCTGTGATGCAAAGCTGAATTTTTTTAGCATCATTACTGCAGACTTCAGTGTCAAATGATCCTTTAAAAATCATCCTAATATGCTGATTTGCTGCTCAAGTAATGTTTTTTTATTTATTTTTTTTATCATCAATGTTGAAAACAGTTGTGCTGGTCAATATATTGTGGATAAATAAATTTTATTTATTTGAAATATAATGTTCTAATAATGTCACTTTTGATCAATTTAATGAATAAACTCAAAGTATTTATTAATATATATATATATATATATACGCTCACCTAAAGGATTATTGGGAACACCTGTTCAATTTCTCATTAATGCAATTATCTAATCAACCAATCACATGGCAGTTGCTTCAATGCATTTAGGGGTGTGATCCTGGTCAAGACAATCTCCTGAACTCCAAACTGAATGTCAGAATGGGAAAGAAAGGTGATTTAAGCAATTTTGAGCGTGGCATGGTTGTTGGTGCCAGACGGGTCGGTCTGAGTATTTCACAATCTGCTCAGTTACTGGGATTTTCACGCACAACCATTTCTAGAGTTTACAAAGAATGGTGTGAAAAGGGAAAAACATCCAGTATGCGGCAGTCCTGTGGGCGAAAATGCCTTGTTGCAGCTAGAGGTCAGAGGAGAATGGGCCAACTGATTCAAGCTGATAGAAGAGCAACTTTGACTGAAATAACCACTCGTTACAACCGAGGTATGCAGCAAAGCATTTGTGAAGCCACAACACGCACAACCTTGAGGCGGATGGGCTACAACAGCAGAAGACCCCACCGGGTACCACTCATCTCCACTACAAATAGGAAAAAAAAGCTACAATTTGCACGAGCTCACCAAAATTAGACAGTTGAAGACTGGAAAAATGTTGCCTGGTCTGATGAGTCTCGATTTCTGTTGAGACATTCAGATGGTAGAGTCAGAATTTGGCGTAAACAGAATGAGAACATGGATCCATCATGCCTTGTTACCACTGTGCAGGCTGGTGGTGGTGGTGTAATGGTGTGGGGGATGTTTTCTTGGTACATTTTAGGCCCTTTAGTGCCAATTGGGCATCGTTTAAATGCCACGGCCTACCTGAGCATTGTTTCTGACCATGTCCATCCCTTTATGACCACCATATACCCATCCTCTGATGGCTACTTCCAGCAGGATAATGCACCATGTCACAAAGCTCGAATAATTTCAAATTGGTTTCTTGAACATGACAATGAGTTCACTGTACTAAAATGGCCCCCACAGTCACCAGATCTCAACCCAATAGAGCATCTTTGGGATGTGGTGGAACGGGAGCTTCGTGCCCTGGATGTGCATCCCACAAATCTCCATCAACTGCAAGATGCTATCCTATCAATATGGGCCAACATTTCTAAAGAATGCTTTCAGCACCTTGTTGAATCAATGCCACGTAGAATTAAGGCAGTTCTGAAGGCGAAAGGAGGTCAAACACAGTATTAGTATGGTGTTCCTAATAATCCTTTAGGTGAGTGTATATATATATATAGCATAGACTCCACTAGACCCCTGAAGGTGTGCTGTGGTATCTGGCACCAAGATGTTAGCAGCAGATCCTTTAAGTCCTGTAAGTTGCGAGGTGGGGCCTCCATGGATCGGACTTGTTTGTTCAGGACATCCCACAGATGCTCGATTGGATTGAGATCTGGGAAATTTAGAGGCCAAGTCAACACCTCAAACTCGTTGTTGTGCTCCTCAAACCATTCCTGAACCATTTTTGCTTTGTGGCAGGACGCATTATCCTGCTGAAAGAGACCACAGCCACCAGGGAATACCGTTTCCATTAAAGGGTGTACATGGTTTGCAACAATGCTTAGGTAGGTGGTACGTGCCAAAGTAACATCCACATTGATGGCAGGACCCAAGGTTTCCCAGCAGAACATTCCCGAAAGCACTGCCTCCGCCGGCTTGCCTTCTTCCCATAGTGCATCCTCGTTTTATGTGTTCCCCACTGTGTATTCTGACACCTTTCTATCAGAACCAGCATTAACTTCTTGAACAATTTGAGCAGTAGCTCGTGTGTTTGATCACAGAAAACATGATTCATCAAACCAGGCCACCTTCTTCCATTGCTCCGTGGTCCAGTTCTGATGCTCACGTGCCCACTGTTGGTGCTTTCGGCCATGGACAGGGGTCAGCATGGGCACCCTGACTGGTCTGCGGCTATGCAGCCCCATACGCAACAAACTGCGATGCTCTGTGTACTCTGACACCTTTCTATCAGAACCAGCATTAACTTCTTGAGCAATTTGATCTACAGTAGCTCATCTGTTTGATCGGACCACACGGGCCAGCCTTCGCTCCCCACGTGCATCAATGAGCCTTGGCCACCCATGACCATGTCGCCGGTTCACCACTGTTCCTTCCTTAGACCATTTTTGATAGATACTGACCACTGCAGACCGGGAACACCCCACAAGAGCTGCAGTTTTGGAGATGCTCTGACCCAATCGTCTAGCCATCACAATTTGGCCCTTGTCAAACTCACTGAAATCCTTACGCTTGTCCATTTTTCCTGCTTCTAACACATCAACTTTGAGGACAAAATGTTCACTTGCTGCCTAATATATCCCACCCACTAACAGGTGCCGTGATGAAGAGATAATCAGTGTTATTCACTTAATAATGTTATGCCTGATCGGTATATATATATATATATATATATATATATATATATATTAAACTAAAACTAAAATGTCATAGTTATTGTTTAATAACTGGAAGTCATAGATACTATATTAAAATGTATTTATTTATTAAATGGAGAAAGCTATCCTTAACATGTTATTTCTTTTCTAACTATAAGAGGATGCTTAACAAAGTAGTCAATTATAATATTTATATGGATATTTTCAATCATCATGGAAGTTTTAATAAGTGAAACATCATCATTCATATGTCAATGCAAACACATGTGGAGAACAGCAGCAAAAACTACTTTATACATGTAAAACGAAATCCATAAAGTGTGGGGAAAGTTGTTTTACTATTAATTTAGTGCACATTCTAGTTGTGTGTTTGCAGTGTTCTCCTTTGGTATGCAGTTTGGTAAATATAGAAGCTTTCACATGACAGGCTCTATTGTGTTGAACATGTAGCACCACATTTTTTTAGAGCTGCTTTATTATCTATTAAGACCATACAAAACCGTATTTGTTATCTTTCAGCATGACCCAAGTCAGCAGATTGAACCACCGAAGCTGGAGATGCTAATGATTTAACATTGTTGCTTATCCAGGAAAGTTTAACAAGAGCAGAATGTTATTATCTGCTTTTGGGCAGAAGTCAGATATAGATGGTAGAAGATAAAAAGCTCTCTAAAGAAACTAAAATAGTAAAGGATTTTTTTTCCTGGTAGTCTCACTTGTTTGAAGTACCAGGCAAAGAAACGTTGACATGAGATTTGGCAGCCTTGCAGCACGGAGGCCTTCAGCATGATGAATAATTGATGTGAAAATCTCAGTTTAATCGTTTATTTTTCTCTCGCTCCTTTGCTCTGCCGTTGCATGCATGTTTTTAGGGTCTGCATTGTCTTTCATTCCTGTGGGACAACTGCATGCTTTCATGTATTCCCCTTACATTTCAAAGACAGCATGTTTCCCATTGTTACATTTTTTATTTAGTTTTGTCTCACTACTGAACAACATTTGCGGTTTGATACTCTTTAACTGCTCACACGAAATATTTTTGATTATGTGTTATATGCAATTATATGTTAGCGGTGTACTAAATTAATAAAATATGATTTTACATAAATTTAGTAATTGCGTTATTTAAAGGGGACCTATTGTGCCCCTTTTTACAAGATGTAATATAAGTCTCAGTGTCCCCAGAATGTGTCTGTAAAGTTTCAGCTCAAAATATCCCACAGATCATTTATTATACCATGTTGTAAATGGCCATTTTTGAATGGAAGGAAAAACATGCTTTTTTGTGCATGTATCTTTAAATGTAAATGAGCTGCTGCTCCCCACCCCACTTTCCAGAAGAGGGCGGAGCCTGTATAGCTCGTGCCTCGGATACTCTGCCAAAAACTAAAACATCTGTTTGGTTTTGATTATCATCTCCATCGCGAAACGCTCACGTGACATTGCAGTTCTTCATCCGCAAGAAAGTTTATTATCTGCAAGCCATATATCAGTTTAAACTTCTGATATATGGTTTTCTGAGCGCACACATCCAAAGATCACGCACAGAAAGCTGGATGTCAGACGGCGTGTCTCGTGAGTATTAAACTAAGTTCTCTTTCACATCTTATTGCGCTTAAACTGTCTAATACACATAAGGTTATGTCAAAAACACACAAAGTTCACATAAACACAGTCGTTTATGTATGTGAACATAAACAGCACGTAAAGAAATCGCATGTGTATATTAGAGCTGAGTATTAAAGTTAAAGCAGGGTAATATACAGTACCTATTGCTAAATATGCTATTGAATAACTTTAGTAGCTTTAATAAGAATACATTTCTTACTTGAATGTTGCTGTTAAATGCTCTGGCGAGGAGATAAACATGGCGGACGATGTACAGCTCACTGAGGGGAGGAGCTATGCTAATAGGGGCGGAGTCCGTCAGCAGTCGTGGGCGGGGCCTAAGCATATGTGACATCAAACTGCTAGAATCTGAAAAAAGAGGAGTGGGTTGATTTTTACCATTATAGGGTGGTTGTGTACACACGGCCGACACTTATTTATGTTCAAACTCCATGTAAAAGTTTGATAATAGGTGCATAATAGGTCCCCTTTAAAGAACCTCCAAACCGTAATATTAAATTGAATACTATTATTAAATGTAATTATGCATTTTTATATATTTAATAAACCCTAAACTCCTGTCACACAGTTTGTCCCGCATAAATTACACCTCAATCATGCAATATGTGTCTGGGAAATGGCATTGGTTGCTTGTATTTCTTGTCCACCCACACAAAGTCATAGCATAATCAGTGTCCACCTCCATCTCTTGCTTCTATCTCTGGATTTATTTCACCTTCGGTTCAAGTTGTCAGACTGAATGCATCCCCGGTTACTGAATTCTCATTTTCAGTCCACCTTATATTCTTGACTTTTCAGCCTTGTCTTAAAGTTCAACAGACTCAACTTTCAGTATCATAATTTTCTGCAGTCTACGACTAAGTTCTTGAGTTCTTGAACTCTGAACATCTCAACAAACGCCCTTTGGTTAACCATTAGCTCTTTTAGCACCTGAACCATGAAACTTTTTAGAGCTGAAGGTGAGTCGTTACTCTGTTGCAAGACCTAGTTAGTTGCCTACGGAGGTAGAATCTTAACACATCGCAGGCGCGCTCACATTGCAAAGACATTTCCAAAAGGTGGGCATCCTAATTATGCTTACTCCTACAATACCTTGCTTTCACAGCATCATATGCACCCTATTGTGTAAAAAGTAATTACAGAATGCTCAGTAAAACAATAAATCCAAGATGGCGGAGAAAAGAAAAATGTCATAAATATAAAAATAGATAATTATTCAATAGGAATACTGATAAGAATAAATTTAAATAGTTCAGTATAATTCTGTTTGTATATAATATAACCATGAGAGATGTGTTTTTATGTTTCCTACAGTAACATGCATTTAGCTTAGCAACATGCTAAGACAAAACTTTATTGAAATTGAGTCAAGTTTCCTGTGTGTGTTTTTGTTGAAACATACACTATAAAAAAGTTGTTGTCTCAACTTTGAGTGGTCTTTTTACTCCAATAAGAAAATATCTTTACTCACCAAATTTGACAATTGTGAAAATTATTTGCGTAGAAATTGAAAATAAGTGTGTAAAATCTATTTTAAAACATTTAAAAACTGAAAATGATATTACCAGTATATGTTTCACATTCTTTCTGGGAAAAGAAAGCATCACTACAACTTCTGAAAGTGAACAACAGTGTTTTATCATCATTACATAAAAAATAATGTCACAAATCTGACAATGTCATTTTAAAGGTGTAGTGTGTAATATTTATGAGGATCAGAAATGCAATATAATATACATAACTATGTTTTCAGTGGTGTATTAAGACCTTACATAATGAACGGTTATGTTTCATTACCTTAGAATGAGCCGTTTATATCTACACACACCGCGGGTCCCCTTACAGTGAAGTCGCCATTTTGCACCGTCATGTTTCTACAGTAGCCCTAAACGGACAAACTTCTCAACAGAATGCTAGCTACTCTCTGCTCTCTCTGACGACGACATCTTTGTCCTGTGTCGGCCACTGTAGCTTCTCTATGTGCTTTGAAAGGGAGGGGTGAGCGGTGGACGGTTGCAATTCACAACCTCACCACTAGATGCCACAAAAATTTACACACTGCACCTTTAACAGCAATGTTAAAAGAATAATAATACTTAAATACATCAATTATTTGCTAAACTTGTTAATATATAGTTATATCAAGCTGAAAACTTAACATCAAGAACATCCAGGTAAATAAAAACACCTAAAATTAGGGGTGGGCAATTAGTTATTTTTGTTATTTTAATTTATCTTTGTTATTAAAAATAAGAACAACGAGGCAAATGACAAACAATAAGACAAATACAATAAAACAAAATACAAATGAAATAAACAGTGTTTTAAGTCTTTCAGGTAGGCCTACATTAGATCTTTTTAACAGTAGCATTCAAGTTAAAACAATACAGAAACTGGATAATCAAATGTAAAAATAAAACACTGCATAGTCTTCACATGAATTAAATATACACTGATTCATATTAAAGCTACAAAAGTTATTCAGTCAAGAGCAGTGAGTAATGTTCTCTTTTTCTTTGTTGTTTTACAGACAGCAGCAGGTTTACTGTATTAGGCTGCTGTCACTTTTGGACCTAATGCATGGATCCTATTGACACACTTCCGATTTATTTTTCGCAACTGTTTGCGTTCACTGAAGATTTAACCGATTGTGTTTGCATGAATACTCACCAAGACAGGCATTTGACATAAATGTGTGTATTTGACTGTTTGAGTGCAATAAGCCGCGGAAGAGAACTGTGCGTGCACTTCGGGTGTGTTTGCGAGTACAGCAATGAGTTATTTTCTGCAGATTATTGTGCTTAACTCTTTTTAACATCAAGCATTTCACATGTAAGTAACAGTCGAAGTCAAACTTTTTGAAGTAGCCTATTAAAATAATTCAGGTATCGCAAGCCTTTGCAATATGCATATCGCGATGTACATTTGCGATATTTCAATAATTTCGATATATTGTGCAGTCCTAGAAACAACTAAACCTCAAAATTTAGCAGTGAATGTATGACAAAGAGTTTTGAAGATGTCCATATTTTCACATTCAAGTAAATGCTTGATAGAATAGAAATAACTGTCTGGGGGCATAAACAAAATGGCCGCTGAGTGAACTGACTTGCTTAAAAGAACTGTATTTGTGTAGTCTAATGTACAGTTGTCTCAGAGACTATCAGTATGAATTTTCATGCAGTTTGTGTGAAGAAACTGACATAAAGACTAGTGACTGTTCACTTGTAAGGTATCGTTTAAAGGGATAGTTCATACAAAAATGAAAATTACCCCATGATTTACTCACCCTCAAGTCATCCTAGTTGTATATGACTTTCTTCTTTCAGACGAATACAATCGGAGTTATATTAAAAAATATCCTGGCTCTTCCAAGGCAGTGAAGGGGAGCCCAACTTTCTGCTTAAGTTGAATATGGAAGGCAGTCCGCCAGAAGCTAGATGTTTTACTTTATAACATGTTAAATATGGATATATATTTCTTACAAAACCCATTGATTCGCTTCAGAAGGCCTTTATTAACCCCCTGGAGCCGTGTGGAGTACTTTTATAATGGATAGATGCACTTTTTTGGGCTTCAAATTTTGGGCTGCCATTATAAAGCTTGGAAGAGCCAGGACATTTTTTAATGTAACTCGGATTGTATTCGTCTGAAAGAAGAATGTCATATACACCTAGGATGGCTTGAGGGTGAGTAAATCATGGGGTACATTTTTTTTTTGGGTGAACTATCCCTTTAACTGTTGGTAAGGCTGAAATTGATGTTACCACAACAATATACCAGCTTGGATAAAACTAATTGGACACCAGTGTCTGTCCATGAGCAAATGTAGAGGTAACACAGAAAAACATGCGTATTTGTATGTTTGCGTATGCTAGTTGCTATTTTTTCAGCCATTTTTGTTTGCAATATGCATCAGTGAACGGACTGTGGGTGATCTGTAACGATGCCATCTGACTCCAAAATCATCTCTGGCTTACACCCCAGATTCAGAAGTCATTGCAGGCTCTCTCCTGAGAAACACGCTAGTCTACCCTGGTTACTGTCTCTATGTTTGCAGTTCATAATGCACTGTCTCCTATTGAAAAACAACCCATGGCCCTCAGTTCACATTGATTTTTATCAGCCTGCCGGCCCGATGATTGATCTCCCCTGCAAAAGCATCGATTTCCCCCGCTCACCCTTTTAGCCCCTTTGTCCGAGACTACAAATGGACTGCAGACACTTTTCTATTGTTATAAATGGAAAAAAGGGGTCCAAGCCTCCCAATAAATGACAGCACCACCAGCTGCCCGCTGCAAGTTGCACAGTACTGTTGTTCTGTTTATGACTGTTAATCAGTTTTTTGTACCTGCTGGCTTGGCAAGATAGAAGCAAGCATGGAACTGTGTTGTCATCGATGGGAAGCCTTCAGAGGTGGAGCTGATGACTAATAGTCAACATATGCCATGGCAGTGGACAGATTGCGTGTGCGTGTATGTATGTGTGTGTGTTTGATATTGAAGTGCTCCAATACCTTGAGCCCAATGAAAAAAGTAGTTGAAAGACCCTATGAAGTGGTTCGATGAACATTATTTTCTTTTTTGTGTTGACGTCTTGCCTATTGAAAATGGATTTGTAGTAGAACATATTCAATAAAAAAATGTAATAGCTATATCTAGTCAGAAGCAAGTTTTGTAGCGAAGCAATAGAAGAACCATTTTGGGTTCATTACTGTGAATAGTTCTACCAGAAAGACTCAGGAGGCCAGATGAAGTACATAAAGTAACAAGTTTATTAACAGACCAGCAAGTATTATAATTAGAGGTTCTTTGGCATAGGCCCCGTCCGTAGCTCTCGTCTCGAGGGTAACGGACTCTGCATTTCCTGCCTGAAGATGAAGGCAGGGGCACAGCCGAACCCCTGGGATGTATAGGCGGGGACCATCCTGGTGGTGGTGGGGAGGATGGAGGTAATGTTGGCGTCAGCCTCTGCGAACTCAGACATGTGTAAGTGACCATCTTTTATACTCTGAGAATTAGGACATGATTGGTTAGGTCTGAATATGATGAGTGACATAACATTGAATCTTCCTGGCAGAACTTTACGCTAGAGCTTTCATTTCTTAACCCTTTGACATGTTTGATCAGTCTTGGCTGATGCCTGGAGTGTACGATCACACCGGTGTGATTAGAACGTTCAGTGCATCACGTGATCAACTGCTAAATTCAAATGTGCTTTGGCTGGCGCTAAGCCAGAGACGGATTGTCTCAACGCTTGTCACATATCACAATTATTCAGTGTTTTCAACTATATAATGTTTATTTTACGTTTCAGACATTTATATACATGGTAACACCATAGACTGTAAAAAAATATGAACGTAGTATCCGTGACGTCACCCGTAGGTTTCTGAAAAGCAGTTTTGACCACCACCCGTCACTCCCGGATAACTGAAAATGGGCAAAGAGGCGGGACATGGATGGAGCTGAGGTGCCACAGTTGTCATGATGGGCAAAATTAGCTATATAGACCAAAACAACTTTTTGTACCAGGATGTAAACATATTTCTTTCTGTTGTAAAGTTGGGCATTTTAACATGGGGAGATACAGATTTGACTCCCTTTTGGAGCCTGTCTCTAATGGCCAGTCGATGAATTGCAGTTTAAGTCACTTCCATGTTGGCTTCAAGAGAGACCAGGAGAGGTTGCTGCTTGGGTAACACTTTAGATTAGGGTCCAATTCTCACTATTAACTAGTTGCTTATTAGCATGCATATTACTAGGATATTGGCTGTTTATTAGTACTTATAAAGCACATATTTATGCCTTATTCTGCATGACCATATTCTACATCCCTTAACCCTACCCAATACCTAAACTTAACAACTACCTTACTAACTATTAATAAGCAGTAATTAGCAGTTTGAGGCAAAAAAAAAAAATCGTAGTTAATAGTTAGTTAATAGTGACCCTAGTAAAGCCAAGTCTAGTCGCTTTAATTTATATAGCGTTTTTTACAATATAGATTGTTTCAAAGCAGCTTTACAGTGATAATAGGAAATTAATGCAACAAAGTTTGTTTTGGCAGTACATCAGCTCTAGAAGAAAGTTATTGTCCAGTTTAAGTAAGTTCAGCGCTGATTCATTTCTGTTGTAAAAATCACTAGTTATTAATTTAATCTAAAGTGTAAAATACACATACTAGCAAAAAATACATTTAAAATGTGTTAAATACACACTGATGTCTATGGAAGCAGCAATAATAATCAATTCTAATTTGACGATGTGTTTTATTCATATCAGATAAACATGGTATAGGTAACTATATAGTGTACTCTATTTTTCTCCCAGTTCACCGGCCACTTACTTTCATGTATTTCGGGAGAAGTGGGTGAATTTACATGTAGTAAATCTGACAGATCTGATTCTCTGAATTGCGGTGCAAACTAAATAAAAATTTGCTTTTGGCCATGGACGTTAAAGGTTCTTCATGGAACCATCGATGCCAATAATTTAAAAAAATTGTGGAAAATGTGGACCGTGGTTTTCAAGACGCAAATTTATGATGTAGTAGAATGTCCCAAAACTTGCCTACTCTTCTGCTTATGCTTTTTTTCACAAAAAGAGGACATAGTTTTAATTAGGGTATGCGAATTGGGAGGCAGCAATGCACTAAAAAACCAACTCAATGATGATGCAACATTTTTATGAATCAATTATTGACTGGTAAAACAACAATGCAACATTATTTCGTAACTTGTTTATTTTCTTCATTATAACTGATTTTCCCAATGGACAGTCCTTTGAAAACTCATACAGTTCAACATTTTCACTCAACATTTCATCATGATTAGCTTAATGATCAATGCATCATGGGAAACGCTCAAGAGGGTGTGTGTCCTTCACACTGCTTTCATCCTGCTGCGAACGTGGCCCCAATTGATATTGGCATTCTTAATTTACACTCTCATCATTAAAGTCTTGTATTTTCGGCAAACTCTTTGATGGGCATTGTTAGCCTGACTGCACTTTATGCCTTCAAGCCCTTTTTCAATTTATTTTTCGCTTTAATTTTTCTTCTCAGTCTCACAAAAACATACTGTGTTGGTACAATGACAAGGAATTTGTGTTTCTTAATGATTCCTGTGTTCATATAGCATACACATACTTCAAAGTGTGCATATCGTTGGAGGCAGGCTGTTAGTTTATAGTGATTATATGCAATACAGTAGTTACGTTAAAGTAGTCACCTTTAGGGGGCGCTATAAATGAAAAAATACTATAACCCTGCAACCGTTTGATCCAAGAAGTTAAAAATGGGTGCGCATCATCTTTAGTACACATGCTAACATATTCTTTAAAAATGACTTTTAAAAAACATGGCCGACAGCCAGTCAAATTTCAGCAGTTAAAAATGTCAGATCAAAATGGCTGACTACAAAAATAGACATGTTCATACATAGTGTCAGAACGAAGCTGTGTACTAAAGAATTGCTGCTAGGTGGCACTATAAGCTAATAATATTTATTATAATTATAATATTTAGTATTATTATAAATATTGTATAGTTTTAGTGCTGTCAAATCGATTAATCACAATTAATCGCATCTAACATTAAAGTTTGTGTTTATATAATACAGTATGTGTGTGTTTATATTATATATATATATATATATATATATATATATACACATTTTAATTATTGGTGAAAATTACAGTATGTACCATGCTACACTGTAAATTCTAACAAGTTCAGTTTACTTAAAAAAAAAGTTTGGAAACCGATTGCCTTATTTTTGCAAAGCAAACTTAAAGGGAAAACTGAAGTTAATTTAATAATCAGCTAAAAGTAAAGAAAGCTAACACCTCCCAAGTAAATTAAGTTCCCATTCAGTCGGTCACTCTCGACGCCACGTCGGAGTACCGACGAATAGGAATCTCGCTAGCGAGAGCCAATCTACTTCGAGTGTAACTAAACGAGCCAATGCACATTGGCATGCAATGATTGCACCAGCTGCTCATGCCACTCCGTGTGGGTATAAATGAGGCACAGGTGCTTGCATCAAATTAGCTTTTTGCTTCGGAGCCGAGTGGTGGATGGTTTGTCCTGAAATCACTCTCTACAAAGCATGTGTTAACATTTTAACGAGTCAAGCTCTTCGGATGGATCTCTCCTCGTTTGGTGTTGGAGTGACGGCACTGCAGCGGGGTCGATTTTCTCTCTTTTTCTATTTTGTTTTATTGAGCAAAAACAAAAGGCTGTTCTCACAGCTGGTTCGGTGCGCTGTAAAGAGTGCTGAAAAGCCGTTTTCATGGCTGGTAAGAGATCGCCTTCTATGAGAGAGAGAGCGCGCATGACAGGCTGCACTTTTTCCCTGTCTGTGTCGCCGCGACTATTCCCCTGTGTGCTTCAGCACCGCGGAGTGCAGTTTCCCTAGAAGAGCTACACAGATAGAGCTTGCGTCTTTTTAAAGATGACATTCTACCTGTGTGTTTCTGGTTGCGGTTGTTTCCTGTCCTCACTGACGGCCACGAGCACTGTTTCACATGTCTGGGCGTATGCATGCTGAGACTGTTCGTGGGTGGTTCACGTTTTCTAATGAGAACATGACCACGTCGGCACGCCGGTCGCGACTCTTCTTTCTCCGGGAAGCTTGAGTCCCCTTTGTTGTTGGCCAGCCGCCGCTCGTGTGTAAAAGCACAGCCGCGGGTCTGCTCGACACTCTGGGAGACCGCGGAGATCAGCGAGAGCTGCCCGCCGGGGAAAACCCGGTGGGACCTCACGCTTCTCTACGTGTCGTGTGCCGTCGAGTGCCGGGCTGCAGCGCGGGTTGTCACGGCAACCCAGCGCTCACTCGCCACTCTAGGTGCGCTGTCCCCTTGCCTATTTCCCGTTGTAGCGCCCTCCCTGGTGGCCAACAGGAGAGGTCTACTTCAGTGAAATCGCTGGGGTGACCTGAGGAGTGGAGGGCTTCTCCTTCGGGGAACCAACCCCCTAGGGCCCCTCCCCCTCTAGCGCACTGCAAGCTGTGCAGCTTCTGGATGGAACTGCTGGTCCTTCTTATGGAGGAACCTAGCATTTCATTTGGGGCTCCAGCTGAGGATCAGATGTCAATCACTGCATCGGAGAGAGGGCTGTTGTGCTCTGGAAATGAGGATGATGCTGAGCCCACTGTAATGGTGTGTGCTTTGCTGAGTCAGATTCAGAGTTAATAGCCATGCTTTCCCGGGATCTTTCCCGGATGTGCATGGAAAACTTGGCAGTATGGAACGCCAGGGGGGCCAAACTGCATAAGTTTTCCTCTCTCACTACCCTCAACGGTGGGGTGGCTGTGCGCAGACCACCTCCGCCCTGCACTTTAATGCACGAGGGTAGTTCTGAGTCGGGGTTGAGCTGCGCATGTTGACTAACCGTGATCAAAGTCACGGCGCAGGCCCTCGGCCAGACGATGTCCACCTCGGTGGTCCAGAAACGCCCCCTGGCTTGCCTTGCTGAGGTGTGAGTGGTCGTCAAAGTGCGCTTTCTCGATGCTCCCATCTCACAAGGTAGCCTTTTCGGTGACACTGTTGAGAACTGGGCCCAGCAGTTCTTTGCAGTCGGTAGCAGGCTGAGGCAATCAAGAGCTTCCCCCGACGTACCACAAGAGTGCCTCGTGGGTTGCCCCTCAGTCTGCTCGTCGCCAAAGGCGTCGTCCCCTGCAAAAAAAAAAAAAAAAAAAACTTCGGCACAGCCTGCTCTACTGTGTCCGACGCAGGAAGGCGACGCCACCCGTCTCTGCTGCTGTTTAAGCAGTCGGTGAAACATCACCTCTGAGACGGGTGACCTGGAGATGGGCGGGGCTGCTCTTCCCCGGAGGAGGGCCGGGCAGAGAATCTTTTGAGTCAAAAATCTGTTCTGCCGCTGGTGTCACAACCAGTGGTACCCCAATTCTCCAAAAAAAAAAAAAAAAAAAAAAAAAAAAAAGAGCAGTTCCTCTATCTCTGGGTCCCAAGGGGGTTCGGAGAGCTGTGGACGGTCCAACGCCGGACCACACTCATCCTCCTCCTTCGCCAGCGGGCAGCAGTGGACGGTTCGAGGACGCAACCAAGCCTTCTCACGTACCCTCTGCCCACTCGTGGAATCAGGTAAGTGTTGCAATGCACACTCACACCCCGCTGCGGGCCGCCTCCACGAGACAGCCGCCCCAGCCCGGTACCTGCATTCCACCTCGCTGCCCCACGGTGGGTACGCCGGTGGTCCCTTTGGTCCCGCTTGCACGGTCTCGGCGAGCCTGGTTAGCGCTCCCCAGTCCGTCTCGCTGGCTCATTCGGACCATCAGGCTCGGCTATGCGATTCAGTTCGCCCGGCGCCCCCCCCAGGTTCAAGGGCGTCCGCTTCACTTCGGTGAACGCCGCAGACGCCCATGTCCTGCGTGCGGAGATCGCAGTCCTACTGGCGAAGGACGCGATAGAGCCGGTCCCTCCAGCCGATATGAAGACAGGCTTCTACAGCCCGTACTTCATTGTACCCAAGAAGACCGGTGGGTTACGGCCAATCTTGGACCTGCGAGTCTTGAATCGGAGCCTTCACAAGCTACCGTTCAAGATGCTCACGCAGAAACGCATCTTCGAATGCATCCGTCCCCAAGATTGGTTTGCAGCGATCGACCTGAAGGACGCGTACTTTCATGTTTCAATTCTTCCTCGACACAGGCCGTTTCTGCGCTTTGCGTTCGAGGGTCGAGCATATCAGTACAAAGTCCTGCCCTTCGGGCTGTCCCTGTCCCCCCGTGTCTTCACGAAAGTCACGGAGGGGGCCCTTGTGCCCATGAGAGAACAGGGCGTTCGCATCCTCAACTATCTCGACGACTGGCTCATTCTAGCACAGTCCAGGGATCAGTTGTGCGAACACAGGGACCGGGTGCTCAGACACCTCAGCCAGTTGGGTCTTCGGGTCAACTGGGAGAAGAGCAAACTCGCCCCCGTGCAGAGGATCTCTTTTCTCGGTATGGAGTTAGATTCGGTCGGACGGACAGCGCGCCTCACAGAGGAGCGCGTCCAGTCGATGCTGAACTGCCTGAACACGTTTCAAGGCAGGATGGCGGTTCCACTGAAACAATTTCAGAGGCTCCTGGGGCATATGGCAGCCGCAGCGGCAGTAACACCGCTAGGCTTGCTTCATATGAGACCGCCTCAGCATTGGCTACACGGCCGAGTCCCGAGATGTGCGTGGCAACGCGGCACTCACCGGGTGAGCATCACACCGGCCTGCCGCCAATCCTTCAGCCCATGGTCAGACCCCTCGTTCCTTCGGGCCGGAGTGCCTCTGGAACAGGTGTCCAGGCATGCTGTGGTCTTCACGGATGCCTCTGCCATGGGCTGGGGAGCCACGTACAACGGGCATGCAGTGTCAGGGGTTTGGACGGGCCCGCACCTGCATTGGCACATCAACTGCCTCGAGTTGCTAGCAGTGCATCTCGCTCTGAGCCTGCTACGGGGCAAAGATGTACTGGTCCGCACGGACAACACCGCGACCGTTGCGTATATCAACCGACAAGGTGGTCTACGCTCCCGTCGCATGTTGCAACTCGCCCGCCATCTCCTCCTCTGGAGTCAGAAGTGTCTGAGGTCGCTTCGGGCCATTCATGTCCCTGGTGTGAACAACCGTGTGGCCGACGAGCTTTCACGAGCTGCGCTCCCAGGGGAATGGCGACTCCACCCCCAGGTGGTTCAGCTGATTTGGAGACAGTTCGGGGCGGCACAGGTCGACCTGTTTGCCTCCCCAGAAACGTCCCTCTGCCAGTGGTTCTATTCGCTGACCGAGGGTACACTCGGCACGGATGCACTTGCGCACAGCTGGCCCCAGGGGCTGCGCAAATATGCGTTTCCCCCAGTGAGCCTACTTGCACAGACACTGTGCAAGGTCAGGGAGGACGAGGAGCAGGTCCTGTTGGTGGCGTCTTACTGGCCCAACCGGTCCTGGTTCCCAGAACTTATGCTCCTGGCGACAGCCCCTCCTTGGCCGATTCCTCTGAGGAAGGACCTTCTGACTCAGAGACGGGGCACCCTGTGGCACCCGCGTCCAGATCTGTGGAAGCTTCATGTCTGGCCCCTGGACGGGACGCGGAGGTTCTAGGTGACTTACCCCAAGAGGTAGTTAACACCATCACTTCGGCACGAGCACCGTCTACAAGACAGGCTTATGCTTTGAAGTGGAACCTGTTCGTCGAGTGGTGTTCTTCTCGCCGAGAAGACCCCCGAAGATGTTCGATCGCGTCTGTGCTTTCCTTCCTGCAACGAGGGTTGGAGCGTAGGCAGTCGCCCTCCACCCTCAAGGTCTATGTTGCTGCAATATCTGCCTATCACGACCACGTAGAAGGTAAGACAGTTGGGAAGCACGACCTGGTCGTCAGGTTCCTCAGGGGGGCGAGACGGTTAAATCCTCCTCGACCCCCCTCCATACCCTCTTGGGATCTTGCTCTGGTGCTCCGAGCACTTCAGAATGCCCCATTTGAGCCCTTGCGGTCAGCAGAGCTTAAGATTCTGTCTATGAAGACTTTGCTGTTGGCCGCACTGGCCTCCATCAAGAGGGTAGGGGACCTGCAGGCATTTTCGGTCGACGAATCGTGCCTAGAGTTCGGGCCGGGTGACACCCACGTGGTATTGAGACCCCGGCCTGGCTATGTGCCCAAGGTTCCTACCACTCCCTTCAGGGACCAGGTGGTGAACCTGCAAGCGCTGCCCCTGGAGGAGGCAGACCCAGCCCTAGCTTTGCTCTGTCCCGTCCGCGCTCTGCGGATCTACGTGGATAGAACTCAAAGCTTCAGGACCTCAGATCAGCTCTTTGTCTGTCACGGAGAGACCAGCAGAAGGGAAAGGCTGTCTCCAAGCAGAGGATGGCCCACTGGATAGTGGATGCCATCACCTTGGCTTACCAAGCACAAGGTGTGCCCTGTCCGCTCAGGATGCGAGCACACTCTACTAGTAGTGTTGCATCCTCCTGGGCGCTGGCACGTGGCGCCTCGCTGTCAGACATCTGTAGAGCTGCGGGCTGGGCGACACCCAACACGTTCGCTAGATTCTATAGTCTACGTGTAGAGCCAGTGTCCTCCTGTGTTCTCGCCTCAAACGGGTAGAAGCACTGAGAGGCCCTGGCTCTTGTCGGCTTGCTGCGCCCCGGCGCTTTATTCTCCAGAAGCAAACTCTGTCGAGTCCTCCATCTCCCTCGGTGCTGGACGTGGCGGAACGTCTGGCATCAGGCCCCTTGCCGCTGAATCCTTGAGAACCGGTACTGGGCTGGGGATATATGAGTGACCCTGCGGGGATCCCATATATTTTTCCACGGTCGCTCCTACGGGAAGCCCGTGTCTTTCCCTTGGGAGAGCCCTCCCCTTGGTGGGGCTGGAGCCCCCTCTCAGTTGCGGGCTATGGCTCAGCTTTGTACTCCACATAACTCCTTCGGTGTATGATGTGGGTTCCGCAGCGTTCCCTTCCACTAGGGCACGCTTCCCAGTGTTATCCAATAAGTCACTGAGCGGGTCATGCAGAACAGCAGTGATGGACTTCTCTGTGTGAGCCCCATCTCATCAGGTAAGAGAGCTTAGGAGGCTCACACAGGGCACTGGATGGGGGCAGAGGCCATGGCGCTTTGGTAGGGATTCCTATTCGTCGGTACTCCGACGTGGCGTCGAGAGTGACCGACTGAATGGGAACGTCTCGGTTACGTATGTAACCCTCGTTCCCTGAAGGAGGGAACGGAGACGCCACGTCCCGTCGCCATGTCCTCTGTACCCTGCTGGGGTGCCAGTTCACCTACTCGGCTCCTCAGCAAAAAACTAATTTGATGCAAGCACCTGTGCCTCATTTATACCCACACGGAGTGGCATGAGCAGCTGGTGCAATCATTGCATGCCAATGTGCATTGGCTCGTTTAGTTACACTCGAAGTAGATTGGCTCTCGCTAGCGAGATTCCTATTCGTCGGTACTCCGACGTGGCGTCTCCGTTCCCTCCTTCAGGGAACGAGGGTTACATACGTAACCGAGACGTAATAAATATCAAGTTAGTTTAATGCCAATTCTAGTTACTACTGTAGTTAACATACTGTAGAATTTTTACTAATCTTACTTAAGTTATATTATGTTCTGCAAACATCTTAAATACTATTATTCTCAACATTTCATCAACAGTCATTTTCAGATATTGTCACAAATATAGAGGGATTATATCAACCCAATTAAAAGTTTATGTCATAAGTGTTAGCAATAAATAGTTAAAAGATCATTATTTGACATGAAATATAGTTATGTTATACACTCACCTAAAGGATTTTTAGGAACACCATACTAATACTGTGTTTGACCCCCTTTCGCCTTCAGAACTGCCTTAATTCTACGTGGCATTGATTCAACAAGGTGCTGAAAGCATTCTTTAGAAATGTTGGCCCATATTGATAGGATAGCATCTTGCAGTTGATGGAGATTTGTGGGATGCACATCCAGGGCACGAAGCTCCCGTTCCACCACATCCCAAAGATGCTCTATTGGTTTGAGATCTGGTGACTATGGGGGCCATTTTAGTACAGTGAACTCATTGTCATGTTCAAGAAACCAATTTGAAATGATTCGAGCTTTGTGACATGGTGCATTATCCTGCTAGAAGTAGCCATCAGAGAATGGGTACATGGTGGTCATAAAGGGATGAACATGGTCAGAAACAATGCTCAGGTAGGCCGTGGCATTTAAACGATGCCCAATTGGCACTAAGGGGCCTAAAGTGTGCCAAGAAAACATCCCCCACACCATTACACCACCACCACCAGCCTGCACAGTGGTAACAAGGCATGATGGATCCATGTTTTCATTCTGTTTACGCCAAATTCTGACTCTACCATCTGAATGTCTCAACAGAAATCGAGACTCATCAGACCAGGCAACATTTTTCCAGTCTTCAACTGTCTAATTTTGGTGAGCTTGTGCAAATTGTAGCCTCTTTTTCCTATTTGTAGTGGAGATGAGTGGTACCCGGTGGGGTCTTCTGCTGTTGTAGCCCATCCGCCTCAAGGTTGTGCATGTTGTGGCTTCACAAATGCTTTGCTGCATACCTCGGTTGTAACGAGTGGTTATTTCAGTCAAAGTTGCTCTTCTATCAGCTTGAATCAGTCGGCCCATTCTCCTCTGACCTCTAGCATCAACAAGGCATTTTCGCCCACAGGACTGCCGCATACTGGATGTTTTTCCCTTTTCACACCATTCTTTGTAAACTCTAGAAATGGTTGTGCGTGAAAATCCCAGTAACTGAACAGATTGTGAAATACTCAGACCGGCCCGTCTGGCACCAACAACCATGCCACGCTCAAAATTGCTTAAATCACCTTTCTTTCCCATTCTGACATTCAGTTTGGAGTTCAGGAGATTGTCTTGACCAGGACCATACCCCTAAATGCATTGAAGCAACTGCCATGTGATTGGTTGATTAGATAATTGCATTAATGAGAAATTGAACAGGTGTTCCTAATAATCCTTTAGGTGAGTGTATATCATTAATTCATTCATTTACAAATATATATAGATAGATATATAGATAGATAGATAGATAGATAGATAGATTCCAAGTGCCCAACCAAAGGGAACACTGATCACCATAATGGTGAGAAATTTTAGGAAATCAACATGAATTTATGAAGTCAACTTATGTGACGTTCTCCCAAAATTTTTAGTTGTATTGTCAATAACATTCAAGATGACTGGAAAATGAGTGAATGCAACTGAGAACGATGACTGCAGAAGTGGAGGAAATTAGTGAAAAGTCTATTAAGAATTGCCCCGCCTCAAAAACCTTTTGCCCCGCCTGTTTTTTTGTTTTGTTTTTCTTTTGCTTTGGCAAAATGGTACTCAAATCTAAAAAAAAAAAGTAATGTTAAGTCATAGCATGCAAATAGTTCAGATTACTAAATTGTTTTAAGTAAGTTCAACAAATTATTGGAGATTAAGTAAAGTTAATTAAAAAAGTCTTAGTAAGAACAACTGTTGGATTTTACAGTGCAAAAACTGCAAGAAATACAATATTATAAAATAAATAGAAGCACAGCATTGGGGAAAAAGTAGAAACATTTTTACAAACAAGCAAATACTTAATCTGTAGGAGCTCTATGAATACACTTTTAAAGTTCTTAACTTACCTGACTTTTCTTTTTTACAGCCTAAACTAATGTTAAACTTCAAATGATCATAACTACTTAAACACGCAGAGCTTCTTAATGTGTCGCTAGGGCTGGGAAATGCCATGTAATTGCATGCCTTTGAATATTAACAACAGAACAGGCTTCAGCTGTAGATTTCTGTTCTTGCTTGCAGCCAAAAGCTTCATTCAGCCTGCTGTTTCTCCAGAGATCAAGGCCAGCGTAATTGAGCCCGGCTGTTCTACTGCCAACATTATGCTCATGAATTATATGCATGGTTTTCTATTGTTTTGTCAATGTACTTAGAGCTTTGGTTTGATACTTAGTCCTTTAGTTTTCAGCAAGAGGACTTATTTAAGTATGATTTGTCTTCTTAATTTACCATTTACGGACTCTAGCTCAATTGTCTTTATGGGAGCGTAAATTGTCCATATGTTAGCTGTCTTAAGAGCTGCCTAGGTGCAAGAGTTTATGACATAATAGCTAGCATTAGAACAGTGGTTTTCAAACTGTGATCGCTACCTATTTGTGGGTCGCAGAGTGGGAAAAGGTGGGTCACGCAAAGTCACTTTGCTGCAGCTAAATTTGCGTTTCAGTAAATGAGACACAGACAAAACAGTTTAGTCTAGGGCTCCATGATATTCCAACATTAAATAGAAATTGTGATTAGGGATGCAACGATTATAGATTTTGTTGGTACGATTATAGTCTGAGAAATAATCACAGTTTTACAATTATCATGATTATTATGCATTCATTAATTTCAGAACAATGTATAAAATCACATGAACACTCTTTAGATTTTAAAGTGTTATTTTTTGCTACCTTTTGAACCAGAAATAACATGTTTTGCTTACTATGGGTGCGTCTCAATCAGCTCCCTAGTTTAGTAGTCAGGGCACTGATCAGGACATGTCAATGGGCTGACTCCCTGATCAGTGCCCTGACTACTAAACTAGGGAGCTGATTGAGACGCACCCATAGTAACCAAATAATACAGCGTGCAAAATAATAATAAAGACAAAAGTCCATCTCTCCCTTTGGAATTAAAGAAAGGTGACCTCTACTCTGTAAAAATCCATGTCAGTGTGAGGGGAATAAAACTGAACTGTTACTCTCACTAACTGTCATCCATACGTATTCATTTTAATAATCTTTTTAATAATTCATCTAATTTTACATGTGGCCTGAGAAAGTCATGTCTATTATTTTGGTTTGTTTGCATAACTGATAAATTCAAACGTGCTTCCGCGCTTTGGCTGGCGCTGAGCCAGAGACGACACGCTCAGTGCTTTTCATATATCACTATTCATACATCACTATTCATATATCACTATTCAACCACATAATGTTTATTTGAGGTTTCAGAAATTTAAATAGACATTTAAATTAATTACTAGCCTATATAAAAAAGACATGTATAGTTTGTTAAATTTAAATTCCATACACTGATATCTATGGAAGCTGCAATAATAATGCTTTCAATTATAATTTAAATAAATGTTTTATTCATATCAGATACACATTGTGCATGAAACAATAAAGTTTGTTCTTCTCCCATATTCACTGCCCACTTGTATGTATTTCAGGGAAAATTGATGAATTTACGTGATGAAAACAGATCCTCTGAATTGCAAACTCATTGCGCATTATATCAACTAACATGATCATTATAAAGGTGTTTAAATGACAAAACACATTCACGTCCACATATTTGACGATCGGAATATATCAGAATTCATGATATAGTTAACAAGTTTGTAAATATTTTGAATAAAGAAGGAAAAACTAAATAAACGCGATACTTATCTGTACTGTGACTGCATGACGCGTCGGCATGGAAATAATACGTTCTGAAATAATGGTCGCTTAAAAAAAAAAACTCACGCTGAGGGCTCAGATATAGACTGCCGACTTCAGACATTTCTTTGGTGGAAATAAAGCTTCGCTGTTTGGTTTCTCTGCCACAGTTAATCCAGTGTGTACAGTAGTAGCCTCCGTGACTCTGATAAACACGGCACTTTAAGCTGGTGCACCGCTGGTGTAACTTTGTTTTTGTTTTGTGCAAGTTGCAACAGTTCTGTGCAAAAGAAACACTTGATGTAGCAGAGCCTTTACGGTTAATTAACCGTGACGGTTTTAAGCGCGGTTAATCGCGAAATTGGTTAATCGCTGCATCCCTAATTGCGATATTGCTTAATGCAATTTTCTATATAATTATATAAATATATGTGCTAGCTGTGTGTTTTATAGTGAAGCATGCACCTTGTAAAAACAATGTTTTCTGCATCTCAGAGGCCCAGTTTCACAGACAGGGTTTAGATTAAGCCAGGATTAGGCCATAGTTCAATTAGGACATTTAAGTAGCTTTCATAAATTTGCCTTAGTAAAATATTACTGGTGTGCATCTTGAGAAAAAACAATGGCACTGACATATTTTAAGAAATGTCAGTGCAAGTTTGTCTGGCTATCACCAGACTAAGCTCAATCTTTTAAGAGGCATGATCAACTGGCATAGTTCAAATGACAATGAATGCAATTGGATAGTCCTTCAACCAATCAGACCACAAGAGGCGTGATCAACGGGCATAGTTCAAATGACTCTGTATGCAATTGGACAGTCCTTAAACCAATCAGACCAACAATCTGTCGCTTCTCTATCGTCACCGTGTTAAACCCGCCAATAGCGTGCCAGGTGGATAAGCCAGTTTGTGATTGGTCACTGCAGATTTGTAACGGAAGCAGGATAGAAAAATGTACAGGTTTCCAGCCTGAGCTGCAGGGCGAAATCAATTCGCCGGCAGATCGGGCTGGGTTTAACCAGTCTAAGTGCAAGTTGCTTTCAGTTAAAACAGATCAAACATGGATTTTAGCCTGGGACTAGGCTTAAGCCTTGTCTGTGAAACCGGGGGAGAGTGGCTCATTATTAAGCGGCTTGGTACACGTTATTAACAAGAAGAAACTTGTTTGCATTACATCGGAGAATTCGAATATCACGTAAGGCTGTATCAGGTCTATTCATTCATCTTCATTCAACTCAGTGCTGTTGTCTTTCAGAGACATGGTCGTAAGAGTGCCTTTGCGTTCCCACGCATGTGCGAAAGCGAGTTTAAAACAGAGCCCTATGGAACACCCTTCTAGCATCTAGTGACACCAATCTAGTCATTGAAACAGCATTTTACTTCAGTAATGTGATGTATTTTTGGGCACAACAGGATATTTTATGACTGAAAACTGATTGGATTGTGAAAAGTTGACTGGCATCATAGGAAAGCTGTAAAAAAGTTGTCTGGAGATGATAAATTAAGATATTTTGAGATCTCTTGGTCAAACTTGCAGAGATACAATGGCAAAAATGGTTCACATACTGTTAAACAAAACAGAATGGGTTTATTTCATTTTTATTTTACAGTGAAGTTCAAGCTTAGGCTGTTAAATATCTAAAGATTTGTTGCCCATTTCACACTACGTACATTTCTATCCCACACAGCAAGTGTCAGCCAACAGGAGGTTATAGCTAAAAGTAGGAGTTGTGAGATACAAAACAGCATGAGTGTTTTTAATGACCTGTGCTCTGCAGTGCTCTGAAATGCTCTGAAATGACCCAAGATTGCAGAGTGAGATAAACGGGTGTGTTTACAGTTGATCCGATGATCCGGTGCATTATGGTGTCTGTCAGGAATCACTAAACATTGAAAGAGTCCTTATGGAGACTGTGTTTTTCATGGGTTCATGGGTCTCCTCGAAATGATCTCATTCTAGGTCAATGGCTCTCACCTGGTGTGATTTATACAAATGAATATGCATAAAATGCAGTCATATAGTACTCTATTATTGTAAATCGTAAGCATAGAAAAATAGATAAGCTCATCAAAAGAGAAAATAAACCCCTTCCTATTTATTTTGTTGTTGTAGAAAGCTGAAATGTTAAGCTACTATTATTTTGGTAGCAATAGAATGCAAAAATTTTAGTTACATTTGTCAACAGAATTGCCAATGCAAAGATTTATTTATGAAGTGTTTTTGATTTTGTCAAAGATAACAAAGATGACAATCTACAATATAAGTGAAATGATTAAAAAATAGAAATGATTTGCAAAGAAATAATAATTGTATTAATCAAGGATGACAATAAAGACTGTAATTGTACATTTAATATTATATTCATATAATATTATAAATAATCATACATATAATATATAGTAATATATAATAATATATTTTTTCAAATAAAGGCTGTTGTTTTGAACTTTCTGTTCATCAAAGAATCCTAAAATATTAAGCACGTCACGGGTGTGTGTAGGCAGGAAGACGAAGACGGGCTGATGCAATTCTCAAACGAAGGTTAATGATCAAGGAATCTCAGGTGAGTCAATACAGTCAGGCTAACAACACACTCTATACATAGACTGGACAGAGACTGAAGGAAAGGAGAACTTAAATAGGGAACACAAACGAGATGAATACACACAGCTGACACAGATGAACTCATAATGACGGTGACCATGGAGAAAGACGAGAAAACTGGAGGGAAACTGGAACAAAGGAACATGTCAAACACAAGCAAAACAGACTGAACAGCACAACTGTTTTCAACATTGATGATATTTATGAAATATTTCTTGAGCATCAAATCATCACTAGAATAATTTCTGAAGGATCATGAAGACTGGAGTAATGATGCTGAAAATTCAGTTTTGCCATCACATTAATAAACTATATATTTAAAATATTTAAATAGGAAACTGTTATTTTAAGTTGTAATAATATTTCACAATATTACTGTCTTTACTGTATTTTTGATCAAATAAAGACAGCCTTGGTGAGCAAACGAGACTTTTAAACACATTAAAAAATCTTACTGACCCCAAGCTTTTGAACAGTAACGATTTTTTTTATTTCAAACCAATTTTTTTATATTTGGTTTGGAAAATTAATTCTGTAATTTTGCTCATTATTGTGAGCTAAAATTTTATTTTTGTCGACTAAAATGATTTGCCATTTCAGTCAGCGTGAAACTGACTAATTATTGAATATCACAAATCGTGAAAGCCGTATAACTGAATTATGAGAAGGTAAAAAAAAATGACAATGGAAATGAAATTCAATTTAGGCTCATTTGTATTGTATCCTGCAGTCTGCTTTGTTTGTATACTGCATATTTTGGGGAATGTACTTTGTCAGTTGGGTATTTTGCATATGCATACAGAATATTCACACACTGTGCACATGCACACTGCATATTGCAAAAAGGTAAAATGTCATTCCAAATGTACCCACTCTCCTCACACAAACATGTTATGTGACCTGAAAGTGTCGTATTTGTTTACTGGTCATTGCCATGCCGTTCCACGGTGTTACTGCCAAACTCTCTGAGTCATGTCTCACTTTGTCATCCTCACCTATTAGCGTAATGATAAAACTCATCACGTGTGGCTCACGGCACGCGGACACTGACCAAATTAACAGAGCGGGAAAAGATGGGAAAATAATTGCACAAGCCACGTGGTGAGAAGGACACAGCCAAGGCTAAATGGGTTTTTATTGTGGGACCCTTTATAAAATGGACATACATTTTAGAGCAGGCGGTGCGCATATGGCACAAAGGAAATCAATAAAGCTCAGAGGGTTGTTTTTGAAAAGCACTTAATAATAATAATAATGGCAACCCACGTGTGCATACACTGTGAGACAGAGAATTGTATGTATTTGTGTACTTGTGGAATACAATTTCACAAACATTTCGGATATTTGTTATATTTCCCCTCAAAATCAATGAAAAAAGAAATTGTAGATTACCTGAAGAAATTGAAGTATATTTTAAGGACTATCTATCTATCTATCTATAGCAAATCATTGTTTATGGCTGTGACATAACTAAAGCCTATTTGACTTAATTTTAGTAAAAAATACTGTAACAAGGATAATTTTGCTTAAATTAGCATAAATTGTAGGTAGTACAACAAACTAACACAATTTATAAACATTCTGCAATAAATAACATGTATTTATTTATTTATTTTACTAAATATTAAAGTAACAAGTAGCAAAACATTGTTTATGGCTGTGACTTAATAAAGCCTGTTGGCTATTACTGTATTTCAGTTAAAAAAAATATTGTAACAATTATTATTTTATTTAAATCAGCATGAATTGAAGGCAGTATAACAAAAACTGTTATGATGTATACATATTTTACAATAGACATTATTAATAATTTATGGCTGTGACAAATATATCCAGCTATAGGCAGAAGGTGAACCAACTCCAGGATAAAAACATACAAAAATGTACACAGCTCAATTTAAATAGTCAGTAGTAGAATCTGTGCCGTTCACTGTGGTGTTATGTAAGGATGAGGTTTTACGTTGGAACAAGAATGAAGTACAAAGCCTAGTTTACATAATAAGTAATAGTTTAGCGTTCAAATACATGGATAAACTTGGATTCATGTTGAATGAGAGAGGTAGGCTACGTGAGCTCAACGCCGGTCTCTGTTTCGCTTTTTAATTAATTTGTTTCAGCTTATTTCGTTATAGCTATTTTTATTTTTCATTCTTGTTCAGTTCTGAATATCGTTGAACACTGAAAGGATTTGTTGTGGAGTGAGGGGGACTAGCCTATAGCTATGCTTATAATGTTTATGTTTGTAAACATTTTGATTTATTTACCAGTATTTTACATTATTTCTGAATGTAATAATAAAATGCGAATTTCACACAACTTATCTCTCAATGTGTAGTGTATTTTTTAAAGTCCCAATAAAATCAAAATGGAAGTTATTTGCTTTTAGTATGAATATGTCTTACTGTTATCTATGTGCACCAAAACAATGACAAAATTTGCATTTAGAAGATATAAGCATTACAAATGTACAGTTTCTCACTTCCTCCAATGTGGAGCAATGATTTTGATGACATCATTCTACACTTTTGTCCAATCAAATGCTCTCTAGAATCTAAAGCGTCCACAGTCTGCTCCGATCAAGAGATGGATCACATGCGCGAGTCAGCACAGACCACAAAACGTATCGGACCCATTTGAATTCTGCACAGAATGCTGTATTTTAAAGCGATATGGAGGAGATTAGGAGAAAACTGCAGCTTTACTGAGCTCAATAGCTCTGGCCGAGCTGTGATTATAAACAAAACGCTATTGGCTATTTTTAAAAAGGGGAGGAGCTGCTCGATATGTCCCACCCTGTCTTCTTGTTTCAATGGAAATTACATCAACACATTGAATAATGCTGAGCGTTTCAAGGTACTTCAGTGGGCCTTTAACAATGAAGCAAACATTTTAACATATCTTGAAAAATTACTTAAATTACTTTTTAAACCGTTTAACTGATAGTATTAATCAGTCAAAATTCTTACGGTTAACAGTTAACCAGTTAATTATGAGCATTCATTGCCAACTTAAACACCTCTGATTGGCCATTGCATTCAATAAATCAACAGATATGTTTGTGATTGGCTACAATGCTCAACACTACAAAAACACATTGCAAATAGAAACCTTTAATGTTCTCCAGAGCGCAAATAGAACCTATTTTAAAAGAAGGATAAGCAATTTGATATGCCCCGCCCCAACTTCCTGTTTCAACAGGAAATACATCAACACAAAAAAGATAACTGTTGCTAAATGCTTTTCGTGTGGTCTAAAAACAGATTTGTTTTTTATCTAAATCTCTTATTTTTGTACTTATGAATTTGTAACATGGGCATGTTCTTGACAGGATTTATTTGTTTTACAAACAAAAAAAGAACAGGTTAATAAATGACAGTAATGTCCAAAAACTGATTTTATGATGTAGGAAAAAATTGCGATGAGAGCAAGTGAATGGCTTGAAATAGAGGATGAGTGACGTTTGGCCTAAAACCGTCCTGTCCGGAGGGAGGGCGGAGTATTACAATCAGTCGTGAGACACCACAGGTCTGTGATACAAGCCCACGGAGGCAAGAGATTGCGGCTCAGCACAAATGTCATAGGCAGCGATGGGTTGGCGGCCATAAGCCTATTAGAGAGTTAATAAATCAGGCCCATAGCTGTGCCAGGAGCTGCTGTTGAGCCTGGCTTTATGAGCACTGAGCAGATTATGGCCATTGAGTTTCCAGTTTGGCTGCATCCATTTCGATGGAGTGAATGACAAAAACATTGACCAGAGACTCAATTTAATTTTGGCTCCTTACAGAGCAAGGTTTGTTTATCTGACCTCCACCTGTGAAATTACAAAGGTTCATGTCAATTCAGTTCAAAATCATTTTAAAAAGAATACTGGACTAAAGGAATATTTTGGGATATATACATATGTCCATTGTTACTTCCAATATATACATTTATTTATTGATTTATTTTAAAAATCGGTCCAGTAAAAGGTCATATTCTCACTATTAACTAGTTGCTTATTATCATGCATATTACTAGGATATTTGCTGTTTATTAGTACTTAAAAAGCACATATTAATGCCTTCTTCTGAATGACCATATTCTACATCCTTTAATCCTACCCAATACCTAAACTTAACAACCTTACTAACTATTAATAAGCAGTAATTAGGAGTTTATTGAGGCAAAAGTCGTAGTTAATAGTGAGAATTGGACCCTAATCTAAAGTGTGATCAAAATATCCCTAACTTTTGACCAGTAGTGTGTGTGTGAATGTGTGAGTGTGTGTGTATATACGCTCACTGGCCACTTTATTAGGGACGCCTTGCTAGTACCGGGTTGGACCCTCTTTTGCCTTCAGCACTGCCTTAGGGTGTTTTCACTTAATTTGGGGACTTCATTTGTTACAATGTTGCATTTTCTTCTTGGTTCGGTTCGCTTTCACAAGACAACATTTCAAAGCATACCAAAATGTGTTAGCATACCACGCAATGTTGTGCTCCTCAAACCATTCCTGAACCATTTTTGCTTTGTGGCAGGACGCATTATCCTGCTGAAAGAGGCCACAGCCACCAGGGAATACCGTTTCCATTAAAGGGTGTACATGGTCTGCAACAATGCTTAGGGAGGTGGTACGTGCCAAAGTAACATCCATATGGATGGCAGGACCCAAGGTTTCCCAGCAGAACATTGCCCAAAGCATCACACTGCCTCCGCCGGCTTGCCTTCTTCCCATAGTGCATCCTGGTGCCATGTGTTCCCCAGGTAAACGACGCAGACACACCCGGCCATCCACGTGATGTAAAAGAAAACGTGATTCATCACCGGGCCACCTTCTTCCATTGCTCCGTGGTCCAGTTCTGATGCTCAAGTTCCGACTGTTACTTTTGGCGGTGGACAGGGGTCAGCGTGGGCACCCTGACTGGTCTGCGGGTATGCAGCCCCATACGCAACAAACTGAGATGCACTGTGTATTCTGACACCTTTCTATCAGAACCAGCATTAACTTCTTGAGCAATTTTGAGCTACAGTAGCTTGTGTGTTTGATCGGACCACACGGGCGAGCTTTCGCTCCCCACGTGCATCAGTGAGCCTTGTCCGCCCATGACCCTGTCGCCGGTTCACCACTGTTCCTTCCTTGGACCACTTTTGATAGATACTGACCACTGCAGACGGGGAACATCCCACAAGAGCTGCAGTTTTGGAGATGCCCTGACCCAGTCGTCTAGCCATCACAATTTGGCCCATGTCAAACTCGCTCAAATCCTTACGCTTGCCCATTTTTCCTGCTTCTTACACATCAACTTTGAGGACAAAATGTTCACTTGCTGCCTAATATATCCCACCCACTAACAGGTGCCATGATGAAGAGATAGTGTTATTCACTTCAACTGTCATAATGTTATGCCTGATCGGTGTATATATTAGGGCTGTCAAAATTCACGTTAATGCATGCAATTACATTATATGATCAAGCTCTTATTAATGCAAATGCTTTAAAATCATTCGAGCGCGACAAGACAAAAGATAACGCAGTGCAGTACTAGCACATGTCTGTGAATCTCCTGTCACACACACTTGTGCGCACAATAAGCTGCTTCAGACAGCGCTTGAAATGGACAAAAACACACAAAATTATGCCAGCATAAGCAAGCACAATCTTAAATTAATTAAAGGAAATCTTAAATGAACGTAAAGAGTTGTGAAAATGTGATGCATATCAGATCCGTGTCATGTGCAGCAGGTCTTAAAGGGACAGCAGCCACTAATGCTGTCTGTCATTAAGGAAGATCAGAGAACAAAAGAAAAAGAGAAAATCACTCACTACTCTTGACTGGATAACTTGTGTAGCTTTAATGAGGATTAATCTATTTAATTTATAATTTATGCAGTGAAGTCTGTGAAGTGTTTGATAACTTTATCCAATTTCTGTATATTTCCTTCTGGTTAGACCTACCCAAAAGCCTTAGCGCTGGCGTGATCATGCATTGCACGCATGTCTCATAAATGAACCGAAACTCGAAATGATATTTGACTATTGTGTGTATCAGATAGTTTACAAAATCAAATGATTCAGAATATTTTGCCATTGAAATGACTGGGAAAAAGTGTCCCAATCAACCTGAATTCACACTATACTCTTTGAAATCATAATTGCATTACATTATGTTGTTTTAAATCACAAATATTTTACTTATAACATTCATCATTACCAATTATTCAGTTATTTGTATTTACTGAATACTGAATTGTGTTTAGTGTCACAATATTACTTTTTACGTTTACGTTACGTTTTTTAGCATGAGACTTCTTTCAAAAACATTAAAAATAGAAGTCAAATCTTTTGATAAATTAAAATATAATAGGCCTTTGTAATGTGCCTTTGTTGACTACATTCTAAATAAACTACAACAAAATATATTTATTAGTCCTGTTGCTTAGCTCCCTCTCTGTCACATACCTGAGGCTCATTCATTATGCAGCTCATTATGCAGCTCATTATGCGGGTCTTTTGTTCTCTCAGGTGTGATTCACAGCATTATTCATGATCATTCACGCCTCTTCGCATATGGCCTTTGTAAAGAAAAAGTGTCTTACAAAATGTAAATCAATATATTTCTTTATGTGAGTAAGTAGGCACAATGATTCTCACATCGGTTTGAAGCAAAAACTCTAGGCAACAACACCCATTAATCAAACGTCTTGTGGACACATATCTATTGTGTGTTTTGAAGCCTTAATTCAGTGACTTACATTTTTTGTTTTTTCAAAAAAACATGTATAAACGTTGTTCTGTCAGGATCACTATTGTCAAAGTGATAGACAATTAGCATAGTTTAGAATGGCGGTATGGTTCTGTTCTGGGCAAGAACTCCCTGCGTATCCATGCATGCTAAACCCCCTAGGGTAAACAGAACAGAAGCAACAATGTATTGCAGATAGCATTAATATCAATATTAAAATGTACAACCTAATTCGGGATTTTAGTCTGATTCAGGGGGAATCAGATGCCAAATCCTGACTGACGAGTGGAGGAGCTGGGGATGGAGGAGGGTAATTAGCTCTGGAGAAACGCGATAGCAGCTGATAATGCTGTATGCTGTGATAGACGTCGTATTCCTATAGGTAGACGTGATCAGCTGACAGTCAGCTGGTGCGAGCTTGACTAATGTGCCCTGCCAGAACTAACGCTATATGCTGGATTTCTCTCAAAAATACAAGCATGTACATACATGTTGCTCACATATTATGGTAGCCCAGTTTGTGCTGAATACAGTGTAATGACACTTTTGCCATTAATGTGTTTATAAGCAACTGAAAAAAAGCACAAAAGCACATAAGCACGTCAAAACTTCTAAAGGGCCCCAAAACAGCTCAGACTTCAGAGGGTTAAAGCACTGTTTACAAGGTTACATGGACCAAAAACAACAAAAACAATAACTTTTTGTGCATTTAGACAGTTAAAATTGATAGCTTTTAATTATACTGTATTGCTGAATGGTTATAATGTCTATTTGCATGATTTGCAGTATCTAATTATATAATTGCAGTATATAATGCAGTTAAAGCGGGAATCAAGGCTTCGTCGGGAGAGCATTCTTGCAATGCACAGTGAGAAGCTAACATTTTAAGATGAAGAGTCGCTCTTTGGTTTTTAACTGAGATAGCTAATGTGCTCACTGACAGAATCAGACACTGCTACTTTTTATATAGCACATTTCCCATTATGAATTATGATAGCACTTAGTTTGTTGGTCCTAGAGTTTGTTTTTAATCGGGCCGAGACCACCTCGCTTAGGCGATTTCAGAGCAATTGCTTTGGTGCACGATTGCCATATATGCCTAAACGAACCAAACTAAGAGAGAAAACACACCAGGTTCCAAAACAAACGTGTCAAGTGTGAAAACTCCCTAAATTTTAAACATTGAAACATTCAAATTTTGAACACTAAACATACATTTTTCTTTTATTGTTCATTTTAAATGAAAATTTTAATAGCATACTTAATGTAAGTTTAGGTTACGTGTTAGTGTCATACTAGAGGTTCTGGTAAGGAATAACCTAATAATAATAAGCCCTTGATTCGAATAACCATAAAGCTTGGTTCATTTACTTTGATTAGCATGAACAAATGTCTTCCAAACTTGAATTCAATCTGGAAACCGCTTTCAAAACTATTTTTTCCATTGTCTATTGTTTACATATATTCTGCAACAATAATCAACTTAATGGAAGATAGAAATGTAAACAGGCAACATGGTTCGGAACATGCATTCAAATTTAGATTCAGACTCAAGCAAATGTACAACCTGTGAAAAAAACATTAGCATCTGTTCGTTAGCTCTTCTCCACGTCTCTGGCTTTTATCAGCCGTACCTACAGCAGAAGCTCGTCTGGTTGTGAACATGCTCTGATTATTAGTGACAGCTGTGATGTGACAGTCGTAGTCTGCTGGATCAGACCTGTCTCATATGAGCGTGTATGGCAGCTCCGTCACCCCTGCTGTCCCCTGTCTTCTCCTTCCCGCTGGCCTGTCACTCTCCACACCGCTGTGCGCCCCTGACTGATACCAGATTAGCTGCGGGAGGAGAAAACACCATTGTGGAGTTTGCACCTGCTGGTAGTGCAGCCTATCATCTTTACAGAACAAAACTGATGTGAGGGTCTTAGGTTAATAATTTATATGTAGTACAGTAATTCTTTAAAATTATTTACAGCAAAAAAAAGAGGGTTAGTAAAGGCCTTCTAAAGCGAAGCGATGCGTTTGTGTAAGAAAAATATCCATATTTAAAACTTTACAAACTGTAATCTCTAACTCGCACGTCACTCCCAGATAACCGTAAATGGGCGAAGAGGCGTGGGTGGAGCTGAGGGGCCTGGTTGCTGAAACCATGCCCGCATAGCTCGACCATAGCAGAGCCGTTGAAAAACAGAGTTACGACACTCCCATAGACTTCCATAGGAACTGAGGAATGCGGAAGTAAAGCGTGTCACGGAGCGACCAATAGTTCCAAAAAACCAATAGTTCCAGCATTGAACCCCATTCATTTCAGTGTATCTCAAGCACACTCGCTGGCAAATTGATGAAATTACTGCATATTTTATGGCATTGGTTGACCTCTCAGGAATATTGATAGAAGTGGTATTTTATGAAGCACGTTAGAGTTAATTTTTATTGTTATATAATAGATCGTTAGACTCTAACTGCAGTTAGATAACGTGAGCAGCACTGCAACAGCTACTATATCCAGATGCTATCTGTCATATTTCAACAGTTTTTAGTCTCTCTGAGATCTTAATTCTGTCGAATGTGTTTCTATGAAGTCAGCCCATTTAAGGAATAACGTATCTAGCGCCTGGATATAAAGAGTTGAATTAAATTGGATGCCCTAAACACTATTTAAAACGTATTTCTTGGGTTAAATTATGTATATGCTAGCATCATTCATTTATATCCAGCTGTTGTGTATGCTTCGGGTATCATAAAATAACATTAGGACGTTAACAACATTAAAATGGTAAAAGAAATGACCACTATAACCAGTAGATGGCGGAAGAGGAACACTTATTGGCTCATTATAGCCATTTCTTTCTTTTGAATGAATTTTTATAGATTATCAAATCACTATTATAACATTAAAAATCTATTTTTGTTACTTTATTTGTACTAAAGTGTTAAATATATAGGCTAATTGTAGGGAACATCACAAAGTCTAATGAAAAACAAAAACATCTGACTAAACTTCACAATAAATCTTTATTTAAATCGTGTCTGTGCTTTGTTATGATGAGAGGATATGTAGATAATTAGAAGATTAGTGTAAAACGTAAACTTGCACTAAAATTCATTCAGAGTTTTGAGACTGTATAAAACTTGTTTTGATCGATACTGAGAGGATTTCCCAGTAAATTTAACAAATGATTGGTCATTATTTTCAACAGATATGCCTGTGATTGGCTACAATACTCAACGCTGTAAAATCATGCACTCACATGACCCAGTAAAATAACCAGATCACTCAAGAAAAACATTAACGTTGTCTCTTCTTTATCTCTCCCCAGAATAAAATGCTACTGTAAAGCCTAGTCGAAGTCGATGCACATATTGTGTTAATATTTACCAGAAATTGCTGTAAATATAGTGAACCTGCTGTCTGTCCTGCTTAATCCTATTCAAACAGATTGACAGCGCAGAGTTGTTTGGAACTATTGAGAGCCCTATGAACCACGTGACCACGTGGCGGCGAGATCAAAGCGTGTCGCAACTCTCTTTTTCTATGGCTCTGGACCATAGTGGCAATCCACCTGTCACTCAAGTGGCTGCGCCCTTAATTATGCAGAACTTTAAGGCTTAATATAATTTAAACGGATAAGTTATAAAAAAAAAAATCACCCCCCTCACAGTTGTCATGAAGGGCAAAATTAGCTCTTTAGACCAAAACCACTTTTTGTACTAGGTTGTAAACATATTTTTTTCTGCTGTAAAGTTGGGCATTTTAACATGGGGAGATACAGTCTCTAATGGCCAGTCGATGAATTGTAGTTTAAGTCACTTCCGTGTTAGATTCAAGAGAGAGACATGAAGGTTGCCGCTTGGTTTAATTCCATTTTTTAACACCCTTCCCTCGCTATCTCGTTCACTCGGATGTACGTCATTACTTACGTTGCATGTTCCCACTACTCTGTTTAAATGGCCTTGATCACTTGAAAACCGCAATGGAGCTGATTTATTATTTACAGGTTTATGAATTGTCTTATGAACCATTCTATAGGCCTGTATGTATTCTTGGGCTGTTGGAGAAAATCAAAGACAATCCAGTCAATTCTCGAAGGATGAAATCAAATTCCAGCCTTAATTTTTCTTCTCATCCCAGAAGCTGTTTCACTCGGTTATATACACAATAGGGAAGAAAAGACTATCACAACTTCCATTTCATGCCGACTTTAATAGTGCTACAAATAGGTTTCATATTTTTTATGCAGAATGTAATTTGTCTTTTTTTTTTTAGAGTAAAGTTTTACTTGGACAATATACATAAAACAGGCCCAAAACATACTAACATTTCTTTTGATTTTGGGGTGAAATACGGTTCGGATATTTTTTTTGAGTTTTTCTGAGATTCACTCTCATAAGCTATATTGATTGAGGCCTTGTACATACTAACACATTTTCATATTTTTTGGCCTTCCTTCCACACTGAAACAGCGTTTTGCCCAAGCTTTTTGAAAACGCTTTTCCATGTGAATAAATTTGAAGTCGCCAACTTTCAATAGTCAATAGCTACAGACCTCCAAACTTCATGTGGCCTTCAAATTAGCTCAAGAACAGTGCGTAGAGAGCTTCATGGAATGGGTTTCCATGGCCGAGCAGCTGCATCCAAGCTTTACATCACCAAGTGCAATGCAAAGTGTCGGATGCAGTGGTTTAAAGCACGGCACCACTGGACTCTAGAGCAGAGGAGACGTGTTATCTGGAGTGACAAATCACGCTTCTCTGTCTGGCAATCCCATGGACGAGTCTGGATTTGGCGGTTGCCAGGAGAACGGTACTTGCCTGACTGCATTGTGCCAAGTGTAAAGTTTGGTGGAGGGGGGATTATGGTGTGGGGTTGTTTTTCAGGGGTTGGGCTTGGCCCCTTAGTTCCAGTGAAACTCTTAACGCTTCAGCATACCAAGACATTTTGGACAATTTCATACTCCCAACTTTGTGGGAACTGTTTGGGGATGCCCCCTTCCTGTTCCAAAATGACTGCGCACCAGTGCACAAAGCGTCAGTCCATAAAGACTCGCTCATGTTTGGTGCGAAGGAACTTGAGTGGCCTGCACAGAATCCTGACCTTAACCCGATAGAGCACCTTTGGGATGAATTAGAGCGGAGACTGCGAGCCAAGTCTTCTCGTCCAACATCAGTGCCTGACCTCACAAATGTGCTTCTAGAAGAATGGTCAAAAATTCCCATAAACACACTCCTAAATCTTGTGGAAAGTTGAAGCTGTTATAGCTGCAAAGGGTGGGCCAACTCCATATTAAACCCTACGGATTAAGAATGGGATGTCAGTAAATTTCATGTGCATGTAAAGGCAGATGTTTCAAAACTATGGCATCGCAATATAGTTTATCTGGATTAATGTAGACGTAGCCTCAAGAGTCCTTTACACGAGTGTGCCTTCGTGACAGCACTAACAGAACAGCATGTTCTCAGCATCACTGCATGTACATACAATTCCACCAGATGTTCAATAGGCCAATGTACCGAAGCAATTCTGAAAATATCAAAACACTTATGCAAAAATGGAAACTTCCAAACTAAATAGAGTCTCTGTTGCTGCTATGGGTGGAGATCCTCGGTAGGGTGGGTAATAATGATTTTTGTGACCTCATGGTCGGCTTTCATAGCCAGACGTAAATTTTTCCGCTTTTTTCCCAGCACTTCATTTTTCCAACCATCTGTCCAGGACCTTTGGTGTCCAGAGTGGCAGCTTTGTGTCATACATGTTGGGGGTCAATGGAAATGTTAGCCTGGGATACCATCTTGCCTGGTAGGCCAGGGTTGGATACCAACTAGACCATCTTAAACCAGATAAAACCACATTATGCCAGTTTAATATTTAAGACATTTCTCCCTAACATTGACACACATGAAACCCATTTAAATCAAAAGTTGAAATTCTGGCTTCAAGTCCATGTTGTCCAACTCTTATGCGAGAGAAAAACAAGCGTGCAGCCATTTTTTGTGTTTGAACTTCTGTTTTTGCGGTAAATCTGTATATTTCTATGGCATCGCTGTTGAAGAGTAATTAGCTGGTGAAGTGGATTTACTTATTGTATAGTTAACTGATGTTATCATGAGCTTTGTAATGTTTGAAGCCGATGTCATAAATGTCAGTAGACTGGGAGGATTTTCAAACAAGCTGTTCATTCATAAATCCATAACATCTTACCTTCATGCTGTGGAAATACAAACCGGAAGACTGAACACAACGAGCTCAGCGCTAAAAAGGGGCGTGGCTACACATGGTCTGTATTGTCCTATAATATCATCCCTCCCTTCATCCATCCATCATCCATCCATTCTTAATTTTTATCCATCCCTCCCTCCCTCCCTTCCTCCATCATTCATCCATCCTTAATTTTTATCCATCCCTCCCTTTCTCTTTCCATTCATTCACCCATTCTTCCTTCCATCCATCCATCCCTCCCTTTCGCATTCCATCCATCCATTCGTGTCCCCATCCATCTTTAATTATCCTTCCCTCCATTATCCAATCATCCATCCTTCATTTTTATCAATCCCTCTCTTTCTCTTTCCATCCATCCATTCTTCCTTCCTTGCATCAATTCCTATATCATCCATCCATCCATCCTGAACTTTTAATGGTCCCTGCCTTCCATCCATTCATCCCTCCCTTTCGCATTCCATCCATCCATCCATCTATTCTTCCTTCCTTGCATCCATCCATCCATCTATCCATCCATTCAGGTCTACATCCATCCCTCCCTTTCTCCTTCAATCCATCCATTATTCCTTCCTTCCTTCCATCATTCCATTCCTCTTTTTCTCATTCCATCCATCCATCCATCCTTGCATCCATCCATCCATCTATCCATCCATGTATCCATCCATCCCTTCCTTTCTCTTTCAATCTATCCATTCTTCCTTCCTTCCATTCCTCTTTTTCTCATTAATCCATCCATCCTTGCATCCATCCCTCCCTTTCTCATTCGCTCCATCCATTCTTCTTTCCTTGCATCCATCCCTCCCTTTCTCATTCGCTCCATCCATTCTTCCTTCCTTGCTTCCATCATTCCATTCCTCTTTTTCTCATTCCATCCATCCATCCATCCATCCATCCATCCATCCATCCATCCATGTATCCATCCATCCCTTCCTTTCTCCTTCAATCCATCCATTCTTCCTTCCTTCCATTCCTCTTTTTCTCATTAATCCATCCATCCTTGCATCCATCCCTCCCTTTCTCATTCGCTCCATCCATTCTTCCTTCCTTGCATCAATCCCTCCCTTTCTCATTCCATTCATCCTTAATTTTTATCCATCCCTCCCTTTCTCCTTCAATCAAGCCATCCATTTCTTCCTTCCTTCAATCCATCCCTCCCTTTCTCATTCCACTATTCATCCATCTCTTTCCCCATCCATCCATCCATCCCTCTCTACACACCTCCATCCATCCCTTTCATCCATCAGTCAATATTGTAATTTCACATTTATCCTCCTGTATTTCTTGTACATACTTGTTTCCTTGCATAACTTGGCAACTCCCAACTGACAACTTGTGAACCCCCATAATTAAAGCTTGTCTCATATTTGTTAGATCTTCTCCTGTTTACTTTATTAATTACCAGTTAAAACAATTATCACACAACACTTTTGAAAACAAACAAACAAAAACCCCATTAGCATTGACTTCTATGTGTGTTCTTCTGGTGTGTTTACACAAGCTTCAGTCTGGCATTTCACAATTACCATCGGTGGTTAAGAAATTACCAGTTGCCTACTTTAGATTAGTCCAGTATATTGACACATCTGCCAGACTCACTTCACAGGTCAACAGAATCGGTGAACCTGAGATTGAGGCAAATGTTAGTGTGTCATGAATATATTGTTAATTATAGAGTGCGGACAGGAATTTGCAGTATTTGGTCAGCACATGAGGCCAAATTCCTTTACGTCTCTCTTTTTAAGTACATACTTTCAGTGCATACTGTATTGTATGATTTAGGGCACAGCCTAAGTATTTTCCTTTTCTAAGTCCTTTATTTGTTTTTCTTTTTTTGCTCATTTATTTTTTTAGCCGTACTTGTTCAATTCATTGCATGAAGACAAATCACATGGCAGGCGAGTTTTTGTAAACATGTAGCATGAGGTTAGACTCTTGTTCGTCTGATGAATGCATTAACCTTGCAGGTATCATCTCAACACCTTTCCTTTTTTATTACTCTAGCTAGTGTTTGTAGTTCATCAGAGCAGAGATGAAGATGACTGATGAAACCGATCGCTTGGGTCATTATCCTCCACGTTACAGGGCAGAGAAAATTAAAATTTGATTTGTGGAGGGGCTGTGTTTTGTCGTTCTGGTGGATAACCGGACGTGAAAAATGTGCCCCAGTCTCCTACTCTAAGAGCGAGTCTGTTTACCCCTGAACGAGGAGAATTAATTAACCTCGTTTATATTCTGGGCTCGTACTTGCAAACCCATCCTGATGTCTAGGATCCATCTCAGAACTCGCTTCATGTTTGTCCCTTTGTCTTGAGGTGAAATCTGACTTCAGATCAGTTCTGCTGTGATTGTAATAATAGATGAGGTTCAGCACTTGAGTTAAGTTCTAGCCAGAAGGTTTAGTTTGATGAATGCTCTTGTTATAATCAGAGCAGTTGTGCACAACTCACCTGAAACTCACTGTATTAGGAAAATCTTTGCCTGTTGTTTTCTTCTTGTCTTTTTTTCATTCTCATGTCTCTTTTGCTCATCAATGATGCATTTATTTGATCAAAAATACAGTAATATTGTGAAATATTATTAAAATTTAAAATAGCTGTTTTCTATTTTACTATACTTTAAAATGTAATTTATTCATGTGATGCAAAGCTGAATTTTCAGCATCATTACTCCAGTCTTCAGTGTCACATGATCCTTCAGAAATCATTCTAATATGCTGATTTGATGCTCTAGAAACATTTCTGATTATTACCAAAGACGGTGCACTCCGATTGTGAGATGAATGAGAGAAAGTGCAACGCCCAATATGGCGAATAAGCCCCGCCTTCTAAATGGAGGAGCCAATCGTTGATTAGTAAAGTCATCACGTCACTGCAGCTGGCATGAGAAGCTCTGATTGCTAAAGAAACAGGAAGTATTCTGAGGCCCCATACACACGGAGACGTGTTTAGCTGTATACGTAAAAAAAATGTATTGTATCGTCATTTCGTCCATACGGATCTGCCGTTTGGGAGCCTGAAAGCTCTATTTTTTGAAACCGGGTCCCAGAGTGGATAAATCTGAACACGAAACCCTTGCGTTTTCGTGTGTACAGCCAATCCGTATATTTTGTGAAATGATGATGTCATCACCCCACGTCTTGACCCTAGTCAGACACCGCATGCGCATGCTCCAAATCTTCAAGTCTTCGTTTTTAGTGTATCTTTGTGGCAGAATTACAGCGCCACATACTGGTTTGGCATGTATACTACATCGTTTTGAGTCCGTTTCAGTTGTTTCGTGTTTACGAAGATGTTTCTTGAGACAACGCAGATTTTTTTTTAGAATGAGGGAAAAAAAAAATTGGATAGGGAAAGTTCTGGCTTCGTGTGGATGTGGCCTGAGACTCGCTTAGGACTGCGCATGTGCATTAGCTTTGTCCAGGCTGAAAAATTCAGTTCCCTTTCAGTCAGTACACTACGAGTTACGTCAGTTACTGACGGAATGGGGGTTTCGCTTAGAAGCCAATCGCCTTTGAGCTCTACAAAACGAGCCAATGGCATGAAAATGCCATGGGTCTGCGGAATTTGCATGCCGCAACCCCGCCCCACGGCGTGGGTATAAAGGGCGTTGCGTGGCAATCTCGCATTATGTTTCTGCTTCAGAGCCGAGTTTACTGCCTGAGCGCTTTTCTCTTCAAGACGAGTTTCTCTCCAGAGTGTTGGTGTTACGGCACGTTCCAGCGAGTTCCGCATTTCCTGTCTGATCTGTGCAGTGATCGAGCACAGCGTGCGCGTTCTCCCTGGGTGCTTCGGCATTCTGCAGAGTTTTCACTCATCTCTAAAAGAGCTGCACGCGGCACGTCTTTTTAAAGATGGCTCGCCCGTGCTCCGTTTCTGGGTGCGGTCGACTGGTACCTCCGTTCGATGGTCATGATCGCTGTTTGGCGTGCTTGGGCCTCGTGCACGCTGAACGCGCGTTCATGGATGAGTCATGTTCTCATTGCGGGAACATGGCCATCTCAGTGTTGCGATCGAGACTCCATGATCTCCGTAGTGGGGAGAGAGTCCCCTCTACCACACCCCAATCTACTTCCTCCACTGGAGGGGGTACTTTGGCTGGTGGTCAGGGTGATCTGAGGCTTACGGTGTGGAACAACCCGACAAATCCTCCTCGGGCCACACCCCCCTCCTGCACACTGCAACCCGTGGTGTTGCCTGATGAGGGCGCCGGGGCTTCCCGTTCGGGGCCCTGCGTTTCATTTGGCACACCCGCGGAGGATGCTATGTCGATCGCCGCATCACAAGGTGGGCTGGATTCCTCCGGAGATGACGGTTCGGCTGTGTTGCCTCCTTCGGGAGTTCCAGCATTGCCCGAGTCCGATCCAGAACTCACAGCCATGCTTGCCCAGGCGGCCGAGACGATTGGGCTTGTGTGGAACCCTCCGCCATGTCCCGAGCGTTCCCGGCTAGATGATTGGTATCTGGGGGCAGCCCGTGCCGAAGGCGCCCGTCAGCCCCCAGTGCCTTTCTTCCCGGAAGTGCATGAAGAGGTGTCGATATCGTGGAAGTCTCCCTTGACTTTTCGCGATCGCTCGGCAACCACTTCCGCCTTCACTGCCCTCGATGGCGGCGCGGTGAAAGGGTACACTGGGGTTCCCCCTGTTGAGCGCTCTGTTGCGATGCAACTGTGTCCACAGAGTGCTGCGACATGGTGCGGTGACCCAAAGCACCCGTCCAAAGCCTGTAGATTCACGTCCACGTTGACGGCGAAGACCTACAGAGCTGCGGGCCAGGCCGCGTCCGGGCGACGAAGGTGACCGCTCGCTCTCTCGGTCAGGTGATGTCCACTTCGGTGGTCCAGGAGCGACATCTATGGCTCAACCTGGTTGATGTGGGAGAATCTGAGCGAACACGTTTCCTCAATTCTCCCATTTCCCAGGCTGGGCTATTCGGCGGGGCGGTCCAGGACTTCGCCCAACAGTTCTCGACTGCTCAGAAGCAGACTGAGGCAATTAAACACATTCTGCCCCGGTGGCCAGCTGCTGCCTCCACCCAGCCTCCGGCCCAGAAGCCTCAGTCTGCTCCCCGCCGAGGCCGCCCCCCAGCGACTCCCACCCCTCCTGCCCGGCCCCAGCAGCAGCCTTCACCCGGGCTGAGGCGTGGAGGACGTCGCACAAAGGCGGCCCTGCCCGTCCCAGCCCCCCAGCCTGCCAAACGGCAGTCTAAGTGGCGGTCCTGAGACGGGCGGCTCGGAGGTGACCTCGGTTCTTTCCCAGGAGATGGTAGCAGGACCACTCCTTCCCCCGGTGGAGGGCCGGGGGAGAATCTTTTGTTTTCCCAAGAAAGAACTGACTTTCTCACCTCCGAGCCTCAAGAGGGCACGGCTGGCAGTGCGCGACGGCCCATGGCCTCGCCGCTCTCGGCCCCCTCTGTCGCCAGCCCCCTGGCAGACGAGACCCCCGTGGAACGCTGGTCCTTCCCTGGTCTCCTCTGTCAGGGTGCGGAATTCGACCCCGCCCACACCCCGGGACGCTCCCATGCCTCCCTTGTCTGGGCCGGTCATTCCGCCTCGCTGCCCCATCGGGGGTACGCCGGTGGTTCGCATGACCCCGCTGGTTCAGTTCTTGGGAGCCTGGCTAGCGCTTCCCAACCTGTTCAGTTGGCTCGCCCGCACCATCCGGTTCGGCTATGCGATTCAGTTCGCTCGGTCTCCTCCCCGCTTTCGGGGAGTCCGCTACACCGTGGTGGGTGGCAATGCCCCTGTCATGCGTGCGGAGGTCGACACCCTACTGGCGAAGGGTGCGATCGAGATCGTCCCTCCAGCCGAGATGAAGTCCGGCTTCTACAGCCCTTACTTCATTGTACCCAAGAAAACCGGTGGGTTACGGCCAATCCTGGACCTGCGCGTCTTGAAGGACGCGTACTTTCATGTCTCCATTCTTCCTCGACACAGACCGTTTCTACGGTTTGCCTTCAAGGGGCAGGCATATCAGTACACGGTTCTCCCTTTCGGGCTAGCCCTGTCCCCTCGCGTCTTTACGAAGATTGTCGAGGCAGCCCTTGTGCCGCTCAGGCAACACGGGGTTCGCATCCTGAACTATCTCGACGACTGGCTGATTCTAGGCCACTCTCGGGATCAGGTTTGCGAACACAGGGATCTGGTGCTTCAGCACCTCGCCTGTCTGGGCCTTCGGGTCAACTGGGAAAAGAGCAAACTCTCCCCAGCGCAGAGGATCTCTTTTCTCGGTATGGAAATCGACTCGGTCGCCATGTTCGTGCAGCTTACGAGCGAGCGCGCGCAGTCTCTGCTGACTTGTCTTCGCCAGTTCGAGGGCAAGAGTGTGGTTCCACTGAAACTTTTTCAGAGGCTCCTGGGGCATATGGCGTCAGCAGCTGCGGTGACCCCGCTTGGTCTGCTCCATATGAGACCGCTTCAGCACTGGCTCTGCGATCGAGTCCCGAGATGGGCATGGCAACACGGCACCCTCCAGGTCCCAGTGACCCGAGCCTGCCGTCAGACCTTCACCCCATGGTCGAACCTCAGCTTTCTACGGGCAGGTGTTCCCCTAGAACGAGTTTCCAGGCATGTTGTTGTCACAACAGATGCCTCTTCCACGGGCTGGGGCGCCATGTGCAAGGGACATGCTGCCGCGGGCTCCTGGATAGGACCCCAGCGCATATGGCATGTCAATTGCCTCGAGTTGCTGGCCGTACGTCTTGCCCTGCACCGCTTTCGAACCCTGCTCAAGGACAAACACGTTCTGGTCCGTTCAGACAGCATGGCGACAGTAGCGTACATCAACCGACAAGGTGGTCTACGCTCCCGCTGGATGTCGCAACTCGCCCGCCATCTCCTCCTATGGAGTCAGAAGCATCTGAGGTCACTTCGTGCCGTTCACATCCCGGGAGACCTGAACTGCGCAGCCGACGAGCTGTTGCGGTTCCAGCCGCTCCCGGGGGAATGGAGACTCCACCCCCAGACGGTTCAGCTGATTTGGGAACAGTTTGGCGACGCACAGATAGATCTGTTTGCCTCCCGCGACTCTTCCCATTGCCGCTGGTACTATTCCCTGACCGAGGGGACCCTCGGCACGGATACACTAGCGCACAGCTGGCCGCGGGGCCCACGCAAATATGCGTTTCCCCCAGTGAGCCTTCTCGCACAGGTTCTGTGCAAGATCAGGGAGGACAGGGAGCAGGTCCTTTTGGTCGCCCCATATTGGCCCGGCCGGACCTGGTTCTCAGAACTTGTACTCCTTGCGACAGCACCTCCCTGGTCGATCCCTCTGAGACAGGACCTCCTGTCTCAGAGACGGGGCACCATATGGCACCCGCGTCCCGACCTGTGGAACCTCCACGTGTGGAACCTGGACGGGACGCGGCAGGTTTGAGTACCTTGCCACCTCAGGTGGCGGCTACCATTACTTCCGCTAGAGCCCTGTCTACCAGACAGGCCTATGCGTTGAAGTGGAACCTCTTCGTCACCTGGTGCTCCTCTCGGCGAGAGGACCCCAGAAAATGCTCGATCGGGTCCGTGCTCTCCTTCCTCCAGGAAGGGTTGGAGCGAAGGCTGTCTCCCTCCACCCTGAAGGTCTATGTGGCTGCTATTTCAGCCCATCATGACCTGGTGGATTCTAAAACGGTTGGACAGCACGACCTGGTCAGCAGGTTTCTCAGAGGTGCGAGGAGGTTAAATCCTCCTCGCCCACCTCAGGTACCCTCTTGGGACCTAGCAGTGGTCTTAGCTGCCCTGCAAAAGGCTCCCTTCGCTTGCTGCGCCATTCCACTCCGCGGACTGGATGCGTGCGCTATTCCTCTCAGGTGAGCTTCCCCAGTAAGCCCTGAGCTCCTCCAGCACTGTCGATGTCGTCACCAGAGCGAGTGCCCTTTTTAGGCCACCCCTCGTGTTTGGCTAGGTGCCTCCGTGTGCATGGTTCCCCCGCTGGGTAACCCCCACATGTGTATTTCCACGGTAAGTCTCTTGTAGCTCGTGTCTTCCCTTGGCAAGACACCTTGCCACGCCTGGGGTTGAAAAATTTCCACCTTCGGCTGGATACCCCAGAGTGTTCCCTATGCAGCTCCTTCGGGTTATAGGAGTATTCTTCAAGTCCCCCCCTTTGGGTTGGCATTGTGTTGCATTCTCCAGGTGGGATATGCTTCCCAGTGTACCTTGGTAGCGTTGAGCCTAGCCCCTCGTTCGTGCCACACTCACGGCAGGGAGCCCGGGTCAGCGCAGGACGCTGGAAGACAGCCGTCATGGCGAGATTGTATTGGGACCCCCATTCCGTCAGTAACTGACGTAACTCATAGTGTACTGACTGAAAGGGAACGTCTCGGTTACGTATGTAACCCTCGTTCCCTGAAGGAAGGGAACGGAGACGTTACATCCCCCTGCCATGTCCGCTGTACCGCTGGAACTGGCCGGCGCTCATGCCTCGGCTCTTCAGCAGGTAAACATAATGCGAGATTGCCACGCAACGCCCTTTATACCCACGCCGTGGGGCGGGGTTGCGGCATGCAAATTCCGCAGACCCATGGCATTTTCATGCCATTGGCTCATTTTGTAGAGCTCAAAGGCGATTGGCTTCTAAGCGAAACCCCCATTCCGTCAGTAACTGACGTAACGTCTCCGTTCTCTTCCTTCAGGGAACGAGGGTTACATACGTAACCGAGACGTTTTTTGTCATGATTTGAGCATTTAGAAACAAAATTCATGAGACAGTTGTTATCAGATTTCATTGGTGATTTCAAATATGAAATTTAATTGTAAGCTTGGCGAACAGTTTTGGAGAATTTGAGGCTGCACTTGCATGCCCGAGATGTGTTTCAAAGATGGCCACCAAGTGAAATGACTTATGTCTTAAAGGGTACAAAACACACAGTTTCTGCCAATCTCATGTTAATCTTGAGTATCTATAGAGTGCTATTGCATCCTTCATATCTCTGAGGAGTCTTCTTATCATATTTATAAAAGACAGATACGCTGTACCGTTTCTTTCCGAAACAGCTGAACTCGTGAAGGCGTGCAGTGGGCGGAGCTAAAGAGTCACGAGTGCGCGCACACACACACACACACACACACACACACAATACATCATGGCATTATCCCTGGATAACTTTTGATTCACTATACGTTCACTTACGTGCTGATTGTCAACAAAACACAGACATTTGATGCAGTTTCACTCACCGCCTGCGGTTTCCACTCATGACCAGGAACAAACAAACACACTTGCAGAACTCCGTTGCTGCTCCGGAAAAACAAACTCCATCCACTGTTCCCTTAACACTGGGTTATTTGGGAAGCTGATCAAGGTTATCTTTCCCTCACAACCATAAACACACTAATTTAGTGACATTGTTGATTTCGTGGTCTAAAAACAAAATGACAGCGCTGCCGATGACTTACGTAACTCGAACGAAGCTCGTTGATGGACGCGTTCTTGCTCTCACTCTGGTTGATGGGTGTGCTCTTGCTCTCGCTCTGGTTGATGGGCGCGCTCTTGCTCTCGCTCTGGTTGATGGACGCGCTCTTGCTGACGCTCTGGTTGATGGGTGCACTCTTGCTCTCGCTCTGGTTGATGGACACGTTCTTGCTCTCGCTCTGGTTGATGGACGCGTTCTTGCTCTCGCTCTGGTTGATGGGTGCGCTCTTGCTCTCGCTCTGGTTGATGGGTGCGTTCTTGCTCTCGCTCTGGTTGATGGGTGCGCTCTTGCTCTCGCTCTGGTTGAAGTGCTCATACAAGGAATTCCGCCCTTTATGACGTCATACAGGGCCATACTCGGAAAAAACGTTCCGAAACTATTTGAATCCTGAAGGAATGTATTTGGCACAGAAATTTTGGCCATGTTTAGCATGAGAATCCAACTCTTTAACAGTGTAAATAAGTCAGAATGCATGAAATAGCACTTTATTATTACTACCTCTTGGTCCGTTCAGCATGGGGCCCCCTAAAGCGCAGTCGCACCAGTTGCACCAGTTGCACCACCCTAATGATGGCCCTGCATTATGGGATGCAATTTCTAGCACAAAATGCTTAGTTGTACATTTTAGCAAATGTAATAGGTCATCTGGGTCTTGTTTGCATACAGAAATTCACAATATACATACTTATATACTTCTGAAGTAAGAGTAGTATGGTAGTATGCGTTTCTGAACATAGCCAGTCATTATAGCTGTCAAATGAGATATGTATAATAACTAACACAATATATAAAGGCCTTTATTACTGTGACTTCTCTTCAACAGTATTGACTTTAAGCCACCTCTAATCGGTTTTTGTGATGCTTCAGCAGAGTTTTCAATTAGCGCCGAATATTGACATGTGACACATGACTGAAAAAGGAGATTAAAGCTAAAAAGAAGAGAAGAGCAGTCTGTTTCCCTGCTGACGGCCGCCTGTCCGACTTGAGCTTGTGAAAGAAAAGCTGGTGCACGTCTTAAGCCAATGAACATGACAGACCATCTACACTCACACAGTGTACAACTGAGTTGCTTTCTAATGGCAATATTGTTTCTTAAAGATCTGCAAAGTTACTGGCAGTCAGGAAATTCTTAAATGGATGAATCTCATAAAAGTCACATTTCTTCAAAATTAAGCATTTTAGAATCATTATGATTCCTTGCATTGTAATATTCTTTTCATGACATTTATGCACATTTTCACCACAAATCCCTATTGTGATGCATTCAGACATTTTACCTTTGAGCTTTTTTTTGTTGTAATTCTCATTATTCTCAATGGAGATTCACATTCACATTATGAATAGTGAGTAATTGTCTCTGTTAGCTTTGTTCTTTGATTAACACATGGGTCTCATTTTCTCACAACTCTTAATGTTAATTTAAGACTTTGGGTCCTATTTTAACGATCTAAGCTCATGGTCTGAAGCGCAGGTGCACTTAGGGCATGTCTGAATTTACTTTTGCTAGTTTAATGACGGAAAAAAAGGTTTGCGCGCATTGTCCAAAAGGCTTGTTTCTATTCTCTTAATGAGTCATGGGTGTGTTTAGGGCGTAACGTCCAATAAACCAATCAGAGTCTCATCTCCCATTCCTTTTCAAAGCCAGTTGCACTTGCACCATGGCGGATTCAGTATTACATGGTGGAATTTGCGAGAAGAAATTCTGAACGCTTCTCTAAAGAAGAATCCTTTTATTTGTAATATTTAAAAATGTTTGTGTGCTGCTGCGCGTCCCTGTGTGTGTAATAAGCAGAGTGTATGCGTGTTGTGTACCCGCCTATAGGCGCATATTACTAACACGCTCTTTAAATAACACAAAAAATACTGCGCTACTGACTTTAGACCAGACTTTAGACTTTAGTTTTTGTTGATCAATGGCGCAGTCGCTTTCAGTTCCTCAAAACAGCAGCGGCAACAATGCGCCTGAACACACCTCGTTTTTTTTTTGACCATCACACCCATGGGCGAGTGAGTGCATTTGCTATTTAAACAACATGGCACCGGATGTGAAAATAATAACTGCATCGGGGGCCCTTTATTTAGCTAATTTAAGACTCTTACAATGGACACAATGGATACAATGGACATTTTGGCATAATTGTGTGTGTTATTGTTTATTCAAGCATGAAAGAGAACTCGATTGTGTCATGCTGTATGTGCACACGATACTGCCGTGCGTCTTTCTGTGCGTCGTGTGTGAGTCACACAGACAGGACATTCACAAACAGCACATTCTCTTTTGACTCATCACGCTTGAATGGTTTAAAACATTTGTGTGAATAAGAGCGTGATGGATGGGATAATAAGGATGACAGAAAAAACGGATGCTGTGTGAATTGCGTTAAATATTTTTAATGCGTTAAACTGGAAAAAATGAATCGCATGCATTAACGTGTTAACGTTGACAGCACTGATATATATATATATATATATATATATATATATATATATATATATAGATAGTTCAGTCTAGTTCTGTTATGAAACTCTAGAGGGCGCAGGCTGTTAGGTCCTTACATGCAATCTGCAAGCAATCACATCATTACTGCATGGCTTAAGCTGATTCTGCAGCCAATGAGTTTGCTTGCTCAACATTTAAATAGTCTGGTTCAGTGTTCGCTGTATACTGGTCCTGCACCACTATCAGAGTTCCTCTGAAACCCTCCACCTCCCCCAGCTCCACCTGTCTAGATCTGCTACAGGATTAGGGGAGAGCGGGGCACAACCTAACGCGGGGCTAGTTGTAACACACACGGTTTAAAACTTTCCACACATGCCAGCATGACGAAACTTTGTGTATTTTCTAGTTGCCATATCAACATTATTTAGAGAAAAAATTGCGCCAAAATGAAAAAATCTTTGGAAGATATTACTGAACATTTGTTTAACCATAGCAGAAGTAAATGTCCTACTTACGTTAATTTTTCATCTCTGTTTCTTGGGCTTATTTAAAATAAGACAAATCTGATATTATTTTAATCTTATATCTGTTATTTAACAGCTGAGATAGTTCTTTAGTGCTGATCTAAACAGCAGAAGACACGAGCCGGGTTTAAATCCCAGTTGTGCAGGTGGGGCATGTTGTCACACTGCGTTATAATGTGCCCCTATTAGAACTATGATATTCTATTCTATACTTTTATGAATTCTATTGAGAAACCATGAGAAAAAGGTGAATAATGACTGAGATTCAATGTTCAGAAATTATTAATTATTATTATGTTTTGAACTATGCTGTATAGCTGTGTTTTGAGGTGTGTTTGTTGTCAAACTCAAAAATGTGTATATTTTTAATGATTAAAAAATGCCTTTATTTTAAGTTAATAATTGTATTTTATTGACAAAATATTTTAGTTTTGGATATTTTTTTTTTATTATATCAGATAACATTTTAAGCTGTACTTTGGTCATGTTACAATGTACCCCTCACATGTTACAATGTACCCCACCTATTGGGCATGTTTCACTTCCATTCTTTCGGGGTAAATCAAGAAAAAAAGTATACACTGCATTAATGAAACAAAACCACATAATTGTACTAGACGTGTGAAATTAATGTGGGAAAAAATAAATACTCTGAACCCCAAGTGGATTTACACAAACTTAGAAAGTCAAAAGGCGCTCCCCCTGTGCATGCATATATTTATACAGCAGCACAATATCTTACATGCTCACAGCTGTGTATCTATTAACAGTAGCAAGTCAATACTTGCTCTGCAGCAGCAGCGTGTGTAGCAGATATAGTCTGCCAGATACAATTGCCATATTCAAGAACATGCTAAAACTATTCAGAGAGTTGATTCTATTCAAAATCATTTAAAATGTAAATGTGAAAAATAAATATTGATATATATATTAGAAAATAACATTTTTGTTCATAATCTTTGAAAATGCAATGTTGCCATTGACATCTCTCTCTGTTTCTCTCTAGCAGGAAGATGAGCGCAATGCTGGCACCGTTCATGACAAAGATCAAGCAAAAATCCGCAAGTTGCTCACACAGAAGTACAAAAAGTTGCCATGGAAACCAGAGGTACGAGTATAATGCGTTGCTTTATTTTTGTCATTTTGCGTGTGACAGTGACTCATTATCGCTCTCATTTGTTTGCCAGCTGTGTAAGTTCTTAATGAGAACTTCTCAAACCTTCACTGAAGCTCTTAATAAGCACATGTTGGCCTGGACTGTTTTCTGTAACATACAATTTTGTGTAATGAACAAATTGTATTACTGTCAGATTTTAATATCAGCTGTAATATCTGCCAAGATTTAGCCCACATTTTCAGGGCTTAAGTTAGGGTGCTTATTAGTATTCAAAGTGTGGTTGTTCTTGTAATTTAAGTAAATTGCTGGACTGAAATGCTGCTCAACCTACTTCATTTTAATTCATTTTTGCTTGTTTTGTTTTTTGTTTTTTTTGCCCCAGTATACTGGACCAAACAGTTGGAAGGGTGATGTATTAAAATGGATGGTTTATCCGACTCCATTAAAGTGACATTATTGTCATAATTACTCCTGTTATAGATAAAGTAAAAAGGGTTTCTCCTAAGCTGCTTATTTGAGAACGCACAGGATTTAACTGAGTGCTCTGAACGCTGGGCATTTCAAACCACGAGGCTGCTAAACCAAACCACCACATGCAAAATAATGAGTCAGAGCCGCTATTAAAATCACTATGAATGAGGGCAGGTGAAATAGATGTGCCGTTTTAAAATAATAGCATAGAGGTGGGAATACTCTGTGGGCGAATGGCAGCGGTTTGTTTTCATGGCATTAGGGATGTGATGCCATCTGCTCTTTCAGGGCTCTTAAACTCTCTAGCCAAGTAACTATACACAGCTATTGGCACAGTAAATGCCAAAGTAAGATACCAAGTTATTTACCAATTTTGCTCTTGCTGAAGTCTAGTATGAAGCATTGCAGCTGATTGTCTGTGTAAGTGAACATTCGGAGAAGACGTGCCGCTTCGATGCCTCTGGTGTAGATGGATTTAAGCCGTTGCGGCAATTCCAGCATGACAAAAAACCCCTGTGCACAAAGCCAGGTGCATACAGAAATGCTTTACTGAGTCTGTGAAGGAATTCGACTGACCTTCACAAAGGCCAGATCTGAATCCCACTGAACAAACCTTTTTTTCGAACGCTGACTTGTGTCAGGACTCATCTGGAAAGAAAACATCATGAAATGTGATTAAACTTGGATGATTTCAAGTGCACACTGCAGTTATCAGATTTTATAGTATTAATTTTCTGTTCATATTTTCAAAGGGATGCACCAATATTAAAATAATACACACTAGAAAAACCAGTTATATATTTAAGTGCTAGAAGTGAATTTAAGCATCATGACATATGTGAATTAATGCACAGTATGAAAAATGTATACAGTTTGAATTTAGCTAAAGATTACATTTAACAATGTTATCAAATGATTTGTCTTTTAAAAGATTAACTTTAAGTGAGATGACTGCACTTGCATTTCTACTGTTTCATAGTTTTTTTTATTATGATAATCAGTGTTATTTTAGTATTTTTATATATTATAGTATTTCGTAATATTTTGAATGAGCTTTTATTTTTATATTTTCAGTTTTCATTTTAAGTGGTAGTAATTGTAGTAATTTTGCGGTGCTTTTTCGTATTCGTTTGTTGTCTATTTTTATATTTATCTTTCTATTTATTTCAGTATTTAGTACTTAATTTTTTTTCAGTTCCCAAATCAACATTTCTAATTATCATTGAAGTTTTTTAAGTTTAAGTTTGTCATCTAATATTTATATTTTATTTTGTTTCAGCATTATTTCAATCACTGAAAATTATTTTTAATAGTTTTAGTTAACAATAACAACACCGCTCATAGTATTGAATTTTAACATTGGCTATAGCAAAATAAATAAATAAATAAATAAAAATAAATTTAAAATTTATGCATCCCTATGATAATAGACCAGTATTTTTTAAATAATAATTTAATGTAAATTTAATTGAATGATATTTCATTATAATGCTTTCTTTCTTTCTTGAGTCCTGACTCAAAAAATAAATAAATAAGACATATAAAATTGTATATTAGCTAAATATACAGTATATACAATATGTAATATTATCCGATAACTGATATGTTAGTGATATATCGTGCATCCCTATATGTTCTCTGGCTGCTGAAAACCAAAAATGGCCATGTACTAGTATAATGTTCTTAATATGTTTGCAGTTTTTGCTTTTCTCCTGTGTTAGCCACTGAATGTTGTGTTAAGCGTCAGCTACAGTTGCTTCTGGGAAAACGGATGGCCGGTCCCTGACAGGTCTCACAGGCCGTGTTATTTATAGGAGTGAACACAGGCGATAGCCGGCCGAAAAACAGCCCCTGAATTCAGACAAATGTTCACACCTTAGCAAAGCAAACAGAGGCTGGTATTGCTTGAAATTAGAGCAATTAATTCCTGAAACTTGGTACAAGAGGTAGCCACCTTATTTTTCACGCAATAGCGGGTGCCGCCATTTTACCACTCTTTCATTTGAAACCCACGTTTCTAGCATCTGTAAAACCACATTCTAAAAATATATCTAAATTACGACATATACTCTCAATAAAAAATGCTGAACAGTTAGTTCATGCGTTCATGACCTCAAGGCTAGATTATTGTAATGCTCTACTGGGTGGTTGCCCTGCTCGCTTAATAAATAAACTCCAGCTGGTCCAAATATAATGTGTTAGATTTCCAGTAAGCCACTTCCGCTAATAGTAGTTGTATTGTGAACCCGTAGTTTTGTGATGACTGTGTAGTTTTGACTGGCTAGATAACTTTTTAATATGAACTACAGAAAGACTGGCATCCTTTGTGCAGTTATGGGGTGCCATAATATCTGGTTCAAGTGTAAAAAATACCTACACGATATTTGTTTTTATCATAATCCACACACCAGAACTGAATGTGGATGTGGGGTACCCTATGATCTGCACACTGCAAGGAGCTCGTCGGCGTTGGTTAAAAGCATTATTGTAATGTGTGCTGTGAACACACTGCCAATGCGAGTTGCTTGTTATTTTTATGTTTTAGTTGAATAGTTAACACTGTATGTTGCATTAACTGTTCGATCGCCATTTTGTGTTCTTTGCATGTACATGCTTAATGTGTGACATGATGTAGTAAAGGTGAAATGGTGTATGTAAAATGACGTTATTACATTTCTAAACGCAGTAGTAGTTTATGTATTTCTCTTGTGTGTATTTGAGTGACACATTTGTAAGAAACCGTCGAAATTTCCATATGTTTGCTCTTTCCACTTTGTTAATGGCAGACCCTCGGAAGATCATCCCTTTACTATTTGGCCACTTCTTTACGATAGAAATGCTACAGCCACTGTAATTTCTTGAACAATAACATGTGGGCATCAATACATGCAAACTCAGAGTGAGGGTTTAAACTTTTATTTTGAAATCACGATGAATGAACAGTTTAAAGAAACTGGCATAGGTTTATAAATGATTTACGTTACAAATCTGGTGAAATGACACACATTGCGTTCTCATATGAATGTCAACCCAAACTCACAGCATATGCAGAGATGGCATTTGTTAAATGAGCTGCTGAGACGTGCATCAAACACAAAATAATTGAAAACTTTCTCATAAGATGTCAGGCCACTTCTTCATTTCATCCCCCCACTGTGTTATACACCGCGGGTGTGGTAATTGTTTACTATCACGGTGGTTCATAGTGTTTTGTGTGTGCTCCCACAACAATGCTCTTTACCCACCGGCTAACGAAACAGAAGCCTAGAAGAAAGTACATCATCGTATTTACTTCCGCGTTGCAGAATAAGGTGGATAGCTTGTGGTTTTGTGAGATCATTTGCAAAGTCGGCTGTTCTGATTCGCCATTCACTCAACCAATGAGAGACTACGGTGAAAAAAAAAAAAAAAAAGACCTTGAACCCTTCATGTAGAGAGATGTAGGTGCGAGGCTAAGGAGAACGGTTTGATGGAGGATTGATGGTAATAGGCACAGAGGCCATTAGCAGGACTACAGGCCATAGACGGTGTGTTGAATTTATGCCGCTTTATAGATTAACTGTAACAGCAGTGGGCTGCATGATACGGCAGTTTCATATAGAAAACTTTGACCTCTGGCCTTCAATGCTTGGATTTATTTCCACATTCCTGTCTTCTGCTAAGAGCATCATTGCTTTTTTTCCTCCTCTGAGGATGCTATCCATTTCCTTCTTTGAGGAACTCTCCTTATTCTCCCAGTTGCCACTAAATGACAGTGCTGGCAGCAGTTATTCAAAGCCATTATGTGTCATTAGAGAGTTGAGAAAATTGTGAGCATCAGCAACTTCCCATCGAGTTATTACAGTAGTCACTAAGACCAGAACGGGAATATCTGTATTAAATCTGTGATGTCACCCCATCTACTCAAGCACAAACATCTTCTATAGCAGCAAAACTAAATATTGTCTAAATTGGCTAGTCAGTGGTCTTCCTAAATGGCTAGCTGACTAATTGGTCTTAAGGAAGTCCTGAATGCTTAGGCAAGTTAGTGACACATTTTGTAGGGAGTGTTTACAGTATGTAAGATATGTTATTGCATTCACAAACAGATGGAGCGCAACAGAATGAAGAGATGTGTTTTTATTAGTTGGACTGTTTTGAACTTGACATGCTGTCACTAAAGCACAACGCTCATGCTGTGTCCACCTATGACCACAGGGGGTGCCATACTGCCTGATCAAATATAAACGTGTAATGTGTATATAAACATACTAGCTTTACTTAGGCTACGTTCAGACTGTCAGTCCAAATCCGATTTTTGTGCATATCCGATTGAAATCCGATCAGATTTAGCAAGTGTGAACTGCTAAAAATCACATGAAATATAGTTTCAGTCTACATTCATATGTGGTCTGAAATCCTATTCAAATTGCATTTCTGGAAATCTGTTTCAGTCTGACCGCTCTAATCGGATTTTGTGTGGTTTATGTGACTTTCTCACGCTACGTAAAGCGTAAACGTCAGACGTTTTTATAGGAAACATGTTGAAAGTCACTGCAGAAACAAGGTTGTGTTGTTGCAAGTGCCGGTCAAGCAGAAAATGACAATATAACGGAGACATGTTTTTGAAACCGTTGAAGACGACAGCGCGTAATAAAGCCGCTCATACCAGCCTTCTACGGTTCTACCACTGCCTCAGAAGACACAGTAGTCCTGCGTGCGGCGGCTGCACAATGTCATGTTGTAAATAAGACAACATCTGTATTGCAGTTGTGGGTGTTGTTGCTATTTTTGGCTTATGTCTACCAACGCAACGTCATTGCTATAGAAACCAATGCAGATATTGCGGAAAACGAAAGAGCTGCATTGACACACAAATCGGATCTGAACAGTTGTGATACACAGTGTGGATGTCAATCATTTTAGATCAGATTCCAATCGGATACACAAATAATCAGATTTGGACTGACAGTGTGAACATGGCCATAATGCTAATGTACGGTCACATTAACAATTGTTTTGCGAATTTCTGTGGGTGAAATCCAGTGTTTTTAATAGGAATCCACATGATCTGGAATTTTGTGTGAAAGCAAAAGATTTTTCCCACGCAGATTTCGCAGTGGATTCACCGCGTTGACTTACAGAAAGCTGCTTGGCTGTGTTTCAGACATTGCTAATCTATTGACAATATAAAATGGACCTATTTTTGTCCCTGAAAACTTGCTGAAATTTTACTAATGTGACCACACATTTAGTCAACTATCCTGATTGCTTAATCTATGCCCTTCACAAAGGTTTAATTAATTTAGGGCATTGTGGACCAGATTGGTTTCACTACCACATGTAAAGCGCATTAGCTTAGCTTAATTGTACCTTTGCAATAATACTGTAGAATAAGCTAACAGGCTAAACAACTAATGGTGTGCTAAGTCATTGCATTAATTGATTAGCTTGCAAAATCTACACCAGGCGTTCTCAACTCTGGCCCTCAAGATCCACTTTGCTGTAGAGTTTTGCTTTAACCCTAATTAAACACACCTGAACGAGCTAATCAAAGTTTTCAGGATTATTTCAGGTGTGTTTGAACATTGTTGCACAACTTTGCAAGAAAGTGGACCTGTGGAAAGTGGAAGGAGTGAATGAAAACAAGTGAGTGAATTCGGACAGTGAGTGCTGGAAGGGCTGCTGATATTGCATAGTTTGTGCTTGCTGTTTAATAATCATTAAATTGGCAGCTCCAGTAGTAATGAAAAGATCTATCTTGAACTTTGTCATGGAAACTATGTATATGCCTTAATTCAACTATTTAATAATAAATTAAAAAGGAATTTATACATGTATGATGATACGCGGATGGATGGATGGATGATTCAGCTGCAGGGATGATTCTTCTGGTCAGACACAGGAATTCGGCACGACTCTCACAGTACATTATGGGTATCCTCTAGCCGTTGAGTGTACATAGGTTTTACATTTGTTATTGCGGTGCATTATGAGTGCACTCAATAACATCTACTATGGTTTCAGACACCACTACAAATGGCTGTTCCCTCAAATAGTGCCCTATTTAAGGGTATAGAGAGCCAAAATGTTCAGTAGTCCTGGTGAAAATCTCCACCAATTAGCGCCAAAAGAACACTTTAACACCCACCCACTCCATATTCAGTAGTGGCCAAAATGTCTGGCCTAGGAAAATTGACATCTTCACCCATTATTCAAATATAATTTTTTTTTAAATGTTAAAGATTTTGTAAGCATATTTGCATAGTTGTGCTTGGAGTCAATTGTTTTATTTGTGATATCACAATAAATTGGACAATTTTGGCCAGGCTGTCATACAAAGAAATGATGAACACATACTAAAACGAGAGAACCAATGTAGCAAATTATTAATAGCCGATTATGTTGTAGTCAATTAATGTTTAGTTTTTTTCTATGCAATTTTTGCATAGTAAAATAAAACCTGTAGCTGCAGTTTGCCAAATAATGTAGTCAGATAAATCACCTAAGTTCAGTGTTTTTTTTTATTCACTCATATTTCAAATATAATTTTTTTTTTTTTTTTTTTTTTTCCTCATTTTGATGATTTAATCAAACTTGTAGGGTCATTAAAAAATATTCTCTTTGGACATCACTTTTGGCCACTAATGTATTATATTTCTCCATCGTTTTTTAATTAAATTATGTCATTCGCAATGCTTAATGAGATTGTAGTTCTTTCCCACATTAAGCTGTTGTGTACAGTCGTACCTTTTGTCTTTTTGACCAATTTTGACCAAATGCTTTTAGATTCAAATTAAAGTTTGTAATGTTGTCATTTAAATTGTAGCTGGTTGGTATGGTTCATGGGTTCTATTGACAAAATGAATAGAAAATAATAATTCCAGAACAAATGCCACAAAAAAAAAAGTGGGCGGCCACTGATGCACTCTATGGATTGCTGTGGGGTCTTGGGTGACTTGGCCTATCTCACAAATGGGAAAGTAGGATAGTGTCTAGACCGACTCGAGAGAGCAATTCTGCATTAGATGCCCACAGATGCACAATTGTGGCACATGTCACGTCTCTGATGCCCGATCCCAGAGGCATTATGGGTGACAAATGGTGGCATTGCTTGTCGTTCTGAGCATTGGTGGATCATTTGTCTATGTCACACACGAACCTGCTTTCGTGGAACGTGATTCCTCCGTGGGCTGCTGTTGTGCTTGAGACAGGAGGTGTTTGGAGTGTCTGGTATTGAGAGGATTTAGATCAATGGGCCTCCTTCAGACTGACAGAGAAAAGTGAAGGTCATGTGCTTTTTTAGACGTACTCATGGGATGTGAGGTTTGCTCTTAGAAATACAATAGGCTCCTGGGGAAAATGTTACTCTGGTAATTCTTTGTGCTGGAACAGAGCCATCTTTTCTGGCTCTGTAAAATTTGTACGGTGTGATTTTTCTGACCGGTGTGTGATTCTCAGTCATTTTGTAGTATGCGAACCCTACCAAAGATTCCCTAGTCGCGCGTAGCCAGATTTTCTTCCGTCTGGAATCCATCACAGCTTTCATTGGCCAAGGACCGCCCAGAGGCCAACTGACTGACATGTAAAGCAACCAATCACAGTTTGTTTTGTTCCGCATCATGTATAGGAGGCGTGGAATTGTAATGTCGACGTCCCTACAATAACAGACTGGGCTGTGAAACTTTCGTATTTCAAATGCTGCAAACTTTATGTTGAAAATCCAGCGTTTAGTTGATCCTGATAAGTGCTTATTTTCACAGTTGAAAACACGATGGCTTTCTTCTTCCATGAGGGGGCTTGGCTTCACGGCATCATTGTTTCCAGGCGGACTATTAAAGGGGTCATATGATGGTTCTAAAAAGAACATTATTTTGTGTATTTGGTTTTATGCAATGTGTTTTTAGGTTAAAAAAAGTCATTATTTTACACACACCGTATATTATTGTTGCTCCTCTATGCCCCGCCTTTCTGAAACACGTCGATTTTTACAAAGCTCATCATTCTGAAAAGCACGGTGTGCTCTGATTGTCCAGTGATCCAGTGCATTATGATTGGCCCAAATACCTTAAGCGTGTGACGGAAATGTCACGCCCCTTATTTTTGGAACATCAGCTTCCAAAGCAATATTGACAGGGTGACGCCGTGTCCCAGAGAGATGAGACCAGGGGCGTCGGACTGGGGTTAAAACCAGTACTGATTACCAGGGCCCCAAGGGGAGAGAGGGCCCTTGAAAAGTCTGGTAAATATTTTATTTTACCTGGATATTTTACTTTCCTAATTAAATTTCATAATGAATGTCAGATGAAATGTAAAGTTAGTGTATTGGCTGAATAACTTGGTTGATTGACTGACTACATTTTGTATACAAAAAAGTAAAGACTATCTAAGGTCTCCCGGTCCCACCCCTTGCTAATGTGCCAAATGGTTTAGTTCATCTGCACGTATTTTGTTTATGCTAGTTAGTTGAGCATCTGGTGGAGCGCAAACTTCTGCTGTAGAAATGTCTTTCTCAAAGAAAGCCAAATCAGGCCACCAAAAAAGAAAGGAAAGACAGGAGAAAGAAAGAAAACTAAATGAGGGTAAACAATTAACTGATATCTTTTTAAAGAAAGGTGATCACAAACTAGAACACTAAATCTATAGTGCTAAGCTGCTTGAATATCTCCGCGATTGTCAGTGCTAAAAATTAACTGAGACAACCCATTGTTGACAAGTCCCCCCCAATAATTAGAAATGGCCGAATTGCCAATATTTGAAATTCTTGCACTGCTCTCCTGCACTCCATTACGCAGCGCTCTGTATGTTAGTATGACAAAAATGTTTAAAAGTACAATTTTTAGTCTGGTCTGCATCAGGTCTAACGGCGCTTGTCAATGTCAAAATGATTGAGATGGCCAATCAAATCAAAGTAGGCGGGGTTTACGTTCTCTTGGGCGGATTAGAACCTGTAACCTTCGACACTATGTAAACATAAAACCATGTCTGCATTTGTGATCGTAGAAAAGACAAACAAGGGCTACTCTATACTGCCCAAAACTCGTGTTTGAATAGTCAGTAGCAAATTCTTAAAAATTAAAACATACTTACAGGCTGTGTCTGAGAGTGAGAAGCGCCAGACTGTACTTGCAAAGATGGAATTGCCCCACTTTTTAGAATCAGCGTCTCCACGACAGTGCTGCAACAACACTACAGCGAGAATAAAAGTTATGCCTTCTTTCTTTGCGTTTACATTTGGGCGGTGTTATGAAACTCTGCCCCCACAGACTGACGTAGATTTGTGGGGGCGTTTGAATGAAGCGTTTTTGGAAGGCTTGGCTGAGCCTTAACTTTTACAAAGAATATCTCTTTGGGTTTGAGACTTTGAGCTTTGTAACTCTGCAGATTTTATACATGCACAAACAGCTACATAACACACAAAGAGAAAGGAAAACGTCTCGATTATGGTAACCCTCGTTCCCTGAAGGAGGGAACGGAGACGTACGTCGGACGTCACCGACGAATTGGGATCACTTCTGGGAGCCCCTATCAGCTTCGAGATATAGAGAATGGGCCAATGGCCATTGGCGTGCGAGATTTGCATCTTGCGCTCCGCCCCGCGCTGCGGGTATAAACAGGAGGCGAATGCAGCGCACTGTTTTTCACTGAGGAGCCGAACTAGTGACTTGGCCATGCAGTGATGGTACAGCAACTGTGGCGACGGGACGTACGTCTCCGTTTCCTCCTTCAGGGAACGAGGGTTACCATACGTAACCGAGACGTTCCCTTTCAGTCGGTCACGTTCGACGTACGTCGGACGTCACCGACGAATTGGGATCCCTTTGGAAAACGCCACAGTTACTACCACTTCCAGCGCCCAGCGAGAGCCCCTCAGACCCCGTCTGTTCCGGGCGGGGAATTCACGCAGGGAAGTCACACTGCTGTTCCGCAAGACCCACTTCAGCAGACTATTGGATAACGCTGGGAAAGCGTGCCCAGAGGGACGCTGCGGAAGCCACATCATGCCCGAAGGGAGTTACCATGTGGAGAATACACGTATGGACTGGCCGTGGGCAGTGCAACATACGGAAGTCCCAGGGGTGGCCCCAGCCAAACAGGCGGGGGAACAACACCTAACTGAGACGGCAGAGAGCTCTGCCGAGGGAAAGACATGGGCTCGCCGTAGGGAGCCGTACCGTGGAAGAATGCACATATGGGACCACCGTGGGTGTCACAACATATGGAACCCAGCCTAACACAAGTTCCACCAATGCATACGAGTGTTAGACCTGGCATCGGACACTCCGCCACATCCGACTGCCGCGGGTTGCGGAGGACTCAACAGGGTTCGCCGTTCTGGGGAACTCGACTGGAGCATATAAGCGCACGTATCCGTTCCAAAGGGAAGGGAGTGGTGCAGCAAGCCGACACTTAGAACGGGCAGTTCGGTGTTACTGACTATGGGAAGCGAGCACACAGGAAGATACCGGCTCTACACGGAGGCTATAAAATCTAGCAAACGTGTTAGATGTCGCCCAGCCCGCAGCTCTACAATATCTGTCAGCGAGGCGCCACGAGCCAACGCCCAGGAAGAATTCCAGGCACGATTCGTCGACCGAAAATGCCTGCAGGTCCCCTACCCTCTTGATAGAGCCCAATGCAGTCAGGAGTACTGTCTTCAGAGACAGGATTTTTAACTCAGCTGACTGCAAAGGCTCAAAGGGCGCCCTCTGCAGTGCGGTTAGCACCAGAGTTAAGTCCCAAGAGGGTATAGAGGGAGGGCGAGGCGGATTTAGTCTCCTCGCCCCCCTCAGAAACCTGACGATCAGATCGTGCTTCCCTAGAGACTTACCACCTACCATGTCATGATTAGCGGCGATAGCGGCAACATAGACTTTGAGGGTGGAGGGAGACAGCCTTCGCTTCAACCCGTCCTGTAGGAAGGAAAGCACAGAACCGACCGAACATCTCCGGGGGTCTTCTCAGCGAGAAGAACACCAGTCGACGAACAGGTTCCACTTCAACGCATAGAGGCGCCTCGTAGAGGGAGCTCTAGCGGAAGTGATGGTGTCTACCACAGCCTGTGGTAGGCCACCTAGAACCTCCGCGTCCCATCCAGGGACCAGACATGGAGTTTCCAGAGGTCCGGACGCGGGTGCCATAGGGTGCCCCGTCTCTGAGTCAGGAGGTCCTTCCTCAGAGGAATGGGCCAGGGAGGTGCTGTCGCGAGAAGCACTAGCGTAGGCCCCGGGGCCAGCTGTGTGCCAGCGCATCCGAGCTGAGGGTCCCCTCGGTCAGGGAATAAAACAACTGGCAGTGGGTCTACCTGTGCGGTCCTGAAGCGACTCCAGATCAGCTGGACCACCTGGGGATGGAGACTCCACTCTCCGGGGAGCACTGGCTGTCGTGAGAGCTCGTCGGCCGCGCGATTGAGCAGGCCCGGAATGTGAATGGCACGAAGTGACCCTTAGATGCTTCTGACTCCATAGGAGGAGATGGCGGGTGAGTTGAGACATGCCACGGGAGCGTAGACCACCCTGTTTGTTGACGTACGCAACAGCCGCAGTGTTGTCCGTACGGACCAGAACGTGCTTGCCTAGTAGCGGCGTTTTGAAGCGGCCCAGCGCAAGACGAACTGCTAACAACTCGAGGCAATTGATATGCCATTGCAGTTGAGGCCCCGTCCACAGACCCGAAACTGCAAGCCCGTTGTACGTGGCACCCCAGCCGGTGGATGAGGCATCCGTGGAGACAACAACATGCCTGGACACTTGTTCTAGGGAAACTCCTGCCCGTAGAAACGAAGGGTCCGACCACAGGCTGAAGGTTTGGCGGCACCTCGGAGTCACGGGGACACGGAGGGATCCGCTGTGCCACGCCCATCTCAGGACTCGGTCGTGTAGCCAGCGTTGAAGCGGTCTCATATGAAGCAATCCGAGCGGCGTTACAGCGGCTGCGGATGCCATATGCCCCAGGAGCCCCTGAAAATGTTTCAGTGGTACCGCTGTCCTGCATTTGAACGAATTCAAGCAGTTCAACACCGACTGGACACGCTCCTCTGTGAGACGCGCTGTCAGATTGACCAAGTCCAGCTCCATACCGAGAAAAGAGATCCTCTACACGGGGCAGAGTTTGCTCTTTCCCCAGTTGACCCGAAGTCCCAACAGGCTGAGGTGACTGATCACCGTGTTTCTGTATTCACACAACAGGGACAGTCCTGAAGGGAACGACCTTCAGGTCGATCGCTGCAAACCAATCTTGGGGACGGATGTACTCGAAAGTGCGCTTCTGCGTCAACATCTGAACGGGCGGTTTGTGAAGGGCCCGGTTCAGGACTCACAGGTCCAAGATTGGTCATAACCCACTGCTTTTCTTGGGCACAATGAAGTAGGAGTTATAGAACCCCAACTTCATGTCAGCTGGAGGGACCGGCTCCAATCGCGTCCTTCGCTAGTAGGACTTCAATCTCTTTCCACAAGATGGGCGTCGCAGCTCCACACAACAGTGAAGTGGACGCCCAGAACTTGGGAGGATGCCGTGCGAACTGAATCGCATAGCCGAGCCTGGTGGTGCAGGTGAGTCAGCGGGACCGTCCCGGAAGTGCTAGCTAGGCTTCCGGAAACCGTACCATGAACACACCCGCCCCACAGACGTACCCGCATTAGGGCAGCGAAGTGGAGGGCAGGGACCCGACCCAAGAGGCACAGCGTCCTGAAGTGGGGTCTGAGTGCGCACGCAGCACCTACCTGCCCCCACGGTTGGACAGAGGGTATGAGAGAAGGCATGGTAGCGTTCTCAAGCCATATGCTGCGGTCTGCTGGCGACTGAAGGAGGGGCAGAGAGTGGCAAGGCTTTGTGGCATCACACACTGCCTACCTCACCTCCTTCCTCAGTGGGGGACAAGAGTGGCGAGGCATAGCGTCGCGCACTGCCGTCCTCACACCGCTGAGAAGAGGGGAATGAGAGTGGCGAGGCTCCCCGGCGTCGCACACTGCCATTCTCGCCCTCTTGTGGGGAGGGGAATAAGAGCGGCGCGGCTTCATAGCGTCACACGCTGCCATTCCTGAACTCCCGAGACCCAGAGGTATTGGAACTGCTCTTAAAAATTTGGGTACCACTGGCTGTAACACCAGTGGTGGAACAAAATTTTGCAATGATTCTCCACCTGGCCCTCCTCCGGGGAAGAGCAGCTTCAACCAAGTCCAGGTCACCCGTCTCAGCTGACTGGCAGCCAAGAGGAAAACTTTATCCAGATTATGGCCCCATTGGCACCCGGGAAAATCCGGGAAAAAGGCAAGGGGGCGGGCAAGGCGATTTACGCGTTGCACTACGCCTCAGCCACCCAGGAAAGCATGGCTGTCAAGTCTGAATCTGATTCAGCATGAGCACACACCATTATAGTGGGAAACTCAGCATCATCTTCATTTCCAGCTTATAACAGCCCTCTCTCCGATGCAGCGATTGACATCTGTCCTCTGCTAGGTCCCCTTTATTTTTTTTTTATTTTTTTTTTTTAAATGTTTTATTTTGGAACCAGCAATCCCACCTGTAAGCTACCAGCAGGCATGTAAGACCGTGAGCGTGGCCGTCGAGACGGCACACGGCGCGCTGAACACTCAAGCCCCTATGAAGAAGGCAAGACGAACAACGCGCCGACGTGGTCATGCTCTCATGAGAGAACATGAACCACCCACGAACACAGTCTCAGCATGCTTGCGATGCGATAGAGGAGTGAGGGCCCACGGAGATGTACTCGGCAGGGAAGCCCCACTGTAATCCTCAGGTCACCAAGGCTTATTAGCCGAAGTAGCCCCTTTCTGGTGCACCAGAAAAGAAACTAGATCGGGGAATAGGCGAAGGGACTCAACCCCGTTTGAGGTTAAGTCTCGACCGCGCATCTAAAGCGACGAGTGACGCGCTGGGTTGCCGTGACAACAGCTAGACGGCACACGGCGCGCTGAACACTCAAACCCTCACGAGGAAGGCGAGACGAACAACGCGCCGACGTGATCCCGTTCTCCTGAGAGAACATGGATCACCCACGAACGCAATCTCAACATGCTTATGCGAGAGGGATCGTGGCCGTCAAAGGACAGGAAACAACCGCATCCAGAAACGCACGGGTGGAATGACGTCTTGAAAAAGACGCAGTGTCTCACCCGCACTGCTCTTTTAGAAGAAATCTCTTTTAAATGTGCTGAAGCACCCAGGAACGACCGCGGCAAAACACAGGAGAATAGTGCAGCCTGTGTATGCACTCACCGTTGGGAACGCCCTCACCAAACCAACAGTGCTGTAAAAACAGCAGTTTATCACTGTATCAGTGAGCTCGCGGCCGCCGCTGATCGTGCCTTCTCTCCCAGCACTCAAAGAAGCCGCTTCTCTCGTTCTCTCTCTTTCTCTCTCTGCTGAAGCAGGAACAGTCTCCTTCGTCAACACCGTGTTCAGCTCCGAAGTGAATGACAATAGTGCGCTGCATTCACCTCCTGTTTATACCCGCAGCGCGGGGCGGAGCGTGAGATGCAAATCTCGCACGCGAATGGCCATTGGCCCGTTCTCTATATCTCGAAGCTGATAGGGGCTCCCAGAAGTGATCCCAATTCGTCGGTGACGTCCGACGTACGTCGAACGTGACCGACTGAAAGGGAACAAGAAATCGCATCATATGACCCCTTTAAAGAATGCGACACACACGTCTCCCGGACATCCTGTAGAATTTAAAAAAATCAGATGACGACTTCGAATCTCCTGAAGTGTTTCCAGTTAAGTGTGCCATATGCATCAGACTTGGGCTCTCGGACGAACTCTCATGGGACGTTCACTGCATTTGCAGTGACAAAGTGATCACTAGACATTCATTTTAAGTGAGATCTGGTTAGCATTAGCAGTTAGCCCCTATATAAAAAAATCATGATATTAATAAATAAATACATTCATTTTACATCAAAATAAAATAATATAAATATTTCCAGCCAGATAAGACACTTGTTTTAAAACTAAGACGTGTGTTTGGAGCAAGTGGTGGTTTGTTGTTGTCTCACTAATTGCATCATCAGGTTCGGCGCTCCTATTGGTTTTTGATTTGATGGTTGTTGTAGGAGAAATCACACTGTGCGTCAAATCTTCTGCCAGAATTTCCTCTGAGGTAAAGTGATTATTAACTGGCTGTCGGTGAACGTCAAACTAACGATCAAAGACTTCAGATTTTGGCCTTGGATCAGAGGAATCTTTTAGGATTCAGAAAATTTGAACTAAATCGTCAAATCATAACCAAAATAGTACAGTGAACCAGGCTTAAACAAAGCTATATATGTTCTAAGAACGTTTTGATAACGTTCCCATTAAGCAATAAAAAAATATTTCTGAATGTTCAAATCGCTCAGTTTTTTAAATGTTCTAAAAATGTGGTTATGCGAGCGTTAAGGAAACATTCCATTTTATAAGAAGTTGTGAATGGTACCCTAATTCTGAACCATACCGTACCACTTTTTTGGGACTCTTCCGTTGGGGTACCTAACACAGTTGTCAGGTACTAAAGGGTGGAGCTAGACTCACTGCAGAACGTTGATTGGTTTTTCCTTGCAGCCTTTGCTCAAACAAAGCGTCTTCTTCTTGTGACAACAGCCACATGCCGAGAAGCAAGAACAAGATCTGCTGTATGTCGTCACCTGTTGTTTATTGTGTCGCTTTCTTCTTCGCTACACCATGCCTGTCAAGTAAGGGTACTGTTGGCGGTGGAAATGCAACCTGGATCAGGGTTTAGTGCCCCGAATCATACTATACTGTAATGTACTGCTCTGTGAAAATGAGTCATTAATGTTACTGGAAGAACATTTGTTCATAATTTTGAGAGAACCTTGCCAGAACGTTAGTCAAAGTTCTGAGAACATTCCCTGTTAGCTGGGATGTCAGCATGCCCCTAGAGGCTGTGTAACATTAATCTGAGAAGCCGTCTCTCTTTCTTCATCTTCCCTAATAAAGGTCATTAGCCGGTTCTGGGAAGCAGCAGGATTTCCATTAATGCATTAATGAGAGCGTTTGATTACTATCATCAATCAATATGAGGCCATGTGACATCATAAAGGACACATATGAGTGATCGCTTGAGAGATCGATCAATGGATACATAAAACAACCAAACAATCCAGTTGATATATGCCATTTCATATATCCTATATTCATGTTAGATATTCAAATCTCGAATGACATGTTTCTGATTTCTCCAGGTTTATGCGATCAGACTTTTCTTTTTGGCAATTGACAGTTAATGAAATCTTAAGGACATCAACCTGTTGTGAAAATAATTTTATATAATCAGAAGAAACAGTTTGGGTCAAATAGGTTGTCAAAATTTAGAGAAAACAAAATCCACAAATGATTTCTAAAGGGGATCATGTGACACTGAAGACTGGAGTAATGAAGCTGAAAATTTAACTTTACATCACAGGAATAAATTACATTTACATTTATTTTTAAATATATTAAAATAGAATGCAGTTATTTAAAATTTTAATAATATTTCACAATATTACTGTTTCTAATTTTGATTAAATAAATGCAGCCTTGGTGAGCAGAAGAGACTTCTTTCAAAAACATGTAAAAATTTATATAAATGAATTGAATTATATTATATTATATTATATTATATTATATTATATTATATTATATTATATTATATTACCTTGTCAGTGTGCCTTGTTTCATGTTCGGAGTGTGGTGTTCGGATACCAGCACTCATGTCTAGTTTGGTTTAGGTTTTGTGTCGGGGTTCGGACACTGATGCTCCATGTTTTGTCTCTCGTGTGAGTGTACGGGTTGTGTGTTTAATCACTCACAGTGCTCTCTAGTTTGGTGAATGCTTGGTTTATGTTTTCATTAGCCAGGCGCTCTTGTGTTGTAGTGTATAGTACGCGGTTTGTGTTTTCATCAGCCATGTGCTTTTGTGGGTAACACTTTATTTTGATTGTCCTTTTTGAACATTCTGTTGACTATAAATAACTTTGCAGCTACATGTCAACTAACTTTAATATCTTAATATCTGCCAACTTTATTGGGATGTTCCTTCAACAGACATTCTACTGACTATAAGTAACTTTGCAAGTAACTCAGCATCATTTGCAACATATTCTAACCCTAACCCAACCAGTCTAATGAGAGTTAGTACACATGTAGGTGCAACGTTACTCATAGTCAACAGAATGTGTTAAAGGGACCATCAAAATAAAGTGAAAGCCTTTTGTGTTATGTTTTGTGTGAACACATGGCTTGTGATTGTGATCCCCAGGCATGTCCTCTTGTTTTGGTTTCGTTTGGTGTGAGCACATGTTTTGTCATGTTTGTTTCTATGTGCCATGTGCTCTCCTGTGTATTGTCTAACCCAGTGTCTTCCAACCCTGTTCCTGGAGGCACACCAACATTACACATTTTCCAATTCTTCCTGTACAAACACACCTGAATTAACTCATCAGCTTATTAGTAGACTTCAAGACGGGGAGATAAAGGGGTTAGATGAGGGAGACATCCAAAATGTGCACTGTTGGTGTGCCTTCAGGAACAGGGTTGGGAAACACTGGTCTAACCCACCCTTCGTTATCTGATTATTGGTTCATTTGCCCAACCTTTTCTCCCTCCTTCCCTGCTTTGTTTGCTTCCTATTTATGCTCCTTTTGTTTGCAGTCCTGTGCCAGTTCACACCACACAGACAAACGGCAACAAACAAGTCTGTCAGAGTTTGTTGGATCAGTGTGTTACCCCTGTCTGTGTCTGATGCCGTTGGTCAGAGTTTGTTGGATCAGTGTGTTACCCCTGTCTGTGTCTGATGTCGTTGGTCAGAGTTTGTTGGATCAGTGTGTTACCCCTGTCTGTGTCTGATGCCGTTGGTCAGAGTTTGTTGGATCAGTGTGTTACCCCTGTCTGTGTCTGATGCCGTTGGTCAGAGTTTGTTTTCACCCGACTGGATATTTTCAATCAGTGTTTGAAAACTCAGACATAATCTGACCTGGACACGAACCGTTGCCATGATGAGTCCCCTGTAAAGACTGCGTGTAGGTGCTGGGCGTGCTTAGTAAATTATCCTTGTAGTGAAAATGGCAGGTTTCTGGACAAATCAGAAGACAATTCTAGAGAAAGAGCAAGGAGATATTCACGAGAGCACACTGGACAAAGTTTGAGCGCGCACGCGTAAAATCTGAGCGAGAGCAGAGCCATATTTGAAAACGCGCATCCAGTAAGTTTTTGTGCTAGAGTGAAAGAGATTCGTTACATGGATGCACTCTCACGTTACAATAATGTGCTCTCGACATTTAACGCCATAATAAACAGCCTCAAATGAACTATAAAACGAGAGGAAAGTCGTGTCTGAAGCTGCCATTTTTTTTTTTTTTATTGGTTAAAATGATTGGAGAAAATCTTGTGTTTTCTAAATTCTAAATCCAACGGCCAACTTGTTTGTTGGTGTTTGTCTGTGTGGTGTGAATTGGCCTATACTGTTTGTGTCCTGCTCTGCCTGATCCTGTTACTGTGTCCAGTAGAGATGCGCGGTTGGCGGTTACAGCCATGGACTCCGCGGATAAACCGCGGATCGGGTGGATGATGTGACGAAAAATTATATTTTCATTAAATTCGGGCGGGTGGCAGTTGAACCAATCAAATGAAAAAATATATATACATTGTTAAATATTGTTACCGCTACATCCGGAAAAAAAACTAGCACACTTTGAAATAGTCAAATTTACATTGTGAGATGTTCAGAAGAACGCAAGAGCTAAACTTCTACAAGCTCTTCTATAAACTTCTACATCCACGGCAAAAAAAGAAGGTAAGAAAAATAGTCTGAAAACGTTTCCCATTAATTAGATGTGCAAGGCAAGTCTTGGGGCTGTTATGGACAATAAAAAATGTGAACATGCGCGTTGCACTGTTGTTTGGTGGACTTTCAGCGGATTTCAGTGAATGAATAGTGTCTGCGTTTCTTTAATATCGAGGCTCCATAGTTTGTTTCTTGTATGATTGTTAGGCCTGCTGGTATAAATTGAATTGCACTGTCTGCCTGAAAAAGATGCGCTCTCTTCTCATGCAGTCAAAATTAACGGTTTAATTTCTTCAGGCTCGTCTTAGTCGTCACCCTGACATGACAGTGCGTAGAGTTAATTAGCCTATAATGTGAATGACTTGTTATTTTATTCGAGCTTTCTTTCTTTTTGCAAAAAAATAAAGTGCAATAGGCATTAATTAGAAGTGGGCTACATAGCAGCATGTTGAAATGTGCCAAATTGCGCTTTTTATTACAATGATAAAATTGTACAGTAGCCTATTCAGGTAAGGTCAGGTTTGCGAATGTGCGTTTTATTTAGGCTATTTATTTATTTTTGTCCCTGTTGGCCGATCGGAGACGGAGTTCACTGCTGATATTCTGGGGATAGTCTAGTCAAGTCAAGTCAACTTTATTTATATAGCGCTTTTTACAATGCAGATTGTTTCAAAGCAGCTTCACAGTGTTAAACAGGAAAATAATTAACAGAATTTAATTCGGCTGTACAGCCGCTCTGGAGAAAACGGTGATGTCATCAGCTCATTTCAATTATCATATATATTCAAGTAATGTAGTTGATATAATTTAGTTTAGTAATTACATTTATTTGGATATTTATTTGAAAATTTAGTGTCCCCAACTGAGCAAGCCAGAGGCGACATTATCCTTAATAATAGGCACTAGGAGAATAGGATACAATATTCACAGCCAATAGGCTATACTAGTAGGGACTTTAGCCTTCAAATATCTTTGCTGCATTGGATCAGTCTCCTTTCTAGAAAAGGCAAGAGCTTTCTAGCCTCGCGGCTCGCGTCAGCAGCGCCTTGCATCACCCATAGACCTTAAAACAATCAGCAGATGGTGGGCGGGTGCGGCTTTGAAAATTGGTCAAAAAACGTTGGTGCGGATGGATGGTGGACGGATGATGAGTTTTGTGATGCGGTTGCGGATGAAATAATAGCCCATCTGCGCATCTCTATTGTCCAGTCCTACCTTGTACAGATGCCGGTCTTGTTTTTTCCCCACAGGGTAGTTTTTGTTTGTTTTGTTTTATTTTTGTCAAGTAAAAGCCCATTTTCCTCGCCTCATCCCTCACCAGTCCTGAAACTAGCAGCATTTGTTTGCAGATTCCCTTTGCTATTATATTTTGGATCTAATGCAGTGACCTTCAAACATGTTTAAATGTGGCTTAAGTGTCTAAATAATTTTGGGGCCACTGCATTAACTTGAGGATGACAAGATCTAACATCTTCAGAAGGTCAGTCTTGCCTCTCCAAGTCACATCAGCTGTTGAAGAACTTCTGTGATTCAGAGCCATGCCCGTTCCATACAACCCCCTGTGAGCAAGACTTGGAATTGGAATAAACATTATGATAGAGTAAGTGTGATTGTAGCAGGAACTGTGGATTCTCTGAGTTGCTGATGGTTGAAAAGAACCATTTCCAAAGAGCGATTCACTCTTTGGAAACAGTTCTTTTCAATGATTCGGTCTTCAAGTTCAACTCAATGATCCACTGATCCAGTTGCAGTGCTTCTGGAGTTAATGGCTCACTGCCGAGAAAGATTATCAATAAATAACGACTTTAAATTCAGTCTGTTTATGGCACAAAGCTCTCATATGAAGACTTGGAATATACAATTTAGTTTTTTGCTTTTTTAGCATTCAATTGGTTCAATCAATCAAGTGCACAGGAGATATTACATAAATATTATATAAACGTTAAGACAGCTGCCATATTTACCCATGAAGGCGATTGAGTTTAATCAAAACCTCCCCATAAAAATCCCTGTGGTTTAAATAAAAATGACACTCTATGAAAATACAGTATGTTCAGCTTGATGGTGTTTATTTATAGAACTGGAATCGCAGGGTTAATCTCTGTGGCCTAGTTTGTGGGCTGGTACCGAGGATAAAAGTCTCTTACAGCACAAATGAGAGACTGACTCACTGAATTCAACAGGATAGGCAATAAAACAGTTGCGAGAATTGAATCAAAGTGCCTATTATTGATGCTCATATCATTCCCTGTGGTTGTATGTATGTGCAGAAACAGAAACTATTTTCAGACTATTCTTGTATGTTGGCAACTTTAATTTCCCCAAGTAGAAATTCAGGGCGACTATAGACATCTCCGAGGGTGTGACATTGTTAAAGATAGGATGGAAATAGATGTAGTCTTAGATCACCATGTGGTCAGTGCTTTCAACCCTGCTGTTAAAGTTTCAAGTCAAGTCAAGTCACCTTTATTTAAATAGTGCTTAATGCAGTACAGGTTGTTTCATAGCAGCTTTACAGTGATACAGTGTCAACATAACCAACGTGACAACCTGTTTACACAGGGAGCGTGTTGGGGACTATTTTCTGGCGCTGCGTAATATGCACCCATGGTACGGCAGCAAAGTTCCTTGATTATTACGCAGGAATGACAGTATAGTCCCTAGCCATATTGGTCTAGAAAATCGTAACTTTTCATTTTCCATCGGTATTAGTACACGATGTAACTACAGAAGAGTCAAGTTTTAAATAGGAAAATATTGAAAGTCTTTGGTCATTTTTGAGCGAGATGCAAATGGTCTAATCAGATTCAATGATCTATGCTAAGCTATGCTAAAAGTTCTACTGCCAGATCCGGAGATCGGCTGAATGGATTCAAAAACGGTAAAACTCAACTGTTTAACTCTAGGGGAGTTGGAAAATAAGCCTATTTTCAAAAAAAGTGGAGTGTTCCTTTAGCAGAAATTATGCCGTTTTCTCCAGTAGTGGGTGGAACTAATGCGCAAATGTCAATCTCATTGGCTGGCGCTCATCTATTACCGTCCCTGTTTTGATTTCAGCAAATCAGTTCGAGGGAACGCTGACATATTCATGAACCCAGCAGCTCATCAATCCTTAGTGCATTTTATAATATTATTAGTAGTAGAATTAGTAGTAGTAGTATCTTTTAATAATAATTACTATCATCAATTTTTTTTAAACACTGAATGATCAACAATATCTTAAACACCACCACCAGTCCTAAGTTCAGTTAAAATGACAAATATGCTTTCATATGGTTACCAAGTATTAGTTTTAAATACTAAAGTTCTATCATTAAATATTGCTTGATTATCATAATATAATGCTATACTGTACATTTCAGATATTTAAAAAGCTGTGCCATTTTACAAAGATAAGCTGATTTGGTGGAATCAGTCTGGCGAGTAAACAAAAAAAAAATTACTAGCCAGTGGCGATTCTATTGCCAAGGTGGGCATAGAGGGGTGGATTCAGTTTCAGTGTTGCAAACAGAATTCAATTCTGCTGTAAAGCAGCTATAAAAAAAGACAATAGTAAACAATCATTATTCAGTTGAAAAGTGGCCATATCCTTTACTTTTTGTTTGTTTTTTTCCCCCTGAACTTTGTAAATGCACTCATAAAATACTTTTCTTCTGTGGAACAAACACAAAAGAAGATATTTTGAAATATCTTAAATATCTTTGAAAGTGTCCATATAATGAAACTCAGTGGAGTTTGATGTTGTTTGGATATTGTTGTTAGTGGTGAGTACATGACGACAGATTTTTTGTTCTGGTTGAGTTAACCTTTTTTTACTGTACCTTTAAGACCCCTATGTAAGTGATCTATGTTATGATTGGCTAAACTTTCATGGATTTCACTGCTCGGTTTTGTTGTTGGGTCCAATATAACACTGCTTCACCCAGAGCTCCAAACGGCAAACAAAATTGATGCAAACGCTAAAAAAGAGAAGCATTTTTAGACAATTTAAAATTAAGTACCATTGGCGAAAGTCTGGCAAACGTAAATTGGTGTTTTTGCCATATCATAGCATACAATTGCACCATTAAATGGGAACTGAACCTCTGAAAAACCATCGTTATCAAGCAATCAATCAACTAAAAAAGTATTTTGGACAATACTTGTTATGTCACAACCTTGAAGACATTTTCTCAGCAAGAAACCAACCTTCCCTACTGTGGGTCAGTACTATTAGATAAAGTACAGAACTGATGGGTTGACTGAGTTCACCTCAACTGTGATGGTCAGGAACATTTGTACATCAAAGATTCATTGCAAACTGATGCAACCAAAGTTCCTCCAGTTCGTGAAAGTGAATGAATTTTCCTCCGGTACGTCAGCTGCAAGGTGCCTTTATACTGAGTCTCTGTGGTGTGTGCAAATGTAGTGTGTAACAGAATTGTGCTTCTAATCTTCTCATATTGATCGCGTTTAGAGAATTCGCAGAGGGAGAGAAAGGAATCAATGTCATGCCAACAGCAAGGAATAAACAATAACTCCCAGTTCTCTTCTGTCTGCTCGAGTCTAATGTCTTCTGACAGGCACCAAATACCAGAAATAAAATATACTCGGTTGAAAGTGTAGCCGGCTGTCTAATGTGAATATGTCGGTTCTATTTGTCGGGCTTAAAAAGCTTTAACTGACATCGCGAGAGCAGGCATTCTCAGTATTGTACGTGGTCATCCGTGCTTTAGCATGCTAACTGATGCTAATCATTTGTGACGCGCCCCATCAGCCGTGAGCTCGTTCTGAAACGAAAATTTTCTATTGCTGGAAAATGTTCTCATTTTACTCCCTTTAGCTTCGGGGTGTAACACCTCTGATGTTCTTTGCTGTGTTTCGTTGTGTTTTTTGGGGGAAGCCTGTAGACGCTTGCTTGAGCGTGTGGGACAATGTGCCAGGACACCAGTCGTCTAAATAGCTGTTGTGTTTTATTAATGCTTAACTCCGTGTGGATCAAAATATGGCAGTTCAGTTGAGGTCACACAGCAGCGGTCAGTACAGGATTAGATCTACATCCCTTCTTCTCACGGATCTTCAGCAGTTTGGTCACTCAATCCCTAGTGTCATTCAGCTATAAATCTCATAATACCGCAGAGATTTGCCAAAAAAAAAAAAGTTTCTATAAAAGAAATGATTTTTTAAAGCATCAACCTGTTTCCATTGACAAAAACCCAATAGGATTTTTCCACTGGCTTCAGGATTGTTGCAGAAATTAAAACTGCAGTCCGTAATTTTTTTAATTATCCAAAGTAAATTTTTGAGCAAGTACATAACCGTCCAGTATTCAAAACTATATCCTTACCTTAGCCCGATTCACAACGGTAAGCTTGTAATAATGTGTTATAATTTTTTGTGGTACTGGTAGGTGTCCGCGGGAAATTCGTCTGCTTTGCATCATTACGTCATGTAATTGTATACATAAAGAAGGAGTCCAGCTAGTAGGCTATATCGCATGTGAGGATGCTGCAGGTGGCGGATCATTTATAGCCTTTTCTCACAGCAGCTGGAATAATTAAACGTATAATTTTGATGGCGGATTTTAATCAAGAAAGGTCCAAACGACAATCATCAATGACAACTGGAGATTCACCAGTAGACAAAAGCAAAAGATTAGACTGTACAGAAATTGAAATCTACAGGTAACGCTAATACATACTAAATACTTGGGGTGTGACGAGACGGTTAGCTTACGAGACGAGACACGAGATTGGGTTCACGAGAACGAAACGAGATAAGATTTTTACACAGTATTTTAAGAAATCCTCAATGACGAAAAACATGATTAGAAAAATAGTCTGCAGGTGCATTTGAAATGTTTTAACCAAGCGGCAACCTCCCCCAGTTTCTCTTGAAGCCAATACGGAAGTGACTTAAACTGCAATTCATCGAAGGCTCCAGAAGGGAGCAGAATCTCATTGAGCCCCATGTTAAAATGCTCAACTTTACAGCAGAAAAAAACATGTTTACAGCCTGGTACAAATTGTGGTTTTGGTTTATACATCTAATTTTGCCCTTCATAACAACTGTGAGGGGGGTGGATTTTTTTATAGCTCATTCATTTACATTATATAAAGCCTTAAAGTTCTGCATAATTAAGGGCGTGGCCACTTTGAGTGACAGGTGGATAGCCATTTATCTGCTGTCTGTTAGTCATCGCGTCACCTCAGCTCCACCCTCGTCCCACCTCTTTGCCCATTTTCTGTTATCCGGGAGTGACGCGCAATGATGCGCTGCTAAGATGGCAACGGCCAGCTCGACCCTACTTTATGCTTAAACTGCTCTTCAGAATCCTATGGGTGATGTCAAGGACACTACGTCCATATTTTTTTACAGTCTATGGTTTTAACTCATCTTTCATTGAATGTCATTTCAGTTCTACTTTCCGAGTATGAATTATCATATGCATTAAAAGACAACAATATACAAGCACTGTAAAAGGTTTTGCCACAAACTCAACTGACTGGCTTCTGTATGATTGTCTCTTCAGACCTTAGAATTGCACATGATTTATGAACTTTTGACCTCCTAACTGAACTCCTTTCCACAAATTGATCATAGAAATGAAAACAGTATAAATAAAAATGAATAACAGTTTTCTCAGTCTTATTAAGTGCAAACAATAAGTGCAACCATAATCAAAGTACTATCTCAATATTTATAGTGCAAATAGAGACCATATTTTTCTTAAATCATGATACAGAGCTAAGAGATGGTTACAACTACACAGCCCAACATAAGATAGCTTTCATATTGGGAGATATTTGCAAGCATCAGGGAGCCGCTTTCAAATTGTGGGGTATTGAAATTGCGTTTGCATGCACGCTTAAGTTTACTTTCGCTTTCAATTTCGCGATCGCGCGTTCTCTGTGAATAGGGAGCGGAGGTGCTGAACACGCATTCTACAAGATAAGACATTTATCAGACGCTCTGTTGGGCAACGAACGAATCCTCGGGTATGGTCCTGTCAGTCATCTCGTCATGTGATCAGTGAACTCTCTGATTCATGCTCGTGTTGGATGAGCTGGATGGAATTGATTTCTATAAAAAGCAAAACGACATTGGAGGCGTAATGTAAACGTAGCGGTGGCATATTCTATCCTAACTTCATCCTCACACTCCATCATCATCATGGCAATATTGCACGAGACAGCTTTTCACCTCGTCGAGAAATCCCGTCACATTTTAATCTCGCGAGAGCACGAAATCTCGTCACACCCTACTAAATACACATAGTCACGCAATGCTGATGTTGTTAACATTAACAATTTGAGAACAAAGTATAACAATAATAATAATTTGCACAGTTTGATATGAGCTAAGCCATCATTAGATTTAATCACCGTTGGTAGCGCAATTTATTGTAATGCTTTTTTTCTCCGTTGGTCTGAACAAAAGTGGCAGACATGTTACTCATTTTCCGGTGAAAATTTTTATTTTGGTCATACGTCCAAGACGTAGAATCTGATTCCGAAGTACAGTATCCACACCGGTGAATGAATGACAGCCAAACTCCTCAAAACATTAGATTCATCTGCACTGAGGAGCCGTGCCGATGCACACCCCGCGTAAAGATAATTCCACAAATAACTGCAATTGCAGGTTTTAAACAGAGATGGCGACAAAGAGGCAAAACTTACAGACTGCAGCTTTAAGCTTTGTGAGCAACAAAATATAATTCTGACACGTTTTGTTCATCATGATAATCTTCACCATTGAACACAACTTTTATGAATTTTTAAGCTGAAATACAATCACCAGAAGTAACATAGGCACTAAGTGAACTACTGAGGTATTTGTCTGAGCAATATTGTGTTAAATAGTATCTCATTTATGTCAAATTATATCATTTATTTGATAATTTATGTATATATTTATAATTTAAACTGTAATTTATGACCGTATTAGGCTTGAACATTTCAATATTTGGCTGCAAAAAAGAAACCATGTTTGTGTATGTTGGTAAGTCTTTTAATTCTAAATCTAATTAAACAAAAACTGTAATATGGTGAAATATTATTACAATTTAAAAGAACTGTCTTTTATTTGAATACATTTTAAAATGAAATTTATTCCTGTGATCAAAGCTGAATTTTCAGCATCATTACTCCAGTCTTCGGTGTCACATGATCCTTCAGAAATCATTCTAATATGATGATTTGATGCTCAGGAAACAATTTTCTTATTATTAATGTATCAAAAAATAGTTGTGCTGCTTCATATTATTGTGGAGACAATGATACATTTTTTTCTGGATTCTTTGATAAATAGAAAGTTAAAATAACAGCATCTATTTGAAATAGAAATCTTTTGTAACATTATAAACAGGGCTTGACATTAACTTTTTTGCTCACGAGCCACTGTGGTTAGTGGTTTTCCAAAGTAACTAGCTCAGCATTTTCACCGGCCAAAATGTTGTTGTTGGGAAATTTGTTGTTGGCTATACCTGTAAATGACAACTGTACACACCAAAATCAAGTCTACATGAGATGTATAACATGACAGGTCATCAAATAGGTCTATTTAGCTCTGACAAGGTTGTGTGTAAAGCTCCTTAATCAGAGAAACACTAACAGTTGCTTGTCTGAAAAAAAGATGTGATTTGACAGTTTATTTGATTAAGTATCAAAAATCTAAAGGTGTGCATCATACCTGACACCTAGATGAACACTTTACAGTTGGTTTTATGACTGTAAGTCATTAGAAACGTGTATACCGTATGTAACTTGAGAGACGGTCCCTAAATTCACAAATATTGAACGTCCAACGTCAAGACAACTTTATGCCAGTCACATCAGATGCGCTGTTGTTCTGCTGTTATCTTTGTTAGAAACTATTTTCGCTGCTGAAATAGAACAAAAACAGAAAAATCACTGTATGATGAATGAATCTCCTACGTACATCTTTGTTGTTTATGATGAGAGTGCAGATTTCAGTGAGTGAGAGCGCACTCTGAACAAAACTCTGGCTAATCTGAACGCCTCTGATTATTAGACATTGCGTTCATAAACTCAACAGAATCGCGCGTGGTTGGTTATAATGTGCAACCCGATTATAACAGATGCCTTTTGAGAAGACTAAAATAAAACTCAACCCGCCGCCAAAGTGGCTAGTGGAAGTGACATGCCACAGCTGAAATACACCCGCAAATGGCAGGTTGGCGGGTGTTAATGTCAAGCACTGAATATAAATGTCTTTACTGTGACTTTTGATTAATTTAATGCACCCTTTGCTGAATAAAAGTATTAATTTCAATTTTTTTTAATTACTGACCCAAACTTTTGAGGTCAGTACATATTAGAGTGATTGTAAGCTGGTCAGTGAGGTTCAGCACAGTTTTTCGTTTACTTAATTCAGGTCTTCCATGTGTCTTCTTGACAGTTTAAAGGTCAAGCGAACCTCCACGTGTTTGAGGACTGGTGTGGCTCCGCAGTCGCTCAGCTCAGGAAGAACCTGCATTTTCCTCTCTACCCCCATGTGAGTATGAATATAAAAGTCTGAGACTATTCTGCTTTTTTATGACATTATATTATCAGCATAACAATTTGAGAATTGTGTTTTGGTACCAACCCCCCCTTCCCCATTTTACTGTAATGAGCCAGCTAAAATGAACAAAAGCCAAGATTATGTTCTCCAGCATCATTTGAAAAGTATCTTGTGCTTCAATAAAAGAAATAACATCTTACAATCTGTACAGAGAAGTCACAAATTAGTGACTAGGATAAATACAATGCAGAATCTTAATTTTTTTGGTTCATTGTACATTATATATCTTAAAAAAATCCTAAAACTTCCAGGTTTAAATGAATGTCTCAGACGCTTGAACACTTGGATATGTGTTATTTTCTCTAGTATGTGTTCATGTATGTCTTTCATACTTTAAAACTCCCATAGACCAGATCACACATTCATGTATTCTTGGGTGATGGGTAGATGAAAAAGAGGACGATTTGTTTTTAGATGACTGAGTCAATTATTAATAAACACATTCATTATTGAGTATCTATTAAGCTTGTATGATTTATGAGATAGAGCATACTGTTATGATTGAATTTGTAGAGCAAAATGGAAACATTTAATGTGACAAAAGGGGGAAATATTCCTAAAACAGGGATATGATGCACATCATTGGTATGATAAACGTTAGTAGGGATATTTGAAAGCATGTTGTTTTGGTTTAAATGGCAGCTGTCGTAATGAAATGAGAAAAACATAATTGGGTTTTCGAGTAATGTGACAGTGTTGTGTTTGGTTAGATAGGCATTTTAAAACACAAGCCCACATCTCGCACTACAGCGGCCATGAATTTGCATGGGGAGCCTAGTGAAGCGTAACTGAAGCAGTGGAAAGTAAATATTAGCAGAAAGCTGGGTAAACATGCAGCTATGTGATCGTTGGGAGGAATTTGCTCTTTAGAAGAACTTGTTAGTATGTTGCGCTCAGTTGGAAAATCCATTTCTCTTTTGTGGAAGAGAACTTCAGTGTTATTAGATTTTTTTTATGAGTTTGCAAGGACAAATGCAATCTAAAACATAAACTAATGCAAATATTTAGTGGATATACACCGATCAGGCATAACATTATGACCTAATATTGTGTTGGTCCCCCTTTTGCTGACAAAACAGCCCTGACCCATCGAGGCATGGACTCCACTAGTCAAGTCAAGTCAAGTCAAGTCACCTTTATTTATATAGCGCTTTTTACAATGCCGATTGTTTCAAAGCAGCTTCACAGTGATAACAGGAAAATAATGCAACAGAATTTGATGTCATCCAGCTAATTTCAATTATCATATAGTGTCAATGCGGGCAGATCAGTAATATAGTTGAATATTTAGTGTCCCCAACTGAGCAAGCCAAAAGTCAAAGGCGACGGTGGCAAGGAACCAAAACTCCTTCAGTGGCCAGAATGGAGAAAAAAAACCTTGGGAAAAACCAGGCTCAGTCGGGGTGCCAGTTCTCCTCTGGTCGACGAACAAATAGTGTATGATTATGATTTTCCACCATGAGAAATCTGGTCACCCGACTGTTATTAAAAATGGAGTGGTGTTAGGGCTTATTCACACAATGCTTTTTTGCTTTGAAAATCATGAGACACGGGCAGTGGAATGGGGAAAAACGTCTTGGTTACGTATGTAACCCTCTTTCCCTGAGGAGGGAACGAAGACGTTATGTCCGTGACTGACTAATGGGGATTTCGCTTAGAAGCCTATCACCTTCGAGTTCTTACAAAACGAGCCAATGGCAATTAAATGCCATGGGTCTGCGGAATTTGCATAGCATAGCTCCGCCCCACCTCGTGGGTATATAAGCAAGGACGCTGGCAATCTTGCATTATGTTACCTGCTGAGGAGCCGAGACTGAACTCCTGGCCGTTCCAGCAGTACAGCGGAAGTGGCAGAGGGACGTAATGTCTCCGTTCCCTCCTCAGGGAATGAGGGTTGCATACGTAACCGAGACGTTCCCTTTCGTTCAGTCACTCCGAGTTACATCAGTGATTGACGAATGGGGGTCCAATCTAATCACGCCAAGGTGCCCTGCGCAAGTGTGAGCTCCCTGTCGTGAGACTAGGACGGACGAAGGACTCCACTTAACACAGGAATATCAAGGTACACTGGGAAGCATATTCCACGTGGAAACATGCAACACCATGCCTGCCCGCAGGGAGGACTTAAGAATACACATATGACCCATGTATGGGCTGCATATGGAGCACTCTGGGGTGTCCAGCCGAAGGTGGAATATTTCAACCCCAGGGGTGGCAAGGGGCTTGCCAACGGCAGACACCTGCTCAGAGAGGCTTACAGTGGAAAAAACACATGTGGGGGTTGCCCAGAGGGGGAACCATGCACATGGAGGCACCTAGCCTAACACGAGGGCTGACCAAGCGGGCATGCACTCTGGTGTCGGCATCAACAGTGCTGGAGGAGCACGTATCCAGTCCGTGGAGTGGAATGGTGAGCAAGCGAAGACACCGAGCCGGTCCTAGTTACTGGCTACTGGAAGCGAGTACACGGGAGGACACTTGCTCCACTCGGAGATTATAAAATCTGGCGAATGTGTTGGGTGTCGCCCAGCCTGCAGCTTTGCAAATGTCTGTTAGCGAGGCGCCATGCACTAGAGCCCAAGAGGAGGCCACACTCCTGGTGGAGTGTGCCCTCACCCCTAGGGGGCATGGATGACCCTGCGTCTGGTAAGCCAAGACAATGGCGTCCACTATCCAGTGCGACAACCTTTGCTTGGAGAGAGCCTTTCCCTTCAGCTTCCCACCATAACAGACATAGAGCTGGTCTGAGGTCCTGAAACACTGCGTTCTGTCTATGTAAGCACGGAGGGCTTCGTTCCAACCCTTCTTGAAGGAAGGAGAGCACGGACCCAATCAGGCATTTCCAGGGGTCTTCTCAGCGAGAAGAACACAGTGTCTGTGCAAGACGGCTCACTGGGGGAAACGCATACGTGATACCATCTCCTGGAAAGAACTGGAACCCATCTCTGAGTTGTCCGCGTCAGGAGCGCCTCTTCGCCTGGCGTTTGGCAGGCAGCAGGGCTGGAGCGGACTGGGGCTTCTTCCTGTGACCACCTCCACCTCAGCCTCTCCCACATCGACCAGGTTAAGCCACAGGTGTCTCTCCTGGACCACAGCTGTGGACATCACCTGGAGGGCGAGGTCGGTCACGGCACGCAGCTCATCCATGAGCCCTGGGTCGGCTCTACCCTCGTGCATGTGCAAAGAGGCGGCGGTCTGCCCCGCAGCTCTGTAGGACTTCGGCACAGAAGTAGACGAGAGCCTACAGGCTTTGAAGGGGTGCTTAGGATCGCCACGTCGAAGCACTCTGCGGACACAGTTGCATCGCAACAGAGCGTCCTCCGCCTTCTCGGCCCCATCGAGGGCAGAGAAGGCGGAGGAGGCCGCCGAACAGTCACGGGAAGACAACAGGGACTTCCAGGACCGCGTGACCTCCTCATGCACCTCGGGAAAGAAAGGTATTGGGGCGGGGCCGGACGGCTGTCAAAAACCAATCGCCCAAACGCGCGCGCTCGTGACAGGGCGGAGGGTTCCACACCAGCCCGAGGCTACATGGCTGTCAGCTCTGGGTCGGACTCGGGCAATGCTGGCACACCCAAAGGCTGCAGCACAGTCGAATCTTCATCCCCAGAGGACTGTAGCCCACCTTAAGACATCTTGTCGCCATCTGGAGCGCCGAACGAAACACGCGGGGTGTCAACAGACGGTCCCGCTGCTTCAGTCCGACCACTCGCGGGTAGCGTTGTGCGAGAGGGGGGTGTGGCCCGAGGAATGATCGTCAGGGCTTTATTCCACACCGTAACCCTCAGGTCACCCTGGCCACCAGCCAAAGTACCATCTCTCTCGGAGACGGTAGATTGGGGTGTGGCAGAGGGGACTCTCTCTCCTTTACGGCGCTCCAGATGGCGACAAGATGTCCGACTCCTTTACGGAGGTCATTGAGCCTCGACCGCAATATCGCAATGGTCATGTTCCCTCAGTGAGAACATGACTCATCCACAAACGCTGCCTGAGCATGCTGTAAGCCCAAACACGTCAAGCAGTGATTGTGCCCATCAGACGCAACAGAGATCGACCGCACCCAGAAGTGCACGGGCGAGACATCTTTAAAAAGACGTGCCATGCGCAAGCTCTTTTTGTGAGAGGAAAGCTCTGCAGAAGTGTTGAAGCACACAGGGAAACACACACACAGCTGTTGCAGATCACTGCACAGATCAGCAGGCAGGTAATGTGAGATCGCTGGAACGCGCTTGTCACACCAACACACTGGAGAACCGCTCGTCTCGAAGAACTGAAAAGAGAACTCAGAATTCAGGCTTGCAGGAGTGAAGAGATGCTCTTGGCTCCGAAGCAGAAACATAATGCGAGATTGCCAGCGTCCGTCCTTATATACCCACGAGGTGGGGCGGAGCTACGCTATGCGAATTCCGCAGACCCATGGCATTTCATTGCCATTGGCTCGTTTTGTAAGAACTTGAAGGTGATAGGCTTCTAAGTGAAACCCCCATTCGTCAGTCACTGACGTAATTCGGAGTGACTGAACGAAAGGGAACACAAAGTCTCGAGTAGGGCTGGACGATATGGCCAAAATTTATATCACGATATATTTTTTAATTTCGGTCGATACGATATAATTCCGATATCGATATGAACTATATAAAAGCCTCAGAAAAACTGCCAAGAACGCCCACAACGGATGTCTGTACCTACAAAATTCTGAAAAATGCATTTGCCAAGTCTATGAAACCTCCTCCTATAAAACTATACAATATTTTAGAAATAAAAATGGTACAAATAAATTAAATTTTTATTTGTATTTAGCCTTCATACAAACAAGAAATGTGAAATCGCATCAAATAAACATAAGACTCACACTTACTTTATTAATATTAATATCTTTAAACTATAACATAGGCTGATTATATTATTCTTAATATAGATTAAAACAAAAGTAGAACTGCTATATAATCGCCATTGGCTAGTACATTTTTTAATTTACTCGCTAGACTGATATACTATTTTATTTATATGTGCTGTCAAATTGATTTATTAAAATAAATGTTTGTGTTTACATAATATATGTGTGTGTACTGTGTATAATTATTAAGTACACTCACCTAAAGGATTATTAGGAACACCATACTAATACTGTGTTTGACCCCCTTTCGCCTTCAGAACTGCCTTAATTCTTTGTGGCATTGATTCAACAAGGTGCTGAAAGCATTCTTTAGAAATGTTGGCCCATATTGATAGGATAGCATCTTGCAGTTGATGGAGATTTGTGGGATGCACATCCAGGGCATGAAGCTCCTGTTCCACCACATCCCAAAGATGCTCTATTGGGTTGAGATCTGGTGACTGTGGGGGCCATTTTAGTACAGTGAACTCATTGTCATGTTCAAGAAACCAATTTGAAATGATTCGAGCTTTGTGACATGGTGCATTATCCTGCTGGAAGTAGCCATCAGAGGATGGGTACATGGTGGTCATAAAGGGATGGACATGGTCAGAAACAATGCTCAGGTAGGCCGTGGCATTTAAACGATGCCCAATTGGCACTAAGGGGCCTAAAGTGTGCCAAGAAAACATCCCCCACACCATTACACCACCACCACCAGCCTGCACAGTGGTAACAAGGCATGATGGATCCATGTTCTCATTCTGTTTACGCCAAATTCTGACTCTACCATCTGAATGTCTCAACAGAAATCGAGACTCATCAGACCAGGCAACATTTTTCTAGTCTTCAACTGTCCAATTTTGGTGAGCTCGTGCAAATTGTAGCCCCTTTTTCCTATTTGTAGTGGAGATGAGTGGTACCCGGTGGGGTCTTCTGCTGTTGTAGCCCATCCGCCTCAAGGTTGTGCGTGTTGTGGCTTCACAAATGCTTTGCTGCATACCTCGGTTGTAAAGAGTGGTTATTTCAGTCAAAGTTGCTCTTTTATCAGCTTGAATCAGTCGGCCTATTCTCCTCTGACCTCTAGCATCAAAAAGGCATTTTCGCCCACAGGACTGCCGCATACTGGATGTTTTTCCCTTTTCACACCATTCTTTGTAAACTCTAGAAATGGTTGTGCGTGAAAATCCCAGTAACTGAGCAGATTGTGAAATACTCAGACCGGCCCGTCTGGCACCAACAACCAAGCCACGCTCAAAATTGCTTAAATCACCTTTCTTTCCCATTCTGACATTCAGTTTGGAGTTCAGGAGATTGTCTTGACCAGGACCACACCCTTAAGTGCTTTGAAGCAACTGCCATGTGATTGGTTGATTTAGATAATTGCATTAATGAATTAATGAGAAATTGAACAGGTGTTCCTAATAAACCTTTAGGTGAGTGTAAATAACTGGCTTAAAAACATTTTTCGTGTGAAAATACGACTTTTGCACAGTACTGTGTATATGTGTGTATATATATATATATATATACACACACACACACACACACACACACACACACACCACACACACACGTGAATGCATATTTTTCATTTTCACTGAACTTAGGACTGGTGGTGGTGCTTAAGATATTGTTGGTCATTCAGTGTTTCTGTAAAAAAATTATAATAGTAATAGATCATATTAATTATTAATAAGATAATAATACTACTACTAATTCTACTATTAATAACAATATACAACGCACTTAGGATTGATGAGCTGCTGGGTTAATGAATATTAAATCACGTTGTTAGCGTTGCTCAAACTGATTTGCTGAAATCAAAACAGGGACGGTAATAGATGAGCGTTAGCCAATGAGATTGCCGTTTGCGCATTAGTCCCGCCCACCACCGGAGAAACAGCTTCTAATTCCAAATGAACTATTTGATAGGAAAATACAACAAAGAATATCGTTTTCATGTAGCGCGTCGATTCTGCGTGGTATTTAAGACTCTCTCTCTTTGCGCGCGCACGCGTGTGTGTGTGTGCGCGTGTGTGTGAAACACAGCTAGCGCTCTCAGCACTAGAGTTTGCGGTACGTCAAATACAGGCACGCTGCTCATCCGTTGAATTGAACTGAAATAGTAGCCAATCATGTTCTGCTCTTTCTGACAGCTGCGCCCCCTGAACGTTAGTCATGCGCGAGACGCTGCAAAAAACAGAAGCGCAACGGTTATACACGTACGTCCAGAAAAAAAATGGCCCCTAAGAATATTATATTAGTGCGTTCATTTAAGCTGCATTTCCACCGCAGGAACTTTCCCCAGGAACTAGGGACTTTGTGGTGGTACTCGGTGTGTTTCGACCACAGGGACTAGGGTCTAAATGAAGTTCCAGGTAAAATATCCCCCTCAAAAAGTTCCTGCTTGCGAGGTAGAACTTTTTCAGGAACTTTCAGGGTGGGACTTGGTCGCTGAACATGCTAATTGGTTGAGTTCACTCAGCATTTTGATTGGTTGACACCTCGCAGCATTTTATTTCAATCACAATTTTTAAAAGTCTGTTGCAGTGCATTCAGTAAGAGTTGTTTGCTATTCGAATCAACAATGAAAAAATCCATTCAGTATAAACTTGATAGTAGTACAGTCGGCAATAGGAGGACGCACAATGCTATAGCTTTTACATTGGTCACGTGCTGCGTTCATTCAATCAGTGACACTGACACCGCAAATATGCAAATAACCCAGGGTTTAGGAATGTACAATGTGAAACATCAGTTTATGAATACCCAGGATTAATTGTTAACCCTGGGTTAATTATTAGCAGTGCGAAACGTCAAGCAAAATAACCTAGGGTTCCATTTACCCGGGGTGTAGAATGACCCAGGGTTAACTATTTAATGTGTGAAAAGCCCTAATTTCTTTTTTCTGTTGAACATAAAGGAAGATATTTTGAAGAATATGGGTAACCAAACAGCTGCTTGTCCCCACTCACTTCCATAGTATAGGGGGGAAAAATACTATGGAAGGAAGTCAATGGGGACCAGAAACTGTTTGATTACCCATATTCTTCAAAATATCTTCTTTTGTGTTCAGCACAAGAAAGAAATGAATACAGGTTTGGAACAACTTGAGCGTGAGTAAATAATGACAGAAGTCCATATCACAATTCTATTATTCTGAATTATTCCTTTAATTTATCGTGAACCACCTTCTTGTTAATTATTATGGGGATTTGGAAGGTGTGTCTGAAAAGCTTACTTTCTCTCACAGTGTGGGTGGTTTCATTTAATTTAAAGCCCCTACAGGTTGTAATGGGTGGAATTATACAGTACGCTTCTCCTGAACTGTCATTGTGAATTCTGTTTAGTTCAGACCACCTACACAGTTCCCCCACCTCCTCCACCATTACCTTGTGATTTATTTATTTAGTTCGTTTTTTGGTTCTTTTTTTAGCAGGCCTGTTTTTATAGATCACAGAGCAAAAGGTCTGACAGAACTCACCCAAAATTAAGAGCACGTACAGACAGGCACTCTGTTCCGGAAATCCTTCTCTCTGTTCCCCTATTTCTTCATCTTCATCTTTTTGTCTTTGTTATTTTGTAAACAGATGACAGATAGCTGAGATAGTCTCACACACATTGTGATGTGTGTGTCTGTTTAGTGTTTATGGCAGGGTGAGACTGAACAGCGGCTTCAAACTCACACAGGCATTTATCTGAAATAAAATGGAACATAAATTGACACCATTATCTCTCAGTGATTGATTTTTGACAACTATAAGAGTTATCATTATTATTATTATTTTTTTTTTTTTTTATGGTAATAACATTAAAACTGACATGGAACCTTTTAGTCGTGTCTTGATTATTCATATTTGTTTTTTTTCCCCAAAAACTTTTATTGTATGTCATTATTTTACTCTTGTCCCAGACACAGGCTTAAAATATGAAGAAATATAGCTCTGGAAAAAATTAAGAGACCACTTAACATTGATTTCTCTTAACATTGATTTTTTCCAGAGCTGTATATATGAAAATGAGTTCTTTTCAAATTGATTAATCATGATTAATCGCATCCAAAATAAAAGTTTGTGTTTACACAATATATGTGTGTGTACTGTGTACATAATATTTGCATCTATATACAGTGCATCGGGAAAGTATTCACAGCGCTTCACTTTTTCCTAAATGGATTAAATTAATTATATTCCTCAAAATTCTACAAACAATGCCCCACAATGACAATGTGAAAGAAGTTTGTTTGAAATCTTTGCAAATGTATTAAAAATAAAAAACGAAAAAATCACATGTACATAAAGTATTCACAGCCTTTGTCATGACACTCAAAATTTAGCTCAGGTGCATCCTGTTTCCACTGATCATCCTTGAGATGTTCCTACAACTTGATTGGAGTCCACCTGTGGTAAATTCAGTTGATTGGACATGATTTGGAAAGGCACACACCTGTCTATATAAGGTCCCACCTTTAACAGTGCATGTCAGAGCACAAATCAAGCCATGAAGTCCAAGGAATTGTCTGTAGACCTCCGAGACAGGATTGTATATAGGCACAGATTTGGGGGTACAGAAACATTTCTGCAGCATTGAAGGTCCCAATGAGCACAGTGGCCTCCATCATCTGTAAGTTTGGAACCTCCAGGACTCTTCCTAGAGCTGGCCGCCCAGTCAAACTGAGTGATCGGGGGAGAAGGGCCTTAGTCAGGGAGGTGACCAAGAACCCGATGGTCACTCTGACAGAGCTCCAGCGTTTCTCTGTGGAGAGAGGAAAATCTTCTAGAAAAACAACCATCTCTGCAGTACTCCACCAATCAGGCCTGTATGGTAGAGTGGCCAGACCGAAGCCACTCCTCAGTAAAAGGCACATGACAGCCCGCCTGGAGTTTGCAAAAAGGCACCTGAATGACTCTCAGACCATGAGAAACAAAATTCTCTGGTCTGATGAAACAAAGATTGAACTCTTTGGCCTGAATGGCAAGCGTCATGTCTGGCGGAAACCAGGTACCGCTCATCACCTGGCCAATACCATCCCTACAGTGAAGCATGGTGGTGGCAGCATCATGCTGTGGGGATGTTTTTCGGCGGCAGGAACTTAGAGTCTAGTCAGGATCGAGGGAAAGATGAATGCAGCAATGTACAGAGACATCCTTGATGAAAACCTGCTCCAGAGGTCTCTGGACCTCAGACTGGGGCAAAGGTTCATCTTTCAACAGGACAATGACCCTAAGCACACAGCCAAGATAACAAAGGAGTGGCTACAGGACAACTCTGTGAATGTCCTTGAGTGGCCCAGCCAGAGCCCAGACTTGAACCCGATTGAACATCTCTGGAGAGATCTGAAAATGGCTGTGTACCGACGCTCCCCATCCAACCTGATGGAGCTTGAGAGGTCCAGCAAAGAAGAATAGGAGAAACTGTTCAAAAATAGGTGTGCCAAGCTTGTAGCATCATACTCAAAAAGACTTGAGGGTGTAATTGGTGCCAAAGGTGCTTCAACAAAGTATTAAGCAAAGGCTGTGAATACTTATGTACTTGTATTTTTTTTTTTTTTTTATACATTTGCAAAGATATCAAACAAACTTCTTTCATGTTGTCATTATGGGGTATTGTTTGTAGAGTTTTGAGGAAAATAATGAATTTAATCAATTTTGGAATAAGGCTGTAACATAACAAAATGTGGGAAAAGTGAAGCGCTGTGAATACTTTTCGGATGTACTTTGTACATATATTTATATAATATATAATTATTTTATGAATAAATATATAAAAAAAATCTTAAATATATGCATGTGTGTGTATTTATATATACATAATAATTATACACAGTACACACATATATTATGTAAACATGAACTTTTATTTTGGATTAATCGCAATAAATCGATTTGACAGCACTAATGAAAAACCATCTTAAACTGTCAAGTCACCTTTATATATATATATATATACACTCACCTAAAGGATTATTAGGAACACCATACTAATACTGTGTTTGACCTCCTTTCGCCTTCAGAACTGCCTTAATTCTACGTGGCATTGATTCAACAAGGTGCTGAAAGCATTCTTTAGAAATGTTGGCCCATATTGATAGGATAGCATCTTGCAGTTGATGGAGATTTGTGGGATGCACATCCAGGGCACGAAGCTCTATTGGGTTGAGATCTGGTGACTGTGGGGGTCATTTTAGTACAGTGAACTCATTGTCATGTTCAAGAAACCAATTTGAAATGATTCGAGCTTTGTGACATGGTGCATTATCCTGCTGGAAGTAGCCATCAGAGGATGGGTACATGGTGGTCATAAAGGGATGGACATGGTCAGAAACAATGCTCAGGTAGGCCGTGGCATTTAAACGATGCCCAATTGGCACTAAGGGGCCTAAAGTGTGCCAAGAAAACATCCCCCACACCATTACACCACCACCAGCCTGCACAGTGGTAACAAGGCATGATGGATCCATGTTCTCATTCTGTTTACGCCAAATTCTGACTCTACCATCTGAATGTCTCAACAGAAATCGAGACTCATCAGACCAGGCAACATTTTTCCAGTCTTCAACTGTCCGATTTTGGTGAGCTCGTGCAAATTGTAGCCTCTTTTTCCTATTTGTAGTGGAGATGAGTGGTACCCGGTGGGGTCTTCTGCTGTTGTAGCCCATCTGCCTCAAGGTTGTGCGTGTTGTGGCTTCACAAATGCTTTGCTGCATACCTCGGTTGTAACGAGTGGTTATTTCAGTCAAAGTTGCTCTTCTATCAGCTTGAATCAGTCGGCCCATTCTCCTCTGACCTCTAGCATCAACAAGGCATTTTCGCCCACAGAACTGCCGCATACTGGATGTTTTTCCCTTTTCACACCATTCTTTGTAAACTCTAGAAATGGTTGTGAGTGAAAATCCCAGTAACTGAGCAGATTGTGAAATACTCAGACCGGCCCGTCTGGCACCAACAACCATGCCACGCTCAAAATTGCTTAAATCACCTTTCTTTCCCATTCTGACATTCAGTTTGGAGTTCAGGAGATTGTCTTGACCAGGACCACACCCCTAAATGCATTGAAGCAACTGCCATGTGATTGGTTGATTAGATAATTGCATTAATGAGAAATTGAACAGGTGTTCCTAATAATCCTTTAGGTGAGTGTATATATATATATATATATATATATATAGTGCTTTATACAGTTCAGATTGTTTCAAAGCAGCTTTACAGTGATAACATTGCTTTACAGCAGCTTTACAGTGATAATTGAATCAATTATTCAATGATGCAAATGTACAGCAGCTCTAAAAGAAAATAGTGTCATTGTTCAGCTGTTGTTCAACTTGTTCAGTATTGATTCAGTTTCATTGTAAAGATCATCAATTATTAAATTAGTTCATTTCATCTATTTAAGCAGTTCTGCAGAAAACAGTGATGTCATCGTCCAGCTCAGTTCAGTTTCATACAGCAGCGCCAGTGCAGTCAAATCAATAATATTGTTGAATATTGAACATTAAGTGTCCTCAACTAAGCAAGCCAGAGATGACAGTGGCAAGAATCCCAAACTCCATCAGGTGACAGAATGGAGAAAAAAAAGCAGTTCTGTGATATTCTAAACATACAGTGGAATAAACAAACCATTTCAATAGATTTGTGTGTGTGTGTGTGTGTGTGTGTGTGTGTGTGTGTGTGTGTGTGTGTGTGTGTGTGTGTGTGTGTGTGTGTGTGTGATTTTTTTTTTAAATTATTTTTTTATTTTTTATTATTTATCTCTCTGGCATCATGTACAATTATAGAATGGCCTGATGCTACACCCACCATGTCTTTCTTCACTCACCCCACCACAATGTTATTTTACATACTAATTTCATATTCATATATTTAATCTCTCCAGACGAGAACTACTGTAAAGAAGTTGGCTGTGGCTCCAAAATGGAAGAACTACGGCCTGAGAATATTTGGATACATTCTACCTTACAGAGATGGTAAATGCTCTTTTGTATTAAAATCCAACATTTCTTGTAGATATTTGTTATAATGACAAATGGGATACAGAAAGTAGAGCAGGCGACATTCTCTAACAATCACATATGCAGCGTTATCAAAGTGTATACTACACATACAAGAAGAAGTTGTTACCTGTCACTCACAGTGTCTGTCACTCTCATTTGTCCAGGTGATTTTCAGTTTGCGGTTTCTTCTGATGATAACTCAGAGTTCTGGTTGAGTTCAGATGAAAGTCCTCTCAATGCACGTCTGCTGGCCTATGTGGGAAAGGTAAGGGATTTAAGAGTGAAAATATAAGCCTTCTTTTAATGCTTACGATGACTATAACATATGTGTATATATACAGTTGTGGTCAGAATTATTGGCACCCCTGGTAAATATGATCATAGATGGCTATAAAAATAAATCTGCATTATTCCACCTTTTGATCTTTCATTCAAAAAAATTGCAAAAATCAAACCTTTCATTGGGGGCTGGGGGAATCACATTGTGAAATAAATGCTTTCTTTAAAACACCTTGACCACAATTATTGGCACCCCTAGAATTTTTAATGAGTGAAATATTTCTGAAGTATATTCCCATTAATATTTCATTTTTTTTAGCACACCAGGGTGACTAGGAACTAGGACTAGGAGAATGAAATTGTCTATGACGTCTTGTTTCACAGGAGTATAAATATGAGGAAACACAAAGGCCAAATTCCCTTAATCATTCATCACAATGAGTAAAACCAAAGAATATAGTTCTGATGTGCAGCAAAAGATTGTTGAGCTTCACAAAATAGAAAGTGGCTGCAAGAAAATAACTAAAGCATTGAAAATCCCCATTTTCACCATCAGGGCAATTATTAAAAAGTTCCAATCAACTAAAGATGTTACGAATCTGCCTGGAAGAGGACATGTGTCTATATCACCCTAATGCATGGTGAGGAGGAGAGTTCAGAGTTTCTCCAGATTGGTATTGATCCATCTTTGAGGAGCAACTTTTGTGTTTTTGTGTGTTTCCTGTTTTACTGACCCTCATTTGCAAAGCAGCCCAGTGTACATTGATTCACTCAAACATGTTCTGAAAGCATTCAGTAAATGTGATGGAAGGACCTAAATAGGACCAAAAATAACATTCTAGGTTGGTCCCCTAAAGGTCCTGCAAACGTTATGGGAATGCAGTGTAGAAACCACTGCACTGAACAAGATATGTTGCAGCGCAGTCCCAAACTAAACGTCCCTATCTGACCAACAGAGGACCATGTGGGAATGTTCTGTTAACATCCCAAATGTCCTCTTTGTAACGTTGCTATGTGACCATAAAATAACCAAAATGCAACGTCCCCCTAAAGTCATATCAGGAACCTTGAACTGCAGCACTTTCATAACCAAAAGAAGACGTTTTAGGAACGTCCCTAATGATGTTCTGTAAAGGTTCGGGATTTTCGCCACCTTTAGAGAACCTTTAGGGAACATTGCACAGGGTCATGAGAACGTCCCCTTCGTGGGTATGCTTTATTAATAAGAGTATGGTCTTTCACCACAGGCTTCTTAATGCGTTTCTCATATTAAGCGTTTTAGAATATCCCTGAGGATATTCACAAAAATGTCTCTATTTGTACACATCGCTGCACATTCATGTAATTCTGTATTTTGCACACACACAAGTTAAAAGGCATTTGTTTGTGGATATTAAAACATATCACCACATGTTGTTTGGGATGGTTTCAAGAAAAATCCTTCTTGCTCATCCAGAAAGAAACTGCATATTCAGTTGTCAGACACGACTGGAAATTCAAATGGACCTGGTTCTATGGTCAGATGAAACTATAAAAAGATCTTTTTGGCAGCAAATCCACCAGATGGCTTTGGTGCAAACAGGGATAAAAAGTACCCCATGTCCACGGTTAAAAACACTGCTGGATCTTTAATGCTGTGGGCTTATTTTTTTGCTGGAGGTCCTGGACATCTTGTTCAGATACATGGTATCATGGATTCTAGCAAATACCAACAGAAAAAAAATCAAAACCTGGCGGCCTCTGCTAGAAATCTTATAATGGGCCGTGGTTGGATCTTCCATCAGAACAATGATCCAAAACAAACATCAAAATCAACACACAAATGTGTCACTGAGCACAAAATGAAGCTTCTGCCATGACCATCCCAGTTCCCTGACCTGAACTCTATAGAAAATGAGTGGGCTGAACTGAGGAGAAGAAGCACCAACATGGATCTGGGAATCTGAAGGATCTGGAGAGATTCAGGTGTTCCCCAAACTCATCAGGCATTATAGAAGAAGACTCAGAGCTGTTATCTTGGCAAAAGGAGGTTGCAAAAAGTATTTAATAAAAGGGTGCCAATAATTATGGCCAACATGTTTTGGAGAAAAACATTTATTTCATATTTTCCACCCACTTTCAATTATTTTACTTCAATGAAAGGTTAGATTTGTGCAAAATTTTTTGTGCAAAAAAAAATGAGGATTTATTTTTTACGGCCATCTTTGATCATATTTACAAGGGGTAACATTTAATTATGTAAGTATTTTATATATTGTGTATTAGGGGTGTGCCCAAAGCCGAATACCTCATTCTATGGAGCCCCTAAAGGGACATGGTGATGGAAAAAAATATATACATTTCAAAAATATATATTTCTTATATAATATATTTCAATGCTTTTGCATTGTCATGTTATATATTTGGGTAATTTATATGGTATCAATATGTGGGGTATTGAAATCTCTTTAAAAAATGTGCGATCATGCATACTGCAGCAAGCCTAACCTTGTTCCTTTAGGGGCTCAGTGGAATGGGTTATTCATTTTCTGTGCCTTTCCAAAACAAGGTTTTGACTTCAGCCATATCCCTATCGTGTATATTATACTTGCCCAAGAACCTGTATTTAATTTTATAGGCTTTAAAGTGTAAATATCAATCAACGCTCCTTTCATTAGTCATTGAATGGAGTCATTGTGAGCAGTGGTGGCTATTTCCTCAAACAGAAGGCCTTGCTGCTACTGCTTGGTGGATTTCATTTAGATTTATTCCCCAGTGGTTTTGGTGCTTAGAAGTGTAGATATGTACGATGTGAGGGAGCATTGGCTTTGTAAAACACAATTAGCGCCTCAGCCAGAAGCCTGTGAGAGTGTACAGGGAGTGTGTGGTTTACTGGTGTATCGATTACGTCTGGCTCAGATGGGACTTGGCGCTCACACACGCCAGCCGAGGACTCGATACCCTGTCACAGAGATGTGTGATCGATTGAAACGCTGAGGCGCTAAGGCGTCTCTTTGTCTAAGAAAAGAATCACAGCCTGTCCGGAATTCCGAGTGACTCCTTACGGAAGTGGCAGACCTTTTCCAGTCACCTGTAGATGGGCAAATCCATCCAAGCTAGAGAAACAGAGAAGCACATTGTTTCTGTGGGCCTAAATATAAGAGATTCGTCTGAATAAGGGAGAAAGTTCATTTAGCAAAGATTCATTTCAATTTTGAGGCGACTACTAGAAAAAATAGAGAATGAAGTGGGAACAAAAGAGCTGAGAGTGAAGAAAGACACAAAGAAGAAAGTGCAATATCTCGCTTCAGAATAATAGCAGTGCGACTCCATTGCTCTCGTATTTTCTCTATTTGCCCCCTTTCCATCTATTCAATACTCCAGGGTCGCAGATAGACAAAATGAGTTTCTTCAATGTAATTCTGTGTTTGGGGAAAGTTCACATGACTCAAAAATAGATGGAATAGTATAAAGGAGAGACGAGCAGTGAACAGCAGCAGAAATACCATAGACATCTCTGAAAGATGAAAAAATACAGTTGTCAGTTATCCAGTGCACTTCCATTGTCCAGACAAATTGTGTTACAGAGAGAACTTCAAGGAATAGTTGAATTCTGTCATCTCTTCATGTTGTTCCAAATCGGTGCAACTTATTTTTCTTATACCATAAAATATATTTTACAAGGCAGCAAGGGCTGTCAACCTCCAGGAATGACGAGCACTATATTCGAAGTCTTCTGAAGCGAAACAATAGCTTTGTGTGTGAAAGAGATATTTAAGTAATTCATTGAAAATCTTCCCCTCGCTAAGTCCTAACCAGATGCTATGATGATACGGTTTCTATTCCTGTGACTTTTTTCATTTTGTGTGACTTTAGTAGCTATAATTTACCTCAGATATTGAAAAAACTTAAAGGAAACAAGAACGAAACTATGAACCATGTAAACCAACAAGTGTATTTCGTGACAAAGATTGTATTTGTCACTGAGGGGCCATTTTACACGACACCGTTTTCAACTAAAAATGGAAAACTTGTGCGTTTTGGCCGTTCATTTACACAACAACTGTGTTTTGGGGGGCTGAAACTTTCCCATATTCAAGTGTTGATAAAAAAATGAATGAATGTTTTTTTTTGAATGAATCATCTTTCTTTTGATATATTGCATGTTCAAATATTCATACAATAAAATATTCTGGGGGCAATGAAAGTTTTGTGAATATGATCAAAAGTGGGGTGCTGGCAAAAAAAAAAACAAGTGAAACATTTATAAAAATATCTACTTTTGTGTCCCACAAAAGACAGTAAGTCATACATGTTTGGAACAACATGAGGGTGAGTAAATGTTGACAGAATTTTTGTTTAGAGAAAGAGAACTGTTGCTAGCAAGTAGGCTAGCAAAACTTTTCCACCCAATGTTTTCTCTTACCCTCGCATTTGAAAGATTTTCCTGTAGTCACCTTCAGGTGGAAATATACTGTAGCTTTTGCCTCTGAAGGCAGACACACACACACACACACACGCAAATACACAACGCATCTTTGTCCTCTAATATCCGTGAGAGGCCAAGTTGTGTTTGGCAGCGGAGGTAATTAGCATTGGCTGAGTCACACGTGTGTTGATCCTGATGGCCACGCAAGGTGTGTGTGACAGTAAACGCACTCCTTTTGGGAAAAAGAGGGGCAAGTGTGGGGAAATCTAGAGTGAGTGTGTGTGTGTGTGTGTGTGTGTGTGTGTGTGTGTGTGTGTGTGTGTGTGTGTGTGCATGCATGTGTGCATGTGATGAATGAAAGGCGTCTTTGAGGGCAGCAGGGATCTTGGATGATCCAGGAGGCATTATGATTCATTACATCGACGTGTGATGTGAACAGAAGCACTGAGAGCGAGAGATGCCACACATGACAATTAAAGAGAGGCATGCTGGGATGGAGAGCTGGAGATTTCATTGTGGATCACTGCTCCAAGAGCACTCATTAGTTACCGAGGGTTGGTGTGGAAATCGCTGCAGTTGTCCTGCGGGTCAAGAGAGGGGTGATTTTGGATTATATAAAAACATTTTGATTGCAAGAAGTGTTGTTATTAAGGTTTATTGGAGGAAAACACAAACCCCTTCAAGTGTTTTAAAGGGGTCATATTATGAGGATTTAAAATGCTTTATCTATCTATCTATCTATGTATCTATCTATGTATCTATCTATCTATCTATCTATCGTCTATCTATCTGTCTGTCTATCTGTCTGTCTGTCTGTCTGTCGTTCTATCTATCATCTGTCTATCTATCTATCTATTGTATATCTGTCTGTTTGTCTGTCTATCTATCTATCTATCTATCTATCGTCTGTCATCTATTTATCTATCTGTCTGTCTGTCTATCGTTCTATCATCTGTCTATCTATCTATCTATCTATCTATCTATCGTTCATCTGTCTGTCTGTCTATCTAGAGATAGATCGATTAACCATTTGAAATTGGCTTTAGCATTTCATCTGAATAAATAGTTGAATAAATAAGCTTTCCATTGATGTATGTTAGGATAGGACAATATTTGGCTGAGATACAACTATTTGAACATCTGGAATCTGAGGGTGCAAAAAAATCTAAATATTGAGAAAATCTCCTTTAAAGTTGTCGAAATGAAGTTCTTAGCAATGCATATTACTACTACTAATAATTTTTTTTATATATTTACGGTGGGAAATTTACAAAATATCTCCATGGAACATGATCTTTACTTAATATCCTAATGATTTTTGGCATAAAAGAAAAATCGATAATTTTGACCCATACAATATATTGTTGGCTATTGCCACAAATATACCCGTGCAACTTATGACTGGTTTTGTGGTGTATATATATATATATATACACTCACCTAGAGGATTATTAGGAACACCATACTAATACTGTGTTTGACCCCCTTTTGCCTTCAGAACTGCCTTAATTCTACGTGGCATTGATTCAACAAGGTGCTGAAAGCATTCTTTAGAAATGTTGGCCCATATTGATAGGATAGCATCTTGCAGTTGATGGAGATTTGTGGGATGCACATCCAGGGCAAGAAGCTCCCGTTCCACCACATCCCAAAGATGCTCTATTGGGTTGAGATCTGGTGACTGTGGGGGCCATTTTAGTACAGTGAACTCATTGTCATGTTCAAGAAACCAATTTGAAATGATTCGAGCTTTGTGACATGGTGCATTATCCTGCTGGAAGTAGCCATCAGAGGATGGGTACATGGTGGTCATAAAGGGATGGACATGGTCAGAAACAATGCTCAGGTAGGCTGTGGCATTTAAACGATGCCCAATGGGCACTAAGGGGCCTAAAGTGTGCCAAGAAAACATGCCCCACACCATTACACCACCACCACCAGCCTGCACAGTGGTAACAAGGCATGATGGATCCATGTTCTAATTCTGTTTACACCAAATTCTGACTCTACCATCTGAATGTCTCAACAGAAATCGAGACTCATCAGACCAGGCAACATTTTTCCAGTCTTCAACTGTCCAATTTTGGTGAGCTTGTGCAAATTGTAGCCTTTTTTTCCTATTTGTAGTGGAGATGAGTGGTACCCGGTGGGGTCTTCTGCTGTTGTAACCCATCCGCCTCAAGGTTGTGCGTGTTGTGGCTTCACAAATGCTTTGCTGCATACCTCGGTTGTAACGAGTGGTTATTTCAGTCAAATTTGCTCTTCTATCAGCTTGAATCAGTCGGCCCATTCTCCTCTGACCTCTAGCATCAACAAGGCATTTTCGCCCACAGGACTGCCGCATACTGGATGTTCCCTTTCAGTCGGTGACGTCCGACGTACGTCTCCGTTCCCTCCTTCAGGGAACGAGGGTTACCATACGTAACCGAGACGTTTTTCCCTTTTCACACCATTCTTTGTAAACTCTAGTTGGTTGTGCGTGAAAATCCCAGTAACTGAGCAGATTGTGAAATACTCAGACCGGCCCGTCTGGCACCAACAACCATGCCACGCTCAAAATTGCTTAAATCACCTTTCTTTCCCATTCTGACATTCAGTTTGGAGTTCAGGAGATTGTCTTGACCAGGACCACACCCCTAAATGCATTGAAGCAACTGTCATATGATTGGTTGATTAGATAATTGCATTAATGAGAAATTGAACAGGTGTTCCTAATAATCCTTTAGGTGAGTGTATATACATACATACATGTGTGTGTATTTTTCAATACACAAATATAAGTACATTGACCACTACTTACCATTAATGCAGCTTTTAGCACTGTGTGGTTTTGCAGAGTGCTTTGTAGTCAATTCACATCCGATTTTTAAGCAACACAATTCAATTGTAAAATGAGACAATCTGCAGATCCAGATCGCTCCACAAATGCAATTTTTTCAAATAACACCGGGAAATTACCGCTCCACTTCACATTGTCCAATGAAATTTGAGCTGCTTGTACCCCATTATGATTGGTTGGTGTATTATACATGACAAATGGGCAGCAATTAATTATTTAATATTTTTAAATGATGGATGAAAGGAACAGTGCAGTTTGATGGGTCATCCTCAGAGCCATTCCCTATTTAAAAACTCTCAGAAAAAAAATTGCAAAAATGATACTTTTAGGAGTACAACACCTTGTCACTGGGGCAGTACCCTTGAAAGGACATCTTTGTACCCTTTTTACCCCTAAAAGGTGCATATTAGTACCTTAGAGTAGCAATATGTACCTTAAAGTACTATGAAACTTTTAGGGGTAAAAAAGAGATGTCCTTTTAAGGGTACTGCCCCAGTGACAAGCTGTTATAGCCCTAAAAGTATAATTTTTTGCAATTTTTTTTCTGACAGTGAAGCAGAGTTAAATCCCTTAGGGCTTTCAGGAACTGTGATGAAAGAATCTTTCTGCGCACCAGGTCGGATGGGAAACTCTTCAACATAGCCCATCTTAAAGCCAAGACCAAAGTGCACCACACCCTAATACAGGAGATCTTTTCTGCTAATGACGCTGCATTGATGTCTCACATGCAGAATGAACTACAGAGACTAGTCAGACAAGAAGACTGAGATCTTAGGCTAGGATGTCATTGGAATACCAAACATCTGCATTGACGACCACAAATTGCAGGATGTGGAAGTTTTTACCTACTTAGGATCTACGGTGTATTAAACCTAGTCACTAGATCCAGAGCAAAGCAGGCGGATTGGGAAAGCAGCTTTTATGGCCAGACTGTCAAAGAGACTGCGTTTTTAGCACTCTTTTTTATGGCAGCGAGATGTGGACAACCTACACGCGCCAGGAGAATCGTCTCAACAGTTTCCACCTGCGGTGGATGAGAAGAAGCTTAGGGGTATTCCAAATACAGTAATCTTAAACCAAGCAAAAATACCAAGTACACTCAAAAAAATAACTCATTGGACAAACTTTAATTGAGGGCAGGTTTTCCATCTAATAAATTTGTGTAGCCCCAACTCATAAAAAACTAATTCATGCAATGAAATGTAATTGAGTTGGTCCAACTCAATTTAATCAAATACAGTTTAAATGATATTTATTTACTTATAACCTGAATTTTTTATACTTGACAAACTTAAATTAAAACATTTAATTGGAAAATCAATTATAAGCAGTTTCATTCATCATCATACACAATGTATATAATGATAATATAAGAAAAGACTGGTGTCACTCCAGACATTAGCATAAATCACTGAGTGCCCACAGCCTAAGCACAGGCGCCACTCTTCAGCACAATGGTAACCACAAAATGCAAAAACATTACAGAAACTCCTCTAAATGTCCAACATAACTAAACATTAAACACTAACATTAACTAACAACATCTTTCCTTATACAGAAAAACATAAAATAACACTTTAATACCTACATTTACTCTTCTAATGTAGTCCCTTGCATAGCATGCTGGGAACTACAGATCCACTGCACAGTTAGTTGTCAACAAAAATATTTCATGTAGTTTTAACACAAATGAATTAAGTAAACTTCAGTTTTAAATATATTAAGTTGATTGAACACAATTAAATTAGATATGTTTAAGTAAAGTGAACAGAATTTAAATGTGTCATATCTATGAAGGGCCTGAATCATTTTCTTGAGTGATACCCTTCTCACCCTACGTCGACTGAGATGAGACCCAACAACAGACACCTCCATCGTATAGAAGATGGCTGCATACCCAAGGATGTCCTCTATGGCAGGGGTAGGCAACATCGGTTCTGGACAGCCACTGTCCTGCAGAGTTTAGCTCCAAGCCTGAACAATCTAATCAATGTATTCAGGATTACTAAGGCTACATGCAGGTGAGTTTTTTTTTAGGGTTGGAGCTAAACTCTGCAGGACAGTGGCTGTCCAGAACCGATGTTGCCTACCCCTGCCATAGAGGACATCCTTGGGTATACATGCAGGTGAGTTTTTTTTTTAGGGTTGGAGCTAAACTCTGCAGGACAGTGGCTCTCCAGGGCAGACGTTTCCTACCCCTGCTCTATGGGGATGTCACCACCAGATCCAGACGGAAGGGGCATCCTTTGTTACGATACAGGGATGTTTGTAAGCATGACATGCGAGCGCCCACCATCAACATGAACTCCTGGAAGGACATAGCATCCAGACATACTGCTTGGCAAGAGGCTGTATGCAAGGGTTTAGCCATTGCAGAGGAAAACCGAGTAAGACAATGGTCAGGGAAACGATTGAAAAGGAAGGTTATGATAGCACCAACACAACTAACATCACCAACCTTTGAATACCACTCACAAATCCAACTGTTTAGCCACAGTCGTCGCTGCTCTAAATGATTTCCGGGATGCATCTATTGTCGTCTTCGACAGAAGGAGCCGAAGAATATGTGGATTTTTAATTAAATCAACACACTAGCAGTTCACATTTGGCATGTTTGGTTTCAATAAAACGTATAGAAGCTTCACTCAAAAAATATTCTTCTAGCTGTTTGCTCAGTTTATTTAAATAAAATAACACAAATCTTTAGTTTTTTACTTAATTGCCATTTTACTCAATTTTATTACGTTAAATGAAATAAAATTTGTAAAATGTTAAGTTAACCTAAACCATTTGTGTTGGGACTACATGAATAATTTATGTTGCGCTGACTGAACTGAGCAGTGCATTTCTTGTTCCCAGCATGCTTTGCATAGGGATGGATCAGGAGAGTAAATGTTGAAATTAAGTGCTGTTTAATGTGTTTTATAGTAAAGGGAAAGACCTGTTAAAGTTTGATGTTGTATTTGAAAGTTATATTTGACATTTAAAAGTTGTGTTATGTTGTGCCGATTTTTGAGGTTACCATTATCGTAAAATGTAGACCTTGTGGTGAGGCTGTGCTGTTCTCAATGAGCTGTAACTGTGCTAATGCCAGCGATGAGAAATGTTTTACTTGATCATTACTTGCACGCTACAAATGTTACAATTAGCATGTGATCAAGTGTTGTGCTGACTATTAGTTATTATAGAAATAAAGAAAATAAATTCATTTGACACACAGTTCCCACAGTCTAAATATGGTCATCAGTTCTACCCCTCTTTATCCTACTTTATCTAGTTGGAATGACATGATTTTTTTAGTAGTCTTGACTAAATGAATTTAAGTTCATACAACAAGATTGCAACAAATCATTTTAAACCAATTAGATTTTGTTGGAAATAAGTAATTACATTTCGTGGAAAAGTTTTCCTTAATTTGATTAAGTTCGTTCAACAGCTTGTTTTTTTGAGTGTTGTCAAAATAAAACATTTTGAAAGATAATTGTGACTTTTTATCTCACTATTGAGAGTTACAGAATTGCGTGATATAAAGTCAGCATTGCGAGTGTATATCTCACAATTCTGATTTTATATCTCGCAATTCTGACTTTATAACTTACAATTCTGACTTCTTTTCTCAGAATTGCGTGATATAAAGTCAGAATTGCGAGTTATAAAGTCCAATTCTTAGGGGAAAAGACTTTTTTTTCTCAGAATTGCGAGTTTATATTTCACAGTTCAGACTTTATATCTCGCAAAATATAACTTCCGCGGTTCTTGATCGCATTTGTAAACGTACTGTGGTCACAGTTATGAATATGCAACTACTGACATAAACTCATTGTAGCCTTTACTGTGAGAATAGTTGCAACAACACCAAAAAGAGCAAATAGTGGTTAGCAAACAACCGTTGTCAGAATGCCCGTTGTCAGACAAGCCCGAAGCAAGATGCAAACGATGTCTGATGGCAGATACATAAAAATAAAGAGGAATTTTCTAACTTTTGAGTAATTCGTTACATTGATACGTTAATTTGTTTTGTACATGTTGTCATATTAATTATAATTCAAATGCATTTTTTGTTGATCACAATATTATTGTGGATAGGGGCAGAGGGGCACTTTTGATTCATTTGATTCAACTGCATTTGCCTGCCTGACATTAATTACATTGTGATCACATTAAAATATTAATAATCAAGAAATCTTGTGGGTTTGCTCTGTTTCAGCTGGGATCTGAGTGGACTGCACCAGGAGAGTTTACCAAGTTCAGGTCTCAGGCGTCCAAGTCTGTGCAGTAAGTACATACTGTATACACACAGTGACATCAAACACAGCATCCATGTGTAATTTCTATGTGTCCACAGCATTGTATAGTTGGAAATTGCATAGCAAACTTGGTTATATTGTGCAAATGTTGGTCATTAGTGTATGTTTCTATGTTTCACTTCCTGTTTAATTGTCCAATCAAGGGCCTCAATTCCTCCTTTGTAAACAAACCGCCCACACTCATGTCTATTGATGCAGTTATTTTACCCCTGATGGTGTTGATTGTGTTGGTAATTGGAGGAAATTGCTGGCCTTTATCTGATCGGGCATTTAATGATCGCCTTTCTCTGCTCCTCTCAAAGCACTCACATCATTTACAGCCGTACAACTGTGATTTAAATATCACGTCGAAGTAAGAGCTGTGTCGCTTCTAAGATAGAAACACCTTTTCCGCTTTAAATTAGCAGTGTATGAACGGTCGATTAGCATATCGTATTTCTAGTATTTCCATAAAAAGCCCTGTATAGCCAGCAAACCATTTTAATTGGGCACTGTGCACTAATGCACCATTAATAATGGCTTCAAATGGATCTGCTAGAATTAGCAGTGGGTTTGTTTCCATATGGCTGTAAAGTGATCCATAGCCTGGCCTTTATCTTGAGTGTATTTAATAATGCATAAACTAATCCGACCTCATTTCATGAACCTGAGTGTATAGATAGTAACCACAGAGGCACCTTTTTAGATTTGTTCTCTAGTAGATAACGCTCTGTCTAGATGATTTAAGACTTTATATTTAGGAATTCCATTTCAGTTTGTAAAAGTACAGGATATTACACATCTGGGATGCCATATAGATCACACAAAATAAAAAATACAAAATACAAAACTACTACTAATCTTGGAAAAATTCACTGTTTGACGCTGATTCAATGGCTCTATGGCTGTTAATACGCATAATGTAAATGTCTTATATTCTTGTGTATACATTTTTATAAATGTGCACTGCCATTTAAAAATGTGGGGTCAGTAAGATTTTGAATACCAGCAAGGATACATTCAATTAATATAATTCTGTTTTCACAAAAAATATTAAGCAGCACATCAGAATTTTTTTTTTTCTTTTGCAGCAAATAATCATATTTGAATGATTTCTGATGGATCATGTGACACTGAAGACTTGAGTAATGATAAGTGGGGTGTTCCCGGTCTGCAATGGTCAGTATCTATCAAAAGTGGTCCAAGGAAGGAACAGTGGTGAACCAGCGACAGGGTCATGGGCGGCTGAGGCTCATTGATGCACGTGGGGAGCGAAGGCTGGCCCGTGTGGTCCGATCAAGCTTTGGGCAATGTTCTGCTGGGAAACCTTGGGTCCTGCCATCCATGTGAATGTTATATTTGACATATACCACCTACCTAAGCATTGTTTGCAAACCATGTACACCCTTTCATGGAAACGATATTCCCTGGTGGCTGTGGCCTTTTTCAGCAGGGGACCCACCTTTTGCTGCCAAAACATCCCTGACCCGTCGAGGCATGGACTCCACTAGACCCCTGAAGGTGTGCTGTGGTATCTGGCACCAAGATGTTAGCAGCAGATCCTTTAAGTCCTGTAAGTTGCGAGGTGGGGCCTCCATGGATCGGTTCTTGTTTGTTCAGCACATCCCACAGATGCTTGATTGGATTGAGATCTGGGGAATTTGGAGGCCAAGTCAACACCTCAAACTCATTGTTGTGCTCCTCAAACCATTCCTGAACCATTTTTGCTTTGTGGCAGGGCATATTATCCTGCTGAAAGAGGCCACAGCCACCAGGGAATTTCCATGAAAGGGTGTACATGGTCTGCAACAATGCTTAGGTAGGTGGTACGTGTCAAAGTAACATCCACATGGATAGCAGGACCCAAGGTTTCCCAGCAGAACATTGCCAAAGCATCACACTGCCTCCGCCGGCTTGCCTTCTTCCCATAGTGCATCCTGGTGCCATGTGTTCCCCATGTAAGCGATGGATACGCACCCGGCCATCCACGTGATGTAAAAGAAAACGTGATTCATCAGACCAGGCCACCTTCTTCCATTGCTCCATGGTCCAGTTCTGATGCTCAAGTGCCCACTGTTGGCGCTTTCGGTGCTTTCGCAACAAACTTCGATTCACTGTGTATTCTGACACCTTTCTATCAGAACCAGCATTAACTTCTTGAGCAATTTGAGCTACAGTAGCTTGTTTGTTCGATCGGACCACACGGACCAGCCTTCGCTCCCCACATGCGTCAATGAGCATTGGCTGCCCATGACCATGTCGCCGGTTCACCACTGTTCCTTCCTTGGACCACCTTTGATAGATACTGACTACTGCAGACCGGGAACACTCCACAAGAGCTGCAGTTTTGGAGATGCTCTGACCCAGTCGACTAGTCATCACAATTTTGGCCTTGTCAAACTCGCTCAAATCCTTACGCTTGCCCATTTTTCCTGCTTCTAACTTTGAGGACAAAATGTTCACTTGCTGCCTAATATATCCCACCCACTAATAGGTGCCGTGATGAAGAGATAATAAGGGGTTATTATACATACACACATATTACCAGTGTTGGGCAGTAACGCATTACTTAGTAACACGTTACTGTAATTTGATTTCTTTTTTAGTAACGGAGTAATTTAACACGTTATAATTTCCAAAATAGTAATTAGAGTATAGTTCCAAGCCCAGGTCACTATACTTTACAGCTGCGTTACATCATTGCCGACAGAATGCAGTGTTTAATTATCTATTGTAAAAAAGAGAAATAGCTTTTTTCCAAGTAAGTCTCAGGTAGTCGCATACGCGACGCCATCTATACCTGAGACCTAATTTTACTGGTAAGCACCTGCGAGGCAGGTACTGCCAACGAAAACAAACTCAGCATGGGGAGAGAAAAGTACGCGTTCTGTTTCTAGAAATACAATCATTATTTTGAGTTTATTTCTGTCAAAAGCAAGAACATTATTGTAAGGCTAGATGTGATAAAAACACATTTAAATATAATGTCATGAAATAGTTACGTGTTGCCTATCAACAACCTACACATCCCAGCATAAATGCTCTTGTTATTAAAGTGGTTATGTTCACAAACCACGCAAGCATTTGCGTGATTTGGCATGGCAGCCAGTGCGAATAATAAATAGCCTGACCATTGCCTTAACAAATGCAGCGAAACATACGTGTTTTCTTCAAATTCTGAATGGATTATCGGCTAGAAAGCGTGCATAAACACGCTCCCTTTTATAGCAGATCTAAATTTAGTGCAGCAGGCTAAAGAGATTATATTATATTCTGTTTTTTGAGGGGGTGGGGGCCAGTACATAACTAGTAATGTAACTAATTACTTTTAAAATAAAGTAATCAGAACAGTAACACAATTACTTTTAAAAGAAGTAATCAGTAATTAATTACATTTCCAGAGTAACTTGCACAACACTGCACATTACATAGTGACCCAAAAAGTATTTGGCCACTTAGGCCACACTTTATGGTGATTTAATTTTATATTCTGTATCTATATATATATATATATATATATATATATTAAAAAAATCAGTACAGCTCTTCTAATCAAATTTGCATGTACATTCAAAGAACCGAATTAGCCAGATAAAAATGAACACAAACAGATCTTGAATAATTTATTTTACCACAGAAAACACAACTGCACCTATGGAGCACAGCACACCTCACCTGCTCCTGGCCGTTGGCTGTGAGTCTCTAAAGAGCATTTGATTTTTCTGCATTATTCATCCAGTGTTTCTCGCGTGTAAGTCTTTCACCTATTACTGCCCTTGACGCAGGGCTGTATGGGCGAAGTGCACCTTTGGGAATGACGCTATGATCCCAGACCTGAATAGAAACACAGCATTTAACCCTCATTCTGCACCATTTGATATTATTGTTAATGAAGAATGAATGGAGATGTTTAAGAAAGTCTACAGAGGGAGAAGAAAACAGAACAAAACACTAAACTGATTTTGAGATGATTAAAAGCAAATTTGCCAACATTAGGGCTTTTATTATAATAAACTCACTGCTAATGTTTGCCATAAGACCAGGGATTCTTTATTCATCTCTTGTGATGTGGGCTATAAATTACATGGCTTATCCATGACTGGTGCACACTAATAATGTCTTAATTACTTTTATTTTAATCAAGGAGATCCATAATTAGCCTCAGAACAACCCAGTTAATATAATGAATATCAGCCAGAATAATAAAATCAGCTGCATTGTTTTGTCTATATAATTTTCACTTCCATCCTATATGGTTCACAACAACATCAAAGTAACACATTGATGTTCCTCATTGTCTCATCTCTGTATTTAGAACTTCCTGAGGAACTACTTCTTCAATGCTTTTGTGCATATTACAATCACTTGATATAAAAAAACACATACAAAACTGTATCCAACTTCTGGCAATGACTAAAGTGAAGATGGATGAAGCAGAAAGTCGTAAAGATAAAAAAAGAAGATAAAAGAGAAGGAAAACTTAGATTTTTTTTTTGTCCTTCAATTATGAAGTTCAAAAAGCTCTATTCCAAAACATAGTGAGCTCCCATGCTGAAATATGAGCTCAATTAATATTGAGCTCAAGTGAAATATGAATAATCAACTATAACTTGTTATAATTTATTATAAATATTTGGATCAGTTAATAGAATTAACGATGTAGCATAATTAATATTACAATCAATTACAGGAACCTGTTCATCCAGCAAACACTATTAATCGTCTATCAACTCTCAGAAAAGATATTTCCGTAGCCACAGAAACATAACCTTTCTTAGTGGGTACAATGCTACTCGGAGTATGAAGCTGTGATCGCTTTGTTAAAGGGACTTGCGTGAATGTGCACAGAACTAGTCTAAACAAACACATAGGATCATACACCCGGCAAGAAAGTCTTGATGGTTCAGTAGTTCGATGGTGGTGAAGTTTCAGTCAGGTTCTTTCAGGTTGAGGGAAGAAGAATGAACTTCAGTCTGATTTGGTTGTTATTGGGAGAGTTCTCTCTCCCAGGAAGAAAGTTGCAGCATGGCTTGTTGTAACTTTGAGGCCCCGCCGGGGACCCCGTTGCGGTCAGACCAGATGTCTCCACTCTTTTCTACACAAACAACAACAAAAAGAGCCTGAGGTTAACTGAGATAATGCCCTTTTAACTTCTAAAGAGGTCACACCTCTCGAATTTGGCTTGACCAATGAAGAGGGTATAATCTCAAGTGGCTTTTTGTGTCCCTTTATACTCTGATTAATATAACAAGCATTCAATGTACATTATGAGGAGGTGATATACACCAATGGGTAGAGAGTTAAACGACAATTATTTTGAAATGAAGCATGATACCAAGAAGGTTACATTATCTATTCTAGTTCTATCATAAGGCGTGCATACAACAGTATACAATACAAAAAACAATATACAAAACAGTAATAATACACACAATGAACTGGGGATATGCATGTTCATTCATAGAAAGATTAGTCTATGAAGTCCTTTTTATGGGCCTTTATGTGTCTGTTTCAGTAGAGAATGCCGTTGAGAGCAGACTCTCTCTCTCTCCTTTGGGTCATAAAACGTCTTATCTTTGCTATTGTAACCAAGGGCCTGTTTTGCCTATTAGGGGGTTGTTCAAAGACTCTTTTGTACCTAGTTTTGTTGTTGGGTGAGGGGTCTTGTTAGATTATTAATTAAATATAAAGAATAATTCACCCTTCGTCTGGAGTTTGACTGACAGGCGATCTGACCAATCATAATGCTGAATCCACTATTTTGTCCAACAAACAAACCAGACAGGAGAGTTAGTAGATTAACTTTCATTCATGTTTATGTAACCCCTCCTGTTCGAACCGCCGCTCTAAGCTGGACTCAAACTCAGGTCCGCTGGCATGAGAATCGGACACTCTAACAAGGAGGCTAAAAGCTGCAACCTCTAGCATCAGTCACTAGAGCGTCTCTTGAGATCAGAGGAGTGAGATTTACTCGCACAGCAACTACTAGCTGGCCTCCGTTACACTCACCCCCCTAAACCTCACTCCCATTCGGGTCACGGCACCAATGCAACCCCTCCTGTTCGAACCACCCGCTCTAAGCGGGACTCAAACTCTGGTACACCGGCATGAGAGTCGGATGCTCAAACAAGGAGGCTAAAGCGACTACTAGCTGGCCTCTGTTACATTTCGATCTAATATGACTTCTGACCTATAAGGCTGCCAAAATAATAATCATACACTGTTTGCTAATTGGCCAGAGGAGAACTGGCACCCCGACTGAGCCTGGTTTCTCCCAAGGTTTATTTTTCTCCATTATGCCACGTGATGGAGTTTTGGTTCCTTGCCACTGTCGCCTTTGGCTTGCTCAGTTGGGGACACTAAATTTTCAAATAAATATCCAAATAAATTTAATTACTAAACTAAATTAACTATATCAACTACATTACTTGAATATATATGATAATTGAAATGATCTGATGACATCACCGTTTTCTCCAGAGCGGCTGTACAGCCGAATCAAATTCTGTTGTATTATTTTCCTGTTTAACACTGTGAAGCTGCTTTGAAACAATCTGCATTGTAAAAAGCGCTATATAAATAAAGTTGACTTGACTTGACATTTATTTCCTGCTATAACTAGTAGGAGATGATCGGTTCACGTGCCACTTGAACTGAGACACTACAGCAATCTGTCATGACACATTATTGTTTGAATTTCTTAAAAAAATGACACAATTTGAAAGCTGAGACTGTTTTATATCAAAAGTAACTTGCTCTGTCTTGTCTGTCGCTGTGTTTTCACTATCCTCTTTGTTCCTCAATGCATTTTCACTGCGTAAGAATGTGATGTGTGACGTGAGAGCGCCATGGCTTGTCGGACATAGCAACAGTAACTAGGGGGAGCGGGCCTTTGCAAAGGGCCAATTGTGTGTCTGATCAGTCCAGCTGCTACACTTGATTAGCGACTGATTTAAAATGTTTGATATGGGAACAACTGAAATTGTGGCCACACAAATAGTGCTCCTCACACTAGACTAGACCTACAATGAATTCCAATAGGGTTTTCCGCTAGCATGTTGCTAAGCTAACACTTGATATTTTGGTAACTCTTTAGTATGGAGAACACATTCACTATTAACTATGACTTTTGCCTCAATAAGCTCCTAATTTACTGCTTATTAATAGTTAGTAAGGTAGTTGTTGTAACCTTGAAGTTTAGGTAGGCTATTGGGTAGGGTTAAGGGGTGTAGAATAAGGTCATGCAGAATAAAGCATTAATATAGGCTTTATAAGTACTAATAAACAGCCAATATGCAAGCGAATAAGCAACTAGTTAAAAGTGAGAATTGTTCTCCATACTAAAGTGTTACCGATATTTTAAGTACATTAGTTTTCTATGTGAAACACACAGTAGACTGGACCCATAATTGATTACCAAGTCTTGCTAAGCTAACATACAGATACTCACATGAACAATAGTGTTTTCCTTGCGAACGGAGGGCACATTATTGATTCCAGTTGAGTTTGGCTTTAGCATGTTGCTAATCTTGCAAACAGATGTTTTGCTTACGATGTGCTCAGTAAACTCAGTAAACAACCAGGTGTTTTGCCTGTGAAGTGCATGGTAGAACCACAATTGATTAGCATTATGCTAAGCTAACAACCAGATCTTTTGCTTGTGAAGTGCATAGTAAACTTAAACCACAATTGATCCCATTTGAGGTTTATTTAGCATAATGCTAAGCTAACAACCCAATGTTTTGCTTGTGAAGTGCATGGTAAACTCGAACCACAATTGATTCCAGTTGAGGTTTATTTAGCACAATGCTAAGCTAACAACCCAATGTTTTGCTTGTGAAGTGCATGGTAAACTCGAACCAATTGATTAGCATGATGCTAAGCTAACAACCAAATGTTTTGCTTGTGAAGTGCATGTTAAACTAAAACCATAATTGATTCCAGTTGAGGTTTATTTAGCACAATGCTAAGCTAACAACCCAATGTTTTGCTTGTAAAGTGCATGATAAACTCGAACCAATTGATTAGCATGATGCTAAGCTAACAACCAAATGTTTTGCTTGTGAAGTGCATGGTAAACTCGAACCACAATTGATTCCAGTTGAGGTTTATTTAGCACAATGCTAAGCTAACAACCATATGTTTTGAGTCCAGATGAGTTTGAATTTAACATGTTGCTTAACAACTTGATACTCTAAGCATAAAAATACGTAGAACAAACAACTTTGGGGTAAAAATAAATCATTTGTTTTTATTTAATTTATTTTATTCTACAACACTTGAATGAAATATATTTATAATCAACTTTTCCACTGATCTCATTGCAGTGCATTCTGGGACAGCATTTTATGTGAATGATAAATGCAATGATTCAAATTTACAAGGTATCTTAGAGGGCATAATTTATACTTTTTAGACAAACTAGTTTTTGTAACAGAGCTATTATTTCAATAACACAGAGAGTTAGTGAACCGACAAGAGTGAAAAAAGACAAATGTGTAGGCTATGTTAAGACTTTTCGTAATGCCGTTTATCACTATTACCATGATCATAAATCAATGTCATTATTGAGTTTGAGGAATAGAGAAAGAGAAGGGGAATGATGTGTATTGATCAGAGGTTAAGCACTTTACTTTTTAAGTAGGATAGTTCATCCTGTAGAAGCAGGCATGAGTCTTTTCCACCCTTACAAAGCATTGATTAGATAAGGAATCTAATCTAACGGTGAATCTAGCCAACGCAAGAAAAGACAGACTTCTCTGCTGGCATCCGTTCAGAGTGCACTTGCCTGGTTATATCGAGTTGAGCTGAGTGTCTGCTTTTTTGTTGAAGAACTCCAACCTGCTTTTGAATCAAGAACTGTTTATAAAAATGTAAAAAAAAATACTAAGAGATCAGACTCCTAAGAGTAATTTATTTTGGGAATCAATCTACTGTACACTGTTCATAATGTATGTTTTTGATTCACTAAAAGAACTGGCTCATAAGAGTCATTTGTTTGTGAATCAGTCTACACTGGTCGCGCTATATGTTTGATTCACATAAAAAGAACCAGTTATTAAGAATCATTTGTTCATGAATAGTCATTTGTTTTTGTTTCATAATTTTATAAAGCTGTTGTAATCTTGTAAATGTAATGTAATATTTTCAGAATCTCAAAATGAATAACCATTTTCATACTCTACATAATGTTGTGGTGCATACATTTCTTTTAAAATACATTTAAAAGGATAGATTATAGGTTGTAGTGTTGTAGTATTTTTTTATTTATTTAGATGAAGTAGTATAGAATTTTAATATCGCCCTTTGATTTAAATTAAAACAAATTTGTTAATGTTTGATCGGACCACACAGGCCAGCCTTCGCTCCCCATGTGCATCAATGAGCCTTGGCCGCCCTTGACCCTGTCGCCCGTTCACCACTGACCTGCAGTTTTGGAGATGCTCTAACAGTCATCTAGCCATCACAGTTTAGCACTTGTCAAACTCACTCAAATCCTTACACTTGTCCATTTTTCCTGCTTCTAACACATTAACTTTGAGGACAAAATGTTGACTTGCTGCCTAATATATCCCACCCACTAACAGGTGCCGTGATGAAGAGATAATCAGTGTTATTCACTTCACCTGTCATAATGTTATGCCTGATCGGTGTATATATATATATATATATAATTTTTAATATTTTAATTGGTAGATTTGATATCAGTGCATGTCTATTCTGTTAAAATTGTCTTTAAGTTTGAAATTCAAGAGACACCAATGTTGTATGTGTAAACACTGGTCAATGGTACAATCACCTTTCTAAAAAAAAGTGCTTCCTCTATGTTCTCATCTTCTAAGAAGTTTGATCATCTCAAAGTACTTTAACTGGGAAAATTTCATCACAAGGATGACGAACATAAGACCTAGATCATGAAGTCTCTGATGGGCCTTCCATTAGATTAGCCTTGCTTATGTGATTGGATAATGATGCGATTGGAGGACAAATGGTGTGTGGGAAGACCAGGTGGCCTTAATGCCTGTGGAAAGGCAAAGACCGGAAGGAGGATGCAGAGATGGATTCCACTGGATGTGACTCAGCCCTAGATACGACAGATCTGTTTCTGCCCTTTAACCACAGAGAGATTGAGAGGCTGGCATATATTTAAGAATTAATAAGGCATCTGGCATTTCCACAAAAGTGCTGTGTCATTTTCGCCTGGAAATCCTGCCACGTCAGTGTATGGCTTGTCGGGATGGGTAGATACAGATACAGATTTCCAGATTCAGTTCACATCTGATTCACAAGCTCTCAATTACATTCAGGTGATTTAACTATGATACTATATTTATTTAGATACTATTATTTTAGTTATAGTGTCCATTTTGATGTCATATTAAATAAATTATCTTGCTCTGCCTATGCTGTAAATTACACAGTGAAGTGTTTCAGACTTATTCACACCAGCAAAGACCTGTTCACACCAGGATCAATAACTATAAAGATAACTATAATTAGCATCCACACCGACTGACGATAACTTTCTGTTTATAAGCACACGCAGATGTTGTCTGCTGCTTTAAATGTGCAAGCTCTTTAAACTGGTGGATTCGGATTAGCTGTCAATGTTTTCATAGTTCATCAGCTGAAAAAAAAACTTGGAGTGATTTCATCGTTACCGTTCCTCCGTGCTGTTATCGTTATAGTTGTAGTGTGGAATTCCATATTTCCCTTTTGTTTTTTTACATTGGTCATGTTGTACAGTATGTTGGTCTTCCGCTTGAAATATGCCATTATTTTATTATTATGCTCTTATTTGGGGGTACGTAGTCTTTTTAACATCATATACATCGCCTTAAACATCACAGAGGCATAGATTCAGCTGAAAGGTGGTGGAAATGATACAGGAAACCTAATTTGTTAATTAATTAAAAGAAATTTACAACAGGCCTTGAGATTTTAAGAACTTAAGTAGAGATTGTTCAAATGATGATCGCAAAACAGTGGCGTAGCTAGAGGGGTGTCCAGGGTGGCACTGGACACCCCTGACATCTGATTCCCACCCTAAAATTTAGTTAGCTACTTCTTTAGAAACTTTAGTTTCACTACCTACTGAAAAAGGCATTTATTTTGGCGTGCGGGGGCGTGGCACATTGTTCATGTATTAACGCTGAATATTAAGATATTTATGTTAGTTGCCAAACAGACGATTACGAATAAAGGGAGTCACGCTTAAGCGCAGAGTTGTTCAAAATCCTGCCGTGCCATTCACATTGTTTTCCACTAAACAACACTTTGTCTCAAAATGTTGTTAATGTATAATGACTTCACCCTAGGCTGGAAGAGTGTGTATAGACATGTTTCCGTAGGCTATTTTTATTTCTGTGTAAAGTCTGTGCTTATGGAAAGATATAGGCTAATATAGATTGCCCTTTCTGTTTCCGTTCGTGCAGTTCTTACAGTAAAACACATCGACGCCACTTTTTATTCTTGAAGTGAAGTTTTTGCCTGTATGGTGATTAGATTCACTGTTTTGCATATATATACACTCACCTAAAGGATTATTAGGAACACCTGTTCAATTTCTCATTAATGCAATTATCTAATCAACCAATCACATGGCAGTTGCTTCAATGCATTTAGGGGTGTGTTCCTGGTCAAGACAATCTCCTGAACTCCAAACTGAATGTCAGAATGGGAAAGAAAGGTGATTTAAGCAATTTTGAGCGTGGCATGGTTGTTGGTGCCAGACGGGCCGGTCTGAGTATTTCACAATCTGCTCAGTTACTGGGATTTTCACGCACAACCATTTCTAGAGTTTACAAAGAATGTTGTGAAAAGGGAAAAACATCCAGTATGCGGCAGTCCTGTGGGCGAAAATGCCTTGTTGATGCTAGAGGTCAGAGGAGAATGGGCCGACTGATTCAAGCTGATAGAAGAGCAACTTTGACTGCAAAGCATTTGTGAAGCCACATAACGCACAACCTTGAGGCGGATGGGCTACAACAGCAGAAGACCCCACCGGGTACCACTCATCTCCACTACAAATAGGAAAAAGAGGCTACAATTTGCACAAGCTCACCAAAATTGGACAGTTGAAGACTGGAAAAATGTTGCCTGGTCTGATGAGTCTCGATTTCTGTTGAGACATTCAGATGGTAGAGTCAGAATTTGGCGTAAACAGAATGAGAACATGGATCCATCATGCCTTGTTACCACTGTGCAGGCTGGTGGTGGTGGTGGTGTAATGGTGTGGGGGATGTTTTCTTGGCACACTTTAGGCCCCTTAGTGCCAATTGGGCATCGTTTAAATGCCACGGCCTAACTGAGCATTATTTCTGACCATGTCCATCCCTTTATGACCACCATGTACCCATCCTCTGATGGCTACTTCCAGCAGGATAATGCACCATGTCACAAAGCTCGAATCATTTCAAATTGGTTTCTTGAACATGACAATGAGTTCACTGTACTAAAATGGCCCCCACAGTCACCAGATCTCAACCCAATAGAGCATCTTTGGGATGTGGTGGAACGGGAGCTTCGTGCCCTGGATGTGCATCCCACAAATCTCCATCAACTGCAAGATGCTATCCTATCAATATGGGCCAACATTTCTAAAGAATGCTTTCAGCACCTTGTTGAATCAATGCCACGTAGAATTAAGGCAGTTCTGAAGGCGAAAGGGGGTCAAACACAGTATTAGTATGGTGTTCCTAATAATCCTTTAGGTGAGTGTATATATATGAAGACTTCAGATGCAAAAGCCTCTAAGTCCGTCTGACGTTTTTCTTTAAAATAAGCATTTTTAACTATGTATAGGTTTCTACCCAAGTACCGGTACTTCTGAATGGGCTGAGGCTGGGATTTAGTGGGTTTGAAGTAAAATTATTTTATGAATGTATACTATATGCGGAGAGCATTCACTCAGTATCATTATCTCATTTTTGACCGAAGTGGCTTTTAGAGGCTTTTGCATCTGAACTCTTCATATATATATATATATATATATATATATATATATATATATATATATATATGATAGTAAACACAGTCGGCTATGTCTTAACCGAATGTAAGCAGTTGACAAATTAAATTGAATGCGTGTCAGTATTGGATTCAATATTATGCATTTGCCGCAGCCTATAGCCTACCTCCTGCCATCTGTCATTAAAATTAATCAAAGAACAAAGGAAAAACAAATCACCCACTGATCTTGACTGAATACCTTTTGTAGCTAGATTTAACATGCATTAATCGAAATTTAATTTATACAGTAAAGATTATGCAATGTTATTTATTTTGATTATTCAATTTCTGTACCTGAATTACTGTTAGACCTGAACCTTCAAGCACTTAATTCTTAGCACTTTTCTTACTTTATTGCTGACTGTCCACTTGTATTCAATCATGTAATAAATTTATTTTATTAGGCTTGTAGTTTTTGCTGTGGGATATCAGTTGGAATCAAGAATTGTGAAATTTTACTGGTATCTACAATTTTGGTTGCTTATTTATTAGAATACAATGTTACATCGGTCAAATCAATGAAACACATACACATACACATACTTTCATGGTCTATGGACCCCCTAAAGAAGACTTGGCCACCCCCCGGCCACCCCATGTATAAAAGTCTAGTTCCGCCACCGTCGCAAAATCAATATTTTTACTCCGCCCTAATGTCTTAAAGGTATAGTTCACCCCAAAAATTTAATTCCTCACCCTCATGTCGTTCCAAACCCGCAAGACCTTTGTTCATATTCGGAACACAAATTAAGATATTTTTTATAAAATTCGAGAGGTTTCTGAGCCACACATAGGCAGCAACGTCATTGCAACTTTCAAGGTCCAGAAAGGTAGTAAAGAAATCGTTAAAATAGTCCATGTGACTACAGTGGATCAACCTTAATGTTTTGAAGATAATAAAAAATACTTTTTGTCCCACAAAATAACGACTTTATTCAACAATCTCTTCTCCTCCACGTCATTCTTCTATGCTGTTCACATTGTAAACACAGTGCAGTGCTTCCGGGTTCTACGTCAAAACGTTGGCTCAATATTGGCCGACATTGTTCATGTGCGCACAAAAGCACATGCATGTGATGCTAACGCAGGAGCTAGTCAATACTGAGCCGGCGTTCTGACGTAGAACCCGGAAGCCCTGCACTGTCTTTACTACGTCAGCAGCGTAGGAGAATGACATGGAAGAGAAGAGATTGTTGAATAAAGACAGAATTTTCATTTTTGTGTGAACTAACCCTTTAAATGGACAATAAAAATGACAAACCCTTAGACCTATATTGAAAGAGGGATCTCAGCCATATCTAGAGACCAGAAGATATGCAGAGACCCTGAGCTCTTTACTTTTAAACAGTAATGCAGATAGTTGATGATAGCTGATACTCCTTGGATTCTGAACTCCTACTCCCTCTCGAGACATCCGTCTGACGTCTGCTGTGAAGTGGCTGAGATCCCAGAAACCGTGCACTTCACATTAATACAGCATGCTACAAATACACAGAGCTGAAACTGTGTGAATCTTAATGATACTGCCGCTGCACAGAACTTTGTGGAGTTCATTAGAACGATGAAGTCAAAGTCAAGGGTGTCAACACTGCAGCAGCGACTCGTGTTTAAAAGTCTAAGCAAGGCAGTCTATAAAATTGCCTGGATTCAGCTCGATTTTCCTGCATCTTCAGATGAAGCATACATACTGTTGGCCTACAGTATTGTCCTATAGGTCTGCCAACATTTGATCATTTTCTGGGAATTTTTTTCTAATGATGATCAAGATCATTTAATGAAAATTACTTTTGATGGTTTCATCACATTTCATCATATTTTTAGAGCAATTAAATGTGAGCATTTCTTTAAAAAAAATCAATTTTTTGGAATCCAACATGACTATAAAGATTACATTTCTGAAAACCTAGAACATGCATTTTACACTAGATATACACTATATTGCCAAAAGTTTTGGTACATCTGCCTTTACATGCACATGAACTTTAATGACATCCCATTCTTAATCCGTAGGGTTTAATATGGAGTTGGTCCACCCTTTGCAGCTATAACAGCTTCAATTCAAGGTTTAGGAGTGTGTTTGTGGGAATTTTTGAGGTCGGGCACTGATGTTGAACGAGAAGACCTGGCTCGCAGTCTCTGCTCTAATTCATCCCAAAGGTGTTCTATCAGGTTGAGGTCAGGACTCTGTGCAGACCAGTCAAGTTCCTCCACACCAAACTCGCTCATCCATGTCTTAATGGACCTTGCTTTGTGGACTGGTGCAAAGTCATGTTGGAACAGGAAAGGGCCATCCCCAAATTGTTCCCACAAAGTTGGGAGCATGAAATTGTCCAAAATATGTTGGTATGCTGAAGCATTAAGAGTTCCTTTCACTGGAACTAGAGGCCAAGCCCAACCTCTGCATTGCACTTGGTGATGTAAGGCTTGGATGCAGCTGCTCGGCCATGGAAACCCATCCCATGAAGCTCTCTTCGCACTGTTCTTGAGCTAATCTGAAGGCCACATGAAGTTTGGAGGTCTGTAGCTATTGGCTCTGCAGAAAGTTTGGTGACTTCTGCGCACCATGCGCCTCAGCATGCGCTGACCCCGCTCTGTGATTTTACGTGGTCTACCACTTCGTGGCTGAGTTGCTGTTGTTCCCAATTGCTTCCACTTTGTTATAATACCACTAACAGTCGACCGTGGAATATTTAGTAGTGAGGAAATTTCACAAATGGACTTACTGAACAGATGGCAACCAATCACGGCACCACGCTTGAATTCACCGAGCTCCTGAGAACGACCCATTCTTTCACAAATGTTTGTAGAAGCGTCTGCATGCCTAGGTGCTTGATTTTATACACCTGTGGCCATGGAAGTGATTGGAAAACCTGAATTCAATGATTTGGAGGGGTGTCCCAATACTTTTGGCAATATAATGTATTTTCTTATCTAATTGTCTATTGATCCAGAGGCCACTTTTCACCAACCGATTAATTCACAGTTATTTCTTAGTTATTTTCAGAAATATGTAAAATGGGTTTCATGTTGACTAAAATACCATCTACTCTAGTGAAGTCAGACTTCAGTAGAAATATGGTCCCATCTGACTTTGCTGTTAGTACAGACACTGTGTTTTCCTGGCTATTTTGTCATGTCCTGCAAAGGCGATGCACCCATCAGACCATCTAAATTATTGACAAAGGCACTAGCCTGCTCTGTTGGAGAAAAATCTGAAGTTTGAGCATTTTGCTCAAATGCTGTCTCGTATATTTTCACTTTTGTCACTTGCTTCTGATGTTAAAGCCACATTGTGGAACCAGATAAGCATTTTGCTGTTTGTTTCTGTGGTAAAGTGTTGTTCTGTTCGACAAAGTAAAGTAAAATGACTTGTGACAGATCTTGTTGGCACAGAGTGTGACGGTAATGAGGTTGTTAGAGTCTTCCTCGCATTCATCTTCATGTCTGGGCTCGACTCGACACAGTTACTGAGAGACTGAGTCAGAGTTTGCAATTAGTCAGACAATTAGGAGCTTGTTCTCTATAGCGCTCTCTCTCTCTCTCTCAGTCTGACTGTGGCTCTATTCATCATCTCCTGGACGTGTGAATGAGCAAAAACACACACACACCTCTGAGACAGCCCTACACACTGATTCAGAGTAAACTCCAAGCGTTTTCTTTTTATAAGCAAATGAACTGTGATGCTACAAAGAATTAAAAATGGGGGTAAATATTGTGATGAGTAAAAGCTGATGCATACTTTTTAAATTATGCGGTGTAAGAATTTACCACTGTCTATTTTCCCATATTTGTTGTTGTTTTTAAGTGTTAACCTCACAAAATTTGGTCAGATTTATGCCTAAATATAATATATGCTTATAAAATATATATAAATTGCAAAAATTTGTTTTTATGTGAAAGCCCAGCTACTGTTTTTTAGGCTCTAACGCTCTAACACATATTAAAGTTGGCATAAAATATGAAAATCTATTTTATAACTGCATCTTAATGATTACATTTACATTTACATTTATGCATTTAGCAGACGCTTTTATCCAAAGCGACTTACAACTGAGGAGTACAGGAAGTGATCCGTTATGAAGAGGCGTAGAAACGCAAGAAGTGCCTTAAATACTACGTTTCGGGCATTGCTCTGTGTAGCGTAAGCTAGAATAGGGAGGGTGTAGAGAAAGCTAGAGGAAAAGAAATAATTTTTTTTTTTTTTTTTTTTTTTTTATTATGATGAGATTAAGTGCTCGCGGAAGAGATGGGTTTTTAACTGTTTTTTGAATGATGTTAGTGATTCTGCCATCCGGATGGAGGTGGGAAGATCGTTCCACCAGCCAGGAACAGTGAATGAAAAAGTTCTAGAGAGGGATTTCATGCCTCTCTGGGATGGTAACACCAGCCACCGCTCTTTAGCTGAGCGGAGGCTTCTGGTAGGGGTGTAGACTCGTAGGATCGAGTCGAAGTATGCGGGTGCTGAGCTTGTGGTGGATCCATAAGCAAGCGTCAAAGCCTTGAACTTAATGCGGGCAGCGAGTGGTAGCCAGTGCAGAGAGATGAAGAGAGGTGTGACATGGGCCCTTTTGGGCTCGTTGAAGACAAGACGTGCCGCTGCGTTCTGAATCAATTGAAATGTTTTGATTGCACACGATGGAAGTCCAGCCAGAAGCGCATGATCTTAAGTGATCTAATGATCTTAAGTGATCTTTTCATTTTTAATTTAAGATTTTTTTTACCTCATAATTTCATAATTTTTTATGTCATGTCGTAACTAAGGATGTCAATTTAGACAAATTCCCATGATCGATCGTCGTGTAAATTACCGATCAATTAATCGATTAATCGTTAGCCTTAATACTGCAATATGCGTCTACAGCAGTGGCTTATAGCCGACAGCATGACAGGTGTGCAAATGATGCTCAAAACACCATGAGAAGGGCTTTTAATCTAAATAAAAGGCTAGTAGGATTGTAAAATAAGTTGATGTGATTGTCAAATAAGAAGTTTAATAAATGATCAATCAAATATAACCTCTATGTGTCACCAACGGCGCCTCAGATCTGTTATTCAGAATGTGTAGACGCACTCTTCCTGGAGCAATGCGCTGAAAATGCCAACTAGACCTAATGAATTCACAACGATTTATTAAAATAATGTTCTCATTAATGTTATGTAATATGACAGTCCCAATCATAGTTATTAATTGAGCATTGCTGTTTGAGCTGCACATGCTGAAGCGCTGAATGAACTGAAGCTCCTTGCTAGCACGTTATTTAGTTCAAAGAAACGCATCCTATATGAGATTAATCAGATATATATAAAATAAACATAATATTACAAATTATATTTGTACAAAATGACGCGAATCCACAAGTGAACTTTAATTAAGTTCCGTGCTATTTAGAATGCATGACTCATGTTGTGCACGTGCTCTTCCTGGAGCAACGCGATGAACAGCCAACTAAACAAAAATATTTCACAATGTTTTATTACAATATTGTTCTCTTTATAATGTTATGTAATCTGACAGTCCCAATCATAGTAATTATTAGTTGTGCATTGCTGTTTGAGCTGTATGCGATGAAGCCGGTCACCGGCAGGCTTTACTACCGCTCTAATTCTTAACCAAATGCATCCTATATGAAATATATATATATATATAGGCCTGCACAAAATAAACACAATATTACAACTTGCATTTGCACAAAACAAAAGGCGGCGAATGCACACGCTAACTGTCATGATGAAGGTGTAACTCCAGCTGTAAAATGGTCCCAAACATATCTCCGGCGCTCTCGTTTCATTTTTCCTAATGCCTGTTTTGCGGTTTAGCAGCACGCACGTGCATGACCCTGTTTAATTGATGATCGATACGTTTTATCGATTAAATGTATTATTGACAGATAATCAATCGTCGAATAATCGTTAACATCACTAGTCTTCTTTCTGATTTCTTACACTGGACTTCTCCAATCATTTGATCTGCTTAAACTCTGCCATTTTCTTACCATCCACTGCAAGCTAACATTCAGTTCTGCCTTCATCCAATCAACAATCGATTGATAAAACCAAGTCCCACCCCAACACATCAAATCAACAATCAATTGATAAAACCAAGTCCCACCCCAACACATCAAATCAACAATCAATTGATAAAACCAATGCTGCGTCCCAATTCGCCTACTTATACTACGCTCTAAAAGTATGTACTCTTTTTGTGAAGAAAAAGTACATATTTTTGAGTGTGTAGCAGAAGAGTAGGCAAGCTTTGGGACGTAATACTTCGTCATCTTTAATGGACAGCTGTGTCGCTTAGTTACGTGCATCCTGTCAAGGTTTAAACTGCCCTGTCAATCATCTTGTCACAGTTAAAAATTCACATTCAATCTAATTTAATTTAATTTCCTACCATTTCGGAGATAAGTTGTAGCACGTTGATCTGCCAGTCGTCTTTCATGTGGAGACTCTCCTCATGCGTTTGCAATTTGAATATAATGATGCATTTAAAAGTTAATGGCCAAACGTATCATTACAAAAGTTCACAATGCTGCTGCAGATGAATAATGTGGATAACATTGAATAAATATATATCAGGTTAGATACTGATAATTAATCACTCAAATCTCAAGCCATTATCTAAACCTCTCTACATAACCGCCGGACTCGCACATCCTCCATGTCTGTAGTTTTTTAACACTTTCTACTTGTGTTTGTAGTTTTAATGGAATCCTTGTACAAGGTGCAATGGGTTGTGGGCAATATTAGCCGTTAGAGTGCGCATGGATCTGCACTTCAAATTCTAACGGAAATAGTAGACCATCCGGGTATCTTTGGAATACTCATTTGAACATACTATGATTTGGGACGTACTAATTCTATTTTCGAATACTATTTAGGACGGATAGTATGCGAATTGGGACGCACCACAAGTCCCATCCCAATTTCTTTTTAAATAATCTAATTTACTCAGATGTACGTCACAATACAGAAGAAAAGATCTGTTGCTACTTCAGTTTCATCACAAATTTAACTAAAGCTAAGTATGTAGCCTAGCCTAATGTTATGCCGTGTTTGAGAAGAGGTTGGAAGTGATAAGTCTAAATGTCCCATTTCCGACCTCACTGAGTTCCAGACATTTAGTAACATTAGTTAACTCCCTAGCATTACCTAAAAACAAAGCATATGTTGTCACTTAAAATACATTAATGGAGATTCTAAAGGTGTGTTATGGCGTGTTTATTCAGCATGATGTTAGCGTGTTGCTAAGCTAACAGTTCAGTATGCTACTAAGCATAAAAAATACATAGCGCACACACATATTGGGGAAAGGTTCGGTCACTGGTCACTGATGTAGAAGTCACTTTCAAACCAAGCAGTTTTCCATTGGTCAACGTGTTTGAACTGGGGTGTCCAGCGTGGGAGGCGGGCACGCTAACAAGGACACTAAAGACCGTAGCCGTTAGCATCGGTCACTAGCACGTCTCTTGACGCAGTGAATTCACATGACCATCTTGAACCCAATGTGAAATCTATGTGGGGAAATGTTTCACCCTTACTCAAAATTGCACGGATTCCAGTTAAAAAGGACGGATATTGAAGGTGAAATTTCTGAAATACTGAATCAATTCTACTTCCTTTTACTCTGGAGTCTTGGATGAAAATCTTCACTTCTCTTATATGCATTCTAGGATTGCCTTCTCCATTAAGGATTCATAAGAAATTTAGCCTTAGATTTTTAGGGTTTAAAGCTACCTTTTTGACAGTGAGGCCTAAAAACATTGCCTTGTTGGGAAGCTCAATAGGTGAAAGATGAAAGATCTTCAGTGAAAGATCTTCCTATTTCCTGCATTCCACTCCACTTTATGAAGGTCCTCTTTGTTTTGGCACGATGCCGGCGCACCTGCTGTGATTGATTGTAGTGTGGAATATAAGACGGGCAGAGCGAATCAGTCGGTGTGAAGTCGAGGAAATTGCACTGTCACCGACACCCTCCTCTGACCGTAATTCTCAATCTGAGAGATTTCGGCCCACTCACGCTCTTGAGAATTTCACCTTTTCCCGCAGAGAGGGTCTATTTTCTACTTTAACCACACTTCCTGTTTTTCCTCATTCACACACTTTATCGGTTTCTCCTTTTTGTCTCTTCATCTCTTAAATTTCTTCTCATCTTAAATGATGGTTTCCTTTTTTTTAAAATAATTTTACAGTACATTACTGTAGTGTTTGAATTATGAGGGGACCAGTCTTAACATACCCGTACTTCGGAGTTTTCAATTCGTTTTCAAACCACTGTCTGACACATATTTATTTGATAAATATGTATTTATAAATATAAACATATTTTTTAAAATGATGATAATATTTTGTTTAGTTTAGTTTTGTTTAATTTTTTCATTATTTTATTTTATTATTCAGTAAAATAGTGGTCTATGTTATTAATTATAATTTGAGCTCTGCATTACATTGTTGTATTTCCCACACTTTTCAAGCTTTTGTTTATTTATTAAGTTAGTTAGTTAGTTAGTTAGTTATTATAGATTTTTTATAAATCATATATAAATTAGATATATTATTATTGCATGTTTAAGTATTATATTATATTATATTATATTATATTATATTATATTATATTATATTATATTATATTATATTATATTATATTATTATTCAATAAGATAGTGGTCTATGTTATTAATTATAATACTGCGTGTTTAAGTATAATACAATGTAACAATATAATATAGTATAACATAACAATATAATATAATATAATATAATATAATATAATATAATATAATATAATATAATACTAAATAATATACTGGTCTCTTTCATTAATTATAATTTGAACCCTGCATTATAGAGCCGCTATAGTTGGTTTCTCCATTGCATTTCAATTCATCGATTTTTATCCCTTTTCCACATCTGTTCTCCCTCTTTCTATTTGCAGTATTTCGTAGGCCCACTGGAGCAAACAAGACATTTGCGTTAGCATCTGAGCAGAATTATGTCTCATGCATTAGCAGCGCTCATGAATATGCATGAGCAAATTTACTCATCAGCAACCTCATGTTGCAAATATCATCTCTCAAATGGCTAGGGCACCAAAAAACAAATATAAAATAATTAGTGCATGTAAATATAAAATGGAGCCTCACCCCAAAGATTTTGGCTGTTTGAGTACTGTTTTGTTCTCTGTAAATGACATCAGTGCTGTATTGATAGAAGAGTGACAGATCGAGTCACACCCGTGAGTGATGTTTGTAATGTGTCACATTTGGAGGTGTAATAAGGTGTGAAATCAAGCAGAGCTCTAATTGTGCTGGTCTTACAGCAGATGTGGCCCATTTGAGGAAATGTGATTTTGATGAGATGAGTGCCATAGCAGAGCACATAAGAGAGCAATTCACACATACACAACCAACACTCCAATATCACTTTAAAACATGATAGATGATACTTATACAATATGATATACACTACCATTTAAAAGTAGGTTGTTTGTTTGTTTTATGAATTCAATAAATTCAGCAAGGATACATTAAATTGATCAAAAGTGACAGGAAAGACATTTATGTTACAAAAGATTTCTATTTCAAATAAATTCCACAAAACTATGAATCAACTGATTTCAACATTGATAATAATCAGAAATGTTTTTTAGAGCAGCAAATCATCATATTAGAATGATTTCTAAAGGATCATGTGACACTGAAGACTAGAGTAATGATGCTGAAAAATCAGCTTTGATCACATGAATAAATTAAATTTTTAAATTGTAATAATATTTCACAATATTTTCAGTTTTTGACTGTATTTTGATCAAATAAATGCAGCCTAAAGTTAAAGGTGACTAAAGCATAAAAATACCATCATATGTTTGTGATATTTAGGAAACATGCAGTTATTCTACTTGAAATGTGTGTTCCGCGTCGGAATGTCTGTTTTTGTTTTGGTCTGTGTGATAACGCACGTTGCCAGTTTACCCAATAGTATTTCGACACCCCAGGGCGGGGCAAGCAATATTTTGAATTTGCACTACTGTACCCATTTCACCCACTAGCTGTCATGCCTTCATACAGCACCTTTAAACTTTTGAACAGTACGACATATTTAATACTGTAAAGCTGCTTGCTTTTAATCAGTCTATTGTATAAAGTGCTATATATATTTGGCTTGCTCAGTTGGGGACACTAAATTTTCAAATAAATATCCAAATAAATTTAATTACTAAACTAAATTAACTATATCAACTACACTACTTGAATATATATGATAATTGAAATGTTCTGATGACATCACCATTTTCTCCAGAGCAGCTGCACAGCCGAATCAAATTCTGTTGCATTATTTTCCTGTTTAACACTGTGAAGCTGCTTTGAAACAATCTGCATTGTAAAAAGCGCTATATAAATAAAGTTGATTTGATTTTATAAAAATAACCGTGACGTGACTTTACTGAATTATTGAATTGCAGAGAAAATGTGCAAACATATCCACATCCCTATGATCAGATGCTTTCTTTACTGCTGTTTTCTCACATTTTTGCTGTCATTTTTGTTGCATGTTATTTTGTTATTGAAAGGAAAGCATGCAGCACATATTTACATATTCAGGATGGCGGGATGTTCGCTAACAGTATATCGCTGTTCACGTATTTCAGACTTCTTTTTACCCCAAATTGGAAGAACGGAAAAGAACTTTGCCTTGAGCCTTTATAGCTGATTTACAGCAGAATTGAACTGTTTGCATCATGGATCATTACTTTCCTGTTATCACTGTAAAGCTGCTTTGAAACAATCTGTATTGTATAAAGCGCTATATTATTTTCCCAATTATAAGTATCAATAAATGTAACTTTATTGAACATTGCTGCTTTTTTGTCATATGAATGGCTATTGTTGCCATTTTCTAAAAGTAATAATCCACTTTATTGCTTTAATAAGATTTGGTACAATATAAGATATGATAGGATACAATATGATATGTTAATGCAGTAATAACAATACAGGACTTACAAATGAAAGACATTAAGATTTCATGTTCGTTCTTTCTTTCCCCTTCAGTCTTATGGCCTCCAGACGATACTACTTTGAGATTCTCCACAAGCAGGACGACAAAGGCTCGGATCACGTTGAAGTCGGGGTGAGTTTGGCTAAACTTAAGCTCATTGTAACATGGGGGGAACTTTGAGACAAAAGACAAGCTGGTAGTATGTCTTTAATAATAAAATAACTAAAATATACACAGCTGAACACAAGGAACAGAACTGAGTAAAGCCACAAGAATTACAGCCATTAAAGGACAAGACCTGACAATGAACACAGGAAATACTGGGATTTATACACAGATCAGGCATAACATTATGACCGGTGAAGTGAATAACAGTGATTATCTCTTGATCACGGCACCTGTTAGTAGGTTGGATATATTAGGCAGCAAGTGAACATTTTGTCCTCAAAGTTGATGTGTTAGAAGCAGGAAAAATTGGCAAGCGTAAAGGTTTGAGTGAGTTTAACAAGGGCCAAATTGTGATGGCTAGACGACTGGGTCAGAGGATCACCGAAACTGCAGCTCTTGTGGGGTGTTCCCGGTCTGCAGTGGTCAGTATCTATCAAAAGTGGTCCAAGGAAGGAACAGTGGTGAACCAGCGACAGGGTCATGGGTGGCCAAGGCTCATTGATGCACGTGGGGAGCGAAGGCTGGCCCGTGTGGTCCAATCAAACAGATGAGCTACTGTAGCTCAAATTGCTCAAGAAGTTAATGCTGGTTCTGATAGAAAGGTGTCAGAATACACAGTGCATCGCAGTTTGCGTATGGGGCTGCATAGACCGCCAGGGTGCCCATGCTGACCCCTGTCCACCGCCGAAAGCGCCAACAGTGGGCACGTGAGCATCAGAACTGGACCACGGAGCAATGGAAGAAGGTGGCCTGGTCTGATGAATCACATTTTCTTGTACATCATGTGGATGACCAGGAGTGTGCGTCGCTTACATGGGGAACACATGGCACCAGTATGCACTATGAGAAGACAACAAGCCGGTGGAGGCAGTGTGATGCTTTGGGCAATGTTCTGCTGGGAAACCTTGGGTCCTGCCATCCATGTGGATGTTACTTTGACACGTACCACCTACCTAAGCATTGCTGCAGACCATGCACACCCTTTCATGGAAACAGTATTCCCTGGTGGCTGTGGCCTCTTTCAGCATTTTTGCTTCCACAAAGCAAAAATGGTTCAGAAATGGTTTGAGGAGCACAATGAGTTTGAAGTGTTGACTTGGCCTCCAAATTCCCCAGATCTCAATCCAATCAAGCATCTGTGGGATGTGCTGAACAAACAAGTCCGATCCATGGAGGCCCCCACTCGCAACTTACAGGACTTAAAGGATCTGCTGCTAACATCTTGGTGCCAGGGTCTAGTGGAGTCCATGCCTTGACGTGTCAGAGCTGTTTTTGCAGCAAAAGGGGGACCAACACAATATTAGAATAAGAATAAGAATTATTAGAATAATTAGGTCATAATGTTATGCCTGATCGGTGTATTCACAAGATATAAAGGGGCTAACAAGGGGCAGGTGAGGGAAATGAATAACTATGGCAACAAATGAGGGGGCAAAACAAAAGCAAACAGGAAGTAAATACAGGTAGTGAAACTGGAACAATGGGAACAGAAAATGCATATCAAAATTAAAGTCCTTAAACAAAAAACAGGAGAAACAAAACATAATTTGTAACACTCAGAGCTTCAGAAACGATTCTTAATGCATTTCAGACCACATAGTGCTTTTCAATTCACGTTCTGTTTATTCCATCTAAACCTGCACAGTCATGCATCCTTGACTATCCATTATCTGAACTGCCAAAACAGCTGTTATTGTCCACTCTGGTAAATGTTATTATACAAGTCTTTTCAGTCTACATGCTATTCTGAGGACTGATAATAGAGGATAAAGATACTCAATGTTTTGGTCATGTTTGTTTTAACTCACATCTTTGATAACACTCCATTCAGTCGGCCTGAGAGAGCCGAACACCCCTGAAAGCCTCTGTTTGGGGCTTTAAGAGTGGGTGACTTCTTATTGTGCTTTCAACCTGACCAGCATTAAGTTGAGGTCTTTTCATCGGTCTGTCTGCTGGTATTTATTAATTTGTTTGTTAATTTTTTTGTTCGTTTTTGCTCAGATTAATTCAACATCTCCACAAAATCAATGTGATATAAAATACTTTTTTAGATTATGCAACTGTAGCATTTACTGAACATTCTGTGGTTTGAATACTGCTTTATATTAAAATATAATTTCATAGAAATTAATAATTTACAATTGTATAAACAAAACCATCTGTGTTTGGCCACTTTACATGCACTGAAAAAATAATAACCTAAAAATGTTAACACCTAGATGAACTAGTTTTATTCAAGTCAAAACTATTGCTTAAAGGTGCACTATGTAACTCTTCCGTCTGCTAGAGGTCGCCTATCCAAAACAAAGGCGTAGCTTGATGACGGCAAGTTTGAGCGCAGAATCTTGGGACATGTGGTCTTCACCTCACATCTGGTGGAAAAGAATCGGGATAGGACTCGGGCAGAAATCATGTTCATGGATGCGATCATTAACGTTACTGTAGTATGAAGCAGAGCAGACCCGAGTGCTGTGGGAGCTGAGAAAGGCCGCTGGAGCGATTGTTAATAAGATGAACGCAACACACGCCTCGCGAGCAGCGGGACTTTTATTATGCCACAGTCGCCGGCGCCATTTCCGCTTTTCCGGTCATGAGTATGAGGTAACGCAGCTCTGTTTATCATATTAGATACATTTGAGTGTGTTGAAAATTATGTTATGACGTTAATCTGTGCGTTCGCTCAGCGGCTGCTAGGACACTTGTTGCACACTGCAGTAAGAGTAAAGCGTTTCTGCAAAATAAAACCGAAAACCGAGGGTAATGCAGATATGACACAATTGACAGGCGACTCCCTCACACGTCCTGGTTCCTTGGTTAAAATAGCAATTTTCTCACAATTTACAAATAATTGAACACATTTGGGATATTGTAAGTACTCAATTGAACAAAATATATAACACTGGCCTAGTGGTTTTTGGATATTTTACTGAAAAAATATTACATAGTGCACCTTTAACATCACTGACTGAATCAACCCAAATGCACAAATTTATACCAACAAACTTATTTTTGTGTTAGATGAGGTAGAAATAACACTTTAATGTAACAATTGGAATAATTGAAGAAAAAAAAAACTTAATTGGGGTTGTTGGGACTTTCTGCAAGTTCAGTGTTTGTAGATTATTTTATTTTATTTTATTTTATTTTATTTTATTTTATTTTTTTTTATTTTATTTTATTTTATTTTATTTTATTTTATTTTATTTTATTTCAGATAACCTACGTCTAAACGCCACATCTAAATGTCTTTTCCTGTTCAATTGCAACCATAATAGTGTTATTATAAAAAAATTTTTTTATAAGGTGCAATATTTGCCCCTGGAATTGATTTCTAGGAGATTTTTTGATTTGTTTTTCCCCAAATAATATGCACTTAATAACATAAAATACTCAACTAAGTTTGTTGGGATTTTCTGAAAATTCTGTGTTTGTAGAGCAAATTTTATTTAGGTCATAATGTTGTCTGCAGAGACACTAAATCAATGCTAAACAAATAATGACACAAAATAAAACAATTCACTACAGGGACCATTTTTGTCCCCACATATCACATATCTGGGTCATTTTTATAACTTTTGGAGGCATTTTTGCCCAGAGCCCTAGTTAATTTCTGACCCTGAACGCCACTAGACATATAGTGTACTCTCCAGGTACATCTGACATTATTTTCAACATTCTGTGAAGAGACAGTAAGCCTCGTAGTCTTTGTTACTGTTTTATTACATTTATTGCAACACATTCTGCCTCTGAGATTTTATATCTGCAGTGTTTTAGTGTTTTTGTAGTGTTTGTTTATTTTAACATTTATTTTATTCATTTCATTCATGTTGTCGGAACCGCATTTTAGTTTTTGAACAAATCAGCCCATGAAAAGGGCGTTTGAGGTATTCTAAAGTAGATGTTTTGGTTTGTGGAAGTGTGTTCTGAACTTTAAATGCCTGAAATGTCAGTGCTATTATGTCATTAATACCACTTTGATTTGAAAAGGGGTAAAAAAAAAAAAATCAGTGGCATAACTTTGTTTTAAACAGTAGGTGGGACAGGAGCGGGGGAGGGGAGCTCAATAACAATTGCAGAAAAAATAACATTACAGTGCCCAGAAATCAATTTCAATAGCACATTGAGTTTAATTTATTGACATAGAAGTCATGTTTAACGTAAAAGTTTAATCTTTACATCTACTATAATACAATATATTGTTAGTCCCAAAATTCTTCACATTAAATAAATGCATAGATTTGCATCAAAAAATGTGTGTGCCTTTATGGTCCGGTGGTAGAACTTTTGTTAAGCGTGTTAGAATGGTTTAGTTTCTAATCTGCTCTCGTATAGTTTTTTTTTTCTAATTAAAACCAAAGATGTTCATCTTATATGTCAAGAGCATGGATATGTTTGTGTGCATTTTGATTTGTGATTTTACCAGAACGACCAGAGAGTCTCCGCAACAGCGTTAAGAGATATATTGAAGTTCTCGTCTGTGTGAAGCTAGCGCCAAGAGAGAGAACAGTTGCCTTCTGCCACTGATAACATCGGTAACGCTTAGCATGATTTCAAAAACAACACATTCCAGTGTCAGATCGCCTCTTAGTTAACAAACGAACTAAATGAATGCTTTGCTACTCAACTGGAGAGGTTTCATTTGCGGTACATCCATGCCACGAGGTGTTTCAAAAAGTGGCAGGATATCAACCCTGGCAATAGTGGTGGGGACATATCCCACCTGTCCCACCCACAAATTACACCTATGTGTCCAATCCATCCATGCATGCTCCAGTCCATGTTTTGTTTGACCCAGCAAATACATTCTGTTATCATTTAGCAAGTGTATTTGCTCCAAAAACGTTTCAGTTTATTACATTAAGCATTGCACTTGCCTTTTGGCAGTGGCGGGATGTGATAGAGTCGATATTCACCTAGACTGGTACCGTGCTTCACTCTTTCCAGAATGAGTCAGATACAATACTTTAGTTTTTTGGTACTCGCCGATACCGAGTACCGATCCCTGTATTTTCATTGCATTTGTAATTTGCTATTTAAACAACGTGACGCTGGACGTAAAATCGATAACTGCGTCAGCTGAAACTAGCAAAAAACACTTGAGTCGTGTCTGCCGTTGCATTGCGCCGGGTGTATGATAGGGACCTTAGAGTCACTCCAGTGCAGCGGCACAATAATCACATGATGGTTTCCTGTAATAATGTAGGGAACCACGTTATACATAAATCACGTAACAGTTCATGTTTTTAATCCAAATGATGCGTTTGTGCTGAGTGAGCGATCAGCAATCTCTCGCTCTCTCTCTTATTTACCCTCAAGTAATGTTAGTAATAGGTGCGTCGTTTTACTTTCTTTGCTATTGACATAGCAAACCAAACTAGAAACTTCTGTGAGAAAGGGATGTGCACTCATCTCGTCCACTTAGCTGCTTAACTTCATCAGTTCATGCACAGCAGCTATACAGCCGTAAATATGAAATGTATCCTTAATTGGATACATATTTTGAATACAAATTTAAATCAGTTAGCATTTATTTGTATAGCACTTTTCACAATACATATCGTTTCAAATCCGCTTTAAAATAAATACTGGTATCGGTGCATCCCTATTTATTGTGCATGGACAAGTATAGCTACCGTCTGTCTCTTTATCACTCTTATGACTGACCGTCTCCTCCTACCTCTTTTAATGACCGTTTCATCTTCTCCTAAATCACATCATTTCACTTGCTTGTTATCCAGCCACCCCAGAATATAGCAGCTTCACCCATCCGTCCTCCACTGCAAATGAAAAATACACAACTGTGTATGTAGGACGAAACTTATTTATGCTGTGTGAGAAAAAGGACAGCCAAATTATTTTGGTTGTACTTTATTTTGATGGTCCCTTTAGACGTTCTGTTGAGTATATGCTGCACATACATGTCAACTAACTCTCATTTGAGTATTAGTTGAGTATTAGTAGACTGTTAGGGTTAGGGTTAGTAGAATAATTGCTTAGGGTTAGTAGAATAAGTTGACGTGCAAATAGTCAGTAGAATGTCTGTTTAGGGACCATCAAAATAAAGTGTTAGCAGATATTAAACAGACAGTTTATAAATACACATACTTTAATAAAGTTAGTTGACATGTAGGTGCAACATTACTTATAGTCAGCTGTGCCCTATAAAGAAGGATTGAGTTAAAGGCACAATATGTAAGATTTTTGGATTAAAATATCCAAAAACTACTAGAACAATGTTATATATTTTGTTGACTTGTGTACTTACATTATCCCAAATGTTTTCAAGAATGTGTAATTCCAGAGAAAGAAGCAATTTTAACCAGCACACGGACTGTGTCCGTGCGTCGCCTATTAATGACATCATACACGCGTTACCCTCGATTTCTGTTTTATTTTGTAGAAACCATGGAAACACCAAAGACGCTTTAATATATTATGCGTTTTATTAGACAGGCAAGCAACTGTTTGGAGACATTCATCGACAGAAAACTAATGATTGTTACATAGCTCAACACAGTTAGTCTTATTGTTTAAATCTGGTTTTCTTGATTTACAGCAAGTACCATGTTTTACCATGCCTAATATTGCTCTAGCCTACTGTGCAACAAGTGTCTCATAGCAGCCGCCGAGCAAACGCACAGAGTAGCATTATAACATAACTTGCAACACACAAAATCAAGGAGCCATCAAGCTACGCCTTTTCTGTTAAAACAAGGTTCTGTCATGAAACCATAGATGGCGCATGCTGATAGGTCCTTAAAGGCACAATATGTAATTTCCGCTGCTAGAGGTCGCTTATTCCAAACAAAGGCGTAGCTTGATGGCTCCTTGATTTTGTGGGATCATATATACATACATATATACTTTGAATATATACAAAGACGCTTGGGTATATAAGGAAGTACGCTGGCAACATCGCATTATGTTTACCTGCTGAGGAGCCAAGACTGAACTCCCGGCCGTTCCAGCGGTACAGCGGAAGTGGCAGAGGGACGTTACGTCTCCATTCCCTCCTCAGGGAACGAGGGTTACTTACGTAACCGAGACATTCCCTTTCGTTCAGTCACTCCGCACTTCTAAGACTACTGAGAGGTCCCAAGAGGCTACGAGAGGAGAGCGAGGAGGACCCAGCCCGTGGTGGAGGCATCTGTTGATACAAGCTCAGAGATGGGGACATGAGTTCTTTCTCAGGCACTGCTGACCCGGGGGCCAGTAGCGGAATTTTCAAATAAATATCCAAATAAATTTAATTACTAAACTAAATTAACTATATCAACTACATTACTTGAATATACACTCACCTAAAGGATTATTAGGAACACCATACTAATACTGTGTTTGACCCCCTTTCGCCTTCAGAACTGCCTTAATTCTACGTGGCATTGATTCAACAAGGTGCTGAAAGCATTCTTTAGAAATGTTGGCCCATATTGATAGGATAGCATCTTGCAGTTGATGGAGATTTGTGGGATGCACATCCAGGGCATGAAGCTCCCGTTCCACCACATCCCAAAGATGCTCTATTGGGTTGAGATCTGGTGAATGTGGGGGCCATTTTAGTACAGTGAACTCATTGTCATGTTCAAGAAACCAATTTGAAATGATTCAAGCTTTGTGACATGGTGCATTATCCTGCTGGAAGTAGCCATCAGAGGATGGGTACATGGTGGTCATAAAGGGATGGACATGGTCAGAAACAATGCTCAGGTAAGCCGTGGCATTTAAACGATGCCCAATTGGCACTAAGGGGCCTAAAGTGTGCCAAGAAAACATCCCCCACACCATTACACCACCACCACCAGCCTGCACAGTGGTAACAAGGCATGATGGATCCATGTTCTCATTCTGTTTACGCCAAATTCTGACTCTACCATTTGAATGTCTCAACAGAAATCGAGACTCATCAGACCAGGCAACATTTTTCCAGTCTTCAACTGTCCAATTTTGGTGAGCTTGTGCAAATTGTAGCCTCTTTTTCCTATTTGTAGTGGAGATGAGTGGTACCCGGTGGGGTCTTCTGCTGTTGTAGCCCATCCGCCTGAAGGTTGTGCGTGTTGTGGCTTCACAAATGCTTTGCTGCATACCTCGGTTGTAACGAGTGGTTATTTCAGTCAAAGTTGCTCTTCTATCAGCTTGAATCAGTCGGCCCATTCTCCTCTGACCTCTAGCATCAACAAGGCATTTTCGCCCATAGGACTGCCGCATACTGGGTGTTTTTCCCTTTTCACACCATTCTTTGTAAACTCTAGAAATGGTTGTGCGTGAAAATCCCAGTGAAATACTTGGCCCGTCTGGCACCAACAACCATGCCACGTTTAAAATTGCTTAAATCACCTTTCTTTCCCATTCTGACATTCAGTTTGGAGTTCAGGAGATTGTCTTGACCAGGACCACACCCCTAAATGCATTGAAGCAACTGCCATGTGATTGGTTGATTAGATAATTGCATTAATGAGAAATTGAACAGGTGTTCCTAATAATCCTTTAGGTGAGTGTATATGATAATTGAAATGAGATGATGACATCACAGTTTTTTCCAGAGCGGCTGTACAGCCGAATCAAATTCGGTTGCATTATTTTCCTGTTTAACAATGTGAAGCTGCTTTAAAACATTCTGCATTGTAAAAAGCGCTATATAAATAAAGTTGACTTGACAAAGGATTCTTCCCTGGCCCTCCACCGGGGGAAGAAGTGGCCCTGCTACCAACTCCTGGAAAGAACTGGAACCCATCTCTGAGTTGTCCGTGTCAGGAGTGCCGCTTGCCTGTCGTTAAACAGTGCCTGTTTTCTCCCAGGCCGCGTCGTGGAGGTGGCTGCAGGAAGGCGCCCAAGTCCGCTCCAGCCCCGCAGCCACCTCCACGACGCGGCCTGGGAGAAGGCTGCTGCTGGGGCCCGGTGGGAGGGGTGGGGCCCCAGGGGACGCCCTCGGCTGCAAGCAGGCTGAGGCGACTGAGCAGACGGCTGGGTGGCAGCAGCTGGCCGCCAGGGAAGTACATGCTTAATGGCCTCAGTCTGCTTCCGGGCGGCCGAGAACTGTTGGGCGAAGTCCTTGACCACGCCGCCGAAGAGGCCAGCATGGGATATGGGAGAGTTGAGGAACCAGGTTCACTCAGCCTCTCCCACATCAACCAGGTTAAGCCCCAGGTGTCTCTCCTCGACCACAGCTGTGGACAGTGGACATCGCCCGACCCAGGGAGTGTGTGGCCACCTTCGTCGGCCACGGGAAGACATGGAGACTTCCAGGACCTCGTGACCTCCCCATGCACTTCGGGAATGAAAGGCATTGGGGGCGGGGCCCAGCAGCTGTCAGGTGCCGCCCCCAAAAACCAATCACCCAACCGCGAGCGCACGTGACAGGGCAGAGAGTTCCACACCAGCCCGAGGCTCGCAGCTGCCCGAGATAACATGGCTGTCAACTCTGGGTCAGACCCGGGCAGTGCTAGCACGCCTGTAGGAGGAGCACAGCCGAATCTTCATCCCCAAAGGACTCTAGCCCACCTTGAGATGCGGCAACGTCCAAGCACTTGCGGGTAGTGGTGTGCAGGAGGGGGGTGTGGCCCGAGGAATGATCATCGGGGTTCTTATACCACACCGCGAGCCTCAGGTCACCCTGGCCACCAGCCAAAGTGCCATCTCTCTCGGAGACGGTAGATTGGGGTGTGGCAGAGGGGACTCTCTCTCCTTTACGGAGGTCATTGAGTCTCGACCGCAACATCGCAATGGTCATGTTCCCGCAGTGGGAACATGACATCCACAAACAGTGCCTGAATGTGCTGAAGCCCAAACACGTCCAGCAGATGGCAACGGAGATTTATCGCACCCAGAAGCACACGGGCGAGACATCTTGAAAAAGACGTGCCACATGTGAGCTCTTTTAGGAGAGGAAAACTTCACAGCGATGCCGAAGCACCCAGGGACCGGATACCAGCTGGATGCAGATCACTGCACAGATCAGCAGGCAGGCAGTAAACAATCGCTGGAATGCGCCGTAACACCAACACCGACTGGAATGCTGCTCGTCTCGAAGAAGCTGACGATAACTCAGAAGGCTTGAGGAGTGAAGAGATAGATACTCTTAGCTCCGAAGCAGAAACATAATGCGATGTTGCCAGAGTACTCTATGCAAATTCCGCATGCCCATGACATTGGCCTGCCATTGTGCGTTTTCTAGATCTCGATGATGATAGGCTTCTAGGCGAAACCCCCATTCGTCAGTCACTGACGTTACTCGGAGTGACTGAACGAAAGGGAACAACAATATCTGTGTTTGTGTGTGTGTGTGTGCGCTGTATGTGTAAATATATTTACAGATATCTTAATCATTTGCTTCAGTGCAATTACTCAATTACTACATTGAGCTAATTTTTAACAAAAATAATTTACTTGACCCTATATCATCACAATTAATATTTTTCTACCGCAGAAATAATAGGGTTTTATACATTAAACTAAATAACTGCCTTTATATTTTGGGAATCAAGAATTATGAACTGAATACATATGTTCTGCTATATTTGTTACAATTATACAACACAGCACACTACACTGTATACTGTTTCCCACAATACAATGATACAAATACTGGTATTACGGAGTACGAAAATGTAAAAAAAAGCTATTTATCCCCATTAATTATATACAAAATGCCATAAGTATGTGGGGGGGAAACATAAACAGTTCACAAAAAGATGTGCAAAGCCTTCTGTCATTTTAGAAAAGAGTAGAACAAACATGGTAAAATAAATGAACGTCATCACGTTACCATCACAAATGCCAAAAATAACAATTATGGACCCCCTGTGTGAAGCCATCAGCCAGCATCAGTCTGTAGCACATGCTCTGTGGGAGAGAGTGCTGCTTAGGTTTGATTTAGCTGCAGCTGGCTGCTCCTCATTTCACTAAAAGCATTGAGCAAATACAAAAGGGCCTCTAAATGAAATTTTCAGAATGCATTTCCTGACTTTGACCGTCTGCTCTAGACTGAGCTTCCAAGAAAAGATGTCACAACGATATCTTGAGTTGAGCCGTGAGGAATGGGGAAAATAACAGTGATACACATTTTTTATTTTACAATAATCATAATTTTTTTTAAATATTTGAATAAAATGATTGTTCTCAGCAGCACAAGCCTACTGTCTATAAATAATGGGGTGCAATGCAGTGATATTTGTAAGCTAAAACTGTCAACTGTCAACTTGTATGAAACAGGGTTGACACAAAGCAACCTTTGAAAGAGAAATATCATTGTTTACTAATGCTTTTTGTAGTATTGTGTGATTTGTTGCACAGCAAATTTTTAGGGCCATGTACACACTACAGTAAAATTTTGGTTGTCAGCTCACATTTTAATGCTTAATCGTGTACTGTACACACACAGTTCAGTAACTTACAGGAGTGGGAACCGAGTAACTGCTGAAAAGTGCAGGTAATGACAACCACATTTACAAAAATTCTGTGCAATGTGTACGGAACCGAACTGAAAAACTAGTTGTTAATATTTAAATGCACATAAGGGATGCATCTCTCCGACCTGATCTCACGGCAATTCATACATATTTTATGAGGTGGCTAATTCGTATGAGTGGGGTGTAGAGCCAGTGGTTGTTCTGTAGGCAAACATCAATGCCTTGAATCGGTAAGCCCCGCCCCCCTTAGTTACTGTTGTTAACTGTGTTTTTGACCTGCCTATTTTATTAACTTCATAAACTGTATTGCTTTATGAGCCAAGCCTCAAAATGCGTAAAACTGATGCAAAAAAATGATAATTGGTTGTAGAATGTGGTACATGGCAACACCAAGTTCATGCTCTGCCCTACAAACAAATTGTAAAAATTGTAGAACATAACGAGTTTGGTCGCTGTTATGTTAATTTAAGCAAAATTCGCGGATACCAAACACACCAGATGGCAGATACATGGAGCGTAAAAGGGTTATTTCACCCAAAAATGAAAATTCGGTCATTAATTACTCACCCTCATGTCATTCCAAACCCATAAGACCGAAATCTGAGACCTCTCTGACCCCTTCATAGACAGCAATTTAATTACCATTTAAGTTAGTAGTAAAACATGGTTAAAATCGTCCATGTGACTCCAGTGGTTCAACCTAAATTTTATGAAGCGTCGAGAATTTTGTACGCAAAAAACAAAATAACAACTGTATTCAACAATTTCTTCTAGCCTTTGTCAGACTCTTTTACGCTGTTGATGCAGTGTAAACAGTGCAGTGCTTCCAGAAAGCCGGCTTACCATTGGCCGACGCTGTTCACGTGAGCACCACGACGCATGTGCACGAGTCATTCTGCCGTAGAACTCGGAAAGAAATTATTGAATAAAGTTGTTATTTTGTTTGTTTTTTGTGCACAAAAAGACTATTTTAACAATGTCTTTACTACCTTTCTGGACCTTGAAAGTGGTAATTAAATTGCTGTCTATGGAGGGGTCAGAGAGCTCTCGGATTTCATCAAAAATATCTTCATTTGTGTTCTGAAGATGAACGAAGGTCTTACGGGTTTGGAACGACATGAGGGTGAGGAATTAATGGCATAATTTTCATTTTTGGGTGAACTAACACTTTAATTTAGGGGATTCGCTCCTGTATTTAAATGCGGTTGTCACTCCTGAAACTTTGTACGTGGCCTATGAAACTATGTACATAAATACCAAACATACTGTGACAGGGTTGAAATTAGGGTTGTGCCGATCCAATACTCAGTATCGGTATCAGCTCCGTTACCGCCATTATTTGCCGGATCGGGTATCGGTCAGACAGGACCGATCCAAATCCGATACTGTGCGTATAATATTCTGTGTCATTGTTAAGCCCCGGTGCCCCACAAAGGGCACAAAAACATTATAAAGCATCATCAACGCTTCGTGCACTATATTAAGTGTTCTGAAGCCATTCCATAGTTTAATGTGAGGTACAGATGAATATTTAAGTCATTAAATTCAAGTTCACGTGAATGCTTCCCTCCGTTGCGTCTGTCAGTCATTCTCCATTCAGCATTCAGACTGCGTGTCGCGTTCAGTTACCACAGTCAGCACGATAAAACTCTCTCCAAGATGATTCAATGTTCCTGTTATTATGCTTGATCTGTAGATGACGCTCTATGGTTTCGCATAACATGACTTTATCTGGCTGGAGTTTATTGTTGTTTCTAAATCGTGTTACTTTCTACCGGGTGTCTGTTAGATCACAACAATGGACTAGAGATTGTATTGTTCTTTACACGGTAACTGAATTTTTAAACTGTTAAAAGAAAAGGCTCAATAAAATATTGCATAGATAGATACACTACTCATCGATATCTCTTCCTTTTGTGTTTTGAACTTTTCAATGCGGACGGAGCGCTGCGCGCTGTGACTCCATGTTGCGTCAAGCACATCATCCTGCGCATGGGACGCGCTTTGTGCCGCTCTGTATTGGAGCCTTTCCTATTATAATACTTTTGCGCTATGAAAGATTATTAATGGCCTTTCTTGTTCTGCCCTATCTATAATATGTTGCTGCCTCATTAAAAAAGCTGTGCTATACATTTAAAATAAATGTATTTTAATTTCTTAGTATATAGGCCCTATATTTACTTGTTTTTCATGAATGTATTTTACAACGCGTAACATTTGACCAGATTTAGTGCTACACTTATTCCCTTTTGTTCCTCACAATTTTTTTTTTTTTTTCACTAAATGTTTAGATTTTATACAATTATTGTGCACTCATGATTTTTCTGAGTTACTTTTGCTGCTGAATTATCCACTAATCTAGTTTATCCATCTAGCTTATAGTAGTATTTTTGTCATAGATTGTGATTTATATATATTTTTTTATTTGTTGTTTTTCTTTATAATGAAGTTGTCTGTATTTAGTAGATGTGTTTAACACGCAAAAGAGTGATTATCAGTTCAACACACTGAGGTATAGAAATTCTACATTGAATTTTTAAACAAAACTGCACTGGTATCGGATTGGTATCGGATTGGTATCGGTATCGGCCAAAACTCAGTATTTTTGGTATCGGATCGGTTCTGAAAAAGTGGCATCGGTGCATCCCTAGTTTAAATTGTTTTTTAAAGTGTATAGTATTGATACATACTGATTTGGATTAAATAAATGTTATAATAAATAATAAATAATCTGCCATTAAAAACTTATTTGTTGACAACAAATATTGGGGGACAATGCATTCCCTCTGGTGGTCTCCCATTCAATTGAGGTTATAGTTGTGATACTTGATATTATATTATTTACTTGTAAAATATTATTTTAAATGGGGAAAAAAAAAAAATTTCTGAATATATTCCGATGGCACTGTATATAATATCATACAGCAGTTGTTGTTAGAGAACATGCATTAAATAAACAAAAACAGAGCTGTCAATATTAAGATTGTTTCAAATAAAATAAAAAAATCAATATGAATTGCTATTCCCAGGAATTCAACTTTGCCAGAACTCTTGATAAGATCGAAAAGCTGTGACTACGCATTTGTCAGGCAGACGGGCACTGAGCATAATATAATTCTGTCCACCACACTTGCACTTTTCGGGCTATATTGTTACATTTTGTTGTTTTCCCTCTTGTATTGATTTCTGTCTTTTCACACCAGTGAATCAGACCTCTGTTGCACAGAAGAAATGTCATCAGACACATGAGAGCGTGAAGACAGGAACAGCTAATTCAAAAGCACACACATTTCTGGGCACATACCATAGAGACTTCTATAGTTATTAATTTAAGCTCATCATAATTACTATAGACCCCTGCTGCTAAAAAAAGAACACATTTATATTTAGCACCTTTATTAAATTATTATCCTCCAGGGGACCTGGGAGGTTCTTACATTGTAGGTTATTTCAAGTTTTACTATCATTGTAAGGGCATTTGGTCAAAACATGACACACACACGTGCACACATAAGCACAACACCCTTTGTTTTCTCTGCCACAACACATATTTTTCTCATGCACTCTGTCTTTCTGTCTGTTCTAAAAGCTGGAATGATTATAGTGTCCACAAACCCAGGCACCTACATTTATCACAAAGAAGAGGCTTATATCTGCCAATGGGTTTTATTATACTTTCAAGTGATATTAGTGGGTGCTGTTTCAGTCTCTCTTGGAGTGATTCTAATCTTTATTTTTTATTCTAGACCTAGTTTCTAAATGTATGCTTGTGTGAATTTCTTTTCCGGGTCAAGATAAGAAAGAAATTGAATTATTATAAGAATATATTATATTATTTAATGTGTGCTTATAATTGAAATTTAGTTTGTATTTATATGTGACAGTACTCTTTATTGAACAGATTTTAATTTATGCTGACATAAAAATGGTAATAATTAAACAATAATGAAAATTAGAATGAGAATTCAAGGGTAAAATTTGATGTTAAAATGTGCTTAATTGTCAAAAAAAGATTTTGGAATGAAATATGGCATGAAATTGTTTTCACAAAATGTACCCATATATATCCAACTTTACTGGTCGTTCCTCAATAATGTTATGAGAGTGTGTGTGTGTGTGTGTGTGTGTGTGTGTGTGTGTATCTCTGTGGAAAATGGCCTGTCTCCCCTCATTACAGCGAGCATAAGCAGAAGTGACATGGTAATTGCACAACGTCATTAAAAGAATTGTAGCTTGTCGGATGGTTTGTAAGTGTGCTGCTGAAGAAGCTACTGTTGATGTGTGTGTGTGTGTGTCTCATTTCCTACTGTTTGTTGTGTTGTGATTGAATGGGTGAATCTGTTTAGTGAGGGTGACCTTGCTTGAAATGTAGATGAATAAATAGCAGATTTCCCTCCATTTTCTATAGTTCCATTCAGTGTTGGGTGTAACTAGTTACTAAGTAATTAGTTACGGTAATTGAATTACTTTTCCCTTGAACAAGTAAAGTAAGGAATTACTCTTATTTTTTCTGTAATTTAATTACAGTTACTTCTGTTGTAATTGAACTAAATACTGCGTATAGATTGTAGAACAATTATATATAATATAATAGTGGAATTAACATCAACATTTGCATGTTTTTATGTATCCTTCTCACATTTGTAATACTTTGGTCCGTTAAATAAGAATAATTTATGTAGTTTTATAGTATTGATTTGAATGAATTAAAAACCCTGTTCCATGTCTATCCTTGAATCACTTAACTAGTTGAGGTTGATGTAGGCTTTAGAAGTACAGTAATCTTATTTGCACTATTGAAGATGTAATTAGTAACTAGTAATTAATTACTTTTTTAGAGTAACTTACCCAACATTGGTTCCATTCATTGTTAATCAATTAGACAATCAATCTAGACAATCAATACAGGAGCATGATTCCACATGGACCTTTTTGATTCATATTTTTCTGTGTTCTCCAAAATTCCAGTAAAGTTCAACTTCAACAACTTTAACATGTCTGTGACGGGTGCGTAGCCCACCTCACATATTTGGCCTTTACCATGGTTTGACTGAGTTATTTTGGAGTTTAATTTAATGTTTGTTATTCTTTATTTAAATCCCTGTATTATAATAAAAACACAGGACAATGAATGGGTTAAAAGTTTACTAAAATCTTGAATATATAGAAGGGTGCACACTTCTTATATTTCTTTTTGCAGTTTAACTTTACCAGAGTCCTAGATTGCTCTGCTCTGGCAGCAGACAAAGGAAGAGGTGGGGCTTCAGCCTCCAAACTTATGCTGTTTCAGAGGAAGTTGGACTGTACCATCATGTTCTGATTTAGAAGGGATCTTTTGTTTTATTTTATTCAGTTATCTCTTTGTTTGATTTAAGTTTTCTTTTCAAATGTTTGGTTGGATGATCGTAATAGGTTGGGCATGATAATGGATGTTGTGTTGTAAGTGTTATTTTGTTTGAGTTTATTTGGTAAAGGTATTATTTTGATATTTACCCATTATTTTTGTTTGGTAGAGGCTAAACGGGTATTTATAGCATTGTGGGGAAGAGCAGAGGTTAGTCAGTTTTGCCCAGCCACAGTACCATCAGGACCTGCTGACCTTAGTGGTTTTGATTTGTTACTTTACTTTGTTCACAGGGGAGATTTATTTTTAGGCCTGTTTAATTTGTTAGTTTCAGTTAACATACATCTCAAGTTTTTTTGTATGGACTTTGTTTGAAATCTGCCCCTGTATATAATTTTTGTGGGTTTTTTTGTTGGAAGAAATAAACTTCCGTTTTTTTCTACTACCTGTCCTGCCTGTTCTTGGCCTTGACCACCACAATGTCCTAAACCGTTCGATGCGATAAAACGACAACTGATCGCATCTCTTCCATTGTAATCAGAGTTTCTACTTTAACTAGCCTCAAATGCAATGACACGATATTTCCATTTCAGTGAGGTCGGAAACTTGGCATTGCATCTGGATTGGACTCAATCACTATACTTTTTCTTTCTACACCATTTCAACACTTTGATCAGCCATTGACCTGCTGGCACTAAAGGGTTTAATGATTTGATGGCCTTAACTTTGTGTTATAATTTTAAAGAGATGTCCTTTGTCTAGAGGTGATTTCGTCACTTTGTGCAATACTTTCATCAGAAACGTTGTGTCTTAGTACAGCACAGTTTCTTTTTAGTCTTTTGTTGCCAAACTTTTGACTGTCAGGTCCACTTTGCAGCTTCTTCTGGCCAAAAACCACCTCTTAAGGCCTGTTTACACCAAGGACGATAACTATAAAGATAACGATAAATATATAGTTAAATAAAATCTCTCTCAATATTAAAGAATAGCAGTTCACACCACAGCTATAATGATAACGGTACAGAGAAACTATATCATTTGAATTACTTCCAGAATGATTTTATCCAGCTGTTGAATGATAAAGGGTCAAAGGGTCCAGGCTGATTAGTTCTGAGCATGACAAGTAAAGTTACCAGTGGCATTTTTAATAGGACACCGTTCAGTATCATATGATTTCAAATCGTTCCACACATGGAATCTAAAGGCCCAGGTATACTTAATTTTTCGCACACCGCTCCATCTAGCGCACAGTTGAGTATGCAAGCCTTTGAAAGTATACTCCTATCTAGTGGATTTTGTTTTCAAGCACTCAAGTCACTCGCACATGCGCTGTTGTATGTGCACCGTCCATGCGCTCAAAATTGGGCTTCACGTGGATGTCCACGGACCCTCCTGATGATGGAAATTACATCACGCGGACGGTGCGCAGAAGTGGACGGGCGAAGTATACTTTGGGCTTAAGAATGGTAAGATAAATAGCTTATTTTGCAGCACCCCAATGCAAAAATAAATTTAAACTCTATAAACAAGCTCAGCTCATAGACTGTATAAAAACACGCACCTTCACTCTCTTCCATTGTAGTGAAGCCGCCAATGTCCCAATATGGCGCTGAAATCTTTCGCTGATTTGGGACCCAAGTCTGTGCATTAGTGAACTCGGGCCCCGAGTCTGTGCAGTAGTGAGCATGTGTCCCATGTGTGGAACGATTTGAAATCATATGATTCTGACCTGTGTCCTAGCCGCTGTATCAAGGCCCCTCCCACACTCCTGCCGACTCGGTTAGTACAGTTTACTGCAGAACAACTCATTTTGTCGATGTAAAATAAACAGCCGGTCACGTTCGACGTACATCGGAATTGACTGACAAATTGGGGATCGCTTTCAGAGACCAATCTACTTCGAGTGTAACTAAATGAGCCAATAAACATTGGCATGCAGTTTGCGCATTTCACGCTCTTCCCCACAGCGCGGATATAAATAAGGAAGTGGATGCACCGCATCTTTGCTTTCTGCTTCAGAGCCGAACGATTGCTGTTCCTACCGTGGTCGTTTCTACGAAGGTGTTTTCTGAACGGTTCTGCTCTTGGTCTGGTGTGGGTGAAACAGCGCAAGCAGCGGTGGTCACGTCACGTGTGACATCAAAGAGGCTGTTTTCACAGCGCAGAGTGTGCGTCTTCAATGAGAGTGAGTGCTCAAAACAGGCTTGCACTATAGAACTGTTGTGAGCCGCGGCTATTTCCTCTGTGTACTTCAGCACCAATAAGAGAGGTTTTTCCTTTCTAAAAAGAGCTTACATGGTTTGACCCTGCGTCTTTTTCAAGATGTCATTCAAACCGTGTGTTTCTGGATGCGGTCACTATCTGTCCCCGGTTGAAGGTCACTATCGCTGTCTCGTGTTTGGGCATTCGGCATGCTGAGGTAGCATTCGTGGATGCTTCATGTTCCCACTGCGGGAACATGACCATCACAGTGTTAAGGTCCAGACTCGAATACCTCAGAACGGGGTGGAGTGCCTTTCTTTCCAGAAGTGCATCAGGAAGTCACCAGATAGTGGACGGCACTTTTTCTGCCCAAAGTCGGTCTGGTGCTGCCTCTGCCCTCACTACCCTCGATGGCAGCACGGCTAAGGGGTATGTGGAGCTCCTCCCAGTGGAGCGGTCTGTGGTGATGCATCTCCCCTCCCGGGCATGTAAGTTCTCGTCCTCTCTGGCGGGCAAGGCTTACACAGCTTGAGGAGAAGCCGCGTCTGCTCTGCATGGAATTGCGCTCCTGCAGGTCCCCCAGGCCAATGCGCTTAAGGAATTGCACGAGGGTAGTTCCGACCCAGGGGTTATTCAAGAACTGCGTACGGCGACGGACCTCGCTCTCAGGGCGGCGAAAGTCACCGCACCGCTAGATCGGGCGATGTCCATGTTGGTGGTCCAGGAACACCACCTGTGGCTAAACCTGGCAGTTATGCGTGAGCCCGACAAGGTTCGGTTCCTCAACGCCCCTGTCTGTCTTGCCAGCCTCTTCGGCGACGCTGTTGAAAACTTTGCCCAGAAAACGCATCAAATAACTAACTAAAACCAAACTTATTTAAAGAATGAACACTTGAACTTACATCAGCATTATAAAAACTACCTAAAGTGACAGAAACTGTCTTTAGAAAAAAAATATTTGAAGTGTAATTTGATTGTTTAGTTTGTCTCACGTCCCATTCGGTTACATGGAGAGCGGGTTTATGATCTATACTAGGACCAGCCACCTGGGGGCGATCGAGACTTTGGCTTCACTTTTCAGGACTTGTGTGGCACGCTTGGCTCTGTGCAAAATAGAACAATTCAGCAAAAGTAAATGTTCTGCCTGAAGATGGGAAAGCAGTGTCTCAAGTTTCTCCTACAAAACTCTGAGTATCTTTCAAAAGATTTAAAGGCATGAACATCATGAATATCAACTTCATAAAATCCTGTAACTGATTCTTCCACAAAAGCACTATTAAATCGGTATCTAAACAAAACATTATTTCCTGGTGGACTGATGAAAACCTATGTCCCTGCCAATTTCAGCCAGATCTTAATATCTTATCTTGTTAAGATCTTGCCGGTTTGGTGTGCAATATCCCAGCAAGCAATTTTGCGTTTAAAAGACGTCTAATAGCCGTCCAAACATAGTCCTGACGCCTTGGCTAAAACAAGGCAAAATTTGGGATGTCAGTGAAAATTTAATAGACATCTAACTGTAGGCATAATAGACTAGTTATCAATTTGTATGTAATCACTGTTGACTTTGCTTACATGATGTAATATCATACATCTTGCAAGTTATTTTGGCAAAACATGTAACCAAATTCAAGGTTATTTTAGCTAGAAGTGGGCTACTCATAGCCAGACTATATCGGGTCTATAGTTAACTGAGAAGGTGAAATGACGGCTATTGCTTGCTGGGATGTATCATGCTGTCTGAAAACAGTCTGTTGGCCACGCTATATGAGGCCTGAGTGTACTTTCCCTCTAACTGTTACTCTTTGTCTTTATTACAGTGGCGCCCTTTCCTGCCAGGACTCAAGTATGAGGTCATTGATTCCGCCTACATCTCCTTGTACACAGGTAACCCTCCCTCTCTTACAACTAGCATTGATTATTCATCGAACTGCCGCCACATCGTCATGGTTTGAGTAGTTTGATGATATGACTGTTTTAACTTTAATCTTTGATGCTTTTCTTTGAGGTGCTCAAGAGGTTTCACTGTGAACTGTTTATGAAACATATGGTGTCTCCGAGAGTTGTCGAGAAGGAAGAAAGTGGCTTTTTCAGGATCAGTGAGATTGATGACAGTGACTTCTTCTGCCTGTGGCTGTTTCCAATCGCTGGTCTTTGTGTAGGGAATGGTACAGTGTGTCCCATCGGGCTTGAAACAACTAGATGTATTAGCCGCATTACACTTTAAAGTTGTTTTCCATGCCCTAAAGTTGTAAGTGCAAAGACTTTTAATAGCGTCCTACTGAGTTCACCACAAAATTGATGAGTTTAGACGATGTAATTTGCTTTTAACACATTTTGGTTTCAGTGCCCTGAGGTGAAGCAAAATTGAAAATGTGCTTAGAGCTGTTGTGACAGAGAGAAAGAACACAGAAAAAGATCTTGCTCTCAAAGGGATATCAGGCATGGAGCGCTAACATCCGTAGCTTGCATACCGTTGCCATGGTTATCATGCTGACCTTCAAGGATAGCCTTTTGGAAGTGTCTTCAGAGCTTATGTTTGCAAGCAGTTCACACTCTCTGGCCTCATAGATTGTACATTCAAGTTGGAAAAAAAGATTTACAAATGAGATCTCCATAATATTTCAATTGTTTTTCCAGCAAATGGAGACTTTGCAGAAGTATCCTGCTTTTTAAGTGGCTGTCCTAACAAAACAAAAAAGACCTAAATAATCTCACATCTCCTTGAATTTCAGAAGACATCTCAGCAATTTCTCAAACTTTGCTCAGATTTACCATCATAACACAGTCTACTATCAAAACCCAGAGAATTCAATATGAACTATCCATCCAACCATTCTTCAAATCGCTTTGTGGAATTTCGGGGAGCCAATCCTAGCGATCCAAGTGCATCATGTTCCTGGATCAACATCTTTGTTGATCCTGGAACAACATTACAATCAACCAATCAGATTTGTTTACGGTTTATGTCAAGTTTCATTCTAAATATAAAAGAATAGCAGAGTCCACATCACAGCTATAACGATAACGATATACACTGCGTGCAGAATTATTAGGCACGTTGATTTTCTGATCATATTTATTCATGAAGACTGGAAATGAAAAACACCTTATAAACACCCATATTCAGGTGTGCAGAATTATTAGGCACGTTTTCTTTTACAAATAAAATGAGCCAAAAAAAGAGATTTAACTCAGACTGAAAAGTCAAAAATTATTAAATGCCCATAAGAAGGATACAATACTAATGCAATACTAGACATTGCAGTTAATACATGACCATTGGACAGTAGGGTCAGACAAAAACAGGTGGCGAAGAAAAGACACATGTTAACTGCAAAAGAATTAAGAATTAAGGTGAAGAGTTAAGTGTGAAACCATCAGGAACCCTTTAGTCTCCAGCGCCACCATAGGTTGAGAGTGACAGTAAGTTTTGGGAGTTAATTTTTAGTTCATCTCCTATCCTAAAGTCAGTTTTGCAGAGATGGACTAAGAATGAACTCCCAAAACTTACTGCCAGATTCTGGAAGATGAATTCTTCAAACAGTGGTACAAGAGGATGTGGTGCTGGTTCTTCAAGAGTCACTCTTAACCTATCTGTCTATAAAGCCTATAAAAAAGTATTTTACAACACTTCAGTTCGTGATACTAATAAAGTGGGGGTAATTTTTTAGGATTCTTTACCTAACTTAAGTCTCTGAGATCCTGACACCTTGCACTTCTGGAGACTCCATAGGTTGCAGTTCTGGAAAATGGTGGCGCTCGTGGAGAATAAAGGGTACCTGATGGTTTCACACTTAATTCTTCACCTTAATTCTTAATTTTTTTTTTGCAGTTAACAGGCTTTTCTTTGCCACCTGTTTTTGTCTGACCCTGCTGACCCAATGAGCATTTCACTGTCCAATGGTCATGCCTTAACTGCAATGTCTAGTATTGCATTAGTTTAGTATCCTTCTCATGGGCATTTCTTAATTTTTGACTTTTAGTTAAATCTCTTTTTTTGGCTCATTTTATCTGTAAAAGAAAACATGCCTAATAATTCTGCACACCTGAATATGGGTGTTTATAAGGTGTTTTTCATTTCCAGTCTTCATGAACAATTATATATCACTTAAAAATGATTAACTACAAAATTAATAGTAGTTATTAAGATTAATGTGGTTTGGAATTGGTAAAATGTGCCTAGAAAAAAATATGATCAGAAAATCAACGTGCCTAATAATTGTGCACGCAGTGTAGGGGAACGATATCGTTGGGATCACTTTCAGAATGTATTTTTCCAGGTGTTGAATGATAAAACACTGACAGCATATCAGAATCCATTTGAATTGGGCTCATAGATTTAAAATGGCAGATGACATTGTGGAGAAGTTAATCGCCAAGGTCCAGAAAACTCCACCACTGTTTGACAAGTCAAACTTTTCAAGGATGCTTTAAAGAAAATGGATATATGGAAAACAATCGGTCATACCCTCGGAATAAATAGTGAGAAGTATTAACTGAGATGAGATCATTATGCCAGGCTAGCAAACAGTCTAACATAATATTACCTCAGGTATCCATCGCTAGTTTCGACAACATTGTCTTACTTCCTTTAAAGTTGCAGTGAAAAAAAGTGTTGTTTTTATTCCACTATATTGAATAAGTGAGCTAAATTCACACTAGCTAAATTCACTCGAACCATGCTGATGACATCTGCTGGTTAAAGCCGTGTAAATGCAACAAGAACAGCAAACACGTTCATTGACGTTGTATACACTTTGAAACTGCAGCGCGCAAGCTTAGAATAAACAGACCATTATCGTTCATTGGTGTGGATGCAAATATAGTTATTATTATAGTTATCGCTATAGTTATCTTAATAGTTATTGTTCTTGGTGTGAACAGGCCTTTACTCTGCAAAATCAGGATGTGCCTATCTTAGCGCCTTTTTCATAAAATGAATCTTTGACCAAGTTATCTGAGTTACTGTCTGGATTTACTAAAGACGCGCAGTGAAAAATTAGCAATGAAAATGCACAGACAGTAATTTTTGTGGCTGAGCCTATTGCATATGCATTTGTAGGAGTTTCCCTTTCGGACGCAAAATTTTTAGGAGGAGAGCAACTTGATTTGGGTTTGCGGTGGTCAATTTACTGGTATTTGCACCATTATTTAACACAGATAAGAAGCAAAAACCCATTTTGCGTTTGACATGCTGCGATAATTGCTGCTTGGAGGAGAAACCGAAGGGAACAGAGAGCGCTTGGAAGAAGGGTGAGAATTTTCTCCACTCGTGTTCATTTAGGGGCCGTTTACACGACACCTTTTTCAACTAAAAACTGAAAACTTGTATGCGTTTTGGCCGTTCATTTACACAACAACTGCTTTTGGGGGCCCTAACATGAAAACTTTTGAAAAACAGGTTTTTGAGTATTTGAAAGCGATATCGTTATCATCTCCGTTTAAACAAAAAACTAATTTGTGAAGACGTCATGCGCGTGTGTATTAAAGGGGTCCTATTATGCCCTTTTACGAAGTCTTGATTTTGTTTTCGGGGTGTTCTAGAATGTTTTCCTCTCTCCCCAGTCTGGCTCAAACGCATCGTTTTCGTTAAGGCCACTCCTTCCGGAATACACAATGTACTGTGATTGGTAAGCTGGCCCAGTGTGTTGTGATAGCGTTTAGTGTGTGTTCTGGGAATGTCACGCCCCTTCATATAATGCAAGCTCTACTCCGATATAAATATTAACAATGGTGTCGATTTCAAACCCAATTCAAGCCTGATTCAGACTCTGACAATGTTAACGATTGTGCAGATCAGATTTCAAGCACGGACTTTGCAAGCATGGATTTCACAGGATGTTTCAGAGTGGTATGGTTTTTTTTTACCCTTTCATGCATGGTGTCCACATTTGTGGGCAGTTAATTTAACTCCATTTAGGGTTCATTTATCATGGTAATTTTCTCCAAACCATTTGAGGGCAGTGTCAGTAGATTGACAGCAATATTGTAACAGTGGCTACTGTCTTGTATTCCAAATATTCATTGCTTGATGTCATCATTAATCCAAGATGGCTGACAGCGATAGCCATGTGTCAAATGCCCCAGGCATATCTGCGAAAAAAATGTATACAAGGAGGTCAATTGAGTTAAAAATAAATATTAGTATGTACAGTAAAGTATGATGAATATGTTAGTATTTTATAAACTAAAATTTAGAGTAAAATGTAGTTTCTATACACCAAAAACCAACTGTCCACGTTTGTGGACGTCATGCAACAGTGGAGTCAGATTGCATAAAGTCTGATTTCTGTAACCTGCTAGTATATCTGTTCTATTTTTGCAAAGATGTTATGAATTGTCTTATATTGTAATAAAACAGACATTTAACAAATATATCAACATAAATAACCATTCAAAATTACATATTACTGCATTAAATGGCAACTTTACACATACATACCAAGACAAATTAGCATTTTGCCTTCCAAACAGGGACAGCATAGGTCAAGCACTCAGTACAGAATAATAGAGAATATCCCAGAGGACAGTGAAAGTGACCGTGACAGCAGTGATGAGGTGTATTTGTCAGCAAAGCCCAGCCCATATTGCTACTAGGTTTCCGCATATATGTAACTACCTTTATAGTTCCTACAATATTTGTTTTATTGTTGTTATATTGCAATATTAATGTTTTTAATATCTGAGCTGATATACATAGCATAACATGACATAATAAAAACACAATGTTCCATATTGTCATCTGTGGCTTTATGTCCCATTTTACGCCTTTGTTGCATGGTGTCCACATACGTGGACAGTTAAATAATTTTTTTAATAAAACAGAATTTTGTAAAAATTAAAATGGATTTCAATTTTAGCATCATATTAAAGTAATAAAAAAGAATCTTTAAAAAAATCTAGATAATGTTTTCCATAATTCATGCATGAAAAGGTAAATTTTCTTCTAGATACGATGTTATCCACCATTTAATCATATTTGTCGGAAAACTATGGTAATACAAACAGTAATCGATCACAAAATCATGGATCATTCTTTCCTAAGGAGCAGTGAAAAAAAACACTCGGAAGTTCGTCAACCTTAGGACAAACTTTTTCTGAGGTGGAAAAAACAGCAACAACACAATCAGGGCTCTTCTTCTTTTTTGCGTATATTGCGTGGGCGGAGATTATTTCAATGAGGAACATTATGACTTCATAAGATCCGGAAAAACACGCTATAGTTCAAACGGCTCGATGTAGTTCTTGGAAAGTGGATAATGTTAGATAAAATGTCTCCCTTTGGAGTGGACTTTGAGCTTTGTAACCTTGCAGATCTTTTTCATGCTCAAACACCAACATTACACACTAACTAAAGTTGAAAAAGTGAAAAGACATAATATGACACCTTTAAATGTTCAGTCTATAGGCACGTAGTGTTTCTTTACAACGACTACTGGCCTGGCATGAATAATACAGTGTTTTTAGTCGCTTTTTCGTGGATATGTGTGAACGGGGAACGTTTTTACAATGTTGTCAACTGTACACAAAGGAAAAACTATCCTGTATTTAGTACATCATTGCTGTTTAAACGTGGGTTACCCTTTTTTGGAATGCTAGAGGAAGACATTATCTGAACATATTGTTTGCCAAGCCATGTCATTTTAATTTTATGTAGCTGTGTTTTTAGTATATTACCCACACCTGATTATCGGCTTTGCTTGCTTGCGACCCTACGCTAATTTGCATTGGTCATTATGGAAATTAAATTCTTTAAAGGCCATCTGAAGTGCCTTGAAACGCTCAGCATTATTCAATGTGTTGATGTAATTTCCACTGAAACAGGAAGACAGGGCGGGACATATTGATCAGCTCCTCCCCTTTTTTTAAAATAGCCAATTGTGTTTGGTTTATATCACAGCTCGGCCAGAGCTGTTGAGCTCGATAAAGTCGCACTTTCCACCTAATCTCGAACAGTTTCTCCTCCTAATCTCCATATCACTTTAGAATACAGCATTCTGTGCAGAATTCAAATGGGTCTGATAAGTTTTCTGGTCTGCGCCGCCGACTCACACATACGATTCGTTTTGTGCTATCATGTCTCTGGACCAGAGCAGACTGTGTGTGCGCGCGTCTGAATCGTTCCCTATCCCCTATATAGTGCACATTCACCATGTAGAAAATAGTAAATGTGTGAACAAGTGACCGCAGCTATTTGGGGGCGGGGCTTCAGATTCTAGAGAGCATTTGATTGGACAGAACATCTGATGAGAAGCTGAAGTGCAGGGTGATGTCATCAAAATCGTTTTTTGTGAATTTTGTCATTGTTTTGGAGCACACTAGCTTGTAGATAACAGTAAGGCTAAAATATTCATACTAAAAGCCAAAAAACTTCAAATTTTGATTTCATGGGGACTTTAATTTGCACATTGCCAGTAGATCACCAGCAGAACTTTCCACTCCCATTTGTGCTTTGATTGCGTTCTCGCGCTAATTTGACCCGTTTAATAAATCTGGCCCTAAATACAAATATCATTTGTGTCCATATATTTTTTATTTTATTTTAGGAATTTTAGGAGAAAGGAAGGATGCTTAAAGGAAAGTTGTGTGTAACTTTAAAACTGTTAATAACAGTTTCTTTTCTTTTTGCACATTTAGTTCTTCAGAGACACCGCTGTTGGAAGCGGAGGGTTGTGGTAAATGTGTCTCTAGGCAACAGGGCTGGTGAAAGCCATCAGTTCTCCTAAAAGAGTCAGAGTTATGCTTGAATGCCTTGTGTGAAAAATTGAGTCCTGACAAGGGCTTTCTTGCATCAAGTGTCAAATACTATGAAATGAGTTCCCTTTAGAATTGTGATTGTATTGTACGTTGTACAAGGCTTATTATATGCAACATAATGAAGAAACTCATTCATATAGTTGGGGGTAGATTTGGGTTGACAACCAAAGGGTGTAAGACCCAGGAGATGTTTTTTTTAAAAAGAGCAACTAAAACATTCAGCAAAATAGAGCATGCCACCGCTGGCTATATGCCTCATTTGCATGTGTGAGATTTATATTTTGAACACCTAGTTCTGTTGTGGTGCTTTAAAATAGCCTAAGGCCTGAATGGAATTTAGTTTAGTTGTTTAGTACATTAGTGGTATTGTAATATTAAATACTTGAGTATGTTCCTATTCGCTTTGGTTCTTCTTTGACCTTCATGTGAACTCCCTTTGAACGTAACACAGATCTTAAGCACTTCACAGTGTTCATTTCACACACATTAAAGAGCAGAGTGTGTGACAACAGTCCCCTCTGCTTTCTCTTGGGTTTAAAGCACACATCAATGCCTGTCTCATTTGTGTGGAGGGGTCTTCATCGTTTGAAGGGTGGAACCATAATTTGTCACCCAGACACTGTGGTGTCTCTGATGTGGAGTGACCGACATATTAGCGAGACATTGTCATTGAGCTTAAACAGGCAGACAGACTGCATATGTAAATGTCAAATGTCAAAGATATCCTGAATGGTTGCCAAGGTGTTTACTACACGATTGTTAGGGTGTCTGGATGGTTATAAGCAGTTGCCAGGGGGTTGTTAGGTGGGTTCTTTAAAGTTCTGGGTGGTTGCTAGAGCATTATTAGGCAGTTGCCAGGGTGTTGTTAGGCGGTTCCTACAGTGTTCTGAGTGATTATTAAGGTGTTCTGTGTGGCTGCTAGGGCATTGATAGGCAGTGTGTCCTTGGTGGTTGCTAGGGTGGTGTTAGCAACTACCCAGAACACCCTAGCAACATTCTATGGCATGGCAGACCTAGATAAGTAGTTATTATTGTGTTGTTAGACAGTTGCTAGGGTGTTCTTGGTGGTTGGGAGTTTTCTGGGAGTTGCTAAACATTACAGTGTTGCTAAGCTTTTGTCAGGGTGTTCTGGGTGGTTTCTAGTGTGTTGCAGTGCAGTTGCTGTTAGGTGGTTTCTAGGGTGTTCTTGGTGGGTGTTAGGGCATTGTTAAGCATTTGCGGTTTTCTATGGGTTGCTAAGCAGTAGGGTGTTGCTAGGCACTTAGTAGGGTGTTCTAGGTGGTTGTTATGGTGGTAAGTGGTTGCTTGGGCATAACGGGTGCTTTCTATGGTGTTCTGGGTGGTTGTTAGGGCATTGTTAGGCAGTTGCCAGGGTGTTGTTAGGCGGTTTCTACAGTGTTCTGGGTGGTTGTCTGGACATTGCTAAGTGATGGTTAAGGTGTTCTGGGTGGCTGCTAGGGAGTTGATAGGCAGTGTGTCCTGGGTGGTTGCTAGGGTGGTGTTAGAATGTTGCTAGGTTGTTCTGGGTAGTTGGTATGGCATGGCAGACCTAGAGTTTTTTCAGAGGATTGCTAAGCATATAGTGTACGCATTTGCCAGGGTGTTATGAGTTTTTTCTAGGGTGTAGCATTGCAGTTTTTAGGGTGTTAGGTGGTTGTCAGTGTGTTCTGTGTCGTTTCCAGGGCATTGTTAGGCACTTGCTATGTTTTTGGGGGTAGATAAGTAGTTATTATTGTGTTGTTAGATGGTTGCTAGGGTGTTTATGGTGGCTGGGAGTATTCTGGGAGTTGCTAAACATTACAGTGTTGCTAAGCCCTTGTCAGGGTGTTCTGAGTGGTTTCTGGGGTGTTGCAATGCAGTTGTTGTTAGGTGGCTGTTAGTGTGTCCTGGGTGGTTTCTAGGGCATTGGTATGACTTGCTTCTGTTTTCTGGGGGTGGCTATGTCGTAAAGGTGATGTTAGATGGTTGCTAGGGTGTTCTTGGTGGTTGCTAGGGCATTGTTAGGCATTTGCAGTTTTCTAGTGGTTGCTAACCAGTAGGGTGTTACTAGGCACTTAGTAGAGTGTTTTAGGTGTTTTTTATGGTGTTAGGCAGTTGCTAAAGCATTATTAGACAGTCAGTAGGGTTTTCAGTTACCAGGGCTCTAGGTAATTGTTTACCGGCACAAGCCAAAAATCCCACCCCTGATTCTCTATGATATTCTGATTTCTAGATATGACTTGGTCCCCTCCTTTAATGTCAATTGAAATTCTTGTTTCATGTTGCCTATAAGTCTTTCTGTGTAATGCCTGTTCATAAACAATGGCTTCTCATCTCCATTTATCATTCTCCTTTTTCTCTTTGTGAAAGATGAGAGCAGTTTGAAGATGAACCATGTGGATCACATTCCTCAGACACTAGCCAGCCACAGCCCCGTCCCAGCAGAGACCCGCACCCACAGCCAACACGGCGCCGATATGCTGCAACCGGACCCCCGCGACACCTTCTTCAACAGTGAGCCTCTCTCTTTCTGTTCAGATCCCCTTTCTATTCCCATTTGATTTGATTCTTCTGTCTCTCTTTCTCTGTTGCTCTTGAGTTTATGTCCTCTGAAATTGTCTTGCTCCTTTTTGTGTTTTGTATTTGTATTCTGCATGATAAATAATGAATTTGATAATGTGCCTCTGGTAATATTTTACTGTCTCTCTCACAATACACTTCATAGTCCCCATGATTGACCCTGCTCATCTTGAAAATGTATTGCCCACCTGTCTCTACTCGCCAACATATGTAGTCAAAGACTTCCCTATTGCCCGCTATCAAGGCCTACAGTTTGTGAGTATAACACAAACATTAACACACACATGCTAAATACGATAGCAGAAAAGACCTAACAATTTACTTGCACCTGTTGCCTTATTGACTTGATGCTGTAGTGTACTAAAACTTCCTGTGTGATTACTGCCCCCTTTTGGCTGACAAATGTAATTGCAGGCATACCATAAAAGCTGATCAAAATGTTTGGGATGTTTGGAATGGCATACCAAACATGCTGATTATACTGTATGTCATTTTCTGTATGAAGGGAACAGTGTTGGGGATGCTACTTTGAAACTGTAACTGTAGTAAGCTACATTAAAGTTACTAATGTACCAGTACCTAGCAACATCGAAGCTGTCAAAGTGTGCAGTATCAGGTTTTTTGTTTTGTTTTGGATCAGTTCATTTAAATGAATGAAAAGATTCTATATAATGACTTTACAATGCTTCACATGAGAGAGAGAGTAGACATGTTTTGCCATTTTTTACTTTTAAAGGCACAATGTATCCAAATATCCAAAAACCATTAGAACAGTGTTATATATTTTGTTGACTTGTGTACTTACATTATCCCAAATGTTTCTAAGAATGTTAAAATCCAGAGAAATAAGCAATTTTAACCAGGACACGGATCGTGACCGTGCGTCACCTATCAATGACATCGTACCCGCGTTACCCTCGATTTCTGTTTTATTTCGTAGAAACCATGGAAACATCAAAGACGCTTTAATATAATATGTGTTTTATTAGACAGGCGAGCAACTGTTTGGAGACATTCATCGACAGAAAACTAATGATTGTTATATAGCTCAACACAGTTAGTCTTATTGTTTAACTCTCGTTTTCTTGATTTACCATGCCTAATATCGATCTAGCTTACTGCATTGTGCAACAAGTGTCTCATAGTAGCCGCCAAGCGAGCACACATAGTAGACAACATTACAACATAAATTCGAACACACTGAAATGTATCTAATATGTTTAAACAGTGCTGCGTTACCCCACATACGCTTTGACCGGAAGAAGTGGAAGCAGTCGTCTGCGGCATAATAAAAGCTCCACTGCTCTTGAGCCATGTGTCAAACTTGTCTCTCATTAGCAATCGCTCCAGTGGCTTTCAGCCCCACCCTGCTTCATACTACAGTAATGTTAAAAAATCTGTAATACATTAGCTCATCCATTAATATGATTTTTGCCCGAGTCCCGTCAGATTCTTCACCGGCTGTAGAGGTAAAGACAACAACTCCCGAAATCAAGGCATCATCAAGCTACGCTTTTGTTTTGAATAAGCGACCTCTAGCAGCGAAAATTACATATTATGCCTTTAATTAGTTACTCTGCAATGCTTGCATGGAATGCTTGGATGATCATTTGTATCTGTAAAAAATGTGCTATGTTTAATCAAAGCACACTGTGTGGACTATACTATATCTCACAATGCAGTGCGCTTGACTTGACCTTCCATTTACGATAAGTGAACCTGGAGGAAATATCAAAGGTCTGTTTCTTGACTCATTTTGTGATTTGAATGCCAAAAGTTAAGACATTTTACACAAAAAAATTCCTGAGATAAAAAAAAAAAACTCTATACCACTTGCTTAATTAAGCAAGAAATATTGAATAATTAAAATGTTGTTTATTGTTGCATATTACTTTCCCATGATATTTAAGAAAAAAAGTAGTAGGCAGCATACACACTATGCAGTTATTTTGCATTCCATTCCCAACACAGACATACTCCACTGATCACTAGTGAACTAGTGACATTTCTAATTAATTATCTGGGTGCCTGCTGTTTTGTCCGCAGGTTTATCTTTCTTTTGTCTATCCCAATGACTTCACCCGCCTCACCCACATGGAAAGAGAAAACAAGTGCTTCTACAGAGAGTCGCCCATCTATCTGGAGAAGTAAGCTTGTGTATAGATTGTAATGGCATTAATGCTAATTCTGATCAAAGGCTGATCAACTGTAATTATATAGAGTGTTTATAATATATAATAGGAATAATATAGGACATTACCCATTTAGCATCTGTTGTGAAACTTATTTAGAAGTGGAACAAAATATTCAGCTGGAAATAACTTGATTTGGATTTGATTGGATGTTAGGCTGTGATATTAATGGTTAATATTTTTCCCCGCCCATAAGGTTTTGGTTACATCTGAAGAAAGTAATTTCAGATATGAATAAATGTATTATATTTTGCTAAAATACATACCGAAATACATATAACTTTATAGTGAAATATAATGAAAATTAATAATGTAAGACCAGCAGGGATAATTATCAAGAAAGCAAATGGGTATTGTTTTTATTTCATGTTGACTTTAATTTGGATTTATTGAAATGGAATCGTAGATGAGCACTGAACTTAAAAGAAATTAATAAATATAGTTCTCTACAACTCTGTATTTTTGTCTTTCATGGACTTGATCTTTCCCTTTCCATCTCTGTCTTTAACAGATTTGGCTTCTATAAATACATGAAGATGGATGAGGAAGAAGATGACAGGCCATTCTTCTTCCCTAATCCTGATGGTGAGTTTGTATGTGTGTGTGATCAGTGATCCAAAAGAGGAATAACACTTCATTAGTGCATCGTTCCGTCACAAGCGGCTTTATTAGAACATGACAGATATATTCATCAGGAGATAATGGCCTTGGGTCGGAGCCAGAAATGAAATTAATGGCTGGATTATTTTCAAAGGGTTAAGGCTTGGTCACACCAAGTGACAAATGTGACAAAATGTGTATTCATACCAAGACCAAAACAAAACACACTAAAATAGATTATTTAATGGGAAATATCCCCTCTGATAATACAAATATCACCCATAACAGACTTTCCTCGATTTAAAGCAAATATAACAAAATACAGAAGTAATGCAATATACTATAACACTAAAACACAAATGCAATGCATTACACTATAATAATACTACGCAATACTATACAATATAATAATAAAACTAGTGCTGGGCAATCAATTAGTCACGATTAATCAAAAATAAAAGTTTGTGTTTACATAATATGTGTGTTTTTTTATCTATTTATATTTATCTATTTATATATATATATATATATATATATATATATATATATATATATATATATATATATATATATATATATATATATATATATATATATATATATATATATATACACCTAAAGGATTATTAGGAACACCTGTTCAATTTCTCATTAATGCAATTATCTAATCAACCAATCATATGGCAGTTGCTTCAATGCATTTAGGGGTGTGGTCCTGGTCAAGACAATCTCCTGAACTCCAAACTGAATGTCAGAATGGGAAAGAAAGGTGATTTAAGCAATTTTGAGCGTGGCATGGTTGTTGGTGCCAGACGGGCCAGTCTGAGTATTTCACAATCTGCTCAGTTACTGGGATTTTCACGCACAACCATTTCTAGAGTTTACAAAGAATGGTGTGAAAAGGGAAAAACGTCCAGTATGCGGCAGTCCTGTGGGCGAAAATGCCTTGTTGATGCTAGAGGTCAGAGGAGAATGGGCCGACTGATTCAAGCTGATAGAAGAGCAACTTTGACTGAAATAACCACTCGTTACAACCGAGGTATGCAGCAAAGCATTTGTGAAGCCACAACACGCACAACCTTGAGGCGGATGGGCTACAACAGCAGAAGACCCCACCGGGTACCACTCATCTCCACTACAAATAGGAAAAAGAGGCTACAATTTACACGAGCTCACCAAAATTAGACAGTTGAAGACTGGAAAAATGTTGCCTGGTCTGATAAGTCTCGATTTCTGTTGAGACATTCAGATGGTAGAGTCAGAATTTGGCGTAAACAGAATGAGAACATGGATCCATCATGCCTTGTTACCACTGTGCAGGCTGGTGGTGGTGGTGTAATGGTGTGGGGGATGTTTTCTTGGCACACTTTAGGCCCCTCAGTGCCAATTGGGCATCGTTTAAATGCCACGGCCTACCTGAGCATTGTTTCTGACCATGTCCATCCCTTTATGACCACCATGTACCCATCCTCTGATGGCTACCTCCAGCAGGATAATGCACCATGTCACAAAGCTCGAATCATTTCAAATTGGTTTCAATTCAACATGACAATGAGTTCACTGTACTAAAATGGCCCCCACAGTCACCAGATCTCAACCCAACAGAGCATCTTTGGGATGTGGTGGAACGGGAGCTTCGTGCCCTGGATGTGCATCCCACAAATCTCCATCAACTGCAAGATGCTATCCTATCAATATGGGCCAACGTTTCTAAAGAATGCTTTCAGCACCTTGTTGAATCAATGCCACGTAGAATTAAGGCAGTTCTGAAGGCGAAAGGGGGTCAAACACAGTATTAGTATGGTGTTCCTAATAATCCTTTAGGTGAGTGTATATATATATATATATATATATATTTATATATAAGATAAATTATATAAATATCTATACAGTATATACGTGCAAATATTTCTTAATTATATACATGCATGTGTGTGTATTTATATATCCATAATAATTATACACAATACACACACACATATTATGTAAACACAAACTTTTATTTTGGATGCGATTAATCACGATTAATCATTTGCCCAGCACTAAATAAAATGCAGCTGATAATATAAATTAATAATTCACTTCAGAGCAGTGATATACTGATTATTCTGACTATTCTGATATTTGCTAATATCTCTTTTGGTAAATAGTGTATAATGTATCATAGAATTACATAAAAATAAAAATATAAAAATATTATTAACTCTTTCCCTGCTATTGGCAGAATGTTTAGCCTTTTATGACACAACGCTTGCCCGCCATTGACAGATTTTTCCAGCAATCCATGTTTTCACTGTTATACGGTAGGGGGCGCTGTTACACATCTTCTAAAAAAGAGTACTGAATCTCCTGATCAAAACACAGGAAAAGAAGCAGCAGAAACAAGTGATAGAAGATTGCTTATGCACATGTAAAATAACACGATCATCAAACATTAAACAGCATATAAATCAAAACTGCCTAATGTTACTGAATTAAATGTCGACCCAGGACGAGCTTTAGGACTGTGAAGGGGTGTTGATGGACTCAGTCTACTCCATCTATGTTTTGATCATCTTTCTAAATATGACCTGGATGTAGTCTTTGACAGAAATGTGATTTTCTCAGCTTTTTGTCAAAATGTTGCTTTTTTAATGAAACTTACCCACATTCAAGTGTTAAAAAAAGCTAGTATAAAATGAAGCTAGAATAAAATGTTTTTTTTCTCTCTCTCTCTCTCTCTCTCTCTCTCTCTCTCTCTCTGTTCTTTCTTTTTAAATATTGCATGCTGAACAAAATATTCTGGGGGCCATGAAAGTTTTGTGAAAATGATCAAAAATGCTAGCGCTGACTGGCAACTTAAAAAATAAGAAAAATACGCTGGCGGGGAAAGAGTTCAATTAAAATAAATTAGGGGTGTCCCCGACTAAGGATTTACATAGTCGAATCAGAATTGTCAAGTCTTGCCTATAGTCGACTGATAGTCAAATTAACAAATAAATAACTGCAAAAAGGCCACACTGCAGACAGGATTTGTATTTCACATGTCGGCTAATCTAATTCAGTCGGCTAAATTGCCGAAGTGTAGCACAACATCGATGCACCGAAAAACAATCAAAAATTATTTTACAGAATTAAATTAGAACAGAATATACCTTTCTAATAGATAAAAAGAATACATAAAAAACGAAATAAGTCAGAATCAAGTCAGAATCAAGTTAGCATCCCGGGAAGGCGGCGCTGCATTTGAAAAAATGCTGCGCGTCAGAAAGCTGGCCGATGCCCATCTTTATGCAAATGAATCCATTGAACGTGCGACTATCCAATAGAAGTAGAGCACATGGAGACTGGGGGAAGTCTTTTGCGGGTCCTTTGTTTTTCATTCCCCGCTGGCTCAAAACCACACCCATAGCGGTAAACTTGAGGAACGCCCATCAACGTACAAATGAGGGGAAGCGTCGCAACACCACGCTTCAGTCGTGTCGCAAAAGTGGATTCGTACCGATACTTCTGTCGTGCCGCACTTTACTTTAACGTGCCTGCAAAGCATCCTGGGAAGGCAGCGCTGCATTTGAAAAAATGCTGCGCGTCAAAAAAGCTGGCCGATGCCCGTCTTTATGCAAATGAATCCATTGAACACGACGCGACTATCCAATAGAAGTAGAGCATATGGAGACTGGGGAAAGTCTCTCACGGGTCCTTTGTTCTAGACGTCCTACCACGTCAAGAAACCAGCTCAAAACTACGCCCATAGCGGTAAACTTGAGGAACGCCTATCAACGTACAAATGAGGGGAAGCGTCGCAACACCACGCTTCAGTCGTGTCGCAAAAGTGGATCCGTACCGTAAGCTGCGAGATGCGGCGCAATGGTCAAAGATGATCATTTAGCCATATTTAAATAGAAAAACTATTAAAAAGCTTACTGTAAACAGCGTGGAGTAATCACATAATCTCCATAAGGGGCTATTGAGCACCCTCATATAGCCAAAATGGCATGATCCTTGTTTCATAACACCTCTGCGACGATTCGACTGTGAGATTGGTAGTCGAATCAGGCTCCTCCTATCGAAGCATCAAATCTTCGACTGTTCGGGGTCACCCCTAAAATAAATAAAGAAAAAAACATGAATACATGTTTTGTCATTGGATACATTTTGTCATTGGATAGAATAGATTATATTGATTTAAAGCTGCAGTGTATAATTTCTACAGCCAGGGGGCCAGACCAGCCTTATATTGCTCCTTTTTCTCAAATGCAACAGATGTTATTCTTTGATCCGTATTGCTATCGTTCACATTAAAAGTCTGTCAGTTTAGTTCATCCTCTTCTTGGATAGATAGAAGTCTACCCTGATGATCTGTCCTTACTCTACTGGTGGAGTAACACTCATAGTGTTTTTTTGTGTTTTGCTTTAGATTTTCTTGAAGAAGAAGAGGGGGTAGATCCTGATGATGAAGCACAACTTGTTGGCACCCAGTCAGCAAAGAAGACGGTCCAACCTAGCCAATCAAGTAACACCTTAAGCCCTTCCAATAAGCCTGTTCCCACAATGCTGGAGAGAAACGAGGTAGAGTCAGACAGCCCAGCTTTGAGGAGAGAGCAAAGGCACTTTTTTACAAGTGCAAGGCAAATGGTTGGGGCTCAACATCAAGAGACAGACCAAGACACTCTAGACCATCAGGCTAGGGTAGGCTTACCAAAAAGTGAGAGTGTGGTGCGAGGTCGTACTCTCACTTGGGTTCAAAGAGACCGTCGGGACTTCAGAGAGGGTTGGTCAGAAGATCGTTCTCCCAAAATAAGCAGATCAGCTTTGTTATTCCCACCAAAATCCTCATTGGTAGCTCTCAACAGTCGAGCCAAGCAAATCCTTGGCAGTCCTGCCCACACTGTCCCTTCCCTAGGTAACAACCATGCTCATGACAACAGCCACAATCCTGGAAACAGCCACACCAACAAGGAACGCAAGAAGGAGGACAACAAAATTTACGTCACAAGACCTCGACCAGCTAAGGAGAAGCAAAGTCCTGTTTCACACCAACCCAGAGAGGTCTTTCCTGGCGTTTTCCTGTATCAGAATGGCAAAACCACAAAGGTGGTGAATCTCAGTGCCAAACCAAGGCTCAGCAAAGGACCTCTACGTGCATCCCAGTTATTTGCGCGGTCTCCTCTTCAGGAGAACAAGGTCTTTCCAGCTAGCCCTAACTTCAGCAAACCAGTGGAAAATCCAGTGGCCCCAAACAGAGCAGGAATCCCAAGCCGTTTTGAGAGGAGGATACGAGGCGTCTGGGAAAAACACCAGCATTCTTTGAGGCCGATCACAACCGCTCGACCACCTCCTGCTCCCACCCCTCCGTCCGCTAACTCCTCTGAGAACGTGCTTTCGACAGAGCCTCTCCGTGTCACTTCCTACTTGCACACTTCCGAGATTACCGAGTCCCAACAGCAGCGGCCAGACACGGACCCTGAACCGGAGGAGGACGGAGGCCTATCGGAGTATAGCTATGAGGATGTGGAGCCTCGTCCTGGGTGGGCAGAGGAGGCCATTAATTGGCAGAGGACATTTTCTGTCAACAGCATGGACTTTGAGACATTACGCTCCGACTGGAACGATCTTCGGTGCAACGTGTCTGGAAACCTGCAGCTATCTGAGAGCGAAGTAGTGGATGTACTTGCGCAGTACATGGAGAAACTCAACGAACGCAATGGAGGGTGAGGCTTATAGCAGTATTTTAGTTTCCGATAAATTGGTAAAGCATCGTTATTCAGACATTATATATTTGTATTCACGTCTTTGTTTATTGTTTCCAGTTTATTTTTCCGCTGTTACACTTTCCAAGTATTTGGTGATACAGAGAATTACTGGAATTACTCTTGAAAATAAAAATATTAAAGGTGCAGTGTGTAAATTTTAGTGGCATCTAGCGGTGAGGTTGTGAATTGCAACCGTCCACCGCTCACCTCTCCCTTTTGAAACACATAGTGAAGCTACGGTGTCCAACACAGGACAAAGATGTCGTCGTCTGAGAGAGCAGAGAGTAGCTAGCACTCTGTAGAGAAGTTTGTCCATTTAGGGCTACTGTAGAAACATGATGCCGCAAAATGGTGACTTCACAGTAAGGTGACCCGCAGTCTATGTAATTAGAAATGGCTCTTTCTAAGGTAATAAAAACATAACGGTTCATTATGCATGGTCTTTATACACCACTGAAAACATTATGTATATTATATTGCATTTCTGTCAATAGATCCTCCTAAATATTACACAGTTGCACCTTTAAAATTCATATACATTTAATTCACAATATATCTGTAAAATATCAGTATTCATACAAGTGTGTATGTGTGCCAGGATCTAATCTGGCAAAATATTTGTTATATTTAGTATTCACATTTTATATTTGTAGTTGGATTTTTAAAATTTTATTCTTGCATTTGTTTTCAGTTTCTTTCTCTCAGTATAGCTATTCAGCGATACAGAGAATTACTGTAATTACTCTTTTAAAAATGGGCACCTTATTTATACACATTTAATTAGCATATTTTCTTAGTGATAGATGCTATTTACACTAAGTTCGAATAGCAATAGATTTTATTCACACAAGTGAAAATAGCGATAGTATTTTCTTTACAATAAGTGTAAATACTTATAAATAGTGTCAGCTACTATTTGCATCTCAGTCAAGTCAAGTCACCTTTATTTATATAGCGCTTTTTACAATGCCGATTGTTTCAAAGCAGCTTCACATTGTTAAACAGGAAAATAATGCAATCGAATTTGATTCGGCTGTACAGCCGCTCTGGAGAAAACAGTGATGTCATCCAGCTCAGTTCAGGAGAAACCAGGCTCAGCCGGGGTGCCAGTTCTCCTCTGGCCGACGAACAAACAGTGTATGATTATGATTATGATTCAGTGTTGATTGGGTGAACATCAAACTGTATGCAATAATAACATAGTGTAAATGATTATTAAAATTATTAACTGATATGTGATGGGAAAATGGAGTAGAGCGAATTTCGGCAAAAGGCGGATTCAAACTTGTTACCATGTTACCATGATTTAATGTTCAAAAAACACATTATATTTCACACACTGTACATTATTGTAGCTCCTCTATGCCCCGTCTTTCTAAAACACGTTGATTTCTACAAAGCCCTTCATTCCGAAATGTGTAGTGTGCTCTGATTGGCCAGCAGCGTCAACAACACTACTGACAACTGAAGCCACACCTTCTTTCTTTGCGTATGAATTTGGGTGGTATTATGCAAATATTTCCACCGACTGAGGAGGATTCGGTCGAGGCATTTTACGAGGTCTGGATCTGCTTTCTTTTTTAGATAGAATAAATCTTTTTGTGGGAGAATTTAAGCTTTGTAACTTTGCAGATCTTATACATGCACAAACAGCTACATAACAAACTCAAGAAAAAGAAAAAAACATGAAAACGCATCATATGACCACTTTTTAATATTTGTATTTTCCAACCAAAACCAGATGCACCATTGGTGACCCAATTCAAGTTATTGTACAACCACTCGCTCCATCGGTTGATCTTTTTCTCTCCATCTTTTCCAGGATTTACACTCTCCTCCGAATCATAAACGTAGAAAAGCGGCGTGACTCTGCACGCGGTAACCGGTACCTGATAGAGCTGGAGCTAATGGAAAGAGGCCGTAAAGTGGTCCGTCTTTCTGAGTACATCTACATGCTGTTGCACCATGGCCGGGTAGAAGACAGTCTGGAGAATGTGGAAGGGGTCACAGCATCATCCCCCTCTTCCTCTGTTGCCAGCCCACCTGCTCCCCCATCTCGCACACCTACACGTGGGGCTCATGCCACCCCTCAGTGGGGCACAGTGTATGCCAAACCCCTGCTGTGCCAGCCAGTGATGCTGCAGTGGAAAAAGGACGTCATGGTGCATTTTGTGGTGCCAGGTAGTAATAGATATCTATCTATTTTTCCAAAAATATGTACCTGATGAGTATCTTATGTCACAGTTACTAAATATATCAGCAAAAAAAACTTTTTTTTTAAATGTTTGGCTTAAAGTGTGCGTATGCAGTCTTTCTTTAAATGCCACCTTGTTGTGTAATGGATTGACATTCAATTCAATTCATTTTAAACGTTGACTTTAAGTGTAACTTTGCCAATTTTCAGCTCGCTTAGTATTGTTACAATGTTGTTAGTATATGTAAATTAACTATGTTTACTCGTTTTCCGTGTTACCTGGACAGAGAAATTCACGTTTATTTGTCTGCAAAAAAATCAGCTCCAGCTCCAGCTCCAGCTCCAGCTCCAGGGCTTTCATGAAAACTACAGATTGTACTTCCACATTTTTGTATCCCCACCCACAGGCAGTCGGATTGTCAGAGGGTTAAAACAGTTATTGTAAGAGTAGGTTTATCACAAAAAAATTGTATCATACTATGTCTACTCTTTAAAGAGCATTATGGTAAATGGAGCACTGTGGCAACAGCTTTCTTACCTGTACGCAACAGAGTTTTGCTTTGAGCGGAACTGATGCAACCGCAGTTTCTTTTCAGGTTTTCCCCTCTGTTTGGTCTGAAACACTGTGTTTGTGGTCATCCAGTTTGAAATGTTGACAACACAGAGGTTTTTCAGATTTTCCATTGCGCATTCTCTCCATATTTACGATTGTTTGCTGCCTTTTGGCCATTGCCTACACTGGAAACCGAAAGTAACTCACTCCAGCTAAACGTTTCCAATATGAATTCTTGAACAATACAGGGTCGAAACCATTATGACTAAATGTTTGCTAAGAAGTATTTCCTACTAAAGCAAGGTGGTATCCATAGCAGACAGGTGGGAGTGGCCTTGGATGGCACAGATTAAGAATAAAAAAAAATCCTTTCGACTGTGTAGGCAGCCAAGTTTTAAGGAAAGCCCATTTTGCCAGTGGTGAAAGTACCCCTTTAAGGGCCAGATTTACTAAACAGGGCAAATTAGCGTGAAAGCGCAATTCTATAAAAGCGCAGATGGGAGTTAAAAGTTCTGATCTACTGACAACACACAAATTAAAGAACACAGACGCAGCCGGATCATTTCTATAATGACCAACACAATCTACCAAGAGCAGCGCAAATACCAGTGAATTGACGAGCACAAACATTAGTAAATCACCTTGCGTGATTAATTTAAATGCTCTTCTCCCATAAATTTAGCGTCTGAAAGGGAAACTCCTACAAATGCATATGCAATAAGGTCAGCCGCAAAAATAACCCTGTCCACGCCCTTTCAGTGCTCATTTCTCACTGCGTGTCTTTAGTAAATCCTGACAGTAGTTTTTTAACACCAAAAGAGGGTTTGCATTGGCGTAAGCTGTTGGTGAATCTGGCCCTAAGTGTCTAAATACCTTTTGGGGCCACTATACACTCACCTAAAGGATTATTAGGAACACCTGTTCAATTTCTCATTAATGCAATTATCTAATCAACCAATCACATGGCAGTTGCTTCAATGCATTTAGGGGTGTGGTCCTGGTCAAGACAATCTCCTGAACACCGAACTGAATGTCAGAATGGGAAAGAAAGGTGATTTAAGCAATTTTGAGCGTGGCATGGTTGTTGGTGCCAGACGGGCCGGTCTGAGTATTTCACAATCTGCTCAGTTACTGGGATTTTCACGCACAACCATTTCTAGAGTTTACAAAGAATGGTGTGAAAAGGGAAAAACATCCAGTATGCGGCAGTCCTGTGGGCGAAAATGCCTTGTTGATGCTAGAGGTCAGAGGAGAATGGGCCGACTGATTCAAGCTGATAGAAGAGCAACTTTGACTGAAATAACCACTCGTTACAACCGAGGTATGCAGCAAAGCATTTGTGAAGCCACAACACGCACAACCTTGAGGCGGATGTGCTACAACAGCAGAAGACCCCACCGGGTACCACTCATCTCCACTACAAATAGGAAAAAGAGGCTACAATTTGCACGAGCTCACCAAAATTGGACAGTTGAAGACTGGAAAAATGTTGCCTGGTCTGATTTCTGTTGAGACATTCAGATGGTAGAGTCAGAATTTGGCATAAACAGAATGAGAACACGGATCCATCATGCCTTGTTACCACTGTGCAGGCTGGTGGTGGTGTAATGGTGTGGGGGATGTTTTCTTGGCACACTTTAGGCCCCTTAGTGCCAATTGGGCATCGTTTAAATGCCACGGCCTACCTGAGCATTGTTTCTGACCATGTCCATCCCTTTATGACCACCATGTACCCATCCTCTGATGGCTACTTCCAGCAGGATAATGCACCATGTCACAAAGCTCGAATCATTTCAAATTGGTTTCTTGAACATGACAATGAGTTCACTGTACTAAAATGGCCCCCACAGTCACCAGATCTCAACCCAATAGAGCATCTTTGGGATGTGGTGGAACGGGAGCTTCGTGCCCTGGATGTGCATCCCACAAATCTCCATCAACTGCAAGATGCTATCCTATCAATATGGGGCAACATTTCTAAAGAATGCTTTCAGCACCTTGTTGAATCAATGCCACGTAGAATTAAGGCAGTTCTGAAGGCGAGAGGGGGTCAAACACAGTATTAGTATGGTGATCCTAATAATCCTTTAGGTGAGTGTATATACAGATACACAAGAATTAACTTTTTTGCAAGTCAAGTACAGTGACTTGTTTTGTGACGCAAATAAAAAAAGCTAATCTCTGTTTAGATCTTTGATATTGCTGATGTATGAATATTATGTATTGTTATAATAGTGTATTTGTTGATGTGTTTCCTATAGTGAAGAATCAAGCTCGTTGGATTCAGCAGTTCATTTCAGACATGGAGCTCCTGCACCGTGAGACCAAGGACAACAATTTCAACATCATTATCGTGGACTTCCAGAGTGAAGACATGGATGTGGAACAGGCCCTCAGAGAAAGCTCCGTTCCAAGGTACCCAAACACACTCTTATGCACAATGTTCGTTATACAGAAATTTGCATATGTAGGTAATTGGTGTGTCTTGTGCTAAACACCACCATTTTAAACAGCAATTTGCTAACTATTATGAGCATATTAATTGAGAGACCAAAATTAAAAGTATCGGCATCGGACTCATTCTCGCATCCCACTCTTTACATTAAAAATGTAGATTATATATATATATATATATATATATATATATATATATATATATATATATATATATATATATATATATATTACATTATAAATTATGCTTTAAAAAAAATAAATGAAAAAATAATAATATAAATACAGTACTGTGCAAAAGTCTTAGGCACATTGGTATTTTCACATGAAAAATGTTTTTAAGCCAGTTATTTATATCTTTTACTGTAGTGTGTCAGTAGGAAATATCAGTTTACATTTCCAAACATTCATTTTGCAATTAATTGTAATAATCCAGTGAGATTTTTATTTTTTATTTTTATTTTTTATGCACAAGAAGTCTGATAGCAGCCGGTATGATCTGATCTCACCATCATCGAGTCTGTCTTTGATTACATGAAGAAACAGAAAAAACTGAGACAGACTAAATCCAGAAAAACTGAGGCAACGTCTCCCATTCACTTGAAGAAACCTTCCTGCAAAACTACATGAATAGGTGTAGGAATAGATGCAGGTGACAAAAGCCGTTTTAAACGCAAAGGGTGGTCACCCCAAATATCAATTTGATTTAGTTAATAGAAGTTCATTCATAAATAAAAGCTATTTATGTTATTATTTTTGACAGCATTCTCACTTAAAAGCATTCTGACAAGTGCCTAAACTTTTCACAGTACTGTAGTTTTGCAGGAAGGTTTCTTCAAGTGTCTGGGAGACGTTGCCTCAGTTTTTCTGGATTTAGTCTGTCTCAGTTTTTTCTGTTTCTTCATGTAATCACAGACAGACTCGATGATGGTGAGATCAGATCATACCGGCTGCTATCAGACTTCTTGTGCATTAAAAAAAAAAAAAAAATTATTTATTATTACAATTAATTGGATTATGGATTATTACAATTAATTGCAAAATGAATGTTTGGAAATGTAAACTGATATTTCCTACTGACACACTACAGTAAAAGATATAAATAACTGGCTTAAAAACATTTTTCATGTGAAAATACGTGCCTAAGACTTTTGCACAGTACTGTGTATATATATATATATATTATTATTATTTTTTTTTTTTTTAAAGCATAATTGACACATTATGTGTAAACCTTCCCTATATATAAACATACATATATAAATATTTTAATGTTGCATTAATACACATTAGTATATAGGTGCTGGTCATATAATTAGAATATCATCAAAAAGTTGATTTATTTCACTAATTCCATTGAAAAAGTGAAACTTGTATATTATATTCATTCATTACACACAGACTGATATATTTCAAATGTTTATTTCTTTTCATTTTGATGATTATAACTGACAACTAAGGAAAATCCCAAATTCAGTATCTCAGAAAATTAGAATATTACTTAAGACCAATACAAAGAAAGGATTTTTAGAAATCTTGGCCAACTGAAAAGTATGAACATGAAAAGTATGAGCATGTACAGCACTCAATACTTAGTTGGGGCTCCTTTTGCCTGAATTACTGCAGCAATGCGGCGTGGCATGGAGTCAGTCTGTGGCACTGCTCAGGTGTTATGAGAGCCCAGGTTGCTCTGATAGTGGCCTTCAGCTCTTCTGCATTGTTGGGTCTGGCATATCGCATCTTCCTCTTCACAATACCCCATAGATTTTCTATGGGGTTAAGGTCAGGCAAGTTTGCTGGCCAATTAAGAACAGGGATATCATGGTCCTTAAACCAGGTACTGGTTGCTTTGGCACTGTGTGCAGGTGCCAAGTCCTGTTGGAAAATTAAATCTCCATAAAATTGGTCAGCAGCAGGAAGCATGAAGTGCTCTAAAACTTCCTGGTATACGGCTGCGTTGACCTTGGACCTCAGAAAACACAGTGGACCAACACCAACAGATGACATGGCACCCCAAACCCACACTGACTGTGGAAACTTTACACTGGACCTCAAACAACATGGATTGTGTGCCTCTCCTCTCTTCCTCCAGACTCTGGGACACTGATTTCCAAAGGAAATGCAAAATTTACTTTCATCAGAGAACATAACTTTGGACCACTCAGCAGCAGTCCAGTCCTTTTTGTCTTTATCACAGGTGAGACGCTTCTGACGCTGTCTGTTGTTCAAGAGTGGCTTGACACAAGGAATGCGACAGCTGAAACCCATGTCTTGCATACGTCTGTGCGTAGTGGTTCTTGAAGCACTGACTCCAGCTGCAGTCCACTCTTTGTGAATCTCCCCCACATTTTTGAATGGGTTTTGTTTCACAATCCTCTCCAGGGTGCTGTTATCCCTATTGCTTGTACACTGTTTTCTACAACATCTTTTCCTTACTTTCGCCTCTATATTAATGTGCTTGGACACAGAGCTCTGTGAACAGCCAGCCTCTTTTGCAATGACCTTTTGTCTCTTGCCCTCCTTGTGCAAGGTGTCAATGGTCGTCTTTTGGACAACTGTCAAGTCAGTAGTCTTCCCCATGATTGTGTAGCCTATAGAACTAGACTGAGAGACCATTTAAAGGCCTTTGCAGGTGTTTTGAGTTAATTAGCTGATTAGAGTGTGGCACCAGGTGTCTTCAATATTGAACCTTTTTACAATATTCTAATTTTCTAAGATACTGAATTTGGGATTTTCCTTAGTTGTCAGTTATAATCATCAAAATTAAAAGAAATAAACATTTGAAATATATCAGTCTGTGTGTAATGAATGAATATAATATACAAGTTTCACTTTTTGAATGGAATTAGTGAAATAAATCAACTTTTTGATGATATTCTAATTATATGACCAGCACCTGTATTAGATATTCTGTTATCTAATATACTGATGTATTTCATATATTATTTTGAACACTAATATACATTATTTAAATGAATGTTATATTGACTATCTGAACATAAACAAAAATGAAAATAAAAAATATAATTATAATAAACTAATATTATACTGTATATTCAGATTGCAAGTTAGGTATTTGGCATATAAAAAGTAAAGGTTACTATTGTATTTTGTCTGGACTTTTTTGGACACAGATATGAGTATCTGAGGAGGGAAGGAAACTTTGAACGCTCTGCTGGATTACAGATCGGTGTTGACACCATAGAGGTAATCTCGCACTCATACCTTTAAGACTCACATCGGAATTACCCAAACGACATGTTGGACTCAGAGCTGTTCACATCTGGTCCGTGTAACGCATCACAACTTATCAAAATCTGTAGCCAGGCCACCGGGTTTTTTCATTTCTACTCCCGATGGCTACATTAAATTTAACAGTTATTGGCAGTAAAAAGATGGCATTTTATGTGAAAAAAATTGTCCTCTGTGTTAAATTTAAACTACTTCTCAACGTCTACGCAATATGCTAATTGTACAACCCACGGCAGACCAAAAAAATAAAAGAACGTAGAAAGGGCCCTCATACACACGGTGCAATGCGACGGCAGGCGTGATGCAAGTGTTTTTTGCTAGTTTCGCAGTTATCATTTTCTCGTCCAGCGCCACGTTGTTTAAAAAGCAAATGTTCTCGCGCCCATCTGTGCACCCATGGGCGTGCTGGTCTGAAAACGAGGTGTGTTCAGGCGCATTGTTGACGCGTTGCTATTTTGAGGAACTGAAAACGACTGACGACCACCAAAAACCTGGTCTAAAGTCAATAGCGCAGTATTTTTGTGTTATTTAAAGGGTGCGTTAATAATGTGTGCCTATAGGCGGCTGCACAACTCGTGTACACTCTGCTTATTACACATACAGGGATGCGCAGCAGTACACAAACATGGTTAAATATTAAAAAATAAAAGGATTACAATATAAAAGATTATTATTGTGTATATAAAGATAAAAATGCCTACATGTCATAATGGATAGTCATTGCCTGTATCAGAATTACCTATTTGCAGTAATGACGAATGAAATTGGCTAATTATCTTCTCTGCTTTCTGCTCGCAAATTCCACCATGTAAATATCGCAAATGGCTTTTAAAGGGAATGGGAGACTCTGATTGGTTTATTGGACGTTATGTCCAATAATATACCCATGACTCATTAAGAGACTAGGTCATTAAACTGGCAAAAGTGTATTCAGACACGCCCTAAGAGCACCTGCGCCATGAGCTTCAGACCATGTGCTCAGATTGTTCATTTAATGTACGTTAATGTCGTTAATTTTAATTTATTAAAATTTTTATATTGATTTTGACAGTGACGTTGTTGTAAGTATTATTATTATTAATAATATTATAATTAATACTACTAATAATAATGTTACAAAAATATAATTTTATTATTAATATCATTATTAAAATGATGATATTAAATTGAAATGATTTTGACAGTGATGTTGTTGTTGTTGTTATTATTGTTATTTTTATTATTATTCTATTACCAATAATAATTGTAATAATAATTAGTTAAATAAAAAGTAAAATAAAATATGATACTGAATTGAGATATTTAGACAGTCAATATTATTATTTTTGTTGTTAGCAGTAGTAATAATAATGTTACATAAAATAATTTATTAATATTAATTTGACAATATTATTATTGTTGTTGTTTTTAGCAATAATAATAAATAAATAAATAAAAATATTTTGTTATTATTAATATCATTATTAACATTTTGATTTAATTGAATTGAAAGAGCTTTGACAGGGATGTCATTTTTGTTGTTATTATTAATAATAATAATCATAATTTAATATATTGTTATTATATTAATCAAATACTCATTAAATCATTAAATTATCATTTCTGAAATCACAATTTAGCTGAAGTAAAATTGAAAAAAGGAGAGAAAATGGCAATTATCCACTGAATTTTTTTTTTGCATTTGCACTGTGTATGGTTTAAAAACTGAATTGTGAAGCGTTACACAGACCACATCGTCAGACATCCTCAGAAATGTTTAATTTCTGTGGTAAAGCGCATAACGGCAAATCAATTGTTCTTGTAGCTCAGCTGACGGATCTAGGATTGCCAAGGTCATGGCTTCTGTTTTTATGTCAAGTATCAAATGCTTTCTAATTTTCTAATAAACATCATCATCATTATCAACATTTTCAAGACTAAACGTTTAGGATCTAGTTGCCTTACTACCAAGATTCTATTGTGGTTGTTTTTTACATGACTTCACAATCAATTTGCAGAAGATAAACCTTTCATAAAATCCAAATTATGGGTCTGACAAACATGTGAACGTTTTTTTTTATGGTAATTCCAACATGACGCATCATTTACTTGAGTGTGATTATCAGTGAGTCAGCGTTTACGGAGAGGAGTTGGGCGAGGTTTGAAGCGTTTCTAGGAATCCTCCTTGTGTTAATGAGTGTATAAATGTGGCTGGTGATTCATGACGTGTGGGATGATTTTACATGTTCCTTTTCCATGCATGTTTACAGGACAGGCACAGTATTGTGTTTCTGTGTGACCTGCACATTCATTTCCCTCTGAACATCCTGGAGAACATCAGGAAACACTGCGTGGAGGGCAAACTGGCCTTCGCTCCTATAGTCATGAGACTGGGCTGTGGGAGCTCACCGCGAGAGCCTGATGGTACGCCACATTCCACACATATGCACAAACACAACAGACACCATGACACTGTACTGTTATGAAAAACATGTGTCTCTGTCTCTGTAGGTTACTGGGAAGTAAACGGCTTCGGCCTGTTCGGGATCTACAAATCCGATTTTGACAAGATTGGTGGGATGAACACAGAGGAGTTTAAGGACCGCTGGGGAGGAGAAGACTGGGAACTATTGGACAGGTAGAAGGATTTTACAGGAAATATGTTGATTTTATACTATTCTTTTACAATACAATTTATGATGATGATATTATTAATATAATAATTATTATTAAAATAAAAATTATCATCAATTTTATTATTACAATTTTGATATTGATTTTGACAGTGATGTTGTTGTTAGTATTATTATTAATAATATTATTATAATTAATACTACTAATAATAATAATAATGGTACATAAATATTTTATTATTAATATCATTATGATATTGAATTGAGAGATTTTGACAGTCGCATTATAATTGTAGTTGTTGTTAGTAGTAGTAATAATACTGTTAAATGTTGTTAATGTTATTAAAAATTATTGTTAATTAAATATTTTATTATTCATATTATTATTAAAATTAAAATATTGAATTGAATTGAAATAGATTTGACAGTGATGTGTTATTATTATTTTTTTTATTATTATTCTACTACTACTACTAATAATAATAATAATAATAATAATATTAACAACATTTTAAATAAAAAGTAATTTTATTATTAATAAAATATATTCAATATGATATTGAATTGAGATATTTTAACAGTGACAATATTATTGTTGTTGTTATAAGCAATAACAATAGGCTTATATATATATATATATATATATATATATATATATATATATATATATATATATATATATATATTAATATCATTATTAAAATTGTGATTTAATTGAATTGAGAGCGCTTTGACAGGGATGTTATTATTGTTAATAATAATAATAATAATAATAATAATAGTAATAATAATAATATTAATGTCAAATGTTGTTGTTCTTAAATAATTTAGTTAAATACATTTTATTTTATTATTCATATTATTAAAATTGTAATATTGAATTGAAAGAGATGTTGACAGTGTTATTATTATTTTTATTATTATACTAATAATCGTAATACTAATAGCATGTTGAATAAAAATAATGTTAATATTAATAAAATTATGATATTGTTTTGAGATATTTCATAACAGTAAGATACAGTGACAATATTATTGTTAGTATTATTATTATTAATAATGATAAATAACACAATTTGTATTAATATTATTACAATTATGATTGAATTGAATTTAAAGAGCTTTGAGGGGGATGTCATTATTGTTAATATTAATATTAATAATAATAATAATAATAATAATAATAATACATATTAATAAATTAAATATTAAAATTAAATCATTTAATTATAAATAATAAAAAAAAATAAAAAATAACATTTTACAAAAAGAAAAAATACATTATATAATTAAACTAATCTCTCTCTCTCTTTCAGAGTTCTACAAAACGGCCTGGAGGTCGAGCGGTTACGACTGAGAAACTTCTTTCACTACTATCACTCTAAAAGAGGCATGTGGAACTCACAGTCCAGTAAAACTCCTAAAGGATAAAACTGAACCTCACTGAGAGACTTCAAACAAACTCGGCTCAAGAATGGAACCTTAAAGGACCAAACCGCCGTGTCTCTACCTGGGACTCCGTCTCATATGAGGACACATTATGTGCCAAGCTGCTGTCCAAACTCAAGACACTCACAAGAGACAAAGAGACTCTGAGTGTGTATTTGTATGTATCTCTGTCTGTTAGGTCAGGACTTTTTGGTGAACGAAACTTGAGAGATTATTGAAAATTATTTTAAGGAGTTTGAAATTGTTTTCAGTGCTGGCTGAATTTTACTCTAAACTAGCAGCTCAGGCACTTTGGGTCGCATAAATATGGTTTGCACTTAAGATATTACATGCTGAAACGATTGTCTAAAGGTTTAGATGTGCGCTGGTACTTAGACGTCTGCTTTTATATAGCTGTAAATGTCACTTCCTGTTCAGATGTGACGCCTTCTTACACTTGAACTGTAGAAATGATCTACAACTTCTGATGTAAGCGGCCATGTGGTTTTTCCTTTTGAAGTCCTGCTGAACTTCTGGACACAACTGGACCAAGAACGGCCTGCTGAGCAATGAAATTATTCATCTTTGTATTTGTCTGTTTGTCTGAGCTGCTTCCTTTCCTCGCTTCGAATTGATTTCAACAGAGGTTTCATCTTTATTGGCTATAGTTTCACAGATGCAGAAACCTTTCAGACGGCTGTTTTAGTCTGGACTTTAGACTAAACTTAGTCTCATTGATGCAGTATCCATTTCTACAGAGTTTAACAGTAGGAAAAAAGATGTTGTCCTGAAGTCGTGTGCCTTTCTTTGACGTATTTAACATGGCAGTCTATACAGGGTTAGGAAGGAGTCCTGATGTTTATCTGTCTGGATTGTGTAGGCCCTAAATAGCGTTGTTTTATGGAGATCAATGAATACTAGGAAATGTTTTAGGGAAAAAATAATTCAGTTTTCACTATTATTTGGTCCATTTTTAATGGAATGTTCCAGGATATTTTCTCTCTCGTAAGTTGATCTTTTACCACAGACAATAATTTTGACTCCTAATAGTTATTACAGACGAACAAAACATGTTTATTGTAAATGACGTAAAATAGATATGGGGCAAGGCACTGCAGTGCTGTTTTAAAAACATAGGCCTAACTAAACTACTAAAGGCCCGTTCACACAAAGTACAATATATATTAAGATAAAGATAGTTCTTAAAATCGTTATCAATATTAAAGAATAGCAGAGTTCACACCACAGCGATAACAATAATGGCACAGATAAACGATATTGTGGGAATCACTTTCAGAACGATTTTATCCAGCCTATGAACGATAAAAACTCTGACAGCCAATCAGAATCCATCATGAAGTAACAAGCTCGAGCATTTAAAGGGATAGTTCACCCAAAAATGAAAAATACCCCATGATTTACTCACCTTCAAGCCATCCTAGGTGTATATGACATTCTTCTTTCAGATGAATACAATCAGATTTATATTAAAACATATATTATAATGGCAGTGAATGGCAGCCCAAAATTTGAAGCCCAAAAAAGTGCATCCATCCATTATAAACGTACACCACATGGCCCCAGGAGGTTAATAAAGGCCTTCTGAAGTGAAGCAAAGCGATGCGTTTGTGTAAGAAAAATATCCATATTTAATAAGTAAAATATCTAGCTTCTGGCGGACCGCCTTCTGTATTCAACTTATGAAAATTACATTACACTTTCTTTGCAAGTTAAATACGGAAGGCGATATGGCGGAAGCTAGATATTTTACTTTATAAAGTTTTAAATATGGATATTTTTCTTACACAAACCCATCGATTCGCTTCAGAAGGCCTTTATTAACCCCCCTGGAGCCGTGTGGAGTACTTTTATGATAGATGGATGCACTTTTTTGGGCTTCAAATTTTGGGCAGCCATTTACTGCCATAATGCTTGGATTAGCCAGGACATTTTTTAATATAACTTGGATTGTATTCGTCTGAAAGAAGAATGACATATACACCAGCTTGAGGGTGAGTAAATCATGGGTAATTTTAATTTTGGGGTGAACTATCCCTTTAAAGTGACAGACAAGCACGCTTAGAGTAAACATAACCTTCATAGTTATCTTTATGTTTATAGTTTCTTGCAGTAAATGGGCCTTAAAACATTCTAGATGTTAACATAAGACAAATGTGATAGCCTATCATTTATTTTTAAGTGCTGTCAGAACCATATAAAGGAAGTAAAGATAATAAGTTACGTAAAAAAACCAAAAAAAAATGAATACCAGAAAGTAACGTAACGTAACGTAACGCAACTGTCCGCGAAGTGCTGTTTACATAGAGTAAAATCCACAGCAGTTTAAATCATTCACATTGAACTAGTTGCACAGCTGGGTTATTTATTTAGACAGATTTACAGCTCAAACGCCGCTTGCTGTATTCCTCAGTCGCTTTGGAGAAAAGCGTCTGCTAAATAAATCAAGCGTTTACACAAAAACAGTTTACAGCCGCAGTTTCAGCTATTCGTCCTATATATCGGCTATATCTTGCCCCATTAACTTCTATCACAAGTAGCCTACATTACTTTAAATTCAGTTTTTTTATTTGTTTTTACAAACTGGGCAACGAGTCGGAATGGTTTTCTGTGATAATCGACAGCATTTTGTTTGACTGCCTATCTGAAAAGTGTGTAGCTAGGTGAAAATGTTTTTACACTGACGCTGGCAGCTCAAGTGTATGAAATGGTGTAGGCCTATGTATTTCAATGCTGTAGCCTATAACATCTGTAACATACAAACGTTCAAGTTTACAAGCTGGCATGCCATTTTTATGTGTTTTTATTTCATATCAGAAATACCGAGAGTGGTCAGACGATCTTTTGTGCTTTTGAACCCTCCTCACCTTTATAAAAGAGTAAATTGAGAAGTTTCTTTCTCCTCCTGGTTCGATGTATTTTCAGGCTGCCTATTTAAAACAAAACGAAGACAGGACAATAATACATTACGCCTAATACAGGGATCTGCATTACAAGGTAATTTCTGTGAAATTGTTGTGTAGAAACTTTAAAGAATGTTTGCATTTTATTTTAACATTTTTTTGGGGGGATTCATTTTTCTGAAAAATAAAGTTTAAAGCTGACGCATCTGGAGTAGGTTTGTTTTACTACAATCTTTCATCTTAAAACGCGATTTCTGTTTTTGTTCCTGTAGCTGAACAGGCTAGATCATCGTGCTACCAATAACATGATCATTATAATATGCAATATTATAATTATATATTATAACATTATAATAGCCCACACACTTCGTGCACTTTACGTTGTTTGGATAAAAGCTGACAAATGTTAAGGTAATTATTTTAATAATTCAACCACTAGAGGGAGCACAAGCGTTACAATTCTTTATGCTAGCCAGATGAGCAAGGGTCAGTCAGTGAAAACTACATTTAAAAAGTCTTCATATCAAATGCACTGCCCATATCTTTTTGACTGCACATTTTTCTTTTAATCATGTACAACTTAGGCAACATATCTTTTTAGGCAACATATCTTTACAATATGTTACACAAGACTGAACATGAGGCAAGGAGAACAGTCAAACTCTGATTCATGAACCCAAAAATAGGTCTTAGGTAAGCCTAATGATTCAGTGTGTGTGTGTGAGATTATGGGTCCAGTATTGGTATATTATTTTTCTGTGGGTGTTAATACTCACCAGATCTAACACTATGACTATTTTCACAGCTATTCCACAGTTATCAGCTTCACAAATCTTTTTTGATATTTTCTTTTTTTAAAAATCATACATCTAGCCATAACATTATATGTTGTGTGACATATATTATATGACATACATAAGGCATAACATTATGACCACTGACAGTTGAAGTGAATAACACTGATTATCTCTTCATCACGGCACCTGTTAGTGGGTGGGATATATTAGGCAGCAAGTGAACATTTTGTCCTCAAAGTTGATGTGTTAGAAGCAGGAAAAGGATTTGACCGAGTTTGACCGAGTGATGGCTAGACGACTGGGTCAGAGCATCTTTAAAACTGGAGCTCTTGTGGGGTGTTCCCGGTCTGCAGTGGTCAGTATCTATCAAAAGTGGTGCAAGGAAGGAACAGTGGTGAACCGGCGACAGGGTCATGGGTGGCCAAGGCTCATTGATGCACGTGGGGAGCGAAGGCTGGCCCGTGTGGTCCGATCAAACAGACGAGCTACTGTAGCTCAAATTGCTCAAGAAGTTAATGCTGGTTCTGATAGAAAGGTGTCACAATACACAGTGCATCACAGTTTGTTGCGTATAGGGGTGCATAGCCGCAGACCAGTCAGGGTGCCCATGCTGACCCCTGTCCACCATCGAAAGCGCCAAAAGTGGGCATCAGAACTGGATCACGGAGCAATGGAAGAAGATGGCCTGGTCTGATGAATCACATTTTCTTTTACATTCACGTGGATGGCCGGGTGCGTGTGCCTCGCTTACCAGGATACACTATGGGAAGAAGGCAAGCCGGCAGAGGCAGGGTGACAGTGGGTCCACTCCACTTTTAGACACGCACTTGCAAACTTCCCTAAGCACTTCCTCTTGAGGAATTGCCATTTGGAAGTTTATATGGACAGACCCTACTTCAGTCTACTTCATATGTACGCTTCAGGCAGCTTCATATACCACATTGCAACACGAATGTGACGACACCGTATATAGCGTTTAATTTACCCCACCACAAACAACTCTATGGTATTTTAATTATTTTTAAAAACATTTAAAACAACCCAAACACACCTATATACATATAGAATGCTGTATTAAACAATTTCGTAAAGGAAAAATAAATAAATAAATCAACTCCATAGTGGATTCCAAGTGATCAAGAACTTAGGACGTTCCAGTTCAGTCCATTGCAAAGGTTCCGCTAGTAGTGGGCACTCATGCAACGCAAGCAATGACGCACATCCAAGTGAACGAGACGGAGGGAAGTTAGCAAGTGAAGGGCATAATAAAAACGAACTGAAACGCAGCACAGGTACACCCTTTCATGGAAACGGTATTCCTTGGTGGCTGTGGCCGCTTTCAGCAGGATAATGCGTCCTGCCACAAAGCAAAAATGGTTCAGCAATGGTTTTAGGAGCACAGCAACGAGTTTGAAGTGTTGACTTGGCCTCCAAATTTCCCAGATCTCAATCCAATCGAGCATCTGTGGGATGTGCTGAACAAAGAAGTCCGATCCATGGAGGCCCCACCTCGCAACTTACAGGACTTAAAGGATCTGCTGCAAACATCCTGGTGCCAGATACCACAGCACACCTTCAGGGGTCTAGTGGAGTCTATGCCTCGACGAGTCAGGGCTGTTTTGGCAGCAAAAGGGGGGCCAACACAATATTAGGAAGGTGGTTATAATGTTATGCCTGATCTGTGTATATTGCAAATTATATTTAGTCTCTCGTTCACCACTATATACGTTTAGTCAACTATGATGACTTCCTCTTTTGAGAAAATCTATTGTGACTCTCTGAAAAAAGATAAACAAAAGAATTGACCTGCAGTGTAGACGGGTGGGGCAGGCTTATGCACAATGTAAACATTATATACTCATTATGTCAAGACAAATAAGTGTCATACTGGGGGACTTTGAGACTGTGCTTTCAGTGACTCATTATGAGGAGCTTAATGGGACAAAATACATACAATGCTCGCTCACAATTTAGGCCCGTTCACATCAATAAAAATAACTATATAAGCATCCACACACACCAATGGACAATAACAATCTGTTAAGTGTGCGCTGCAGTTACACCGATCAGACATAACATTATGACCACTGACAGGTGAAGTGAATAACACTGATTATCTCTTCATCACGGCACCTGTTAGTGGGTGGGATATATTAGGCAACAAGTGAACATTTTGTCCTCAAAGTTGATGTGTTAGAAGCAGGAAAAAATCGACAAGCGTAAGGATTTGAGCGAGTTTTGTCACGTGAGCATCAGAACTGAACCACGGAGCAATGGAAGAAGGTGGCCTGGTCTGATGAATCACGTTTTCTTTTATATTACGTGGATGGCCGGGTGCGTGTGCGTCGCTTACCTGGGGAACACACGGCACCAGGATGACTTATGGGAAGAAGGCAAGGCGGCGGAGGCAGTGTGATGCTTTGACAAGGGCCAAATTGTGTTGACTATACTGCAGCTCTTGTGGGGTGTTCCCAGTCTGCAGTGGTCAGTATCTATCAAAACTGTTCCAAGGAAGGAACCGTGGTGTCAGAATACACAGTGCATCGCAGTTTGTTGCGTATGGGGCTGCATAACCGCAGACCAGCTACAGTAACTCATCTGTTTGATCAGGCCATACAGGCCAGCCTTCACTCCCCACGTGCATCAATGAACCTTGGCCGCCCATGACCCTGTCGCCGGTTCACCACTGTTCCTTCCTTGGACCACTTTTGATAGATACTGACCACTGCAGACCGGGAACACCCCACAAGAGCTCCAGTTTTAGAGATGCTCTGACCCAGTCGTCTAGCCATCACAATTTGGCCCTTGTCAAACTCGTTCAAATCCTTACGCTTGCCCATTTTTCCTGCTTGTAACACATCAACTTTGAGGACAAAATGTTCACTTGCTGCCTATTATATCCCACCCACTAACAGGTGCCGTGATGAAGAGATAATCAGTGTTATTCACTTCACCTGTATAATGTCATAATGTTATGCCTGATCGGTGTATGTATTACCATTTGCATATAACACAACGTATAATGTTATGCCTGATCGGTGTATATCGTCTCAAGCTCTTTAAAGTCGGACTGATTCTGACAGGCTGTTTATCATTCATCAGCTGGAGAAAAACGTTCTGAATGTGATTCCAATTATAGTTTCTCTGTGTCTTAATAATAAGTGAATTGTGGGCTTTTCTTATAGAATTAGAATGACTATTAAAATTGTATAGTTGTCATCCCTGGGTGAACAAACATTAATCTTAAATTAGCCTACAATAATCACTATTCATCAACTCTCCCACTAAAGACTGAAGTGTGTGTAGGCCTATCAATATATGTCATGTTTTGAAGAGAAAACAAAGATAACTCTTTATTGAAATGTTCAGAAGTCAAATAATAGGATGCTTGATTAAAATTTAATAACTATCATATTGGCATATCAATCTTTTTTAATGCACTTCGACTTGATGAAAGTATAAAAAGTGTTATATTCGTTACATTTGTCCAAATGCTTAAGATCCGCGTTATTTGTTCAGTCATTAGCCTGAAGCGCTTACATCTGATAAATAAGATAATGAGTGTGTGGATGCCATTGTAATCTCCCAGACTAACACAATCAATGCAAATTCATTAAGACTAGATGAGGATCGGTGATTAGCACCGTCACTTGAAATAACATTCCTTCAAGTCTACTTTGATTTCAATACAATATAATTGTATTTATTCTCTTGATAATGCAGGCTATTTGGCATTATAAAATCAATAACCGGGAACTGTGGTACAGGCGAAGGCAATTAAGAAGGCTATTATACATAATGATTAAGATTAAAAGTTTCAAAATCCGATTCAACAAAACGATATGAACAAAATAATCTGTTCATGACTTCACTTCATGTTTCTGAGAAACCCAGTTTTGATTGATTGACTCCCCGGCGACTATAACTTTTTGATTCCTGTTAAAGGGATATTTCATCCAAAAATACATGACTTACTCTCAAGCTGTACTCTCATGTATGAGTTTCTTTCTTATGTTGAACACAAAATAATTATTTTAAAGAATGTTGGTAACCAGACAGTTGTCATTGACTTCCATAGTAGGACAAAAATACTATGGAAGTCAATGGCTACCGTCAAGATTAGTTGTAAACCTCTAAAAAGCTAAAATTTGAATCCGTGTAAACAGCGTCGTTGGTTGTAAAGTTTTTCGCCTCTCTAATGTAGATGTGATTCACAAACGCTTCCAAATCGTTCCAAGCGAGTCGTTCAGAAGTTCAAATGAATCGTTTCGCTCGCGAATCAAACACCACTACACTCTCTCGCGCTCTCTGCTTTCAGTTCAGTTTCCAGTTAGAAGAGGAGTGTGGTGAGAACGGAACATCACCCGTTTCTGCATTGTCTGTAAGGATACCGTGAGCGTCCGATTTAGACTAAATTGATGGATCTCCACTCTAAACTTTCTGTCCAGTTCGGACTATTATTTTCAAGAACTGGATGGTAAACGGGAAATACTGCGCACTTCACTGCTCTTACGGGAATGGACATTTGGTGAGGTAAGCAAGTTTCCCCAAACATTTTCTTTTTCAGAAGATGTAACTTGGACATTTCAAACTTTCATGCAAGATATTTTTGGTCAGTAGTGTATCAAATAAACTGCTGCATGAATGTCAAAGAGAAGCTGAACCAGTAGAACCAGCTTGAGTTTCGCGCAGCTGGAAAGTCTCATCTGCTCTCCGGTTCCCTTTAAAAAAACACCAGGAACCAGCAGCAATGGCAGGAACAAACAGCTCAAACATGAAAACTCTGGAGGATTTAACTCTGGACTCTGGTTATGGAGCAGGGGACTCGTGTAAGTCCTTAAGCCTGTCGTCGTCCAAGTCAAACTCGCAGGCGTTCATGAACACCCCTCACCGGGGGAACTGGTGGTACTACTCCGGATCCATGAACAGCAGGAACAACAGCTGGGATACAGTCAACACAGTGCTTCCCGAGGATCCAGAGGACATTTTCTCTAAGTGCCCACGCTTACCGGAGCTGGAGGAGTTCCCGTGGACGGAGGAGGATGTGGGGAGGGTCGTGCGTAAAGGAGCGGGGAAGGGCGCCTCGCTCTCCGCGGAGGCTGTGCGCAGACTGGCCACCCTGATGCGCAGAGCGCTCATCCGCATCTCCAGAGAGGCGCAGCGGCTCAGTGTCATGCACTGTAAATGCACCCGGTTCGAGGTCCAAAGCGCGATCCGCCTGGTGCTCAGTTGGGCGCTGGCGGATCACTGCGTCTCGGCCACTGTGAAGGCCATATCTATGTACAACATGAGCGCTGGAGAGCTCTTGCGCAAGGGGAAGTCAGCCCGGTGTGGGCTTGTGTTCTCCGTCGGACGGTTTTTCCGCTGGATGGTGGACACTCGGATCGCGGTGCGCATCCACGAGTACGCGGCCATCTGCCTGACCGCGTGTATGGAGGCGCTCGTGGAGGAGGTGGGCGTGCGCGTGCTGATGGCGGAGAGGGAAGGCGCGACACCCGGCTGCGTCCTGACAGCAGAGGCGCTGGAGGGGGTCATCAATAATGATGCCGAGCTATGGGGTGTCCTGCAACACTATGAGCATCTCATCTGTGGGAAGAACGCCAATGGTAGGTGCTACCTCGCTGTTACTGTTGCCTAAACTGTTTCACTCATCAGTTCCTTATGGGTTAGTGGGTAGATTTGGCTAAAATGTTGTGGATGAATGAAACCCGTGACCTCCAAAGTCAAAAGTTTGGAAACATTAAGGTTGTTTAATGTGTTTGAAATGTCTCAATCTCACTAAGGCTGCATTTATTTAATCTAAATACAGTAAAAACAGTAATACTGTGAAATATTACAATTTAAACTGGTTTCTGTTGTACTATATTTTAAAATATAATTTATTCATGTGATCAAAGCTACATTTTCAGCATCATTACTCCAGTCTTCAGTGTCACATGATCCTTCAGAATATGAATCATTCTAATATGATGATTAGCTGCTAAAGAAACCTTTTACATTATTATTATTAATGTTAAACACAGTTGTGCTGCTTCATATTTTGCTTAATATTAATTAATGAATTAAATTATTTATTCCTCTTTTTTACTTTTCTTACCTACCCCAAACTTTTGAATGGCAGTGTATTATGATTTCCAAAAAAAAAAAATATGCAGCTAAAACTCTTTTCAACAAATTGATATATTATATATATATATATATATATATATATATATATATATATATATATATATATATATACACACACACACACCTAAACTTATTTTATTTCAAATACTTCGCACAACAACATTTCACATTTTCATTTAGTTTGTTGAAGTACTAAATAAACAAAACTAAAACTTAACTATATAGACATTTAAAAAACAAAATTAAAATAAAGAGATGTATATGAAAGACATTAAAACAACACTGATTTGGACACTTAAAAACGTGTGTATCTTACCAGGTTTTATTAATTTGAAGAAAGATAGCACTTTTTAATCAAAACATTTCACAGGTTTGTTGGGTTTAAGATTATTCAACAATACAAAGACTTGAGTATCATGGTTGTGAAACATTAGTGGAAACGTTAGTAACGATCATAATTAATGTGACGAACTAGACCTGTGGTTACTCTGCTCAGACACCTGCGTGGGTAAACTTCTTGGGAAATTACTTCATACATCCTCATCTTCATAAGAAACACGGCCACACCAGTTCATTATAATAAATTAGTACCGGTCAAACTAGTTTAAAAACGAAATACTGGCATGATTGTTTAAAATAACAATTTGGTGTGAGTTATTTGTACTAAAATACTGACTCGCAAAAATGTTGATAGCTTTCCTTATTAGTCTTCTTCACATTTGGTCTGATGGAATTGAAAACTAATTTACAGAAATCACAGGTCAGTTACATCATTCTGCCTGTAACAGGTCATTACACACTTCCTCTTCTCCAGCTTTGAGAATTAACCCTCTCTGCCAAGTTCTGCATTATCTAGGTTGCATTTTCGTTTTGATTTGTCTGTGGTTTACCAGCATCGAGCATGTTTTTTTTTTACAAGCACTTAGTTTCCTGTTTGAGCAGACCAAGGGAAGGAAAACAAACCATATCTGTAAAGAAAAACAAGTGGTTCTGATGTATCACTGTCCGTGTTTCATCATCATTACTCATGAGTTCATTATGCTCGGTCGTGATGTCATTCAGAACAAATCTTATATTAGTGGTTGATGTGACAGTTTGATATGCACATAAAATTCAGTATGTGTGTACTAGATTTATATATTCTCTGAATAAATTAGAGTTGTGCTTGTCTGTGCAGAATTCACCACCACAATATTAGGGTTGCCATTGTGTTGCTAAGGTGTTTTGAGTGTTTTTTTACGCACAAATTTGTTGGGTGTTCTTGGTTGTCAAAAGTCAAAACAGCTCTATGATATTCTCACCTCTAATTATGGCCCTGTTTACACCTGGTATTAAGATGCGTTTTGGTCGATCTGATCACAAGTCGATGACGCTAAATACAGGGACTAAACGTTTTGAGCTTGCCCACTTTCGTCCACTTCCTGAGGTAGTCGAAAACGCATAGCTTATGTGGTTGAATGCGTTCAAACAGCCACAAAAGAATGTCTACTCTCTGCCTACGCATGAACATTATGGGAAGCGCGCTAGCCAGACAGGATTTAAAGGTGGGGTAAGTGTTATTTCAAAACTGCTTTAGAAATGTGACTCGGGCCGAGTACCATAACAAACTGATAGCTAATCAGCAGTAAGGGGCGTGTCTACTAATGACGGGGAGAAGAGAGCGCTCAGTGCACGTCATTATTCAGAAGACACGACACAGGACGGACATTAGCCGAGCGATGACAGAAAGAGAGATGGCAGATAAAAAACAAATGTGGAAGATGTCTGTGGAACAAAAGAAGGCTTACGATCAGGCAAGAAGTATCAGCTTTCCAGCGCTGGAGAGAACTCAAGGAGCGAAGGCCGAGGGTGCTTTATTTCTTCTCGATAGGCGAGTAACATTGATTTTGTTTTGTTTCACAGAACTAATATATGCTGGCTTTTGCTTGAATATGCTCATGTGTCATGTTCGGTTGTTTGTCCATTTGCGATCGTATTGTCGTTCACTTCAGCGATGATAAAGACCCATTCATTTCCACACCCGATTAGCCTGGAGCGTCTAAACCTCCTTAAGCGTCAGCTCCCAAAAAGTGTCCGACAAGTAGGATAATATACTCCTAATATATGATTCCTCTTTTCGTGATCGATATCCCTCTAATCTGGTCATAATTGTAATATGTTCGTTAGTTGGACTGTCTCGTGCTATCGAGTTGTTCATGAGAACTGTTTGTGTTTTTGGGATGGAACGGATGACTTTTTCATTAAACATTCAACCTGGATTACCATAGTAACACACAGATTCCACCATAGTCGTTGCCTGGGTTACGTATGTGTGGGGCGGAGCTATCAAAATAGGGGCGTGTTTGTTTTGGTGATTTGAAATATCAACATCAGTTACCAGAAAGCACTTACCCCACCTTTAAACTTTGTCGGCTGAAGACCCAAGTTTGGTCTGAAGACGAAAAATGTACCAAGCACAATGTGCTCTCACCATTCCTGATTTCTAACACACTCACAACACACAGCGTGGTCTTGCGGCTATCAGAGCAGAAACGAAAGCTCCATATGTTTTTCTGTTGTCTCCTTTCGTGATAATAAGTAAATTGTGTGAGCTTATTTCGTCTTTATATTGAAAGATGTGAAAAAACACATTTACCCGCCCATAGACCCTTCCCTTGAAAAAATCATGACAGAAGTGGACAAAAGATTAAACACCAGCGGGGAAGGGCGCCTCGCCAACATTCTGTTTTAAAAAACCATGCGTACGCCAGATCCTGTGCAAAATTCCCATTATAAAAACCAGTCAGAAGAAGAGTGTGCATACATGCATCTCCACCCTGTGTCCTCCCCAAGATATCCATATATGGAGCTTACAACTCCTAGTTTTACTCAGAGCCATTGAAAAACAGAGTTACGACACTCCCATAGACTTCCATAGGAACTGAGGAATGCAGAAGTAAAGCGTGTCACGGAGCGACCAATAGTTCCAAACAACCAATAGTTCCAGCATTGAACCCCATTCATTTCAGTGTATCTCAAGCACACTCACTGGCAAATTGATGAAATTACTGCATATTTTATGGCATTGGTTGACCTCTCAGGAATATTGATAGAAGTGGTATTTTATGAAGCGCGTCAGAGTTAATGTTTATTGTTATATAATAGATCGTTAGACTCTAACTGCAGTTAGATAACGAGAGCAGCACTGCAACAGCTACTATATCCAGATGCTATCTGTCATATTTCAACAGTTTTTAGTCTCTCTGAGATCTTTCTGTCGAATGCGTTTCTATGAAGTAGCCCATTCATGGAATAACGCATCTAGCGCCTGGATATAAAGAGTTGAATTAAATTGGTTGCCTTGTTTTTTTTAAAGGAACACGCCGACGTTTTGGGACTTTAGCTTATTCACCGTATCCCCCAGAGTTAGATAAGTCCATACATACCATTTTTATCTCCGTGCGTGCCATAACTCTGTCTGACACACCCACCGCTAGCCTAGCTTAGCACAAAGACTGGAGGTAAACGGCTCCAGCTAGCCTACTGCTCAATAAGTGACAAAATAACGCCAACATTTTCCTATATATATATATATATATATATATATATATATATATATATATATATATATATATATATATATATATATATATGTTGTGATGTGTATAGTTACATCGTGTACTAAGACCGACGGAAAATTAAAAGTTGCAGTTTTCTAGACCGATATGGCTAGGTACTATACTCTCATTCCTGCGTAATAATCCAGGAACTTTACTTCCGTACTATGGGTGCAGCGGTGCAATGATATTACACAGAGATTTAAAGTGGTTTTCCTTTATCTGCGCCAGTACCTGAGCTCACCATCGTTGTCGCCAAACTGCTCCGTCTCCTAAATGTTCGTACGCATGGGTCAGAGTTTGCGTACAGATGCGCAAATGTTCTATAAATCACAACTTATGCGTAGGAAGTGGCGTACGCCTCTTACAGGGCCTGTTTTGTGCGCACACAATGGTTATAAATGATGCCCCTGGTGTAAACAAGGCCTTTGATTCGATTTCCACCTTCAGTGTAAGTCCAACCCTGTGTCCGAATATGCATACTTCCACAATCCCTACTATATAGGTGAAAAACAGTATGTGAGATGAGTATTGTGTTCGAATTTATAATATTCACTGGGCGAAAAGTACCCGGATCACCTACTAATTTAGGTGAGATTGTGAAGTGGCCATCTGATGGACTATTTACTATCCCATGAGGCCAAGGGAGAGGATTATAAATGGCTCTGTAGGTCACATGACAATGACAACATCCAGCTGAAGTCGAACACACCTGTTGTTCCTCATCAAATGTAGTACTTACTTAGACACTATGAAATTTCAGACAATTTCAGTTTTCTTTTTCATTTCTTTGATAGTTAGATTGCTTAGAAAAGTATCTTATCTCGACAAAACTTACGGTTTTAGGTATCATCCATGTTTGTAGCAAAAACGGTGCAGGACAAGACATAGCAAAGTGGGTTAGCGGTTTGTTCATATTTAGCAATAACAACAATGTTTAGTAGTCTTATCAAGTGTTATTGAAATATTTGCTGTATATGGAGTTAATCCAAGAGTGTAGTGTTTGTTGAACTTTAAATCAGTCCTCAAACATTTCTGCATAAAACTTTGAGTTTAAATGAAACATTGAAATGCCCCAACAGTGTAGCTAAAATGCTAACTGATTTCAGCTATGTTACAGATTTAAGAGAATGAAACATTGCTTCTAATCTAGCTGTGAGAGCTCTGCTAACATTAAAATAATTTCCATTACATTATTGAGGCAGTGGGAAATAAAAAAAAGAGGAGTGTGGGTGCAATATTTAGGCTACGTTAGCAAAAAGCTTTTTTTTTGGCACGGGTAGTCAGGATCTCAGCTCTGCATAATCCTTACACAGCTCACTTTCTCTGGGATGACCATGTGGGCATCAAATTAGATCGGTCCATAAAGACGACCCAATGGATCAATGTGCTTTCAGGGCAGGCGTGTTAAACAAAGTGCTGCGCGTGCTCTTCACAAAACCCTCGTGTGCCGTTTCTTTTGATGAATTGGCATCTGATCCACTGCGTTTCCATGGTCAAGTGCAGTAGATTGAATCTGAAATGCCTTTAATGTGGCTCATTGATGATTTCAGCTGTGACTCAGTGGCCTTTCAGACTGTGTTCACACTACTTGATTACGCAAAGCATCTCGCAAGCAGATTATTCATAACATAAAAGATTATTCATGCTTTTTTTTGGCTGCTATTATTGCTCCTGAGAATGTCTTTTAAACAGCCTTGATTACCATGGATCAATGCACTTATCTTATAAGTTTGCATAGTTTGCTTTTAATTCCCTGGGTACAAAGTCAACACAAAATGGCACCCAGAATCATCTTTTTGTGGCATGTTTGGCATGGCCACCTCTAAAACAACTTTCCTTTTCTGCTGACATCATCAAGTTTGATTTCAGCCCCATCCCTGCAGATACCTGTCATATAGGCCACATTTACACTGCAGGTCTTGATGCCCAATTGACCTGCTACATCCGATCTGTGCCACATGGGAGGAAAAAATTGGAATTGGGTCACTTGAACCATGTATTGTAAACTTTTCACAGTCACATTAGTTCCCGATAGATAAAGTCCTGTCTTACCATTTTTACCATTTCACTCAAAAATACATCACATTGTGAAGTAAAAGACTACAGAGCTAGGTACTTTCAGAGTAATTCATAGTCCTTTTGCTACAAAAGTTCTTCTCTATCATCTGCCAACCAGCCCCACATCTGGAAGTCTTTAAGACTTACTTCTCTTTGCCAACTCAAGTCACTCCCACTTTCTCCAACACACACTCCATTCCCCTCTCTGCCTCTTTTCTATTTACTTTAGTCCTTCTTTCCTGGAGCCGTTTCTGTGAACGCACATGCTTTTAACAAGGCGCCCACTGTACCAGCGTCCTATTTAAAATCCAATGAACATAAAGGTCAGGAGGTGGACTAAATGTATTGTTTTCTCTCGCTGATAGTTGCTATTGATATTCACATTGCAGTTGAGTGTGCAGTGACTGCTTAAGTGATACATGGAGAAAACATCTTCATACTTGACTCCTCAAACTCACTTCTCACTGTTGAGAACATCTGTGAACTCGACCCAGATCTGGACGTGAACTTTGTCCCTTGTCATTTATGGCTAAACAAGACTCGGGATGATCTTAGAATTTGCGGCTAAACAAGACTCAGGATGATCTTGGAATTTCTGGCACCGCTTTCGTACATTGGCTACCCTGACGAAAACATTTTAACACTAAAATATACTTTCATTTTTGAATATGAAGTCTGCAGGCTAGTGCACTTGTCTTGTGGAGGTTATTTTTATCGTTCATGGATTTAGGATGGCAGTAATAAGGAAAACACCATCTTGCATGGTCAGTGGCACTGTTTATGCATACTTCAAGCCAAAACCAAAGGCCCAGCTGTACAAAAAGCTAAAGACTTATTTACTAGTGGGCTAAAAACAGCAGTTCAAGTTCACAAACATTTTAAGGGGACATTTCAAGAGAGCTCCTTGAAACGGTTCTTTAACTTTATTATTTAGTCATTAGCATTATCTAAAACTTGTTAGTTGCCTAACTCACATGGAACCTCATAAGTGACGGAAATGGAACACACTAGATAGAGTGCAACAAAAATATAGTACTTTGTATGTGAAGTGCACTAGAGATTCGACACACAATTGATCTACAGTAGAATTTGATGTTAGCGAGTGGCTAAGCTAACAATACGATATTCTCTTGAGCATATAACACAAATATTAGATAAACCATTAATCACATTGAAGACCTCATTTCATGAGGTGTTTTTTGCATTCTGGGATTACCCTCAATTGTATCTAAGGCCCTGTTTACACCTGGTATTAAGATGCGTTTTGGTTGATCGGGTCACAAGTAGATGAGAGAGACATTCCCGTTTACACATGGAGTTTTAATCCGTCTCTTTTGTACACTTTCAAACACTTCTGTCCTGATTTCTTCGAGGGGAGGGTCTGTGGGCGGGTAAATATATGTTTTTTTATATAACACAATATACACGCAATTTACATATGAACCAAAAACGATGGAAAAAACACACAGCATCTACTTTCGTTTCTGCTCTGATTGCCACATGACGACGCTGAACGCTGAGTGTGTGTTAGAAATCAGGAATATTGAGAGCACATTGTGTTTTTCATCTTCAACCCAAAGTTTAAATCCCGCCTGGCTAGCGCTCTTCCCATAATGTTTCTGCATTAGGTCAGCAGGCGGAGAGTATGCAGTCTTTTGTGGCTGTTTGAACGCATTTGACCACATGAGCGTCTACACTATGAAAACAATCCGGACTAATGTGTTTTCAACTACCTGTGGAAGTGGTCGAAAGTGGACAAGCTCAAAACGTTTTAGACCCCGTTTACACCTGTATTTAGCGTTGCCCACTTGGGATCCAATAGACCAAAACGCATCTTAATACCAGGTGTAAACAGGGCCTAAGAGGTATCTTCTAGCACGGTTTTGCTGCCTGCCATTTCTTGAACAGCCTTTAGTGTCAAGACTGCATCTTTGATGCCTGAAAAAACTGTCTAGGTTGGCAGCTCACTAGGCTTTGGAACAGAGCATTTGAATGTCCTGTTTTCCTAGTCAAATCATATTTGCAAAAAGCTACACTAATAATGTTATCTCTTTTTAACGGTACTAGAACAGTTTGAATAAAGATAAACACTTTAACAACTAACATTTGAGGAATTGTGGCTTTTGGTGCCAAATACAAGAGCATCAATAATGCTGGCGGTGTCGGGTGTCTCTGTGTTACAATTGGAGGTTGTTTATGGAATCACAAGATTTAGTTTGGGACATAATCCTGTTGCAGTACTGGAAGATTGTTGGAAAGCAGGAGAAAAAGGCGGGTGAATAGCCAGCGGATTGAAGCCGGTTAGCACGTGGCATTGTATTTTGGCGCTCATGCCTCTGTCTGGTCCAGCTATAAACGTTCTCATAGGTCAATCCTCTGCCTGTTGCCATGACAACACTGACCCCAGACAGGAAAATTAGGGGAAGTATGGGAAAATGGCCAACAATGACACGTGCAGGAGTTTAATGTTGGGGTGAATTATCGTGAGGAGAAAATGCAGTCTTGCATTTTCCAGCAGTGGAACATTAAGAAGGGTAAAATGGAGTGATTGTGGATGAATACTCACTGCAAAGTGTCAGAAAACTCGCATTTCAGTTTTCACGTGTCGCATGCACATTTACCTGTCAGCTACTAAAATAGCTGTTGGTGACAAAAATAGCCTTCAAAGCTCTTTTTCCCACAACCTTGTGTTATATAACTTTAGGCCTATTTGTATTACATGTATTTATTTTAATGCACACATTTTTTGAATTTTAACGGCATCCTGAGATTATCAGCACATACTAAACAAACTAAATAATCAATTAATTATTCCGCAATAAACAAAGTACAGAACTGCAGATTTTATAATTATAATATGCACCACCATATGCCATGTAGATATTATAAATAGTATGTCCATATGCTTCCATCAACGATTGCATATTATAATTTATCGTTTTGGCTTATAGTGGCAACATCTGTCATGATAATCATAAATAAAATAACCCTTGTTTAAATGTTCTTTTCAAACAAGACACATTCTTTCTTTTATCCCTGTGGTTCGTTTTCTCTCTTGTTGACTGATCGCTTCACATTTGGAATGATCCAATGAAACTGTCGATCTTGTCTTGTCTTCAAATGCAGCAGGAGGGTTTATGGCTGTCGATAAGCAGCCATTTGCTATCATTACTGTAATATTTATTTGCTCTGAATGGTAGCTCTCGCAGTAAATGGAAACGTGCTTGTAGACATATGCACAGTAATGGCATTGGGTTTGAATTCTGCATCTGCCATTTTTAGTCTGTAAAGTGCAGAGTCTTAAAATATCTCCAAAATCCATTTAAACAAGATTCAGCATGCTTTTGGGTCATGTGTCTGTAATAGTTACATTATTGTTGAATGTTTATGCTTAAGATGGAGGAGCACTGCAAAGTGGATATTTGGACACTTAAGTCACATTTAAAAATGTCATAGCATTAGACAACAAACTAACAACAGATTTGTAAGTTTGTCTTATAAACCTGCATGTCATACTGTATGTTTAAAGTTTACTAAGCAATATACTTTTCTAATCTTACAGTAGCCAATGGAATCAATAATTAGAGTGAGACCTCCATTTATGTCAATAAAGTCTGAGATTGTTTTAAAAACAAAGGTAGTTGAATAAAAGTTTAATGAAGACAGAAGGTCAATATACAGGCTATAAAAGCTTAATTGCTGCTGAGAGGTTTTCTTTGAGTAATGCCTACAGTGCTTTCTTATCTCTTCAGTGCCCTCAAAAGGTTTGCTAGTCTAGTAAACCAAACAGCTCTGAGCTTTCCCACACGTGTTCAAGTCATGCCCATTTTAGATGTACACCACAACTATATCTATACTACCATCAGAAAAACAGAATTAAATTCAGAAATGATTCATTGAACCAAGCAGAAATCTTTGCTTGAGGACATTTCTTTATTTTCAGAGTAGTTTTTATGTATTTTTGTAAAACATGCCCAGGCAGGGGAAATCTACAACGTATTTTCAGTTAAATAAAATAACACAGAAATTTCTCATGCAGTAATCTACTTTAAAAATCTCTCACCCAGGTAGGAATTTACCCCACGGGCAAAAAGACGCATGAAACAACTGGCAGAGAGAGAAAGAAAATCTGCCTTCATAGTGAGTGTGTTCAGTGCCAACAGAAAACATTGACACAATATAGTTTATAAGAAATTACGCTGCCTTTACAATGTCATGAAACCCCCCTGTATAGCACTGGTCGTTCACACCTCGGATTTGAAAAAGACTCAAGAAATGGGTGTGTAAAGTGTTGAGGCCGGAAGAGGGGAGACAATAACCAATAAAACAGACCTACAACACACTTATTATACAGACAAATGAATATTAATCTGAAGGCCACACGAAATTTGGAGGTCTGTAGTTCTTGAGAAATTTGGCGACTTCTGCGCACTGTGTACCTCAGCATGCGCTGACCCCGCTCTGTGATGTTACGTGGCCTACCACTTCGTGGCTGAGTTGCTGTTGTTCCCAATTGCTTCCACTTTGTTATAATACCACTAACAGTTGACCGTGGAACATTTAGTAGTGAGGAAATTTCACAAATGGACTTCTTGCACAGGTGGCAACCTATCACGGTACCACGCTTGAATTCACTGAGCTCCTGAGAGCGACCCATTCTTTCACAAATGTTTGTAGAAGCAGTCTGCATGCCTAGGTGCTGGATTTTATACACCTGTGGCCATGGAAGTGATTGGAACACCTGAATTCAATGATTTGGAGAGGTGTCCCAATACTTTTGGCAATATAGTGTACATAGCCGACTCACCTATGTTCTTTGACTCACTATTGGCTCCTATCCCAGCCAGGGATACGGGGGGAGTACTCTGGGTTCTGGCCAAATTTCGAGCTCGGAGCCCTCCCCTCGGACAGCACGCCAAATACGCATACTCTTTATCTGATTATTTGTAAGTGTGAACTCGTGAACTGAAAGTAAAAGTTTCAGTAGAAGTAAAAGTTGTTTGCGCTGGCTGCATCCCCGCATTCTCTTTCTGTGATGTTCGGTGTGATTGCATCTGATTTGCATGAGAGACGTTGAGGCACGTTGTATCTTTGTTGTTGTGGAGGACAAACTGAATGTTCTAGATCTTTCTGTCCTGGTGGTGGCCTGGAGGAACAGCCCGTTACTGAGGACAGATTTAGCCTTATTATTGTTTAGAGATCCTGTGGTCACCCTGAGTTTGGACAGGGTTGCTGGACACAGCTCAGACATTGAGGAGGCTTGCCATAAATCGTGTAAATGCAACTTTTAGAGCTTGGTGTCCAGCTGGAAAATTTTAAAGGACACCATTGTCCTGACCCTCGATGGTTGTCAGAGGTCAGTCATATGCCAGTCACTTATCTTACATGCATTTCTAGTTATAACAAATGTAAAATTTAAACCTCTGTCCCATTTAAACTTTAAGTGCACAGAACAACAATCTTAAAATGTACCTGTTTTTGACGAAAAATATCATTAAGCAATAAGACATGAGAGTCCATATGATTTTACCCCGGTGTTTGGAAAAACACCCATACCATGGTAAAATTAGTGTAAATAAGTGGCATCTCATGGCTTGTTGTATTTGTTGGCAATTTAGAAAAATGTGTATGATAAGGGACACAAATGTTCAATAAATAAGTGTTAATAATAAATGTTTTTATTAATAAATGCAATTAAGAATTAAAATAATAGACATAATAAAAATACTTTAAAAACATAACTTTAATCTTTATAGAATCTTTATAGTTTCTGCTTATTATAAGGAAAACAAATAAATAAATAAATAAATAAATAAATGGGCATTAAATGTTGATTTGAAAATTCACATGAGACATGAGACTAGAACAGCTATGTGTGAAATTGTTTGCCGAAGAAAGTGGTCAAATATACAATTTAGTTGAGAGTATACAAAAATATTTTACCAAATGATGCCACCATCTCAATCAGAGCTGTGTAATAAGTAAAGAGTTAATGAATATATTAATAAATTAATTAGTCTCTCTTAATTCATTCTTTGTCTTCTAGTGTGAATGCCTTTGTTCTCAATTGTACATCTCAGTGTCTCTTTGTCGCTCTGCTAATTGGCTGGGGACAGACTTATGACTGGACACTTTTGTCCGTGCTTATAAAACCAAGCTGTGCTTTTGGACGTGTGCAGGAGAAAGGACATCTGTCCTTCTGCATGTAATGGGTGACATCTGCAAGTCAGGCTTAAATGGGGACAAAGCCAGCGTTATGACCCTACGTTAATTAACCAGCACTCATTAAAGCGAGTCTGAGCTATTTAGTAAATGATGAAAGTATAATGACTCTTACGCCTTTGGCTCAGTGTACGTATTACAGCACTTTGGACATCAGGAGAGTTTGTTGGGCTCAAGGGATGTGGGGTCGGTGAATTGAGTTTAAAGGTCAGAAAGAAGTCCAGAAGGCCACGGCAATTGAGAAATGTATCTATGTCTCAATTGTTCTACAGTGTTTGCCTGAACATAAACTAGCAGTTTTTTCTAAATCACATTTGAGTTTTAAAATGCACTTCACTAATGAGCTCTTTCATTAGCGTATGGTTAAAATCAAGGCTGTGTTTTACAGGACAACTTCAGAAGAATGGCCTCAACAGGTTTGGAATAGTTTGCCAGTACCTGTTGTACTAGCATCTCATAAATAACCAGCCAGGAGAGACCACACAAAGACCCTGTGGCCCCCTGTAGATCCGAAGCAAGATGGAACGTGCCGATTGCTTTTTCAGGACAATTTTGAGTCCATAAATATCTCATGCAGTACATCTTTAAGTACTTCCAAAAAACTTCTTGTCAATGAATGCAAGTGGGTTCAGATGTGGTTGATCTGGATGTTAAAGATAACAGTTTGCCTTGTTGGCTTTCCAAATCATCATAGTGTACATGATATTCGCATAATGTTATCTGTAAGATTTTTGTTACTGGAGATGATTGTTTTTATGGCCCTGTGTTTTTGTGGCCTTCACTTGCATGTGTCTGTATGGTCCACAAGACGGTATGTTGTCCCATTTGTCATTTTATGATTCAAATTGCTCCTGAACGCCCTTTTTCAAAGCTTGTACTGGTACAAACTTTAAAGTAGTCTACTACCCAACAGTCCATGTGGCATTATGTCACCAAAGCGTGGACTCCACCAAAGAGGACAGCATGAACTGAGGTTGATATTTTGGATATGACCTAAGGTGCACACACTAACAGTTAGGTTTTCTATCTAGGTCAACTAAGGATTTTTCATCCTGGTCTAGTGGAGTGAAGTTGTGCTGCCAAGCCTCAACGTCTGTCCACATTTGCATCTTGAATTCCCATTAAGCTAGATTGCAAGGTTGAAACAGATGGGAGTTAAAGGTCTACACTCTCCTGGGGTCTAGATCAAGCCTCATTAACAGTGGTTACATTTACTTTTAAGGGTCTCTAATTTGCCTTTAAAGAATCAATCAACCTTTTTAAACAACGTGTTGGTACAAAACATGTTAAGGACATCTATTTTTCAAATTTTGTTCAGTAATACTAGTTGAGGTTGGGTTTTTGTAAACTCACTGGGTGTATTCCTAGTATTCTAAGATTATTACCCTTCAAAATGAGGACAGACTTGGCTCGTCGTAGCCTAAAAGCAAGTCCAAGCCCTTCTCTCAATCATCTTTGGAAGCCCTGTTAGACCTCAGCCAGGTTCTTGCCAGGCAGAGTTGATGGAGTAACCACAAAGGGCTCATAACGTTATACTGAAACTCGTGGGAAAATGGAGAAAATCATTTTCAGAGGTTTCTTGGGAAAGATGAGGAAGGGAGAAAAAAAGAGTAGGGAAGCAGTTATTCAACAGTGAGACAAGAAAAGATTCACTGCCGCATTTCCTGTTTAAGTGCCGGGATCTTCATAAATGATGCATTTTTTTATGTCTCTGTTTATCTTACATGTGCAAATGAGCAAGTGTGGAGCCTCTTGCTTTGTGCTAACATCGTTCCAAACACACATAGCTGTAGAAATCACCTGCTTTTATGTGAGAAACCGTGCTGCCTGTGAGAAACCATGCTGTTGGATCACAGGTCTGGCACAGCCGGTCTCCTAAAATAACAGAGAAGAGGTAATTAGCACTTCCTGCTTTCCAAACTCTACAAGACTATTACATGAACCATATGGAAAGGGAAGACTGGAATATAGGCCCTGTTTAGACCTGATATAAATATCCATCTCGGGTGATCAGATCAAAAGTTGTCAGCGGAGACTTTACACCTGCTACAAACATGCATCTCATTTACTCTCACAATGGATTTTATCGAAGAGGTGGTATCTGATTTTGTGACTATGTATCACCTAAAAGGTCAGTGTTTCACTGTGCATGTAGAAAATATTTTCCAAACTTAAAGGGTTAGTTCACCCAAAAGTGAAAATTCTGTCATTAATTACTCATCCTCATGTCGTCAAACCCGTAAGACCTTCGTTCATCTTCGTAACACAAATTAAGATATTTTTTATGAAATCAGAGAGCTCTCTGACCCCTCCATAGACAGCAATTTAATAAAAACGAATAAAAATAACGACTTCAACAATTTCTTCTCCTCTGCGTTAGTCTCCTACGCAGTTTACGTTGTAAATACAGTGCAGATGCTGTTCATGTGAGCACCACGACCCATGCAGACGCAGGAGCTAGCCAATGGTGAGCCGCCGCTCTGCCGAAGAACTGCAGCTGCACTGTATTTACAATGTAAACTGAGAGGAGACTAGCACAGATGAGAAGAAATTGTTGAACAAAGTCGTTATTTTTGTTCGTTTTTTGTGCACAAAAAGTATTCTCGTTGCTTCATAAAATTAAGGTTGAACCACTGTAGTCACATCGACTATTTTAACGATCTCTTTACTACCTTTCTGGGCCTTGAAAGTGGTAATTACACTGCTGTCTATGGAGGAGTCAGAAAGCTCTCGGATTTAATTGAAAATATCTTAATTTGTGTTCCGACGATTAACAAAGGTTTTACTGGTTTGGAACGACATGAGGGTAATTAATGAAAGAATTTTCATTTTTGGGTGAACTAACCCTTTAAGTGCAGCAGAATTGACGTTAGCCAGAATTGAACAGTCCCATAAACATGCTGTCTTACTTTTACACTGCAAAACATTCCTCTAACCACACTATCAAAACATTGTAACTTTAGGGCACAACAGCTTGTTACTGGGCCAGTACCCTTAAAGACACCCTAAAGGTGCATATTAGTAACTTAGAGTAGTAATACATACCGTCTATAAACCTTTTAGGAATAATAGGGTACAAAGATGTCTATTTGAGGGTATTGCCCCAGTGAAAAGCTGTTGTACATCTAAAAGTAAAAATTTTCTGAGAGTGCATCATTTGTCTTAAATGTTATCTTAAGTCTAAGATTAGCTTTCAGGATTTGTACCATCCCCCAATTCTACAGCATCCTGCTATTAGGATACGCCAGAGCAGACTGATAATTACAGTGTCAAAGAAAGCATTAGACCAACTAGCACACAAGAAATAAAGCAGGCTAATGGCCCATGAGACTATGCCACCGTTTAGCATGCAGTCAACCTAAAGCGCAGCTTTTCATCCTATACATGTCTGCTGTTTATTTAAGAACAACAGCTAAGAAGTATAATGGCAAAGGTCATCTGGGTAGGCTGCGCTATTAGCACTATTTTGGGCCTGAACAGAGGGGAAAATGAAGACAAATTTGGAGCAGGGAGCTAGCTGTTTGCACAGACGCTAGCTGTGGTAATAAAAGAAGGATGCTAACCCTCCAATCCTATTTTAGTGTTATTTGGGTGGCTTGTATAACAGGTTGAGATGTTTGGGTAGTTTGTGTAGGCAATGCTTCATGTGGTAAGGCAATAGTAACTGTCTTATAGTCAATAAACCAAGCTAACTAAACCCATTTAGCCTACATAATAGCGCAACAATTTCAATAAAACACTCAAAAACTACTAACAAACTAACCTCACATTTCTTTTTAAAATGGTTGTTTAATATTGTAATGATCCGTCAGTCATAATAGCAGATCTTAGACTGGGAAAATATTAAACAAAATGGTTTGACCTTTTCTTTACCCCTACAATTCTGGAAACGCCTATAACATAACCATCTATGCTCCGAAAGGTCTGTAGGAAGCAAACAGGATTTTGCAAGGCAGTATGTCTTGCCTCAAGGCCTTATTTTGAGTATTTTGTGGCAAAGGCAGATGGGTAGGTTTTAGAAGGAGCAGTCTTCCCCAAATGCTTTTTCCCCCATCTGGCTTGTGTGCCTGAATGGGGTTTCTGTGGGTGGTCCCACAGGCCTCTGGGCTATAGCTTTCCAGCTCTGAGCAAACGTGAAGTAGCCTTAGCTTCAGTGTTAAGATAAATTGAGTAAATTCTCTTTAAATTGCTGCATAATTTGGAAAGTAGTCTTAAGCCAATAAACATCTGCAACCTCTAACAAGAACTTCAGTACTGCTGATTTCCGATTCATGATTCTAAGGTATTTGGCTGTATCATTGGAAAGTTGATTAACAAATAAACAACCTAATTTAAATAAATAATCTCAATTTAGAATCCTCCATGACAGTCCACAAGTTTTAAGTTCTTTCCCTCCAACTAATCGGCCAGTCTGAAAAGCAGTGCAGATTCCCCTGAGACCAGAACATGTTTCCTTCCGTTCTGTCTTCTGTCCGAGAACGGGGGTGTGGTGACACGGTGGTATTTGAATGAGCACGTCTGTGTTTACCCTAGTGTGTTTGTTTGTGATGGTCAGGAATGACGAGACTATTTGGCATTTAGGAATGTCACAATAAGAGCCACTCCAAGAGGCACCTGTAGCAATGGCAGCTGGATCCACACAATGGTGAGACTGTGGAATTCTGAAACAGGTGTATCCAAGACAAATATGACAGACATTTATTGGCATGCATGATATGTTTGCAGTGCCTGTCCAGTGCAAGTTTTGCAATAGCAGCATGCTCTTTTGCAAAAGCAGGCATGATCAGTGTGGCACCTGAACAATGTTCAGGAAGACAGAAGGCCCACCTATGGAGATAGAAGTCATTGTTTTTAATGTAGGATGCCAAACCAGAATTAGCATTATAAAACCCACGATAATCAGAATTTGTCTCAGTATGTCAGAATAGGTGCCAGCCAAATTTTGTGGCAGGTGGCTTTTTAGAAATACTGGATTCAATTTTCATAGGGAAGTCTTAAACTAGCACCTAAATTTACTCCAAGGTTTTAGAGACTTTCTTGGCTTTAAGGATGGATGCTTTGATTAATGTGTTTCTGGAGACTGTGGTGTTGTCCACCTGCATCACCCTGAGTTGGAGATGTGTAGTGGGGTGGGTGGGAGTTTGGGAGAGAGGCTGATGGGAGCTCACAGGGAGATCAAGAATTAGGGGAGGAAGGGGGAGGGTACATAAGGGAGCAGAAACCCCCTAGGAAACCGAGCAGAGGGGGAGGGTTGGGCCAGGGTTTGAGAGTCAGATCTGTTGAAGAACAGATTTCTCTTATTAGCCCTGTCCAGGTTCTTCTGCACCACCAGGTTACCAGTCAGTTTCTTTCCACTTTATAGTTTATTCATATTGTTCTTCTGAACCTGCTTGCTTGTTTATCAGTTGCTCTTCCTCTTTAGTTCCGTCTGGACTTGCTTTGGTTGTTCCATTCAATGAAGACTGTCTTTTTCTTGTTTAGCAGGTCCTTCTGGTTCTTTGTGATCCGTTGCCTTTTCTTGAGAAAACATAGTCTTGCAAAAAAGTAATTGAGTCCCTCAAAGTCCACACCACATGACTAAACATGTCCCAATATGTCTTTCAATGCAACCCAAGAATCCACCCCATTATCCAGTTTCTCACAGTTCAGATGTTTGCAGGCAGGCACCGGATGACTGGTTTGTATGTTTGGATTATCTACCAAGTTGCGGTTTAGTCTGTTCATGAATGGCAAAGAGTTTTATGCATTTTGACATTGGTATACAACAGGTCTGGGTCTTGTTTTCTCTGATCGTGCAAGCCACAAACTAAAAGAAAGTTGTTAGGGTGGAGAACGGTGAAAGTTTCAAACCCCAAAGATGGCAATGAGTGTGTTTGAATGATTTGTGGTGTTTACACAAACCACACTATTGCCTCTGTAGCAGGTCCACTCCCTATTTTTTGTCATTCTCTCTCAAGCTTCTGGCTGCTCACAGAAATTGATGTCCACGCAGCACAACCGCAAAGTTGGGAGTCTCAGCTCTTTGCCAGGTTTCTTTAAAGCACATGGAACTACATTTTAATTCTCAATAGTTCCAAGTCAGCAGTATGGGCCTATAATGACATTGATAGTGATCAGGTATGGTCTGTATTTTGTCTGGGTGTTCTGTAACCAAATGGCAACTACCCTTCATTTGCGTCAGCATGTCAGCTGTACCTTCAACATGGGTGTGTGTATATACAAAGAACGCAGGTTAAGCAGCTGTTGTTTCTTATGCTAGGATATCTACCATTATAGTACCTTATTATTTTACATGTTTATTGTTAAATTATGTTTGCATAGCATTGCAGCACGTAAACTCTTGCATAAATAAAACGCAATGAGGTAAGGTAATTGAAGACATATTAGGATTCAATTTTCAGCTTCAAATAACAAACATTCTGAACCAAGATTTTTGCTATGTGAGTGTTCGGAGTTGAAACAATGATATCTTTATGAATGACATGTTTGGCTGAACTACCACAAAGAAACTTTGTTTCACTACATGCAACGGGGGCTGCTTTTCGTGCTAAAGGCTACACTGGAGAAAGAGAATGTTTGACTCATTTAGGTGTGAAGGTCAGAGGTCAGAGGCTTAGGGTGTCGGGATGATTTTTCACATCTGTGAGTTTCTGTCCCCTCAGGCCTAAAGAATCAAGATACACCCTCCTGTCATGGGTGTGGGGGATTCTGCTGTATTTTTAACTGTATTTTTTTAATGGAAACCCCCTTTAATGAGCAGTACTTGTTGTATGAAAAGTATGGTCTGTTAATATTTTACTTTTTTTGGTTTACTTTTCTCTCGAGAAGAGATCCAGTTACTCATTATTAATTATAAAATAAATATTTCAATTACTTTTGCTGGAAATTGAATAAATAGACTTAAAGCAGAGTGGTGCTCATACTGGGGTGAACATAACTTTTGTAATTACAGGCAGTATATTAAATGCAGTGTAATTGGTTTGAATATCACTGACTTTGTGCCAGGAAAGTGAGGTTTGGGTCTTTCCTTATATGAACCAGGTTTCCACTATAAAATGGTGGACAACCATTACAAGATCTGCCTGTGTCTTACTAGTAATTTATATTGTAATATTTAAGATCTTAGGAGGTCCTTTTTTGTTAAAAGGGGATTTTTCCCAGAACATATTCCTGTAACTGCATGTTTTTATATGTAAGAAAACAGATTGATACCTAGATTTTTTATTTTCTGTGCTTCTCCCGTTGAATGCTTTTTAAAAATAATGCCTGTTGACTCGCCATGTCAAAGCATGACCTTTGAGTTCATCTGTGACACTGAAATAACAAAACAGACATATTCAATTACCTGTAGTTTAAACATTATGCAAACTTTAAATATACAGTATGCTGTGTTTTCATAAATGACACTAAAGGGCCCCTTAAAGAAATCATATTCCTACTGAAACAGTCATCTCGTCAGCAAATGTGTTACTCCATAGATGTTCTTGTTTAATGAAGTGGCAGGCCTTGAAACCTGACATCTGAAGGAAGACATATAGAGGGAGTAAGCGTGTGTGAGGCAAAGAGGGGAAAATAAAATCAACATTTGACACTATGCTATATTTCCATTCATCCATGCTGACGTTCCGAGTCCATCAGATTTGCCATTGCTCCATCGCTCAGAGGCTGAACAGCAGGCCCATTGTGTTAGGTCTCTATTAATAGGGAAGTTGTGTTTCAGAGGTGACTACAGCACAGCTCTTAAACTGTTGCTTTACATCTAATGGGTAAAGGGAGAAATCAGTGAGGCAAGTGTCACCATTGCTGTCCCTTTTGTAACTGGTTCTACTCAGATAGTCTTGTCACTTGAAGGCCAGGGCAGTGAGGTTTACGCACACAGCACTTACTAGCTGGCCTCTGTTACACTCACACCTCTAAACCTCACTCCCATCAGGGTCACGGCACCAATATTACTGGTTCTACTCACCCCGCTCAGATCGGGATTTGAACCAGTGTCACCGGCATGGGAGTTGGGTGCAATCGCTAGTGTGCTTCTTGAGGCCAGGGCAGTGAGGTTTACTCGCACAGCTCTTACTATTTGGCCTCCATTACACTCACACCCCTAAACCTCACTCCCATCAGGGTCACGGCACCAATATTACTGGTCCTACTCACACCGTTCCGATCAGGATTTGAACCAGTGTCACCTGCATGGGAGGTGGGCGCAATCGCTAGTGTGCTTCTTGAGGCCAAAGGGGTGAGGTTTACTCGCACAGCTCTTACTATTTGGCCTCCATTACACTTACACCCTTAAACCTCACTCCCATCAGGGTCACGGCACCAATATTACTGCTCTTTCTCACACCGTTTTGAGTTGGATTCAAACCAGTTTCATCTGCATGGGAGGCGGGCGCAATCGCTAGTGCGCTTCAAGGCCAAGGGGGTGAGGTTACTAGCTGGCCTCCGTTACTCTCTTAATGGTTTGAACAGACTGCTGACAATTAATATTAAACTTTGCGTAATATTGAAGGTGGGACCCAAGTCGTATCTAAAGACCAGAATTTTATAGAAATCTGAGGGCCTTTGAAAAAAAAACCTGTGGTCGAATGTTTTTCACAGGCAAGCACCACGCATATTTTATTCAGAAAAAAAAAAATATTTGAACAAGATGTGGAGTAAAATCTATTACCTGTAACATGAGAACAATGAAGTAATTTGTGGCAATTTCTTGTAAACATGAAAAGAAACCACTGGCTCCACAGTTGGAATGAATTCATAAAGCCAGATCTACATGAGGAATGAAGCCATATTGTAATAAATTTTAATATTTGTTCAGCTTATGATGGTAGATCTTTTAAAGCAAAGTCAGAGGATCATGGAAAGAGATCCCCTAATCTCAACAAAACTACAAATCCTCCTGGGAACTACTGCATATTGTCTGCTCCATCATTTTGGATATCCATGTAGCATGTTTTTTCCCTTAGGGTTTTTGTTTTTATTATTTGTTTATCTTTAGAGAAACACATCTGCTTGACTGACTAGATCAGTGTCACACGGCTGCTGAAAAGATTCCAAGCGTTTCTAAAAGCTCTCCTGAGGTGTGATGGGACGCAGGGCAGTCAGTCTTCCTCGCTGTGATTAATTAGCCTGGCAAGCGCGTGTGAAGTGATCAGTGCCTGCCGATGTGGACTCTAATGATACAACCCAGAACACTCAGATGCAGATAAGACTCAATCTGAACTAGACACATGCTTAGTTATTTTTGCCTACTGTATAAATGACCAACCAGTCACACAGCTGACCACCCTCGCAGTTGCTATAGCTAGCCTGTTAGGCTTTAAATATCATCAAACATCCATATTAATCAATATGCTTACTTCTATGTGTAAGCATATTTGCCATTTTTTTTACTTATTTTGAATAAACATTTGTTATAATTTTTTGTTATAATTTAATTTAATGTCATTTTTAAAACAACTTTATAGTCAAATTTACAAGGATGTTTTATCTAGTTTCTGTGTTTTCGTATCTGTTAGCTATTAGCTTGTATTTCTTAGCCACATTTTCTGCCACGTTTCTCTGATTCAGGTCAGGTCAATGTCAGGTCAATGCGTTAAATGCTGTAGCGGAATATCAAACCTGTGAAACGGCAACATTGTCTTCATATACATCAATATTGACTTATTTTGTATAAATTATGAATAATTTATATAGCACCACTAGCTATGTTTCCATCCAAAGTTGTTTACTTATTACTTATGCGCAAAATGTAAATATCGCTTAAAACATTTGCGAATAAAACAGTGTTTTCATCCCATGTGTTCAAGAGAACAAAGTCATTACATCCTGGAAAATTGACACAAAGTATCTGTAGTAAATTTTTTCCAATATCATAAATGACTTGCGTCTCAAAGCATGCAGACGAAACGCAATACACACTGTCATGTTATCTTGCATGTTTGGGAACACAATCATGTGAGACGCTTCTGGGAGGGAATTAAACCAAATAGTTTTGATGACAGACTTTGGCTCAGGCATTTCAGAACGACCAAACCAACATTTGAGATGCTGTGCGATGAAGCTGATCCGCTGGTTAGTTCAGTTATCCAATCACATTCACTGTTGAGGCATAGTCACATGAGTTTTTTGTTGAGCATCGAGGAATTTATTTAGATAATGTGTTTCCATTGTAGTTTATGTGCATGTCTTCTTATCAGATAAAAAAATGTATGCGCCTCAATTGAGAATGTATGTGTATCTTGGCATTTCCATCCAGCGTTTTTTTTCATGCGATATTCCAAAATGTGCATAAAAATGGGTGGATAGAAACATTTTCTCTCAATATTTCTTCATATTTAGGTTTATATAGCTTCTGTTTTTAGCTGTGTGTTAACTACTTTTGTATTCTACTGCTCTCTTTTGTGGTGAAAGTTATTAAATATCGTCACTAAATGAATTACAGCAATATGGCTTCTATATAAGTCATTCACTCGTATTAATTTGTATATATTCAGCGTTTGTTTCAAGACTAAGTCATATTTAGTATTTTGTATTGTAATTGTTGTTAGAATCAAACGTAATACTGGTGACATTTACTGAATTTTTTATATTTACGTCAAATATACTTTACTACCGTCTTCATTGTTAGCTTATCTGTTAGCTACTGTTTTGTGACAGATATCAGGTCATTTTAACATATTAATACAATTACTAAATGGATTAAAGACCCCTGACCTCCTGAACAGCTGTTTTTAGGTGCGGTTAACGTTAGCCATGTGCCAAAATTTACGGTCGACATCTGGATTCAGCAGTTCCATTGTTTCTGTATGTGTGGGCAGCACGGGCCAAAAACAGGTTACACGTATTGCAACATTTGTGGCTTTTTTATTATGTGTTTTAATCTTCAATGACTATCATCACAAAGGCCATTTTATTTCAGCCGGAAATGACTAAAGTGCTGACCAAGGCTGTTATGAAAGAAGAGCTTGTTTTTGAAGCAGGTGGCCTCTGTTGAATGGGAAAGGCCACTTAGACATCAGAGAATCAGGCCTATGGGCCCATAAAGGGAGAGACCTCGGCATTTAACATACTCGGATACACACACAGGAACAACCGACACGCGTTAGACCAAACACATCTATATTTCCAGACCAATTAACCATCAGGAATGCTCTCTATACTGACACCGCTGCTGTTACTGAGAGAGTGGAATGGGCTTCTTCAAGAAAAAAAGACTTGAACAAGAATTTCAGTAAATACACCCAAATAAAGAGGTTTGTTGGTCTAGTTCCTGGTGTGAGGAAACTCTAAAATTGATTTTCACCTAAGTTATAGTGAAATAGCATCTCTCTCTCTCTTTCTGTCTCTGTCTGGTCACACTCTTCTCCCAGAAGTGATGATCTAAGGCAAACGAGGGAAGGAGATTCTTTGTGCATGAGTGTGTGTTGGGATGGGCTGTGGGAAAGGCAGGCGGTTGTTCAGACGAGGCGTGTACTCATGGGAGATTTCTCGCTTGTACTGCCAGTTTCTAAACTTACAGAAGCTCGACTAGCCGTGCTCTCATGGTGCAAGAGCGAAAATTATGTGTGAAGTGCTAAGAATACTTGGAAATAGAGTAGATCGGATGCTTACCTAATGTCAATCATTAATAGCACAAAATATTGAGTAAACATTAGTGTGACACCCAATCTGTATGGTGCGATTTCCTCTTTAAGCTACACTTGGAGAACTCTTACATATATGAATGTGTATGTTTGACTGACAGCAGAAAATGAATGCTCAATGCTTTTTTGACTTACAGTACTTTGGTTTCCTTTCCAAAAAAATATACAGTGGAACATTTTATTTTCATATTATCACAGTACCATGGTACTGCCACAGTACTTTTTTTGTAACACTAAATCTAACTTGTCTAAAAATCCTGTTCCCATGTATGCTATACTCAACCGTATTAAAACATGAAATGTTAATATGTTATGCCTGGCTCTAAAACTATATATATATTTTTTTTTTTTTCGCTTTTCTAAGATAATTTGAAATATATATTAGAAACATTACTTTGCTATTTAAGTATAGTCACCTTTATTTCTATAGCACTTTATACAATAAAGATTGTTTTAAAACAGGAAAATGATTCAATGTTGCAAACAGAATTCAGTCCTCCTGTAAAGCAGCTCTAAAAAGACGATAGTAAAACTGTCATTATTCAGTTAAAATTTGTTCAGTGTTGATTCAGTTCGGTTTAATAACTGTGCAAAGCAGGGCTGGACTGAGGATAAAATTTGGCCCTGGACAAAACCAACCATCCGGCCCATGAGTTCAAACGTGAATGTTTTGCTGGGGTTAGGGCCTTAAATTGGAGTAAATACTTTCAGAAATAAAATAGGACAGAAACAAATAATGATATATATATATTATTGAATCTACTGCAAATACAGTAATATTGAATCAAATTTAATTTGTCACATAGAAATGAACTTGACAGTAAAGCACTGATTTTGAGCTAGTATGCCGTAGAGTAGATTTACTGCTCACCCTAATGCCATTCCAAACCTGTATGACTTTCTTTCTGAGAAATGCATGTTGTTGTGTGTTTTTTTTTTAAATTTTTAATAGAAGTCAAGGGTAACCAACCAATAGGGATGGGCGATACCGCTTATTTTGTTTTCAATACGATACCGATACTTTCAAGGCCAGTATCGCCGATATCGATACGATACTTCTAAACTGAACTTTTAAACTACGGTCAGTGTACGGGGACTGTCAGTGACCCATAAAATGCAACCTTTTTATTCTGATAGTGTATGATTTTTATTAACATTAGTTACAGAATAGAACATGATCAATATGAACGTTTAACAATAAATTTAAATAAGTGTAATTGCACAAACTATGTAGGCTACAATTTCTATTTGTTTATTGTGAAATAATTGTCTTCTGATGAGCATTGTTCTGGGCTGAGTTTCCAAAAGCATGGTTTCTTATGATAGTTTTGGGAAATGCAGCCCTGTTTGAATACAGAGTCATCAGTGAGTGAATGCTCTCTCTGTGATTGATTGGTTCTGTCTTGCAGCATTTGCGTGTGTACTGTGTTCAGATCATGGTTCAGACGAGCAGGAAAATAGTTCTATACAACACAATTATTCTGTAACATAGGTTATTTGTATTGTATGCATAAAATAATCTTTTTTAATAAACAAAAAAAAAACGATAGTATCGATATTTTTATTTGAGTATCGGTACTTTTCGATGCTTACATCAGTATCGATATATCGATACTTCATGTCGATACACCCATCCCTAGTTACCAACATTCTTCAAAATATCTTCTTTTGTGTCTAACAGAAGAGATAAAGACATACAGGTTTGGAATGACATAAGGGAGAGTAAATGATGATATTTTGGGGTGATCTATGCCTTTAACCACAGTGACATGGGTAAAGAGTTAACTCCTAATTTATGTAAGATAGTGATATTTATATTTCATCGAGCTCTAATTGAATTAACATTTACTTCCATTAAGATTCATTAGAACGATTAAAAAGTTAAATTAGTATGATCATGGTAGTCACATATAAAACCATGCTTCTCGTTACCATGGATATGGTTTCTAAAATAAATAAATAATTATAACTATAGAATTTGTAATAAAAAAAAATTGTGTAAACGAGTACAAACTACGTAAACAATAACAGCAACATTTTTAATAAATGCATTTCTGCCTAAACACCATATTTCTACAGTGTTCGTAGCTGCAAGGTAAATTATAATCAGGGCGCTGGCTTGAAAATTTAACTTGTCGTGCTTTAGAGTTTGCTTTGCTTTTGTGTGCGGCTTGCGGCTGCACGATTTAGGCAGCGCCATTTCTTCACACATCTGGAGTATTTGCCTTTTGCAGTTACACATGCGCTGCATTTTAAAAACAGAACCTAATATAGTGAAGGGGGAGATCTCCCTTGCTTCACCAATCGGCCCACTACTCGATCAGCCCACCGGTATAGTCCCGGTGCTCCCTTTGGCCAGTACATGCCTGATGTACATCAATTATGAAATTAGTTCATTTAATCTATAAAGCCGCTCTGTGGAAAACAGTGATGTCATCGTCCAGTTCAGTTCCCATCAAATAGTGTCAGTGCAGTCAACTTAATAATATTGCCAAATTTTAAGTGTCCCCAGCTAAGCAAGCTAAAAGGTGACATTGGCACACAAAAAAAAAAAAAAAAAAAACTCCATTGCCGACAGAAATGGAGAAAAAAAAAAAACCTTGGGAGAAGCCAGGCTCTGTCTATTAGCCTCTGGCCAAACTAAAATTCTATAAACCATTTCAGAAAGAATATTCTAAAATTAAAGTTTAAACTTTTTTTAAAGACAGTTTTCACAATATTCATTTGTGCTTTTTTAACTAGACACCAGCACCTTCTGATGAAACCTATAAATGGAAATACATCATAGGCTTGTCAAATGACGCCCTTTATGACCCTTGTGAGTAACCGGTAACCGGATTGCAGTGCTGCAGTAGAGAGTGTGTTCAGTGTAGTTGCAGGCATGTGTGCTTATTGTAAAGCCGATTCCATTGTAAGGAACGGCCAGCATCAGCAAATACTCCAGGCTTTGTCCTGCCCTATATACAGAGATCCAGACTCACAAACAGGCGCTTTTACCCACTGCAGCTGGACAAATTTGTTGTGGGCTGTATTTTCATGGAGGGTTTTAGAATACCATTTGATGAAACCTAAAGCTTCTCATAAACAGTGGTTTCTCATGCCGCATCCAGCCACATCTTATGTTTGTGGACAGATATGTGCATGCATCTGAATAAGTGCATAGTCATATAAAGCATGCTATCTGATCCATGATGTAACAATCGTCATAAAGAAATTGGAGCCACAAAACAATCCTGAAATGGGAAGTCCAGTAATCATTTAGTCACATGTGCGTTCTCTCTGAGTTCCCTGAAATCCTGGCCCACAATTAATTGGACAGTCATGGAGAACTAACCAAGCAATATATTTTTATACCTAGCCATATGTTTTATATTTACAGTCATGTACCACAGGAGAGGAAATCAGGCCCTCTTGAAATCTCTGCATCCTGTCAGACGTATTTAGTGGTGCGTGCTGTAGCAAATATCACTATCACTTACACTCTTTTCTCTTATTCTTAGTATTCTTCCATCCAAAACTTTGGTGCATCCGCGTAGATGGATAAAACTTTCTAGTGTGCATATGTCAATCGCCTGTGCTCACACATGCTATCAAATTTTTTAAAGGCTTTGTTTTCAGCTGTATGCTAAGCTTTCCTGTCAAAGTATGTTTAGTATATTTTGGCTTTACTATAAAACTGCCTTGTAACCACTTTAGCAAGTAAACTTTAGCAAACATAGCAGCCAACAGAACACAGAATCAACCACCTAGAAACACCCTTACAACTAGATATAACACCATAGAAACCACCTTAGCTACACCGTGAAACCCCTCAGAAGCCTTTAGCATTTAGTTTTGCTAAGGTGGTATGGTTGGAAGTGTAAAAAACTTTATTTCCCTCTATGTGATCTGATATCATGTCACATTTAAGAGTGTTGTTGGTACTCAGCCACCCTGAAGTTGTAAATGTACCGTAATAAACGTAAATCACAGACACCATTATGAGGGTGTTTACTGTAAACAAACATTTAGCTTTGTCTACTGGAATTTATGATCCCTGTGTTTGTAAGTAGTCTGAGGAGTCATTCCCATAGTGCTTTACTGTTACCACACTGTGGTATTATAAAGAGGCTGTATTCATGAAACCTGGAGCCACCCTCATCTGTAAATGTCTTGAATCTTTGGCAGAACCACAAACCATTGGCATATCTCGAATCTGGCCCTGTGGGTAGTATGGAAAGGCACTTATCAGCATTCTGGATGGATCCTTTAAGTGCCTTTAAAGTACAAGTTATGCTCATTCGACTGCATTTATGGTGTATTGATTACTTGCCACAATAAATTATTTCAAATTTGTTTAAAAAGGCACCTACAATGGAAGTAAATAGGACACATTTTTGGAGGATTTAACAGCAGAAAAGCACTTAACATTTATTCTTCTTTTAAAACTTGTGTATTATTTGAGCTTTTAGGGTTTACGGTGTTATGTTCTCAAGACAACAAAATTGCATAGAACTGGATAGAACTTTACTCAGAAAAGTTTGGTAAGCAACTGTTTTTATTAACAAGCATATTGTTTGACTTTTGGCTATATTACTAAAACAGTCGCTTTGTCCGAATATGCCAACTTCCTTACTATATAGTACACGAAAAACAGTATACCAAAATAATATGCATAGTGCAAATGCCAAATGCATAGTGTTCAAAAACCAGTGGGCAAAAATTACCCCGATGACCTACTACTTCCACCAAGATTCGATGGACACTTTATAATCCCATACCTATTCATACAGTATGCGGTTTTGAACACAGGCAGCATTTTACAGGGTTTCCGTGGGTCTTAAAAAAGTCTTAATTTGACCTTCCACAATTTAAGGTCTTAAAAAAAATTCTTAAATTGGATCAGAAAGTCTTAAATCCAATATCATGGCATTAAATTAGGGCCCTATGATTACTGCGATGCAGAAAACATGGACGGAATTGCAGAATCCATTCATAAAAATGGAATTTACTGTATAATGCACACAATTTGTCAAATTTGGATGAATAAATCAAAAGTAGGTCAGTACAATTAAAGGGACAGTTCGCCCAAAAATCTAATTATGTCATCATTTACTCACCGTCAAGTTGTTCCAAACCAGTAAGACTTTTGTTCATCATATAAAACGATTGAGTCTCTTCAGAAAATTTTGAATAAACCGCTTGATTCATATGGATTATTTTTTGGATCACTTTATAAGCTTTTTGAAGCGTCAAAGTGGTAGTGGACTGTCAATGGAGGGACAGAAATATCTCAGATTTCATTACAAAATATCTTAATTTGTGTTCCGAAGATGAATAAAAGTCAGTAAAACTTAATTTAACCATTAAAGCGGAGTCCAGAAAAATGAAAAACTATAAAACAAAAAAATAAATAGAACACATATAATTGCAAAATTAAATTGCATGCACTGCAAAAAATGTTCCTCGGGTTTTTTGTTTCCCAGTACAAATTCAAAACATCCTTAAATCAAGATACATTTACATGACATGCAAAATGAAGAAATTAGGTCTTGTTTTCTGAGAAAATTAAGTGAGTTTATGCGTAAAACAAGAGCAAATATCTGTCATTGGGTATGAAAATTACTTGCATTGGAATTAAGTTAATTTTTATGAACACTTTGTCAGATATTTGTTATTGTTTTAATTATAAAATCATACAAGATTTTCCAAGATTTCTTCTCAAACTTTAAGCTATTTTTTGTAAAATGAATAAAAAAGTTATGGAGATCTGCTGTAAATTGTATTCTCAAACTTTGAAGTGTCACTAAAATAACTCATTGTGTGCTTAGACATTTACATTTAGAGAACATATATAATTTCCTTCAGTTTATTCCTTAATTTTTCTTTAATTGGTCTTAAAAAGGTCTTAAATTTACCTTCATAAAACCTACAGAAACCCTGATTAATGATAAATGATTTGCCCCATTCACTTCCATTGCAACAGCCTCACTGTAAAGGAAAGGATGGATGAGTAGAAATTAATGTTTGTTTGTTATGCCACAAATCTTGTCAATTGAGCTTAACTTGTACTCAACCCAGAATATTCATTTAAAGTTCACAGATGGGATTGAGATCCGTCTTTCCTGTGAAGCTCCATTCATAAATCAGAAACAGGACCAACAATATTGCTTTGTTTTTGCTTCTCTGGTAGGGTTCCTTGCTTGTTTCCTTTTCCTTGGCAGGACTCTCACCCCTGAAGGCCAAAGCAAAGCTTTGTCCAGAACTACAAAGAACCAGTGAGAAACGTAACTGCACAAGTTTCCCCTTCCTTGATCGCTCTGTTTTTCCTGATCTGTCCATGTGGACAGGATGTCACTACTGGAGACAACTCAACTAAATCAACCAATGATGGCTCAGAAAAACACAAATTTAAAGAAGGTTATGACTGTCTCATAAACCAAACTCTGACTCACTAAGTCCAAAACATCCCAAGACTGGAAATAAAAAGAGGTTGAAGGAGCTGAGCAGATCGTTTCATGTTATGTAACTAACAGTTTTTCATCTGCCATAAGTCATTGCTTTAATAAAACCATCCTGATCTTATGCAATAGTTTAACTGGGCAGGTGATCAGATAAAGTGTGATAAAGTGCTGCATTGCTCTGAGAACCTTGAGTTGACTCATTCCAGTCAGATTATACTGGGAAAACCCCATTAACTCATCAACACTGAACCACCAGGTTGTTCTAGAAAACCTCACTGTGTCTGCAAGAGGAAGATGTTTACAGAGGAAGTGACTGTCCTGACCTTGTGCAACCTTTGTTATCTAAGACAACACCTTGGAGACAAAAAGACAGTTCTAGTCAGCGTTGGTTTTCATTCTCGTGATTTATGATCAAATGTTGAGATTTATTAGTAATGCTGTTTGGATTTAAGTGTTTCACAATCCCAGACTCTACTGATGTTGCTAATTCTTGCATTTGTTTTTGTGTTCCTCCCTGAAACCTTACAATTAGTTTGTTTGTAATTGAAATGTGTGGTTTTCAAGGTTATGGATCATAATGCCACCTTCGTTTTTCTAATCTCACTTGCTGTTTTGAAAGTGGTAAATACTGCAAAATCTGGAAAATCCGGAAAAAACATGGCAAGATCCATGTTTAAATTTAAATTTAGTTTAATTATAAACGACAATTTATTTTATTTTGTGTCAAGGAGATTTATTTTCAGGGGCTTCATTTATAAAACGTGCATATGCACATATTTGAGTGTGTGTACGCTAAAATCCACGGCAACGTCCATATTTATAAGAACAGTCATTGACGTAGAAAAGTGCTTAGCGCCACATTTTCCTTGTGGCAGAGTGTCAGAGAACTGCTGGAATTTGGAAATTCTCAAGTAAAGCATTTGGACATTGACTGGTGCTCTTTTATATGTTAATGACATTAATTAGGCGGCGTTTACAAAGTGAAGATCTGAAGAGAATCACATCTCGAAGAGTGGCGTGTTTTGTGCTACGTTCATTCTCTGAATCACATGTACACACATTAGCGAAATTATCGTAAGATCAAATGTAGGACGATTTCTATGCAACATTTTATAATTGAAGCCCCAGATTGCTCAAATTCCTATTACAATAAATGAGTTTTGCCTGAAAGATTACACCAAGCAACCGCATTTTAAGTGTCATTTACATTTACAATTTGTCTTGATTCGTTTCCTTTCTTTGTATTCTAGGCGTTCTGTCCCTTCCGGCTCATTTCAGTCCGTACACAGAGGGATGTCAGACGGGATTGGAGAGCAGGGAGGATGCATACGCTGAACTGGAGCTGCGGACACTCGAGCAGGCCTTACTGGCCACATGTGTGGGCAGCATCTCCGAACTGAGTGAGTCTCTTGACTTCCTTCCTGTCTGCTATGTCTGATACTCTTGGTTTTATCTGTTTCTCTTGCTCTCTCCTGTCCATTATGAAACATACTGAATCATTTACAACTAAGAAAGGTCACATTTAAGCTATAGCTTATGAGAAGGTTATACACGCTGGAGTTTCAGTATGACTCTTATTGCAAATGTAATGTTAAATTGCTTTTTATATTTGGAGAACTATATTTGTATTGGAGTGATAATAGTGCAAAATTATAGTGCATCAAGTAAAATAAACAGAAAAATTGCAAATGGAATAAAAATATATATTATGAATATATGCATATTATAATTATATGCATAAAGAATACATGAAAATAAAGGGAAAATATATTTTTTAAATTAATCATTTGAAAAAAATATTGTATTTTGCATTTTTTATATACTTATGTATTTATATGCATATTATTTTACATATGTATCAAATTATATATAAACAGATTATATATGTGCAAAATAGTATATAAGGGTCTATGACGTGACGCCTACATTTTCTGTCTGGTTGAATTTTTTTCAGTTAAAAACATGTTTAAATGCATAAAAAGATACCATATATATGTAGTACCTCTCCCATGTATGTACTCATTTTAACTTTTCAAAAACCATTAGTTATTTGTAATTTTTCTGTTAATTAAAGTGTCAAAATATCATGTGGTGCGACCGTCTGGCCATAACTGATGTTTTAGAAACATCTTCGAAATTACTTTATTATTTTCTGCACTATTTGGCATGAATTCTGAAGTGTTTTGTAATCCTGCACAAAATTGCAAAGCATTTGTATTTATATTTCCATATACAACCACTCATCGTGGTGTGATTAACAATAGCAATAATTGTATTAAATTAAAAATAAAATATTAGTATAAATAATACTTATTTCTGTGGCTGAAATGTGAATCACTGATACAGTATGCTTAAGTGAAGGGTATTTTTGAAAACATTTTTATCAGTTTTATGCGATTTACAGGGAAAAAATTATGTTAACTATATTAAGGAAGGCAACTGAAATAACAGAACAAAGATCATTATTTGAAAAAAAAAATCTAAAGAAATCTAAACACTTTAATTACTGAGAAATTATAAGAAATAATGTTAAGAATGTTAAGGAAATTAATTAATTTTAAGATAAATCACGGTCGCACCACATGAGATTTTTTTAAGGCAAATTCAACTAGATGAAAAAACACTAAAATCACTTAATTTAAAATTTAAATCTGAATTTAGGTGTACACAACATTCTTGTTTGAACAACTGCAATGGATATTATGGTCCCACTTTATATTAGGTGGCCTTAACTACTATGTACATCAAAAAATAAGTACAATGTACTTATTGTGTTCATATTGTATTGCAGAACACTTTTGCTGATATTGAGGTGGGATACGGGTAAAGTTAGGGACAGGTGTGGTGGTATGGGTAAGTTTAAGGGTAGGATTAGGTGTAAGGGAAGTGTCAACAGTGTAATTGTAAATGTAACTACAGAAATTAATTACAGATGTAATTACATGCAGGTAATTTTTCAAATGTAAATACAATGTAAAAACATGTATGTACACAATAAATGCATTGAATCAAATGAATTTAAATGTTAGTACATAGTAGTTAAGGCCACCTAATATAAAGTGGGTCCGATATTATTGTATTTCGTATTTTAAAATTGGCATGTCAAAAATCCTTATACGTCATTGACCCATAAATAAAATTATATTAAATTATAAAAGTATATAAAATGAAAAAATCCTTGTCTCTACCTGTCATAGTGCTTGCATTGACACTCAACAGAGTAAAGGTTGTAGCAAGTATCATATAGAGGCACAATTGCTTGGTGTTATCCCTGCAAACACAACATGGAAAAGGAGATAATGTGGACGCTGTTTATCTTTCTGGCCTGATTAGCCTATTATTTTATGCTCTGGATAAACACGCCATGTTGTTTCCAAAGAGCAGGCATGTTTGCTTTCTAAACAGAATGTTCTGTGACAGAAATAAAGAAAAAACTGACAAAAAGAGGCTGGAAGTCAACTGAAAGTCTTTTGGTGCCTTAAGTGTCTTGTGTATCTGTTATTCTAGTTAATTCCTGCAGGATGCTATGGCGTTAATAGACACTCCTATATAGATTCAGTGAATATGAAACGCTTTATGCTTTTTCTCTCCTCTGACTTCATGATGCCTGACTCATCTGCACTGAAATGAAGCATGTCTGTCTCAACACGGTTCTCTTGATAAAAGCAACATCTGGTTTGGCATTTATTGTTTGGTCTGGATTTTATACAAGTGGAAAGCTGAACAAATGTAAAGTACAAAGATTACAGTACCTTATTCAGCAGAGTCTGACTGTCGGTTCATTGTGCAGTTTTTCGGTTCCCTCCTCACACAAGTTTACATTTGAAAATGGGATATTTCCCCTGCAGTGAAGGAGTTCTTTGTTGGCATGGGCTGTCTTTCTCTAAACTGTTTTACCTGTGTTTACCCATCATGCCACAGGCCCAGCGGTGGCAGGGTTGGCGGCTTACTGATGGAAGGCACGAATTTCCTACTGCAAAAGCCCGAACACTTCGCTGCTTGTCTCCCACAGCACAAGGGCACGTTCATGCAGACCAAGCGTTTGGTAGGGCATTAGCGATCGCACACAAACTCAATGAATTCAGTGAGAGCTCTCTTTGTGCACTGCCTGTGAGGTTGGCACCTCCCCATGAGTTCTCAGGAAGGTTTGATCCAGCTGTACCCAGGAGATCCAGCGGACAGTGGGGCATCTGTACGTCTTCAGCTGGACGCACATGGGGCATCTACACAACCTAAAATGGCAGATTTGGGCCCACAAAACAAATCTGGGATGTGAAAAATTTGCTGTTGTTTGTTGCGCTTTCTGACATAATTTGGAGGGACGGTTGAAAGGGAAGAGTCCTGATATACTTCAAGCAAAATCGAAGAACAAACTGTCATTTTAAACAAAATCAGGCCAAAACGAAATTTGTTTAGGGTTCGTTTTCGGAAGCTTGAAATAGCTTGCCAAAGCAAACTTGTGTAAACACCTTCGAAATTACAATTGGTCCAATTATGTAATAGGTGGGTGTGGCTCTGAGGCTCCACCTTCTTTGACATGGAAATAATTTCTTCTGTTCAGTTTGTTGAGATAAGATGCGAGTAGAAACATGAACACACTAGGGAGCTGCTTCAGAGTAGAAATTAAAGTTGCAATTCTAGGGGCACACTGCCTCTGCCGGCTTGCCTTCTTCCCATAGTGCATCCTGGTGCTTCTTCCATTGCTCCGTGGTCCAGTTCTGATGCTCACGTGCCCACTGCTGGCGCTTTTGGCAGGGGTCAGCATGGGCACCCTGACTGGTCTGCGGCTATGCAGCCCCATATGCAATAAACTGCGATGCACTGTGTATTCTGACACCTTTCTATCAGAACCAGAATTAACTTCTTGAGCAATTTGAGCTACAGTAGCTCGTCTGTTTGATCGGACCACACGGGCCATCCTTCGCTCCCTACGTGCATCAATGAGCCTTGGCCACCCATGACCCTGTCGCCAGTTCACCACTGTTCCTTCCTTGGACCACTTTTGATAGATACTGACCACTGCAGACCCGGGAACACCCCACAAGAGCTGCAGTTTTGGAGATGCTTTGACCCAGTCGTCTAGCCATCACAATTTGTTATTCACTTCACCTGTCAGTGGTCATAATGTTATGCCTGATCTGTGTATAAATAAACGTGACGCAACTTGAAGAGTGCTGAATTGCAGAGCTTGTGCAAACATCCAGATTGCTATAATCAAAGCTTTCTTAACAGCTGTTTTCTCAGTTTTCTGTGTTTGTTGTAGTATTGAGAGGAAAGTGCACAGCACTTAAGCTCTAAATGCCGCCTCCAGTGTAGCTTCAGTGTCAGGATGTTCACTAACAGTATACCGCTGCTCAGGTTTTTCGAACTTCTTGCCGCTAAGCAAACACAAAAATGATCTTTGCTGTGAGTATATCAGGGCCTTTAAATTGCAACAAGTATTACTATGAGCTTTAAGGATGTTGTATTTAATATCCCCAGTCCAATTGCACTGATCTCAGCCTTCAGGGCAGGCATTAGTAGCAAAGCCCCAAACTTCCTGATTGTTTCATAAATTCTCTTTAGACCCTTTGTAGGGCCTGGCAGGACACAATAGGGCCCCTATTGCTACAAGTTTGGCATCTTTCAGATAATGACAGAGGATTCTTCCGACTCACAAACCACTCTGTGGTTTGAAAATGAACCCAAGGGGTGATTACCACAAATGAAGTCTCCATGTTCCCACAAATGGAGAAACCAGCCCACTACTTTGCTTCTCAAGTTAGCGTAGACGTGCATTGAATGCTAATCTGTGTATCCATATGTAGTTTAGATAGTACTAGGACTGTTTCCTACCACATGTTGAGAATCCCATTTTCATCGGACTCATTGGTGCAATCTTAGGGATGTTCATATGTTGTGGAACTGTGAGATCCATGAGGAAAAGACATCAGCAGGTGGGATAGGGAAGTGTTCCCCTCATAGGGAAGTGTTTTATCTCTTTCACATAGCTACTGTATGAAGGCCAACTTGTGGTTTTTGGTTTCAATTAGTGTCCAAGGTCTTGTTGAGCTTCTGCTTGAGCTTTGCTGATAATTTGATATCTGGGTCAATGACAAATAAGAAAAAGAAAAATCTTTGAAAAACTGAGTGCACTTTTTGTGTTCATGTTGGTTTTTGTGGTGGTGTTTTTTCCCCGAAAATATTCAGTTAAAATTGAATAATTCTAAAATCATTTTATCTGTTCTGATTCATATTATTTTCATTAATATAATTGAATCCATTATTTTTATATTTAGTGTGTCTTGGTGCAAGCATTCATAATCATAGCTCAACTTGATTTCTCGCTTAATAGGTTGAAACAAATGTTATATTTTCTTTTTTTCCTTTTTGTATGTCTTGGATTGAAAAGCATCAATAAAAAAGTTAAGCTATATCATTTTTTTTTTTCAAGATAAAAGGTATTTGATTTATTGTGAATTATTAATTCATAAATATCATTATGTTTTTGAAAGGTTTTACCATGTGACATTTTACAACCTGAACTAAACTGACCATGTCATAAGAATCAAATTATGAATGAATGAATATTTTTTATGTATGTATTTATTTATTTTTTATTATGAATAAATACTTTTTCTTCATGGTGGTTGCACCACATGACCTCATGGATTTGTGTAATGAGGTAACAAAAATTCTCATTGGTCCAACCAGTACTGCTAATACTGCTAATAACAAAAACATATTGTGCCAAACTATTAAGTTAATAGTTAATTAATTTCATTACTATTAATTTCATTTTATTAATAAGGCCTTTTCTTCATTATGATATCAGGTCAGTTGTACCACCCTGACATTTTTGACCTTTTGCTCATGAAAAAAGTAAAAAATAAAAACATATTAATCATAGGCAAGGTATATTCAAGTCATTGTATGTACAAAGTGCATTTTTAATGCTTTTTTTATTGAATTAAATTAACCTTTATTTTCCTGCTCTGAAGTTTCTGATTTGTCCATTGTGTGTCATCATCAGGTGACCTGGTGTCACGGGCCATGCACCATATGCAGCGCCTCAGTTCTGTCCGGCACGGGCTCAGTCCAGCACGTCATGCCCGCCAGCAGCAAGTCTCCTGGTCTCCGGACGCCCTCCACACTCTCTACTACTTCCTGCGATGCCCTCAGATGGAGTCCATGGAGAACCCCAACCTGGATCCACCCAGGATGGCTCTGAGTAAAGAAAGGTGAGCCTCATTACTATTCCCCTCCCTTTAATCCAGTCTCCAATTCACACAATGGGTGCTGAGCTAATTAACACCCTAAACCCCTAATGGCCCATTGATATGCAAGTAAGCTCTGTGAAATCCAACAGCCTAAAGGTACTTTAAAGCTGTTAATGATATAGTAGAAATGTGAGGAGCCAGCTGCTGTTTCCTGGACGGTCGTTATATTTTGTTCTTAAAGAGAGGTTTGTTTTAAGACTGGGTCATTAGCTGTCCAATCTTGCTTCAAGGATGTCCTCAGGATATTACCTGCTTGCTAAAGGTAAATAAGAAGGTTTATATTATGCAGGGTTCAGTTACATGTGTACTGTAAATATTAGCTCTTCACTGAGGTACTCTTGGAAAGATGCCTGTTTGTAGGATGCAAAAATGCTGAGAAAGATTGGTATCAAAGAACACACCCAGGTTCTTAACTGATGACGAAGACTTGACAGAGCAGCCATCAAGTGTTAGACAGTATTCTAGGTTACTACATCCAGAGTTTTTTGGTCCAATAATTAGAATCTCTGTTTTTATTTTCAGAATTAAGTAATAGGAAATGACTAGTCATCCAAAGAATTATAGAGCTGAGTATCATACTAAAGGCATGCTTCCTAATGATATCTCCCAAGGGTAGCATGTAAGGCAACGGTCCTAACACTGAGCCTTGTGGTACTCCATACTGAACTTGTGATCGGTATGACGCCTCTTCAAATACAAATTACAAATTGTTAACGGTGAAGTATGATTTGAACCATGCCAATGCAATTCCACTAATGCCAACATCATTTTCGAGTCGATTCAAGATAATGTTGTGGTCGATAGTATCAAATGATCCAATGATCCTAAGATCCAAATAATATCTAACAATAATAGAGAGATACAACAACAATCGGATGATAAGAGCAAATCATTTGTAACTCTAATGAGAGCAGTCTCAGTACTATATGTTCTAAATCCTGACTGGAAATCATTGGCTACTAACAAAAAAGTCAAGTCAAGTCACCTTCATTTATATAGTGCTTTTTACAATATAGATTTTCAAAACAGCTTTACAGTGATAACAAGAAATTAATGGAAGAGAGATTGTTTTGGCAGTACATCAGCTCTAGAAAAAAGTTATTGTCCAGCTAAAGTAAGTTTTTGATTGATTAATTTCTGTTGTAAATAATCATTTGCTATTTACTTTGGGGCCACTTACACGTCATCTTTTTCAACTAAAATAGAAAACTCTCAATGCGTTCCGGCCGCTCATCCGTATGGCAACAGCATCCAGCGGCTAGAGAATGCAAACCCTGAAACAGGTTTTGAAATAGTTATGAAGGGATACTGTTATCATCTTCGTGTAAACTTTAAAAAAACACGAATCTGTGAGAACGGTGACGGCATGCACATAAGCATTATGTGTTTAGTCTATAGGCAAGCGCGTTTGAATACGTATGTGTGCAGGCCTGTAGTTTTTCTTTACAAAATGATTGCCAAATTACTTTTGTCTGCATTGTGTAATACAGCATTTTTAGTCGTTTCCGATAATTTCGATAACAGAAAGTGAAGTGAAGGAGGCCTTCACAGGGGAGAGTCTAGTTGACAATCTCTGCTTGACAATCTCGGCTGCATTGTGGTCGTGTCCAGGTGCAGGTCCACCATCTGATCTGGATATGGCCCGGATCCAGCATACTACAGTAAACCTTGGGATAAACAGAGAGACTAATATTAGCGTAGATGCCATTCTTCTTATGATGTAATGAGTACATTGGGTGTTATAGGAAATGTTCCCGGTTCCGGCTGACCTAACAATAATTTCACTGATTTGAATAATAAAAATTTATAATGTTCTGTGTATGCCATAGTAAAGAGATGTGTTTTTAGTCTAGATTTAAACGGACACTGAGTGTGTCTGCTTCCCGAACAGTGCTAGGAAGTCTTTAGGTTTTTAGGTGCTGAATAGGAAAAGGATCGACTGCCTGCAGTTGATTTTGATATTCTAGGTATTAGTTTTAAGATCGCAATAGACGTGGAAAAGTATAATGCGTTAAGAGCTCACTTAAGTACTGGGGAGTTTTTTGTAAGTAATTAGCAAGATTTTAAAATGTATGCGATGTTTAATAGTGAGCCAATGCAGTGTTGACAGAACCGGGCTAATATGGTCATACTTCCTGGTTCTAGTAAGAACTCGAGCTGCTGCGTTTTGGACCAGCTGCAGTTTATTCATTAAGCATGCAGGGCAACCACCCAGTAGAGCATTACAATAATCTAGCCTTGAGGTCATGAACACATAAACTAACTGTTCTGCATTTTGCATTGAGAGCATATGTCGTAATTTATGTATATTTTTAAGATGCAAGAATGCTGTTTTTAAGGGGACAATGCACTGCCTCAACTCACTCAATGGGATAAATATTAGCGATGTAGCTACACAACACAACGAGGGTTGCCAAGCCATCCTGTATTTAAGGCATCAATGAAGCGTTCCGTATCCCGTAAACGCAGACATATGCTTTAAATTGAGAATGAATCATTTCTTTTTGAGACAAATCATTGTTTGATAGCCGTTCACCTGAAGGCTTTAAGACCCAGCAGAATCCTCTGTCGGCTGGTCGCTCCTAGTGAGCGGGAATCGCGCTTACGGCAAATCCCTTTCACTGTCTGCGTTTTGATTTCTGCAAATCAGTTTGGGCGAATGCAAACAACGTGATTATTGTTCATGAGTACAACATTTAGCCACGCAAGAAAATATGTAATGTCTCAAGCACTAAAAGCAGCCCATAGTAATCCTATAAATAAAAATAAAATTTAAAATAAAAATATGCATTTTAATTCACTCATACATGGTTGTAGCAACATTTAGTTAATTTTAAGTGCCACTGTTTAAAAAAAGTTTTATTGGATGAAATTTCAAAGATGTTCAGTTATTATGCTTTCAAATTGTATGCAAAAAAAAAAAAAACTCTTAAGTTTATTGTTTTGAAGAGGTTGATGATATTTAATATCGGTTGGCATAGCTATATATAGAAAATGGGTGAAATTCATCAATTTGAACATGGAGCCACATTGAGATCCCTATAACTCTGGAAATTAACCATATTGGGCTTTACAAATTAAGAAACCAAAAGAAAAGTTTAAAAAATAGAATCTAAAAGGATATTAAGATATCTTTAATAGGAGTTACAGGCATGCAAACTTGAGGCAAAAAACACAAGAAATGCTTTTTCTAGACCTACCAATCTATGTGTAAAAATAAAATGATGCTGTTCTTAAGTAATTTTGCCCCCCCTGTAATCTGTCATTTTGACCCTCCCTCTACAAAATATCGAATTACTCTAATCTAAATCTTAATCTAAATTTAATCTTAATCTAAATATACATCCATTGCATTTAATATTTTGGCTTTCTTCTTCATTTATGTGTCTTTATTCAGAAAAAAAATAAAATAAAATAAAATATTTGAGCTGGGAAAGTTTCTGAAATTTGGTTGACTTTGACACAGAATGACCCAAATGTGTTAGGGAACCTTTTATACACCTTTTATACACATACTTAACTGACATACATTGTGTTGTACAGTACAAATATTTTGAATGTCCCTTATTCTATCCCTTATTTTCCTATAAAGAACCATGATTGTCCCTTTTTTTCCTTTGTTGGCAACCCTATACACAACACATATTGAAAACATCTGAGTGGTGTTTATGCTACTGATAGCATTGCTACTCTTAACTAATGGAAGCCTAAGCTAACATTCTTGTTTGTGAACTCTTTGAGATGTTTCTTCTTTGACATGTAATACATCATGAAAACAAGCACCAACTTGTCAGCCCTAAAATTATTTACAGTATTTAATTAAAATGGATGACACAGGTACAACAATTTCTGAAAGCTTTACTGCTGCATCCAAAAACAAAGTAAAGTCCTTCATTTATGGGCTCAGATGTTTGTTTCTTTGATGTTTGCTGTTCATCGCCAAGCACAGTTGTCCACATGTTGTGATTTGTGTGTATACGTATGTTTACAATTATCAGGTTGTATGTTGTTTAAGTAAAGGGCAAATCTTGATATTGGCTACAGCTGGATCACTTGTGCAAGACCTTCAACTAACAAACTTAAGTGGAAAACAACAATGGAGCCTTACTGCCAACTCCAGGACTCCAATCATGAATCTTCCTTAATGCGCAAGCCAGAAAAGATTTCAAGCAATATTGGTGCATTTGTGGACATGGTAGAAAGGCAAATGGGATACAGGTGGTGCTTTACTCCTGGCAGTAATTACGGTAAAGGGCTCAATCATTATTTAAGGTCTCCTCTCTGTGCTTTCTATTGAAATGTCTATAAAACCTTAGCTTGAAATGAAACCACAATGGCACACAGGCGTACTGTGTGGTCCTAACAGAGGACTGTAAACCGAAAGGGGGTGTTGCAGATCCAGTGAAGTCTGGATATGTGAGCTAGAGGTTAGTAATCGGAAGTGTTGAAGTGTTGATTTATTGTGGCTAAGGACAGGCGATGTGTCTCTTATTGAGTGGGTGGAGAGAGAGGGAGGAAAGGGTCGGAAAGGTGAATGGGAGTGCTGGGTGGTAAGTGGTCGCACATCAATGAGTCACTGTAAGATGAGAGGGGTGGAAGGTATGCTGACCCCAAATCAGGACAGAGAAGACAAGATATATCCATACATACCAGCTAATTGGAGTATAGAAGTACCACCACCAATGCAATGCATCACTGCCTTTCATACTAAGATGACATTTCTAAAATTAAGTTTAAACTAGTTAATTATTCACAAGTGAACTAGTTTGAAGCTCGTTTTAGAAACTTCAACTACATCTATGAACACATATTATTATGAATGATTAATTTAGTAAGCAAGTATGTCAGGTATCCTTGCAAACAAAAACTGTTCACTAACACATCTTATACTAAGTTCTTAAAACACACATGTTGTTTTTCCATGTTTTATGGGGATTTTCCATAGACATAATGATTTTTATACTGTACAAACTGTACACCATATTGCCGAAAGTTTTGGGATGCCTGCCTTTACATGCACATGAACTTCAATGACATCCTATTCTTAATCCATAGGGTTTAATGTGGAGTTGGCCCATCCTTTGCAGCTATAACAGCTTCAACTCTTCTGGGAAGGCTTTCCACAAGGTTTAGCAGTGTGTTTATGGGAATTTATGACCATTCTTCTAGAAGCGCATTTGTGAGGTCAGGCACTGATGTTGGACGGGAAGGCCTGGCTCGCAGCCTCCGCTCTAATTCACCCCAATGGTATTCTATCGGGTTGAGGTCAGGACTCTGTGCAGGCCAGTCAATTTCCTCCACACCAAACTTGCTCATCCATATCTTTATGGACCTTGCTTTGTGCACTGGTGCGCAGTCATGTTGGAATAGGAAGGGGCCATCCCCAAACTGTTCCCAAAAACATGGGAGCATGGAATTGTCTAAAATGTCTTGGTATGCTGAAGCATTAAGAGTTCCTTTCACTGGAACTAAAGGGCCAAGCCCAACCCCAGGAAAACAACCCCACACCATAATCCACCCTCCACCAAACTTTACACTTGCAGTCAGGCAAGTACCGTTCTCCTGGCAACCGCCAGACCCAGACTCGTCTATCGGCTTGCCAGACAGAAAAGCGTGATTCTCCAGAGAACACGTCTCCACTGCTCTAGAGTCCAGTGGCGGCGTGCTTTACACCACTGCATCCGACACTTGCATTGCACTTGATGTAAGGATTTGATGCAGCTGCTCGGCCATGGAAACCCAATCCATGAAGCTCTCTACGCACTTGTCTTGAGCTAATAGCCACATGAATTTTGGAGGTCTGTAGCTATTGACTCTGCAGAAAGTTCGCACTTTGACCCTCAGCATGCGCTGACCCTGCTCTGTGATTTTACATGGCCTACCACTTCGTGGCTGAGTTGCTGTTTTCCAATTGCTTCCACTTTGTTATAATAGCAGTCTGCATGTCTAGGTGCTTGATTTTATACACCTGTGACCATTGAAGTGATTGGAACACCTGAATTCAATGATTTGGAGGGGTGTCCCAATACTTTTGGCAATATAGTGTATCTCGCCTACTGAATGAAGTTAGCCAGACCAACAAAAGAAAGTAAAATCCTGCAGTTGGCCGCTAGTACTTGTCAAACAAATATTCCTATAGTCATATATTTTGATACTGCATTAGAAACTCACTGCAAATCTGTCCTCTTGGTGTGGTGTGGATGGTAATATCTACCCATAATATCAACCCCCAGCAAGATGGAAACAATAATTAAAGAAAATGAGAAAAGGCAGCAATTTTGAATGAGCACTAATTAAACAATATAACATGGTGTTATTTCTTTAAGCGAGACCTCATTCAGTAATCAACTGATGTATAAAAGACTATTTATGAAAATCTCAATGGTGGGCTACAGTATACTATTTACACAGGATTTTTAAATTCAAACAAATATACAAAATAACGCTCCCATTTAAAGTGATGCTGGGATTAATCATCATCCGCTGCCAAACCGCTAGAAATTCCTGGCTTGAAAACCACAGCGTTTAATATGCAGTGGCCATAGAGTCGCCTGCCAGACGCTAGTGTTTGTATATGACTCAGAGACATACTTCAGCGTTATATATACGTTTAAAGCGAGGGAAACAGCCGTGTGGTCTCAGTAGTGAACTTTTAATCACTGTTACACATCTCTGGTGTAATCTAGTCACGTTAGGGGCCTTAACACATATGTGTAAATGTCTTTGTGTGCTAGTCCGCCAAATTAGCCCAAAGCGCTATAAGGTTTCCACAAGCCCTGATTAGCCATGCTTTGATGTAGGCTGAAACTGAGCTTGGGTTTCGGGTCGAAGGCCACAGGTTGAACTTGAGCCCTTGATTCAGAAGCACGGGTCATTGTTGAAACGTGACCCAGGGGCCAAAATGAACAAGAGATGAAGGGAGGCAGAAAAACTTTTGTTTTTCACTAGCATAGACAACAGAACAAAGCAGAGTTGTAAAAATGTTGAAGAGCTTAAATTTCATGCTGGTTTTGTTTTCCATTCATAGGTCAGAGGAGACTATGCATCAGTAAGTTTACATTTGTGTGCGTCCCTGAAAGTGTGGCTGGTAGTTGTAACATAGCGTGGTAACAGAGTTACTGTTTAATCATCTTTTGTTTGTTGGTCAAGCTTTGAGGAATCAATAATCCATTTAGCAAGGTAAAACCGCTGACAGGTATAGTATCAAGTGTATATTTAGATTTGAGTGCTGTACCAAAAGCTTAAATTTTAAATGCTGTTGGTAGCAGCAGCCAGATGCACCAAGCCCATTCAAACTAATGGTTCCCCTCAGATTTTTTTGAAGAATGTGGATTTTAAAATGCAACTTCAAAAAAAAAAAAAAAAAGGATAATTATGCTTTTTATTTTGAAAACCTGGTGTCCTATGGAGCTAAAATAAAATAAAATAAAATAAAATAAAATCCACTTCTATTTATTTTTTAATAGTTTTATTTTCTTTTCTTTTTTATGTTAAGTGCTTCATAGGGCATCATGTTTTCAAAATAAAAGCATAGTTATCAAAATATTTTTTAGTTAAATAAAATCCACTTCTATTAAAAAACATTTTATTTTATTTATTTAACTAAAACATTTTTATATAATTATGCTTTTATTTTGAAAACCTGGTGTCCTATGAAGCACTTAACATAAAAAAAAGAAAAGAAAACAATAAAAGAAAAGAAAAAAATATAAAAATAAATTAAAAAACATTTTTAATAGAAGTGGATTTCATTAAAAAATTTGATATTTATTTTGAAAACCTGGTGCCCTATGAAGCACTTAACAAAAAAAAAAAATAATAATAATAAAAAATAAAAAATAAAAATAAAATCATATAAAGCAGTGCTCTTGGTGGTTGCTTTCTATCCAACTTGTATTCATATGGGGAAAAATCCCCATAAACTTTTCCTGTTGCAGACTTATTTAGTGTACTGACTGATATCTTTTTCCACACAAACACACACACTTACAGATATACAATCAAATCCTTATATACTCTCACAGATATCAACTCCTCCAACACCATCCACCCCCTCCTTTGAGCGACCAAAGTAAACATACTTAGCAGACTGTAATCTATTAGTCTTGACAGTGGTTTTAAGAGCTTTGGCACTTGGAAAATTCCCTTGATCAATACAGTAGGCTACTAAAATGCTCTTCTAAACTATTTTAGGGAAAGTATGTGGTTATTAAGTGTGTTTCTTTTCACCTCTTCCATCACTTTCCCATGAACTTCTTTCCTTACACTTGGATTAAGGTTGAGCTGTTTTACAACCACAAGTCAAACAAATGTTACTTAACCTCATCTGTTTTTCTGGCTGTAGGCGTTATACAGCTCTTGGCTTGCAATACACAGCTTTTTTTTGTTTGTTTTTTGTTTGGTTTTGTTCAGACAGGCAGATAAAATCAGATTTTTGGCATGTCGTACCCAAATCTGTTGTTTGTAGCACACAAAAAGCGTAAAAAGCTAGAAATATTATATAAGTACACTGTAAAAAAAAAAAGAAGCAATGTTCAACTTTTTTTTATAAGATTCAACAAATTTTTTTAAGTTAGTTTAATGTAATTTAGGTTAAAATGTTGATTGTACATAAAGATTTAAGGCAGAAAAGTTTTTTTAACAGTGTACGTAAATATGAATATTTGGCTAACGTATTGCAACTATACTGCGATGATATTGACCATTTTAAACTCTGTTAAAGAGTTGGATTCTCATGCTAAACATGGCCAAATAAAAAAAAAAATGAACGTATGATGGAGTATTTCTGTGCAAATACCCTCCTTCAGGATTCGAACAAGTTTCGGAAAGTTTTTTGGCCCTGTATGACATCATACAGGGTATGGCCCTGTATGACGTCATACAGGGTATGGGTATACAGGGCATGACATCATACAGGGTATGACAGAGTATGGCCCTGTATGACATCATAAAGGGCGGAATTCCTTGTATGGGCACTTCTCCCGGATGAGCGTGTGCGCACATCAACCAGAGCGAGAGCAAGAACACGTCCATCAACGAGCTTCGTTCGGGTTAAGGAAGCAGTCGGCAGCGCTGTCATTTTGTTTTTAGACCATGAAATCAACAATGTCACTAAAGTGTGAAACACTTTGTGAAAGTGTGAAACACTGAAGTGTGTTTTTGGTTGTGAGGGAAAGATAACCTTGTTCAGCTTCCCAAATAACCTAGCGTTAAGGAAACGGTGGATGCAGATTGTTTTTCTGGAGTTCTGCAAGTGTGTTTGTTTGTTCCCGGTTATGAGTGGAAACCGCAGGCGGTGAGTGAAACTGCATCAAATGTCTGGCAATCGGCACGTTAGTGCATATAATGTAAACAACACGAATGTATAGTGAATCGGAACTTATCCAGGGATAATGCCATGATGTATTGTGTGATTGTGTGATATATTTATATCTCTTTAGCTCCACCCACTGCACACTTTCACGAGTTTGGCTGTTTTCAGAAAGAATCGGTACAGCGTATCTGTCTTTTATAAATATGATAAAACTAAAGACTCTTCGGAGATATAAAGGATGCAGTACTACTCTATAGGTACTCAAGATTAACATGAGATTGGCAGAAACTTGTACCTGAAACTTGAAACCCTGTAGAAGACGACGCTACTTTACACTGATGTCCGTTACAGTGCCCATTGTGGCAACACTGAGAATACTATGCGAACTGAACAAACATCTGATTTAAATCACCTGCAAAACAAATAATAATTTGATTCTGTCTTTTTGTCTTCCCTCAAGATTTAAATTTAGCTTTGTCTTCAGATGTTTCACACTTGAAAGCTGACTTTAGAATTTTCATAGTCTTTTCTTTTGAACCAAAATGGCTCCCATCAAGTTGTCATCTTCAAAGTTGATCTGTTTGTTGTGGTTGAGCACGTCTGTAGGTCTCAGGAGATTAGTTTCTCTGTTGCGCATATCTTGTGTGTTTAATGAGCTTCACGCTCCTCTCTGTGCGTCTCATTTGCATGTCTTGCCGGGCTGACAGACTCTCAGCGGGATGACTTTGTTTCTTTGTTTGACGTCATTGTGTTCCTGCTGTGCATTGAGCGCTCTGGGGACAAACTTTCACTTTGGTATCTTCTGTAAATCTGATATGAGGCCCACTTTCTCTGAGGGGATGGACGGCTGCGGAGACGTTACGAAAAACCAGCTGGAGGTATTCTCATCTTCTAGGTTTTACTTAGAGAAAGATTAGATTAGGGTTTGGGAATGGGATGCTGGACCTGTATCAGTGCCTGATGATGATACTTCATGGCTGACTTGGATGCTAAATAAAGCTAACTGATGGTGGTGGTGCAACTGAACTGCGATAAGTTGATCCTGGAACAACATTCCAATCAACCAATCAGATTTGTGGGACAAGTTTAGTTCAGGCTTACAACACTGTCAGACAAAAAGGTGTAAAAATGGTAGCTTTAGGGGTACAACAGCTTGTCACTGGGGCAGTACCCTTAAAACCTTTTTTTAAAACCTTCTTTGTACCTTTTTTACCCCTTAAAGGTTCATAGCAGTACCTTAAGGTATGTATTGCAACTCTAAGGTACTAATATGCACCTTTTAAGGGTAAAAAGGTACAAAGATGTTCTTATAAGGCTGCCCCTGTTGTACCCCTAAAGGTACCATTTTTTTTTTTTAAATCTGAGGTGTTAGGTGCTTCCACATCAGTGTTATTCACCATCATTTCCCTCTGATTTTAGGGAGAAGTTATAGGTAGGGTTAGGGGTAGGGATTGGATTTTCGGACGGGAAAGTTGTTCCTGGATCAATAAAATATGTTGACCCAGGAACACGTCTAACTCAGTAAAATCAGGAGGTGCCGTCCAAGACGGTCAGATTTTTAGAACCTGAAACACTTGAATATTGTATGATGATGACAATAATGATGATTATTATCAATGATAATAATAAATAAAGTAGAATATTAATTTAAAGGACCGAGACAGTATTTTAAATCCTCCAACCTTCCTTTTCAGATAAAACTAAAAAAAAAAAAACTTTAATGTAAGCATTTTTATCTGTGTTTTTACCTTTACTTCACCTTTCAGAGGTGGAGACTTGTCAAAACTCAGAGTTATTATTGCGTAATATAGTCCTGATCTGGGTCCAGTAAACATCCCATATCTGTCCTCAAGTGACGTTTTTGTCAAGAAGCTCACACACATACAAACCACACATTCATGTCTGCAGGTTGTGGCAGTGAGCTGCTGAAAACAAGACGACTTTAACAGCTGTATCTCATTCTCAGCGTGAATTCTTTGATATGACAGGCTGCTGAAAGACGCGGGCTGTCTCAGCGAAAGCTGTGCTTTCTCATTGCACAAGCCCTTCTTTACAAACACTGGCAGATTTAGTGCGCTGTGGCCCAACTTGTTTTACACAACTGAATTGTTACACACACACATTTCTAAAGGAGGACCTACTATAGATATGTATATGTATTTATATAGTGCTGTCAAATCGATTAATCGCGATTAATCGCGTCCAAAATAAAAGTTAATGTTTCCATAATATATGTGTGTATACTGTGTATAATTATTATGTAGGCTATATATAAATACACACACATGCATGTATATATTTAAGAAAGATATTTAAGATATATTTATTATAAATATATGTGTGTACTGTGTATAAGTATTATGTATACATAAATACACACTCATTCATGTATATATTTAATAAATATTTGCATAATATATATATATACACACATACATACATGCAAATATTTATTAAATATAGGATAAAAGGATTGGAACAAAGGATTGGAAACAAACTTGTAAAGTACATGTTCTTTTCTTCTGCAATCCCCAGGCCGTTCCTCCTCCTCCCTCCGCTGATGGAGTGGATGCGTGTGGCCATCGTTCATGCCGAGCATCGCCGCAGCTTATTGGTGGACAGCGATGATGTCAGACAGACAGCACGGCTACTCCTGCCTGGGCTGGACTGCGAGCCCAGACTGCTAAAGTAAGACATTCAAATCATAAAACATATCCTGACTGACAATGAGTGAAGAAAAGCCTAGACATGCATTGAGGAACATCAGCCAAATCTAGAGACCAGAATAACATAGACATAAAGGGTGGGAATATGTGAACACCCACTCTGAATACCTTAGAAACCACAGAGCAACACCCTAACAACATTCAAAATACCTTAGCTACTGTAAGGCATTGTGTGTGTATGTGCATATATATATATATATATATATATATATATATATATATATATTAGAAATGATATAAAGTACTGTGCACTGATGATTCATATAAAGCAAGGGGCATCAAATTGCATGCTGATTTTAGAGGTGCTTTGTCAAGTTATCCAGTTGTGGTAACCCGAGTATATTTTTTTTATTGTATTTACCAAATGTTTCTATCACAACCTTGTAAGACTAATTAAATCAAATTTTTAAAATGTCAACAGACTTTTAAACACTGAAAAAACACAGTCAGGCACTTAAAGTGTCGCAGAGCTGAAGGTATCAGACATGATCTCATGCTGCCTCCTTATATGTGACTTTCCATCGGACTGTATTAAAACATTGGCAAAGAGCTGCCGCAAAGCCTCAGATTTTTACTGATCCTCATGCTGATGTCAAGGCGTATTCTTAATGATTTGAAAACACTTAAGGAAAATACAGCACTCCACCCATGAAAGCATGTAATGACCAACACTATCCCTTTCCCCACTCACTAGCTCACTCTCGCTCACTCACTCACTCACACTTACTCCACTCGCTCACTCACATTTACTCACCCACCCACTCATTCATTCAACTTACTTACATTTACTCTACTCACCCACTCATATTCCATTCACCCACTCACTCACTCACTCATTCCACCCACTCATTCTTCACTCACTCATTCCACCCACCCACCCACTCACTCACTCACTCACTCACTCATTTCACCCACTCATAATCCACTCACCCACCCACTCACTCATTCATTCAACTCACTCACCCCCCCCATTCATTCAACTCACTCCACTCACTCACTCATCCACCCACTCACTCATTCACTCCACCCACTCATTCCACTCACACCACCCACTTATTCTACTCTCACCCACTCACTCACTCACTCACTCCACCTACTCATTCCACTCATCCACCCACTCACTCCAATTACTCATCCACTCACTCACCCACTCATTCTACTTACCCACTCACTCACTCACTTACTCACTCCACCCACTCATTCCACTCACTCACTTACTCACTCACTCCACCCACTCATTCCACTCACTCACCCACTCACTCCACCCACTCATTCCACTCACACCACCCACTTTATTCTACTCTCACCCACTCACTCACTCACTCCACATACTCATTCCACTCATCCACCCACTCACTCCAATTACTCATCCACTTACTCATTCCACTCACTCACTCACTCACTCACTCCACCCACTCACTCATTCTACTTACCCACTCACTCACTCATTCCACTCATACCATTCACTCACTCATTCTACTCACTCACTCAACCCAGTCATTCCACTCATTCATACCACTCACCCACCTACCCACTCACTCCCTCCCCTCTACTCATTCACCCACCCACCCACTCATTCATTCTACTCACCCACTCCACCCACTCACTCACCCACTCATTCCACTCACTCATTCATTCTACTCACTCATTCCACCCACTCATTCCACTCTACTCACCCACTCCCTCCACTCTACTCACCCACTCATTCATTCTACTCACTCACTCAACCCCGTCATTCCACTCATTCATGCCACTCACTCACCCACCCACTCTATCACTCATTCCACTCACTCACTCCCTCCACTCTACTCACCCACTCATTCCACTCACTCATTCATTCTACTCACTCACTCAACCCCATCATTCCACTCATTCATGCCACTCACTCACCCACCCACCCACTCTATCACTCATTCCACTCGCTCACTCGTTCATACCACTCACTCACTCACTCACCCACCCACCCACCCACCCACTCACTCACTCACATTTACTCCACTTACTCACTCACTAACTCACTCAATCACTCACTCACATTTACTCCACCCATTCATTCCACTCACTCACTGATTCAACTCACTTTTTCTCACTCATTCTCTCACTCACTCACTGTCCTTCTTTTGGTTTATGAGTGTTTTCTAATTCTTCTTCTGTCTTGTATAGGCCTGAGTGCTGTTTTAGTTCCTTCAGGCGGCTGGATGCCAAAGCCGCCACAGATAAGTTCCAGCTGGACCTGGGCTTCCGCATGCTGAACTGCGGCCGCACCGATCTGATTGGCCAGGCCATCGAGCTGCTGGGGCCAGATGGTGTCAACAGCATGGATGACCAGGTACTGTAAGATCAGAACCGCAAGCCAGACGTTAACACCACCTGTCAGCACCCAAGACCAAACTATACATCACTCTGTTACACTGATATCATGTTTTGGATCCAGATGTCAAACTCTGCTCTCTCTGCGTCTGTGGCAGGGTATGACCCCGCTGATGTACGCCTGCTCAGCTGGAGACGAAGCTTTAGTCCAGATGTTGATTGATGCTGGAGCCAATCTGGATGTAGCGGTATGTACCACCAGTTACTATATTAGTCGGTCACTATTTTTAGATGTTAAGGCCTGTTTATACCAAGTTAAATGGGATTAAATGTTGATAAAATATTTACCAAAAAATTGCAAAACTGATGCCAAATTTTCAGCATTCTTTGACAAAAAAGAGTATTTGAATTAATTTTTCACTAGAGATTTCGCAAGAGATCAACCAAGTCATCAAAAATGTTTTGATAACCTGTTCTAATGTAGATATTTGTTTCTAAAAAAAACTCGAAAACGATTCATAAATTTATATCAAAAAGAAAAATTTGAATGAAAAAACCCTTACTTAAATTAATTGTTTTGTATCCTTCCCCCAAAAAAGAAAAATATCTAAATTCTACCCAAAAAAAATTGGACAAGGCAGCTGAACAATTAATAATAATAATAATAATAAACTAGCCTATGATTATTTGTCAGATTGTTTTAATAAAATATTGTAATGTTGTGAATGTTTTTTGTGAAGAAATGGAAAACAGCCCTGTATGAAAGCTGATAATCTTTTGTGTTCAGGTTCCCGTTTGCTCTCCCAAACACCCTTCAGTCCACCCAGACAGCCGCCACTGGGTGGCGCTCACGTTCGCTGTGTTACATGGACATATATCAGTAGTGCAGGTAAAGAGATGCTTATTTTGTGATTATTATTATTATTATTATTATTTTTTTTTTTTGCCTAAACCAATCATGCGTAAACCCCACAACCTATTCTAAAGATTTAATTGGTCATGATAGTCACTGAAACAAATACTAACCCTAACCTTAGCATAGCACTGAATGTCATGAATAGATCCATCCATATTTCTGACGGAATCCATGAAGTCTTTACAAGCTAAATTTCATTGGTCACATGATTGAGTTGATCGGCTGCAGGCCAAGGTTTGCACTTAACTAGTTGTTTTACTACTTTTGTTTTTGCACAATTGGTTATGTACGAGGATGATACTACTGACATCCATGTCTTACAAAGTAGTATACTTCAAGTTCATTTTGAGTACATTTTTTTCCAAGTATATTTATGTAGCAATAGCATACTAAAATCAATGTACTAGTAATATACTTGCAAGTGTACCATTTCAATACTTATTGGAACTAAACTGGACCATTTCGTAGTTTATAAAAGTATACTTGTAAGTTAACAGTGGAAAACTAATTACACAACTAGTTTACGTCTAAGTTTCTGTTTTGTACTGCAACTATACTGTGAAGTATACCACAAGTGAACTTATAGGTGTACTGTTATTTTACTAGTTATAGACTTCTAGCCCACTTTTTAGTTTATGAAAGTACAAGTATACTCTCAGTAACTATACATTTTAATAGTTTATATACTGCAAGTACACTTAAAAATGTTCTTAGTTAAGGTGAACTTAGAAACATTATAGTTATAGCACTTTAATTATACTGTACGGTTTCTAAATTTTTATTAATTTTAAATAAACCTTTAACAGTACTTTAACTCCTACTGTACATAAATATAGGCCAAATATACTTAGACCTTTCTGTATATTTTTCAGTAGAAGCCAAGCATAATTAAGTTTAATTTTGTTTAGTGTATCTCTGATATACAAGATGCATACTTAATATCACACTTGAATAAACTTTTTTTTTTGTAAGAATGTAATAGTATTCACTTAAGTTGTAGCCACACAATACAAGTGTCATCCTTGTGTTTATTGTCAGCGGTAGTTTTTACTGTTACTTTCTTAACATACATGCTTGTCCGTATCTTCAGCTTCTATTAGACGCCGGGGCAAATGTGGAAGGAGCAGCCGTCCGTAATGGACAGGAGAGCAACACCGAGACGCCTCTCCAGCTGGCATCTTCAGCAGGTGTGTGTGGCACAACTCCCTCACTCATATCAGCCTCTCACAACTTCCACCAGCTCAGATTTACTGCCTGCCAGGGAAGGCTGGTCACTCCCATCCCAAACAGGAATCCCTAAAAATACGGCCATGTGTTGGCAGACCAGAGCCAAACTGTAGAAGCCACAAACTGTTGACAGAATTGGGTCAGGGAGTGTTTTGCCACAGTTCAGAGCCTGTGTTTGGTTTTATTAAACCTTTTATAGGTGTGAGGACATGCAACAAGAGGTTCTGCAATATTCAAACCAGTCATACTTTGTTTTGCCCTTAGCAAGTAACTTTACCACTATCTGTCCTACTTTATCCTTAATACCTCACTGTGACTAGGCAGGCCAAGTTTCTGAACTTCAATAGGCAATCTTTATTATAAATGTGGGCGGTAATGTTAATATTTCACTTTTCTGGTGTCAGAAATCTAAAGAGAGTAGAGTCGATTTTGGACAAGGAAGATGTTGCGAGTTCTTAAAGTTAAGATAAAGTATGTTTTCATAGTACATCAAGCTCTTTTATCTCAAAAGATGAGGGAAAAGATGATTCCTCATGACATGACCCTTCCAAGATCATTACAGTAATGATCATGAATTGTGATCTTTTCTTTTATTGTGGTTCTCTCTCATTTACTCTACACATCTCACCATCTGTTTCTACTTCACTTCTCCTCTGGTCACTCTCCTGCTTTCGCAATCTCACAGGGAATTACGAGATGGTTAGTTTACTGCTGGCACGGGGTGCGGATCCCCTGCTGAGGTCACAGGACGGTAACACACTGACATCATCGCTCTATGAGGACATGAACTGCTTCAGTCACGCTGCTGCACACGGCCATAGGTAATACCTCCCACCATCCTGGAACAGATCATACTAACACACAGCTCAAATACACACTCGCCCCTCGGGAAACAGCACATTAACAGAATATCAATCTGTCAAATCATCCACGTTCCATCTAGCCAATCATTCATCGTCTATCTATCCAGCACATTTCTATATGAATCTATGTCCAATTATTTATTATTAATCCATCCATCCATCTTTATGTCCAATAATTCATCTTTCTATCTATCTATCTATCTATCTGTCTATCTGTCTGTCTGTCTGTCTGTCAAATAATTAATTAACCATCCATCCATCCATCCCTGTCTGTCAAATAATTAATTATCCAGCCATCCATCCTCCTGTCCATCACTAAACTAATTGAAAACTATGTTCTCCAGGAATGTTTTGAGGAAGCTCCTCTCTCAGCCTCAGAAGGTGAGGGAAGACGTGCTCTCGCTGGAGGAGATCCTGGCGGAGGGTGTGGAGGGCGAGACGCGGGCGTCTGGCCGGAACGGACATTCTCTACCACCTCCTCCATCCCCTAACCTCAGCCTGGTGTCAGAGGATGCCCTGCCTAAGCTGTGTAAGGCCCGCATGAAAGCTCTGCAGGAGGCATCATTCTATAGTGCAGAGCACGGCTACCTGGATGTCACCATGGAGCTCAGATCATTGGGTAGGTTAGACGCATATCTAACAAGTCATAATTTACAGAGAATACACATTGTAAAGATGTTATCATAGAGCAGGGTTCCTCAAATCTGGTTCTGGGGGGGTCACTGCCCTGCAGAGTTTAGCTGAAACCCTTATCAAATTCACCTACCTGTGATTTTCTAGTGATCCTGAAGACCTTGATTAGCTTGCTCAGGTGTGCTTGATCAGGGTTGAAGCTAAACTCTGCAGGGCATTGACCCTCCAGTGCATGATTTGAGTAATAGAGTAACAAATAATTTGTGATCAAATATAGATTTTGTGTGATTCAGCATTTAATTATTTCCAAACAATTCTCCATGTATCGTACGATCCTGCAGGAGTGCCATGGAAGCTTCATGTATGGTTGGAGTCACTGCGCAGCGCTCAGCTAAAGTCCAGAGCCGGAGTCACGCTCTCCCTTTTACGAGACTTCAGTTCCATCAAAGAGGAGGACTACTGTGAGGAACTAGTCTGCGTTGGTTTTCCTCTGATGTTTAACATCCTGAAAAATAGCAAGGTACTAAAAAAAACTTGGATACGTCCTAGAAAGTCCAATGTAACAACAACAATCACAATTTAAGAACCTTACACAGAATAAATTTTTGTCATTGTCAATGGATGGTGAACAATTAAAAATGTAACTAGACTGTGAATTAAAAGACGACAGCTAATTGCAGTTCAAATTTTTCCATTTCGAGGATCTGAAATGGACATGCATTGTTCTAAAACATTTTTGTGCTTTTTTTGTGCCAAAAATTTAGACTGTGCGAATAGGTCTATAAATAATACTTATGCTGCATCTGAAATCAAACACTTCCCTACTACACTCTAAAAAATGCTGGGTTGTTTCAACCCAAATTTGGGTCAAATATGGACAAACCCTTTTAACCCAACTGCTGGGTTTGTCCATATTAGACCCAAATTTGGATTGAAACAACCCAGCATTTTTTTAGTGTATATAGTACGCCAAAAGAGTAGTATGTCCGAATACAAAGTAGGTCCCCGGGTGACCTACTACTTCAGCCGAGATTATTAGGTGTGCATTTGATGGTCATTTTACTATCCCATGAGGCCATGGGAGAGGATTTACGAATAGCAGGGAAGCGACGTAACTGACGCTGGTAACAACATGGTGGATGTAACACGTCTGAATTTCATTCATACTACCCATATTCATACTATATAGAGCATACTTTTTACAAAGTACATTCAAATGTAGTACCTACTCAGTACGCAATTTCGGACGTAGCGGTAGTCTCTAGTAAAACTACCTTGTGACTAAGTCTTTCTTTTCCTCTACAGAATGAGACAATATTCCAACAGCTGGGCATCATTTTTAGTCACTGTTATGGTCCTGCTCCACTTCCTCCTATCCAAGAAAAGAAGGCCACTCTCTCCGCTCAACTTGGTAATTCACTCCATCTCAGTAGAGTTATATTTATGAATTAGCAACATTGGCTGGACCCTCCAACATTGATTTAAAATTCAGAAACTAAAGTTTGCACGTCATTGATTATGGAAATTCTAATTTCTCCTCTTTCCGCAGACCCACACTTCCTGAACAACCCAGAGATGTCTGACGTGACATTCCTAGTGGAGGGCAAAGCGTTCTATGCTCACGGGGTTCTGCTGCTCACAGCGTCCGATAGGTGAGCCTGTTACCTTAGTGACAGAATAATAGAAGTGTGTTATCTTGTAGCACGGGTCTCTGAAGTAGATTATATTTTTTGACACAATGAAGCGTTATGAATAAAGAATGTTTGCTCTGGGATCAGGTTCAGAACTCTGTTGGCACTGAACGGGTCGGACAGCACTCAGCCCCGCAAAGACATTGAGATCAGCAACGTCAAGTACAACATCTTCCAGGTAACATGAGATGAACCCTTATTGAACCCGTGCGATAACAGGGTGTTCCAAGATGTTATCAGGAGTTAATCACATATCTTGTTGTGTTTATCCAGATGATGATGTCATACCTGTACTGCGGGGGGACAGAGTCTCTGAAGATGGGCGTCTCAGAGTTGCTGGAGGTAAGACAAACAAGATACAGTCCAACCCACGCAAAGTTCGGCAAGGAAATATTCTTCATGCACTCTTGAGTTTACCTGCAATAATTTAAGATGAAACTTTATCTTTTTACATTTATTGAGATTCTTCTTGGACAGTAAAATATTTTTGTAGCTTGAAGCAAGTAATAAGACGTAAAAAAAAGCATTGTTCACCCGTTTGTTTCCCTTCTAGTTACTGTCAGCGGCCAGTTTGTTCCAGCTGGGGGCGCTACAGCGGCACTGTGAAATTCTCTGCGCTAAGAGCATTGACCTTGACAATGCTGTGAGCATCTACCACACTGCTAAGGTAAGAATATAGAATTGTTTACATAATATTATATATAATCATAAAAAAAGTATATAATTTTTTATACAGTAAATATATAAGTACAATTGTATAATTATAAAGAAACACATGCCATAAAAAAAGAATCTGAATATTGTTGAAATGTAAAATAATAGTAACCGACCAAACATATTTCCTTTGTGATGAGTAAGAAGTATTTTGGTGGTATCTTCATATTCTACAATGTTGTACAATATTGTACCATGATAATGACAAAGAAATTAAAAAAATATATTATGGAAGCTTGTTTCCACCACAGAATGAAAAATAAAGGTAATTGTGACTTTTGTCATTTTTCTTGCGATTGCGAGTTTACATCACGCAATTCTGAGAAAAAGCCAGAATTTCGAGATCTAAACTTAAATAAAAAAGTCAATTGTGAGATAAAAAGTCGCAATTATATTTTAAATTGTTTTATTCCGTGGCGGAAACAAGCATCCAAACAATATGGTACATTTTATTAATATTTACTTTATATATTTTTTTACAGGATATGAACAATTTAAAAGGCACAATATGTGAGATTTTTGGATTAAAATATCAAAAAACCACTATAACAATGTTATATATTTTGTTGACTTGTGTACTTACATTATCCCAAATGTTTCCAAGAATGTTTAAATCCAGAGAAATAAGCAATTTAACCAGGACACGGACCGTGTCCATGCGTCGCCTATCAATGACATCATACCCGCATTACCCTCGATTTCCATTTTATTTTGTAGAAACCAAAGACTCTTTAATATATTATGTGTTTTATTAGACAGGTGAGCAACTGTTTGGAGACATTCATAGACCGAAAACTAATTATTGTACAGTAATACAGCACTTTCTCCATCATACAATATGTCTTCAAATGAATTGCATGCCATTTAGCAACACAAGCCATAATATGATATTCTAATATTGATCTAGCTTACTGCAGTGTGCAACAAGTGTCTCATAGTAGACGCAGAGCGAATGCACAGATTAGCATTATAACATTTTCAACACACTCAAATGTATCTAATATGATAAAACAGCGCTGCGTTACCCCAAATACGCTTGACCGGAAGAAGCGGAAGCGGTGACTGTGGCATAATAAAAGCTCTGAAAAACTGCATAGTGTGCCTTTAATAATTATTACTTAAAGGGTTACTTCAGCGATTTAGCATTAAGCTTTGTATCAGTAGAAACCCGGTAGTATATTCGAATGATCGTGCTTTACCCCCCCTCATATCCCCCTGAGACGAGAGATTTATGTATTTTATGTCTGGAAAAAAGCCTCCGATGACGCAAATATTGTCATTTCGCGTCATCGGAGGCTTTTTTGGCCAGAGGCTAGAGACTACTGCCAGTAGTAGGAGCTAGTTCCGCATGTTTTCAACCCGCCCATAGGGGTGGGATTTCACTCACAGAATGCAAGACACAGACAGCCGCACGGACATTTATAACGGAGCGGTGCGGAGCAAAGCAAGTGTTCTCAATGAATTCCTATGAAAGTTTTGCTTCCATAGGCATGAACTGAAAATGCGCCAGACTGGACACACACCGTGAATGACTGAATGAATGAATGACAATGCGGCCGTGAATGAATGGCGGTTGGCCGTGCTCATTTTAGTTTCGGTTTAAAATTAGTGCCAATTCGGGGGCGGGTTGCTTGAATTGTGGGTTCATGAAAACACAACAACAAAACGGTACAATGACAAACTCACTTAAATAGGCACATTTCGCTTTAAAACCAAATCTTCCGTGATCATCTTGTCTGTCAGTTCCTCACTCTCTGATGAATGAAATCTGACTCCTGCTGCGTTTGTGATGCGACTCTTGTTCGGCTCACACTGTATTAAGCAGACACGTTTAGTTTTTAATTGTAGTGTCTGTTCTCTAACTGAACTAAATTATTTTATTACTATAAAAATCAAAACGACGGTGGGGTGGTGCCACGGTGGGCAAGAGATGTAACCGGTAGGCGTGGCTTGGGAGTGGCCTCGTAGGGCAGCGAAGCAAGTGCATTCTGGGAGTTGATGTCTTTCATCCATATGAGCCAAAAATACATTTTCTGGCTTTTCTCAGTCTAGAAGGCACCAACTTCTAAAATAATTTCACATTTCTACTACATAAATGACCCAATTTAAATACACATTCATCTTTCCAGCGGTAACGTACCCCTTTAAGTGTCTCTCCGTGCCTAATTTTTTTTTTCTTCCCCCAGACTCATGGTGCGGTGGAGCTTAGTACATACTGTGAAGGTTTCTTCCTGCAGAACATGGCAGGTCTGTTAGAGAGGGAAGCCTTCCGGGCGCTGATCCTGGGGTCCGGGACACGAAGCGGGTCTGGAAAAGACCCTCTTCTGGAAGAGCTTGAGGCAACGTTAGCGCGCAGACTACGCTCACTGCTAGTGACTTCTCGTGTGTGAAAGGAAAAGATGGAAGGAAATACACAAAGAAGAAAGGACATGAATGTGTAGATGTTAAGACAATATGAAAAGACTGAGGAAATATGAAAAGGAAATGCTATTGAAAAAAAACGGACTGACTGAAGTTGAGCTTTGTGGACAGTTTCATGAATTCTAAAAATAATCATTTAATGGACACAAGCTTGACATTAAATGCTGCAGCGTTTGTGTGGCTATAGCTATCGAACTAATGTATGTTAAGATTGTGTTAAAATTGTGGACAACAGTTTTCCCACACTTCAACAGACGCCATTTTGTACAGAGTTTGGCTCAAGTGGGAGGCTAGAACGTATCTTTTTCCCCTTCATAATTGTTTTATTTTAAGCTATTATAGATAAATCTTGTAATGGAGAAAAACAAGGACATGTTCTATTTAAAGATGTGAGATTATTTAAGTTGCTATTTTATCTTGTTTCAGGCCAAGCAAATAAAGTTATATATAAACAAAACTTGTCTAAAATTATCCAAACAGCAACAGGAGACCACAATTAAGTATTTTCAGTGGTGACATTATATCTTTTAAATGTGCGTGTGTGTGTATATAAATCTAAATCTAAATCTATATATATATATATATATATATATATATATATATATATATATATATATATATATATATATATATATATATATATATACCTGCAAAATACATAAAGTAATCTATGTTAAGCTGGCAAACGCTTTGAAGTTTAATGTAAAAAATATTTAAAAATGAGACTGTGCTGCCACCTTCTGGTTATTGAGAGCACTGTATGCTGTTAAACTGTTTTCTAATTCATAACTTCAAAGTATACAATCGATGGAAAATAAAATAAAGGAGAAAAACAGTGAAGTCAACTTACCAGGCTTGAAAAAAAACACCTACAAAGACTGATGAAAATATACAAAAACACTGGTTTCCAAACTGGGAATTCGTAATCTCCTAATAAGGTAATAAAACTGCAGAGGTGCAGGAGTACCACACAATGAAATGAGCAGTACCTTTTACGTTCACTTGCATGAAGACATGTAGACTCCTGTCCTATCAGTAGACTGTGCAAAGGGCTATAAATCAGTTTTTATTAGAGCGGGTCTTCTCATGAGATCACATGACAAGCGGTAGTATGTTTCACATATTTCTAGTAACTGAAAACATTTAGAGTAATGCTGCATCAGTATATATCCAACACAACTGTCATAACGCAGCAAACAAAATATTACTGCAATATACACCGACCAGGCATAACAGGTGAAGTGAATAACACTGGTATCTCTTCATCACGGCACCTGTTAGTGGGTGGGATATATGTCCATGTGAACATTTTGTCCTCAAAGTTGATGTGTTAGAAGCAGGAAAAATGGGCAAGCGTAAAGATTTGAGCGAGTTTGACATGGGCCAAATTGTGATGACTATATGACTGGGTCAGGGCAACTCCAAAACTGCATCTCTTGTTGGGTGTTCCCGGTCTGCAGTGGTCAGTATCTATCAAAAGTGGTCCAAGGAAGGAACAGTGGTGAACCGGCGACAGGGTCATGGGCGGACAAGGCTCGTTGATGCACGTGGGGAGCGAAGGCTGGCGAGCTACTGTTGCTCAAATTGGTCAAGAAGTTAATGCTGGTTCTGATAGAAAGGTGTCAGAATACACAGTGAATCACAGTTTGTTGCGTATAGGGCTGCATAGGATGCCTATGCTGACCCCTGTCCACCACCAAAAGTATGGAATGAAAACAGTATCACAAATGCATGCACAAAATCCACATGAGCGCGCACCAATCCACAAACGAATGTGAGAGATCCACACACATATGGCAATCCACACATGCATGCCACAGATCCACACACACACACGGCAATCCACACATTCACGCCACAGATCCACACACGGCAATCCACACATTCACGCCACAGATCCACACACGGCAATCCACACATTCACGCCACAGATCCACACACACACATGGCAATCCACACATGCATATATCCAAATAAATTTAATTACTAAACTAAATTAACTATACCAACTACATTACTTGAATATAGATGATAATTGAAATGAGCTGATGACATCACCGTTTTCTCCAGAGCGGCTGTACAGCCGAATCAAATTCTGTTGCATTATCTTCCTGTTTAACACTGTGAAGCTGCTTTGAAACAATCTGCATTGTAAAAAGCGCTATATAAATAAAGTTGACTTGACTTGACTATCGTGTATACTTAATTTAGCTAAGGCTGCAAAGTCATCCCCTCGTTTCAAATATGGCAGGACTATCACCTCCACTAAAGATTGCTTTGTAAATAATCTTCCTCATCAGTTTCATCTCCTCAGCATCCCAGATAGCCTAGAGGAACTCGATGTTGCAACAGAAACTATTGACTCTCTCTTTTCCAGCACACAGTTGCTCCCCTGCGCTTAAAGAAGATTAAAGAAAATAGTCCAACGCCGTGGTACAATGAGCACACCAGGTCCCTTAAAACAGCAGCTAGAAAAATGGAGCGAAGCTGGAAGAAAACAAAACTGGAAGTCTTTCGCATTTCGTGGAAAGAGAGCATGATTGCATACAGAAAGGCCTTAAAAACTGCTAGATCTGCTTATTTCTCGACTCTCTTAGAAGAAAACAAACCCTAGGTATTTATTCGATACAGTGGCCAAATTAACCAAAAATAAAGCTTTAACTTCTGAAAAAATTATAACCATGCAGCCGTCTACTACAGTATCACATCAGACAGTGCATTGTAGTGTCACTGAGAAAAAATTACACTCATTCACTGCTATAGGAGAAGAAGAATTGGCTAAACTCGTTAAATCATCAAAATCAACATGTATGCTCAACCCTATACCAACTAGGCTATTAAAACAGATGATTCCAGAGGTCGTAGATCCTCTTCTTAATATCATTAATTCATCTTTGTCATTAGGATATGTACCGAAAACTTTTAAGTTGGTTAATACTAAACCTCTTATTAAAAAACAAACACAATCAAACACAACTTGATCCTACAGAATTAGTAAATTACAGGCCAATCTCAAATCTACCCTTTCTGTCAAAAATACTAGAAGTCAAGTCAAGTCAAGTCAACTTTATTTATATAGCGCTTTTCACAATGCAGATCGTTTCAAAGCAGCTTCACAGTGTTAAACCGTTAAATGCCGTAATTTAGATATATTTTTAAGATGGTAGAATGCAGTTTTACAGATGCTAGAAACGTGGCTTCTACGCTAATGTTAGTCTCTCTGTTTGATAGATGGCCAGAGAAGAACTGGCTCCCCGACTGAGCCTGGTTTCTCCCAAGGTTTATTTTTCTCCATTATGCCACCTGATGGAGTTTTGGTTCCTTGCCACTGTCGCCTTTGGCTTGGACACTACATTTTCAACTAAATATCCAAATAAATTGAATTACTAAACTAAATTAACTATATCAACTAAATTACTGATCTGCCCATATTGTCACTATATGATAAGTAAACAGAGCGGGATGACATCACTGTTTTCTCCAGAGCGGCTGTACAGCCGAATCTAATTCTGTTGCATTATTTTCCTGTTATCACTGTGAAGCTGCTTTGAAACAATCAGCATTGTAATGCTCAAATGCGCGACTTCTGTGTTGTTCTGCTTCACAGCGTATGACGCCATCCCGCCAAAAAGGTCATGCCCGTGACGTAGGTGGAAGTACCGACCCAGTGCCGAAAAAATCTTATGTTCTCCTCCAACTTTAAAATGGTCTGACATTGTTGTTTTACCTTTATTTTTGTAAAGGGTGTTTGATTTAGTCTTTGCACATTCGTTTGAACACTGGGTCGGTACTTCAACGTACGTCACGGACGTGACCTTTCCGACGTGATGACGTCATACGTCATGCAACAGCAGAACACCGAAGTTGCGCATTTGAGGTTAAAAAGTATATAACTTTTTTTTTTTTTTTTTTTTTTTTTTTAGAAAATGACCTATGGTTTGGCTAGATAAAACCCCATTCCTCGGCTGGGATCGTGAAAATTTGTACCCTTTATTGATTTTTTTTCTTTTTGGAGTTTTCCTCCTCGAGTCTTGTAACGTTGGCAAATGTAATATTTGGCAAATCCGTTAGTGAAATTGTGTAGACTCTGATCCATTTTCTCTTGCCCGGGTATGTTTATCTGATGTGTTGAAGCATGACAGGAACTCCGCTTCCGCAACGATTATGTATTTCCGGTTATTGTGTGAAAGGTCTATAGACATAATGAAGTATAATGCGTTAAGAGCTCGCGCAAATACTGGGGAGCTAAACCATTTAGTGCTTTGTAAGTAATTAGCAAGATTTAAAAATGTATACGATGTTTAATACAGAGCCAGTGCAGTGTTGACAGAACCAGGCTAATATGGTCATACTTCCTGGTTCTAGTAAGAACTCGAGCTGCGCGTTTTGGACCAGCTGGAGTCGCGGGTGCTTCGATTAATCAGTGCTTGTTTAGCTAATCGGTCAAATAAATGATTTAGTGACTTGTAATTCACATAAAAAACAGTCACTTGTCGCAATTTACTGGCGTGTAACCTGCAAAAAGATTCCTTAAAAATCCACTGCTAAAATTCGCATTCCCTGGGCTAAATATCACATTATTGGGGTTGCTTCAACCCGCGGACATGAAAAACCCCCAATTAACCCCAATAGCCCAATTCACCCTTCGCCGGGAGTTTGATTGACAGGCGATCTGACCAAACGTAATCCGCCGAATCCGCCATTTTGCAATCAGGAGAGTCAGGAGACAAAGAAGAGTTCATAGATTAATTTTGGACTTGAACTTGTATATTTACGTCTTTCCGCGGTTGAAACAACATCCCTTCTGATGCTCATTCATGTTTATTTGATGCTATAAATTAACTAGAATGAAGAGATGATCGGTTCACAGGCAGCTTTAATTGAGGCGCTACAGCCACAAAACGATATTTATTGTTTCAATTTCTTAAAAAAAAAAGACAAAATTAGAACTTTGAGACTTTGTTTCATATCAAAAGTAACCTGCTCTGTCCTGTCTGTTGGCGCGTTGTAAGTGTCCTCTTTGCTCCGCAATGTATTTTTCACTGCGTGAGAACATTATGTGTGGCATGAGAGCGACATGGCTTGTTGGACATAGCAACAGTAACTAAAGGGAATGGTCAATTCCACGGGAAAACTGCGGACTTGCCAACAGTCTTGAACACACAGACAAGCGGAGTGATACAAACGGGGAAAAGTCCCTGCGCTGCTATTAGCACTTGTAGAATGCACGCACTCGGCCAACTGAATTTGAGGACTGTAGTATAGAAGTAAATATAGCAAAACAATATCGATGTAAACTCAATGTTATTAAACATATAACTATAATGACAGACTGAACATTTGTATTTCACTTAATTTGCATATCACAATAAAAAAATAACATTGTGACCACTGACAGGTGAAGTGAATAACATTGATTATCTCTTCATCATGGCACCTGTTAGTGGGTGGGATATATTAGGCAGCAAGTGAACATTTTGCCCTCAAAGTTGATGTGTTAGAAGCAGGAAAAATGGGCAAGTGTAAGGATTTGAGCAAGTCTGACAAGGGCCAAATTGTGATGACTAGATGAATGGGTCAGAGCATCTCCAAAACTGTAGCTCTTGTGGGGTGTTCCCAGTCTGCAGTGGTCAGTATCTATCAAAAGTGGTGCAAGGAAGGAACAGTGGAGAACCGGCGACAGGGTCATGGGCGGCCAAGGCTCATTGATGCACGTAGGGAAGCGAAGGCTGGCCCGTGTGGTCCGATCAAACAGACGAGCTACTGTAGCTCAAATTGCTCAAGAAGTTAATGCTGGTTCTGATAGAAAGGTGTCAGAATACACAGTGCATCGCAGTTTGTTGCGTATAGGGCTGCATAGCCGCAGACCAGTTACAGAACTTAAAGGATCTGCTGCTAACATCTTGGTGCCAGATACCACAGCACACCTTCAGGGGTCTAGTGGAGTCCATGCCTCGATGGGTCAGGGCTGTTTTGGCAGCAAAAGTGGGACCAACACAATATTAGGAAAGTGGTCATAATGTTATGCCTGATTGGTGTAGATGCATGGCTTAATCCAAAAATAAATTTCTTAAAAATTATAAATCATAAAAGCTAATTTCAGCAAATTTGCATGTATGCAAAATAATTTTGGCCTATATCAGTCATGGACATCATATATCTTTGATCAGTTTGACTGAACACACGCCCACTCAGTGACATACAATCATGAACACTCACTACTATCATTCTATTAAGTGAATGAGTTTATTGTTTCATTTTTCTCTCTGAAATTGCTCACAGTTATGATACAAGGGGATTTTTACAACTTTAAATGCATGTTCCTGCTCTGCATGGACATTTTTTTTTTTTTGTCATTGAAGTTTTGCTTTATAACTGTATAAAATAGGAAAGTTCACAACAGGTATTGCTTCATTATTGTTTCATTTAAACAAGCTGTCTGTAAAAAGGGGACCGTGAACATCCGAATCTTTCCTGGTCAAGGTACATACAGACAAAAGGAAGCATTTTATAAACAGATACCACAGACACAGCAAGCGAGCAAAAGCTGCGTTGCGTCGCTCGCTTACAGTGTACATAGTAGAAAACATGACAGGAAAACAAAGAGAACGAAAAATCGCAGAGACTAACAGAGGTTAAAGGTGATGGCAGGTGTTTCTCTTTTTTTTCCATTAAAAGATGTAAGGAAAGCAGTTCTGAGAAAATAGCGCGATTTTTGAGAATAGTTACGTTAAAGCCATGCAAAGAAAAAGCGTGCATGCACACAGCAATACAAGTCAAAAGCAAAGAGCAGGAACGGCCTTCGAGTTTCCCTTAGGCCACATCATATTTACAGTAGAACTGATCCAAGAACAGCTTTTTTGTCATCCATTGTACACACACAATGATATGAAGCTGACATTGATATCGAGAAGTTCATTTCCTCCCCATAGAGGCTAAACTACATTCTTAAATTAATGTTAAATTTGCTTTTTTGTGGTTTGTTTGTTTTTACATACTATTTTGTTCTCTTTTGAAGCTAGCAAAGAAAGATTCGTAAAGTCCACGGTACTTTTACAAATCAAGACATTAGAAAGTTTCTTTAAACGAACAAAATTGTGTTGCCCTGATACAAACAAACACATTATTGTCATAAATAAATAAATAACATTCAAGTTCTCATATATATATATATATATATATATATATATATATATATATATATATATATATATATATATATATAACTGGATGATAATAAATAAGAACAGAGATAAAACAGAAGGAAATATACAAAAATATCCACAATGTATTCAACATTTTTTTTCTTCGTATCTGCTGGTAGCGAACATGAGAAATCATCAGAGAAAAAAAGACAAAAAATAAAATAAATAATTAAACACTGTATTTCAGTGTCTAACCAAATCGATCAAATGAAACAAATTGTTCCATCACGTAATAAATACAGAAATACAAGGGTTAAATAATAATTTAAGACTAGCAACACAAGATTTCAAATCTGAATCTACAACAGAACTAAATCTAGTGTCACATCTAGACATTTTATTTGTACATAAGTTATGTTCAATCTGTACAACAGAGATTCATTCATTAGGATAAATTAATTCAGTACTATCCCCCCCCCACCCCATCCACAGTCCCAAACTCACTGAAAACCATGTTTCAGTCCTTTTGCAGCAATGATTTAAGATCAAGTGATGTTCTTCAAACATAAATTCATAAATAAATAAAAGAAAGAGCAAATGAAACGATACAATTTGAAATAATCCACATCCCCAGGAAAAGCTCTTCAAAGTCATCTTTTCCTTGTTGCCGTGTGTTTAGTTTTTTTTCCTATAGTCTTTATGAATCTGAGTGCAAACATCCTAGAGTTGTGACTGTGTTCATGTCTAGTATTTTGAGTGTGAATTTGTTCCAAACCTAGTGAGCTGCCTTGCTGTCTACTGCCTTCTAAAGCAAGATACACACTTTTTTTTTTTTGTCTGATGATTTTTCAAATATTTACCACGAAATAACTCTTTTACAACTCCTGAAAATGTGTCTTAGATGGGAAAATCATGGCCAAAATGTGCACCAGGCTTATGATGGTTTCCTGAATCGTAATCGTAAGTGAACGAGTTAAAACACTTAATACAACTCTGCGTGACATACAAACAGCACTCCTCATGCAATGTGCACTGGAGACTCGATTCTCTATTGATTTTATAAAGTTTGCCATTAGCATGTTGCTAAGTTAACAACTTATTAGAAACGTTTTCATAGGCTGCAACTCCGTGTGACATATAAATGAGCACCTTACATTGTGTGCACTGGAGACTCCATTCATAATTGACATCAGTGGCATTAGCATGTTGCTAAGCTAACAAATTATTTGAAATGTTTTTCATAGGCAGCAACTCTGTGAGACATACAAACAGCACTCCTCACACCACGTGTACTGGAGACTCGATTCTCTATTGATTTAGTAAAGTTTGCCATTAGCATGTTGCCAAATTAACAACTTATTAGAAACGTTTTCATAGGCAGCAACTCCGTCCCTGTTGAAAAAAAAAACAGCATATGCTGTTTAGGTATGTTTTGAAGCATGGCAACTGGTTTGAGCTGGTTAAAAGCTGGTCCTGAGCTGGAACTAGTTTCTTAAGACCAGCTTAGGACCAGCACTTGACCAGCTTAAACCAGCTCAAACGAGCTGCCATGCTTCAAAACATACCTAACCAGCATATGCTGTTTTTTTCAACAGGGGTGTGACATATAAACGAGCACCTTACACTGTGCACACTGGAGACTCCATTCATAATTTCACTTCAGTGCCATTAGCATGTTGCTAAGCTAACAACTTATATGAAATGTTTTTCATTGGCAGCAACTCTGTGATATACAAATAGCACTCCTCACACCATGTGCACTGGAGACTCAATCTATTGATTTAGTAAAGTTTGCCATTAGCATGTTGCTAAGCTAACAACTTATTTGAAATGCTCTTCATAGTTAGCAACTCTGTGACATACAAAGAGCGCTCCTCACCTTATGTGCACATGAGACTCGAGCTGACTTCAATGCAGTTAATATAATACTAAGCTAACAACTGCAGTTCAATTGATTTTCAACAGAGTTTGACATTAGCATGTTGCTATATGCTAACAGCTCCATACTCTAATGTGCATAAAAATATATAAAAAACAAATATTGGGTAAGATAGTCCTTATTTTAATAAGACTGATTAAAGTGCTTAGCCCGCTATGTTGAATTTTGTACAAAGTTTATTGCATTGCATTAAGGGATTGCATTATAAAGTGAGGTATCCAGACATCCCACTCCGCGAAAACTCATTTCCAAGAGATGGTACAACACCCCCAGCCCCCACCATAATATAAAAAAATTTTATTACGCTATTATATTCATTAGCGTAAGCTGCCTAACGTGGGTATGTTTATTCAATAATATTTGTGCGCCGAAAGTGATGATGTTGCGTGTTATGGAAAAAGAGGCGAGACGAAATTCCGAACGCAAGTGGTCATAGAAGACACGTGTGATAATACCAGGTGTAAAGGTAATGCGTCTTGGCTGACCACTTGTGATCAGATCACCGAAAATGCATCGTAATACCAGGTGGAAACAGGCTCTCTCTCACTTGATCGATTTCTGGGATATTCTATATAATTTGCATGCATCAGGGACCAACTATCAGTATTCGGAGACTTACGGGAAAAATGAGGTGTCTGGGTATCTTAGAGGCAGCTCACTAAGTTTTGGAACAGAGTCTGTTGGTGCAGCTGGTTCCCACCAGCTGGTCAACCATTTTACCAGGTTAGGATGCTGGTAGGGCAAGTAGTGTGTGTATTTGTATTTTAGTCCTTGTCAAGCGTGGTGAGACCGGAGAGTGGAAAGGGAAGAGTATGACGAAGGATGAAGTGTCCATCTCCTTGGTAACCTGCTTGTTCGCCATGAAAAGTGCCGTCTGTCAATAAATGTCCGTCACAGGAGGTGCAGGGAAGTGGGGCAGCGTTTTAATACGTTTTCTGGATAATTCCTAGCAGCAAAGACAAGCCGTCACAAAGGTGAGGAACACGGGAAGGCAGACGTAAAGACATGAAAACTGGGGGTAGAAACAACAGGGGTTCAGGAAGGGGCTGGCAAACTGACATGGCAAAGACGATGAAAGAGGAAATGTGCCTGGATTTGTGTCATAACTTGTTTTTAAACAGTCATTGCATCATACAAAAGATTGTCCAAATATAAATTCCATCACCTTTAAGATTATGCAAATTTTTGAGTGCTTGTACGTTTGAAAAAGCTTGATAGGTAAAGTTTTAGGGCTGCTCCTGTATCCCAATGGATGCCACCAGCTTGGCATTGTCCCTGGGATTGCCCGCTGGGCATTTAGAGTCACTAGGCTGAGGGTCGTAGCGATGGGCGTTAGATGGGTGTCTGTTGGGTGTGCCAGGTGGAAGAGGCACCTGGCCATTCTTCTCGTCTGAAAAAAGTTGTTTAATTACGTCAAAGAAGTTACTCAATGGGCTGCCTAGGTACACAGATAGGAAGAAAAGGAAAAAAAGAGAGAACAAAGAAATGAACAATGGGTTCACATGAGGAGAAGTGGACAGAAAGGGGAAAAGAGATAGGAGAGGGAAAAATGTGAAGACTACGACTTGGAGAAGCTTTAAGGGCCACACTAACTTTTGATATTCTAGTACAAGATATGGTGCTTCTCTGGTTAAACTTGTTAAAACCAGTTTAAGGTAGTACCTTAGCTGGTCCAAGCTGGTTAGTACATTCAAGTTACAATATTTGATCAGTACGTGTGTTTCCTGGAAATGGAACCCATGACCATAGGGTTGCTAGAGTTATACTCTACAAGTTGAGCAACAGCAACATAACTAGTTGTAGTTTAGATGGTTGATAAGCCGGACTACCAGATGGTGGGCACCTAGCTGAGCTGGTAGACCATCTTGAATGAGATAAATCGCCAAACATGCATAAAAAAAATTCTAGCCCAAATTCAACTAGGTTCCCACTGGCTGGTCAACCAAATTAACCATCTTGGAACAGCTTACCTGACCACCTTTAGCTGGTATGACTTTCCAGTAACAACCTTGACCAAGATGGTGTAACTTCTCAGCCAGTTCCCCTAAAAGCTGGCCAACCATCTAAATCAGCTTGGACCAGTTAGAAACAAGCTACCATGTTCCAAAATCAGAGCTACCACCTTAAAGTCAATATGAAACAGCATTTTCAACCCATTTTAATTCTGCCACGACATAGTTCCAAATGATTAGAATATTCAACCAAAAAAATAAGCAAATTTTTTGGGAGAACAAAAAGCAGGGAATTACTTAGGTAATTACCTAGGTTTAGGATGGAGTCTAGTTGCAGTTGATTGTGGAAGACTACTTTTTGAGGAGCCTTTTTCACCTTGAGGTGGAGGTTGGAAGTCAAGCTCACCCCAAGAGCATCTTTATGATAATATTTATTTTTCATTGTTACGAGCCCCTGCTCTTTCCTTGTTTTAAAAATTTTTTTTGAGTATAGTTGCCAATTAGATGGGGGCGGAGCCTGATTATTCTAACACCCGATTTAAAGGGTTAGTTTACCCAAAAATGATTTCGTTAATTTCTCACCCTCATGTCGTTCCAAATCCGTAAGACCTTCATTCATCTTCGGAACACAAATTAAGAGAATTTTGATTAGATGTTGATTAGAAATCCTAACTCTCTGTGGTCATAAAAAATCCCAGGGTGTCCTTCGGAAAAAGAGTAGGGGTGTAACCCCGGCATCCTGGCCAAATTTGCCCATTGGCCTCTGTCCATCATGGCCTCCTAATAATCCCCATATACTGATTGGCTTCATCACTCGGTCTCCTCTCCACCAATCAGCTGGTGTGTGGAGGGCGTTCTGGCGCAATATGGCTGCCATCGCATCATCCAGGTGGATGCTGCACATTGGTGGTGGTTGAGGAGATTCCCCCCTTCTATATGTAAAGCGCTTTGAGTACCCAGAAAAGCGCTATATAAATGTAACAAATTATTAATTATTATTATTATTAAATCCGAAAGCTCTCTGACCCCTCCATAGACTGCAATATAGTTACCACTTTCAAGGCCCAGAAAGGTAGGAAAAACATCGTTAAAATAGTCCATAGAATAGAGGGAAAGCATACAGCTTTTTATGTTGGTGCCGAATCTGGGTCGTAACATAAATTGGGGGCTCGTCCGGGATATGAATCTGGGACCTCTCGCATATGCTGTAATTTGCTTTTATTTAAGTACCCTACTTTAATATCAACTGCAATTAATTTACTCATTAACTATTGGTCAGATTGGTGAGACAACAGTATCTAAAACAGATAAACTGCTTTGGCAACACTATTTTTGGCTTAGGTGAAGGCAGTTGAGGAAAGTTGCTTAAGCAAATTATTACACTTTTCCAAAAAAGACAAACGTTTGTTTTTTTTCTTTGCAGTAATGTGCACTGAAAATCATTCGCAATAAGACCATGAACATGTATTATGACATTAAATAGGGTTGGGTTCAATTTCATTGACTTTAAAGATGGTTTTAGCTGGATTTTTTGGTAGTGGTGAGGCACATGGGCTCACATGGCTTTATATAGCCAGCATGAGAAAGGCTAAATCATTAGAAAAGGCTCTAATGTAATGAGCGAAGCAATGTGGCATCTTTACACTCTGTCACTGCAGAAAGAATGACACATAGATCAGTCAGAAAACCCACACACGCATCCTTTAATCTTCATTCTGCTCAAAGTCATAAAAGCCTATGAAGTGTCATCTGTCCGCTTCAATTATACACTATATTCCACAGGCAGAATATACAACAACATATCATCAAGCACCAGTGTATATTCTGTAATTATGTTAATGAAAACTCTTTTTTTATGGATGGAAAGACTACAATGTCTACAAACATTTTCCATAAATTTATTCACCAATGCCTGTACACACAGAGACTGCGGAGCAATTATTTAAACAAGCTATTAACTGACTAACAACAAAGACTAAATTACAAAAACTTTACAAACTTTGGCAAATGCAGTAACTAGTTATTTCACTTCTTCTAGCAGACTTTATGTAAACTTTTTGACAGGCTATTAAAAACCTGTGCATCCTGCTTCCTGGAACTGGCGACTGGAAATGGTAATTTTCAAAAGTTCTTGGCATTTGTGTGTAATATGCACCAGACGGTCTGGTCCATCTGAGGCTCAGACTAGCCTTCAGCCATCTCTGACTGCATGAGAAAACCCCCTTTAGTGTACTTCATTTAGAATACTTCCAAACTTATAACTACACAACTCGTAACCAATTACACAAACTTCACTTGAACATTTGGGGGCACATCCGAGCCACTGGTGTACATATGTATAGCCTCGTCTCTTTGGCACACGTAGCCAAAAAACCAAGACAAGGTTTGTAAGCCACACACACTAAGTATGTAACAGCCAGTTTCTGTTGTGCACATCTTAGTGTTTTAGTGCACACAAAACTTAAAACAAAATTAAATTGTGCCGCACTTACATATTCAATTACATTACATGTGAAATGGTATTTATGGGGCTGAGTGCACTTTAAATTGGATGTAATACACGACATGCGTGATTAGAAGTGTTGTGATTATAACAGGTTTATATAAGGAAAAGGGCAGTGTGCATAATACAGCAATTTGGTGGCCCCAAAAACCTTTTGGATACCTAAAGGGATAGTTCACCCAAAAATGAAAAATCTGCCCTCATTTACTCACCATCATGTCTACAGAAAAAATAGTTATACAGCTTTGGAATGATACGAGGGTAGTAAATAGTTGCGCATTTTGGGATATCACATTAAAAAATACTGGATGGAAACGCTAAGATTCGGTAAAGATTCGGAGAAAATTCGGTAACATTTTAGTTAAGGGTCCAATTCTCACTATTAACTATTTGCATATTACTAGGATATTGGCTGTTTATTAGTACTTATAAAGCACATATTAATGCCTTATTCTGCATGACCATATTCTACATCCCTTAACCCTACCCAATACCTAAACTTAACAACTACCTTACTAACTATTAATAAGCAGTAATTAGGTGTTTATTGAGGCAAATGTTGTAGTTAGTAGTTAATAGTTAGTTAATAGTGAGAATTGGACCCTAAACTAAAGTGTGACCATAAATTCTTATTTGATAAGAAGTCACATCCATAAAATGGATTTTCCAAATAAATCCCTTGATGTTCAACAAAAAACTCATGTGACTTTTCCTCAAAAGAGGAGGGGATTGGATATCTGGACTATAGTACCTGTGCACAGCATCTCAAATGTTGGTTTGATCCTTCTGAAATGCCTGAGCCAAAGTCTGTCATCACAACGATGTGATAAAATGACCTCTCACAGGTGTCTCACGTGTCCAAACACCAACATCCGAATGCACGATAACATGCATTGCATTTCTTCTGTGCACTCTGAGACGCAATTCATTTATGATGGAGGAAAAAAGAGCCACAGTGGCTTCCCCGATTGCAGCAACTTCCATTTTTATTACAGATATTTTGTGAATTTCCCAGGAAGTGACAGTTATGCTCTCTTGAACACATGGGATGAAAACGCTGCTTTATTCACAAACTTGGATGGAAACTTTGGTGACAGAATCTTAATTTTTGAGTGAACTACCCTTTAAGTCTTACTAAAAATGTCTGAATGTCATTGTATTAAACCGATGGTTCTCAACCAGGAGGCCTCAGCAAACTTCGAGGGGGCCTGCAAGATGACTTAAAAGTATTTAAATTAATAAATTGAAAACAAGTGGCTTTTATTTGAGCACAAACATGCTTTTCAAGCAAAACATTACACAAAAAAGCTGGGTTTTTGTTGCAAATGCCAATTGGATTGATTTGTTAGCTAATACAAAGACATGCAGACATTTGTAAGTCTTACTTAAGTGTTTCAGTACTTTTTTGGTCCACTGTAATTGTGGTGCAACTTGGTGTATTTAACACACAAGCCATAAAAATCTTACCACACTTTGACTTTGCGACTTTACCGGTTTTTGCAGCACACTGAGAGTTCTCTGGATACATGTGAGAGAGAGAAACGTGTGTTGACACCAGACAAAAGTTTCACGAATAAGAGCAAAAAATTCCCAAATTTTTTTTGGTTTATAAATTGGATCATCGCATTAGCTCATTAGATTTGCTGTGTGTGCTCTTCATCATGCCCATGTGAAGCAAATGAGCAATTTCCTATTAACAAGCATGGGGCCAGATGTCTTTATCTATACTACATTAGGGGCGAGAAGACTTCGGTTGGGTGGTTATTAAACAAGTTTGTGTGGATAATTATGCTTGTTTGTTATAAAAATAGTTTTATGAATCTAAAGAACATTAGGAGGTTAGTTATTTGCATAGACACAGAAAACCACAACCTCCTCCACAAAACAACATAATTAAATCTGTGATTTTTGTTTATTTATTAATGTCTATTTTCGGAACGGTACGTGTAATCTGACTGCTGTGAGTATGTGCCATTCATCTGTGCAGTGCTGTAGTGCGTTCACAGTGAGTCATACAGCGCTCAATGAAACATGGAGTGCAATGAATGTGACATGTTTGAGTGAAAGGGAAGGAGAAAGAGAGATAGACAGTGAAAGGGAACCGAGAAGGACGACAGGAGGAGAAAAAGGGAGGATCTGCTCTCTTGAGATGGTCTGGAATGTCTTCCTGTTGCCCAACACTCCCTGAAATCTCCCCAAAGTAGCAGTAACAAACACTGCTGATGACTACTTCACCCTCTTGTTACGATATACTACTTAATGATAGGAAGTAGAAGTTGTTACTAATATTTGTACATATAAAGTGGGACCCAAAATAACATTAGCAAAAATGCTTTTTAAAAATGCATTTTTAGATGACACAGGAATAATTTCAAAATATATTAAAACAGATATCAGTTATTTTAAATTGTAATATTACCGGGAATTTTTAATGTTTTTGATCAAATAAATGCAGCCTTGGACAACATAAGAAACTTCTATTAAAATTTTTATATACAGTCAAACCAAAAAATAGTCAGACACCAGATATAATTTTTTACTAGCGGGTGCAGGACACTATAGTTCATTTATGTAAGTGAGGATAGCAAAATAAAGTAAACTTTGACATCCCAAAAATTCTTCATACAGTGGACTACCAGTAAAATTGATAAAAGATGTGGGACCAAAATTATTCAGACACTTTGACCTGACCATGTTTTGCTTAAGTGTTTTGCTAATGCAACCTTTTACACCACAGACTGAACAAAATGAAGCATTGCTTGGTCATTGGCTGACCTAAATTGGTATTATCTAATTGTGTACTTATATTTAACAGCTGATTGGTTGAATGTAATCCATTACATACCTTTATCAAAGTTTTCTGACATTATCAAGATGAATTTGTTCTGGCACAGTTTAACTCTTGTCATATTTTATTACCATTATCTAAACTATAGCGAATAAACTGTGATAATGTGAGAAAATGTTGAAGGTGTCTGAATACATTTTGGTTTGACTGTATATATATATATATATATAAAAAACATTTTTTTTTAGCCATGTACAGAACCTTTGAGCGTTGAACAAACAACAGGAAAAGCATCAAAGTTGCTAAATATACAGTAACAAAATATCCATATTATATCCTAATATCCTAAATATTCCATTGCCAGTAATTACTGAAACAATCTGTGTTAGTGTGCATTTTATAAAACCACAAAAGTTGGCTTATATGTATTGGTTTTGTCTATAAGATGGTGTTATTCATCTATCAGACCAGTAGGTGGAGCTGTTATCAAGGGAGATGGTTGGGACACAGTCAAATAACATCATGTGTCGAGAAAAGAGGACGTGCACGGGGTAAACGAATAAAAGGATGAAAAAAGTGGCTTTTATTTTTTTTCTCCTCTGATGAACCACATAATACGCTGTTCATCCTTGATCCTCTGAATAGTTAGGGTATTAGAAGGTATACACTGAAAAATATTTTCAGTTTGGGGGTTTTTCTGAAACTGTACCAGAAACCTTTATATTACCAGCCCAGATCCATCACCCAAAAAAGACATAGTCTCCCAGAACCAGAAATCATGAAGCTGAGGTGCTCACGTTTGGAGAATTGTCAGGGAATTCTACCGTTAATGCCGTCTGAGAAATGGGAGCAGCGGTGTGGCCGAAGGGAATCACCATGAATTGGAAAACTCCCCATCTCTTCTAGCATCTGCAGGGGATTGCTTTAGGGTGGGATCATGTGGAGAATATTGTGATGCTGTGCTGCGGTGTGCTGTGGACGAGGAGTGGGGGGACATGCATGATGGAGGAGAGGTATAAACAGGCATGAGAGGGAACGTGGGGCTCGGGTCGGAGTGGGGGAAGGGACAGGGGATTTATACTCACCAGACAGCTGTTGGACCCCTGGCTGGTCATGTGTGCTTAGCAATTGCGCCTGAATCGTCTCTACCACCCGCTTAAAACGGCGACTTGGACCTACAATAAAGTGTAACAGGTCATATGTAAATAGAAAAGAGCCTGTTGACATATTTTTATTGAAACCGGGAGTTGGGGCGGGGGTTTCCTTAAGACCGATTCGTTGACTACTCATTAAAGCCACTTGGTTTGCACCATAGTAAAAAGAGAAATGCATCCACAGACAGAAGAATCTCAATTAAGACCATGAGCCCTTGAAGCCTTTTAGGAATCTGTCAGGAATTTATAAAACCACTTGTAACTTCTTATCTCAGCTATGTGGACATGGGCTACACACTGCAGTGGAAAAGATCTGCTATTGATGCTATTATGTGGAGACGTAATGAATACTAATGGAAGAAAATAAAGGAGAATGATGCATTAGCCAATACTTCTACAATGTATTTTTAGATGTTCTATTTATCTTACATTGTTATTGCGACTTCTGCAATATACTGATGGTATAATTGATTTGTGTAAGAGGCTATTTGGCTCAATCTGAGAATTAAATGGAAATGCTTCTAAAGCTGTCACATTGGCTCAGTTTACACCTGGTATTAAGTTTTGGTCGATCAGATCACAAGTAGACAAACGAGACACAATCCTGTTTACACCTGGTGTTTTAATCCGTCTCTTTTGTCCACTTTCAAACACTTCTGTTCTGATTTCTTTGAGGGGAGGGTCTGTGGGCGGGTAAATGTATGGGTTTTTTCAGATCTTTCGATCTAATGGACAAAATAAGCTTGCACAATTTACATATGAACATGCCTAGAGACAACGGAAAAACATACAGAGAGCAGCAGCTTTCGTTTCTGTTACTGGCTGAATGGCTAACCCCCTCCCGTCAAAATCCGAAGATGAGGGATTTGCATTCGAATCTATCGGATGACCCTCTATGGCGTAAAGCGACGAAGAGGGGGTACCCTCAACGTCGGCTTCTCGACGTTAGGCGGAAATGACCAAACGGCAGTATGTGACAAATAGGAGTGAGACTGTGTTGTTGTGCTTGGTACGTTTTTCGTCTACAAACCAAACTGTGGTTGAAAGTGGAAGTGGTTAAAAGTGGACAAGCTCAAAACATTTTAGACTCTGTTTACACCTGTATTTAGCTTTGTTTAAGTTAGCCAAGACTAAGTGTACACTGTCAGGAATAGGCTTTACATAAAATATTTACAATATATTTGCAATGATTTTTGCTGGTGGTACACACATATCTCTAACCTTTATTTGTCCAAGTTTTCTCAAGACAATAGGTCTCATTCACTAAACATGCATATGCACCAATTTGTGCGTGAAATCATACGAACCCTTTCACAAACAAATCAGAATTGATCTATAACTTCTCATACTGAAATGTACTCTAAATTTACGAAAAAATGAAGGAGCAACTGAAACCACACATGCGAATATCACATACTCTAGGTGGCCTAAATGTGTTATCTCAATTATATTTCATCATATACTTTTATTTTGGATGCGATTAATCGCGATTAATCGATTTGACAGCACTAATATATAAATATGCATCCATTGTTTGCTGAGCCTAATATATGGCCCTTATATGGAGATGGTTTGGGTGTGTTTTATGCAAATGACTAACATTGGGTAGACAAGCACTCAATTAGAAAACTCCAAATACATTAACATTAGAACAAGGTTAAGAACAAATTCATGTACGCGCAAGTATTGTGCCAGTATTAGTCAGATTTTATAATTTTTTTGTGAGAAATTCTCCTGTGTGCATAAATACAAATAGTCTGCTAATTATTAGTGAATGAGACCCAATGCCATTAAACTACACTGTAAAAAAGTTAACATTTTACAAGAAAATACTATTTCTCTTTCTGCTTCAAAATTTCATGTTAAATTCCATGTGTTATTTGCCGTTTGTTTGTAATTGTAAAATTTACTAGCAATTTCTGAGTGAAAATGTTTTCAAAGTAATACCTTCACCAATTTTTTTTCAGTGTACAGTACTGTGCAAAAGTCTTAGGCACGTTGGTATTTTCACACGAAAAATGTTTTTAAGCCAGTTATTTATATCTTTTAATGTAGTGTGTCAGTAGGAAATATCAGTTTACATTTCAAACATTCATTTTGCAATTAATTGTAATAATCCAGTGAGATTTATTTATTTTTTTTATGCACAAGAAGTCTGATAGCAGCCGGTATGATCTGATCTCACCATCATTGAGTCTGTCTGTGATTACATGAAGAAACAGAAAAAACTGAGACAGACTAAATCCAGAAGAACTGAGGCAACGTTTCCCAGACACTTGAAGAAACCTTCCTGCAAAACTACAGTACTGTGAAAAGTTTAGGCACTTGCTTGTCAGAATGCTTTAAAGTGAGAATGCTGTCAAAAATAATAACACAAATAGCTTTTATTTATGAATTAACTTCTATTAACTAAATCAAATCGATATTTGGGGTGACCACCATTTGCGTTTAAAACGGCTTTTGTCACCTGCATCTATTCCTACACCTAGGAATAGGAAGGTTTGCAGGAAGGTTTCTTCAAGTGTCTGGGAGACGTTGCCTCAGTTTTTCTGGATTTAGTCTGTCTCAGTTTTTTCTGTTTCTTCATGTAATCACAGACAGACTCGATGATGGTGAGATCAGATCATACTGGCTGCTGTCAGACTTCTTGTGCATAAAAAATAAATAAATAAATAAATAAAAATCTCACAATCAATTGCAAAATGAATGTTTGGAAATGTAAAAAGATATTTCCTACTGACACACTACAGTAAAAGATATAAATAACTGGCTTAAAAACATTTTTCGTGTGAAAATACCAACGTGCCTAATACTTTTGCACTGTACTGTAGTTTCACATTCCAACCCGATGGCTGTTATCACTCAAAAATATTCCCCCCCATGGCATTTTTCAAGCATTAAAATGTTTGAGTAATAAACAGAATTGAACCTTCTTGTTTAGTAACTATGTATTGGTGAATAGAAATGAAAATGATCAAATATTTATAACCTTTTACATTAAACGTTTTGAATCTATTTGGCAACAAAGGCGTTTTGGTCAAAATTATGGCTAAATATTATTGAGGAAAAAAACACCCTAAATAAGCTACTTCAGAGCAAATACATAAATACAGAGATGCAACCATACTGCTAACTTGACCCAATCTCTGCTCTACCTTGGATTGTTTTCCTTTTAAATATACTGTTGCAGGTTATTCCTACAAATTTAATGTAATTATCCCAAATAAGATTCAACAATGTAAAAATAATTCACTTTTACCCACAGCTATTTTGTATTCTCAAACCAAACTCGTGCTCTATGGGCTTGATGATTGGTGGTGTAACGTGGGGTTGATTGCGGTCGCTGTGGTTACCTGAGAGCAGAGTAAAGGTGACTGAATAGATGCCATTCTCCTTGGTGGCCGCGGTGCTCTCGGTGTAAGTGATGTCTACCTGGAACTTAACAGGCTTTTGGAAGACAGTCGGGCCGGCTGTAGATTTATACTCGGCCCGAAAACTTGTCTGCGAGACGACGCTGTGACTGAGGCTGGGTATCTAAGGAAGGAGAAAGGCAAGGCTCAATTCACTCTTACATTGGAAGCACCTACGAGGAACCACTTTATACCTTAAAAGTGTAGCTATTTATAACTTTCGTGTAGCTGAAGGTGAGAAAAACCTTGCTAACCATGACAAGCAGACATTTAAACCACTTGCAGGTCCAAACGACACACTAAACTCTCTTCCCTTCGCCACAAACCTCTCGAGGCACAACATCTATATGCTAATGATTCAAGCCCTGCCTTGATTTTCCATTGACCTCTAATGAAAGAGGCAGCCACATAGAGGATGGAAACATCACAGACTAGCATTTTACAGAAATGAAACACAAATCAGAAAGGTGTTTGCCAATGTAAAAACACAGGCTTCCGGCCAAGCCTATCAAAACTGCTGCGGTGAGGAAAGTCTTTCGATCTGATAGGGAGAACGTAGAAGCATATATTCAAATATTAATAGCTGTCGTTCACAACAGAGGAATGAAACGGGATTGGAGCCATGCAAAATAGACTGCTTACCGAGAGAAAGGCGTGGACGATGTCGGCTTTTATAGAGCTCAGTGGCTTGTCCTTAATAACCACGAATATCTGTTCCTCTTTCTCTAGGTTGATGAAGTTACCAAACCAAGATTTTTTGGCAAGTCTGCAGAGGGAGAGAAATACAAAACATGAACTTTTTATGAAGTCTTCAGGGGATACAAGATAAGTCCTTATCAGAGCTGAGAATAAGATAGATTCTGTGGTGCTTATGCAAAATAAATTGATATTGAATAATTCATAAAAGGGACTATATGAAAGATCGGCGCACAGCAGAGCAGCCACCACAAATTAACACAATGAACGTTGCATGAGGTCGTATTGACGGTTGTGAATTTTTTTTTTATGAAATCCATAAGATGCTTGTACATATTCACCCTAGTTAATTGTTATAAAATCTAAAATATGAATGCATAATTTGTTGTGCTATAAATGTAAGAATACTTGCAAAATTGGATCACATATTTAATGGCGTACAAATTGCTTTGATCTCTATAAAGTATTTCCAGGCAAATAATGGTGTAACTTTAGTGTGTTCTTCTCAGAGCGGCCCTTTGAGTTTCATTTGGCTATGTACTGTTAACCATTAACACCCATTAACTGTTGCATTTCTGTAAATGCACAGGTTTAAATATCTTTGGAATGTTGCTATGTTTAAAAACTAAAAATGTAACTAAAATTTAATAAATAAAATTTCTTTGCAAAAAAAAAGGTCGGCTTTAAGGTGTTGCTATGACACACATCAGAGTAAGCTGCATTTATATGCATTTGTAACCCATATTTGGAGAAAGTACAGTTGCAAGAAAAAGTATGGGAACCGCTTGCAGAATCTGTGAAAATGTGAATAATTTTAACAAAATAAGAGACATCATACAAAATGCATGTTATTTTTTATTTAGTACTGCCCTGAATCATATATTTTACATAAAAGATGTTTACATATAGTCCACAAGACAGAAAAATTGCTGAATTTATTAAAATGACCCCATTCAAAAGTTTATGAACCATTGATTCTTAATACTGTGTGTCGTTCCCTGTATGATCCTGTTTTTATGTGATGGTTGCTCCCTTTTTAAAAAAGGTTGAAACATTCACTGATGCTCCAGAAGGAAACGCAAATTCAAATCTTTTTGAATTTGAAGACCAAGTTAAATTGTACAAATTTGTACTTAATTTGTCTTCTGGGAAACATGTAAGTATCTTCTGTTGCTTCAGAAGGGCAGTACTAAATTATTTATCTATTTAAACAAAATAAGAAAAATGTGAACATCTTCATCCTGTTCAAAAGTTTTCACCCCCCGGCTCTTAATGCATCGTGTTTCTTCTGGCGCATCAAAAAATGCTTGAACCTTTTTTAATAGTTGTGTTTGAGTCTCTCAGTTGTCCTCAGTGTGAAAAGATGGATCTCAAAATCATACAGTCAGTGCTGGAGAGGGTTCAAATATGCAAAAGATGCTGGAAAACTGAAGAATTGGCAGGACCTGGAGGATTTTCTGAAGAACGTTGGGCAGTTTAACTGATCAGGACAAACAAGAGACTCAAGAATAACCACATATTCACCGATTCTGCAAGCGGTTCACATACTTTTTCTGTATTGTTAAACAACTGTTGCAATTTTGTTGCAGTAGGAGAATTAAAACATCTCTGTTGATGGAAAATAAACGAAAGCCCCTGGTGTTTAAACTAGGAGCTGTAATTTGGTCTTGTTTTAGCATATAAAGGAATAACTGTCTGTCTAAACATCATTCTAGCTCTAAAAAGCTTCAGTCCGCCGCTGTTGTGTATCAACAAAGCACAGTCGCTCACAACTTAGCTTCCAGAAACTGATTTATGGCAAAGGGATGACAAAAGAAAGCAGAGAGTGCCACGGCTTATCCAGCTGGCGTGGAAAGCGAGAGAGGCGGATAAGTTATGGAAGACAAAATAGAAAACAAAAGAGGATGAGGCATCACTCCGTGTGGGGGAGAGAGTTTGTGACTGCTGTCTGCTGTGCGGTGAGACCCGCCTCAGTGGGAGAAAGATATGACTGAGCTTCCATTAGACTGGAAAAAAGACTAAATGGTTTAACAGAGGCAAACATAACTCACAATGATTTCTGAAGTGCTGAGGGGGTTTTACATCAACACTGTTGTTGGGTAAGTATTGTTCAAGGTCTACAATTCGTCTTTTTCAGAGGATGTTTCTTGGTGGCTGTATTTTGTGGTGTTTCCAGCACAATACTGACTTAATGGTAAGCTGGAAAAGTACTATGGAATGTTCAAGGAAACCAAATGTCCAGATAATGATATTCAATTAAAAGTAGGGTACAACAGGGCTAAAGACACACCCTAAGAAAATGTGTTTTCATTACTCCCATAGTGTATGATTGCAGGAAAAAATATATGTTTGTATTGAGCATTGATGGAGCAACAGATTTTGTTAATAAATCATAAAAGTGGTTTGTTTTGTTTAAAAATCATATAAATGTATGAGGTGGTGAGGTGTGCCTTTTAACTGGGACGATATGTTCTTAATAATGTCTAAGTTAATACTTGTTCAAAACAAATCACATTAGCAAAGTTTGTACCGTTTTCTGTTTATTTTGATGAATAAAATAATTCATTTTTTATATAAATATACTGCCTTTAAAATATGTTCATATAAAGAAATATATATTTTTAAAAATACAGAAACTAAATTATTTAAAAAAAAAAGTAAAGATTCTGAAAGCATTGAAGGAGATCCCAGAATAATTTAAAATATATTTACAGTAGTAACAATAAATTATATTTTATTATATGATATGATTATATCATATTTTTAAATATGATGGTTTCATTATAAATATGGGTATTATCTCTAAGGTGGACACCCAACTTAATACATGATATTTACCATCTCAATCTAACCATGTCATGTCAACAAATTATCATCATGCTAATTATTGTGCCTTTTATTTATTAATTATTGGCGCATTTTACCCCGAATACCATACTTTTACATATTCTTCCGTTATTGAAAAACGGTTTCTTTAATTACCTTGATCAAAACTGAAAATCATTAAGAAGATCTTTGTCTCAAAATATATCCAATAATTTTAGTGATTTTAATTTACTACTTAAAGGGTTAGTTCACCCAAAAATGAAAATTCTGTCATTAACTCCTCACCCCCATGTCGTTCCATGGTAAACATGGACTGGCGAGCTAACCAATCTAAACTACAACTCAGAGTTAAAACTTTCCTAATTCCCGAGAAAAATAAACACAAAAGAATCTTCTGGGTCAGCTTCTAGTTCTCCCAAAAATGAAAATTCTGTCATTAATTCCTCACCCTCATGTCGTTCCAAACCCGTAAGACCTTTGTTCATCTTCGGAACAAAAATAAGATAAGAGAGGTAAGAGAGGTTTCTGAACCACACATAGGCAGCAACGTCATTGCAACTTTTAAGACCCAGAAAGGTAGTAAAGTCAGTGGTTCAAGCTTTTTGTGCGCAAAACAATTAATACAAATAATGACTTTATTCAACAATCTCTTATCCTCAACGTCATTCAGCACTTCCAGGTTCTACGCCAATATTGAGCTGGCATTCTGACTTAGAACCTGGAAGCACTAAATGACGTTAAGGAGAAGAGATTGTTCTCAGCCTGATCTGCCGGCGATTTGATTTCGCCCTGTAGCTCAGGCTGGAAACCTGTACATATTTTTATCCTGCTTCTGTTACAAATTTGCGGGGACCAATCACAAACCGGCTTATCCACCTGGTGCTATTGGCGGGTTTAACACAATGGCGGATAGAGAATCGATGGATCGTTGGTCTGATTGGTTGAAGGACTATCCAATTGCATACAGAGTCATTTAAACTATGCCCGTTGATCACGCCTCTTGTGGTCTGATTGGTTGAAGGACTATCCAATTGCGTACAGAGTCATTTAAACTATGCCCGTTGATCACGCCTCTTGTGGTCTGATTGGTTGAAGGACTATCCAATTGCGTACAGAGTCATTTTAACTATGCCCGTTGATCACGCCTCTTGTGGTCTGATTGGTTGAAGGACTATCCAATTTCGTACAGAGTCATTTGAACTATGCCAGTTGATCCCGCCTCTTGAGCAGTAAAAATACAGAGCAGACTCCCCAGACCATTGTTCAATCTTAAAAGATTGAGCTTGGTCTGGTGATAGCCAGACAAGTCACATGGACTATTTTAACAATGTCTTTACTACCTTTCTGGGCCTTGAAAGTTGCAATAACGTTGCTGCCTGTGGCTGGTTCAGAAAGCTCTTGGATTTAATCAAAAATAAAAAAATTTGTTCTGGAGATGAATGAAGGTCTTGAACAACATGATGACAGTAAAGTGAGTAAATGATGACAGAATTTTCATATTTGGGTGAACTAACCCTTTGGGTGAACTAATCAAGGATCAGCCAAATTTCCACGTGCATCTTGAAATGCGGATGTTTTGGAAAGTGCTGCTGCAATTTTTTTGTGCCATCTAGTGGTTTAGAGGAAAATAAATTCCAAGGCACCTTTTACCCCGTTGCACCTTTAGCTCCATTGTACCCAACTCTACACTAAAGTCTTATCATGCATAGCCTAGTAAAAAATAGGTTCATGATGCTCCTGAAAACAAGTATAATTAGCTTGATAAAAAGACAATAGAAGTCAAAGGGAAATCTAAAACGATATAAGGAGGTGTGTACTCACTCTGGGGAAGACTCTGGCGTGAGGCTGGACATTTCCTCTTGAGTGGGAACTGTTCAGAATAAAGCAAGGATGTTAGCGTGTTCCATTTTTGTCATTCATCAAGGTCGTATGACTTTCAAATAGTTCTTTAACTAATTCAACATCTCACTATGTAGGACACACATAATTAGAGCCTATAGTTGCATGCAAAGGAGCATCGCTTGTGAGTATTTGTTTCAGGTTGCTCATTCAGCTTGAGATTAAAAGTTATGCCAACAATAAGACTGGATCATTAAGGGGTCACATGCAGTAAAAAATTTATTTAGAAATGTAAACTGATGCTACTGAAACAACGTAACCATGGCTCTATATTAGTTTACAGTCAGTATACTGTATGTAAACGAGACTATTTAGGCACAACAAGCCATGAAACAGATCCAGTCAATCTGGAGGAGGTAAGAGCTTTATTTTAAGTCTATAATGACTTAAATGTAGAGTGACTCTAGAAAGTGACTCCATTTACTGGGGATTTGAAAGAACTAGCTAAAATCATTTTCTTTGTGGCCGCCCAAACAATGTGTTTGCGACCTATTACTGAGCCAGTGGCAAAGCAAGTTTATTAAAGACCCCTATGAGATAGTTAGAAAAAAATCTTTCTTTTGACAACATATTTCCATCTGAAACAGGAAGTTAGGGCCAGTAGGGTTTAGTTCATGCTACAGCCTGACAAAAGCAGAAGACAAATTCACAACCCTTTTCTATTTCTAGTTTGAGCAAGAATGTATTTAGAATTAAGAGCCTTTCTAGAGCCTTTTATTGGACATGAATCCCTGCATCTGCAAAGAATGGTTGGGAGGGAGCATGAATAATCATTTTCACACATGAATTGGCAGTCCAGACCTTAAATTCATTGAAAGTCTTTGGGATGTGCTGGAGGAGACTTTACAGAGTGCTGGACTCAATACAAGGTCTTGACCAAAAATGGATGCACCTCTTGATGGAAATAACATCACAAAATTTATTTGCATCACGAGATACCTCAATTTTTGGTCAAGATCTTGGACTCCGAGTAGCCAATTTATGTGTGAAAATTATTCTTCATGCTCCCTCCCAACCATTCTTTCGCAATTTGAGCCTGATGAATCTTGACATCCTGGAATATGGCCATAATGTGTCTTCCTACATGGTTGTTTAAGAAATGAAAAGATACACACTCTATCAGTTAGGGTTAGAAGAACTGTTGCCAAACATATAACATGCTAGAAACATAATAATCACTGCAATAATTATCCAATCATAGATTGAATTAAGCATTTTCCTATTTAAATCTAAACAGCAACTTTTTTTGGCCGCGGAGTGTAGATTAGCATCAAATCTAAAAGACATGGAATAAATGCCAAACAAATCTAATTTTGATTTCATGGCATCATGAATTGTAGCCTCGCCATCCACCCAGGTTGTTTCCCTGCCTTTGGTCTGAAACGCTGGGATAAGTCCCAGCATCCCTGTGACCTTACATAGGACAAGCGATCTAGAGAATGAATAGATGGATGAATTATAGATTGTTGACTATATCCACCAATTTGTCACGATACCTTGCAGTTTCCTGCGGTGAAAGCGTGGTGAGCCCAGGAAGCTGTTCCTGATGGAGTTGAGGCGAGTCTTCCAGGGCATTCCCCCGATGGAGGGGCTGGGGGGTGGCGTAGGGGTCGGCGTTCCCGCTGGGCTGTCCTTAGGCGTGTGGACGGGCGTTCCTTTGGGGGTAGGGATAGGGCTGCCCCTTGGAGAGGGGTGGGGGGTCACCTGTATGGTAGGGATAGATTTGGCGGTGTGGTCAGAACCGGGCACAGGGTGGAAGTGGTGTAGACGGATGGGGGAAAGAGGGACAACAGGCCTAAAAGGGACTGAGAGCTGAGGGGGAGTGATGGAGGCTGGGGTCGCCCGCCGCACCAGTGGGCTGCCCGGTATACAGGGAGCTTGAGGTTGACACGGAGTTGAAGGTTCAGACTTGGCTGTTGAAATGTGTTCAGGCTCGGCTTCAGGTAAAGGGTTTGATCGGGCGGACTGTAAGGGTTTGTCTTTGGGTTTGGCTGGAAGAGTTTGGGTCTTTGGGCAGGGCAAGAGAGACTCGGATATAGAGTTTGGTCTTAGGGAGTTAGAAGTTGGGGGTTTTGCCCCACTTTGATCTGAGATTGGTTTTAGGGAGTTAGAAGTTGGGGATTTTGCTCCACTTTGATCTGAATTTGGTTTTATGGAGTCAGTGATACTAGAACTGGGGGACAAGAGCAGCTCAGTGGACTGAGGCGGGACACAGAACTTTCGGACGGGCTTTAGGGGAAGTCGAGAACCAGAGCAGAACACATCAACATATACAGGCACAAGTCACAAAGCAGCAAGGGTAAAACACACAAAAGGGAAGGAATAATTTAGGGAGAAAAAGGATCCGTGGTGATGCAGAAGAAACAAAATAATCGTGCAGTTAGCCAGGACCGGTGAGTGAAAGATGTAACAAGACCATTGTGAAGAGCAAAAGTATTTTCAGGCACACAAATGAAAACTGCCAATGGGAAAATAAAAAGGGATTAAACAGCTAATTTTATTTTGTGAAATGAGCAACTTGGATATCAAAGCATGTATGAGAGGTGTGGGCAGTGCATTTTGCAGTATCGGTCAATGACATACAAAAACATCCGTGATAAAGAAAAGGAAAAATATTTTAAAAATCTAGCATGTGCCAAGTTCTTATATAAATGTACTCATATGGTTTTGAATAATACCATTTTCAACAAAGGTTTAAATGTAATAACCCTAAAAATATAATGCGGAGTAGCCATTAAGCAGATAATAATCTTTTTTTTTTTTTACAAATATATATCTATTTTCAGTGTAAAAAGTGTCAGTGACCTTGACACACAGTCATAAGAGATTACTGGGGTCCTTTCTATGATATCATTTCCTGTTGTAGGTTTCGACATGTTGGTTGCACCACATGACTTTAATTTGGTGGACAAATGTTTTTTCAATGCTAATAAGCACTGAAGCAGATAATACCATATTATTCTTTTGATTCATTTTCCCCCTTTCATTATGATATCAGGACAGTTGTATCGCCCTGACATTTTTCACTTTATGTCCAAAAAAATCATAAAGTTTCATCATAGAAGTGGTGTATTTAAGTCACTGTATTTACAAATTACATTTCAATGTATTTTTTTATAAATTAATATATGGGACAAAAGATGCCATTGACCCATTTGAATTTGGACTGGGACACAGAATCATCTGCTAACAAACTAACGTCAAAGAAATGCATGGCCCGAATCATTCATACACTTTCAAAGCTTCTGATCGTCTGAATATGAATGTCTCAAATCTCAAAACACAAAAGCTACAAAGTTGCAGAAATATTGCAAGCACTTTAGTCTCTTTACAGTTGAAATCCAGCAAAGTATTCAAAGCAAACAAATTCACAAAAGTAACAAGCAGTGCATTAACCTAATTTATGTCAAACATGAAAAGACTGTCTTCAAAATCCTCAATTTTCATGTGACATATAGGTTTAGAATGAACTTCTAAATCAATTTCCACTTGGAAACGGCAGTATACGTTGACAAGCTTTAGGGTAAGGCCTCTGTAATCTGTGAGCTGTCTTAAACAAGTCAACTGGAAAAGTTTAGCCAAGAGCTTCTGTGCTAATCAGAGGAATGGGATTTTCTACAGCCTTCCCTGAGCTGGATTTCCACTTGGGGAAAGACACGGAGAGCAGCAGATAGGATGAAAGAATATATCTCCATGAAACAAAAACTGCTTTTTTTCTGAAACTCACTCTTGCATGCTTTCCTTTCTAGTCTTGTTTATTTTGCTTGCTAGAGGCAAGAATGCTATTTCCAGGGACCATACACCTTATGACCAATTTTCATGAGCTTTCCAGTCATTCGTGACTGCTGGATAAGGGTTTTTGAAAATAATTTTACACGTCTCAATTGTCAATGGTCACCAAAACGCTCACCTACAAACATGCTAAAGAGTTTGCGTCAAGAGCACTTTGCTTACTAATATCATCTAATATCATCTGCCATATATTTATAGACCATGAATTTGAAATGTCACAACCAAGAAAACAATCCAAATTTGCTTTTTTATAGAAATGATTACAATGTCACTAATCACAGCCGTGTAGTATGTACAGTGTAAGAGTGTGTGATGGTTGCCATGAAGGTGACTGAGCAGATGCGTGCTGATTGGTGGACAGACAGTAGCAGGCGTGCTGGGGGCGGAGTTTACTCACCCGTGGGCTGCTGAGAGGGCTGGTGGAGAGACCCGAGGATGCGCCGCTGATGGACCGTGACCTGTGTGGACATAGACCATAAAACACACACGGTGAGATGCTGCTTACAGCATCCGGAAAGAATTCACAGCCCTTCACTTTTTCCACATTTTGTTATGTTACAGCCTTATTCCAAAATTGATTCAATTCATTATTTTCCTCAAAGTTCTACAAACAATACCCTGTAATGACAACGTGAAAGAAGTTTGTTTAAAATCTTTGCAAATTTATTTAAAAAAAAAAACGGAAAAAAAAAAAAAAAAAAAAATCACATGTACAGGTGCTGGTCATATAATTAGAATATCATCAAAAAGTTGATTTCATTAATTCCATTCAAAAAGTGAAACTTGTATATTATATTCATTCATTACACACAGACTGATATATTTCAAATGTTTATTTCTTTTAATTTTGATGATTATAACTGACAACTAAGGAAAATCCCAAATTCAGTATTTCAAAAAATTAGAATATTGTGAAAAGGTTCAATATTGAAGACACCTGGTGCCACACTCTAATCAGCTAATTAACTCAAAACCCCTGCAAAGGCCTTTAAATGGTCTCTCATCTAGTTCTGTAGGCTACACAATCATGGGGAAGACTACTGACTTGACAGTTGTCCAAAAGACGACCATTGACACCTTGCACAAGGAGGGCAAGACACAAAAGGTCATTGCAAAAGAGGCTGGCTGTTCACAGAGCTCTGTGTCCAAGCACAATAATAGAGATGCGAAGGGAAGGAAAAGATGTGGTAGAAAAAAGTGTACAAGCAATAGGGATAACCGCACCCTATAGAGGATTGTGAAACAAAACCCATTCAAAAATGTGGGGGAGATTCACAAAGAGTGGACTGCAGCTGGAGTCAGTGCTTCAAGAACCACTACGCACAGACGTATGCAAGACATGGGTTTCAGCTGTCGCATTCCTTGTGTCAAGCCACTCTTGAACAACAGACAGCGTCAGAAGCGTCTCACCTGGGCTAAAGCCAAAAAGGACTGGACTGCTGCTGAGTGGTCCAAAGTTATGTTCCCTGATGAAAGTAAATTTTGCATTTCCTTTGGAAATCAGGGTCCCAGAGTCTGGAGGAAGAGAGGAGAGGCACACAATCCATGTTGCTTGAGGTCCAGTGTAAAGTTTCCACAGTCAGTGATGGTTTGGGGTGCCATGTCATCTGCTGGTGTTGGTCCACTGTGTTTTCTGAGGTCCAAGGTCAACGCAGCCGTATACCAGGAAGTTTTAGAGCACTTCATGCTTCTTGCTGCTGACCAACTTTATGGAGATGCAGATTTCATTTTCCAACAGGACTTGGCACCTGCACACAGTGCCAAAGCAACCAGTACCTGGTTTAAGGACCATGGTATCCCTGTTCTTAATTGGCCAGCAAACTCGCCTGACCTTAACCCCATAGAAAATATATGGGGTATTGTGAAGAGGAAGATGCGATATGCCAGACCCAACAATGCAGAAGAGCTGAAGGCCACTATCAGAGCAACCTGGGCTCTCATAACACCTGAGCAGTGCCACAGACTGATCGACTCCATGCCACGCCGCATTGCTGCAGTAATTCAGGCAAAAGGAGCCCCAACTAAGTATTGAGTGCTGTACATGCTCATACTTTTCATGTTCATACTTTTCAGTTGGCCAAGATTTCTAAAAATCCTGAATGAATATAATGAATGAATATAATATACAAGTTTCACTTTTTGAATAAAATTAGTGAAATAAATCAACTTTTTGATGATATTCTAATTATATGACCAGCACCTGTATATAAGTATCCTGTTTCCATTGATCATCCTTGAGATGTTTCTAAATCTTGATTGGAGTCCATCTGTGGTAAATTCAGTTGATTGGACATGATTTGGATCGGTCTATATAAGGTCCCACAGTTAACAGTGCATGTCACAGCACAAACCAAGCCGTGAAGTCCAAGGAATTGTCTGTAGACCTCTGAGACAAGATTGTGTCAAGGCACAGATCTGGGGAAGGGTACAGAAAAAATTCTGCAGCATTGAAGGTCCCAATGAGCACAGTGGCCATCATCCGTAAATGGAAGAAGTTTGGAACCACCAGGACTCTTCCTAGAGCTGGCCGCCAGGCCAAACTCAGCGATCGGGGGAGAAGGGCCTTAGTCAGGGAGGTGACCAAGAACCCGATGGTCACTCTGACAGCGTTCCTGCGTTTCTCTGTGGAAAGAGGAGAACCTTCCAGAAGAAAAACCATCTCTGCAGCACTCCCCCAATCAGGCCTGTATGGTAGAGTGGCCAGACCGAAGCCACTCCTCAGTAAAAGGCACATGACAGCCTGCCTGGAGCTTGCCAAAAGGCACCTGAAGGACTCTCAGACCATGAGAAACAAAATTCTCTGGTCTGATGAAACAAAGATTGAACTCTTTGGCCTGAATGGCAAGCGTCATGTCTGGAGGAGGCACCGCTCATCACCTGGCCAATACCATCCCTACAGTGAAGTATGGTGGTGGCAGCATCATGCTGTGGGGATGTTTTTCAGCAGCAGGAACTGGGAGATTAGTCAGGATCGAGGGAAAGATGAATGCAGCAATGTACAGAGACATCCTTGATGAAAACCTGCTCCAGAGGTCTCTGGACCTAAGACTGGGGCAAAGGTTCATCTTCCAACAGGACAATGACCCTAAGCACACAGCCAAGATAAGAAAGGAGTGGCTACAGGACAACTCTGTGAATGTCCTTGAGTGGCCCAGCCAGAGCCCAGACTTGAACCCGATTGAACATCTCTGGAGAGATCTGAAAATGGCTGTAAACCGACGCTCCCCATCCAACCTGATGGAGCTTGAGAGGTCCTGCAAAGAAGAATGGGAGAAACTGCCCAAAAAATAGGTGTGCCAAGCTTGTAGCACCATTCTCAAAAAGACTTGAGGCTGTAATTGGTGCCAAAAATGCTTCAACAAAGTATTGAGCAAAGGCTGTGAATACTTATGTACATGTGAATTATTTTTATTTTATTTTGTTTTTTTGAAAAAAAATTGCAAAGATATCAAACAAACTTCTTTCAGATTGTCATTATGGGGTATTGTTTGTAGAATTTTGAGGAAAATAATGAATTTAATCCATTTTGGAATAAGGCTGTAACATAACAAAACGTGGAAAAAGTGAAGCACTGTGAATACTTTCTGGATGCACTACTGTTCGAAAGTTTGGGGTCAGTAGTTAATTAATACTTCTATTCAGTAAGGATGCATTAATAAAAAAAATAATCAATTAATCAAACGACATTTAAAAAAAAAAAAGTGTAACGCTACAAAAGATTTCTATTTAAGATAAATGCTGTTCTTTTGAACTTTCTATTTAAAGAATCCTGTTTCCACAGAAATATTAAGCAGCACAACTGCTTTCAACATTGATAATAATAAGAAGAAATGTTTCTTGAGTGCCAGCTTATTAGAATGATTTCTGAAGGATCATGTGACACTGAAGACTGGAGTAATAATGATCAATTCAATTCAATTAAAAAATTTAATTTGAATTGAATTGAATTGAAAATTGAATTGAAATTACTTTATAATTAATAAAATGCAATTCTATTTTCAGGCATTGTTGTAACTGTTCCCGACTGTATCTGTCTTTCCCTTTATAAACAATGCAGTTCATTTAAGTGGTCTCAAACTTCTGCACCACATTTCATCTTTGTCTTTTACTTTTGCCACTCTGAATCTTGATCTCGGCCCTTCTGTCTCTCTGGATCTCTAATCCAGGTCAGTTGTCAGGTCTGTTTGGGATAAAAACAAATAACGGCCTTAAAGCACTGAGCCGGACATAGGCCTAATCTGAGTCCCTATGTCCAAAAAATCAGGGTAAGCTTCACTAAGAACAACATATGCAGTTGTGGCAGCAATAGTCTAAATGTTTCGAGCAAGAGACACAAAAAAGTGATTGCTAGAGAGAGGGGGAAGGATCTAAAGGAAGACCAAGATAAAGGTTAAAGGGGTCATGACATAAGAAATCTAATTTGCTTTGATCTTTTGAAATATAAGTTGTCTTTTTACAATTAAAATATCCTGCAAGTTCCATAGCTCATCACGTCGTCCTCATTATAACCAAAGCATTTATTTAATCAAGCTCCAGAGCAAGACATTGACGAATAGTTACATCATCACACCATAGGCCCCGCCCACTGACGTTCAGATATTTAATGGCCGACACTTGCCTACACAGGATGCAAGCGCCGCGACCAATTAAGCAGCACAACTGCTTTCAAAGTTAAGTCCTGAAATATTAAGCCAAAATGCTTAAATCGCTACCAGGTGGCTGGTCCCAGTATAGGTCACAAACCCCGCCCTCTCCATGTAATCTAATGGGACGTGAGACAAACTAAATCAAATTACAACTCAAATACATTTTTTCCAAAGATGGTGTCATTTTAGGTAGTTTTTATCACACTGATGTAAGTTCAAGTGTTTGTTCTTTAAATAAGTTTGGTTTGTGATGATAGTTATGTGATGCTATGAAAATGGGGGGGGGGGGGGGGGGGGGATAACATCATGACAGCTGAGATTGAAAGCTTCTCTGAGCAAAGTAGTCACTGAGGCATCAACTAACTTTTTGGGATTTTCGGGAGGAGATTGGAGCTTTACCTTTAATTTCTACATTTCCATAACTGTTTATTTCACACCGACAGAGTTGTTCTGCAGTAAACTGTACAAATAGATTCTGGCTTTTCTACAATGGAAGAGAGTGAAGGTGCATCGTCCATATTTTGTACCGTCTATGGTCACGATGCATCAAAAGCAAAAATAAGCCATTATAATCACAGACACTGTCTACACTGGATACAGGACACAGATGTGCGTTCAGTTTCTGACATGCTTTACACACTTGAGTCTGCCGACAACAGGACAAATGGAAGAGTAAAAGAATGTTCGCTTTGACACATCCAGTTTAAACAGTGTATTTGTGTCTCTGTACAGACTTCAGAAGGACCTCAGTGTCAGAAACAAGTGGATGGTTTTATATGTTTGGATTATAAATTTGTTCTGAGCATTTGACTGCAGATTGTTTTATAATCGAGGCACAATGCAATAAAGTGTGTCAAAGAAACTTTTGTTGACAGATGAAGCAGCAGGGCTGTATTGGATCTGACAGCAGCTGCATCACAAACCATAAGCAAACGATTTCAAAATGCTTAGATCTGGGGATTTTGGAGGGCAAGTCAACACCTCAAACTCATTGTTGTGCTCCTCAAACCATTCCTGAATGGAATGCAACAATGCTTAGGTGTCAAAGTAACATCCACATGGATGGCAGGACCCAAAGTTTCCCAGCAGAACATTGGCCAAAGCATCACACTGCCTCCACCGGCTTGCCTTCTTCCCATAGTGCATCCTGGTGCCATGTGTTCCCCAGGTAAGCGGCGCACACGCACCCGGCCATCCACGTGATGTAAAAGAAAACGTGATTCATCAGACCAGGCCACCTTCTTCCATTGCTCCGTTTAGTTCTGATGCTCACGTGCCCACTGTTGGCGCTTTCGGTGGTGGACAGGGGTCAGCATGGGCACCCTGACTGGTCTGCGGCTATGCAGCCCCATACGCAACAAACTGTGATGCACTGTGTATTCTGACACCTTTCAATCAGAACCAGCATTAACTTCTTGAGCAATTTGAGCTACAGTAGCTCGCCTGTTTGATCGGACCACACGGGCCAGCCTTCGCTCCCCACGTGCATCAATGAGCCTTGGCCGCCCATGACCCTGTCACCGGTTTACCACTGTTCCTTCCTTGGACCACTTTTGATAGATACTGACCACTGCAGGAACACCCCACAAGAGCTGCAGTTTTGGAGATGCTCTGACCCAGTCGTCTAGCCATCACAATTTGGCCCTTGTAAAACTCTCTCAAATCCTTACACTTGCCCAACTTTGAGGACATAATGTTTACTTGCTGCCTAATATATCCCACCCACTAACAGGTGCTGTGATGAAGAGATAATGTTATTAATGAAGTGTTATTCACTTCACCTGTCAGTGGTCATAATGTTACACCTGATCGGTGTATACCTCAAGGAACATATAAAATAATAAATAATAATAATAATAATAATAATAATAATAAAAAATGCATGTCATAACCCCTTTAAAGGAACAGATCACAAAAAAATGACATTTTATTTTTGGGTGAACTATCCCTTTTAGACAAAATGATAAAATTTATGTTTATATTTAAAACAACAGGATAAGCTGAAACCATCTAATGAGTGTCATCTCTCTCATGTGTGGGTGTCTAGAGGAAGTGAATAGAGATGTCTATGATAACTGTCAAATGGGTAGACAGAACCCAGCTGTTGATAAAGATAGCAATTTTAATCTAGAGTTATAAAGGGGTGAGTGGAGACATACAGCACGTGACTTGATATTAATATACACAGAACAGCATATGAAACGAATAAAATGCTAAACCTATATTTAGTTGTCAAGGGCATTAGGTGGTGACTATAATCACCTGGCAGTCAGTGCACTAAGATCTTTGTTTACAGATAAATCATCACTAAAAGACATCAAATGAGCTCCAGGAACACAACTCAATGATTATTTAAATTAATCAGTGAATCATTTTTGGAAGCAGTTTGTTTAAAGTAATCCAATTTGCTCAAATAAATTAGAATATTAACTGACTACCGTTAACATAACATGATTTTTAACTGCAAAATCAACCATATAAAAACTCTTCCTCATGTACTTTCCATTTCAAAAACCTCCTTCCAAAAAAACTCCTTCCCACATGCTTCATCACAGATATAGCTTTTAAAAATTACATTTCAAGGTCTCTTTTTTTCTCTGACACACACTGACATCAAGCCTTTTAAAGTCAATAAACAGCACAAAAACACAAATGATGCAACAGAAAGTCTGTTTCTGAGGTAGCTTCTAGTTCAAAATGCACTGTTTTAAGAGGTAGTAAATGATGGTTCAATGGAAGCTTGTTTCCACCACGGAATACAACAATTTAAAAGGTAATTGCTATAATATAAACTAACTTTTTTTCACATTTGCGAGTTTATATCTTGCAATTCTGACTTTTTTTCTAACAATTCTGTCTTTTTTCTCAGAATTGCAGGATATAAACAACTTTTTTTTTCAAATTTGCGAGTTTATATCTCGCAATTCTGATATTATTTCTTGCAATTCTGCCTTTTTTCTCAGAATTGCGGGATATAAACAACCTTTTTTTCACATTTGCGAGTTTAAATCTCGCAATTCTGACTTTTTTTCTAACAATTCTGTCTTTTTTGTGTGATGCAACGCCATCTAAAATCCTAGCTAAAAACTGGATCTAAATGTATACTTGATTTACTCCGTGTTCACACTTGTAATTTGGTTCTTTTGGTCCAAAGCAAAAAAGAAAATGATACATTCAGTCCTGGTTCGCTTAGCCTTCACACTGTCATTTTTTAGGACAAAACTATTCCTCATCACACACACAAACGATGATCTGCTGCAAGGAGACTGCGTTTCCAGCGCTTGTATCTAACTTTAATGGGCATCATTGCGACTATGACGTGAAGAACCAGGTATGCTTGAACATTTTGTTCTTTTTAGAGTCGCATCTTCACCAAAAAAAAAAATATTTTTACTGCTCGTTCAAATTACTTAATTAAAATGAGCTAAAGCAGCACAATTGCTATATATTTTGTCCTAACTTAATTTGATTGTGTTCAATCCACTCAAATATAAGTCAAATTGAAGTTTACTTAATCCGTTTGTGTTGAGATTACATGAATGATTTGTGTTGCATTAACTAAAACTGGGCGGGGCTTGTTAGTTCCCAGCATGCTTTGCATATGGCTAAATCAAGAGAGAGTAAATGTTGTAAAAGTGTTATTTTATGTATTTTTGAGCAAGATGATAAAGGGGGAGACTTGATTGTGTTTAATAGTGTTTAATATTCAATTATGTTGGAATTATTAGAACAATTTAAATTACAGCGGGTTACCATTGTGGAGAAGAGTGGAGCATTTGCTTAGGCTGTGGACTAATACAACTAATGTCATAACGGCTTTGCTGAAGGAGCTTTTAATGCTTAGCATTTAAGATGCTAATGTATGCTATTACTAGCAAAAAGTGTGTCAACTAGCTAGTGCAGTATTATAATTCAGTTGTGTAATATTAAAGTATATGAAATTAAAGTGGATGAATGAATATATGAAATAGTAGTGGGAAGTAGTGGGATCATTTTACTGACTCGGATCTTTGAATCTCGTTCAGCAAAATGAACGAATCTTTTTTCAAGTCATTTTGTTTATTTCGTTCCTTTCAGCAGAAAATAATTAAAATGTTACATATTAAATTTTCCAACACATTTAGTACTTTTGGAATAAAAAATTAATTAATTAAAATGATAAGTTAATGCAGCCATGGCCAAACTTTGAGAAAGAAATGATTAATTAGTTGCTTAGCTGGGTCTTCAGGCTATGTATGCATTCTGTTAGTTCACCTCACCTCCCGATCCAAATCATTCTTTCTTTTGTCACTTAACATTTAATCACGTCTGTTCCCCGGAAAGATTAGTCGAGCCGTTAGTTCCGTCATCATGTCTGATCTGGGCTGTGACAGCCTCATATGCAAGGCATGCAGTCCGGAAATAGAACTGATTAGTTCACCTCTCAAATCTTCGGGTTCGAGTCATTCGTTCATCAAGTTCCGACCCCATAGGCAAGGCTATGCAGTCACCGGAAACAGAAAAGATTAGTTCATCTATCGAGTCTTCGGGTTCGAGTCGTTCGTTCAAGTCCCCATAGGCTGAATGCAGAAGCAGAAACTGATTAGTTCATCTCTCGAGTCTTCGGGTACGAGTCTCATTCTTTTGTCACGTGACCGCTTCCCGGTTCAATGTTTCACAACATATACAACATTACATTCGTATTATTGACTGCATGTTGTAATATATTTATTATTATAAAAATATCAGAAGATATGTGCAATAAACATGTATGTTTGCCTATCCATTCTAACCAACCCAATGTGTCCAGTCTTCATAGTAACATCAATTATTATACTAGCTAAAAAACTGAACTAATCAAACAAAAAAAAACTACGCACTTGTAAGGAAAATTAACTCATTTCAGTATCCAACACAGCGGTCACGTGACATAAGAACGAACGACTCGAACCCGAAGACACGATAGATGAACTAATCTTTTATGTTTCCGGTACAGACTGCATAGCCTTGCCTATGGGGCTGGGACTTGATGAACGAATGACTCGAACCCGAAGACTCGAGAGATGAACTAATCAATTCTGTTTCCGGTACAGACTGCATAGCCTTGCCTATGGGGCTGGGACTTGATTTACGAATGACTGGAACCCGAAGACTCGAGAGATGAACTAATCAATTCTGTTTCCGGTACAGACTGCATAGCCTTGCCTATGGGGCTGGGACTTGATGAACGAATGACTCGAACCCGAAGACTCGAGAGATGAACTAATCAATTCTGTTTCCGGTACAGACTGCATAGCCTTGCCTATGGGGCTGGGACTTGATGAACGAATGACTCGAACCCGAAGACTCGAGAGATGAACTAATCAATTCTGTTTCCGGTACAGACTGCATAGCCTTGCCTATGGGGCTGGGACTTGATTTACGAATGACTGGAACCCGAAGACTCGAGAGATGAACTAATCAATTCTGTTTCCGGTACAGACTGCATAGACTTGCCTATGGGGCTGGGACTGGATGAACGAATGACTCGAACCCGAAGACACGATAGATGAACTAATCTTTTATGATTCCGGTACAGACTGCATAGCCTTGCCTATGGGGCTTAATGAATGAATGACTCGAACCCGAAGACTCGAGAGATGAACTAATCAATTCTGTTTCCGGTACAGACTGCATAGCCTTGCCTATGGGGCTGGGACTTGATGAACGAATGACTCGAACCCGAAGACTCGAGAGATGAACTAATCAATTCTGTTTCCGGTACAGACTGCATAGCCTTGCCTATGGGGCTGGGACTTGATGAACGAATGACTCGAACCCGAAGACTCGAGAGATGAACTAATCTTTTATGTTTCCGGTACAGACTGCATAGCCTTGCCTATGGGGCTGGGACTTGATGAACGAATGACTCGAACCCGAAGACTCGAGAGATGAACTAATCAATTCTGTTTCCGGTACAGACTGCATAGCCTTGCCTATGGGGCTGGGACTTGATGAACGAATGACTCGAACCCGAAGACTCGAGAGAGATGAACTAATCTTTTATGTTTCCGGTACAGACTGCATAGCCTTGCCTATGGGGCTGGGACTTGATGAACGAATGACTCGAACCCGAAGACTCGAGAGATGAACTAATCAATTCTGTTTCCGGTACAGACTGCATAGCCTTGCCTATGGGGCTGGGACTTGATGAACGAATGACTCGAACCTGAAGACTCGAGAGATGAACTAATCAATTCTGTTTCCGGTACAGACTGCATAGACTTGCCTATGGGGCTGGGACTTGATGAACGAATGACTCGAACCCGAAGACACGATAGATGAACTAATCTTTTATGATTCCGGTACAGACTGCATAGCCTTGCCTATGGGGCTTGATGAATGAATGACTCGAACCCGAAGACTCGAGAGATGAACTAATCAATTCTGTTTCCGGTACAGACTGCATAGCCTTGCCTATGGGGCTGGGACTTGATGAACGAATGACTCGAACCCGAAGACTCGAGAGATGAACTAATCTTTTATGTTTCCGGTACAGACTGCATAGCCTTGCCTATGGGGCTGGGACTTGATGAACGAATGACTCGAACCCGAAGACTCGAGAGATGAACTAATCAATTCTGTTTCCAGTACAGACTGCATAGCTTTGCCTATGGGGCTGGGACTTGATGAATGAATGACTCGAACCCGAAAACTCGAGAGATGAACTAATCATTTCTGTTTCCTGTACAGAACATATGGGATGTTGCGCATGCGCAGTCAACACAAAATGAATGAATCGCTCTCTGAGACAACTCGTTGTTCTCGAATCATATTGAAGATTCGTTCAGAATGAACAAAACGTTCATGAACGACACATCACTAATATGAAATTGAATGCCTGAATCATGTCAGGGAGCCATATAAAATTCACTTTGAGACTACTTAATTGGGTCACTTAAAATGACTTCATTCCATGATGTTGAAGTTACACGAACAAATTATGTGTGTACACATTTAAATCATGTAAATCCAACACACTTTTTTTCAGTGTTTTGACCCCACGTCCTGTTTTTAATTTGTTTTGATGTCTTTGGTCCGTGTTGAGTTCATATTTCAGTCGAACCACACAAGAGTTCCTTTTTCAGGGGTCTCGGTCCGCTTATTTGGTGCCCACACTTATTCAAATGAACCGCCCTAACAGAGCAATGGCACTATAGTTTGCTCGAACCAAACCTGCCAAGTGTGAACACACCCTAAATGTCTAGTCCAAATAGAAGTAAAGATGCAGTGAGGTTTCTTTTGTCATTTTAAAACACCTTCCCCTGAACATCTCAAGCTTGACAAATGAATCAGAATTCAACATTATATCTTGACTTCCACTTATTCCACCACTGCCAATTGAAAAATGCAAAATAATAGTTTTTATTTGACGATAAAATGTAATAACCACATGCCACTGCAATTAAAGGGGTGTAATGAGGTCATGGGACAAATGTAGTGACAAAAATCCATCATAGTTCTTTTTGACATTTTACTGTTGAAGAGTACTATTTCACATTATTATTATAATTTTTTAAATAAGGAGTATTGGGTGTAGACCAGGCCAGAGCTAGACTCCTCTTTCTTTAGGTATGCGGCTGCTTCCTTTTGAAACGCAATCATTTTGAAATCCTCAGGTGGCGTATATGTCAGTCTCAGGTCATCTCCTGTCAATTCCCCATTTCAATCCCACCATCAGATACGTCTGGCCATTTGAGTGGGAATGAAAAGAGTAATGAAATTGGGTTTTGAAATGATTTGGAGGAATGAGACCTACTTTGTTATTATACAGTGGAAGGTGAGGGTTCAAAGTTTATGTGGGAAAATGGTAGTGAAGAAAAAGATAGCAGAGGCTAAAATAAATAGAAGTGGAGTTCATTTTTGGTCTGGCTGCAGGAGGGATGGCACGACATTGGATATACCGAACTTTTTTTATATATATATACTGCAAGCTACTTAGTTGCATGATATACATCTGTGAAATTGTGTGAGAAGTCTGGGAATTCCTGGAGGGCCCTTGACAGTTTCAATCTGCATACTGTAGGTCATGTATAAAAATGTATTCTGTCACATTTAAATGGATTTAAGTATATTTATAAGGGAAATGCTAAGCAGGTGTAGCCTTTAGCATTGTATAACATGCTACAAATAATATATTTTCAGCCTGGTTCTATGACAGTAACCCACATACAATCAAAAAAGTAATTTTATCCACTAAATGAGGTTTTGAATTAAGTTTTGAGCAGCAGAAATATACCTTGTGTGTCACGGGACCATTTAGCTAAAAAATGCTATTTCTTATGGAAGCTTATTTCCACCACGGAATAAAACAATTTAAAAGATAATTGCGACTTTCTATCTCACAGTTTATATCACGCAATTTTTACTTTATATCTCGCAATTGCGAGTTATAAATTCAGAATTGCGTGATATAAAGACAGAATTGTGAAATATAAAGTCAGAATTGCGAGATATAAAGTCAGAATTGCGAGATATAAAGTCGCAATTACCTTTTTAATTTTTTATTCTGTGGCTGAAACAAGCTTCCATAATTTCTAGACCTTACAATTATATTTTATGTTGCATTCTATGTCAGAATGTTAAAATATATATTTTTTAAAATGTTTTCAGTAACTGAAATAAAGCTATATAACATAAATAAACATAACTATAACTATTAGATATAAAAACAAACCTAATAAATTAAAACAATTTAAAGAAATGCTGCCGTGGCAACTAACTGGAATTGAAGTACTAAAATGTATGAAAATAAAACAAATAAATATAAATAAAAGTTAAATAGAAATAGAAAAAATAGAAAAAACTAACATTGACAAAAGCACAACAAAATTATTAAAACTTAAATTAAAATGAACCCTACAAATATAAAAACTAAAGCTAATTCAAAATATTATTAAATAATATAATAGTATATAAATAATACTAAAATATCACTGTGTCAGATCATAAAACCAATTTCTTATAGGAAACCACCTGATAATAGCGTAAAGGTGTACTGCAAAACAAAGATTTTGTATTGTTTTCCAGTTAAAATATCTGAAAAACTCCTTCAAATAAACTTGCAACACTGTATTAGACATTAAAGTTCAGAATGTGTTTAATATACACCGATCAGGCATAACATTATGACAGGTGAAGTGAACAGGACTGGTGAAGTGAATAACGCTGATTATCTCTTCATCACGGCACCTGTTAGTGGGTGGGATATATTAGGCAGCAAGTGAACATTTTGTCCTCAAAGTTGATGTGTTAGAAGCAGGAAAAATGGGCAAGCGTAAGGATTTGAGCGTGTTTTGAAAAGGGCCAAATTGTGATGGCTAGACGACTGGGTCAAAGCATCTCCAAAACTGCAGCTCTTGTGGGGTGTTCCCGGTCTGCAGTGGTCAGTATCTATCAAAAGTGGTCCAAGGAAGGAACAGTGGTGAACCGGCGACAGGGTCATGGGTGGCCAAGGCTCATTGATGCATGTGGGGAGCGAAGGCTGGCCCGTGTGGTCCGATCACCGATCAAATTGCTCAAGAAGTTAATGCTGGTTCTGATAGAAAGGTGTCAGAATACACAGTGCATCGCAGTTTGTTGCGTATGGGGCTGCATAGCCGCAGACCAGTCAGGGTGCCCATGCTGACCCCTGTCCACCACCGAACGCGCCAACAGTGGGCACGTGAGCATCAGAACTGGACGGAGCAACAGAAGAAGGTGGCCTGGTCTGATAAATCACGATTTCTTTTACATCACGTGAATGGCCGGGTGCATGTGCGTCGCTTACCTGGGGAACAAATCGGCACACAAGGCAAGCCGGCGGAGGCAGTGTGATGCTTTGAGCAATGTTCTGCTGGGAAACCTTGGGTGCCGGCGATCCATGTGGATGTTACTTTAACACGTACCACCTACCTAAGTATTGTTGTAGACCATGTACACCCTTTCATGGAAAGGTATTCCCTGGTGGCTGTGGCCTCTTTCAGCAGGATAATGCTCCCTGCCACAAAGAAAAAATGGTTCAGGAATGGTTTGAGGAGCACAGCAACGAGTTTGAAGTGTTGACTTGGAATCCAAATTCCCCAGATCTCAATCCAATCGAGCATCTGTGGGATGTGCTTAACAAACAAGTCCGATCCATGGAGGCCCCACCTCGCTACTTACAGGACTTAAAGGATCTGCTGCTAACATCTTGGTGCCAGATACCACAGCACACCTTCAGGGGTCTAGTGGAGTCCATGCCTCGACGGGTCAGGGCTGTTTTGGCAGCAAAATGGGGACCAACACAATATTAGGTCATAATGTTATGCTGGATCGGTGTATGTAGATTTTGTCTTACTACATTGGAAGGTTTTTTCCACTTTTTCAGTTATTTATACTTAAAGTGAAAACTTAACATTTAATTTCTCTATCCTTACATTTCGAGAGACTGTTTTTGCAAAAGTACTCTGACATGGTATCAAGACGCACTCCTTCTAATACTGAAGAATAAGCTTCATCCTGACTTTTTATATTTAATATTCAGAAAGACCTTTTGTTCAAACTCCAAACTTACTAATCGCAACACTAACCAACCCTAAAGTGCGTCGAAATCACTTTTACAAAATCATTCATTCAGCATTTTATTATTGAAGACAGAAGCCAGGAACCTCTAATGCAGTGCAGGTCAGTAAAAGGGTCTTGTTGGAAAGCTCTGGACAGGAAAAACATCTCTGCATCTTTGATGACTAAAGCTCTGTGAACTATCCAAAGGTCAGAGGGTCAGCTAGTACCTTTCCTCTTTGCTCTTTGCTCTGCGTTTGCCGTCCGAGATATCCAAGCTTTTACTGAACACGCTCTTACTGCAGCGGGAGACAAAGTGAGCAACAGTGAGTCTCTGAGCAAAACAACAAAGAACTGAACTAACCGGCTATGAAGAATAAAAGACAGGGAGGTATTCGCTTTTTCAGTGGTGTTGGTTACGAAAGTATTTTTCTCATTCTGTTTTATTTCAGATAGCTTTTTAGAAGGATTTCCAAGTCTAAAATTTGAAGCGTCACATGAAAAATGGAGTTTAAAAAGGTAGAGTCGAGAAAAAAGGAGTGAACTCCAGGATGAAAGTGAATGACAGGAGTAATTTCTCAAGCTTCTGACAGTATTTGCCTCACAGTGGCGTTTCTCAAACCAAACGCAATGACAAATAGCCAGAGGGGCCATGAAAAATTCCTGAAGTGTGAATTAGTTGAGAATCTCACTGGAAAACTCGTTCTGCCCTCAATGCGCCATCACATACAAAACCAAAACATTTTTTTTTTTGATTTCTCTGTATTTTGAGATTTTGTTTTGAGTATTGAGTAAGACACTAGAAAGCCTGAAGCGGCAAATCCTGAATTATTCATACAATTTAGGATAGGTAGAAAAAAAAGCTGTAGTCTTGCTCATAGACTCTATTTAAGACATCAAATGCTTCAAAAGGTACAGTACAGGTTTTTATATTGATTTTTTGTTGTTGTTGAAAATATGTATTTAGATGAATATTCTGGTTCACTTAAAGCTCTACTGACACTGTAAAAAATGACTGTAATTTTTAAAATGCTTCTGTAAAAAACTGTTAACTGGTTAGAGTGATAGTTCACCCTAAAATGACAATTTAGTCATAATTTAATCACCCTGGTGTTGTTCTAATGCCGTATGCCCTTCTTTCTTTCTCAGACCAGAAAACACACATTTTTTAAATGTCCCGCTTGCGCTCGTCCATATCATGTTAGTGAATAGAGACCAGAATCAAGCTTTTTAAAAAAAACAGAAAAGTATCACATAATGATCCCATGTGACACGTGTCGTATATTCCAAGTGTTCTGGGGGTATACGATAGGGTTTGGTGAAAAACAAACCTAAATTTAATATATTATTTAATGAAAATCCTGACCTTGCACCACTACACGTCCATTAGAGACAGCAAAAACCCCAGTGTTAAATTAACTCTCCTCAGAGTTTATTTGAGTCCACACTCAAGAGAGTTAAAAGTAACACTGAAGCAGTGTTAAAGTTAATGAGATAATTAAGTGATTAATTGAGTGATGATTGAGCATTAGTGATGAACACACAATGTTAACAAGCAGAATCACTGAAGGAAAGAGTCACCATTTTTGGTCACCATTATGGTGATCATTGTCTGCTTTAGTTGCGGTCTTGACCCTTGACTTTATAAACATTCGTTTTTTTTCTGGCTGCTTTAAAGTTCAGGTGTTGGTTATATTTTGATAGTGATATAATCACTATGTAGTGGCCTAAATAAATTATCTAAATAAATGGTTGCAACAAGAAGTTATCGCATTCACATCTCTCAACTGTCATTCTGACCATCTGACAACCGGAATTCCAGTCCGGACATGTTCAAGCATGGAAGACCAGCGGCCGAGGTCAGTATTTACGTTAAATAATACATAGAATTTTGGTTTGTTTTTCACCAACCCATACTGTATACCCTCCAAAGGTGTTTTTTGCTAGTTTCAGCCCGACGCAGTTATCATTTTCACAACCTGCACCACATTGTTTAAATAGCAAATGCATTTGCGCCCATTTGTGCACCCATGGGTGTGCTGGTCTGAGAATGAGGTGTGTTCAGGCGCATTGCTGGCGCTGCTATTTTGAGGAACTGAAAACGACTGTGTCATTGACCAACAAAAACCTGGTCTAAAGTCAATAGCGCAGTATTTTTTGTGTTATTTAAAGGGCGCATTGGTAATATGCGCCTATAGGCGGGTACACAATGCGTGTACACTCTGCTTATTACAAACACAGGAATGAGCAGCAGCACACAAACATTTTTAAATATTAAAAATTAAAGGATTAAAATGTAAAAGATTATTATTGTGTACATAAATATAAAAATGCCTACATGTCATAACAGATAGTCATTGCATCTATCCGAATTAGCCTACCTATTTTCAGTAATGACAAGCAAGCAGGCGAGCAGATCAGTTTCCTCGCTAGCTAGAGAAGCGTTCAGTTTTCCCGCTTGCATATTATGCCATGGTGCAAGCGCAACTGGCTTTTAAAGGGAATAAGAGATGAGACTCTGATTGGTTTATTGCACGTTATGCCCAAAAACACCACCATTACTCATTAAGAGAATAGGGACAAGCCTTTTGGACCATGCGCCTGGCGCTGACCATTTTTTCCGTCGTTAAATTTGCAAAAGTGGATTCGGACACGCCCGGGACATTTTTTAATCCAGACTCAAATCCAGATTTAAAACACATCTGTTTAGCTGTGCATTTACTGAATGAGCACTGCTACATGCAACTGATTGCACTCTATCTTATATCCTCTTTTTATTCTTTTTATTACTCTTTTAATACATTTTAAATAAATTTCTATTCAATGTCTTGTTCTTTGCTTTTATTGTCATTCTTATTTCTTATGCACTTGTGATTATTTTATTTATTTTATTAAAAAAAAAATCCTTTTAATGTAAAGCACTTTGAATTGAAATGTGCTATATAAATAAACTTGCCTTTAAAATGTTTTCTTATGTGGTCTGAAAAAGTAAGACATACGGCATACGAGCATACAACACCAGGGTGAGTAAATAGTCTTAATTTTCAAGGATAAACTATCCCCTGAAATGGTGGGACATTTCATGTAATTTTACAGTAAAATTCTGTTAAATGTACAGCTTTTGGAGATTAAAAAGAAGATCTTACCATTTACAGCGAAAAAAACTTAGAATTCTCTGTGACACACCTCACATTTGATGGTTTTTCACTAATATAATTTTTTTCTTATCAGTTTTATGTTACATGTTATGTTATGTCTGTGACACTGTTGTTTAACACAAAATTTGGACTCGTCCCTTACTTTGTGAATAAAAATAAATTATTTACGAACAATGGAAGTCATCATGAAAAGTACCATGTATAGAGATGGATGGATAGAAAAGTTGAATATAAGTATTATGTATGTTTTCTGTACCTCTGTCCATGCTGTGTCATGTCGATGGCTCTTCGTGCCGGTACAGGTGAACCTCCATCTGTAACGCTCAACACCTCCATAGACTTCCTCTCCGGCCTCCTCTTCCCATGTCTGTTCAGCATGGGCGAGTCTACGCGCTTCCGTGGTGGATCTGCACACACACACACACACACACACACACAAACAGAGTTACTAACTTACCAGTTCACACCAACGGCAGTGTTCATCTTTAAAATAAAGTGGTCTGTAAAGCCGCTCTCAGCTGTGCTTGTGATTTAATGCAATTAATGCTGCAATTAATGCATTTGTTAAAGCACTGACATCCTTTCACTGAACCACATTTGCATAGACTCTTGGCCTGGAAAAAGCCAACTTTGATGAATAAATAAAATATAATTAATATAAAATAAACAAAATAAAATAAATTGATCCATTGTTCAAAGTTAATTAGTTATATACAAATATAAAGTTATATAAAAATGATGTCTGGCAAGCAATTCCGTTTTTTAAATCTAATTAATTACGTGATGTGCCGATTTATTGATAGAATTAAATAAATTACCCCCAAAAGATCATTTAGGGCCAGATTTACTAAAGAGGACAAATTAGCGTGAAAGCACAATTTGGGGAAAAAAGCGCAGATGTGAGTGGAAAGTTCTGTGCGTGATCTACTGATGACACAAATTAAAGAACACAGACGCACCCGGATAATTTTCATAATGACCAACACAATCAGCCAGTTAGCATCTGGTTTAGGACATGCTTTTTTGGGGGGGCGGTAAATAATGGCGCAAACACCAGTAAACTGACGAGAGCAAACCTTAGTAAATCACCTTGCGTGATTCATTTAAATATGCCATAAATTTAGCGTCTGAAAGGGAAACTCCTACAAATGCATATGCAATAATGTCAACCTCACCTTTTCAGCGCTAATGTGTACTTTAGTAAATCCTAACAGTATTTTTATTTCGCCAAGGTTTGTGCTGGTGCAAGCTGTTAGAAAATCTGCCCCTTAAAGTCATTATTGTGTTAAATGAGAAAAGCAGCAAATAGACATTACAATAAGTAATGAATAATTGAACATTTTATTTGATTCAACATTGAATTTATTACACATAAATGTTTAGGCTCCAATGGAAATTATTTTTTCCCCCCAGAAACTGCATCTGAATTGGTATTTAGATATATTTAGATATATTTATACACCAAAACAGTACCAACATTCTGCCAATGTTCCGTAAAAGAAAAAGTCGTACAGGTTTGAAACGACCTGAGGGTGAATACTTGTAAATAAACAATTTTTATTTTTGGGAAAACTATCCCCCAAATATGAAATCATTTTTTAATGAAATTATACTCTAAATAAGAAACTAAAACTGTCAGTAGGTGGCGGTAAATGTCTAAGCCATTGAGCCATTCCTTCGACTCGTTCAAACGGCTGATTCATTCAGGCGAGGTGGGTGTTATTTTTCCATAACTAATTAATTAAAGCTGCCTCTTTGTCTCCATCTCTGTTTGAAACCTGCAATTGCAGTTATTTGTGGAACTATCATCTTCATTGTCTATCATCATCTACGTGGGTTGTGCATCGACACGGCTCCTCAGCGTGGATGAATCTAATGTTTTGAGGAGCATGTGTGGCTGTCATTCATTCACCGCACCGGTGTGGATACTGTACTTAGGAATCACAGATTCTACATCTTGGAAGTATGACCAAAATAAGAATTTCCACCACAAAATGTCAAAAAAGTTCTGACCAACTGAGAAAAAAAGGCATCACAATAAATTGCGCTACCGATGGTGATTAAATCTAACGATGGCTTAGCTCACATCACATCAAACTGCAAATTATTATTATTGTTATACTGTCTTCTCAAATTGTTAATGTTAACAACATCAGCATTGTGTGACTGTGTATTTCGTGTGTATTATCGTTACCTGTAGATTTCAAATTCTGTACAGTCTAATCTTTTGCTTTTGACTACTGAGGAATCTCCAGTTGTCACTGATGATTGTCGTTTGGACCTTTCTTGATTACAATCTGCCATCAAAATTATATGTTTAATTATTCCAGCTGCTGTGAGAAAAGGCTATAAATGATCCGCCACCTGCAGCATCCTCACATGCGATACCCTACTAGCCGGACTCCTTCTTTATGTATACATTACATGACGTAATGACGCAAAGACTGGTGGCGTGCTTGAATTTCCGGCGGAAGCCTAGCAGTACCACTCAAATTATAACACATTATTACAAGCTTACCATCGGGCTAAGATAAGAAGACAGTTTTGAACACTGGCTGGTTATGTTCTTGCTCAAAAATTTATTTTGAAAAAAATTGCAGCTTTAAATGAATGTGTTAAACCGACAGCCTTAATAAAAATATATATAACAATGTATGACAAGTGTATATATTATTCACCGATCAGGCATAACATTATGGCATAACCACTAACAGGTGCAGTGAATAACACTGATTATCTCTTCATCACGGCACCTGTTAGTGGGTGGGATATATTAGGCAGCAAGTGAACATTTTGTCCTCAAAGTTGATGTGTTAGAAGCAGGAAAAATGGGCAAGTGTAAGGATTTGAGCGAGTTTGACACGGGCCAAATAGTGATGGCTAGACACCTGTGTCAGTGCATCTCCAAAACTGCAGCTCTTGTGGGGTGTTCCCGGTCTGCAGTGTTCAGTATCTATCAAAAGTGGTACGAGGAAGGAACAGTGGTGAACCGGCGACAGGGTCATGGGCGGCCAAGGCTCATTGATGCACGTGGGGAGCGAAAGCTGGCCCGTGTGGTCCGATCAAACAGACGAGCTACTGTAGATCAAATTGCTCAAGAAGTTAATGCTGGTTCTGATAGAAAGGTTTCACAATACACAGTGCTGCATAGCCGCAGACCAGTCAGGGTGCCCATGCTGACCCCTGTCCACCACCGAAAGTGCCAAAAGTGGGCACGTGAGCATCAGAACTGGACTACGGAGCAATGGAAGAAGGTGGCCTGGTCTGATGAATCACGTTTTCTTTTACATCACGTGCGTGGCCAGGTGCGTGTGCGTCGCTTACCTGGGGAAAACATGGCACCAGGATGCACTATGGGAAGAAGGCAAGCCGGCAGAGGCAGTGTGATGCTTTGGGCAATGTTCTGCTGGGAAACCTTGGGTCCTGCCATCCATGTGGATGTTACTTTGACACGTACCAGCTACCTAAGTATTGCACAACAACGAGTTTGAGGTGTTGACTTGGAATCCAAATTCCCCAGATCTTAATCCAATCAAGCATCTGTTGGATGTGCTGAACAAACAAGTCTGATCCAAGGAGGCCCCACCTCGCAACTTACAGGACTTAAAGGATCTGCTGCTAACATCCTGGTGCCAGATACCACAGCACACCTTCAGGGGTCTAGTGGAGTCCATGCCTCGACGGGTCTGGGCTGTTTTGGCAGCAAAAGGGGGACCAACACAATATTAGGAAGGTGGTTATAATGTTATGCCGGATCAGTGTATACATGTACACTTGTTAAATATATATATCATCTTAACTTTAATTGTACTTCTCTGAATTTATTAGCTCTGTTTTGGTCTGATCTGAGATCTGAATGCTTATTTCTTACCGATATCATTGCGAGGTGGAAGGTTCTGGTCTTCATGGCTGGGGTATCTCTCCTTACGATCCAACAGAAGGAAATAGATCATCTTCTCCTGATTTTCACTGATAAAACAGGAGACAAGAAATAGCCATGTATCAAATATGTAAATAATCACATTAGAAAATTAAATAAAATTGCTAAATTGCTCTTTGCTGCCTTCTAGATTGAACAAACTGTCTTTATACATCTATAAGATATAAAGATAAAACTAATAATATCAGGAAAAGGTAAAAGAAAAAATGTAAATAATAAAAAGATTAGTCCTAATTTAGTAAGACTTTGGATTGTGGAGAAGAGGTTGGGTCATTTATTTTTACATATTTATTTTTTATTTCTAAACAACAAGATCTTTATCCATTTATATAATATGATCACTTTTTTCCCATATGAGGGCCATTGGATTTTCTTCACTCCAGATGTGAGATCTGATCCTAGATCAGAGTGTGATTACTCACTCCTCAGATAACAGGTCCTTCATCAGCTTGTTCTTGTCACGGAAGCACCCTAGCGAGTGCATGCTCTCCAGAACGTCAGGGTCGATGTCGTCGCCTGAAGGGATACTGCGGATCGCCACCTTCCGGGGTACCGGCTGCTCCGGTTCCGGTTCATTCTTCCCCCCTCTGAAGAGAGCAGAAGCCAGTCAGTGACATGAAACCCTCCCACACTGAGATTATCAGCAGCTCAAAGAGACAAAGACATCCAGAGACCAGAGATTTTCTTCTATCATCAGCCGCTAGTGAAAATATACTCAAAAATTTTACAACATACTGCATGAACATTCTGTTACATTTTTCCTGTTGTGTTTCACATAATAAAGAAAGTCATATGAATTTGGAACGGCAGGATTGGCGAGCAGTCATTTTTGGACAATTTCTTTTATTTGATGTGAATGGAAAAAGTGGGTGACATTCATTCAGCCAAAAATATTAACCTTTACAAAAATTTTCCAGTGGAGAAAATACTGCGGAAGACTTGTCTTGATGTCTTATGTCTTCATTTTTGTTCACGTCAAATTAAATATGCTATCTATCCTATATTAAAGCTATGTTGTTGTGGAAAACTTGATTTATAGCAAATTTTACTTCTGTAGTGCAACATATTTCAGTGTGAAACTTTTTATTTTTATCTTTTAAACATATTTTATCCATTGGAAATTGATTATATTGTAAAAAAAAAAGAAAAAGAAAAAAAGGTGGGTTGTCCATGGCAGAATAGAGCTAGGCTTGTTTGTACGGTAGCCTAAATCAATGCCTACATATCTGTTTAGCTACTGGATAAGATTCATATTAATATGAACATTACATATTATTAACCCCCAGGAGTCTGAGCTGTTTTAGGGCCCTTTAAAAGTTTTGACATGCTCTGACATTTGTGCTTTTTTCATTAGCTTATAAACACAATGGAATATATGTATAGTGAGTGTTTATTAAATTAATTGTAAAAAAATAGCTATAAATTAGTGCTGTCAAATCGATTAATCGCATCCATAATAAAAGTTTGTGTTTACATAATATATTTGTGTGTACTGTGTATAATTATGTATATATAAATACGCACACATGCATATATATATTTAAGAAAAATGTGCTATATCTATATATAACATATTTATATTTATATATAATTTAAATTATATAAATATATATAGTATATACATGCAAATATTTCTTAAATATATACATGAATGAGTGTGTATTTATATATACATCGTAATTATACACAGTAGACAAATATATTATATATATTAACTTTTATTTTGGATGTGATTAATCACGATTAATCGATTTGACAGCACTACTAAAAATAAATTATATATATATATATATATATATATATATATATATATATATATATATATATATATATATATATATATATATATATATATATATATATATATATTATATATATATATATATATATATACACAGTGATATTAAATTAATTAAATTGAATATTATTTTTAATTGTAATATTTTCTAAAACAATAACAAAAAGCTTAATATAATTGCACATTTGCACATTTTCTCCACACATTAAAACTTTCCGCCAACTAAAAATTAATATACAATTACTTAATATTAACCAATGGCCTCAGAGGCTTTTTAATGAAAGAATATGAAGAAATAATCATTGGAATAACATGCACTAATAAATTGTACACAATAAATACCAAAACATAATCTACATAAGAATGTGAACAGAAACGCATACTCTATTTCATATGTCGTCTGGTTCTGAAAAGTGTCAAAGCGCAATTAATAAGGCAACACAAGCATGCGTTTCATTTTCAGCGTTGCTAAAGCACAATCTTAACAACTACAGCTTGTTATGACCCTAAATCCATGACAAGCGTCTTCATAACCTCCTTTCTCAGACCTATTCTAAATATTTGCTGTTGCCATCTGTTAGAAAAGATGGTGGTGTATATGAGAGCAGCTAAAAACATAAGTATTCAGCTTAAAAACGCCGGCGCTGAACAGGAAGTGTGCCTGCCATGTCTTTGACCCCAGAGAGGCAGTCAGACAGGAGGCCACGGTGCGAGCATGTCAGGCCGACCTTCGCCTGCTGTCTGCCCGCTCTCTCTCTCTCCTGAGGAAGCCAGACGACGACGCCGAGAGCATGCGAGTGGACAGCAAATCCCTGTCGGGGCTCTGGAAATTTGTCCTTGCTGCTGACATGTGGGGTCTGTGCCATTTATCACACATACCCGCACACGCACACACACACACACACACAGAATGATGCTCGCTCTCAGAAGCAGACACACATTTTATCCCCATCTATCGCACCGTCCCTAATGTCCATCCCGTTTCTAGTCATTCTGTTTCTGTATGACACAAGTATTGTTTCCAGCCCTAAGAAATCATGGGAGTTCAGTACTTACATGTACCACGTGTGCTTCTGGATCAGCTCTAACTGTAAGAGAACAACACATTGAGACTGTTAGATGCACATCAGAAAAACAGCAGCATTTAATCAAACAACAAGAGAACATATATTGTCTGTGATGAGTCTGAATGAATCACTCTAAATGGTATTTATAGAAGTAAATTCGAAAATAATATTAAAATAAAAACAATTTGGAAAAGCATGGACTTGCCATGTATAGTGCTATGAGAAAAAAAAAACCTTAATCTGGAATATTCAAAATTTGTTTATTTTTTATTTTATTTTCAATTTAATTTAGTGTGATTACATTTTTTTTTTAAATCTAATTTTATTTAAATTTATTAGTGAATAATTTTTTCTTTTAATAATATTTTCAAACATATTTTAAATTAGGGCTGTCAATATAAAACAATATTGTCAATGAGGAAAAAAAATAAAAACAATGTAGGGTTGCCTCTGGCCTGTATGTAAAAGTCATAATAAGAGATTATTTATATTAGTTTTTTATATTAATATTATACTTTTTATATTAACATTATACTTAATATTAAATAATAAAATACATTTTCTATATTTAATTTAATTTTAATGAATAAAAATGCTATGAAATAAATATAAATACAGTACTGTGCAAAAGTCTTAGGCACGTTGGTATTTTCACATGAAAAATGTTTTTAAGCCAGTTATTTATATCTTTTACTGTAGTGTGTCAGTAGGAAATATCAGTTTACATTTCCAAACATTCATTTTGCAATTAATTGTAATAATCCAGTGAGATTTTTAAAAAAAAAAATTATGCACAAGTAGTCTGATAGCAGCCGGTATGATCTGATCTCACCATCATCGAGTCTGTCTGTGATTACATGAAGAAACAGAAAAAACTGAGATGGACTAACTCCAGAAAAACTGAGGCAACGTCTCCAAGACACTTGAGAAAAACCTTCCTGCAAAACTACAGTACTGTGAAAAGTTTAGGCACTTGTCAGAATGCTTTTAAGTGAGAATGCTGTCAAAAATAATAACATAAATAGCTTTTATTTATGAATGAACTTCTATTAACTAAATCAAATTGATATTTGGGGTGACCACCCTTTGCGTTTAAAACGGCTTTTGTCACCTGCATCTATTCCTACACCTATTCATGTAGTTTTGCAGGAAGGTTTCTTCAAGTGTCTTGGAGACGTTGCCTCAGTTCTTCTGGATTTAGTCTGTCTCAGTTTCTTCATGTAATCACAGACAGACTCAATGAAGATGAGATCAGATCTCCATGTGGAGCATAGAGACTATTGTCAGACTCTTTATGCATACAAAAATCTCACTGGATTATTAAAATGAATGGCAATTAATTTATAAATGTAAACTGATATTTCCTACTGACACACTACAGTAAAAGATATAAATAACTGGCTTAAACCCACTTTTTGTGTGTAAAAATACTAGCGAGCCTAAGACTTTTGCACAGTACTGATATATATATATAATTTATGTAGTTTGGTGTATGACTGGCTGATTGTGTAAAGTTTGTGAGGTTCACTAAATCAAAACTCAAAAGATTTCAAGAATTCACATTCACCTGCGCCTAAGTGGCACATAAAAGCAAAACAAACACAGCTGGTCGCTTTACATGTCATTCAGACAGTCTCTTCCACAATGAGTGGGTGTTTCTTGGCCAAAATATGCTGATAGAGCACCAGCCTTTAAAGTGCCTATCATCTGCTGTGAAGTCCAGTGTTGCCGACTTGGCAAAAGGGCCACTGAGGGTGCACACATGAGCAAACCTTCTGAAAAATGACAAATGGGACACCCTACAGTCTCGTGACCTTCATAGATGTGCAAGCGAAGGCCATGAAAAGGCAAATCCACATCAAGCGCACCAAAGTCTGGCTGCACAAGATTAATACCGGAGTGAGTCTAGGGTTGCAGGTAATCTAGACACACAGATCACCGTTCACTTTTAATATGAAAGAAGATGCATCGCCATGTGATGACAAATTACTGGGTGTGTAGAGATGAGAGGTGCAGTGATATCCAATTATTATTTGCATATCTATGCTTGAGGGGTCATAACTGCTGTCTACTGTTTCCCTCAATCATCTATTTCGATATGTATTGTACAGTACATATGCTTGCGTTACACACTCAGACACATACATTTGTTTACATGCAAAACCCTTAAATGAAAAAGATTTTCATTCAAGAAATATAATTAACTAAGAAAATGCACAGATACTATTTAAAAACTTTAATGGCTAAATTTGTTTAATATGGGGCCTCACTCAGTAGTGTTTCTATGCATTATGCAAATGTGTGTAAAAACATTCATGTGCAAATTTCACTTTGAACGTTTTGTGACAATGTTAAGGTGTCGAAAATATATCTACTTTCATTTGTGCCGAATATGCGACAGTGCTTCAGTTTGGTTCTTTAATAAATTATCCAATGCAATTTGGTCAGAACAGGTCAGAGATCGCAAATTCTACCCAACCTAAAAAGCCATCCATCTAAACAGCTCTATATCCAGATGCATATTAAAATCATCTTACAGTGTAAAGCCCCATTCACACAAATTTCTGAACTTTTGTCACTTGTCTCCCGCCGCTTGACACGCCTACATTCTGTCGCCAACGGTCACTGTCGCTCGTGTCGCCGGACGATGCCAGCCAGTAGCCCGTCTGTTTGATTGGATCACAGAGGCCAGCCTTCGCTCCCCACGTGCTGCCCATGACCCTGTCTCTGGTTCACCACTGTTCCTTCCTTGGACCACTTTTGATAGATACTGACCACTGCAGACCGGGAACACCCCATAAGATCTGCAGTTTTGGAGATGCTCTGACCCAGTCGTCTAGCCATCACAATTTGGCCCTTGTCAAACTCACTAAAATCCGTACACTTGCCCATTTTACACATCAACTTTGAGGGCAAAATGTTCACTTGATGCCTAATATATCCCACCCACTAACAGGTGCTTTGATGAAGAGATAATCGGTGTTATTCACTTCACCTGTCAGTGGTCATAATGTTATGCCTGATCATTGTATATCTTAAAAACTCACAAATTCATGTGCAACTTATACGCTGCAAATCGGGGGATTTTAGGTCAATGTTTTGGCTGTAAGTCAATGTCATAATGTTATGTCTGATCGGTGTATGACTTCGCTGCTTATTTGCATAAAGTTGAAATTTCTGAACTTTTGTCGCTTGTCTCCCGTCGTTTGACATGACTACATTCTGTTGCCAACGGTCACTGTTGCTCGTGTCGCCGGAAGTCACCAGCCCTCCATTGAAAATGAATGGGATCATGGTGCTTTGTCGCTGCGTGCCGCTGGCGGTGTGAATGGGGCTTAAGGCTCAATTGCCTTCCATTGTCCATTGCTCTCATTCCTGTTGCGTGTTCTCAAACTGGCAACCAGCGTGAGCGTTGAGTCTGAGGAGGAGGGGGCGGAAGAAACAACTCCTTTTTCCGTAAGTTGAATAAGAAAGGTGGTCTGGCGAAAGCTAGACATTTTACTTTATAAAGTTTTAAATATGGATATTTTTCTTACAAAACCCCATCGCTTTGCATCAGAAGGCCTTTTTTTAACCCCCCAGAGCCGTGTGGAGTACGTTTATGATGGATGGATGTGTTTTTCGAGCTTCAAACTCAATGGACCCCATCACTGCCATTTATAAAGCTTGGAAGCGTCAGGATATTTATTAATATAACTCTGATTGTGTTCATCTTAAAGAATAAAGTCATATACACCTAGGATGGCTTGAGGGTGAGTATATCACGGGGTAATTTTCATTTTAAAGTGAACTACTCCTTTAAATATGGGTCAATAATAAGGAATTTTCACTGCCTTGGACAATATTTATCTTTGTCATTATCTATATTTTCACTGGCCCCATCACCAGTAGTAGAGTTTGCTATGCTTCACCTGATTCTCGCATCAGAAGGGGCCTCTATCCGTTTGTGCTCGAAAAAGAGACACCCCCAAACCCCCCACCCTCCGCCATCACAGAAATGAATGGGGGCTTGGGGCAAAAATGCCACCCCAAAAAAAAAGGTAAAAATATGAGTTCTTGAACTGTATGAGTTCTTGTTTTTAATATTTATAACAGGATATAGAGTGCTGTTTTCCCAAATATCAGCATGATTGCAAATGTGACAGCCTATTGATTTTATAGTTTTATAGTAGAGAGAGGACTCACGCTGGGGACTCAGCTTGAACACAGAGCCCAAGAATATATAATATAGATCTCTCTTCCCAGCTGCATAAGACACTGTCTGGTATTTTCAGGAATGTCTGTTGTGAATTTTGCATTGAGAAAGTGAATCATTACATTGTTTATTGTGAACATGATACATTCAGTGCACAAACTCCATCACTGACTTAAAGACGTGTGTTTCCTGCTTGTCCTTGAAAGCCATTCTGACTCATTAAAATGCCACACTCGTAAAAGGTAACGAGAACAAGGTAACGAGACGTGGGATGTAATCATAAGACAATGTTCTGCAAGAGTACAGCGAGATCGCTGTAGGCCATTGTGTCATGTGTTTTTCTATCTTTTTCAGACATTACTCCTAAAACTCTCAAGGAGAAAGGAAAAAAAGAAACTAGAGAGACAGTTATTAACAATTGTTAAGATCTCTTCTGAGTTCTGAGAACCAGGAGACCTTAGCAAGTCTCCATTTTTAGTCTAGGAGAAATTATTGGACATATTATTTCGGGAATTTCATGCAGACTCAGAGTTCCACTTCCTGTTTGAGTTGTGCTTCCATGGAAAGTCTTGAAACGCTCTCCCTGCTGAGCGTGTGAATGCTTTGACTGTGTCTGTGAGGTAATCGTGGCAGAGGTGGTCGACAACCCGTCGCCATGTGAAGAGAAAAGATTTCTTATGAACTGTGAAAACTAAACGTCCTCAAGGTTACTCTGACATTTCAGGCCAAAATCAAAAGAAAAAGTATATATATTTTACCTAATGAAAATGAAGCATTTTTGCATTATACTATTTTCATGTCAATTAAACAAATTTTCCTCTGCAGATTCTCATTACTGTAACTTCAAGACCTTTATTACTTTTAAACTTATTAAACTTTATTACAGTAAAAAAAAAAAAAACCTGCATAAACAAAATAAATTAAACACAATACCACAAATACTATAAATAGAAATCTTTGTAACATTATAAATGTTTTAACCGCCACTTTTGATAAATTTAATTCATCCTTGCTGAACAGAAGTATTAATTTCTCTCCAAAAATAAATAAATCATTTCTTACTGACCCCAAACTTTTGAACGGTAGTGTGTAATTTTACAAAAGCTTTCTATTTCAGATAAATGCTGTTTTTTTAAAACTTTCTATTCATCAAAGAATCCTGAAAAATTGTACACAACTGTTTTCAACATTCATAATAATAATAAAAGTTTCTTGAGCAGCAAATCATCATATTAGAATGATTTCTCAAGGATCATGTGACACTGAAGACTGGGGTAATGACGCTGAACAGTTATTTTAAATTGTAATATTTCACAATATTACTGTTTAACTGTATTTTTGATCAAATAAATGCAGCCTTGTTGAGCAAAAGAGACTTTAAAAACATCAACTGTAGTGTGTGTGTGTGTGTGTGTGTGTGTGTGTGTGTGTGTGTGTGTGTGTGTGTGTGTGTGTGTGTGTGTGTGTGTGTGTGTGTGTGTGTGTGTGTGTATATATATATATATATATATATATATATATATATATATATATATATATATATATATATATATATATATATATATATATATATATATATATATATATATATATATATATATATATATATATATATATATTCAAAAAAATTTATTGAGTTAACAGTTTTGTGTGTTATTTATGCTAAATATATTTGTTTTATATTTTATTAATTAATTGTTTTTTTATTATGGGCGAAAAACATGCCAGATATGTTCCTTTCAAGAGATTTATCTAAGATAAGCACAGAGAAGCGAAGAATACCCTTGACCCTTTGCACCAAGAAAAAAGACCGTTTGACCCTAGATATGTTCATGATTTGGATTCAATGGCGTTCTATAGCATCTCAGTAAAAAAAAAATCAGTCCCTTCTTTCTCCTGTCAAAGTGTTTAACACAGCCATCCGACAAACTGACATATAGCAGTTCCAGAAGGACTCTGATTTTAGCATTTATTCAAGTCAAAAGCAGCTTTTTATTTATCAGAATATGCGTCCTCTGTGAAGAGAGAAAGGTCAGTGTGATAGCAGATGTGTCTGGGCATGCTGAGGAGATCTCCAACCACACAACCTCACCGCTGATAAACGCACTACCTATGAACCGTCCGACTAGCTTTACTATCTGCACATCAAACTTCAAACCCCACTTTCTCTTTATAGACGAGTTACAGTGTTAAGGTTCCCCACTGAATCTAAGGCAAGAGAGTCAGGAAACGGCAGAGAAACTCATATTAAAGAATACAAATGTCATTTCTGTCCTAAAATCCCACCTTTCTCTGACTGCTAGCTGAGTGTATTTATCATACATGAAAAACACGTAGAGGACATTTGCAACAAAAGGAATATTATCTGCAGCTTATTAAACGGCTCTGTAGAATACTTGATTTTGATTGGTCAATCACGCCATCCAGCGGTGTGTTATTCCCCGATAACAACCAGTAAAAACTGATAACACAGGCTCATCCAAGTCGGCGCTGTACACTTGGTAGGAAATGTAACTTTGGTTTTCATTTATTACCTAAAGCTCACTTTAAGTACTTTGATATCACAGCAACAACGACTAGCCTAATCAATAAAGTTAGGCTAACATATACTATTAAAGACAAGTGAATGGTCAGTTCAACAAATAAGAACAAATACATAAATGACAAGCAAGATGATTACTAGGCCTATAAAGGTACAAAGTCTAACAACTAGTGGGCTATTTAGGTACAGAAATGTAATAATTAGGCCTATACGCGTATCTCTCGTTCTCTCTCTCTCTGCACGGTTTGGGTATGATAATAGAGATAACGCAGAGATAACAGAGCGTGAGTCCCGATTTTCACCTCTTCTTCCGCAATTAAAATCGCTTGAATGTGTACATTGGCAAGACAAAATATGCGCAAATGATAAACCGACATATAGTGCAACTGCGCCTCCGGCGACCCGAGTTCGATTCCCAGGTCCTTTGCCGATTCCATTCCCCTCTCTCTCTACCCCATGCTTTCCTGTTAAAATCTCTACTGTCCTATCCAAAAAAAAAGCCAAAAACATAACGTAAAAAAATAAAAAATTAGCAATTAATCTGCAAATCACATGCGTGGCGACCCGTGGGGCCTGGTCCGTACGGATCACGGATCAACTGTGATTGTGTGTTCTGATCAAACAGACGAGCTACTCAAATTATTCCTGATGTCTCTTGGAGATCTTAGAAAATGTTAAAATGCCACAGGTCAGGATTCTCAGCATGACAGTTTGCATATGAATTAAGTGTTAATTGTAAATATTGTTGAGCTAATTATTCACTTAGCCAACGTTTAAGTCGCTATCTTTAATCCTTGGAAATACATGCTGTTAAAAACCAATCACAGTCTTCAAAAGACTGTGTCATACGTAGCAACGGGGTAAGCCCCACCTCCTCACTAAGTTAAAAGTTTTTGTATTTTCCACACCCAGAGTTGCTCTCAGATCGGTCCTGAATCACTATTAAGCTAAGACTCCTACGTAGAAGTTTTTAAGGTAAATTAGGAGCTTTCGGAGAGGATTCTTAGAAGCTTTAAGAATATGGGCCCAGGTCTCAACTGAAAAAAACAAAAAACGCTGTGTCACCGAAGCGTTCTCAAGCGCCCGCAGTAAGGTGTTTTCAGATGAGCGCTGCCATTTTCAGCTGGCTAAAAACACACTGGTGGACACACCGCCTTAATATATGAGGACCAGTTTTTCCTCTGTACCCATTTACAAAGTCAGCAAGTGATTTAAAATTTGTTCAGATTTTAAGTCTCAGTGTATTCAAGCCTTTAGAATTGTGAGTTCTTATGAGTCCTTACATATTGCACACAGTCAGTTAATCCATCTCTGCCTGTAGTGGGCATTTTTAGCCCACTGTCAAGTGGACCAGACTTTATGGTGATACTAAAATGACTACTTAGTTTACCGTGATTAAAATTAAATTAAAATTGAGCTTTGTATATGAAACTGATGTTATGTAACTAAACCAATGAAAACATCTGACATGATCCCATCAGTTCAAACTCAGTAGATTGCCAGAACTTACTGTTAACCGTTTGCCAGCTTCGACCTCGATCATTCCTCGCAGAAGGTTCTGGCAGTCCGGTGGAATAAAATGAGGCATGTGAAACACGCCCAGCTTCACTTTTTCTAACAAGTTTCGTAAATTATCATCGTCAAATGGCAGAGCGCCCTGAAAGACAGACACAGACAACAAAAGGAAGAAAATGCAATTCAGAGTAAATGAGGATGGCTGGAAAATAGAACAAATTAGAAGAAAAGTGCTCAGAGGATTAACCCATAAATGCTAAGTTTTCGTTTATTAAATCTTGCTTCGCAACTTTTTCATGTGTGTAGTGCTGACATGCTATAGATGAGGATGATGAGGTTTCATTTTCATTTCTGATGAAAAAACATAAATGCACTCCAATTACTTTGGATCTGAGAGGATTTTGTGTATTCAGCATAGAGTTCAGTCTGCCATAGCACAGTCTGTCAGCAGACAATTTTATTTTTGGTTTTGGTACTGTCTGTCTTTCTACAGCAGGTCAACATATATATTTCATAAAGGGACGAACGAGTGAACTTCAGCAGAACATAAAGTGAAAAAGAAAAGAAAAGAAATGCGAGACAAGAAAAAACAAGACGTAATGAGTTATAAAGACAGACAAGATAAGACAAAAACAAATGCAAATTAAAGATTGATGAGGTGACGAGACAAAGTGAGACAAGACGGCATGAGATGCAGTAAGATGAGAGACAGTGAACGAAGAAAACAAGACAACATGAGAAGACACAAAATGAGATGCCATGAGAATAGACAAAACGAGACAAGATGAGGAGACATAAGACCAAATGAGACGTGTAGGATTAAAAATAATCAAAGATATTTGATATTTGCAATTGAACAAAGACATACTGCTGTACTGTTTTCAACCCCCATCTTTCTTATCAGGTGGCCCATTTGGAATTCCTAAAGACAAAGAGATTCTGAAGGCCTGTAGGCCAAAGGTGTGTCACCCCTTAAGTACAGTGGGGGAAGTTTGGTCTGATTGGTCAGTTTGAATGACTCACAATAGGGTTTGAGTTACATGGTCAAGGAAGTATAAAAGAAGATTGTAACTGTTGCTCTCGCTTCTTTTTTATTCTCTGGCTTCTTCTTCTATTCTCTGGCTCTCTCTCTTCTTGGGGGCCTTCTCTTTGGCTCTTCTCTTCTTTGCTCTCTTCTTCTCTTTCTCTCTCTCCCTCTCTCTCTTTCTATTCCTCATTCTATTCATGCTGGGTACGATTAATGGTATACGTTTTTATCATCTCATACATCTATTTTGTAACTATTTTAAGTGTAACCATAACCAGATTTTGTCATTAAATTCTTTCAATTATAAATGACTGCTAACTAGTTTTGATTTGGTATTGACTTTGAAGTGCTACCTCTATTGCAATACAATATAGTCACAGTATAGCAATGCTCTCCCACATATTTAGCTATTGTAACTGTGCTTATTTCCGTCGTTGGTATAAGTACAGTGGGTGGATATAGATGAGAAATGTACAGTTTTCTACCATCTTGCTCATAACGTTTCTTTAGTCTTTCAGCAACCCTGCAGCCTGAACCACTGTAGGCGACCCACCCTTACAGACGAGATGAGAGAAAATTAAACATGGCGAGATGAAATGAGACGAAAGGAAAACAGAAGAGAAGAGACAAAACAATATGGCACGAGACCAAACAAAACCAGACAAAATGAAATTCAACAAGATGAGACAAAATAAAAGAGTCAAGAGTCAAGGTGACATGAGATGCAGTGGGATGAGACGAGAGAGAAAAACTAAAGAGAAGAGACGAAATAACTTAAACAAGACAAAATGAAACAAGAGAAAAAACTAACTAGACAAAATGAAAGAAGAGAATGAAAACAAAACAAGACGAGGTGACATGACCTGAGACAAAATGAGATGAGACCAGAGGAAAACAGAAGAATTTGACACTAGGCCAAACAAAACGAGACAAAATGAAAGAAGGGACCAAAATGTGACGACAAGATGCCATAAGAATAGACTAAACAAGACAAGATGAGGCGACACAAGACCAAATGAGACAAGATGAGATCAAATGAAAAAGAACAGAGTCAAAATTTTAAAAAGATTAGGTGAAATGAGACAAGACAAAAAGAGACTCAATATGATGACAAAATGAAAGAAGATAATTGGCAAAAATGAGAAGGCATGGTGACACGTAATGAGACAAAATGAGACAATGAGAGGAGAGAAGTAAACTTGAGAGAAGAAAACAGAAGAGAAGAGACAAGACCAAATGAAATGCAACGCGATGAGACAAAATAAAAGAGACAAAAATGATACGAGACAAGGAGACATGAGACGAGATGCAATGAGATGAAAGGAAAACAGAAGAAAAGAGACAAAACAATATGGCACGAGACCAAACAAAACCAGACTAAATGAAATTCAACAAGATGAGACAAAATAAAAGAGTGAAAAGTCAAGGTGACATGAGACGAGATGAGATGTCGTGGGATGAGACGAGAGAGGAAAACTGAGGAGAAGAGACGAAATAACTTAAACGAGACAAAATGAAAGAAGAGAACAAAAATGAGGCGGCACTAGAAGAAGAGTCAAAATGGGATGCGATGAGTAAAGAAAAGAGACAAAACAAGACAAGATCACATGAGACAAAACGAGACCAGACGAAATGAGATGAGATGAGATAAAAGACAAAAGAGGACAGAAGAGAAGAGACAAGACGAGGTGAAGAGAAAAAAGAAAAGTGGTTGTTTGAATGTAATGTGAATGTGCAGCTCTAGTCTGTTCTGAAGTTACACAAGCACACTGAATGATCTCTGAAGAAAGAACTCAGTCATCATTTCTAGAACGTCCAAAACAATCCAGCTTTAAAATGCAGGCCAGTGGCTCTGTGTGGAGAGATAAACCTCTCAGACTCAAGGGTCTCAATTTTACTCTCCGAATTGAACAAGAGCATTTGAAATCAGCTGGATATCGCTGCGGCTCAAATGCGCAGGTAAACGTTTCAACTAAAATCTGCTAATAATGCAGTGCAGAGGTGCAGAGGCCCAACACTTGCTCAACATTTTATTGTCTTTGGGACTTAGAAACATCAATTCCCAGCCTTCATTCACATACGCATGTTCATTTTCACAAAATAGCATTTCTGATGAAAAATGCTTGATAATAATATTCTGAAAAAATGACTTTTTCTTCAATATCCATCTCTCTTTTTAAATCAGTAACATAGTAATTTCTACACAATTTCAAGTGTTCTTTGCTAGTTTCAGCCCGACGCAGTTATCATTTTCACGTCCAGCGCCACGTTGTTAAAAATAGCAAATGCACTCATGTCCAATCTGTTCGCCCATGGCCGTGCTGGTCTGAAACAAAGTGTGTTCAGGTGCATTGTTGGTGCGCTGCTATTTTGAGGAAATGAAAACGACTGCGCCACTGACCAACAAGCAGTATTTTTTGTGTTATTTAAAGAGAGTGTTAATAATATGCGCCTATAGGCTTATTACACACACAGGGACGCACAGCAGCACACAAACATTTTTAAATATTAAAAATAAAAGGATTCCTCTCTGGAGAAGTGTTCAGTCTTTCCACTCGCAAATTCCGGCATGTAACTAGCAAATCCGCCATGCCGCGAACTGGCTTTTAAAGGCAATGGGAGACTCTGATTGGTTTATAAACACACCCATTAATCATTAAGAGACTAGGTACAACCCATTTGGACCATGCGCCTGGTGCGCCGACCATTTTTTCCATCGTTAAACTAGCAAAAGTGGATTCGGACACGTCCTAAGTGCACCTGTACAATGTGCTTCAGATCATTAAAATATTGGCCAATATCTGACATAATCTAAGACATAAGCGCATGCAAAAATGCCAGTTCATGAGTCTTTCATCTTTGTTCCATACACTGGATGCAAACATATTGAAGAAATAAATTATTATGGGTTTAGAACAACATGAAGGTGAGTAATTGTTGACTGAATGTTATATTTGGCTGAACTATTCCTGTGAGGTAAAGTCTTGAATGACTCACCACCAACAGAGCGAACAGAATGACCCCACAGCTCCAAACGTCTGCTTTCCTTCCGTCATACTTCTCTCCCTAACAGAGAGAAGACACAGTAAAAATGCAATAACTCTCATTTGAGATCAGGTCTTCTGATTCATAATTCTCTTTTTTCTTCCACAAAGTAAAAGTAATACTCACCCGAATCACTTCAGGACACGCATAATGAGGAGATCTGTGAAAAGACATCAACTGGAGTTACTGGCAGTAATAACTGTGTACAACAATCTCTCAGTATTTTTATCTCATTTAATTTTTATTATTTTATCATTTGAAATATTTTTTGCTATATAGTTTTATTTTGTGTTATATTTAGTCTTCATTAATTTTGTTTTAAAATAAAATAAACACTGGCATAACACTGGCAGTTTAGAACGCAACATATACATATATACACACACACACACACACACACACACACACATGTATATGTATATGTATATGTATATGTATATGTATGTATATATATATATATATATATATATATATATATATATATATATATATGTATGTATATATATATATATATATATATATATATATATATATATATATATATATAAATATAAATATATATAAAAGTATTATTTGTGTTCATTTAGTGCGTTCTAAACTGCCAAGTATATATATACACACAGTGGCAAGAAAAACGATGTGAAAAATATGTTAATTTTTATTTAGTACTGCCCTGAATAAGATATTTTACATAAAAGATGTTTACATATAGTCCACAAGACAAAAAATTGCTGAATTTATAAAAATTATCCTGTTTAAAAGTTTATGAACCATTGATTCTTAATACTGTGTGTCAGGACTTTTTGAATTTGAAGATCAAGGTAAATTGTACTTAATTTGTCTTTCGGGAAATATGTAAGTATCTTCTGTTGCTTCTGCAGGGCAGTACTAAATGAAAAAAAAATTATATTTAAACAATTTAAAAAAAAATTGGACATCATCCTGTTCAAAAGTTTTCACCGCCCGGCCTGTAATGCATTGTGTTTCCTTCTGGAGCATCAGTGAATGTTTGAACCTTTTTTAATAGTTGTGTTTGAGTCTCTCAATTGTCCTCAGTGTGAAAAGATGGATCTCAAAATCATACAGTCAGTGCTGGAAAGGGTTCAAATATGCAAAAGATGCTGGAAAACTGAAGAATTGGCAGGACCTGGAGGATTTTTCTGAAGAACGTTGGGCAGTTTAACTGCTCAGGACAAACAAGAGACTCAAGAATTACCATAACAAAACAAAAAAACAGCCATGGATCATCCAGGGAACGACACACAGTATTAGGAATCATAAACTTTTGAACGGGGTCATTTTTATAAATGCAGCTATTTCTTTGTCTTGTCGACTATATGTAAACATCTTTTATGTAAAATATTAAATTTTTTTTATTATTCACATTTTCTGCAAGGGGTTCACATATTTTTTCTTGCCACTGTATATTAGAGCTGCAAGATTAATTGTTAAAAGGGCACAGTCATATCAACCACACAGTATCTTTATTTCTGTGTTACATTCATTCAAATGATCACAGAAGAACTGGGACAAAAGTTTTTAGTTAAGATATAAACACAGAAAATAGATAGCTTAACGCTTCAAATAACGATTGTATTAAAGTGACTCTTAAAAATGTATTTGTCATTGAATCATTCAAGAGTTTCGTTCAAAAACAGTAATGAAACAAATGAAGTTTTTATGAGTGAGTTATTTAAAAAATATGAGTTATATTTAAAAAAAAATTATGAAATTACATCAATTAAATTAAAATAAAATAAAAAAATATAAATTTTTAAATATATGGCAGCAATTAATATTTTGTCAGAACCATTAGGGAATTACATGTTATTTTGTTTAGTAGTCTATTCAGAATCGGGGAGAATCTCTATTTTTAAAAAATGTTCTTCTCAGATTCATGCAGCTATAATATTTATTTACAATTGTGACCGTGTCTTTTTTCTTATTTCTGAAAGCTCTAAATGTGGTGTTGTTAGCTTTGGGCAAAAAATTCAACTTTTAAATGAAAAAATTGATTGTTTGATTAAAAAGTATCAATGTCATGTGACTAGTGTGAGAGGTCACATGACCAGATCAGTTTAATTCCTGCTTGCACATCTAGACAAAGATGTCTTCACCAGACTACTACAAAAAGAAGTAAAACACCTTAATTAACAGATAGAACTAACATATTACATACATACATATATTCTTTAAAGGGTCTACTACTGATATATTTTGAGAATTATACTCCTGCATATATATTTTAAGAGGTGTAAATTTGTTAACGGTCACAGTTAACGGTCCGGCTGCCAATCCCAGCCATCATCCGTCCACTTCCACAGTTCAAAACTACCAGATGACCACAAAATGGTAATGCAGAGTGAAATGTTATTTTGCGGACACCACTTAGACAACCAGCCATTGAGTGATGATAGTCTGCTAAGTATCTCATCACTCCTTTTAATGGGGAGGGGACCAGAGCAAAAAATCCGATTTGCCATCGTACTTGCGAGTTCACACACCTCTTTAATGTTAATTTTGGTGATCTCCGACTGGCGAAGTCAAACATCATTTGTGCCGACATGAATAATAATCTTAGAGAATTTACGATTAGCATTAGCCAGCACTTTTAAATTTGCTTTGATGTCAGGCGCTCTGGCTCCCGGTAAACATGTGACTATGGTGGCTGGTGTCTCTATTTTCACGTTCCGTGTAATAAAATCGCCAATAACTAGGGCACTTTCAACAGGATTCTCAGTGCTCCTGTCTCCTGATCGATTGCTCCTGTCTGCCTCCTGTCTGCCGGTCGCAGTGTTTGCAGCTCTGTACAGCTTTGCTTTTGAATCTCTATTTGATATCTTTTCTTGTTGTTTATACTGCTAAATATAACTTACTCATCACCATATATTGTTTAATATCACGTTAAAATTGACATTGTAAGCTTTTAATTTAAATCACTATCACAACGTGTTAGCATTTCACAACGCGTTAGCATTTCACTAGCCTGTTAGCCTGCCATTTGTGCATCCGGGTTTCCTGTTTTTCTCTCTCGTGCCTTTACTAGTCCATCAAACAACTGTGGTAAGTTGGATTAATCAACCAATACGGTAAGCCATGTCTTCTCCTTTTATTGTCATCTGCACTATATGTTTCATGTTTAGTATATCTGTCTCCGTTGGTGAACAGGGCTTCACATGTGATAAATGTAAGGAGAAGATTTCAGAATTAGAGACACGCATCCAGACTTTATTTGAGAGTAGTGAGAACAAAACAGCTTTAGACACTGCTTTGGATGCGACTAGCTTAGTGAAATCTGTACATTGTTCGGTTCCGGCTGTAGAGCCCGTGCAGCAGGGCAACTGGGTGACGGTGAGACGGCATAGTCGCGGATCAAAAAAACACTCTTCCGTTCCGATTAGAACATCAAACAGGTTCTCCCCACTCAGTGATGCACCCACTGAGAATCCTGTTGAAAGTGCCCTAGTTATTGGCGATTCTATTACACGGAACGTGAAAATAGAGACACCAGCCACCATAGTCACATGTTTACCGGGAGCCAGAGCGCCTGACATCAAAGCAAATTTAAAAGTGCTGGCTAATGCTAATCGTAAATTCTCTAAGATTATTATTCATGTCGGCACAAAAGATGTTCGACTTCGCCAGTCGGAGATCACCAAAATTAACATTAAAGAGGTGTGTGAACTCGCAAGTACGATGGCAAATCAGATTTTTTGCTCTGGTCCCCTCCCCATTAAAAGGAGTGATGAGATACTTAGCAGACTATCATCACTCAATGGCTGGTTGTCTAAGTGGTGTCCGCAAAATAACATAGGGTTCATAGACAATTGGAAAAGCTTTTGGGGCAGACCTGACCTGTTGAAAAGAGATGGTATCTATCCCTCCTGGGGTGGTGCCGCTCTTCTCTCTAGTAATTTGGCACATAGTCTTAAAGCTAAACCTTGACTAACTAGGGCCCAGGTCAGGAAGCAGACGGACTGGCTTACCCGACCGTCTGCTAGCTGTCTCGCGTCACAGAAGTCAGATAAATCCCAGCACATAGAGACTCTTTCACCTAGATATTATCACATAGAGACTGTGTCTGTTCCACGAATTAGTAAATACAAAAAAACACCAAAACTATTCAACGGTAAAAATTTAATTGATGTCCAACAAATAAACAACAGATATAATACAGATGAACAAATGATAAAGCTCGGGCTGCTGAATATTCGATCCCTTTCCTCTAAAACGCTTATTGTTAATGATATGATTACAGATAATAATCTAGATGTGCTGTGTTTGACAGAAACCTGGCTAAAACCTGACGACTACATTACTTTAAATGAGTCCACCCCACAAGATTATTGTTATAAACACAAACCGCGTCTGAAAGGTAAAGGGGGAGGTGTTGCTGTAATTTATAATAATATCTTCAGTATTACTCAGAAGTCTAGTTTCAAATATAATTATTTTGGTGTTTTGGTGCTCTACGTAACGTTATGTAGTGAAATTGATAAATCCTGTTTAACATTTGTGTTGGCTACTGTATATAGGCAACCAGGGCACAATACACACTTTATCAGAGAATTTGCTGATTTTTTTATCAGAGTTAGTACTGGCTACAGATAAAGTCCTAATTGTTGGTGATTTTAATATCCATGTAGACAATGAAAAAGACGCATTGGGATTGGCATTTAGAGACATTCTAAACTCTATTGGAGTTAGGCAACACGTATCAGGACCCACTCATCGCCGTAATCATACTCTAGACCTAATATTGTCACATGGAATAAATGTTGATACCGTTGAAATTCTGCAGCAGAGCGATGACATCTCAGATCATTACCTAGTATCATGTATACTTAATTTAGCAAAGGCTGCAAAGCAGTCCCCTCGCTTCAAATATGGCAGGACTATCACTGCTGAGAGTAAAGATTTATTTATAAATAAACTTCCTCATCAGTTTCATCTCCTCAGCATCCCAGATAGCCCAGAGGAACTTGATGTTGCAACAGAAACTATTGACTCTCTCTTTTCCAGCACAGTTGCTCCTCTGCGCTTAAAGAAGATTAAAGAGAATAGTCCAACGCCGTGGCACACCCGGGCCCTTAAAACAGCAGCCAGAAAAATGGAGCGCAGCTGGAAGAAAATTTCGCATTTCGTGGAAAGAGAGCATGATTTCATACAGAAAGGCCGTAAAAACTGCTAGATCTGCTTATTTCTCAACTCTCTTAGAAGAAAACAAACACAACCCTAGGTATTTATTCGATACAGTGGCTAAATTAACCAAAAATAAAGCTTCAACTTCTGATGTCTGCCAACAGCACAGCAGTAATGACTTTATGAACTTCTTTACTTGTAAGATTGATAATATTAGGAAAAAAATTATAACCATGCAGCCGTCTACTACTATATCACATCAGACAGAGCATTGTAGTGTCACTGAGGAAAAATTACATTCATTCACTGCTATAGGAGAAGAAGAATTGGCTAAACTCGTTAAATCATCTAAATCAACAACATGTATGCTCGACCCTATACCGACTAAACTACTAAAAGAGATGCTTCCAGAGGTCATAGATCCTCTTCTTAATATCATTAATTCATCCTTGACTTTAGGATATGTACCGAAAACTTTTAAGTTGGCTATTATTAAACCACTTATTAAAAAAACGCAACTTGACCCTACAGAATTAGTCAATTACAGGCCAATCTCAAATCTACCCTTTCTGTCAAAAATACTAGAAAAGGCAGTGTCCTCACAATTATGCTCCTTTTTTAGAAAAAAATGGTATCTATGAGGTTTTCCAGTCAGGATTTAGACCACATCATAGTACTGAGACTGCTCTCATTAGAGTTACAAATGATTTACTCTTATCATCTGATCGTGGTTGTATCTCTCTGTTAGCGTTACTCGATCTTAGCGCTGCATTCGATACCATCGACCACAACATTCTTTTGAATAGACTCGAAAATTATGTTGGCATTAGTGGAATTGCATTGGCATGGTTTAAATCATACTTATCTGACCGTTTTCAGTTTTTAGCAGTAAATGAAGAGATGTCACACCGATCACAAGTTCAATATGGAGTACCGCAGGGCTCAGTGCTAGGACCGTTGCTTTTCACCCTGTACATGCTACCACTGGGAGATATCATTAGGAAGCATGGCGTTAGTTTTCATTGTTATGCTGACGATACTCAGCTCTATATTTCTTCACGCCCTGACGAAACTTACCAATTCACAAGATTAACGGAATGCATAGCTGATATAAAAAATTGGATGACTAGTAATTTCCTGCAACTTAATTCAGAAAAAACAGAATTTTTAATTATTGGACAAAAAAACTCCACATGTAGTAACCTAGAATACTGTCTAACACTTGATGGCTGCTCTGTCAAGTCCTCGTCGTCAGTTAGGAACCTGGGTGTGCTCTTTGATACCAATCTCTCATTTGAAAGCCACGTTTCTAGCATCTGTAAAACTGCATTCTACCATCTTAAAAATATATCTTAATTACGGCATATGCTTTAAATGCAAAATGCTGAACAGTTAGTTCATGCATTCATGACCTCAAGGCTAGATTATTGTAATGCTCTACTGGGTGGTTGCCCCGCTCGCTTAATAAATAAACTGCAGCTGGTCCAAAACGCAGCAGCTCGAGTTCTTACTAGAACCAGGAAGTATGACCATATTAGCCCGGTTCTGTCAACACTGCACTGGCTCCCTATTAAACATCGCATACATTTTAAAATCTTGCTAATTACTTACAAAGCACTAAATGGTTTAGCTCCCCAGTACTTGAGCGAGCTCTTAACGCATTATACTCCATTACGTCTATTGCGGTCTCAAAACTCTGGCCAGTTGATAATACCTAGAATATCAAAATCAACTGCAGGCGGTCGATCCTTTTCCTATTTAGCACCCAAACTCTGGAACAGCCTTCCTAGCATTGTTCGGGAAGCAGACACACTCTGTCAGTTTAAATCTAGACTAAAAACGCATCTCTTTACTATGGCATACACATAAAACATTTTTAATTTATATTTTATTCAAATTGTTAGGCTGCATTAACTAGGTCAGCCGGAACCGGGAACACTTCCCATAACACCTGATGTACTCGTTACATCATAAGAGGAATGGCATCTACGCTAATGTTAGTCTCTCTGTTTATCCCGAGGTTTACTGCAGTCAGCCGGATCCGGGCCGTATCCAGATCAGATGGTGGACCAGCACCCAGACATTACCAACGCATCCCTGAAGTGTCTGCAGAGACCGTGTCAATTAGTCTACCCTCTGAAATTGCTCATCAACATGGCATCCTCAATGGATCCATCTCCAGCGTAATGACTCCGATATTTCGAATATTCCCATTTAATAATCGTTTAATCGACAAGCCATCCTCAATAAACCCGGCGTGATGCCTCCGATCTTTCGAATAATCCGATCTAATATTACTTCTGACCTATAAGGCTGCCAAAATAATAAACATACACTGTTTATTAATTGGCCAGAGGAGAAATGGCACCCCGACTGAGCCTGGTTTCTCCCAAGGTTTATTTTTCTCCATTAGGACACCTGATGGCGTTTTGGTTCCTTGCCACTGTCGCCTCGGGCTTGCTCAGTTGGGGACACTAAATTTTCAAATAAATATCCAAATAAATTTAATTACTACACTAAATTATATCAACTACATTACTTGAATATATATGATAATTGAAATGAGCTGATGACATCACCGTTTTCTCCAGAGCGTCTGTACAGCTGAATCAAATTCTGTTAATTATTTTCCTGTTTAACACTGTGAAGCTGCTTTGAAACAATCTGCATTGTAAAAACCGCTATATAAATAAAGTTGACTTGACTTGACAGAGGTGAACCAACCAGTGTGACTGACCCCCCACCTCCCCACCAATGGGGCACACCAACTGGCTCTCATGAACATCCACCGCATACTCCAGACAGTTCACCTCTGCATCGCCACCCAACAGTCCACCTGGCAAATGGGACGCCCCAGCCCGGCACTTCCCATCTGAGCCATCACCAACACAGTCACCCCCAACTGCCTCCCCCAAGTGCAGGAACGACAGAGATGCCACACACAGCCTGCACGTCTAGGAGGTCCAGCAGATCCGCAAAAATAAACAAATGACAGCTGGGATCAACAGCCAAAACCTGTGTTTTTAATTGAAGAATTTGTATGAATTCTGACTATGCTGTTTCCCACTATTGTGACCGAATATAAAACCTAATTTTTCACTAACTTAACCAACATAAAATCAAAGAGGGCATAAAGTTTGTGTTAGGGAGGTCTAAGGATTAAAATGCATGTACTCAATTTGCAAGAAAAAATTTGGGATCAAACGGGTTAATATGCACCACTGCAACATATATTTTAACTAAAACATGAAAAATGCCGCATGGGCCTTTAATGAATATTTCATCTTTTGAACTGATTCACTAAATTAGACTCCCCCCTGAAATTGCCTCACGTGCCCTGGCGTGATGACTCCGATATTTTGAATATTCCTATTTAATAATTGTTTAATCGACATGTCATCCTCAATAAACCCGTCTCCGGTGTGATGCCTCCGATATTTTGAATATTCCTATTTAATAATTGTTTAATCGACACGTCATCCTCAATAAACCCGTCTCCGGTGTGATGCCTCCGATCTTTCGAATATTCCGATCTAATATGACTTCTGACCTGTAAGGCTGCCAAAATAATAATCATACACTGTTTGTTAATTGGCCAGAGAAGAACTGGCACCCCGACTGAGCCTGGTTTCTCCCACGGTTTATTTTTCTCCAATATGCCACCTGATGGAGTTTTGGTTCCTTGCCACTGTCGCCTTTGGCTTGGCTTGCTCAGTTGGGGACACTAAATTTTCAAATAAATATCCAAATAAATTAAATTTCTAAACTAAATTATGTCAACTACATTACTTGAATATATAGGATAATTGAAATGAGCTAGATGACATCACCGTTTTCTCCAGAGCGTCTGTACAGCCGAATCAAATTCTGTTGCATTATTTTCCTGTTTAACACTGTGAAGCTGCTTTGAAACAATCGGCATTGTAAAAAGCGCTATATAAATAAAGGTGACTTGACTTGACTTGACTAAATCAAACACTTCAAAAATACTGATTTTCAGAGCACAGAAATGCTAATGATTTCTGAAGGATCATGTGACACTGAAGACTGAAAATTCATCTTTACCCTCATTGGAATACATTACGTTTTAAATTATATTAAAGTAGAATAAAAAAAAAAATAATTTGTAATAATATTTCATAATATTTCTTTTTTTACTGTATTTTTGATAAATGCAGCCTTGGTGAACTTAAGAAACTTCTTTCAAAAACTGATCTGCAACATCTTATCTTACTCTCTCCAAAATAATTCCTGTCACTATATATTATTTCTGTCAAACAAACAATATAAATTCATGGAAGGCAACTCTCAGATCACTACAAAAGCTGTAAACCCCTGAAGCAAAAGCACTATGAATTTTAGACGTTTTCCATAGGCACTGATCCGTAACGTCTAATATTGTTTGCTTAGAATGATTAATATCAAGATGGTTGGAGGGACACAAAGACACACTAAAGAAGAAGATAACATCTTCCCAGAGTAATTAGGGTCAGAACATGTTGACAGTACTTCCTGTTTCACCAAATGACATCCTGTCTCCATTAATCTTTCTTGACAAATCCTATTCTACAACAGAGTTGTGCATCTACGCATAATACTCTTCCCATGTTTTTTCCCTTTTCAGAGATAAACAGGCACATTCAGAGTTAATCATATTATTGGGAGTTTCTCGGGCAAGCTGTAAACATCTCCCATGATCCCTCAAACACCTTTACAAGCGTGCAGCTATGCAAATATGAATCCTGTCAGTGAGAGCTTTTTCTTAACTAAATGTATTCAACAACTACTGAAGTGTAGCTGATCTGTCAAAACTAGATCGTTAGTGTAGCCGATCTGTCAAAGCTAATTTAGACTTTATCTCAGATAAAATTGTCAAAGCACATGGTCGCTTATAATATTCTACAAATATACACTATATTGCCAAAGGTATTGGGACACCCCTCCAAATCATTCAAGCGTGGTACCGTGATAGGTTGCCACCTGTGCAATAAGTCTATTCGTGAAATTTCCTCACTACTAAATATTCCACGGTCAACTGTTAGTGATATTTTAACAAAGTGAAGCAATTGGGAACAACAGCAACTCAGCCACGAAGTGATAGGCCACATAAAATCACAGAGCGGGGTCAGCACATGCCAACTTTCTGTCAATAGTCAATAGCTACAGACCTCCAAACTTTGTGTGGCCTTCAGATTAGTTCAAGAACAGTGCGTAGAGAGCTTCATGGAATGGGTTTCCATGGCCAAGCTGCTGCATCCAAGCCTTACATCACCAAGTGCACTGCAAAGCATCGGATGTAGTGGTGTAAAGCACGCCGCCACTGGACTCTAGAGCAGAAGAGACGTGTTCTCTGGAGTGACGAATCATGCTTTTCTGTCTGGCAATCTGATGGACGAGTCTGGGTTTGGCGGTTGCCAGGAGAACGGTACTTGCCTGACTGCATTGTGCCAACTGTAAAGTTTGGTGGAGGGGGGATTATGGTGTGGGGTTGTTTTTCAGGGGTTGGGCTTGGCCCCTTAGTTCCAGTGAAAGGAACTCTTAATGCTTCAGCATACCAAGACATTTTGGACAATTTCATGTTCCCAACTTTGTGGGAACAGTTTGGGGATGGCCCCTTCCTGTTCCAACATGACTGTGTTGGATCCAGTGCACAAAGCAAGGTCCATAAAGACGTGGATGAGCGAGTTTGGTGTGGAGGAACTTGAGTGGCCTGCGCAGAGTCCTGACCTCAACCCGATAGAACACCTTTGGGAAGAATTAGCACAGAGACGGCGAGCCAGGCCTTCTCGTCCAACATCAGTGCCTGACCTCACAAATGCGCTTCAGGAAGAATGGTCAAAAATTCCCATAAACCGTAATTAATATTTCAACAGAAGTTGGTTCTTGGACTGGTGAATTTATTGGTTAAGTGTGCCGCACACGTCCTGAAACATGAAACCACAGCATTTCGATCGCCCCCCTGGTGGCTGGCTGCAGTATAGGTCATAACTTTTCACACTTTTCAGAAAGAAATGGTATCTGTGAGGATTTCCCGTTGGGATTTCCCGTATCATAATACTGAGACTGCTCTCATTAGAGTTACAAATGATTTGCTCTTATCCGATCGTTGTTGTATCTCTCTATTATTGTTAGATATTGATATTGTTAGCGCTGCATTTGATACTATAGACCACAACATTCTTTTGAATAGACTCAAGAATTACATTGGCTTTAGTGGAATTGCATTGGCATGGTTCAAATCATACTTATCTGACCGTTATCAGTTTGTAGCTGTAAATGAAGAGATGTCACACCGATCACAAGTTCAGTATGGAGTACCGCAAGGCTCAGTGCTAGGACCGTTGCTCTTCACCCTGTAAATGCTATCCTTGGGAGATATCATTATGAAGCATGGCATTCGTTTTTACTGTTACGCTGATGATACTCAGCTCTATATTTCTTCATGCCTTGACTAAACTTAATTCACAAAATTAACAGAACGTACAGCTGATATAAAAAATTGGATGACTAGTAATTTCCTACAACTTAATACTGAAAATCGGATCAAAAACCCCCGCATGGATGAGCGGGAGTGTGGGCGGGACCTTGATACAGAGGCTCCAATACTGCACAGACTGCACAGGCTCCGGGCAACGTAATCTGCAACAACCATTTCTGGGATATTTTGGCTTAATTTTGCTTCAGTGGAAAGATGTGGAGATGTGCTTTCCATCTTTTTTACAGTCTATGGTCCTAACAACAAGCTGCATTACATTTTCATAAAACATTGCTAAAGCTGTTCAGTACACATCAACCTCTAAAACAGCCTGCAGTTTTACTCCAAACTTATTGCCCTCAACACATTAGCCTAGACAGGCCTGCTTGCTTATTATGATTCTGATGGCATAACCACACCATTTCAGTTGTTTTCCTCTGAAGCAGGTGCGTGTACATCTGAGAGATCAAAACGAATCGGATGTTTTAAGGTCGTAAAATGTTTCCATTGTTTATGTGGATGAGGAAGGCAAATTAGAGCTAAAAATACACCCATTAACGGATGAGTTTATGGAGGAACCCCTGCAGTACGTGGTGCCAGATCATTTATCTACTCCAAGCTGTTTGCTAGAGCTCATTTCCTCTCTCATTTCTGCAAAACTCCTCAACCAATGACAGGCCGATATTAGCTGCCTCATAACTGATGTGGGTGTGCAAATGATGAGACATATGGGTTCAAATGTGTCTTTTTGCTGCAATGTACAATGATCATTAAGCCAAAATGGTGCATGGCAATAGCGATACAAAAATAAACACCATAAAGACTAGTGGAAGGCATCCATGAAGCTCCAAATCAATAATGCCCATATTATTTTGAGTGTGTAGGTCTCAGAACCAAAGTGGGGCTGTTGCAGGTTGAGTCGTTACTTAAAGTCACGCTGAGGACCTGCATACATAAAAAAAAATTGGATAAAAAGGCATTCATTGGTGTGAGCCAAATCAAATGTTACACAAATAAGGAAAACATCAGGATAGAACCATAAATAAAGTTTATAAAAGATAAGTTAAATCTTAAATAAATACATGTTAAACAATTAATGAATGAATAAAAAATGTATTGAACAAATATTTTTTAAATAATGAAAGAATGAGTTAATAAATAAATAAATATTTTAAAAATAATAAATGAAATGTAATGTAATGATGTTTTTAAATAAATTAATTAATGAATATATGGAGAAATGATTTAAAAGAATTAATGATTAAATAGATACAAATTGAATTAATTAATAAACAAATATTTAAGTGATTAAAAAAAAGGATGAATGAATATCTTTAAAATAATTTTTAAACGAATTAATGAATGAACAGAGCTTTGTTTTAAAATAATGACTGATTAAATGGATAAAATATTTTTAAATTAATTGATAAATTAATCAATTGAATTAATGGATGGATGGATGGAATGTTTTTAAAAGAAGGAATTACTGAAGAGATTTTTTTTTAATTATTAAATGAATAAAATTAATGAACAATTACAAACAACCAAACAAACTAATAGGCCTAGATATTTTTTAAATAATTAATAAATGAATGAATGAATTATATTTTTAAATGAATAAATGGATGAATATATGGAGAAATGATTTAAAAGAATAAATGATTAAATAGATAACATTTTAAATGAATAAACAAATATGTTGAAATCATGAAAAAAAAAGGATGGATGAATTAAATAAATATTGAAGAAAAAGAAAGAAATGTTTTTAGAAGAAGGAATTACTGGAGAGATACAATTGTTTTTTTAAATTAATGAACAAATTAATTAATAAAATGAATGGAATTTTTTTTTTTTTTTAAGTTTTCAAATAATGAATGATTAAAACCTACATTGATTTCCCACAATCTCAGATACGCTGTGCCACACACCAATTTTCTTAAAAGAGTCCCAGTAATCAAACACATGTCACTTAAAGTCTGGAAAACTGCTAACAGCCAGGATAAATTTTTCCTTCATATTTCCATCATTACAGTAGCTGTGAGGAGAGGGATCACATGATCTCTGCCATCTTTTCATAATGACTGTTTCTCCTTAAAGTTGCTCTTCTTTTGCATAAAAGTTCAACTTTTCTTGACTTTCTCAAATCTTTTTTTTTACTTAGATGAATTAATATTGTATGTCCATGTACAGTATGTATTTATTTACTAAGAAACCGTGTAACAAGTAGGATAATATACTGATACCCCCTTTCAGGCGGGTTTAAAATTGTTTTGGGGTCACTGAAAACGTCAAGGACATTTGGCCCAGAATCAACACAAAGCTGCTTTGTAGATCATTTTTAGGATGATGGGACCCGTACAGATTCATTCCGATAGCCGATGTTGAGTCACGGTGCTGGGAGGCTACTGTGATTTCCTGTGTGACACAAAGTCCTGTAGTTCCTGACCCACGGTGGCCGTGACGCCAGCACACACGAAGTTACACGAAGGTCCGGTTTGACCTCTGCAAAGCTATAATTATGTAACATCAGGTGACTCTTTGTGCAGTGATTTTATTGCATTGGCCATTTAATCTATTGCCATGTCTGAGTGTAATCCTAAAGTCGGGCAAGCATAGCAAAGTTAATCTACTGACAAAAGGCAAAATGTTTTATAGCATATGTGGGGCAAAGTTGCTTATTGAAAGGAGAAATGATTACATTAAGAAATAAATAAAGGGCAATAAATGAGTCGGGCTCCTATCTCTTCACACCAGGCCTCGACCAAACAACAGAAGAAAAGAAAGCTCTGGGTTTTCATGACAGCTAATCACACTAATTATGTCAGCGGGGGCGTGTCATAAAATACAGCTGAGAGTTCATTGGTTGCCTCCACATTGTCTGACATTTTAATAATTTATTTATTTAGCAAGGATGCATTCAATTGTTCAAAAGTGAAATTATACGTATTTCCAATGTTACATTTTTTAAAATAAATGCTATTTTTAACTTTCAATCAAATATGATTTTAGAATCAGAGATAATTATTTGTTTTCAAGTTTAAAGATTTAGTAATTGTGTTTTATTTTTGTATTAGTTTTTTTGTCTATATGTCTTTTATTAATTTTAGTTCAGAGTTATTTTATCACGTCAAGTGATAATTTCCACAAGAATATGAAGTAGTACAACTGTTTTCAACATTGATAATAATCAGAATTGTTTCTTGAGCAGCAAATCATCATATTAGAATGATTTCTGAAGGATCATGTGACACTGAAGACTGGAGTAATGATGCTGAAAAATCAGCTTTGATCACAGGAATAAATTACACACATACATACACACACACACACACACACACACACACATATATATATATATATACACACACACACCAACAGGCATAACATTCCTAATATTGTGTTGGTCCCACCTTTGCTGCCAAAACAGCCCTTACCCGTCGAGGCATGGACTCCATGGATCCCACAGATGCTCGATTGGATTGAGATCTGGGGAATTTTGAGGTCAAGTCAACACCTCAATCTCGTTGTTGTGCTCCTCAAACCATTCCTGAACCATTTTTGCTTTGTGGCAGGGCGCATTGTCCTGCTGAAAGAGACCACAGCCACCAGGGAATACCGTTTCCATGAAAGGATGTACATGGTCTGCAACAATGCTTAGGTAGGTGGTACGTGTCAAAGTAACATCCACATGGATGGCAGGAAGATTTTCCAGTAGAACATTGCCCAAAGCATGACACTGCCTCCGCCGGCTTGCCTTCTTCCCATAGTGCATCCTGGTGCCATGTGTTCCCCAGGTAAGCGACGCACATGCACCCGGCCATCCACGTGATGTAAAAGAAAACGTGATTCATCAGACCAGACCACCTTCTTCCATTGCTCCGTGGTCCACTTCTGATGTTCACGTGCACACTGTTGGCGCTTTTGGCGGTGGACAGGGATCAGCATGGGCACCCTCACTGGTCTGCGGCTATGCAGCCCCATACGCAACAAACTGCGATGCACTGTGTATTCTGACACCTTTCTATCAGAACCAGCATTAACTTCTTGAACAATTTGAGCTACAGTAGCTCGTCTGTTTGATCGGACCACACGGGCCAGCCGTCGCTCCCCACGTGCATCAATGATCCTTTGGCCACCCATGACCCTGTCGCCGGTTCACCACTGTTCCTTCCTTGGACCACTTTTGATAGATACTGACCACTGCAGACCGGGAACACCCCACAAGAGCTGCAGTTTTGAAGATGCTCTGACCAGGTCGTCTAGCCATCACAATGTCAAACTTTGCATTTTTCCTGCTTCTAACACATCAACTTTGAGGACAAAATGTTCACTTGCTGTCTAATATATCCCACCCACTAACAGGTGCCGTGATGAAGAGATAATCAGTGTTATTCACTTCACCTGTCAGTGGTCATAATGTTATGCCTGATCGGTGTATTATATATATATATATATATAAAATATTTAATAATATTACAGTTTTTTAAGTATTTTTGATCACATAACTGCAGCCTTGTTGAGCATGAGAGACCTCTTTACAAAATATCTAACCAGCCCCAAAATTTTAAATGGTAGTGTATGTTTTTGAAAAGACTTTTCAATTAATAATTGATTCGTTATGTCATTGTGTTGCAGTACTTACTCCTGAGTGAGCAAGTCTAAAGTCACAGACAAGCGAAGGAAGAATGACCACAACAGCGATGTACTAAAATCGTCAATGTTACCATAATGATCCCCCTTCACAGGGATCCGCGAAAATGACTAAAACGCTTTATTATTATGCAGGTCAGGCCAGTAGATGGCCATGTCACTATATTGGTTTGGTTGTCAAGTACTCGCGCATGCCTATAGACTGAACACGTAATACACATGCGCGTCAAGGTTGTCACAAATTCACGTTTTGTAGTTTACAATGATAGACGGTATAGTTTTCAAAACATGCACTTTGAAACTCTTTTTCAAAAGTTTGCATTTTCAGGCCCCAAAATGCCATTGTTGTGTAAATGAATGACCAAAACAAATAAAAGGTTTTCCCCCTTAGAAGAGATTAGGTCCAGGTCATTTATCACTCAAATACCAAAAGAAAAACAAGAAACCATATTTTATATAAAGAAGCCTAGATTCATTTATTATGTATTTTCTTCTTTTCTTTCTTCATCTTTCACAAATTTTGAGAACACTGAAAAAAATCTTCCTTCTACTAAAATAGGCTGTGTTTTTTCAGTATGCAAGACATAATTTATTCGTTTTTTTTTTCTATTGATTTTGTGATGAAATATGTACCAGACATTTCAAGACATTTTCATGAGAGTCACCTAATTAGTAACAACTTTTGACAGTTACAGAGTAAAATAAGATGATATGTGATGCAGATTGACATTTTTATGAGCTAAAGTTGTACATTTAAAATGATGAAAAACAGGATATATTTTTTTCCAAAATATTCACAACTCAAAGCCCCTTCTCAGTCTGTCCCAGAAACTTGGCAGAGATGTTACTCATTTCAGATTTAAAAAAAAGTTTACATTTACAGTGGGGCAAAAAAGTATTTAGTCAGCCACCAATTGTGTAAGTTCTCCCACTTAAAAAGATGAGAGAGGCCTGTAATTTTCATCATAGGTACACTTCAACTATGAGAGACAGAATGAGAAAAAAAAATCCACAAAATCACATTGTCTGATTTTTAAAGAATTTATTTGCAAATTATGGTGGAAAATAAGTATTTGGTCACCTACAAAAAAAGCAAGATTTCTGGCTCTCACAGACCTGTAACTTCTTCTTTAAGAGGCTCCTCTGTCCTCCACTCGTTACCTGTATTAATGGCACCTGTTTGAACTCGTTATCAGTATGTCCACAACCTCAAACAGTCAGACTCCAAACTCCACTATGGCCAAGACCAAAGAGCTGTCAGAAACAAAATTGGAGACCTGCACCAGGCTGGGAAGACTGAATCTGCAATAGGTAAGCAGCTTGGTGTGAAGAAATCAACTGTGGGAGCAATTATTAGAAAATGGAAGACATACAAGAGCACTGATAATCTCCCTTGATCTGGGGCTCCACGCAAGATCTCACCCCGTGGGGTCAAAATGATCACAAGAACAGTGAGCAAAAATCCCAGAACCACACGGGGGTCCTAGTGAATGACCTGCAGAGAGCTGGGACCAAAGTAACAAAGGCTACCATCAGTAACACACTACGCCGCCAGGGACTCAAATCCTGAAGTGCCAGACGTGTCCCCCTGCTTAAGCCAGTACATGTCCGGGCCCGTCTGAAGTTTGCTAGAGAGCATTTGGATGATCCAGAAGAGGATTGGGAGAATGTCATATGGTCAGATGAAGCCAAAATAGAACTTTTTGGTAAAAACTCAACTTGTCGTGTTTGGAGAAAAAAGAATGCTGAGTTGCATCCAGAGAACACCATACCTACTGTGAAGCATGGGGGTGGAAACATCATGCTTTGGGGCTGTTTTTCTGCAAAGGGACCAGGACGACTGATCCGTGTAAAGGAAAGAATGAATGGGGCCATGTATCGTGAGATTTTGAGTAAAAACCTCCTTCCATCAGCAAGGGCATTGAAGATGAAACGTGGCTGGGTCTTTCAGCATGACAATGATCCCAAACACACCGCCCGGGCTAACGAAGGAGTGGCTTCGTAAGAAGCATTTCAAGGTCCTGGAGTGGCCTAGCCAGTCTCCAGATCTCAACCCCATAGAAAATCTTTGGAGGGAGTTGAAAATCTGTGTTGCCCAGCGACAGCCCCAAAACATCACTGCTCTAGAGGAGATCTGCATGGAGGAATGGGCCAAACTACCAGCAACAGTGTGTAAAAACCTTGTGGAGACTTACAGAAAACGTTTGACCTCTGTCATTGCCAACAAAGGGTATATAACAAAGTATTGAGATTAACTTTTGTTATTGACCAAATACTTTCCACCATAATTTGCAAATAAATTCTTTAAAAATCAGACAAAATCATGTGATTTTGTGGATTTTTTTTCTCATTCTGTCTCTCATAGTTGAAGTGTACCTATGATGAAAATTACAGGCCTCTCTCATCTTTTTAAGTGGGAGAACTTGCACAATTGGTGGCTGACTAAATACTTTTTTGCCCCACTGTATATTAAAGTCTTAAATGTACAGAAGTAAAACCCGCCAATTTATCGACCGAAGGCAGTCCATGATGTCCAAAACACTATTGTACTCTGCTTAATTAACTTAAACCATTTGAGTCTCCACAATACTTAATTATTAGTCTTTAAACTAACGAAAGTAATGTGTTTTATTTCGCCATTCAAAAAAACAGATGTGACGATTCCCAACGCATTTTTATTAAGACGACATGAAAGAGACACAAGTGCTTATACAGCACTTGGACACATCAGGCTTTTATGGCTCATACAGTATGATATAAGCGCATATGAAGCTCATACCCAATGAGAGAGGGGATATATAGAACAACACTGAGCAAAAATATGCAATTTGGTGCAGTTGTTATTTATATGGCCAAAAAGTAAGATTAAATTCTGATCACATTATTTAGCTTGTAATGTAGATCAATGAGATCTTTATAACAGTATAACAGACTACTTACATAAAATGGATATAAATACCTGTTGTCACTCCATTTCTCAGAATAATATGTCTTTGTAAGATGATATTTAAAAGCTTGGTTATATGATCAAAGCTCTGTAGTTTTTATTGTGGGGGCAAAACTTATAATGCAATGCAATACAATGATGATTGACAGATGCACAAATTAATGTTCCTCAAAAGCCTGATGCATCATATTTAATACTCACATTTTTCCTAAAAAAGTCCAATAAGTGTTCATGTTAGAATGTTAATAATGATGTAAAAGTTATTCTTATGTTTGCTTTATTAAAATTATACTAATTTGGAGGTCTTTTTGTGCGTATTAAATATGATACAGTAGGCTATACAGGGTTAAGCAACTATGGAGCACATAAAAAAATATAAATATTTAGTGTGATTTGCACACGCAAAGATAGAATGACTGACATCCTATATGGTCTGACCTGAAAGCAATGCTTGTCCTGATCATTAGTGTTATAATGATGCTCAGGTTCACTCACCCACAGCTGGTTTCCAGAAGACTGTCCCCCACCTGCAGAGACGCCATGCCGAAGTCTGCTATCCTGATGTTATTCTTCTCATCCAGCAACAGGTTCTCCGGCTTCAGGTCCCTGTGGCTGTTCGAGAGGAAAATGAAGGAGTAGACAAAGAAACATTGAAATGAGATGTGAAAACTGTGGCATGACACAATGTTTTTTTTTTTTTGTAACACTTTATATTTCAGTATATTTGGCCTTGTATCAGTGGTTCTTTTTTCAATAATCTCAGTTTCTTCTATTTCTTTCTTTCAGCACCACTAGTCTACAAGACCCTGTGGGAGGTGATAACAGATGCCCGCTGTGTCAGTGTCTGATTTTTAAGCACTCATCTGACCCTGGGTCGCGTAACAAAAGACGAAACGGAGACGAAAACAAAACAAAACAAAACAAAACAAAACAAAACAAAACAAAACAAAACAAAACAAAACAAAACAAAACAAAACACAAAAGATGAGTGGAGACATTAAATAAAAAACAAAACAAGAGACGAGACCAAAACAAAACAAAACAAAAGATGAGACAAGACGAAACACAAAACAAAGGAAAAAAACTAAACAAGAGATGAGATGAAAGACAAAACAAAACAAGAGACGAGACCAAAACAAAACAAGAGATGAAATGAAAACAAAACAAAAGAAAACAAAAAAACAAAACAAAAGAAAACAAAACAAAAAACAAGACAAAACAAAACAAAAGATTAAAGGAAAAACAAAATGAAAAACAAAAAGCAAAGCAAAACAAAACACAAAACAAATAACAAGAGTCGAAACAAAACAAAAGATGAGTGGAGACAAAAAGAAAAATTAAATGAAAAACAAAAGAAAAAACAAAACAAAAGATGAGACAAGACGAAACACAAAACAAAGGGAAAAAAACTAAACAAGAGATGAGATGAAAGACAAAACAAATCAAGAGACGAGACGAAAACAAAATAAAAAAACGAGACGAAAACAAAACAAAACACATTAAAATTTGAAATTAGAAAACAAAACTCTAGGTAAATTAAGATAGACTTTAAAGAGTTTTGAATGATTAAAGGTACAAACAAAAAAGTACAAATTTGGCTCATTTCAAAACGCTTTCATAAATCTACCAATAATAGTATAATATTCTCAGCTCAGATTAGCGCATTTTTAGAAAATCTGAATCCAGGTCCACCAGAGGTGGGTAGTAATGCGCTATATTTTAGAAAATATGTACATTTAAAGGTGGATACTTTCACTCTTGCCAGAATATTGCAGAATTTTCATTTTATCCATCACAGGGTTTGTGTGTCACGGATAAAAATATATAATAATAATATGATAAAAATATACTGAATCTAAAACAACAATATTCTCTTCCAATGTTGTCCCAAATAGCGTAAAGTTGTCTGAACAAACAATTTCATAAAATATGCACTGCAGCATTAAAAAGGAATGTGACTAGGATTTTTTTTTTTGCTGTTTTAATGATTTAAATTTTTTGTCAACCTTATTTGTAAGTGTTTGTTACTTGATGTGTGTTGATTCTCAATACCGATGATTGATGAGTTATAATTGTTCATGTGTGTCTACATTAATACTTTGCAAGATGCTCATCAAATAAAAAGTTAGCAGAGTTGTCTAATAAAAATGTAACTTTTAGTTTAGTTTATGGACATTTAGAGTGACAGTGACACTCAAAGTGAACATAAAAAAAACCACACAAACACATTTATTGACCTGAATCTCACATGGGCTAATAAAACTGAATATGAAAAGATTTATACCTCAACGATGTTCATGGGACAAATTGAACAGGTGAGGTTTATTAGCTTTCACACCGGTAACATCCATAACGGCTCTTTAAAGTCACTTCCTGACACATTAACGTGACCCAGGTGCCGTAATCTCTCCTGAACAGAAACCGTTTGTTGATATGATCAGCGACTGACTATATATTTTCCTAATCGAACAGCTGTGAGGTTAATTTCAACCCCTCTGATCCGCAGGTTAATGGAGAAACGTGGGAAAGCGAACTGCATGTTAGTTTGGTTGTGGTAATAAAACGTCCCATGATGCTTTTGATAGTATCGTGTTGTTATTGGCCACTGAGGGCGCAGAGGCACCAAATGTTTCCTCCAGTCTGCCGTGAGATCTTAAATTGCATATTTATTGGCCCAGTGATAGTTTAAAAGTTTTACACACACGGTGTTGTGTTGTTTGGTGATAGAGATCAGCATTTAAATGTTGCTTAATATATTTTTTATGGCGACCGTGAAAACGGCAGTTCTGGCTGAAGTATTCCTGCCTATAAAAACCTAATAAATAGTATCTGTTTAACATCTGCATGCTTAAAGATGTCTCTTCTTAGATTTCAAGAAGGCATTTGATTCCATTTATAAAATAAAACCATTCAAAGTGGTATTGGGGGTAAAACATACGACTTAATTAAAAACATGTATAACCAAAATAAATGCAACAAAGAAGAGAAAATGTTTCGAGCGAGGGGTCAGACAGGGCTGCTGCCTCAGCCCAACTTTATATAACATTTATATTAATGAACTGGCAGATCTACTGGACCAATCAGAGAGTCCAGGACTACAACTGTTTGACACAGAAGTCAAATATTTACTGTATGCAGACGACTTACTAATTCTGTCTAAAACACCAGAAGGTCTCCAGAACAAGCTAGACATTTTAACTAAATACTGCCATGACTGGACCTTAGAAGTCAACATCCAAAAAACTAAGATCATGATATTTCAGAAGAAACCCAGAAATCTGGAACATAAACTTTACAGTAAACAACACCACACTTCAACATGCTTTACAATATAATTATCTTGGTCTGGTTTTAACACCCAATGGAAATTTTAAATTGGCTATTAAAACATTACTTCTAAAAGCCTGAAGAGCACTGCACGCCATACGTATGAAATTATTCAAAATAAACATTCCCATCAGCATTTGGACAAAGATCTTTGATAGTGTGATACTGCCTATTGCGTTATATGGAAGTGAGGTCTGGGGCCCAGCGGGAAACTACAGCCAAAAGGTCTGGGAGAAACATCCTGTAGAAAGTCTACATGTAGAGTTCTGTAGAAACATCCTTCATGTCCACAGAAACACACCTAACAATGCATGTAGAGCAGAACTAGGCCACCTTCCCCTCAATTTAATGATAAAAAAGAGCTTTAAAGTTCTGGATTCACTTAAAATCTAGTTCTGAAGACGATCTTCATTTTAAAGCACTACAAACACAAGAATTGAGTGCTCAGAAAAGTCATCTTTGTGCAATGGTGTCAGAAGTGATGAGCAAAGCGTTCAATATCACTGCCCCTGAAAAACCTGCAAGAATTAAAGAAATGATGAATAAAGAGAAAGAGACACATATGCAGCATTGGAAAGAACAAACCAAAGAGCAAAGTCGTCTCCAGTGTTATCTGGGACTAAACAGAGAGTACAGTCTGGCTGACTATCTCATCTCAGTCAGGAATACAACACACAGACATTTATTAACCAAGTACAGACTGAGTGACCACACGCCGGCCATAGAAAGAGGGCGACATAAGAAAACGTGGTTACCTAAAGAAGAGTGAATCTGTAACGAATGTAGATCAGGAACAGTTGAGACGGAGGCACACTTCCTCCTCCACTGTGACAAATACACACCCTTAAGAGACTCACTGTACAGGCAAATACAGCAGATTATTCCTGAGCTCCAGTCACTACATGAACCTGACAAACTGAAAATCTTACTTGGTGAAGAACCTACTTCCTCTTTAGTAGCACATCATATTTATAAATGCCACAAACTAAGATGTACTGAGTGAACACATCCACATTAGTAATACTATTAGTGTGTGTGTGTGTGTGTGTGTGTGTGTGTGTGTGTGTGTGTGTGTGTGTGTGTGTGTGTGTGTGTGTGTGTGTGTGTGTGTGTGTGTGTGTGTGTGTGTGTGTGTGTGTGTGTGTGTGTGCTCAGTTACTGGGATTTCTTCACGCACAACAATTTCTAGAGTTTACAAAGAATGGTGTGAAAAGGGAAAAACATCCAGTATGCGGCAGTCCTGTGGGCGAAAATGCCTTGTTGATGCTAGAGGTCAGAGGAGAATGGGCCGACTGATTCAAGCTGATAGAAGAGCAACTTTGACTGAAATAACCACTCGTTACAACCGAGGTATGCAGCAAAGCATTTGTGAAGCCACAACACGCACAACCTTGAGGCGGATGGGCTACAACAGCAGAAGACCCCGCCGGGGTACACTCATCTCCACTACAAATAGGAAAAAGAGGCTACAATCACCAAAATTGGACAGCTGAAGACTGGAAAAATGTTGCCTGGTCTGATGAGTCTCGATTTCTGTTGAGACATTCAGATGGTAGAGTCAAAATTTGGCGTAAACAGAATGAGAACATGGATCCATCATGCCTTGTTACCACTGTGCAGGCTGGTGGTGGTGGTGTAATGGTGTGGGGGATGTTTTCTTGGCACACTTTAGGCCCCTTAGTGCCAATTGGGCATCGTTTAAATGCCACGGCCTACCTGAGCATTGTTTCTGACCATGTCCATCCCTTTATGACCACCATGTACCCATCTTCTGATGGCTACTTCCAGCAGGATAATGCACCAGGTCACAAAGCTTGAATCATTTCAAATTGGTTTCTTGAACATGACAATGAGTTCACTGTACTAAAATGGCCCCCACTGTCACCAGATCTCAACCCAATAGAGCATCTTTGGGATGTGGTGGAACGGGAGCTTCGTGCCCTGGATGTGCATCCCACAAATCTCCATCAACTGCAAGATGCGATGTATGTTTTTGTTTGTTTTTGTTTTGCTTTCTGCAATGCTTTGGCAATATATACACAAAGTGTATGCCAATAAAGCAATATGAATTTAATGTAATTTAATTAAATAAATGAGTGAATGAATAATAAGTGCGTGAATGAATGAATGAATGAATGAATGAATATATTGATGAATAAATAACATTTGTGAAATAATAATTTAAATTAATTGATAAATAAATAAAATGAACAAACATTTTAAAAAAGAATGATTACATAAACATTTTTAATGAATGAATGAATAAAAATAATATTCTTGAATGAATGAAAAAAATTTAAATAAACGATAAAAAAAAAAAATGAATGAATGAATGAAATAAAATGAATGGACAAATATATTTTAAAGTATGAATGAATAAATAAAAAAAATAATGTTAAATAAATTAATACAATTAATGAACAATAATTTGAAATGAATAAACAAATATTATTGACTGTAGAATTTTTGTTTTAATTTCCACCATATTTTAAGGGCCCAATTAGCACTCAAACAAGCTTTACATTATAGTAATGTAAAGAGCAGCAGGCGGCAAATGCGATATAGTACATCAGCAATCCTAATCGCATGCTGTTCACAGCGGTCTAATTATGAGAGAGTTTAATTACAAAACATGTATGGCTACACGTTAAGTAGTGCTTTGGCTTTTCTGCATGCTGGCTATCTGATGTTGGCCAATTTACTTTCTTAATGCACATTCCTGGTATTATTTCGCACAATTTATCAGTCCATATTGGCGTTAGGAAAAATGTAACTCCTTCCATCCAGTGGCATACCACAAAATTTGGCAGGCCTCCTGTAATTATGCATTTGTATCAAGTGTGAAATAACAAGTTTTAACCAACAGGTGCCAATGCTGTAATCATTTTCATGATCCAATCAATTCCTAATGGATACAATTAAATCCAGTACAATTTTTGTCCCTGTTTAACTCAAAAATACACGTTTTTTTTGTTTTGTTTTTTTGCTTTGTGTTTTGACAACAAAACAAAAGTGATCCTTTTTTTCCACCAAAAGCCAAACATGATGATTATCACCTATTACCACTGACGGTTTTCCACACAAAACATTAGGCTCCCTGAATTGACAACTTGGGATATCACAGTGGGATCCAGCACAGTGGTAACCCTATTACACAAGCTGAGATCTCATCCAAAACATTCCCTAGTGGCACATAAAAACCTTATAACACAGTGGTGCACTCAGAAAGTCAAATAAAGAAGCACAGAAAGTGCATTTGTGCTGATTTCAGATTTCTTAAATGATCTCCTTGTGACTCTTATTACCGCCGAGGGGTTGAAGGAGGTGTTACTGTACAGATCTTTATATCTGGCCGTTATTTCTGGAGCAGTGGGTGTCAAGTGATTCAATATAGTATTGGAGATATCAGTAAAAATGGGTTGGGTGAGTTATTCCTTTCAGCTAGACAGCTAGGTGTTTATATGTATGCTCTATCTGACAGGCGTCGTCATACACGGACTCTATTAGTAGCTATATTTGGAGGAATATTCATGCCGTAGGTGGACAGAAAGACGTGGAATGAGCAGTCGGCCTAAAACGTCTACAGCTATTAAAACGTCTGAAGAACACCACTCATGCTTCATATAGCCAAGCCAATCTGTCCATCACAATAAAAATAAATTAAAAAACCATAAAAAAAATTCCAGGGGAAATGCGTGTATGCTCAAGAGTATGACATGAGCTCTGTTCGGAAACTGTAACCTTATACGTGAGTGATTTGGAAGGCAGCAACTTTACAGACCACTAAAGAGCCCTCGACTCAATTGATTCCAATGGTTTGATGTTAGCATGCTATAAAAGTTTATAAAGTAAAATATCTAGCTTCCGCCAGACCGCCTTATATATTCAACTTATGCAGAAAGTGTAACGCCTCTCGCAGTTCAAAACGCTTTCGCTACGTCCGACGTCATAGTTACGCCAGTTACGCTTTTTCCAAAAGTTGAATACAGAAGGCGGTCTGGCGGAAGCTAGATATTTTACTTTGTAATGTGTTAAATATGGATATTTTTCTTACACAAACGCATCGCTTCAGAAGGCTTTTATTAACCCCCTGGAGCCGTGTGGAGCACTTTTATAATGGATGGATGCACTTTATTGGGCTTCAAATTTTGGGCAGCCATTCCCTGCCATTATAATGCTTGGACTAGCCAGGACATTTATTAATATAACTCTGATTGTATTCGTCTGAAAGAAGAATGTCATATACACCTAGGATGGCTTAAGGGTGAATAAATCATGGGGTAATTTTCATTTTTGGGTGAACTATCCCTTTAACTACGCAAAGAAGACCATGGATAGAAAGAGGCTACAACTAGATAGCAAGTTAACTCTTTGGAACTGATTGAAAATCTGCCCCTGTAATCATAATTTTTTATTAAATGAAATAAAAGTTGTTGGTGCTTTACTGCCATTAGTGTTCATTTCAGATGGAAACTGCAGTGAATTGTATATTGTATGTATGTTTTTGGAGTTTTGCAGAAATGTCGCAACAGGCACGTTTTTCCAATGTGCTTATGTTGCACAATTCATATTTGTATCACCTTAGTATCAGTTAACCTAAAAAGGTAAAAATGTAGATGCAGATCATTGTAATTATGCATTGTGTTTAATTAGCATAATTAATGCACATACTTAAGTATAATTATGCTGCCTACCTTTTGGAACAGCTGTCATACACCCCTATGATGCCTTAAAATGCTGTTTAAGCAGGTTTTGGAAATTATAATATGTAAGTTATATTTGTAGGCAAAGAGACAAAAAGACAAAAAGATTGCCAGACAAATTGCAAGAGCGGGTCGAATACTGAAATAGGAAAGGACGGCAGTGGAAAAAGAGAATATTGGGTAGGTAGTTCTCCCATCATCCCCTGCTGACTGTCCCAGCATGAGATCAGAGGGAACAGGCGTCTCTCAGACACATATGAAGTAAGCAAACAGCCGGGGAAGTGTGACAGCATGGCAGGGACATTTCTCATCCCTGGAGTAGCATACTGCCCCTACTGCTGCTCTGCGTGAGGCCTGCGGCTCTGAGAAATGATGCACGGACGAAACACGGCAAGATACAGAGGCCATTGGGCTCAGCAGATACACAAAGGTCCTGTTTACACCTGGTATTAAGATGCGCTTTGGCATCACAAGTGGACGAGGGAGACACATTCACATTTACACCTGGTGTTTTAATCAGTCTCTTTTGTCCACTTTCAAACACTTCTGTCCTGATTTCTTCGAAGGGAGGGTCTATGGGCGGGTAAATGTATGGGCTTTTTCTCTTTCGATCTAATGGACTAAATTAATTTACATAAAAACGCACCCAGAGATGACGGAAAAACATACGGAGAGCAGCAGCTTTCATTTCTGCTCTGACAGCTGCAAGACCAGCCGAACTCTGTGAGTGAATCAGGAAATCAGGAATGGTGAGAGCACATTGTGCTTGGTACGTTTTTCGTCTTCAAACCAAACTTGGGTCTTCAGCTGACAAAGTTTAAATCCCGTCTGGCTAGCGCGCTTCCCATAATATTTACTCATTAGGTCAGTAGGTCGAGAGCAAGCGGTCTTTTGTGGCTGTTCGAATCAGGGGCGCAGTTTACTGGGGGCGTAGTTTCCCCCCAAACAAGCAAATACAACCCCTCCCTTCAATATTTATAGCCTACTATGGTTAATGGAAACATAGAATCAGGCTGTTAATAAATTATATAGGCTACATCACACGTTCAAAGCCTTTATAAGCATTAAGTTCCCGTACGAACTGAACAAACCAATTATCTGCGCAATGCGACTAAAGCCTGGTGTATTTAATCAGTGTCGATTTACACCAAGTGCTCCCCCCAACAATGCCTGGTTGGGCCACACATGATTAAAAAAGTGTCTGTCTGTCTGTCTGTCTGTCTGTCTGTCTATCTATATATATATATGTCTATCTATCTATCTATCTATCTATCTATCTATCTATCTATCTATCTATCTATCTATAAGGTTAAAAAAAAGCATGTTTCAACATCTTCAGTGGCATAGTCAGTAGAGTGTAAGGCTCATGGAACTTGGTTTTGATGCTATTGACCCGGGTTCGACTCCGCCTTTTGCCGAGCTTGCTCTTCTCCCTTTTCCAATCACATATCACATCGGAAAGGCATTTACTTTCAATAAAAAAGAAGAAAATGTTCTAAAAGTGGAAATAACATGCCTAATGAAATAATTATAATAAAAGTATTTATTGGGTAGGGTTAGGTGTAGGTGTAGGTGTAGGGAGGGCTTTTAATGTCCCATTAAGGTGGCAACAATTTAATAAATATAATCATTTACAGTATGTTATTATTGCATCCTGTTAATGTACAACAATACTGAGGTGCAAATAAAAAGTATAAATAGCATCTAATTACTATGTACACGTATTGCAAAGAACTGCTACTTTTACATGGTGTAAATAGAATATATCACTATTTTCACTTAGTGCAAATAGCCACTGCCTTATTTAATTGTGCATGCGTGTCGTGTGACACATTATACTCTGCGCACGTTCACCAGTGCTCCAAAAGTGTGATAAGATTTGCGCGATGCTGATGATAAAATGTGCAACTCATTTGAATTCTATTGAGAATTTATGACTTCAAAACGCCATGGAGAAAGTCAAACATAATCTAAAACAGCCAAATAAACTAAAAAGACTGATGAAGAGCACCAATATAAATTAAAAAGCTTTTGACCAGCTTTACTAGAATTTATCAAGTTCAACTGAATTTATTGTGGTAAATTTTGACTTTATAATAGATAATCTGGTAAGGGAATAGATTTTTCACTATAGATTTAGATTACAACTATGGCATGTTGTAGCTATAGTTTTTAAATGTGTATGTTGCTATTATTAGAAAAAAAGTTAACAGTTGCCCAAACATGGTAATAAGAAGCCATTAATGTGTTCTGCTAATAATGACAGATATTAGAAATAAATAAAAAAAAATGACTTTCAGATATTCCAAGAGATGACAGGATTTTCATTTGAGTAATTTTAAGTAAAGTTAGTTTGACCTACCATGGCACTTTGATTTAGAAAATTCTGTCAAACTGATAAGGTTTTGGGTGCTTAAGTAACATAAAATACATCATATCCTATGTAAACAGGTAAGTGTTAACTAGGCTATCACTTTATTGCAGTTATGTTATCAATGCATGTGTGGATGATACCACAAAATACTATTTTGCAAAAATAAACAAACAAACAAATAAATAAACCTTACAAGGGAGCATGCCCTGGGACCCTGCTAAACGGATTTACACTTCAACCTCCCTCAATGTTCAGACCAAAACTACACCCTTGGTTCGAACACATTCGACCACATGAGCGTTTACACTACGAAAGCAAAAGCAATCCAGTCGAATGTGTTTTCGACTACCTCTGGTCGAAAGTGAACAAGCTCAAAATGTTTTAGATCCCTTTTTTTAGCGTCGGCCACTTGTGATCCGATCGACCAAAACGCATCTTAATACCAGGTGTAAACTGGGCCTATAGGTGCACAAAAGAGAGGTTTATTACTAACCTTTAATCCAAGACTTTATCCTTTTAAGATCAATTCAACACCATGGAAATTGTAATCATTCAGTTAGTATATCAAAGTACCATGATATTACCATCTGATAGCATCCCTGTGCCACAGTACTTTGTTGTGAGGGAATTCTTTCATCTTGTCTGTATGTGGATGCGCACAAATGCAAATGTGTATGTGTGTGGTGTAAAACACCCACACTCATACACTGATTACCCATAATGCCTCCCTTTTATCTCTAATACATCAGCTTGATAACACACTTACGCGTTAAATGAGAGGATTTGCTCGTTTATCCAGGTGTCTGTTTTTCTTCTCTCAGTGTTTCAGAGGTGCAGCTCAAAGTAAAGATTTTGCCTTCAAGTCACCGCTGTCAGAATGATCATATGTTGAGATGAGAGCACATGATCGGCACCATAACCATTGGAAAATGCATTTGTGCCACTTAATTGGCATTAGGGAAACTCTAGATTTCTGGATTTTCAAAATCCTCGGAATCATGCCAGAACCTAATTGGTACTGATGATAATTAAGTTGTAAATGTGACTGAATTTGAATATTTTATGTACTGTAGATGAAGAATAGTATTAAAACTTAGAAATACAACCTGAAATTCCTTCTCTAATGACCATCTTAGCTCTTCATTTTGCATTTTGTCTCATTAGCACAAAAAAATCCTTATAGAGCTCCGGAGGTTGACGTCACGCAGCCTAAACTCCGCCATTTTGGCAGGCAATCAGGGGAGCGCTAGAGCGGCTGTAGCATTGGTATCTATAGTGGTCGAAAAATAATTTAAAACCAAACTGTTTAAACCTTACTATTTCAACATGGTGGACAGCTGCTGTGTGCCAGGATGCCAGAATAGGCGGGGGAGAGCAAAGGAAAAATCATTTTATCGTAGTAAGTTGTTAAAATTCCATGAATTTCAGTTTATTCTTCATTCGAATTACTTTTGCCTCACGTAACTAATGATAAAAATAAGTTCCCATTAAATACGATACTTAACCATGAATAACTTGTGCTTTTATATATACATAACATTCAGAAACTGTAGCCTATTTGAAACTAAATTAAGGATCAATAAATAAATACTGAAACAAAAAAAAGAAATTACATTTATTGATTATGACTGATTTTATTTGACATGCACAACACGGGCCGATGGGACAGATGCACACAGCAGCGCTGTTTTGCGGGTTAGTGTTAACCGCTAACAGTAATCTATTCACGTTTTCTCTCTTAAAATGTAAGCGCGTGTATATGTCAGCATTATAATATACGTGTAAAGAATTGAAGTCTGTCATGTAAAACGAGCTTATTGATGCAGTTCTGCCTGCTATTCTATCTGTTAATGTTACTCCTGATCGGAGGCTTCCGTTCCGTAGGCTAAGTTTACTAAGTTAACTAAGTTTAATGGTGCAACGCAAAAATATTTAGTAGTGCATAAGTTGTAACTTAGTGCCATTTACGTCAAAACTAGGCTAGTTGCAACTTGTGCACAGCTGGTGCACCAGGTGTCCTGACAGGAAAGCTATCCATTCATTTATCAATACACGTGAAAAGCACTCCGGGGGCATTATAGGGGTCTGTTATGTTTAATCTATTAAGTTTTGCTATGTACAGGTCTATGTTTTTTTAATTAAAGTGCGCAGTGAACTCCGTTGCCTTGAAACTCATGCTGGTGCCGGCTGTTCCTGCCTGCCAAAATGGCGTCGTAAACAGAATGGTTCACGTGACCTCCGGAGCTCTATAGCAGTAGGTGGAAAAACAGAGAAAGCCATACATGGTTGCCCAACATGTTTATTTGGATTTGATCACAATGATTTTAACACACATGGGGCCCTATCATACACCGGCGCAATGCGACGCCAGCAAGTGTGTTTTGCTAGTTTCAGCCTGATGCAGTTATCATTTTCACGTCCTGCACCACGTTGTTTAAATAGCAAATGCACTCGTGCCCATCTGTTCGCCCATGGACGTGCTGGTCTGAAAACGAGGTGTGTTCAGGCGCATTGTTGCTATTTTGAGGAACTGAAAATGACTGTCATTGACCAACAAAAACCTGGTCTAAAGTCAATAGCGCAGTATTTTTTCTGTTATTTAAAGGGCACGTTAGTAATGTGTGCCTATAGGCGGGTACACAACGCGCGTACACTCTGCTTATTACACACACAAACATTTTTAAATATTAAAAATAAAAGGATTCCTCTCAGGAGAAGCGTACTTTCTGCTGTTTGCAAATTCCGCCATGTACTGTAAATAGTGAATCCGCCATGGCACGAGTGCAACTGGCTTTTAAAGGCAATGGGAGATGAGACTCTGATTGGTTTATTGCATGTTACGCCCAAAACACACCCATGACTCATTAAGAGACTAGGTACAACCCTTTTGGACCATGCGCCTGGCATGCCGACCGTTTTTTCCGTTGTTAAACTAGCAAAAGTGGATTCAGACACGCCTTAAGTGCACCTGCGCCATGAGCTTTAGACCATGTGATCAGATCGTTAAAATAGGGCCCATGATATCAATTTATCTTAAGTAGGAACTTCTTAGAAGGACTAAAAAGCAAAATAAGTGCATATATGAGGATTAAACACCATTTGTCCAAAGTTTTCTTCAGCGCAACAAGGTATTTGTAAAACAAAAGCCCTGATTAAAACTGATGATGTGGTTCAAAAGTCAATATCTGCTAATGATGTTTGTAAAAAAACATGATCATTATACATCGTTGGTTAAGCCCTCACCTTTTCCAATTTTCATAACCCGACTCTCTGCTTCAGTGAACCAAACAGGACCAATTATCAAAAACAAACAAAATTACCAGCTTACAGAATAACAGCTTCCGATATTTAGTCAAATGAAACATGCCTACAAATCTGGTTACACTGCGGTTTTATTGTGATGGCAAACTGTATTCAATTGGATAAAGAGTTTCTGGTTTAAAAGGGCAAAAGCCACTGATGTGTGAAAATCTATCAAGAAGCTCATGAACTCTCAGTTTTATTTCCCTTTTTTGAGTCAAAAAACATTCAGTTGATGTGGTTATTCTTTTCAGCATATAATAAACAACATGTAAACAAAAGATGGGTCACTCAATCACCATTTGGACATGCAATATGGTTTTAAAAAGGGGAATATCACATGATTTGATTCATGATGGTGAATCCTCCCTCAGACCATCCGATCCCTCCAAAAGAGCAGTTGGGATGACGGCTCTGATCATAAATCAAGAAGAAAAACTATGAGAGGCGATGTGCCTCGCTCTGGCTTGCCTCAAAAGTCTTTTGAGAGAAAAAAAGAGCTTGAGTCTGATATCTTGATATGGTTATAATCGAAAGCCCCGGGGTATGAATATGAATTTAACGAGCACAAGAGGAAAGAGTTTTTTGTGAGCTCGCCGGTCGCCTCTAATCTATTAAGTGTGAAAAAGGTGGGAAAGACTTGGCTGGACTGGCTTTTAAGACGCATTGCTGAGGCTTTGGGTTAGGATAAGCTATTATTTTGTGTTTTCTATCTGTTTTGGAGCATTTGAACCCTAATAATGTTCACATTTATGGCTTGTTTGAGGTTGGAGACCAAATGTTCTAAAAAAAAAAAAAAAAAAGCTTTAATTTGTCTCAACCCGAGAACACAGTCATTATAATTTCCATAAAAACAGACCGACATGTTCAGGAATGGCTGGTCACACTCACCATATTGAGTGACTGTGGCAGAAGTCCAGAGCTGAGATGATCTGTCTGAAGAACTTTCGAGCTTCTTTGGGTGTTAATCTGCCCTTCTTTACCAGATAGTCAAACAGCTCGCCGCCTGACACGTGCTCTAAAACCAAATATCTGCAAAAAGAAACAAGAGAGATAAATAACATTATAGACCCCAAAATACTTCTTACTGAAACAGGAAGTTTGAGCAGGACATATCAAAGGGCCCAGATAACTTCTGAACCTGTAAAATCCCCCTGCAGTCAATACATTTATCCTTTAAACACATAATCCAATTGACATATTGAAACTGTGAAAATAATTTCTTCATGCCTTAAAATAGCTTGAATGTACAGTACTGTGCAAAAGTCTTAGGCACGTTGGTATTTTCACACAAAAAAGGTTTTTAAGCCAGTTATTTATATATTTTACTGTAGTGTGTCAGTAGGAAATATCAGTTTGCATTTCCAAACATTCATAATTGTAATAATCCAGTGAGATTTTTTTTTTTTTATGCACAAGAAGTCTGACAGCAGCCGGTATGATCTGATCTCACCATCATCGAGTCTGACTGTCTGTGATTACATGAAGAAACAGAAAAAACTGAGACAGACTAAATCCAGAAGAACTGAGGCAACGTCTCCAAGACACTTGAGGAAACCTTCCTGCAAAACTACATGAATAGGTGTAGGAATAGATGCAGGTGACAAAAGCCGCTTTAAACGCAAAGGGTGGTCACCCCAAATATCAATTTGATTTAGTTAATAGAAGTTAATTCATAAAGCTATTTATGTTATTATTTTTGACAGCATTCTCACTTTAAAGCATTCTGACAAGTGCCTAAACTTTTCCCAGTGCTGTAGTTTTGCAGGAAGGTTTCCTCAAGTGTCTGGGAGACGTTGCCTCAGTTTTTTCTGTTTCTTCATGTAATCACAGACAGACTCGATGATGGTGAGATCAGATCATACTGGCTGCTATCAGACTTCTTGTGCATAAAAAAAAAAAATTATTACAATTAATTGCAAAATGAATGTTTGGAAATGTAAACTGATATTTCCTACTGATACACTACAGTAAAATATATAAATAACTGGCTTAAAAACATTTTTCGTGTGAAAATACCAACGTGCCTAAGACTTTTGCACAGTATTGTAACTCTACACCCTTGCTTTATGTAGTATATGCGGACTTATGAATATGCAGATTAGCCCCGCCTCCACTCACTCAGGCTAACTCAGAATAGCTGATCTACTCGGTCAACTTTACTGTAGTAAACGTTACACAATAGCAAGTGGAAATATTGTTTTAACTGAGCCATATATGTTTGAACCAGAAACTAATTCTGAAAAAGAAGAGAAAGAGCGAGTTATACAGGGATGTCAATAGATTGACGTTTTTAATCGGGATTAATCGCACCCTTTTGTACGATTAATCGCAATTGATCGCATTCACCAGTTTTCTTGTTAAATATGTTTATTTTGTCATCATTTGCTTTATACCTTAAATGTAAACTATCAGATTGAAGGGTGATTCTCACCAAAACTGTATTTTCGGCAAGCTTTTTTCAAGGTAGATTTAGGTGTCTTTCCAAATAAGGACACTTGGAGACTCCAAAAGGACACCTAATAACCAAATGATATAAAGAGCCCTATCATACACATGGCGCAATGCGGCAGCAGGCGCAACGCAGGTGTTTTTTGCTAGTTTCAGCCGACGCAGTTATCATTTTCACGTCCAGCGCCACGTTGTTTAAATAGCAAATGCACTTGCGCCCATCTCAGTATTTTTTTGTGTTATTTAAAGGGCACGTTAGTAATATGTGCCTATAGGCGGGTCAACTCTGCTTATTACACACACAGGGATGCGCAGCAGCACACAAACATGCTAAATATTAAAAATAAAAGGATTACAAAGTAAAAGATTATTATTGTGATTATTATTATTATTGTGCCTACATGTCACAATGGATAGTCATTGCATGTATCAGAATTACCTATTTGCAGTAATGACGAATTAAATTGGATACTTATTTAACCAACCGTGGCAATACACATATGTATTTAAACTGACTCGTCAGGTTGATGGTGTCTATAATCCGCCATGGTACAAGCACAACTGGCTTTTAAAGGGAATGGGAGATGAGACTCTAATTGGTTTATTGCACGTTACACCCAAAACACACCCGTTGCTCATTAAGAGAATAGGGACAACCCTTTAAGACCATGCGCCGGGCGCACCGACCATTTTTCCCGTCGTTAAACTTTCGGACACGCCCGAAGTGTACCTGCGCTTTAGACCATACGCTTAGATCATTAAAATAGTGCCCATTCATAAATGTATGAACACCAAAGCACAAACACAAAACAAATTTTTTCAGAACTCAGTGTACAGTGCAACAGCAGAGATTGTTAAGAGCTTTTTAGAGATTGTTTACGTTTTAGACATGTCAAGTTGCGATACTGAACAAGAACGTTTGTTTGCGCATCAATAATAATGGACTCTCATGTGCTTACTGTACGACTCCTGAACATCAATGCAATAGTTCTTACCTTGATTACAATTCATATTCATTTAACTTTACTAGCAAAACCAGCCGAGAAACGTATATTGCGTATTAGGGCTAGGACAATAAATCGGTGCATCACTCGATTCTGAGATTTTCAGAATGCATCGCGATTCTCTCTCAAATCAATTCTGGGCTTAGTTTTTAACAGCAGGTGGCACTCTAGGCTAGTTTTTAACCGCACGCTCGAATGCTCACGAACAAGAGCGCTGAAGAGCGCTTGTGCGTTCGGCTGAGTCTGAGAACATACTTGCACCTTAGAATGCTTTTATGACACGAGATTAACGTAAACAACCCACTTTAACTTTTATGAATGATTATTTTATAGAAGGTTCAAGTGGTGTGAGTAAGGAATTGAAAGCAAACAGAGCCAATATGGCAGTTTCTAAAAAGTTTCTTAAAAACTAAGCTCAGAATCTATTCGAGAGAGAATCGCAATGCATTTGGAATCATTTCTCGATTCCCGATGCATCGATTTATTGTCTCAGCCCTATTGCGTATCATCTGGCCATACAGCGGTGGGATGTTTTGACGTCCTGTTCTGTCTGTATTTTACACAGCATGATGCATGAGGGCTCATCACAGAATATGACAGAGCTCATGTTTTAAACCTAAACACTGGAATGAAAAATTCACTGAAAACTGGCTGCAAGTCACTGTTCTCTCTGCCATCTCTAATGTAATAAGCCTGGCGCTGTTTTGGACTGATTGTTTGAATGCATTCGCTTACTGGATAATTGGACTAAAAACTTTCCCGGAGTTTAACAGGAAATGATCTAATCGCAAACTGAGAAGCAAATTCGGGTTTAAGGGTTAGAATAGAAATTTCCGACAACCACAGGTGCTTATTGTAGATGCTCAGTGTGATAAACTCCTGACTCCCAAGATCATCTAACTGCGTGATGTAAATTATTTTAATGTGTTAAGGGTTTTGAATTAATCGTATGTGTTAACGTGTTAATGCGTTAACGTTGACAGCCCTAATTAGAATGGTAATGCATTATATATATCGCTCTCTACAATGTCGGACACGTAACGGTAATTGATATGATTAGCCTTTGGCTTGACTACATTATCAAACAGCTAATAAGGTGTTGCTAATGTTACACAAAACAAGTTCCCGTTCGTCATCTAATCTCAGAGACAGACAGCTGCTAAAAGACAGCTAAAAATCAGCATCTTTAGAAACGCTTTAAACATTACAGAAAGTCAATGGAGAAAAGCCCTGGCCCCACACGTTGACAGGATTTGCGTTTGTGACGGTAGGAAACGAGCGGTTTGAAACCACGTTTTTGAGTCTGTCTTTGGTACACTGCAGTTTTTAAGGAGAAAATACAGAACATCACAGGTTGTTATCTCAGGATGACAACATGGTGTGTGCAAGATGAGTCATCAATATTTTAGGTCCATTTTGAAATTTGTGAACATTTAGGAGAACACTAGAATATAAAGTCGATAACATCAAAGCTAACAGACATGGATTTAGATTTAATAAAATGAAACCTCATTAAAAGAACTAACATTTTCCTTAAGATGCTTTTCAAAGAACCGTGCTGAAGTCTCGAAGAGAATAGACAATTTAATCTCCAAGAATGGGGGATATATTTATTTAAACAAGCTTTGGTTGGAGGTTGTACGAGGCAGAGAAATACGTGGCTGACAGCTTCCGTTCTGCAGTGTCCAAGTGTTTGAACCAAGAGCGCACAATGGAAGGTGATAGTTAAGATAAAAAGGATACCAGGAAAGTAAACAGGATAAAACTTTTAGTGGGTTTTAGTTTAAGTCTCCTTGACGATAACATGCTGTTATGGTTTGAAATTAGGATGTTTTTGAAAGATTGTCAGGAAAAGTTTGGAGGACTAGACAGGCTGAACGAACAGCGCATTTTTTAGTTTCTGTGGAGAAACTGTCTTCAAATACACTCACACTACAGTCAAAAAAGCGAGTCTAGTGGCATAAACAATTAATAATTAAACAACATTTGTGAATGTGTGAGTTTTTCTTCCAAGCCAAGCAAGTGGTATGAATCTGTGGTAGATGCCGGCAGCTTGGTGTCATAGTCGTTATTTTAACCTCCACTCAATTCTTTATTTTTTACCCGGTAAACTAAAAGTCAAGCCATTAAAATTATCGCTCTGTTCCCATTACTGTCATTGCATTTTCTAACGCTCAACCAACAGCACGATAGCGAGATGTTTTATACAGCAGCTCAATGCACAAGTTAATGCTGAGAAACTTACATTTTATATAGAGTATATTGCCATTTATTAAACAAAGTCACAACAAATAACTTCAGCATCTCCATGCATGTTTCATCTCTATGAATCAGTTTTTATTAATAATAAAAAAAGATTAAGCATTGAAGAGTCAATTAACCACTTATCGCCACCTACTGGTGTAACCTGGCAGTAGTAGCCTACTAAAAAAATCTGATAATACCATGACACTGTGATAGCATAGAACAGGGGTCTGCAACCTATGCAATGCATAGGGTAATCGCTGGAATGTGAGCAAAAGCGAGAGAGGTGTACGCATTTCATTTAGATAAAGTACCTCGCACCTGCATACAGATCTACATTTTGAGGTAATCATTCTTCATAGTAACACAGCTTGTTTTATTAGGAGCTATAAATACTATTAAAGTGTGAGAATTAAACCGCACAAGTCAATGAAATTGTGCAGCTCTGATAAAGCCATTACCGCAACTGGTGCACATTACGAGCTGCTGAAAGCACGTTTGCTGTTTTTGTTGCGCTTAGCTTTGATAAAAAAATAAGTTAATGCTATATATTTCGGAGATATTGAAAAAAGTACATAGAATCCTATTAAAAAACAATGAAGTGAAGTTGGGTTCAGCAGGGTCACATTGGAAATATGTTATTGAAAGTCTAATGTAAACCTGAAAACAAACAAACTTGTAGGATTTTGATGTTCTGCACTATTTCTATGTTTCTAATTAAATAAGCACATTTCTGATTGATTAATATTAATTGGATCATTGGGTTTCAAGGGGTGGAGGGAACAGTGATTGACTAGGAAACTTATAAATGGCACTTCATGACAAAAAAGTTGCCGACCCATGGCATAAAATGATTATCATATTCATGGTACACTGATGAGTCAAAACATTATGACCAGTTACAAGTAACGCGAATATCGTTGACCATCTCCTAACAAGGCCACAAATGGGCAGGAATAAAGATCTGTGCAAATTTAACCAAGGCCAAATGGTTAAGGCAAGGGTTGATCCTGGTTGGCAGTGTGAGAATTTACCAACAGTGGTCCGAGGAGGGACAAACCATATGCCGGGGTGTTGGGCGCCCAAGGCTCATTGATGCACAAGGACAATGAAGGAATTGTCCCTGTATGGCCAGAGCCAAAAGAAGGTCTACTGTGTCACAAGTCACACAAATTTTAATGATGGTTATAGGAGGAATGTCACAACACACAGTGCATCGCACAGGCCTGTGTAGCCACAGACCAATCAGAGTGCCTATGATGATCCCTGTCCACCGTTAAATGTGCCTACAATGAGTATACAAGCGTCAGAGCTGGTCCTTGGAGCAATGGAAGAAGGTCGCCTGGTCCAATGAGTCCCGTTTCTTTTACATCACGTCGATCTGGATCTGTGGGACAACGACAAGTCAGTGGAGGAAGTGTGACGCTCTGGGCAATGTTCTGCTGGGAAACCGGCCATTCATGTGAAAATAAATTTGACGTGTCACCTTCGTAAACATTATTGCAGACCAGGTACACCCTTTCATGACAATGGTGTTCTCTGGTGGAAGTGGTTTCAGCAGGATAATGCACCCTGCCACTCCCTGGAACATGATGAAGAGTTCAAGGTGTTTCCCTGGCCTCCAAATTCCCCAGAACTCAATCCAGTTAGGCGTCTGTGCTGAACAAACAAGTTCAATCCACGGTGGCACCACCTCGCAACCTACAGGACTTGAAGGATCTGCTACTAGTGTCTTGTTGCCAGAAAGCACAGAACACCTTCAGGGGTCTCGAAGAGTCCATGCTTCGGCAGGTGGGCGCTGTTTTGGCAGCACGCAGTGGACCAACAGCATATTAGGCAGGTGGTCATAATGTTTTGGTTCTTATGCATAGTAAGAATGGTAAAAATGTTGACACCAAAAGATGTAAAACATTAAACCCATGCACTGCTTCAAAACAGGAGAAAATATAAACAAGTGAGTGATGAGGTAAACAGAAATCATTTTTATAAAGATTTGTTGATGCCAAAAAATGCTAAGTGAATTATCATGGTGTTTACATGAAGGATGAGTCGTGGCCCCATTAGCAGCTCTCAAACTGCTGTGACTAACAGGCTGCTTCACACTTTCATCATTAAGAGTGTTTTAGCACCAGAATCCCTATCTTCTAAAACCTTATAAGATCAAACACATTTACACATGCATTTCTGCCAAACTTTCAGGCTATGCACACCACCCTTAACTTTAGTAGTTTTCGCTAAACACTCTCACATTTTGGGTTTGCAATTCTAGTCATATTTCATCTAGCCTATATTAAGTATAATTTCATCTCTCAATAATATTTAACCTTCATCAAAACTATAATAATACTTACAAATATTTCTTATTTTCGTAGACATCGTGCAACTTTAATACATGTGGGTGTTCTATTAGCTTCAAGATGGCGATCTCTCGCTCCACCTGTGGAGAAATAAAGAGACAAGAAACATATTGAACTCACAGCAAAAAACAACAAAAATGAATCACATTAATGTGCATTTTAATGTATTACACCTTTCTTGCAAAAGGTATTTACATGGGCTTTTATTAGATTAACGACAGTCTTTTTAGAGGCTGTGTAATCCAATAATTGACCTTAAAGATGCTGTTAAAAATTTAAATCAACACCTAAACAAGCAATTTTGTGAATATTTGCTAGATGGGTCATTCCGTGCCAACTCAACCAGAGGTCCCCGGCTAAAAATGTTGATTTGGATTTTTTTTTTTCTGGTGAAAAAAATACATAAATGAAGAAGAAAGCCAAAGTATTAAATGTGATTAATGTATTTTTAATGAGTAATTCACTGTTTTGTAGATTTGGAGCCAAATTACAGAGGGGTTAAAATGTCTTTAGAAAGTGGTAGCATCTTTATTTTATTTTTACACTGAGATTGGTAGGTCTATTAGTAAAATCTGTTGACTTTAGTAATCTTTGTTGCATTATATGCCAACAGTGACCGTTCAAAAATGTGGAAAAGTATGTTTCTTTCCCCAAGTTTGCATGCCTGTAACTCCAGATGTATTAAAGATATACTGTATCTTAATATCCTTTTAGATTCTGGTTCTAACCCAACTTTTCTTTTGGTAGGGTGAATTCGGGGTGATTGGGACACTTTTTGGCATTGAGATGCCTTGGAAAAAGTGTCCTAATCAACCTGAATTCACCCTATGTTCATTTTAAAGGGCCTATATGGTTCAATCCCAGAGATATAGAGATCTTAATGCGGCTCCATGAGAAAATTGGTCAATTGTACACATTTTTAGTGGTCGAAAACCAAATGTGGGTCACTTTACGCAGCTCGACTGATGAAACAGCTGTTAGTTGGGGGCAGAGCAATCAAGGGGGAGGGGTTTGTGTTCATTTGGGTGTGGATTTCAGATATCAACAGTGTTACTCAGAAATCGCTTACTGCACCTTTAACTATAGTAAACAACAATCCTAAACTAACAAGAAGTGTGGTAGCATTTAATTCATACATTTATTATTTGATAAATTACTACCAACAAAATTGATAATGGGTGAATTCATAACTAACTACACAGTAGCTACACTGATTTAAAAGATCAAGCTGTGGGGGCATTTACACGACACATTTTTCAACTAAAAACAGAACACTTTTTATGCATTTTGACCATTCATTTACACAACAATGGCGCTTTTTGGGGCCTGAAAATGCAAACTTTTGAAAACAGGTTTCAAAGTGCAAGTTTTTGAAAACTATACTGTTATCATCTCCGTGTATATAACAGCAGAAATGCTAATTTGTGAAAACCGTGACGCCATGCGGATGTGTATTACGTGTTTAGTCTGTAGGCATGCGCGAGTTGCCTACTTGACAAACGGAACAATAAATTGACATCGCCATCTACTGGCCTGGCAGCACAATACAGCATTTGTAGTTATTTTTGTGGATCCATGTGAACGGGGATTGTTTTGACAACATTGTCGTCTGTATGCAAAACTTTTCAAAATGCGATTCATCATTGTCGTGTAAACGTACCCTAATTCACTTAAAATAAATGACTCAGAGTCATTTGTTTGAGAATCAGACTGTACTGGTAGTGTATGTTTTTGATTCACTACAAAGAACCAGCTCATAAGTCACATTCATTCGAGAATGGGACTAAACTAATTGCGCTGTATGTTTTTGATTCACTACTTCATGTTTGAACTGAACATGAAGTATTTGGGAGCAGTCAAATCGCAACATATCCATCAGGCTGCTGAACTCTGAGAGGTTTTTATAAATGTAAAATAAAAAAATTATCACAGATCAGCAAAAAACAGAGCCCCATGTCAGGAAGAGCACATCTTTGCAGAATTCTTCAGGAATAGTGCACAGCACAAGTTTGAAAGCTAAGCATACTTGTCAGTCTATTGAGCAGATGCTTCTTTAATTTGATTCCCACATGCACAAAATAAACAGTTTCTCATTGAATCAATCTTAATATGACTTAGAAAGCTAGTCTATGTGAAAGATCTGACAGGGAACCAAAGGAAATCTTAAAATCGCAAGCACTTTGTAAAAAATTGAGCTCATAAGTCAGAGACCGAACCTAAGATTGTGCCAGTTGTAAGCAAGACAATCGTCTCTGATTTACATCACTGTCTTCTGGAATATTCCTAGCATGCACACCTGCCACTGCAGATCAGAGCAGAGGATGGGGACGTAGATGATATTTCCTGAACCCTAACGTTCCACAGCAGCACTTTCATCACGGTTCTCAAAACCTCCTGAACTACTTGCGCTCACCCAAACACACTATACTACAGTAAAGACCACTCAAGTGACTCTAATGGTCTCTAATGCTTTGAAATCTATGGAGTCAAACTGCAACTCTGTAGCTTGACCCCATTTGCCAAAGACTTTTCAAAGCACAGCCAATGATTTACAAAGAAAAAGCATGATGTACCATGTATGACAACATTGTTCCCAAAACAAAACACAAAGTCATGGAGAAAAAATATTCAAAAATCAGACTGTACATTTTTCCTGAATGTAATAAAAAATTCCCACCACATTTTCAATTCCACCACATTCACGAGTAATTGTTGTTTTTAGAAACATTAAATTATGGAAATTACATTCTGGAATAAAAGGACCACCTCCTTTGTCTCGCTAACGCCAGGTTCACACATGACGCGTTTGCAGTGCGCAACTGATCTGTGGGTTCTTTTTAAATTATTTTAATTATTTTTCAAATCCAGAAGATGTAAAATGTTTTTTCAGCATGTGAATCTCTTTGTACACAGTACAGTTGTACAATCTTTTATAGATGCATCCACTTTTAAACGCACTAAATTTAAATGTAAACACATTATTCAATTCATTACTTCTAAATAGAGTTACCCCCCAATACAGTAAAACTGCACATTTTAGAGTGGCCTTTTATTGTGGCCAACCTAAGGCACACCTGTCATGCTGATGCAATAATCAATAATCATGCTGTCTAATCAGCATCTTGATATGCCACACCTCACTCAAAAAAGAGATTTTATGATGCTGTTCACTTTATTTAAGCAATTCATCTTGATTTAACACCATTATATCAGGTTTCTGGTTCAAATGTAATTGCTTCATGTTATATTGACTTAAAACCATTACTCTTTGACATAACTTGATGTTTTTATGATGTTTACATGTTTCAATCAAGTAACCCAATCAAACAGGACTTTTACTTCCCATCATGCTTTGCAAACGTTCTGAATTCAGAGAGTAAATGTTTAAATAAAGTGCTATTTTATGCATTTTTAACAAGATGAGAAAATGGAGAGACTTTTTAATGTTTAATGTTGTGTTCTGTTGGTATTTAAAGGTTTGTGTTATGTTAGTGTTTTTGGAGGTTACATTGTGGTGAAGTGTAGAGCATGTGCTTGTGGTGAGGACCTGCTAATAACAATTAAAGTTGTTTTAATAATAAAAAACAACTACTTTGGGCACGCCATGGATGTAACAAAACCATCTTCTGGCTAGCCAATTTTGTAAAAGGTTTTCTTGTTAGATATCATTTGTACATTTGTAAATAAACTGTATTACTTGTTTTGGTTTTTGTTTGATATTCATTTTAGAATAATTGAACTTAATAGTTTTGGACAAAATTAGGAATGTTAACCTGATTCAACTAAATGGCATTGAATTAACGTTATGTAAAAAACTTAAGTTTACTGAAATAAACAATGTTAATTAAATTCAACATAATCCAGTTACATGGAAACTGTTGACATAAAAAAATTAAGTAAATCTAACGTATCATTTTTTTTGTGGATGGATTATCTCGGCAAAGGAGAAGTGCTCAATAACACAGGGACAGATTTGTGAACAATATTTGAGAGAAATAGGCCTTTTGTGTACATAGAAAAAGTCTTAGATCTTTGAGTTCAGCTCATGAAAAATGGGGGCAAAAACAAAAGTGTTGCGTTTATAATTTTGTAAAGACATTATAAATGTCTTTACTGTTGCTTTTGATCAATTTCATTCATCTTTGCCTCTATTTTTTATCATGCATATCATGGATTTTTTTATCACAAGCATCATGGAATGGGTGTGGTGGAAATGATTTAGAAAATAGAAATAGAAAAGAGATAAATTAATTAAATTATAAATTGAGTAATGAAAGATTGTTTATGCTTATTTCATTAGATCATAGTTTAAAAATGCATATTTTGGATTAGGGTAAATAAAAATCTACAATAAATCGACTTGTACACAAGGGGCATTTGAAAAGTAGCAAGTAAATGATAAAAGCATGATTTATATATACCCCCAATTCTTTAGCCCACAGCTGGTTTGTTCCCTACAAGCAGAACAATCACCGCTGCTCCATTCAGAAAAGCACTTAGACCCAGGTTGCTCCATGTGGGGATTGTGTCAGTAATAGTTCTGTAATGCTGTCGTATGCTGACAAAGTGTGGAAGTCATGGAAACACATTCGGCCTTGCTATATGTGGCATAAAAAATAAAAGTGCAAATAGCCCATCTTGTTGGCAGAGGCTATTTACATGAACTCTGCCCACCACTGTCTGACTGAGCCAGACAAAATTACAAAAGAAATGTCTCTGCTAACAGGAGCAGTGTCATGGAGAGTGACGTGGGTGGTGTTAGTTTCCGAAGTCATTCTTCTCTCTTTCCCTAATCGCAGCTTGGAGAGGCATTTCTTTTAAATAAAAATGAAGAAAATATTTTAAAAGGATATAAAGTGCCCAATGAGTATTTAACTGTGGGAATAAAGTGTTGCAGTGGCACTAAGTGAAAATAGCCGTATTTTCTTTATGAAAATAGAAGTGCTGTCAAACAATTAATCACATCCAAAATAAAAGTCTGTGTTTACATAATATATTTGTGTGTACTGTGTATAATATATGTATATATAAATACACACACATATATTATGTAAACACAAACTTTTATTTTGGATGTGATTAATCGCAATTAATCATTTTCAGGCCTGGTATTTATACTTAGTAAAAAAAATAGTGGCAGATTTGCAACTCATTGTATTGTAGTATATTATAAAACAGTATCTAATAACATATTCAGTGTATTTGATTATATTTATTAAAATCATAAATGGATGCTGCCTACTACTTGTCCCTAAACCAGCTCCCCTACACACCTAACCATTAAACAATTTATTCCCAAAATTAAATAATCTCTAGGCACTTTATTTCCACTTTTTAAATATTTTCTTAACTCTTTCCCTGCCATTGATGGAAATTTCCGTGTTCTCATTGTTATACGGTAGGGGGCGATATGAAACGGGGGGCGATCTTCTGAAAGAGTACTGAATCTCCTGATCAAAACACATGCGAAGAAGAAGCAGAAACAAGCGTTATCATTTGTAAGCAGCTGCATATTTAAAATAACACGATCAACAACATTAAACAGCATATAAATCAAAACTGCCTAATGTTACTGAATGAAATGTTGACCCAGGACGAGGTATAGGACTGTGAAGCTTTGGGGGTGATGATGGACTCAATCTACTTCATCTATGTTTAGATCATCGTTCTGCATCTGACCTGGATGTAGTTTTTGAGTTTCTCTCAGCCTTTTGCTCCAAATGTTGGCGGTGGCAACTTATAGTGTAAATACAGCATCTACCTCTATTTGCATTTAGTGTAAATAGAATCTATCACTAAGAAAATTCTTAATTCTTAGTTTATATAATATTTAACCCCATTTGCACAGTGTAAATAGCCTCTGCCAAAAAAAAATTCATTTCTATGCAATGCAAGCCTATTACAACATTCTATAACTAGCCTCTGTATTCTGGTAAATATCTGGATTTATTTGGCTTCATGAACTGACATCATCTGCTCAACACAGAGTTAAAGTCCTTCACTTGCTGTTTTAATCAGGCATACAGATGTGATGACTATTCAGGGAACAAACAATCTGGCCAATGGCTAAAGAGAGTGCTGGAACAACCACGGAAATCCCGGACAAAGCCATCTTGACAAACGTGGCACCACATCAAAACTCACTGAACGGCTGATCCAAAGCCAGTCAGAAGAGCCAAGCAGGGAATTTGGCTGAGTGGAATGTCATTCAACACAAGGATGTGCCACGGGATCTCTGCTGAGCATAAACCGCTCTCAGGGGGTTGAGGAAAGCCAGTGGGAGGAGAAATCTGTACTGGTGAGGACTACTCAATACAAGCAAATTAAGTCAGGCTGAGGATGTCTATTATACCTGGAAAAATCTATCCGTTAGCATTACAGTACCATTCATCTCAGTGGCAGTAGCTCAACAGGCACATGCCAAGCCGAAAGTATGTGCGAATTTTTTTTTTGATCACACCACCTATGAAAGGTAACCAAATAAAAGTAATAAGAGATTTTGATTACACATGTAAGTGTACAAATCTTATTTTCTAAATATAAATGACAAGGTAATGCATATTTTAACAATTAATAGGGTTGCAAAGGGGCTGAACATTTTCGGTAAATTTCCAGAAAAACTACAAAAGTTACAGAAAAATTTCCAAAAATCCAAAAACTCGGTGAAGGTTTCCAAAATTCCTGGAAAGTTTCCAAAAATGTATAACTCAAAAATGTGCAACTCTTTGCAACTAATTATTACATACATATCCATACATTTTTGGAAAATTACACCACATGACATTTTACAACCTCAACTAAACTTGACTTGTCAAAAAAGTTAAATTGTCTAATATTCTAAGAGACTTTAGACATTGATACACAATATATGATGTAATTTCCTATTTTTATTTATGCTTTTTTTCCTGTTTGAGGGTGAGTTTTTCTTCTTCTTCTAAAACAATAATAAAAGATAATGTCAAATGAGGTGTTATTTTCAAGAATTTCATAATTGAAACTAGGCTTTTTTAATCACCTATGAAAGGTAACTAAATAAAAGTAATAAGAGATTTTTCTTACACCCTAAATACATGTAAGTGTACAAATCTTATTTTTTAAATATAAATGACAAGGTAATGCATATTTTAACAAATGTCATGTATTATTAATAGGATTGCAAAGGGACATTTTCGGGAAAAATTCCAGAAACACTCCAAAAGTTTCCCAAAAATTTCCAAAAACTCTTGGAAAGTTTCCAAAAATCCTGGAAAGTTTCCAAAAATGTATAACTCAAAAATGTGCAACTCTTTGCAACTCTAATTATTACATACATATCCGTACGTCATATCACTATTTTACAACCTCAACTAAACTTGACTTGTCAAAAAAGTTAAATTGTCTAATATTCCAAGAGACTTATTGACCTTGACACACAATATATTATGTAATTTCTTATTTATTTATTTATTTATGCTTTTTTCCTGTTTGAGGGTGCACCACATGACTTTAGTAGTACCTTGCTTGGAATTTATTTTTTTATTTTTTTATAAATAATAAGCAATGAAGCGGTTAGTTAATTAAATTTTCTTCTAAAACAACAATAAAAGATAATGTCAAATGAGGTGTTCTTTTCAAGAACTTCATAATTTTAATTATGCTTTTTTCCCATTGTGATATCAGAATGTGATATCAAAATGCCATATGTTCACCCTGAGATTTCTGACTATTTAAAAAAAATCTAAAAGAATTTCAGTACAGAAATTAAAAACGTTACTTACAGAAGATGTGTATTCAAGTACTTGTATGTAGGAATTGCAATTTTAATGTACTTTTTTTATTAACAGAGCCGTAAAAAAATATGTCTCATCATAAACCCAGATGTCCTTTAAATCTGTTGAATTATTAAGGCTAATTACATTGTAAATACATTTTGAAGGTTGAAGCTGAATGTTATCTGCAACAAGCCCTTTAGTGCGATGAAGTAGCTCTTTGAGATTTGTGAAAATTAATGATTAAAGAGTTGCTGCAAATGAGCCCTACTCTCTCCTCCGTCCATTAACATCATGTCCACCCTACGCTCGCCAACTTCTCATTGCTCCATCTTACCACATTGACCCATTCCCTCAAAATGTCAGTTTGCTGACACCTGTTCACCTACTTCTATGAATAGCCGAGCGTTAATTAACTCCACACATCTGTGTGCATGCAGCCATCCAATTTCCATATAACTTCATTAGCGAGTTATTACACCGGTTCTGGCCTAGACTCTACGCTACTTTGAGTCAACGTGGGCCAGCAGAGAATCGGGTTCAGGTTGCAGGGTTTTGATTTGTGGGGGTGAGTTGAGAAGAACGCAATCAACCGAGCCAAATCGTTAAAATGAAGGCAGATCATTAGATTTGTGTGAGAACACCTCTGCACGTCGGTGAGTTCGCCAAGCTCTTGCGGGTCACCAGGTCACACAAGTCCAATAATTAGCGATAATGTAAGTGCCGTGCAGTAATAGAGACCAACATGAACCTCATTTTCAGAAACGACCCTGTAAAGTTTCTTTCGACAGTCCGTCGCACAAAGTCAAGGTCGAGTAAGTGTGCGAGACTGACGCTAATCCAAATTGGTTATTTGACTGGGAAATAATTTGTCTTGTAGATTCTCGCACACTCATTATTGAGTTGTTAACTCAAAACGTACAGGAATCATTTGAGTGAATTCGCTGATCGTTATTGGTCTGTAGAAAGCAGTCACGGAGGTCATCTCCACTTGCGCTAAGGGAGCTAATGATTGAATACTACTGTAGTTTTTATGCTAGCTTTCTTTTTTTTATCTCTTCTTGTGGAAACAAGTTGAGTTTGGACAGGAGTGTGGTTTGAGATAGCCTCATACATTTTAAAGCAAAAACACAGCAATTTTTTAAGAGGTTAAATATAATTCATTATGCACAATCATAGTGTAATTTCAAGGTACAGATGGTGTGTCGAAAAAGGGTAATAAAACATCCCATGGAAAGGGGGTTTGGAAATAGGATGGTTTAGATAAATTAACCATGGCGGAGTGCTAAACCAACAGCTGTTTCAATCCAAGTGTGTTTTAGAGCCAGTTGGTTGAAATTTCCACACAGGAGGCTTCATTAGCTAAACAGCTAGAGTGGTTTGTAAACTGCTATCTTGGCTACAGCTTAACACAGTCATACATGGCATTCTCACACCAAACATTCAGTATAATACCACAATAATGTGTTTTATTGTAATTAGATTTGGTATATATGCAAAAACTTCAGACGTTCAACAAATAAGTTGGAACTGCACAGCACTAAAGCAAACATTAGCATTGGCCAAGTAAACAAATGGTGACAACATTAACAAAGTAACAAAACTTGTACAATTTCCAAAGGAAATGTGAGTAGTACTTGCACTAACGGCACAATGCTAGTGTTGTGCGTGTTGCTATGTGGTTCTTAAGGGGTTCTGAGTGTTTTTTAGCGGTTTTCTATGACTTAGCACCACTATTTACAATGGAAGTATTCTAGGGCCAGTTTTTGTTTTTAAAACACTTTTCTCCATTTTTATCTGGACATTCTCAGAATGTATGATAATTTGCTTGCTGTCTGCCATTTCTCTTGCATTTTGTCAATTGTTATAGTTCAATAAACAAGAAGTTGACTTTAACCTACATTTTAGACAAAATATTGCCACTTTGTAAATTTTTGTCAGAATACACTATATTGCCAAAAGTTTTGGGACGCCTGCCTTTACATGCACATGAACTTTAATGACATCTCATTCTTAATCCGTAGGGTTTAATATGGAGTTAGGCCCACCCTTTGCAGTTATAACAGCTTCAACTCTTCTGGGAAGGCTTTCCACAAGGTTTAGGAGTGTTTTATGGGAATTTTTGACCATTCTTCTAGAAGCGCATTTGTGAGGTCAGGCACTGATGTTGGACGAGTGGCCTCGCTCGCAGTCTCCACTCTAATTCATCCCAAAAGTGTTCTATTGAGGTCAGGACTCTGTGCAGGCCAGTCAAGTTCCTCCACACCAAACTTGCTCATCCATGTCTTTATGGACTGTGCACTGGTGCTTAGTCATGTTGGAACAGGAAGGGGCCATCCCCAAACTGTTCCCACAAAGTAGGGAGCATGAAATTGTCCAAAATGTCTTGGTATGCTGAAGCATTAAGAGTTCCTTTCACTGGAATTAAGGGGCCAAGACCAACCCCTGAAAAACAACCCCACACCATAATCCCCCCTCCACCAAACTTTACATGGATGCAGCTGCTCGGCCATGAAAACCCATTCCATGAAGCGCTCCACGCTCTGTTCTTGAGCTAATCTGAAGGCCACATGAAGTTTGGAGGTCTGTAGCTATTGACTCTGCAGAAAGTTGGTGACTTCTGCTTCTGCTACTGTGCGCCTCAGCATGCGCTGACCCCGCTCTGTGATTTTACGTGTCTACCACTTCGTGGCTAAGTTGCTGTTGTTCCCAATTGTTTCCACTTTGTTATAATACCACTAACAATTGACCGTGGAATATTTAGTAGTGAGGAAATTTCACGAATGGACTTATTGCACAGGTGGCAACCTATCACGGCACCACGCTTAAATTCACTGAGCTCCTGAGAGTGACCCATTCTTTCACAAATGTTTGTAGAAGCAGTCTGCATGCCTACGTGCTTGATTTTATACACATGTGGCCATGGAAGTGATTGGAGCACCTGAATTCAGTGATTTGGAGGGGTGTCCCAATACTTTTGCCAATATAGTGTAGTTCCAAACGAGGTTAAAACACAAACACAAATGTCTTTCAGCAACACCAGAACAGTGTTTCATGCCTAAATGAATTGGCATCTTTGAACAAAATGGTTCTTTGAATGATTCAATGACTCATTCATAAAGACAGTCGGATGTTTCATTCCTGATTAAATCTTTTTTTTATTGAGTTTTGAATGAGTTTTTGAATCACCTACTAGCATAACTACATAAACTGCAGAAAAGGCTACCTAAAAACTCCCATCACTACACTAGTGTCACAATATACAGAAACCAGTGGATGTTATTGAGTGCACTCATTCAATCCCACAATGCACCACAATAACGATTGTACAACTGATATACGCTCATCGGCTAGAGAATACCCATAATGCACTGTTCGAGTCGCACACTGAATGAATTCCCGCGTCTCGCCAGATGGCCAGATGGTGCTCGCAGCTGAATCGATCAACCATCAATTTTCCAAAAGTCCAGTGTAATATCGTACAGGTATACATTCTTTTTAACCCTCTATGGTACGGTGTTGCCTCCAGGCAACATAGTCTATTTTAGTTTATTTAAAATGAAACACCAATTTATTGTTCAAACCTATATCAGGGAAGAAGAACTCAAATACTAATCAATGAAAGTGCAAAATTGGTCACATGAGCCACAGGGGTCCATTTTGTGTCCTATTTCAGCACATGTGCACAGGTCACATGGCTCCATATTTTCTCCAGTGAAAAGTAATTTCACTAATTTCTGTCCAGTTAATCACCTACAAAAAAAATCACCTTCACTGGCAAGTAAAGAAGTATTTTCAAGAACTACATTATATATCATCAAATGTATTAGAGTAAATAACAAAAAACTGTGTTGCCTCAAGACAACATTGTACCATAATGGAATCGCATAAGGCCATACCAGACACACTAGGTTGGATACAAATATAGTAGATTTGTAAGGAAAAGAGTTAGAATTCTCTAAATATATTTGCATTTTTGCATCATTTTGTAACGCACTTATACGAATAGTAATTAACATACTATAACTGCACATATTATGATCTGCACATTTTCTATAGCACTTAAAAAAAGTATAAAACACAACTGCCAGGTGATGAGGGTGAGGATGAGGTGTCATACTGTGATGAGGAAGATGAGGTCATAGTGACAATCCGGCAGAGAGAGAGTGAGGGTGAGATCGAAGATGGAGATGAGGATGAAGATGGATATGATAACTTGATGGTGGTGATGGTTTGGTAATACTTGTGTTCCACGATAGTACAATGTTGCCTGAGAGCAACAGCTGAATTTGAAATGTTACTTTTTATTAAATATGACATTTGTAATACATTAATAACTGGATAAATGTGTTTGTTAAGTTGTCTAGTTAAAGAAATTGATGTTTTCAATAAATATATTTCTTTTTTCTACATGAAAATGTCAAATGTTTCAATTTGTCCATTGTGGCACAATGTTGCCTTGAGGCAACAAACTTTAAAAAAATAAATAAATAAAAAAGTTATAAAAGTTTTTATTGCTATTATTATAGGGTTACAAATATTTTTCCTCATTGAAATCATATTGTGTACCATAGAGGGTTAATTGATTATTAATTGTTTAATTACGGTTTATACATGCTAATTCAAGATAAATCTTTTCATTACTACTGGAGCTGCCAGTTTTCTACGTTTCAAATAATTATTTAACACCACTCGTTTTCATTCACTTCTTTAACTGGACTATATTAGTGCAGTAATGTAGGGAATAGTAAATGAGGGGGCGATTTCGAACACAGCATTTGACTTTTCATTAATCACGTTTCCTTTGTTTGAGTTTTCCCGCAACTCATCAGTTTCCATGGACACTAATCTTCACCACAGCTGTTCATCATTTAGTCCATCACCATGTGTATTTAGTTCCTTACCGTCACTCAGTGTTTGTCCAGGCTTGTATAAGTTAGCGTGTGTGTAAGTTGCGTCAGTTCTGAACCTTCTGTGGATTACCTTGTGGATTTGTATTAAACTCTGTGTTAACATTGCTAGGAGAAATGACAAGCAATAAGTAGAAGCTACGCTTTGAGTACAACATAAGAGGAAGGTCTCCTAATTACTGTATCTTTACGAGATAAAATGCTGCTGCTGTACGAGCTACAAAAGGCGCCTTGCTTAAACACAGAGCCACAGAAGGGACAAAACAGTGATTGTGATCCAACAAATTAAATATTGAATAATAAGACGGTTTGACCTTATACTGAGAAAAGCTTCTGAAAATTGTTTAATTTTAAATTTAATTTTAATGGAGACATGACTTCAGAGTGTGTTGCACTGACATAGCAATTTGCCCATGGTGCATTGCATACTAGCTTTGTTTTACTCTAGAAGTAATTTATTGCACTGAAAAATGAAACCAGTACTTATGCAATAATAATCAGCTTCAGCGATGGCTCATTTTTCTTGCTCAAAGGCATTTTGTTTCAAACACTGCAGCTTTGCTCCTACTTTAGTTAATTAGGGTAATTACTTAGCTAGCAAGGTAAATTAATTGTTTCGAGTTAATTCAAACTGCTTTAACTGCAGAACAAAAATGCATGGGTTCTCCAGACATAAAGAGTTTCTTGTAAAGATTGTAAAGCAGTAAATATTATTTTAAATTACTTCCCCTAGTGGTCAGGAGTGACTTGAAATGCAGCATTGTGCAAAAGCTCCCTTTCCATTAATGCTGTTGTGTTGTGGCGTGCTGAAAACAAACAAGCAAGCAAAAAAAAACATCTTAAACCAGCCTAAACTGGTTTTAGCTGTTTTCTTAGCCTCGGAAATATGGTCTGCACTGCAAAAAAAAAAAGAAAAAAAAAGCTGTTTTTACTTAGTATTTTTGTCTTGTTTCCAGTACAAATATTTAAAAATTCTTACATTAAGAAGCATTTACTAGACAAGCAAAATAATCTTGTTTTCTGTTTGAATTAAGATTATTTTGTTTACCCCATTGGCAGATTATTTTGCTTAGTTTAAGCAAACACTCACTTAATTTTTTTTTGCTATTTTCCCCCAAAACAAGACAATAATTTTTACTTGTCTAGTAAATGCTTCTTGTTTTAAGAATTTTTAGATGTTTGGACTAGAAACAAGACAAAAATACTAAGTAAGAAAAGCATTTTTTGCAGTGTGTTCTATACTAACACCAGCTTGTCCAGGAGATCATCTAGACCAGCTGAAGACCAGTTTGGTGAGGATAGGAGACCAGCTTAAACCAATTAAAGCCAGTAAATCACCTTAGGCTGGTTTAAGCAGGGGGGGTTTCTACCAATAAGGGATATGCAAAGATATGCATTTACAAAATAAACCTGCGCTGTAAACCCCAATGCTCAAAATACTTAATTGGTTTGAGTAGAGCCAACTCAAATAAACTTTTATACGTATTTAGAACTTTCTTTTTCTTTTGAGTTCACAAAGCTGACTAATTCAAGCTAGCCAAGTTTCCACTACTAAAAATACTTAAGTTGATAATTTTAATTTAAATGTATGAATTAATTTACTCAAATATCTGGAGTTAAGAGCAATTAAAATGTATGAGTACAAAATAAAAATCTGCAAGTTCTGCTTACTTAAACTTTAAAATTAACTTAACTTTGAAAATTTGATGTAACGATTGCCTAATTATTTATTTTTTTTGCCAACTTATTTGGGTTTACAATGTGTTGGTAGCTCAAGTTTCTAATTGTATTCTGCTAAAAAAAATTAAAAGCTAACTGTCCACATGCCGAAACCCTTTCTGAGAAGTTGTATCTATTCATTCATCAACTGAGATCAACTAAGCCAAAAATTCAAATCTTAAAGGAACACGCCAGCTTTTTGGGACTTTAGCTTATTCACCATATCCCCCAGAGTTAGATAAGTCCATACATACCATTTTTATCTCCGTGCGTGCCAAAACTCTGTCTGACGCACCCACTGCTAGCCAAGCTTAGCACAAAGACTGGAGGTAAACGGCTCCAGCTAGCCTACTGCTCAATAAGTGACAAAATAACGGCAACATTTTCCTATATATATGTTGTGATGTGTATAGTTACAGGTGCTGGTCATATAATTAGAATATCATCAAAAAGTTGATTTATTTCACTAATTCCATTCAAAAAGTGAAACTTGCATATTATATTCATTCATTACACACAGACTGATAAATTTCAAATGTTTATTTCTTTTAATTTGATGATTATAACTGACAACTAAGGAAAATCCCAAATTCGGTACCTCAGAAAATTAGAATATTGTGAAAAGGTTCAATATTGAAGAAACCTGGTGCCACACTCTAATCAGCTAAGTAACTCAAAACACCTGCAAAGGCCTTTAAATGGTCTCTCAGTCTAGTACTGTAGGCTACACAATCATGGGGAAGACTGCTGACCTGACAGTTGTCCAAAAGACGACCATTGACACCTTGCACAAGGAGGGCAAGACACAAAAGGTCATTGCAAAAGAGGCTGGCTGTTCACAGAGCTCTGTGTCCAAGCACATTAATAAAGAGGCGAAGGGAAGGAAAAGATGTGGTAGAAAAAAGTACACAAGCAATAGGGATAACCGCACCCTGGAGAGGATTGTGAAACAAACCCCATTCAAAAATGTGGGGGAGATTCACAAAGAGTGGACTGCAGCTGGAGTCAGTGCTTCAAGAACCACTACGCACAGACGTATGCAAGACATGGGTTTCAGCTGTCGCATTCCTTGTGTCAAGCCACTCTTGAACAACAGACAGCGTCAGAAGCGTCTCGCCTGGGCTAAAAACAAAAAGGACTGGACTGCTGCTGAGTGGTCCAAAGTTATGTTCTCTGATGAAAGTAAATTTTGCATTTCCTTTGGAAATCAGGGCCCCAGAGTCTGGAGGAAGAGAGGAGAGGCACACAATCCACGTTGCTTGAGGTCCAGTGTAAAGTTTCCACAGTCAGTGATGGTTTGGGGTGCCATGTCATATGCTGGTGTTGGTCCACTGTGTTTTCTGAGGTCCAAGGTCAACGCAGCCGTATACCAGGAAGTTTTAGAGCACTTCATGCTTCCTGCTGCTGACCAACTTTATGGAGATGCAGATTTCATTTTCCAACAGGACTTGGCACCTGCACACAGTGCCAAAGCAACCAGTACCTGGTTTAAGGACCATGGTATCCCTGTTCTTAATTGGCCAGCAAATTCGCCTGACCTTAACCCCATAGAAAATCTATGGGGTATTGTGAAGAGGAAGATGCAATATGCCAGACCCAACAATGCAGAACAGCTGAAGGCCACTATCAGAGCAACCTGGGCTTTCATAACACCTGAGCAGTGCCACAGACTGATCGACTCCATGCCATGCCGCATTGCTGCAGTAATTCAGCCCCAACTAAGTATTGAGTGCTGTACATGCTCATACTTTTCATGTTCATACTTTTCAGTTGGCCAAGATTTCTAAAAATCCTTTCTTTGTATTGGTCTTAAGTAATATTCTAATTTTCTGAGATACTGAATTTGGGATTTTCCTTAGTTGTCAGTTATAATCATCAAAATTAAAAGAAATAAACATTTGAAATATATCAGTCTGTGTGTAATGAATGAATATAATATACAAGTTTCACTTTTTGAATGGAATTAGTGAAATAAATCAACTTTTCTAATTCTATGACCAGCACCTGTACATCGTGTACTAACACCGACGGAAAATGAAAAGTTGCAGTTTTCTAGACCGATATGGCTAGGTACTATACTCTCATTCCTGCATTATAATCAAGGAACTTTGCTGCCATACCATGGGTGCAGCGGCGCAATGATATTACGCAGCGCCTGAAAATAGGCTAACTTCCCTCAACATAACCACCGTGACAACCTGCTTGCACAGAGAGCGTGCTGGGGACTATTTTCAGTCGCTGCATAATATCATTGCGCCTGCTGCACCCATGGTACGACAGCAAAGTTCCTTGATTATTACACAGGAATGAGAGTATAGTCCCTAGCCATATCGGTCTAGAAAATTGCAACTTTTCATTTTCCGTCGGTCTTAGTACACGATGTACAGGTGCTGGTAATGGCACGCACAGAGATAAAAATGGTATGTATGGACTTATCTAACTCTGGGGGATACAGTGAATAAGCTAAAGTCGGCGTGTTCCTTTAAAAACAACGAAGCCAAAACAACAACTAAGAACAGACAAAAACTCACTATAGTCAACCTCATTAATCAACTATTGGACTGCTAGTAAGTACTGAACCATTGTTGTGTTGTTAACCTGTGTTAGCTTTGCTAATATTGTGTTGTGCCTCCTATAGTCTGTTTTGCTGATAGTAAAGTTGACAATGCTGCCATAGAAAAATAAAGATAATCAAATGTGTTGCAATGTAGTTAGAATTGGTATGCACACTAAATGCTACACATTCAACAAAGATTTATAATGCAAACATTTGCAAGTCAAACAAACATTGACAACACAACAACATTAACAGTAATATCGGTAACACTTTAGAATAATGTTCCGTCATTAATGAATAACTACACAGGAACAAATGAGAAACAAAATATTCACATTCTAGTAACCACTATTAACTAAGAAACTCTGATTAATTAATTAGTAAGTAATAGTGCTCAGTTGAATGAGGTAGTTCACTATTAGCTAATCAATAACTACTATTTTTTTCATACCTCCCAGAGTCATTCCTTCTGAGGGATTTGGTATTGGGTCATTACTAGTGGTTGATATTCACTTTAAAATGAATTATACATTATGCATTATTCACATTAGTTATGAACCTTTAAAAGTTAAATTTTTAGTCTGGTCTGCCTCAGCAGCCCAACGGTGCTCGTCAATGCCAAAATGATTGAGATGGCCAATCAAATCAAAGTAGGCGGGGTTTACTGTTCAAAGAAGCAGAACGTGAATTCCAGCGCTAAGCATCAGTCTAACGTTGAAAGAGAGTGAGGTAAGATACAAATAGCCACACATTTAATACACGTCAACAGTTTTGCGATAGAAATGTTAAACGACTGACCACATTTTTTTCCCAACGATGGCCATTTTTAATTGAAAATATGCGTTTATGTGATTCATGTAATTCCTAACTTAGTTACGAGACAAGAAACTTTTTACGTTTTCAACATATTAGGCATACAAATAAAAGTACATGTGTGCTTGTTTTAATGCAAATAATTGCAAATATTATTTGCAAATAGTTCGAAATGATTGTTTCCCAAATTAGACCTAGAATTTCCTTAACTGTTCTGTTTCTTTATGCTTATATCTTAAAACATCTAATGTTTAAGACATGGTTACGGCCTTGTTTCAACCTAAATTACATTAAACTCACTTTTTTAAAAGAATTTGTTGAATCTTGTATAACTTACACTCACCTAAAGGATTATTAGGAACACCTGTTCAATTTCTCATTAATGCAATAATCTAATCAACCAATCACATGGCAGTTGCTTCAATGCATTTAGGGGTGTGTCCTGGTCAAGACAATCTCCTGAACTCCAAACTGAATGTCAGAATGGGAAAGAAAGGTGATTTTGAGCGTGGCATGGTTGTTGGTGCCAGACGGGCCGGTCTGAGTATTTCACAATCTGCTCAGTTACTGGGATTTTCACGCACAACCATTTCTAGAGTTTACAAAGAAAGGTGTGAAAAGGGAAAAACATCCAGTATGCGGCAGTCCTGTGGGCGAAAATGCCTTGTTGATGCTAGAGGTCAGAGGAGAATGGGCCGACTGATTCAAGCTGATAGAAGAGCAACTTTGACTGAAATAACCACTCGTTACAACCGAGGTATGCAGCAAAGCATTTGTGAAGCCACAACACGCACAACCTTGAGGCGGATGGGCTACAACAGCAGAAGACCCCACCGGGTACCACTCATCTCCACTACAAATAGGAAAAAGAGGCTACAATTTGCACGAGCTCACCAAAATTGGACAGTTGAAGACTGGAAAATGTTGCCTGGTCTGATGAGTCTCGATTTCTGTTGAGACATTCAGATGGTAGAGTCAGAATTTGGCGTAAACAGAATGAGAACATGGATCCATCATGCCTTGTTACCACTGTGCAGGCTGGTGGTGGTGGTGTAATGGTGTGGGGGATGTTTTCTTGGCACACTTTAGGCCCCTTAGTGCCAATTGCATCGTTTAAATGCCACGGCCTACCTGAGCATTGTTTCTGACCATGTCCATCCCTTTATGACCACCATGTACCCATCCTCTGATGGCTACTTCCAGCAGGATAATGCACCATGTCACAAAGCTCGAATCATTTCAAATTGGTTTCTTGAACATGACAATGAGTTCACTGTACTAAAATGGCCCCCACAGTCACCAGATCTCAACCCAATAGAGCATCTTTGGGATGTGGTGGAACGGGAGCTTCGTGCCCTGGATGTGCATCCCACAAATCTCCATCAACTGCAAGATGCTATCCTATCAATATGGGCCAACATTTCTAAAGAATGCTTTCAGCACCTTGTTGAATCAATGCCACGTAGAACTAAGGCAGTTCTGAAGGCGAAAGGGGGTCAAACACCATATTAGTATGGTGTTCCTAATAATCCTTTAGGTGAGTGTATAAAAAAGTTAAACTTACTTTGATGAGTTAAAGGAGTGTAAAAACATATGTTGTCATACCTTACTGATCATATAATTTTTTACAGTGTAGAATGTTAATATTGTGTTACTCATTTGTTCCTGTGTAGTTATTTATTAACAGCGGTGTTACTGTAATATCATTTTTATGTTTTCATTTAACTAGTCAGATACTAGCATTACTCATTTGTTGAACAGAATTCTAAAGTGTTACGGTAATATTATTTTTAGATTTTCTGTGGCATCAAGTGGCACTTGCCCATACTAACCACTACTAATTAACCTTATCAATCAACTAGTCAGTTACTGGATTACTAACACATTTTGAATTAAAACATTTTATTTCTGTTAATGTTGTTGTGCTGTTAACCTGTTAGCTTTGCAAATAGCATTATGTTGCTACTTGTATTGTTGTCTGTAAAATTTTGATGATCCTTTCATGTAAAAATAAAGATAACTGACTATTTATTGAAATGAGAATAGATAATGCCCAAGAGTCTTAAGCATAGAGTCTTGATCAAAAAAGAAAAACTATTTCATTCCCCAAACTATAGTGAAGATGGACATCCCGTCATGTCAAATAAAATGTTGCTAACTTCGCGATGCATGAATATCTAGTCTCACTGCAACTAAAAGGAAAAAGTGAACTGATACATGATGAAACAATCAGTAACCACGTTCAGCAACTGAGCCCTTAAGGAGCCACAGTATCATGATGTTATGCTGCCACATTTCCTCCTTTTCCTCTCCTCTCTCATTCCCTTCATCACGGAATCCCAGAGCTCTGTCACTCACTTTCAAGACCAAGAGCCCATTACGTAGCATGAGATTAGAAAGGGACCGACAGACTGACAGCCATGAATCAAAGTTGAATTTTGCCATTTGATCTGAGCCCATTTTATCACTATCCTTCTGATTCTGCTTCAGATTTTGGAAAGTTGCATGGTCCTGGAAAAGCACAAAAGGGGAAACATTTGGGCTGAGCTAATCCGGTGCGCATCTATTCCCCAGTTGCAGTGCTGATGGTGCTAGCTAGGTTGGTGCCCTGGGCCTTAACCGCATCTCTGTTCCTCATTAACACAACATGTGCTGAGTGTGAATGTTCTTTGCAGTGAGTAGAAGCCATGACGGTGTGAACACAGCTGTTAGCATTGCACAGCGGTGACAAAGACAAAGATAACTGGAAGGGAAGTGCAGGGAAGGGAGGGAGACTGGTATATTGTACTACTGAGCTAAAAGCCTTGTGTTACAAGAGACATTTGATGAGTAATTTGAACCACATTAACCTTATCTGTTCATCTTTAATGTTAATAATGTATTATTTAAATTATTGCCAAATGGCTACACACACACACACACACACACACACACACACACACAACAGACCAGAAACCAGATTTTATCTTTATCAGTAAATTGTGGATAAACAACTTTTTAAAAAAATAAAACAAATCACTTTCTAATTATTTGATGGAATTTAATTACCATTGTATGCTGCAAATATCACCTATAATCAAGAAACACCAACCGTCTTCAACAAAATTTGAATAAACTCAAAATCATTTGGTTCTGGTATTACAGGTATTTGCATTTTATTATCTGGTATTTACGGTTTCAAATGATGTATTGCTTTTATCTGTATGACCATAAATGACAGTATTTTAAGTCTATTTTGCTGCTATGTGAAGAAAATCCAGCAAAACATGCCAGCACATTTGTCGAGAGGGTTAAGTTTAATGTAATCAGTTATACACCGATCAGACATGACATTATGACCACTGACAGTTGAAGTGAATAACACTGATTATCTCTTCATCACGGCAACTGTTAGTGGGTGGGATATATTAGGCAGCAAGTGAACATTTTGTCCTCGAAGTTGATGTGTTAGTGCAGGAAAAATGGGCAAGCGTAAGGATTTTATCAAAATTGACAAGGGCCAAATTGTGATGGCTAGACGACTGGGTCAGAGCATCTTCAAAACTGCTGCTCTTGTGGGGTGTTCCCGGTCTGCAATGGTCAGTATCTGTCAAAAGTGGTCCAAGGAAGGAACAGTGGTGAACCGGTGACGGGGTCATGGGTGGCCAAGGCTCATTGATGCACGTGGCTGGCCTGTGTGGTCCGATCAAACAGACGAGCTACTGTAGCTCAAATTGCTCAAGAAGTTAATGCTGGTTCTAATAGAAAGGTGTCAGAATACACCATGCATCGATGGATCAGGGCTGTTTTGGCAGCAAAAGGGGGACCAACACAATATTAGGAAGGTGGTCATAATGTTATGCCTGATCAGTGTAAGTGCTCAGTTCTTATATGTGAAGGTTTTTTTTTTTAAGGCAATTAACAGAAGAACTGCCTTTCTTAATAATACTATATAGCTGTCAATCAAATGGGTCTCTGGTGAGCCACAGTAGCAAAAGGAAATTGTCTCTAAGAGTTTGAGTGCATTTGTCCTTCTGCAAAGTGTACTTAGGCTCTTTTTTCCTGAAGATCAGATACCGAAGGATGACGTGCTGAATCCATAAAACCTCACCAATGGGACAAACACAAGGCAAGATGAAGTACTACCTGCCCAAACAGTTTGTCTCAAGGTCATGCAAATACACATGAGGCCTCTTATTTGCTTCTTTGTGCTGTGTGTCGCCCTTTATTTGTACAGCCAGCTTTCGTGAGCTGCCGGAAGGCTGGAATCCTTCTCCTGTTTAACTCACTGCTCGGGGATCAGCTCGGCTGTGTGACATTTGTTGGCATGTTTCAGGAGTACTGAAGGATTCAGATTCGCCTCCTTGTCAAGATAATCTACAGGTTCCAGTTTAAGACTGAATGCAGAATGCTACCTACTCATCTTTTTCATCTTGATTTAAAGCATGCTATAATCTGGGGCGCACATAACTGGTGCACAGGTGCGCATGCGTGGTAAAAATAAATGGTGCGCAGCAGAAAACATGGAGGGAAGCGCTTTTGAGTACCAACATTTTTTGGGACAGGGACACATATACTTACTGGAGTAGGATTTTTCTCCATCTCTGGTAAGATAGCAATCATGATGATAAGATTTTGAACGCAAAAGAAGAGGCGAAAATCGGGACTTGTGAGAGAGAGAGGGGCGCGTTCCAGACAGCACTCAAACACTGAATTGATTTCTCTTTCATGCTTACTTGCGCTTGAACGGACACATATACACAAAATGATGTCAAAATACCTGTCTTGGCAAGTATTCTCTCGGTTATGTCATTAGTGAATAACTGTAAAAGAAACCGGATTGTTGTGTCAGTATATTCGGTCCGTGCATTCGGTCTTAAAGTGACAGCAGCCTTATATTCCTGCTGCTGTCTGTCATTAATGTTAATTAAAAAAAAATAAAAAATACAGCTTTAACAAAGATGAACCTATATTTAATTTATACAGTGAACAAATGGTGTTATAGTAAGGAGAGCAGTCAAAGTGATGACGACAGTTTGTAGGATAAGTGTGCCGCATAAAGTGTGAGTACTAGTGTTAATTTCGTCAGCTATTTTTTAATTAAGTCTCAGTCTTAGTCCTGTGTCAAATGTGCTTTTTAGTTTTTATCTCAACTATCAGTGTTCAGTCAACCTTGTCCTGTTTATGTTTGGTCAAGTTTAGTCAACTAAATGTCTCAGCATTTTAGTCTAGTCATGCTAGTTTTGTTGCACTTTCACCTATAAGCACAAATCAAGAGAATGTCGACCCATACGCATGATTTATTTCACCTCATCTAGTTTAATGATTTATTATAGGCTATAATAGGCTATTAGAAAAATAAGAAACTTTTTTCTTTTAAGACAACAGCAAAAAATACTTTGTATTGTCACATAAGTGCAGTTATTTAGCAAACAATCGTAAATAGTCAAGCGATCCATGCTTGGATTTATTACAGTTCATCACTGAGAAGGTTTGATGACAGATTTAGTCTCACAAACAGCACAAGCGGCTCGTGAGTCATGACAGATCGACTGAATAACACTTTAATTTAAGCAGAAAATCTCAAATGGAGATTGCTGAAATGCAGCTTACTTGTTTATTGGTGTTTTCAGATCATCCGCGCACAAGAGAGAGCTTGCACATGGTTGCCAGATTGCACATTTTACGTAAAACACCGGGTAGAATACGTGTTCTTTTAACAGAAAAGCTCTGATTGGGGGATTTAAATGGTTGAAATCTGGCAACCGCAAGCATGACCGCTCGAACACCCCTCTTTTTCCCCCCGACAAAAACAAAGAGTGATTTTGAAGTTTTGTATCTTTTAAACTACATTTTAGTCTTGTCTTTTTTCATCAACAATATTGCATGTTGATATAGTCACAGTTATCGTTTAATGATGTTTGTGCCATCTCGTCTTCGTCTTTTCTTAGTCATGGAAAAAAAAGGTTGTCAACGAACATTTTTCGTCATATTTTCGTTAACCAAGTTAACACTAGTGAGTACCAAGCAGAATCTCCAGGTGCTCCCTTGAGAACAAGACCAAAAAAGTTAAGTGCACCCCTGGCTATAATGCAGCTGGAAATGACAGGAAGTACAATTCAGAAATCAGCTGAGACAAGAAAGTTGACTATGAGTCTATAGAACACGTTCTGAACGATGTAAGAGATAAGGAGATCTTGTCTCTAGGTCCACTTCAACTAGGAAAGCCTTCAAGAAAGACCTTAAATATATAACATATCAAAACAACACGAGAGTCAAAACAAGCTGCATCACATCAATGATGTTATACAAGAATAGGCACTTTATGATGTTTTAGGGTTAACAGGCTATGGGTATTCAATAACAGCATGCTGTATTTGATTGCTGGCCTGCTTTTACCAAGGGTAAATTGCAGTCAAATTGACTTTATTTGAGATGGAAAGCAGTAGCCTACTACACACTCACATCCACATCGGCAGGATCCAAGTTAATCTCAGCGGCGTTCATCTCCTTTACCGAGAATCCAAAGATCCTAACAAGGGTGCATCGTCAATACCTGAGAAACAACAATCAATCTGAAAACACCATGCCTGGATCAGCTCGATCCAACTACGGCAACAGGAGAGATGTGATGACTATATCTCATTCATAGAGATATTTTGATTCTATTCGCCTCCGTCCACTACGACCAGCCCAATGTTTGCAGGATACCCACTCTTGCCCGTTCAAGGACACAGTCTTGCTTCCTTCAATCAAGCTCAAAGCTGAAATGGCCTCTTTTGAAAAAAACAAAAAAGCCCCTCTCCCAATCACAAGCTGACATGCAATGACAACTCCGTCATGCTGTCAATTTAAGCTCTGATGGCAGCTGAGTTATGACACAACTGAGGCACTAGTCCGTGCTAACGGACATATCCTTTTATGACCTTGTCCATAATGGAGTCTAATGGTTTATGATGTGTAGTGCTGGAGAGAAAGGTCATCTGAGGTTTCACTCCATGCTATCCCCTTTCCTGTGAGCGCAGGGAGAATAATGGAAATGATTTATCATTCTGAGGATTTTTATCACGGTTAAACAGAGGCGCCTCTGGTCAAATCTAGGGAATCCTCTTCATGGGTAATGCTGAATGGGGTGGACAGAACAGATTTACTGCCCTTGGCATGAGGTTAGCACCATCATATCCATATGATTTCAAACATGATTGGGATAACTGTATTGGATTTAAGGTGAAGAAATGAGAAGCTGGTGAATGATAGTAGGGGTCAATAGGGCTTTGAGCAGACCCAGACAGGTAACTTTAACACCTTTCTAAGTTCAAATCAAATTACCCTTTAAAGGGAAAAAATGCAATACTTCTGCCCTTTAGTTTTACACCTTCTCTGCAAAATCAGGAATAAACAGCCATCCAAAAAGCATGTAGAAAGCACTACTTTCAAAATTCAAGGTCCTCTGAATGTAGTGGATGAAGTTCACTTTCCTCTCTATAGATCTCGATAGCCCCAGCGGGTCAATGATGAGGTTAAGCCTTCTAGAGACTGAACTGATCAATATAACTTGGCCAGACCATTATAGCCAGCCCTATAGCCAAGTGACAACTCATGGGTTATTTCTTTTTTAACAAAGTAACTCCAATTGGAAAGTCTCCGATCATTTGTTGAAAAGCTTGAGGTGAAGAGTAAATTCAGTCTAGGTTTGAGTTCTTCTAGAAGTTTCAGACCAAATACTTTTCACATGAAGTCAATAAAGCTTCAGTGATCTTTATTGGTGTAGCTACATGCTTGCTTTTTGGCTCAACTTGACTGCCAATTGCTTTCCTGTCTGGAAAGAACTTGGCACAAGTGCCTATTGACGCATTTAAAATGAAGGAGTGCTTTGGCCATGAGCCCTTATGGAATATCACGATTCCTGAAACACGGTTGAACACTGGAACTTGAGCATGATTGAGCAATTAGGGCTTTCAATCTGCAGGCAGCCGTCGCCACTCATTAGCTCTCACCAGCAGAATCCACATTTTACACCCACCACCAACCTGAGGGTGGTCAGTCGGAATGATGTTAAGCAAAGCACTTCAACAAGCTTATTAGCACGAGCTGCCAAACGCCAAGATGCATCCAGACGGACCGTTTGCCATAAATGAGGCCATGATAAAGACAGAACGGCATGAAATGTAACCTAGCATGGATAAAGATAGCCTTGGCTGTGGGTGGCTGGGTTTTAATTCTTTGTTCTTCTCCTCTGTCCTGCAACAAAGACCACTATGATTTATAACTAATACCTCAACTGAAAGATTAACAAAAAAAAACTCAAAGCAAGAGACATGTCAAACAGTTCACAGTAATAACCCATTTGAATGAACTACACGTTTATCCCTCATAGCTGTGTCTTCAATTGTCTTAAATTAAATATGGCATTTTCCATCATCTGAGCAAAAATAGATCTCATTATCAAGATTACTTGAAACTTGTTTTAAACTGTAAGCTGAAAAGGTCAAGATGGACTCAAGGTTTTCAATACACCTAAAGAAATGCCAAAAACCGTGTTCACACTATCAGTGACTTGCAGCATCAAAACAATGAAAAAGTTGTTCGTTTTAAATGAGACGTAGTGATTTCCATTGACATGAGCAGCAGCGCCGTTGGCTACACTATATGGGCATGTCCAGTAGGGTGGTCCTCAAATACAAAGTTAAGCTTTTCTAAAGTGCTTTTGCATTTTTTGATTCCTTTCAGGGAAAATATAAATGCAGTAAAAATTTGTGTGATTTCAAATGCATTTACCACTTCCACAATGCCTCTGTTTCGTGCTGCGTCATGCTAATGTGAATTAATTTAATATTTAATTTCCTGTTACATCATTGTGTTTATGTGAGTTCTAAATCGATTAAAACTAATTTCTTTATAAATTTCACTGTGGTTGCGGACTGAAAAGTACAAAGACTATACAGTATTTTGGTCATAACTTGTTGGTTTCACAACTATAACTATAAAGGATGAACAGCAGCGGAAATATCTACTCCAAGTGGTCGAGTGGCATCGTCGCCAATTTCCGGATGTGAAAAAGCAAAAGACTTAACAGTCAACTTGAGTCATTCACTCATCAGAGAACTGGGATTGTAGACATGTGAACAGTGATATTCTAATATGTGTATGTTGTTTTACCTTATCTGGTTTGGCACAGGTGTCTCCAACCCTTTTATGTTAACGGTAACACTTTACAATAAGGTTGTATTAGTTAACATTAGTTAAAGCATTAGATAACATGAACTAACCATGAACAACCTCTGTTCAGCATTAATCTTAACTCACACATATATTAATGCATCTATTCACGTTAACAGCGCAATTAGTTAGCATTAGTTAATGCATTAGTTAACAGGAAGTAAACTTTTTACCTTTAGAGTAAGATGGTGAGTTAGAAATGTTCATCCTTAGTAAGTGTCAACTTCTACGTAAACTAATGTAAATATGTACAGTAAGATAACCTTACAAAAACAGTAAAGCTACAAGCATTGTTCATGGTTAGTTCATGTACATTAGTACATTAACTAATACAACCTTATTCTAAAGTGTTACCAGGTTAACCAGCTTTGACTTTTTTTGGTTTAATATTTGCAGCACTCGTGACATGCATGGACCGTCTATACTTGCAAAACACAATGTTTGCATGTGGCAGTGGTTAATAAAGTTGGATTTGCCTAAATATTTGGTGCCCATAATTTTCTTGCAAAGACTAAACATTTTATCAAAAAGCACCTAAAGAAAGTCCACTTTTTAGTTTTGGTATTCTCTTGAGGACCACCCTAATGTCCAGCCACTTGACAGGGTTGAGAATAGTATAACTATGCAAATGAGCTGCAATATGATGCACGACTACAAATGGGAGTGAAGACAGTGGAGTGCTCATGTGAGTGTAGGCAAGATGGAAAAGAAGTTAACATTACTTTGAGGGATTTTACTCTTCTATATGATTGGTATCTGTCCCCATGCAAGGATATAATAAAAGATTATATGTGGGAAAAAATGTCAGAAATGGTCAGAGTAGTCACAGGATGTACAGAGACCTGTCAACCTCCAGCAAATGTCAGAGTGAACGGTGTTTAAGAGATAAAAAAGATATCGATTGTTCTGTAAAATTACTTAAACCTCCAGCTACACCATTCCAAAATAATAGCAGCAGAGCTTTCAATTGGAAAAAAGAAGGTTGAGGCAACAGACAACAGCACACAAAGAGAAATGAAAAGTTTATAGCAGTGCCGTTTTACTGGAGTGACCAGCCGCAAAGTAATCCGAACTTCAAAAATACCCACAGTAATTCAGCAATTTCAGACGTTCAGAAACTGAGTTGGTCTCTGACATTTCAAGCGGCGCAAAACCTTTTGGAACAAAAATCCATTCCCAATTTAGTGCAGCATGGAGCGATCCATACTCACTAGAATTCATGTCGAGGACTGAGGAAAATCTACAGAGAATGGGGAACAAAATTAGAGTGGAATGTCAGATGACCTTCCATTGATTAGGTCACATCATGGACTTCAAAAAAAATTGTAATAGGAAAGGTATTGAAATACTCCCAAAGTAACTAGCAACAAGTAATAAAATAATTAAACATCCACACATATAACCGACATGATGACATGGCAGTGAGTCCTGCAGGGACATGCTATACTCCATGTTAAATTATTACTAACTAACTAACTAAATAAATAAATACAAAAAAAAATAAAAAATTAAAAATAAAAATCTAAAATTAATAAATAAAAAATGTTAATTAAATTACAAAATAAAAAAAATTAAAAAATAAAATTAAAATAAAAAAAATTAAAATAAATAAAATTAAAAAATACAAATAAAATAGCTTGGAAATGGAGATGTGAACAACTGATATGTCACAGCAGTGTCAACAACAGTAATAACAGTGAAATGTTGACATGCTGTTCTCATGTATTCATCATTTACATACATGGATAGTTGACAAGTAACATATACATTATATAAATATACAATAACTGTGTTACTTGTCAACCATGTATGCAAATCACAAAAGCTGCACATAGAAGTGCATTTCTTTTGTCTCACGTTTCATAAAAAAATAGCAACAGGAAGGTGGGTGCAGTGGTACACAAGGCAAACGCGCAAATAAGGTCCGTGAAGAGGAAGTGGAACACTTAAGGGTGCTTAAGTTAAGGAGGAAACGCAGTGGGGATGGAGGGAGGCTGGGAATCCTCAGCAGGGAGACACTTCTGTGGCTCTGGGAGAAATGAAGGGAGCATCTATAATCATTTGGCGGGGTGGAACGAAATGAAGACGGAGGGGGGAAAGCTTGCACTGTCATCCCAGTGTCAGGATAACCTGATTAGAGCCAGCCGTGATTCATCTATCGCTCCCACTCTTTCATCTGAGCTGTTAGGAAAACTTCTCCTCCTTTGCGTTCCCTCCATCGAGCCGTAGCTTTCTGCTTCTCAATTACTTACTTTTCCGACTTTCTTTGATGCTTTTTGTATTTTCTTGCTCTCCTAAAGAACGCTTTCCAGTCATCTCATCTTTCTGTCACATGAGGAATTAATGGCTCAGATGCACATTAATGTGCACATTCAAAAGCATGAAAATCTACAAACCCAAAAACAGACACTTTGAGACAGAGGCATTCGTACACGGCTTAGGTAAAGTCTAGTGCTGTGCTGGATACAATCATGTCTTGATAGATTGCCATTTTCTAACAATATTACATCGATACTTTATAACTAACGGTTATGTCCTGTTATACACTATATTGCCAAAAGTATTGTGACACCCCTCCAAATAACTGAATTCAGGTGTTCCAATCACTTCCATGGCCACAGGTGTATAAAATCAAGCACCTAGGCATTAGAGCCCTGCATTTCAGCCCGAACCCAACGGGCCCCGACTTATTTATGCCCCTAGGGCCGGGCTTCGGGCCAATTTTCACGTCATACCTCACATGCAGGCCAGGCTTCGGGCCTGTTTTAGGCTTTTCCTTCTTTTTATATTTTAAACATTCATTAATTAAAATAAACTATGAGATGTGCTGCGCTGGTGGAAACAACACGAGACCATGCTACCACGACTGTCAAGACTAAAGCACCAGCAGCGTTCCTTCAGCGCAGCTGCAAGAGTTATGGACTATTTACACCTGGTCACTTCATTCGTTTTCTCTGATCAGATATCCATCTGATTGTGAAAAGACCAGGAGTAAATGCCTTCCGAAATTCTTTCGAGACGGATTTAAATCCGATCACTCAAACAAACCAATTCAGACGAAACTGGACAAGTGTAAATGCATCTGGTTGTTTAACCCACATATGTACATTTTACTCCTGGCAAATTGTTAAAAAATAAACGTGTGAGAGCGTGTTATAGGCTATATATGTTGTAGTCAGATATGACGGTGCTACTGCAACACGCATTGCCGCAAATGAGTAAAGCAAGTCAACACGCAAACTGCCGCAAGTGAAACTGAAAGTAAGTCTCAGATTCACAAAACCACAATCATCTTGATTAAAACTAATGAGACTAAATGATCTTACCAGTGCTTAGGTCGCTCTTTCTCCTATTGCTGTCTTTGATCTTGAAATGAGCTGATGATAAATGAAATGCAGCTCATATCTGTTGCTTTCGTTGATGTAAACTCCGTTAAATTTGCATATAGTGCGGGAATTCAAGATCAAATTTATATTCATTTTGTGGAGAGGTGTAAGGTAAGACAAACTGTATGTTTTTTATTTTTATTATGTGTATTAGTTTAGATCGTATAGCCCGTTTCATTTGCAAGCGCCTTTGCGAGCTGCAGCAGCCTGCCTCAACTTGTCAAAAATGCCTTTTACTGCGGTGGTGGTGATAGGCTAGTAAACGTTTACACTAACATTGTGATAGGCTTGAAATGTTTTATATCTATGGATTTTATTATAGGCAAGACAAGTCAAATGTTGATTTGAAAGGGAATTGATCAAACGTGGTTAACTCACTAGGGCCTAGATTTGAGGCCCGTGCAGGGCTCTACTAGGCATGCAGACTGCTTCTACAAACATTTGTGAAAGAATGGGTCGCTCTCAGGAGCTCAGTGAATTTAAGCGTGGTGCCGTGATAGGTTGCCACCTGTGAAATAAGTCCATTCGTGAAATTTCCTCACTACTAAAAATTCCATGGTCAACTGTTAGTGGTATTATAACACAGTGGAAGCAATTGGGAACAACAGCAACTCAGCTACGAAGTGGTAGGCCATGTAACATCACTGAGCAAGTGTAAAGTTTGGTGGAGGGGGGATTATGGTGTGGGGTTGTTTTTCAGGGGTTGGGCTTGGCCCCTTAGTTCCAATGAAAGGAACTCTTAATGCTTCAGCATACCAAGACATTTTGGACAATTTCATGCTCCCAACTTTGTGGGAACAGTTTGGCCCCTTCCTTTTCCAACATGACTGCGCACCAGTGCACAAAGCAAGGTCCATAAAGACATGGATGAGCGAGTTTGGTGTGGAGGAACTTGACTGGCCTGCAACTGTATATGATGGCTGTAATTACTTGTTATCCTCATAAATAAATAAAAAAATCAAATTTAAATATTTAACATTTTTTATTAACAATCTCCTTATAAGAGGTACTAATATCACCGATATTAGCCTTGGTTGTACCTTCTTCAAATATGGTACTTGGTAAATTTATTCAATAAATAAACATTATTTAAAATATACTTTACTTTTGTTTAATCTACAATAATCTGGGGATTTAATGTGTAGATATTTATGATTTCAAGTTTGCCATTTTACTATTTATTCATATAAATACTTAGGATAAATAGTAAACTAGTAAAAGTACAGAATAACATGTATATATGATAATTATTCTATGAAAGTCACAATATGCCTGTAACTCTCAGTTTCTAGACAGGTTATTCTCAGGATCTGGTATTCACTGGCTTCACTTCGAGGTCTGTGGCAAACTGGGTCAAAATTAAAACAGTTTGACCTGTGTGTTGTGTTACAAAGCTTGGCCTTCGCACAACACTAAACCAGGGGTACCAATGTAGCTTGACACTTGGATGTAGTTCAGTGCACTGGAGAACATTGACTCGAATCATGTGAGAGAACCTTCTATGACTGAACATCCTCACATTGGCTATTCTTGGCTTAATTCTTTCTTTTTTGGCAATGTAGGGTGACGTCAAGTTCTCTCTCTCCATCTATCTGTAGGATTGCAGAAGTTACTGGGCACAAGGTCATGCTTTACCCACCCCCACCCCTCACCCCGCTCCTGCCTCAATTATTTGCTTCAGGGGGCAATTACTCCAGCCTCACAGACCTTTCCTTCCCATTTCCCTGTTTCTCTCTCTCGCTCTCTCTCCCTCAGTTCACATCACTCACTTCACATTTACCGCTCCCAACTAATTTTCCATTTTTGTGCATGCCTTCCTGTTTTAAAATCAACCCAACTTTTGCCATCAAACAGAAGACTTAGAGTATCATATGCTGAACAGATTACGGAAATCTTTTGTTCATCAGTCGATAAAATAAATAAACCAGAATTGGGGGTCTAAGTACGTCTCAGGTAGGACTAAATCGTCACACTGCAGCTGGATGTGTGTTTACATATTGTAGTGTGTCTTATTATTTGATGTGGATGTGTATTGATGTGAATTAATGTGAGACAGTAAATGCTGTGGGATGCGAGAAGAAATTCCAACAATAAAGTGAAAAATTGAATTGAACTGTGTTGGGTTCCACAACCGAAAGTCAAGGTAACAAAAGCTAACTAGAGTCAGTGTGGGGGTAACGCATTACAAGTAACACAAGTTACGTAATCAGCTTACTTTTTCAAGTAACCAGTAAAGTACAACAAAATATCTGAGTTACTTTTTTAAATAAGTAATGCAAGTTACTTTGTTTTCCTATTTATTGACTGGCCGCTCTCAGTCCCCATGTTGAGAGGAATCATGAATAAGTGCAGAGGCGTCGTGTGCGCTGTGTGAACATTATGCTATTGTAGTTCTAGACTGATAAGAACATGCATCTCACTTGCACAAAAACAGATTCAGTATTCCTCAAAATGAATAAAAACAGTGAAATGCAAACTCAGATTATTACACAAACCTACATTAATTAAATATTAAATTACATAAATATACTATTATGTATTTAATCTCACTTTATTGACCAATGTCTTTGCTGCTGACCTTCGATGATTCATTTCAACCATACCAATAAGCAGAAATGACTTTAGATAAACACCACATTTGTTTTTCATTTAACAAAGAGTGTTGAACTTTCTTCTTCTGCGATCCAGAATGGCAGCACAGCTGAAAGGTTTGTTTGAGCGGCTCCCTCTATTGTACAGGCATGAATTCACATTATTTCAGCCTGAGGCTTATTTCACGTTTAGTGTGCAGGCCTTTACATTTGCCAAAAATATATTGTTTTATACTTTTTTTAAAAGTAACGCAAAAGTATAGGGGTATAACGATGCATCATTAATCGAGATAATGAAAATGTGACTATGTATCGTTGATGTAAACGATATGATTTGCGATACAGAGTTGTTTTATCCAATGCTCAACTTACTGTATTTATTTAAGGTATAATTCACCAAAAAAAATGTATTCTGTCATCATGTACTCACCCTCATGTCATTTTGTTTACCTTCTAAACAAAAATTAAGACTTTTTTTATGAAACAGAGATTTCTATCCCTCCATTTAAAGTCCATTCCTCTAAAACTTAAAAGATCCAATAAATGTCATAATGTCATCGTAAAATTAACTAATCAAGTGGTCTAATCCAAATCCAAGTCTTCTGAAGAGACATGATGGCTTTATAAGATGAACAGATTTACAATGACACACATACTGTAGTAAACACAGACGTTCAAATGCTTGCATGACATGCAAAAACAACATGAGAGCGAGTAAATGCAGAATTAACATTTTTGGATGAGCTAAACATTTGTTTGGGAATAGTCATTTTGACACGCTTTCTTGCGATTAGAATTGTGATTGATTGCATTGATCATCTGAAGTGCACGCGCTGCCGGAACGACACTCCTCAAAGTCAAAGCGCAAACATCATTTAAATCACCAGATCACATTTAGTTTTAGTAGTATGATTATTCAAAGCATTTTAGATGATTTATTCTTATATGTATAGTGCATTTATAACGGAAGAGGCAGGACATAGCGAGCACCGGGAGAGTTTGTGTGCGTGCGGCTTAAGAGATAAAAAAATAAAAAATGAACTTTCAGGGACATTACTACATTAAACGACTATATATAATGTTGAATAAAATGTATAATAATGCAATGGGGGAATATCTGTGGGTCCTGATAATAATACAATAATAATATTATTTTAATAATAAAAAAGAAAAAAATTATTGAAATATTGTGATGCATATCGTATCGTGAGTTCAGTATAGCGATTTGTATCGTTACACCCCTACAAAAGTAACAACGCATTACTTTTTGTAAAAAGTAACACAAGTAATGCGTTTAGTTACTTTTTTAGGGAGTAACGTAATATTGTAATGCATTACTTTTAAAAGTAACTTTCCCCAGCACTGACTAGAGTTTTCACCAGCCTAATCAAACACATCTGAACTAGCTAATCAAGGTGTTCAGGATCACTTGAAAATAGGTAGGTCTATTGGAGTAGGGTTGGAACTAAAGTCTGCAGGAAAGTAGTCTTCCAGGCTTTAATGATTTACGCCAATGATTCCCAACTGGTTTTGCATCAGGACCCAGCAACCCCACTACAAATCTAAATGATTACACCAAAGTGAGGCTCCATCCTGCAACATTTATGTAAGCAATGGGAATAGTGACGGGTCCACTTGTGCTTTCGGAGATCCAATTCATGCATTCAATCATTCTGGCTTTTTCCAAACCCTTTAAACAATGTTATGTATTCCTATCCGTCAAAGACTTCATCAGAGGTTTCTCTAGTGTGTAAGTGCTGTAACCTCTCAGCCTAAAGTAACACAAATGAAAGCAGACGTCTTCCAATATTTCATTGAGGGCATCCAGGCCAGAACAATAAAATAAACCAACAGCCTTTGTGAGGAGCCGCGTGAATTGGTACCTCTGTTCTGAGATCAGAGTGGATATTGAGCGCTTGTCACTGGACGCTTCAAATCAATACCAGCTAAAGCCAAGGGGAGAAGGTGCAGATTGTGGGATGATTTATGCCTTGCAAAGGCCGTCTAATACCCCGTTCAGAGCGTGATAGGCTCTACTAGGGCGGATGAAAAAAGCAACGTTGGAATCTATAGCTATTTGATTCACGAGCGCACAGCACAGATCTGCAAACCCAACGGGAAAAACTGTCTCAGCTTTTTCTGCGGGAATAATTCATTTGGGAACAGAGTGTATGACTGTGCGAGGAGCGAATCAAGCATTCAGCACATCAGTAGCTGAGAGGTCTATAGTTCTACATCATAATAGAGTTCAGTGGGCTGAAAGTTTTGTGTTGCACACAGCATAAAAAGAAGTGCTGCAACACATTTTGATTCAATCTTTTTTCCTTCTTGAATTGTAACCAGGTGTCTATAAAGGTGCATTTGCACTGACAGCTATTAAATTGCTGGAACTCTCACTGAAAGCGACATGTAAAAGCAAAGTACGGTAGCCCATACTCGGAATTTGACATAGTGCAAACGGTGGACACACACACCCGGAGCAGTGGGCAGCCATTTTGCTGTGGCTAACGGGGAACGCCACTGTTTGCAGCTATAAACTGTATTCTGTGTCAGCAGATCAATAATGTGAGCTACACCCCAAAATATGATGATTGCCTTGTAAGGTACCAAAAAAATATATATTGAGATGTGTTTTCCAAAATTAATTAATTAAAAAAAAAAAAAAAAAGATTTTTCTATTTTTTTTTTTAAATTGAATTTATATTGTCACTGAATTAAGGTAAAAAAATATTAAGTAAATATTATGGAAAATTGTTGACTGTATTTTTCTACATCTATTATTAGCGTAATGTTAGCTATATAAACCTTTAAACCTCTAAACTAGGGCAGTCAACAGAATAAAATAAATCTGATTAGTTTTATGAATTCTGACCCGTATAAATGAATAATGAAAAAATTATAAAATCATGGGACAGATTTACTAAACAAGGCAAATTAGCGTGACGGCTCAATTCCAAAACAGCACCGATGGGAGTGAAAAGTTCTGTATGTGATCTACTGACGACGGGCAAATTAAAGAACACAGACGCAGCCGGATCATTTCCATAATGACCAACACAATCTACCAAGAGCAGCGCAAATTAGTCTGCTTTAATACATGCTTAACAACAAATAATGGTGCAAACTTACACACTTGTTTGCACTTTTCACACTTACACACCCTCCAGAAGCCTGCGTTCTGCAAGTGAACGACGCCTAGTGGTGCCATCCCAAAGAGGCATGAAATCACTCTCTCGGACCTTTTCCTGGACCGTTCCCACTTGGTGGAACGACCTGCCTATCTCAATTCGAGCAGCCGAGTCTGTAGCCATTTTCAAAAAACAGCTTAAGACACATCTTTTCCAGCAGCACCTGACCAATAAAGACTAGCACTTAACTATTCTATACATTTTTCTGTTTGTTTGTTTGTTTATATATATAAAAAAATAAAATAAAAATAAAAAGTGTCTGCTAAATGACTGAATGTAAATGTAAACACCAGTAAATTGATGAAGGCAAACATTTGTAAATCACTTTGCATGATTCATTTAAATACTCTCCTCCCATAAATGTTGCGTCTGAAAGGAAAACTCCTACAAATGCATATGCAATAAGGTCAGCCGCAAAAATAACCCTGTCCACGCCTTTTCAGCGCTCATTTCTCACTGCGTGTCTTTAGTAAATCCTGACAGTAGTTTTTTTAACGCCAAAAGAGGGTTTACGCTGGTGGAAGCTGTTAGTAAATCTGGCCCCAAATTTGGTAAATGTGTTAAAATATTGTTCAATTTAGTTAACTATTAAATAAAAAATATTAACTGTCTGAAAGCACACTAAGCTGTGTGCATCTAGAAAATTTGAACGCATTACAATCAATTATATTAGGTGTCCCTATTCACGTACTTATTTTGTCCTCAAAGTTGATGTGTTAGAAGCAGGAAAAATGGGCAAGCGTAAGGATTTGAGCGAGTTTGACAAGGACCAAATTGTGATGGCTAGACGACTGGGTCAGAGCATCTCCAAAACTGTAGCTCTTGTGGGGTGTTCCCGGTCTGCAGTGGTCAGTATCTATGCACGTGGGCTGGCGAGCTACTGTACTAGCTCAAATTGCTCAAGAAGTTAATGCTGGTTCTGATAGAAAGGTGTCAGAATACACAGTGCATCGCAGTTTGTTGCGTATGGGGCTGCAGAAACACATTATTAGGAAGGTGGTCATAATGTTATTCCTGATCGGTGTATATTCTATGCTATTTTGTTGTATAGATAGTGTAAATAGTGTGTTCATGCTAAAAATTCCAACATAAAAAAGCGAAATACCGAAAAAGTGCACTTATTTAACCGAAAAAAGACACTTCATGCACTCAACTGTTGCAACTTTAATTATGCAGCAGAGGTGGAGAGACTATCAGACTCTGATCTTGGATGACAAAATAACCTTGTAATCTCATAAACAAGATGGTAGAGTACACACAGTGCATCAGTATAAATGCACAGTGTATAGTACGTCATTTGGTACAGGGGATGCGGCATGCCAACAGTCAACGGGTGCACCGTTTTATTTCTGATGCACTCCACGTGGTTGCTCTACATTCAACAACAGGAAAAGTGGTTCTGGAACATTCACTTCGATGCATTAAGAATCACAACATGACGACAGTCATTTCGACAATGTAGACGTGATGTAAGAGACATAGTTACGGAAAATCAAACTGCAATTTCAAATAGTGCTTTGACTTACAAACATTATCTCACACTCTATAAAATTGCATTTCTCCTTCCATTCCTCTTGGTCTCCGTATCTGTATCCATCTATTCCCCGTTTCCCTCTCTCGTTCAGTTGGTTGTGTCTCTTTGATGCTGTGTCAGTAGAGGAGAGTGAGAGAGCGAGATACCGTGGATAATGAGCTTTAATCAGGCCCAGAGCTCACAGGAAGCACAATCATCAGAGCGCTGATGTTCAGACTAGCCTCTCGCTGTGCCGCCCGCTTCCTTAACGCACATACAGGGTATGTTCAGAACGCCATATCACCTGCTTTTCTGAACGTGATAGTATATTTAGTATAGTATATTTAACTGTTGAAAATACTGCAGTATAAAACGCAGTAGTGTTCCATTCTGAACATACCCAAAAAAAGAGAAAAACTCCCAGATACAATACACTCCAATGTATGTTTATATTTGTGTGTTTTTGTTATATACGCTAATACTAATCTATTTACTTGGCCGACTTTGAAACTTGCTTGAAATGTAGATTAACCCTCTAGTTTTTAGGGGTGCACTGAACCGTTCACATGAAGGAAAGCGTATGTATATTTATATATGTACACACAATCACACACACACACTTATCTGCTTTTTGTGTGTATGTGTAGCTATGAGTCAGTATAAACTCTATAATCTCTGGAGTTTTACAAATGTTAAATATTCCCTTAGGCCTCGACAATGCGCCACATCCCACTCGCATTCTCACACGTACACAATACACTCATGTTCAATCACAGAGACCATCAGTTACACACTCCCTATCAAACACTAACTCTTTTACAATGCCTAGTGAGCTGTACTGCTGTATACTATTTATGTAGTCAGCTACCTAAACAAGGTAAGCTAAAAAAAGTGTGCTACTGCCCTTTTAATCGCTAATAGTAACATGCCCTTTTGATCGTATTGCGGTGCAGAACATGATTTCAACCGAGGGGGACCCTTTTATAGTATATAAATAATACTAAAATAACACTGGGGCAGTCTAGCTACACAAAAAAGATGAGAAAAAATAAAAGTAAGTGGTCTACACTCACCTAAAGGATTATTAGGAACACCATACTAATACTGTGTTTGACCCCCTTTCGCCTTCAGAACTGCCTTAATTCTACGTGGCATTGATTCAACAAGGTGCTGAAAGCATTCTTTAGAAATGTTGGCCCATATTGATAGGATAGCATCTTGCAGTTGATGGAGATTTGTGGGATGCACATCCAGGGCACGAAGCTCCCGTTCCACCACATCCCAAAGATGCTCTATTGGGTTGAGATCTGGTGACTGTGGGGGCCGTTTTAGTACAGTGAACTCATTGTCATGTTCAAGAAACCATTACACCACCACCAGCAGCCTGCACAGTGGTAACAAGGCATGATGGATCCATGTTCTCATTCTGTTTACGCCAAATTCTGACTCTACCATCTGAATGTCTCAACAGAAATCGAGACTCATCAGACCAGGCAACATTTTTCCAGTCTTCAACTGTCCAATTTTGGTGAGCTCGTGCAAATTGTAGCCTCTTTTTCCTATTTGTAGTGGAGATGAGTGGTACCCGGTGGGATCTTCTGCTGTTGTAGCCCATCCGCCTCAAGATTGTGCGTGTTGTGGCTTCACAAATGCTTTGCTGCATACCTCGGTTGTAACGAGTGGTTATTTCAGTCAAAGTTGCTCTTCTATCAGCTTGAATCAGTCGGCCCATTCTCCTCTGACCTCTAGCATCAATAAGGCATTTTCGCCCACAGGACTGCCGCATACTGGATGTTTTTCCCTTTTTACACCATTCTTTGTAAACTCTAGAAATGGTTGTGCGTGAAAATCCCAGTAATTGAGCAGATTGTGAAATACTCAGACCGGCCCGTCTGGCACCAACAACCATGGCACGCTCAAAATTGCTTAAAATCACCTTTCTTTCCCATTCTGACATTCAGTTTGGAGTTCAGGAGATTGTCTTGACCAGGACCACACCCCTAAATGCATTGAAGCAACTGCCATGTGATTGGTTGATTAGATAATTGCATTAATGAGAAATTGAACAGGTGTTCCTAATAATCCTTTAGGTGAGTGTATATTGCATATTTCAAGTCCTCTTAAGTTATATAACAACTTTGTGTGATAAACAAATCAAAATTACATTTGATATTGTATCTTATTATATATATCTTGCATGACAGACATGGTCACCGGTGTTAGTGGTAACCAAGTGTTAGGGAAAGTTACTTTGAAAAGTAATGTGTTACAATATTGCGTTACTCCCTTAAAAAGTAACTAATTGCGTTACTTAGTTACTTTTTAAGAAAAGGGCTTGTTTTGTTTTTTCTTTATAACAAAAAAGTTCTATTTTGGGGCAAATGTAAAGACCCTTTCACACCAAAATTTAAATAATAAGCCTCAGGCTGAAGGAAATGCAAATTCACATGTGCTCAAACAAAACAAACAAACATTCTGGATGATGGGCGCAGGAGAAAAGAGTTGAACACTTCACAAATAAAAACGAAAAATATAAAGTCATTTTTGCTTATGGTTTAACTGAATCATCGAAGGTCAGCAGCAAGACATTGGTCAATAAAGTGAGATTAAATGCATACGAATATTTGTTTTATTTAACATATTTAATTATTGGAGGTTTGCATAGTATTCAAATTTTTCATTTGACTGATTTTATTCATTTTGAGGAATACTTAATCTTTTTGTGTGCAAGTGAGACGAGTAAATGCCTGCTCACATTTATTCTAAAACTACAATAACCCTCATGTTTACACACACTTACAATTTCTCTCAACATTGGGATAAGAGAGTGGTCCGTCAATTAACATGTTACTTTACTAGTTACTTGAAAAAGTAACTGATTACGTAACTCGAGTTACTTGTAATGCGTTACCCCAAACACTGGTGTTAACACATTACAAGTAACGCAAGTTTATATCACGTAATTCTGACTTTTTTCTCTGAATTGTAAGATATAAACTTACAATTGTGAGTTATAAAGTCACAATTGCGTGACAAAGTCAGAATAACATTATATAAAGTCAGAATAGTGAGATATAAACATGCATTTTTGACTTTTTTCTCGCACTTGTGAGATATAAAGTCCATTTTTGAGGGGAAAAAGAACTGATGTTTTTCTCAGAATTACGAGTTTATATCACGCAATTCTGATTTTGTCTCACAATTGCATGACAAAGTCAGAATTGTGAGTAATAAACACAATTGAGATTGAAAAAGTCAATAACTCGCAATTCAGAGGAAAAAAGTCAGAATTGTGAGATAAAAAGTCGCAATTACCTTTTTTTATTTTTTTATTCTGTGGCGGAAACAAGCTTCCATAGCTGACCTTTGATGATTCTATTCAACCTTACTAATAAGCAAAAATTACTTTAGATAAACATCACATTTGTGTCTCATTTAAGAAAGGGGGCCCTATCATATACCTGACACAATGCGACGGCATGCATGACGCAAGTGTTTTTTGATAGTCTCAGCCCGACGCAGTTATCATTTTCACATCGAGCGCCACGCTGTTTAAATAGCAAATGCACTCACGCCCATCTGTTCACCCATGGGGGTGCTGGTCTGAAACGAGGTTTGTTCAGGCGCATTGCATTGTTGGTGCGTTGCTATTTTGAGGAACTGAAAACGACTGTATTTTTTGTGTTATAAAGGGCGCGTTAGTAATATGCGCCTATATGCGGTTACACAACGTGCGTACACTCTGCTTATTACAGCACACAAACATTGTTAAATATTAAAAATAAAAGGATTCCTCTCTGGAGAAGCGTTCAGTCTTTCCGCTCGCAAATTCCGCCATGTAAATAGTGAATCCCCCATGGTGCAAGCACAACTGTTTTTTAAAGGGAATGGGAGATGAGACTCTGATTGGCTTATTGCATGTTACACCCAAAACACACCCATGACTCAATTAAGAGACAAGGTACAACCCTTTTGGGCCACGCGCCTGGCTAGCTGACCGTTTTTTTCCGTTTTTAAACTGGCAAAAGTGGATGCAGACCTAAGTGCACCTGTGCAATGCGTTTCAGACCATGTGCTCAGATCGTTAAAATAGGGCCCAGAGTGTTGAACTTTCTTCTTCTGTGTCCTATTCTTCTGCGATCCAGAATGGCAGCACAGCTGATTAGTTTGAGCTGCGCCCTCTACTGTACAGGCGTGAATTATCATTATTTTCAGCCTGAGGCTTATTTCACTTTTGGTGTAAAGGCCTTTACATTTGCCATATATATCAAGTAACAATGCATTACTTTCCATAAAAAGTAACTAAGCAATGCAATTAGTTACTTTTTTAGGGAGTAACAAAATATTGCTATGCACTGTTTTAAAAGTAACTTTTCCCAACACTGATAGTCACTATTGACTATCACTGTACAGAAAAGTGCAGCATGGACATTCTGCAAAACTTCTCCTTTTGTGTTCTACAGAAGAAAACGACTCCAGATGGTTTCAAAAGATATAAGAGTGAGTGAATGAATACAGAATTTCATATTTATTTAAGCCCAAACTGAAATCCTTATCTAACTCTCATAGCTTCCATAACATCATCTTTTTCTATCTAATCCTCTTTCTTATAATCCTTCAACGCGGCTGCTGTGAATTTGGCCGTGTGTGCTTGTGTGGATTTCATATGTTTATGTCCTGTACCTCTACATATAAAATCAGAGGTGTGGACACTTGAAAGAATTACTGTGAGAATCTCATTCCCAGTGGTACACGGCATCTGGACGTAGGTGCCAGTTCAGAACAGAGAATGCAACATTTGCATTTAAAAAGGTGACATTTGCAATGCTGGTCTGGAGGCGCAGGAATGAGAGGAGAGACAGGTGCTGGGATAGCCCATATTCATCTCGGTGACAGGACGACAACAATGAGAATGTCAAAGCCAAGAGTAAGACAGCACACCAAATCACACACAAACACACACACACACTCCGAACAGAGGCCGCTGTCCAAAATAACCCTGACAATCCACCCCCTCATCTCTCAAACCCATGTGGAGATAAATTGGTGGCTGTTCAAATTGACTTTTACCTCACACCGAAGTAATTACATGAAAACAACGGCTGAAAATTGTAATATCTGTTGTAGTCGCATTAAACTTCAAGTTCAAGCTGGGTGGTACATGCATTATTTATGTGATATGTGGAATAAATTATAACGTAAACACAGACTGTTTAGACCTGAGGAGCATATGATTAGTGTGAGTTTAAACGTTTTCATTGTTTCTGAAGTGCAGTCAGGTCGTTTGGAGTTCATGTGGAAGTGCTGGAGCTGATGAGACCCAGATATGGGGCTTGTTCGCTCTGTGAGGGGTTCTGATTGGCTGCCATGAAGCGCAGAGACAAGTTTTTTTGAACATGGTACAATAGTGATGCCATGTACCATACCATTTTTCTTTAGACTACATTACTAGACTAAAAGTTAGACTGAATCTATCCACCCATCTATCCATCTATCCACCCATCTATCCATCTATCCACCCATCTATCCATCTATCCACCCATCTATCCATCTATCCACTCATCTATCCATCTATCCACCCATCTATCCATATATCCACCCATCCACTCATCTATCCATCTATCCACCCATCTATCCACCCATCCATCCATCCATCCATCCATCCATCCACCCACCCATCTATCCATCTATCCACTCATCTATCCACCTATCCACTCATCTATCCACCCATCTATCCATCTATCCACTCATCTATCCACCTATCTATCCATCTATCCACCCATCTATCCATCTATCCACCCATCTATCCACTCATCTATCCACCTATCCACTCATCTATCCACCTATCCACTCATCTATCCACCTATCCACTCATCTATCCACCCATCTATCCATCCATCCACTCATCTATCCACCTATCCACTCATCTATCCACTCATCTATCCACCCATCTATCCACCCATCTATCCATCCATCCACTCATCTATCCACCTATCCACTCATCTATCCACCCATCTATCCATCTATCTATCCATCTATCCATCTATCCACCCATCTATCCATCTATCCACTCATCTATCCACCTATCCATCTATCCATCTACCCCATTCATCTATCCACCTATCCACTCATCTATCCACTCATCTATCCACTCATCTATCCACCCATCTATCCACCCATCTATCCACCCATCTATCCATCTATCCACCTATCCACTCATCTATCCACCTATCTATCCACCCATCTATCCATCCATTTATCCACCCATCTATCCATCTATCCACCTATCTATCCACTCATCTATCCATCCATTTATCCACCCATCTATCCATCTATCCACTCATCTATCCACCTATCTATTCACTCATCTATCCACTCATCTATCCACTCATCTATCCACTCATATATCCACCTATCCACTCATCTATCCACCTATCTATCCACCCATCTATCCATCCATTTATCCACCCATCTATCCATCTATCCACTCATCTATCCATCCATTTATCGACCCATCTATCCATCTATCCACTCATCTATCCACCCATCTACCCATCCATTTATCCACCCATTTATCCAGCCATCTATCCATCTATCCACTCATCTATCTACCTATCTATCCACCCATCTGTCCATCTATCCACCCATTTATCCACCCATCTATCCACCCATCTATCCACCCATCTATCCATCCATTTATCCACCCATCTATCCATCTATCCACTCATCTATCCACCTATCTATCCACCCATCTACCCATCCATTTATCCATCCATTTATCCACCCATCTATCCATCTATCCACTCATCTATCCACCTATCCATCTATCCACCCATCTATCCATCTACCCCATTCATCTATCCACCTATCTACTCATCTATCCACTCATCTATCCACCCATCTATCCATCTATCCACCTATCCACTCATCTATCCACCTATCTATCCACCCATCTATCCATCCATTTATCCACCCATCTATCCATCTATCCACCTATCTATCCACTCATCTATCCATCCATTTATCCACCCATCTATCCATCTATCCACTCATCTATCCACCTATCTATCCACTCATCTATCCACTCATCTATCCACTCATATATCCACTCATATATCCACCTATCCACTCATCTATCCACCTATCTATCCACCCATCTATCCATCCATTTATCCACCCATCTATCCATCTATCCACTCATCTATCCACTCATCTATCCACTCATCTATCCACTCATCTATCCATCCATTTATCGACCCATCTATCCATCTATCCACTCATCTATCCACCCATCTACCCATCCATTTATCCACCCATTTATCCAGCCATCTATCCATCTATCCACTCATCTATCTACCTATCTATCCACCCATCTGTCCATCTATCCACCCATTTATCCACCCATCTATCCACCCATCTATCCACCCATCTATCCATCCATTTATCCACCCATCTATCCATCTATCCACTCATCTATCCACCTATCTATCCACCCATCTACCCATCCATTTATCCATCCATTTATCCACCCATCTATCCATCTATCCACTCATCTATCCACCTATCCATCTATCCACCCATCTATCCATCTACCCCATTCATCTATCCACCTATCTACTCATCTATCCACTCATCTATCCACCCATCTATCCACCCATCTATCCACCCATCCATCCATCTATCCACCTATCCACCTATCCACTCATCTATCCACCTATCTATCCACCCATCTATCCACCCATCTATCCATCTATCCACTCATCTATCCACCTATCTATCCACTCATCTATCCATCCATTTATCCACCCATCTATCCATCTATCCACTCATCTATCCACCTATCTATCCATACATTTATCCACCCATCTATCCATCTATCCACTCATCTATCCACTCATCTATCAACTCATCTATCCACCCATCTATCCATCTATCCACCTATCCACTCATCTATCCACCTATCTATCCACCCATCTATCCATCCATTTATCCACCCATCTATCCATCTATCCACTCATCTATCCACCTATCTATCCACTCATCTATCCATCCATTTATCCACCCATCTATCCATCTATCCACTCATCTATTCACCTATCTATCCACTCATCTATCCATCCATTTATCCACCCATCTATCCATCTATCCACTCATCTATCCACCTATCTATCCACCCATCTACCCATCCATTTATCCACCCATTTATCCAGCCATCTATCATCTATCCACTCATCTATCTACCTATCTATCCACCCATCTGTCCATCTATCCACCCATTTATCCACCCATCTATCCACCCATCTATCCACCTATCCACTCATCTATCCACCCATCTATCCACCCATCTACCCATCCATTTATCCATCCATTTATCCACCCATCTATCCAACTATCCACTCATCTATCTACCTATCTATCCACCCATCTGTCCATCTATCCACCCATTTATCCAGCCATCTATCCATCTATCCATCTTTCCACCTATCCATCCATGCAGTACCAGTCAAAAGTTTGGAAACATTACTATTTTTTTATGTTTTTGAAAGAAGTCTCTTATGGTTATAAAGTCTGCATTTAATTTATCAAAAATACAGAAAAAACTAACATTGTAAAATAATATTACAATTAAATAATGCTTTTCTATTTTAATATACTTTCAATAATTTATTCCTGTGATGGTAAAGCATTACTCCAGTCTTCAGTGTCACATGATCCTTCAGAAATCATTCTAATATTTTTTTATACTTTTTTTTTCAGGATTCTTTGATGAATAAAAAGTTGAAAAAAAAAATAATAATAATAAAAAAAAAAGAACTGCATTTATTTAAAATAAAAATCTTTTGTAACAATATACACTACCGTTCAAAAGTTTGTGGTCAGTTATTTATTTATTTTTTTAAAGAAATTAATACTTTTATTCAGCAAGGATGTGTTAAATTGATAAAAAATCTAAACAAGTGATAGTAGAGATCTATATTGTTAGAAAAGATTTCTATTTTCAATATATGCTATTCTTTTTAACTTTTTTCATCAACAAATCCTGAAAAAAGTATCACACATTCCAAAAAATTTTAAATATTAAAATAACATTAACTGTTTCCAACATTGATAATAACTGAGTATCAAATCATCATATTAGAATAATTTCTTAAGTATCATGTGAAAATGTAGCTTTGCATCACAGAAATAAATTATATTTTAAAGTATATTAAAATAGAAAACCAATATTTTAAATTATAATATTATTTCACAATATTACTTTTTTACTGTATTTTTGATCAAATAAATGCAGGTTTGATGAGCATAAGAGACTTCTTTCAAAAACATTAAAAATGGTAATATGTCCATCTTTTGACCGACATACACAAGCACACCAAATATGTGGAAATTGAGCTATATTTTGGTTGCGTCCAAAAGATTAGGTGATTGTAGATGACTTTGAATATATGAATATATGTTGTACAATGTTTAAGAATGTTTATTAAAAACATTTTGTTGGCAGTCCTACAAAAACCTAGTCTCTACGCCTCAGGTGCTGCATGTTTCCAAAAAGCTCTTAACTTGGGCCTCTGCCTCCTGGCAAAAACCTCATATGTGCAAATATCTGAAAGAATTGCAGTGTTTAAGGTCTCTAATCTTGCTGAGTTTATTTATTGCTGCTTGTCCCTGGCCAAATCCCTTCCTCATTAAAATTCGCTAGAGCAAAAGCTAACAGTTACTATGCAAGTATGCGTCCAAAATTATATATTTTAAGTATATGTATTAGATTATATTCTAAATTAAGGCATTCTACAAGCTTGCCCCCATTTCCAAATAATAACAAGCACCTCATAATTTAATACGCCTCCCTTGAAAGACAATTATCCTTAATCAGGTTCTTTCGTCTTCAGTTTCAGTCTCTGTGTTCCCAAGACTGCTTTTATCAGAGGAAATAATTATGGGCCAACTACTACCCAGAGTATAGTTTTACAGGCAATAAATAACATTATGTGGTTGTTTCATTCATTAATTCATTTGTTTTATCTTTATTTTTAAACAACTTTAGGAAAAACTAGATGCAGAAATGAACGCATTAAACACCCAGCACCCAAAAATGATAATTCTGTCATTATTCACTCACCCTCACGTTGTTTTCATCAAAAACATGATGTAAGGCAGGATATTCACGCTGTTCTTATAGATACGATAATAGTGAACATTGGCCAGCTCCAAAAATATCATAAAAGTATCAAAGTAGTCAATATGACTTACAAGTACATTATGTTTATTGTGTGCATTATGTCCATAAAGAAGGCGAATGATAGCTGTGTGTGTTAGAAACTGAAATTTAAATTTGTTATTCAGTAAGATTTAATTATGTGCATATGCAAATATGGCACTTCCAGATTTACAAGACACAAGAACAACAACATTTGGTAACATCGACTCTATATTTTTGACAGGGTTGGGGAGTAACGAACAACATGTAACTGAGTTACATATTCAAATACAAAATTTGACTAACTGTATTTTATTACAGTTACATTTGAAATGGGTGGTATTTAAATTAGTTGCATCCGAAAAGTATTTTAGATTACCAAAGTGATTACTTTGAATTTTAATGTCATTTAGTTAAACATTAATGTAAACCGTAACAGGTAATTAACCCCTAGAGGTCGACGGTCGCACCGGCGCGACCAACTTACTTTTTTTCTTATCAGTGCGAAAGAGACTCAAAATACTCTGTCGATTTCGGTTATACAGGCAAGTGGTATACACTATTCAAATCTGTTAAGTTTCTACTTTTATTTGTGTACACGCAATAAAAACGAAATGTTGTGTTTTTTGCAAAATAAAGAAAACAAAAAGACAAAAAATGTGTGATTCTCAGACTCTGACAGTCTGCAAAAGCACCATAAGCTACATTTCTGCTCAGTTTCAGAATATGCAAACTTTTAATAATTTTAACAAAATAAGAGGGATCTGGGATCATAAAAATTGCACCTTTATTTAGTAATGTCCTGAAAAAGTTATTTGACACAATAGATGTTTACATACACTCCACAAGACAAAATGACTGAATTTATACAAATTGCCACATTCAAAAATGTTCATACCCTTCAATCTTAACTCTCTGTCATTACCTGGATGATCCACAACTGTTTTCATGTTCAGTAATTTCTTTAGGTAATTGCAACTTTTTATCTCTATAAATTTGCAATTACAAGGGGGAAAAAAAGGCTATTTCTGTTTCTAAAAATAGAATTGCGACTAATAAAAAAATAAAAAAAAGCTAATTGCAACTTTTTATCTCACAATTCTGACTATAACACAAAATTGTGAGTTTAAATCTCGCAATTCTGAGAAAAAAAAGTCGCAATTATCTTTTTTATTTAGTGGGGGAAACATGCTTCCATAAAACACAATGAATTAAGAGCAGGGGGTGAAAACTTTTGAACAGGACGATGTATACATTGTTCTTATTTTGTTTAAAGATCATATTTTTTCATTTAGTACTGCCCTTCAGAAGCTAATAACTACATGTTTCCCAGAAGACAAAATGAGTACAATTTACCCTGTTCATCCAATTCAAAAAGTTTACACACCCCAGATCTTAATACACTGTTGTTAAAATAATATGCAGAGGAAAACCAAGTCCTAAGTTTGGTGGTCCCATTGTGTTAGATATATTAAGTTTTCCAAAGTATTCTAAAGTATTTAGATTAAGTTACAAAACTTGTGTAATCTAACAAAATACATTACAAATGCCTTTTTAAAGCATGTATTTTGTAATCTGTAGTGAAACACATTTTAAAAGTAACCTTCCCAACCCTGATTTTTGAATCTATGCAAATGAGCTGCAACAAAGGGAATGATTTTCAGTGAATAAATACTTAAATTTCACATAAAGCTATCATACAGTATAACTTCAGAAGACTTGAAATATATATACTGTAGTGCTTTTATGGTGTTTTTTTGTCATTTTTGGAGCTTATTTCATTGTATGGAAAAGAGCAGCGTTGACATTCTGCAGAACTTCTCATTTTTTGTTTCATAGAAAAAAGTAAGTCATATCAAGTTTTGGGTGAGTAAATGATAACAGAATTAATTTTGGAGTGAATTATTTGTATTTTTGTGAGTAAATCTGATATTTCCAATGGAAGAATGAAATCTTACCTTCATTAACACGGATTCGCTGAGCTTTTCTCGGTTTACAATCTTTATGGCGACTTTCTGACATGTGACACAGTGGACCCCAAGCTTTACAAGACCTAGAGGGAAAAAAAGAAGAAAGAAAAGGTTGAAAGAAAACTATTGGTCTAATCCTTGGTTTGCATCCACAACATTGGTCTGCAACAGGGGTGACGGTGAGCAATTTATTTGCTCACAATTTAATCACAACTGCACAAAAACTCTCTCACAGGCCATTTTATTTTCACACACCAAAACACAAGCGTGTTTCCCTTGGGATCTGGGAGACGCTCCAGTCATATCTCAAGACCAATGGCGTCAGGTATAGTAGATAAGCAAAACTACAGCAACCTAAAGGCCATTCTGCTTTATCACTCATGACGTGGAGTTTCATAGTGCACGAGCAGCACAGTGGCTCAAGGAAATCATTTCTACAACATCCGCCACACGGTTAACACTTTTATTAGTCAAAGTGTTGAATGTTTACAGGCCTGCAGAGCCATGCTTCATGGTTCCCCTCTCTTCTCGACACTACAACATTTTCAAGGACTTTCTAAAGAAAAATCTTTAGCGTAAATACCTCAGGTCCTTCCACGATTGTTGAGCAAGCATTTTCAAACGAAACAAAAAACACTAAAGACGATTCAGCAAAGTTGTTTGCTGCACCGCGAATTGTTGGGTAGATAGGGAGGGTTTGACGCCTGTGCGAGACAAGATAATGAATGTTTCATATCCTAAGGTGCACGCATATCGGAAAACTGACAAGCGCATAAACGAAAAATGCTGTGATTTGCAAAGAGGATGCAGTAAATGTTTTTAGTTTGTAATAAAGTGTAAGACACCCCCACCTCATCCCAACCAAACCCTCGTCCCTGATGACACTCAACAGACACTCCTGAACCACCTCTGCTCTCGTGTGACTCAATGGCTCTTTACAAGCTAAGGAAAAATGGCTGGTTTTGAAGGGTTTTAAGATGGAGTACACAACTGCTGAAGAGGAGATGGAATGGCAATTCTGTTTTTATGTCTTGAATGGAACTGTGCTATTATATTATATTATATTATTGTTACATGTTTGCTCTGTCTTGTGTTTTTGGTTAAGTCTCTGTGACCCAGTTTTCCCCAGTTTGTCTAATTAGTTATATCATTCACCTGTGCCTCGTTTATCACCTTGTTATTCTTATTTGCCTTGTGTACTTAAGCCCTCAGTTCGCCCTCAAACTCTGTTTGAGGCAGACTTAATAGACTTTTTTGGAGAGGTTTCTCCAGCGACCCCTGTTTCTCCAGTGTCTCCATATTCAGAATTCCCGCCCAGCCTCCCTCACCCACCTCCTCAGTCAGCCAGTACCTCAGCCCTGCCTTCGCTGCTGTCCTTCAGCCCTTCTGCTCCGCCCAGTGTCTTCAGACCATCAGCTCCATCACGCTCTGAGGATGTCCTGTCTTCGCCTCCAGCCTCTGTCCCCCTGCTCCACCTCGGCCCTTCGACACTTCAGCGTCACCTTGGCTCCTCCCTCCCTCAGCTCCACCAGAAACCATCGGCCATACGGCTTCTCCGGGCTCCCTTGTTCCCCCGGCTTCGCCTTGGTCAGTCGTCAACCTGCCTGCACTTTTGGCTTTGTCTGGCTCCGCCTTCCCCTCAGCTCCGCCTTTGTCCTCGGTCCCACCGGTTCAGCCTCTGCCCTCTGGTTCCCTGGTTCCCCGGTTCCACCTCGGGCACTCGTCGCTGCGGTTCCACCTCGGTCTCCAGGACCTTCAGCATCGCGTGGGCTCATCGTCTCCATCAGTGGCTGCATCTCCGTTGGTCATCCCCAGGGTGTCGTCTACCACCAAGTCGACTCCTCCATGGCTCCTCCCACCGTCGACTCCGCCCTGGGGCCTCGTCCTGGCTGGTCTCTGGTGTACCATCTGGCTCCTGCTCCTGGCTTCCCTTCGGCTCCTCCCTCTCTATGCTCCCCCTTGGACTATATTAGATTCCCCAGACTGTCTTTTTTCTTTTGCTCCACGCCCTCCTCCAGAGCCCCCGCCTTCCCTCCTCAGTTGTTCTAGTTATACGGTGCGAGGACGCGCCTTCCTGGGAGGGGGCGATCTGTTACATGTTTGCTCTGTCTTGTGTTTTTGGTTAACAAACAGTTTTCCCCAGTTTGTCTAATTAGTTACATCATTCACCTGTGCCTCGTTTATCACCTTGTTATTCTTATTTGCTTTGTGTACTTAAGCCTTCAGTTCTCCCTCAGTGTTTGTCGGTTCTCATCTATGTTTCTACGTGTGTAAAGAGTTTATTGAGTTTTATTATTAAAGTTTCTGTCTCCTGTTGATCCTCGTCTTTGTGAGCTTCTAGCCTACACGTAACATGCCTATTATATTATATTATATTATATTATATATGAGCAATATCACACTCGTAGCCGTGCGATATGGCTGTATTTCTGATAAACTAGCTACGAGTGTGATATTGCGTTTATAAAACAATTCGACAGCACAAGTGAGTAAATAAACAAGAAACAACTACGGAGTGTCTTTAAAAACACTCTTTTGTGCAGAACTACTTCCTTCCCACGGATTCAAATCTCAAGTTGACAGTTTAACAGTTGAGCCCAAGCCTCCGTTACTAATTATAAAACGTCACTTTAGAACTAGTAATGAAGGAACGCTGAGTCGCGTCATTTAAGCGTATTGTTTTATGTAGAGTATTATGGTATTATGAGAGAGAGATCGACTAAACGAGTGTATTACCTGCATCTGATATAGCATTCATTCTTCAGGTCCATAATAATGATTATAAAAAATCAGTTTGAACGTCTGCTGAGGAAAGCAATATTTTTGTCCTTTTAAAAGATTTCCGAAGATAGCGCTAAAACAACTTCCTTGTTTACAACCAGTCACTCACAGACAGTTTTTGCCGATATCGATTATCCATTATGTAACTGTCACTGAATACAAAATTACAGTCACTGAAAGACCCTTTCTCAATACCAAATACGGCATATTATTTATATAAATAATATTAATTGAACAATAATATTTAAAATCAACAACAAAAGCCATTATAAAAGACAATAGAAAATAAACACATGCAAACAGCGTTAAATATAAAGTTATCACACTTAATTTTCCCTCTGACCCAAATCGGTTTGCTCTGGAACAAGTAATGGATTAACAAGACCAAAGATTGCCCGTTTGATACACCTCGAATGAATTATATCTCATGTTTAACCACTCTACATACAGTAAGAGCCAGCTGCAAATTCCCAAATAACTGGCCGAGATGAAGCTGTTCTCGGCGGGTACATGAACGCTAAAAACTTATAGTGGATTTTCTCAACCGCCATGACAGTCGCTTCAAGCGGAGTGATACAAACGGTGAAACGGTTTGAGTGCCGATACTGTGTGAATATCGCACGGCTGGGAAAGGCTCTTAGCCAATCAGATTCGAGAACCAGAAAGAACTGTTGTATAATATATTATATTATATTATCATGCTCTTATTCAAGCAAATGCTTTAAAACCATTCAAGCACGGCAAGACAATAGAGAACGCACTGTCTGTGAATGTCCTGACTGTGATACACACATACACGCACGCACAGACAACACGTCAGAGAATTCTCTTTCACACTTAAACAATAACACAGAATTGTGCCAAAATGCCTGCTTTGTCGAGTATTCTCAAAAAAGTAGTCTTACATGAGTTAAATAATGTTTTAAATGAACTTAAAGAAAAAAATTAGATGCGTGTGACATGGCGTCAGATTCGCATCATGTTCGGTAGCGGCAGATCTTAAAGTGACAGCAGCCTAATAAACCAGTTGCTGGGATGTCTGTCATTAATGTTAATCAAAGAACAAATGTAACAGAAAATTGTAAATTGTAGCTTTAATAAGGATTAATCTATATTTAATGAATAATTCATGCAGTTAAGACTGTAAAGTTTTTGATAACTATTTAATTTCTGTATATTGATTATATATGGCCACAGGTAATTACTACATTTATTATAATGGATTTATGTGAAGATTGTTTTAGGTTCACTTAAATTAAAAGTTCTTTCAATTATACTGTGATGTTGAATGTCTATCATTAATGTTTACAAAAAAAAAATATTTCATAGAGACATCAGTAGCAGTATTAGTATCAGTGATACTGGTCTTCATTCATAAAAAGATGCCATTACATGTATAATATTTAAAATATACTGTCTTTCTTTAATTTGGAGAGTATTGAGAAATTATTAAAAATATATAATAATAATTATAATTAATATAAAAAGAAGTGTAATTAAGACGTGTACACTCAAATGTGTTCAAGGTGTAAGGAAATATGTTAATACTTTTCAAATGATGGTTACACCATAAGACAATTTTAGAGTTATTAAATTTAAACTCTTCCTGAAAATAGCGTAAATTTTTTTCAAAACCATATCAGCTTCTCCATGTGGAGAAATTTTTTTTTTGTTATAATTACATTAATTTATGATAAACGATTCACATTCCGGGTGGACACCAGTCTAAGGTCTGGATCTGGACTGCAAACTGCTAATTGGTGACCTCTGATATAGCGATACATTATATGGTAAACCTTTCAGAGCGCTCACTTCAGGTGCTCTGCCTTACCATTGGATAGAGACAGATAGGGAATATCATTCAAATGTCAGCCGCAGCTAATTAAACAGTAATGACACTTGACAGCGAACTCAACAGACGGCAAGACCATTAGTATGGATCACAGCGGCCACAAATAAAGAAAAAAAATATCTCATAACGAGGAAAACAGGAATAAAAATACCCCCAAAAACGAAAAACCAAAATGTCCTTTCTCATAATCAAAGGCTTCTGTTCATGAGATTCAAGAGGCAAGGAATTTCATGCACTTTGAGCACTGTGACCTATTCCAGCGAGCTATGATAATACACAAAGACATTAGCACAAAATATATATGTAAAGAGCACATCACAGTCAGACGTCATACCGCATGACATTATCACAAAGATAGTGTATTAAGTCCAAGAGCAGAAGAAATGGCCTTATCAAAAAGAAGAAAAAAAGCCATGCGACAGGAAAACTGCTCAACGAATCTATTCGTGTGCGCTCCATCTGCTCTGATAAGAACTCAAGAACACTTGGTCGAGTCACAGCGTATAACTGTCAACAGGGCAACCGCTCGCTCTGTATCGATTTACGTCTTTGTGCACCTTCCCAATCAATAAAATTAAAAGAGCTCCTGTCCACTGCAACATCATAATAATGGCCAAAAATACAATATTCACCTTGACCCAAGATTTAATATATGCATTAGCATATATTGCAGTAGCCAATAGTTGAGGAGATATTAATATAGGTTTATAGAGGCATAACATTATGACAGGTGAAGTGATTATCTCTTCATCACGGCACCTGTTAGTGGGTGGGATATATTAGGCAGCAAGTGAACATTTTGTCCTCAAAGTTGATGTGTTAGAAGCAAGAAAAATGGGCAAGCGGAAGGATTTGAGCGTGTTTGACAAGGGCCAAATTGTGATGGCTAGACAACTGGGTCTGAGCATCTCCAAAACTGCAGCTCTTGTGGGATGTTCCCGGTCTGCAGTGTCAGTGTCAGGATACACAGTGCATCGCAGTTTGTTACGTATGGGTCAACATTTTATGCCTGATCGTGTATATTTATGCAATAAATGAAAGACCAGCTGAACATTTTAAGGATAGCATATTTTGTCATTTTACTCAATAACTTTCCATTTTTGAGTCACCGTTCTTACCAAAAAAATACTGTTCTGGTACCATGGTATACTGAATGATTTCCATTTAAAATATTGATTTAAAACAGGGAACACACATGAAAACAGAAATAATATTTAATAGTATAAAATCTTTGAAAGGGAACAATGTTTAGTTAAAATTGTTGATACTAGCTTGAATATCTTATCTTGTGCTCCCTTCATGTTATGATCACACTGCCAAAATGAGCTCTATTTTGCTCTAAAAGATAAGCAGTTCACAAATTCCTTCTTCTGCTCAGCCATAACTGATTCCAGATGCACAGACCTCTTCTTATTGCTCCTCGGCGACAGAAATACATTTTCTGCAGCTCTAATTTTGTTGTTTTTTATATTTACACAAACTTGCGGACAGTTTTTCTTTATGTCTGTTGGCTCATGACTTGATTTGGGGAATTATCAGTAACGATAAATGACCTTTAAATTATGCTAGTTCTTCTATCAGAGGGGGTTTATTACATTTTAGCACATCGTAGTTGAGAACCTAATGTGCGTTTTGCTTTAAAATATCCAGGTTCTCCCCAGGCAGGCATCACAAATAAGAAAATTCTACTTCCGGATATGTGTGGGCATTTTCCAAAAATATATATATATTTTTAAATTATGGAAAAGTAAAATAATGGGAAAAATGTGTCTCAAGGTGTGAAATAGTTTGAGGGGCTCAAGGAGGTAATATCAGCATTGCAACTCAGACTCGTTGGAAAAATGTGCCTATGGTGACATTTGTGCAAAATGATATTACATTGCTTCTTGCATGTTTCATGACACTTAAAGTGAAATGTCCAGAGAGCGGAGATAAAATGTTAGTGCTCTATCACTTTCGAAAATAACGTACCACCTACACTAAACACTACCCTAAATGTAACCAATAGTGTTAACAAAAGCAAACATGAGATAAAATGCATTTGTTGAAGCAACCATGCCATTTTATTTACATATTACATGTGCGAGGCTGTATCAGGTGAGCTACAGAGCAAGTTTACTACATTAGAAAAGCCATACATATGGAGCTGATGTGATACAAATGTCAAAATGTATTAGTTTACAAGTCATACACTATGGTTAAAGTGTTTTGAGGTCATAACATAGCATTGTGCTAAGAACTGTGTGAAAATAATTCCTTTTTAATCAATTATTTTCCCACTGTAATCATAATTTGGGTGAAAAGGAATAAGACAGTGAATTGTATACAGTATCGGTATTTGGAGTTTTGCAAAAATATGGGTAGAGTATCATTTTTTACACCTCCAGAATGAGAAAATCACTTTGGACCCCACACACCCAGCCCACTCTCTCTTTGAACTGTTGCCCTCTGGCCGGCACAGAGCACCAAGCACCAGAACAGCCAGGCACAAGAACATTTTTTTCCCCTCAGGCTATATTCAGTCTGAACAGTTAAAACTCTCATTACTATACATTGTCTATCATAACTGTCCATTTGTACATGACATCTCAAAATTGTACATCTGTAAATAACATTAAACTGTACACATGTAAATAACAATCTTTACATTCATAAAACTGTAATATTGTCACGTGTATGTTCTGTTTAGTTCATTTTCTGTCATGTCTGCATTAGTTCTCATTAGTTAATCTCCGTCCAGCAGTGCCTGTTCAGTTCCCTCATTTACCATGTATATTTGGTCTATTGGTCTATTTGTATTTTGAGTGTTTTGGACAATGCTACCTTAAATGTGGGTACTACTACCTAGAAAACAACCAACAAATGGAACAAATTGAAAAGTCTCCTAAGCCCTGCACATATGTGGCTCCCATAACCGCCTCCTTATTCTAATGAGCCTCTCATGAATTATTCAAGAATCTATAATTATGCATTCCTTTTGCTGACGTGGAGTTTGAGGCATTAAAAATAGATCTGAGCGGAACGGCAGCACAAGCCCCAGTGGAGTCACGCTGCTGTGTTTTGACTGCTGCTCTTTTTCCTCGCCACCGCTAGATCCGCAATGCTCTCGGCCTGTCGACCAGGAGGATGTTTTTTTCTGACAGGCCCTATCTCGTTGTCCCCGTCCCACTCTGGACGCGTCACTGACAGGCTGAGGGGAATCTGGATCCCTCACGACAGTGCTGCTAAATTCTGTTGATGGGGCGGCCAGGGGGTTTTGCCGAAAGCATTTTGTTTTTTTTGTTTTTTGTGCAGGAGTTTGTTTCAAAAGCACAATGAGTCGCCGCTGCAACTTCCAGGACTGGTGTTTTTCCCGGCAGTGTACACATACATGCTTTTGGATGTAGGCGTCTGTCATTTTTGCCAAAAGACCTTTACTGCTCAGCCTTACGATACCTTCCCCCCGGTAGGGGTGATCAAATTTTGAGGAGGTGCATGCATACATTTGAATGTCAATTAGACTCCGCTGACAGGTTTGACGACGTGTGCAGACAGTCAAGTGTTTGGTTGTTGAAGCAAACGCAGTCACACATGACAAACTGGGCCACCTACTGTCATCCGTAACACCATAGCATGGGTAAACGTTCAATATAAGGTTTAATATCTGTCCACTCCTACAGGAAATAAATTCTCATGCTTTTCTGCCTTAAAGATGCCATATTCTACACCTTTGTAGCATTTAGTGCATTTGTCATTGGTGTTGTTTTAAAATATGGAGCTAAACAACTTAGCCCTATAAATAATACAATTTAAATAGCTGAAAAAGATCCACTACACTACATAAATTATACACAAATAAAGAAATAATATATACACTGAAGTGCCCTATGTACCTGCATTTACCCTATATTTTTCTTTGAAGTCCATTTATAATGGCTTCTCCAGTTTTCATGACCAATTTCAACACTCACTTGAGAATGAATCTGAAGTTTCTGTTTTTAAAGGCTACTGTACCTTTAAGACTGATTTATGCAAATCCAGCATTGAGAATAAGCATTGATTTAAATTTTTTAAAACTGACATTTAAATCAAATGCTGTTTTTGAAGGCTACTGTACCTTTAAGTCATCTATATATATAAAAAAGCTCTGTTAGGATTGGCTAATCTCAGAATACCAGCATAGTAAATAACCATTGATTAAAGATTTTATGGCTTAAATTTAAATTAAAGGGTGGTTTTGAAACTACCATAACTTTAAGACCACTATTTTGTATGTAAATGAGATCTGTTATGATTGGCTAATCCCCAGCATAGTAATTAAGCATTGGTATGAGCATTAAAAATATGGGTGGTTATGAGCTCATAAAGTCCCTGTAAGGCAAGTCAGTTTATTCGGCAGCCATCTTGACAACAAGCAGTCCTTCACTAGAGCTTCACAATCTTCAAAACTGCTAGCCAAACTTATATTTGGTATGTATGTTAAAACAATAATCTGGTCAACATGTAGTACCGTTGCACTTCGGGCGACCCGAGTTCGAGTCCAGACTCATGGAACTTTCCCGATCCCATCCTCCCTCTCTCTCTCTCTCTCTCTCTCTCTCTCTCACTTCCTGTCTAGCTACTGTCCTATCCTAATAAAAGGCAAAAACGGCAAAAATAAATCTTTAAAAAAAAAAAATATATAGATATAAATATATATAAATATATATATATATATAATATATCAATATACAGAGATATATATATCTCTGACAAAAACCATCTAAAACCTAAAAAATCTGGTCAAGCTAATGCTCATGCTATTGCCTATTCTAGTGTAAACAAACAGGTGATTTCTACGGTGGCCCTGAAGGGCAAATGAAAATCACAAATCAGAAAACAAAACAACTCAGAAAACAGGAAATTCTATTCAGGCAGTCCCTTGAAGTAAGTCCGTTGATTGGACAGATACAGTGACAATTTATTTTCATGTTTCACTGTAGATTTTTTTATATATATAAAAAAAAAATCTGTTTCTGTTGTTCATAATATGACCCCTTTAAAAAAGATAATGGAAGTTTGCCATTACACAAGGGCTGTGAGGAATCAATAGCAGGGCTCATGGTGAGATGTTTACATCATGGAGCAGACAGGCCCTCATGGGGTGCTTGTAGCCATCAGGTTTCTTTCTGCACATGATCTGCTCGCATTTATTTTGTTCCTCTCTACACGGCCTGTGAGACTAGAAATGGGCTTTTCCATAATGTTTCCAGAGTACCTCCAGGGGTCTGTCCATAAGCTGGTTCATGCTCACAGATGAGCTTTAACCTCTCATTGTGTGCATGTAAATACACACGGCTTGCACATGCATGTATACAGAGTGGGTCGTGTGTCTTTGCGGGTGTGATCAGGGACTCCTGGTTCAAGCCACAGCAGATGTTTGCTGCAGAACAGATTAGCGCACACAGGCCCAGAGGCTCTTGGACCGGTCGACGCAGTTGTGTAACGGTGGCAGCCACAACGGTTTGCACATGTTGTCTCTGTTCCATTATTATCTTGTCCTTTACATCTTGCCGTAATGTTACGCAACAAACCCAGCTTCCTCCATCAGGCCCAGCGAGAAATTCTACATGTCATTAACTCTTTCCCCGCCAAACACTGAATTTTCCATTATTTACTAATTTGTTCCCTTGATTTATAAATCATGCGCACGATTTAGCAAATCGAGGGAACGAATTAGTAAATTGTTTGCATGATTTATAAATCGAGGGAACGAATTAGTAAATCGTGCACACAATTTCCTTTTTTCTTGCACGTCATGTGCGGGGCTCTGTACAAAAAAGAAATACAAAAAAAAACAAATATTTGATAAAAAATTTTTTTAGTTCATTGGCAAATAAGAGTGTCAGTGTTGGTTTAGTATTATTTGTGTAGTATTAGTTTTTATTATCATTTTGAATTAGCTTTGAATTTTTTGTCATTTTGTTATGTCCTTTTGTCATTTTTATTAGTTATTGAACACATCTCAATCATTATTTTCAAAAACATGTTAAGTTAATTTTAACAAAGTATAAAATGATTAACGCATTTAACGCACCCGTCTCAGACCTACGTAGTTCATACTACATTTCATACAGTTGATTGGTGAGGAACATCAAGCAGGGCAGCAACTCACTGCATGATGAAATCTATAGTTGTCGTCTCATATTTATATAATATGATATAGGCAATATCCATGTGTTCCCCAGGTAAGCAAGGCACACGCACCCGGCCATCCTCGTAATGTAAAATAAAACGTGATTCATCAGACCAGGCCACCTTCTTCCATTGCTCCGTGGTCCAGTTCTGATGCTCACGTGCCCACTGTTGGTGCTTTCGGTGATATACAGGGGTCAGCACGGGCACCCTGACTGGTCTGCGTAACGCAACAAACTGCGATGCACTGTGTATTCTGACACCTTTCTATCAGAACCAGCATTAACTTCTTGAGCAATTTGAGCTACAGTAGCTCGTCTGTTTGATCGGACCACACGGGCCAGCCTTAGCTCCCCACGTGCATCAATGAGCCTTGACCCTGTCGCCGGTTCACCACTGTTCCTTCCTTGGCCCACTTTTGATAGATACTGACCACTGCAGACTGGGAACACCCCACAAGAGCTGCAGTTTTGGAGATGCTCTGACCCAGTCGTCTAGCCATCACAATTTGGCCCTTGTCAAACTCGCTCAAATTTTTACGCTTGCCCATTTTTCCTTTGAGGACAAAATGTTCACTTGCTGCCTAATATACAGTATTCCACCCATGTTATGCCTGATCAGTGTATATATAGTTATGTTTTTTTGCGCCACAAGTTGCACCACAAAAGTTTTTACAACCTGAACTAACCAAAAATTGCAAATGATCCGTTCTGAAAGAATTCTTTTTTTTTCTGAAAGTTTCCAATATTAAGGGGCTAGTGAGAATAAAGATAGATCCTCTTACATATATTGGGGTTTGTCACATGTTGCGTCCTGAATATTATGTGGAATGTGTTTAGTCACTGTGGATGTGATTGCATGACACGCTCTTCTGTGGCTTCATGAATTTGCTTTGTTGTGTTGCTTGCCGACGAAGGAGACTGTGCTTCCCGTGGCTCAAACTTTCAGACTCAAAGCACATCTTTCTCTTTTGAAGCTGTCAGAGAGCAGATCCACTGCAGTGGAGCTCCACGCTATGGAGTAAGAACATTGCCGCTGGGGTTAGGAAGGACACTTCTAGAAGAAGACGATGCGTTTGTTTTTTTCACACCTCACTGCTCCCTTGTGGCAGGGGATAAACATTTATGTTTATGTATATATGCATATATACATAGGACTCAATGGCTCAATATTCTATCTTCGTTGAATAGGAATGTTAAGAGAGTGCAGCCTGTTTAAAGTGAAGCGTCAGATCTGCTCTCCCACTGAGAACGGGAGCGAAAGTGGTAAAATCCAGACGGAAACTTTTATTTATCCACTCTTTCATTCCACTCATCGTAAAACCTCCCTCTCTGCTGGAGATAAAGCTATCAGAGGATCGAGCGATCTTTAAACTCTGCAGAGCGGCGAGGAAACCAGGTGGAGAAGAGGCAGGGGAGGCCTGGTGTCCGTGTGTGTGTGTGTGTGTGTGTGTGTGTGCCGCACTGTCTTCTCAGCTGGATCGATGGACTGGGATACGATCTCCCACAGCTTGAGTCTCTCATAGCCTCATTTATCCTACACGAGCGTATGTGGCGCACCGCGGTGGGCAAACAGTCCTACACGCCCTGAAAGACTATTACACGTCTCTGCTGGCTTTGGGGCAAATGGAAAATGTGTGAGGTATATATTTATTTGCTTTGTTTTACGAGGAAGAAACATTTTGGTGTAGATTCCAACAGATATTGGACTGGTCACACTTTTTTACAAAGTTTTTTTTTTGTTTTTCTTCTGAAATATGGTGAAAGATTTATTTAAGTAAATCACTGATATACTATTATGTTTTTGTTAATATTCAGATTATCTGTTTCATTTAAATTTAAGTTAAAGTTTGTAATTTTGTTGTGTTTGTCATTTTTATTATTTTTGTAATGTCTCTATAGTTTGCATTTTAAGTTTTAGTTATTTTAGTACTTCAACTTAAACAAAAATGAGAAATGTTGCCTTGCCAACTAGCTAATTTTTAAAAAAATATATTTTTTATATATTTTATTTTAAATTAGGTTTATTTTATTTCAAGTAATGAAAGTGTTATTTTATGGTTTTAGTTAACAATAATAACCCTGCCCTGTCCTAACCAGACGTGACACTATGGAATAAAAATAAATAAATTAAAAGATAATTGCGACTTTTTCACCTTTTTATTTTTTATTCCCCACCACTTTTTGCCAGGGTCGATATTGTCCCCACCACTTTTGGAAACAACAATAACCCTGCCATGTCCTAACCAGACATGATGTGATGCGACACTATGAAAGCTTGTTTCTGTCACGAAAAAAATATATAATTTAAAGATTAGCAACTTTTTAAATCAGAATTGTGAGATATAAACTAGCAATTGTGACAAAAATTGTCAGAATTGCAAGGTATAAACTATAAAGTCCAATTCCGAGGAAAAAAGTTTGCTTAAATGTTTTTACAATTGCGAGTTTATATCTCACAGTTCTCATATTATAACTTACAAATCAAAATCACAATCACCTATTTTATTTTTTATTCAGTGGCAGCATAGGCGTAATTTGCAGGTGGGATGGGTGGGACATTTACCCACCAATTTTTGCCAGGGTCGATATTGTTCCCACCACTTTTTGAAACATCTCGCGTCACGGATGAACCTACCTAATACAAACAAACATCTCCAGTTAACTAGCAGAGCATAATTTCGTTCATTTGTTAAATAAGAGGCGATCTGGCGCTTGTTGCCGCTGTTATCAGTGGCACAGATTTCTCTTGTGGCTCGTGCACACGGAAGTCTTCATGGGGACGAGCGCTTTAATCTATCGCTTAACGCCATTGCGGAGACTTGGTGAAATCACAATACAAAATGCACAAAAAACTGTCCCTGCTCTTGATATACAAGAGTTTGGATGAGTAAAATAAATTATACGAGGGCGGATTAGAACCCAGAACCTCTGACACACTTAACAAAAGTTCTACCACTAGACCATTAGAGAATACAAACGAATTTTGTGAATCTATCCATTTATTTATGTTTAAAAAATCTCGCCACTAACGATATAGTGTTTAGATGCAAGAATGAAACTATCACATTAAACATGAGTTCTATATCGATAAATTAAACCCAATGTACTATTGAAATTGATTTTAATATTACTTTTTCTGCAATCGTTATTGTACATATTTTACATCTGATATAGTCTAGTGGTAGTATTAGCATTTTAATATTTGAATAATGTTAAAATTGTTGAATTTCCATTGATTATGAACCTAGTGGTTCCCAAAGCTATGCAAAAGAAACCTCTTCAGTGTGATACAAGACCCCACTGCGAAATTATCCCATATTATGCCACTACTTGCCACATAAGTACATAATTGAACACAAAATATTAATTTGCCATTTTATTACCTCAAGATGACTCCCGCTTGAGTGGTCTGTTATCGGTTGTATAGCGGTTGATGTTGTGCAATAACAGACTGCTAGATGGCGCGAGTGAAGAATCAGAATTCAGTTTGTGCACTAAAGTTTGTGAAATAACTACCAGTGCCAGTTCAAATGTAAAGCAGACGGTGAATCTATTTCAAAGGCCACAACTACCAAAACAACGCGTCTACAACAAGCAGCTGGATGTGACAAAAGCCAATAGAACCCATTATAATCAGTGATGCTGTCTACACTGGATGCGATGTGACTACATCATAAAACAAACTATTGCATTCAAAATACACAATAGTTCTGCCAAGGTTCTGCCAATAGTTCTGTCCCTGTCTCCATTTACTAGTTAGTTTCCTTGGTTACCGATTACATTACACACCTGTTTCTGTTGATTAGCCTCCTTTGTGTATTTAAGCCTTCAGTTCTCTGTTAATTGTCCATGTTTTTACTTGGTTGTGTTCATACATCTCCTGTGTTTCCCAAGTAGCATAATTAAAGATCTGAAAGAAAGAAGCCTTTCCTGAAAAAGGGCCACACTCAGTCTCGTTTACGCTATGCAAAAATACACCTGGAAGACTCTGATGCCATCTGCCAAAAGGTGCTATGGTCTGATGAGACCAAAATGAACCTTTTTGGACTGAACTCCAAGCACTATGTTTGGTGAAAAGCAAACACAGCACACCACCCAAAACACACCATACTTACTGTGAAGCATGGTGGTGGCAGCATGATGTTGTGGGGGTGTTTCTCTTCAGGGAGGACTGGCTGATTGGTCAGGAATGAAGGGAAAATTGATGCTGCCAACTGCATCCAAATTCTTGAGGAAAACCTGTGTCCCTCTGTTAGACAGCTAAAGATGGGCAGATCATTGACCTTCCAACACAACAATGATCCAAAACATACTGCCAAAAGAACAATGCAATGGCTTAAGGATAGGAAGGTGAATGTCCTTGAGTGGCCAAGCCAGAGCCTTGACTTAAATCCGATAGAAAATCTGTGAATGGACTTGAAGAGAGCAGTCCATTGCCTCTCACCACGGAATTTGACTTAACTTAAACTATTCTGCAAGTAAGAATGGACAAATATTCCCCAATCTAGGTGTGCAAAGCTAGTAAAGACGTATCCAAAAGTTAATTAAAAGCAAAAGATGGCTCTAAGAAGAATTAAATCAGGGGACTGATGACTTTTCCAACCCTGTTACTCTAGTTTTTCAATTTTTAATAATCCTCCAGAATGTTTTAAAATGTTATTTTCACTTTGATGATGAGGGTTATGATGTGTAGATACAGCTCAAAAAAGTTAGACTTAATTTATTTTATTTTCCAGGGTGTAATGTGAAAAAAAAGTTGAAGATTTTAACAGGGTAAGATGACTTTCTATAGGGACTGTATGGTTTCATACAAACATACAAAATCGTATACTTCAGTCGTTCTGTAACAATAATAAAAAAGAACATACTCACAAGTAAACTTTATTCTGAGCACTGCTGAATGTTTCAATCACTTCAGTCCTGCTTCTCTTCCACTCATGCTTTCAAAAGCCCTTAACTTTCACTCATCGTCATCTTTCTGTTCCTGTTAAACACTTCATTACTGACTCAACACTGACATTTTAACTAATCTAACAAGATTTCCCAAAAGGTTATACAAGACTTTTTCGGTCATTAAGTACTTATCTGTTCACTGCTGCTTGAGCTTGTCAAAAGTTAGATTCATTCATGCACCAATAATGAATCTTATTTTTGAAACCTCATGCGAACACTGTTTACTTAATTGATTTCTTGGCTTGATACCCAATGTTCAGTTGATCAGAATGTGTATAAAACACCTGTTTGTGCATGATGGGATGATAATGCTAGCAATTACATATAAATATACTGGGACATTTTTCTATGTCTAGAAGCTCAAATTTTCCAAAGCAAATATCAACCTGAAAAACACTAAGACTTACAAAAGTCCTATCAAGTTAACAACAGTTGCTTTACTAGTTAGTTGAGTATTTGAGTATTTCGTTACATGCACGTTTTATGTCCTATAGGTTGATTTTTATTAAAACTAACAGATCTCAACTTTACCATTTTGTTATATGACAGTCACATTAAAACACATTGTTTTTACCACGCCATCGTTTATTTTAAAGGATTAGTTCACTTTAAAATGAAAATGATCATTTACTCACCCTCAAGCCAGAAAGTGTAACGCCTCTCGCAGTTCAAAACGCTTAAGCTATGTCCAACATCATACATCACACCAGTTACGCTTTTTTTGTAAGTTGAATACGGAAGCCGGTCTGGCAAGATATTTTACTTTATAAAGTTTTAAATATGGATATTTTTCTTACAAAACCCCATCGCTTTGCTTCAGAAGGCCTTTATTAACTCCATGTGGAGTACGTTTATGATGGATAGATGCACTTTTTTGAGCTTCAAACTCAATGGACCCCGTCACTGTCATTATAAAGCGTGGAAGCGTCAGGATATTTATTAATATAACTCAGATTGTGTTCATCAGAAAGAAGAATGTCATGTACACCTAGGATGGCTTGAGGGTGAGTAAATCATGGGGTAATTTTCATTTTAAAATGAACTAATCCTTAATTACTTTCCTAATGTATTTTATGATTTTGATTGCATTATTTTACTCTTCTTTCAAACCCAGGCTTTAAAATTTAAAAATTTAAAAATCTAACATGAAAATGATTTCATTTACCACTGCAACCACTGAAATATTGGGGAAATTATTTGTGTATTTTCCAAAAATGTTTTATTGTTTTGGTGTCCTTTCCACCACAACAAATAATTTTGTCACAACAAATAAAAGAAGAGAAATTTGATGTGTGAACAAAGAGAAAGCATTAAATTGCGTTTATTTTCCAATCGAGTTGTTAAATTATGCAAAAATTGTGAAAACATGATTTAAATGTGTGTATTTAGGCTGCTAGCTATAAAATTAGTCAAGACAAAAGAGGAGTCAGCCATTTTGTTCCAAAAATCTTTTACACTTCAAAATGAAACAATGAGGTGTAAATGTTCATGACATTTCAGAGAAAAAAGACAGAATACTCCTCTGATGCATGCATATACACTGTTGGACATTGTTAGGAGACAAATTACATGAGTGTGAAGTGTGTTTTACAAAATTATCTGACAGACCCCAGGACCAGAAGTAACACTCATCTTTTAGTTTCTGCTGCTTCCCAGGTGAATTATACATGAGTTCCCTTCAGACATCTTAGGAAAACAACCACAATCCTTGTCAGTTTTAATTAAAATTTCCCCCAACTATTTTTGCTGCTCGCTTGTCAATGCTTTCTTGCCCTCCAGACCTCCTCTACAACTTGTCCGTTCATACACATTCACCACACATAAACAAGGTAATTACAAGCTCAAGTTCCATTACAATTCATGAGGTCAACTAAAATTTGAATAACGAGTCGATATATACCGATTATTGTTGCCAAGTGCCTGAGGGTTTGAATGGCTAAACAAGGAAGGCTCAATCTCAGAGCTCAATAGATCCCCGATATCAGCGTGCACATATGGCGTGGTGAAATTAATCAAGCGCTCCGAACTTCCCCAATCTATTCTTCAACTTCATTGTTTCTTTAATGGTTTTTTTGTTCCATTGTTCTGTATGAGTTATTTACCACCATCACAAGGGCTTATGGGATACCGCGGTGAGGTGCTTTCCTTAATGAGCTCTCAACAGCTACTTTCATGTGAGAATTAGATGACTTTCTCGGAATGAAGAGACGCTACATCAAGAGGGGTACAGGAAGTCAAACTCGCCTCTTTAATTGAAAACTCATTTCTAAGACGGCGAGAACCACATGGGGAAGGATATTGGTTTTGTACAAATGTCACAATCCGTCTTTGCTAACTGATTGTAAACAAATTAACTGAGATTTTAATTAAAAGGTGATATAGAGGCACTTTGATTAGTCAATTAAATTAAAAACACAGAAGAATTTTTCTCTGATAAATCTCAGCAAGGCGAAGTATTCTTGGCAAGGCAGCCTTATTTTATCCAAAACATGTGGACCAACAATATTCCCCCAAATGGTGTTGATTTAAAGGCCAATTCACACTGCACCGACAACGCGGACAATCACTAGATTACAGTACATCACCCAATAAGCACCAATTCAGCATGTTCAACTGGTGAAAACAAGCTCGGACAGATGCCAACAGACAACGACAGGGGTAACGCACTGATTCGACAAAACTCAATGAAGTGTCTTGTTGCTAGAGCTGCACGATACTGGACAAATTGAGAATCACGATTTTTCTTGTTTCAAATAGAGATCATGATTTTTCCATAATTCTGAACAGACAACTTAAACAAAACAACGTCATTTACTAGAGGTTTTGGCAAAATGTTAATTACTGCAGTCTATTTAAAATGTTTAACCCTTTAAGCGCTGAAGGCATTTTTTTTTCTTCAGAAGGACTCATAACTCCAAAACTATAGCAAGGAGAGTAAAATAGTAGGTATCGTTTGATACAAAACTTTTTACATTTTTAGAAAAAAAAAAATCATTATATTTGGACATTATCATGCTGAGAATAATTTTACACATGTGACCCGTGCTGGAAAAATGAGTCGCAATGAGCACATTTTTTAAAAAAAATTTTATTGTTATTTTCTCTATTAAAAACCTTCACAATGGTTTGTTTGAATCTGACAAAAAAATGACTGAGCTACACATGTTTGAAGTTGAGAGAGTCAGCAAAGTTAATTTTGAGAAAATCGAGTTAAAGTTTTCTATATTCATATATTTTTAAGGTTCCAAAACAAAATCACCAGCAACCATACAATAAAATCTCTGGTAATAACACCAAATTTGACACACAAAGTCAAAACCAAATATCTACAGGAAAAATATATATTCAACTTTTTTTTCCTATGATACCACAATTGTTTGATTAACATTAATGAAACATTACACATCAGATGTTTTTCCCCAACAGTTCAGAACCAAACGTTCATTTAAGACATAAAAGATAATGTTTGTGTGAATACTCGCCAAGACAGATATTTTGAAATACTGTAATTCTGTGTATGTGTGTATATCGGGATCCAGCGCTGTGAGAGGCGTCTTTGTGCGCACGCATTGGTTCTGTCAGCCAGCGCGAGTAAGATTGTTTTCATGGACAAAGAAAAGGTACTCCTCCCAGAAAACGTACAAATAAAGATACTTTTAGATGTTTAATTGCTATCTGGAGCATTGGGATCGCTAATCGTGGGCTTATTGAACTCATTTTTGTGAAAACCTCAAAATTGCCATTTTTCACTTGTTTTGCATGTAGTTCGAAATTATCCTGTGCGCATTCAGACTAATTTTGCCCGCACGGTTCACATATCTTTCTTATTTGACATGCAATAACTCAGGAACGAAATAAGGTAGGAGGACAACTCTTTGCTGGTTAAGTTCCCCATACACGCAAGCTGCTTCTGGATAACATTTTTATGGTGATGGCATAACGTAATCAAAAGTTACAGCATTTGGAACCAAGTTCCTCTGTGATAATATGAATATTTGAAACACAGAAATAATGATACTGTGTGGTTTAAAAAGACTGTTTGTGAAGCTGTTTTATACCTACACAGAATAACTGCTCTCTCTGGGTCAGCAGAAGCACCAGCGCAAATTTGAATGTTCTGGTGTGATTTTGTCAAAGGTTTAACTCTTTCCCTACCACTTTACGGAACCACTTTTACTCCTGATCCAAACACAGGCGAAGAAGCAGCAAAAACAAGCAATAGCATATATAAGCAGATACATATGTATAATAACGTGATCATCAACATTTATATGCAACAACAACAGCACATAAATCAAAACAGTCTAATGTTACCGAATTAAATGTCGACCAAGGACAAGCTACAGGACGGTGAAGCTTTGGGGTGTTGATGGACTTGACCTACTCCATCTATGTTTTGATCATCGCTGTGAATTCAATACAGATGACAAAACACTTTTTTTTTTTTTTTAGCTTTTTGCTCAAGATGTTGCTTTTTTTATGAAACTTGCCCACATTCAAGTGATAAAAAAAGAAAGCAGAGGCTCTGTTCTTTCTTTTGATATATTGCATGTTTAGATATTCATACAACAAAAGATTCTGGGGGCCATGACATTTTTGTGAAAATTATAAAAAATGCTGGCACTGGCTGGCAACTTTTTTCAAAAACGCTGGTGGGGAAAGAGTTAATAAACAGGCAAATCGTTGTCATTTAGAAATGAGATCGCAATCTTTTAACGACTATTCGTGCAGCTTTAGTCGGTGCACTGTGAATTAGGGTTTAGGGAATTAGGGTTTGTAAACTCATTGCAATGATTATTTTTTTTACTTTTTACTTTTATACCGTAAAGGCCATTAAAATATACTGGCAATAAAAGTGAAAAAAGTATTGTGTTTGAGGGACAAAAGGCCACGAGTGGACTGGGGAATGGCGTGAGGGTGTGTGCATGCATTTGCATGCGTGTGGGTTTAATTGGGTCGAGTCTGGACGGTATGTGATAACCTCCTGCCGAGCAGAAAGAGCACATGTCAAAAATCCCTTCACCCTCTGAGTGGTCAAACATATTCAAAACAGACAGCGCTGCAGGAGGTCCCGCTCCACCTCATCGCAGTCTCTCCTTCAAAGGTGCGCTACACAACTTCTGTTGAAGGTCATCCATTGACCGCTCGGTTGTCTGGAATATGGTTAATGCAGAGGTAGTTCTTTATATAAAGATAAGACCTAAATTAAATTATTCCATCAATGTTATTTGTCTACTGAGAAATCCCATTAGTCCAGTGCTTAACTCTGAGACCAAAGAATTGGTATATTTAAAGTTCTTTTTTTTATTTGGTTAAAATTAAACCTTCTCAAACCTTGAGGCAAACTACTATAAAAAATAAAAAAGATTTAGTGAAGGGAAAGACCTGTTTAATGCTGTTATGTTTGACATTTTCAGTAATAGATACATGAAGCTAAACACTACACTGACTCGCTAATGCCAGTGACAAGTAATATCTTACTTGTTTATTAAATATAAATGTTAAATAAGTTATGTTAGCATGTGCTATGATAGCTGTTGATTTTAACTGGTTCCAGGGCTACAACTCTGGTAGTTGGAGCGACTTAATTTTTTTTGAGTAATCAACTTAAAAATTTGTGTTTATGCTACTCAATGTAGCGTGTTGGTTGAACGTAAATTTACTCAAAGTTGTCATAACTCAAAATAATTGATGTAAACCATTTTTTTTGTTGAGCCAACACATTTTTTGACAATGCTCACTCAATCACACTAAAAGTGAAACTTTTTTATCCAATTAAGTGAAAAAAATTATCAACAGGCTAATCCTTTATCAAAACGTTTAGCTGCAGCCTTAACTTAAACTGAAAGAGCAGATTTAGAGTTTTAAGGTTAACTCATTTAGATTAATGTGTTTTGTAGATATTTGAGATTCGAACATTGCTATTACTGATTGCGTGCATATGTGCATACTTTCTCTTGGCCACAAGTCATGCCACATGCAGACGGTGATCAGACAGACAATATTCCCAAAGGAAGAGCATGGATGGATGGTTTGCAGAGACAGACAGCATAATGTACTGGCAAACAGATGGCTAGATGGATGGATACACTGTAAAATCAATATTTCATACAACAACAGAGTCCCTTTCAGTAAGCTAACTAGACATTTTACAAACAGCCATTCCATTGCAGAATCAGCATTACTAAATACTCAGTCAGGCAAGAGGTGTAAAGAAACGACCTGCAATTCAAGAAGTGTAAAAAAAATGCTCAGATCAGCTGGAAAATTAATACAATATGAGAGCGCATATAGACTGACAACTTGCAATACGTACTGATAAATAAAAGATGCTGGTGTAGGTAAGAATGGCAGTCACAACTGTCAGACTGTCAGAATGGCTGTGAAAGATAAAATTGACTGCCATTTTCCTGGCTGGTTGTTTATCGTCATCAAATCATCAACATATCCGAGTCCTCAACACAGTGGGAGGGATGGAAGGACAGCTTGGGTGGAAGTAATTACTGTTGTAGTCATTGTTTGGGCCCTTGACAGTTCCCTCTGGAGGGGTGCTTCATTTTAGTACGGCCCGACCACCTCAATCTATGCATGCACTGCAGCTGGCTCATTACCTCAGCATCTACTGCATGCTAATGAATCAACCTGAGAATTCCTATTAGCCTCCTCCTCAGTTACTCTTCTTTCCTGGTATGTTTAGGATGGAAAGGAAATATGGAAAATGCAAAGAGAGAGAGTACATATAGTCTTTGTCCATCTGCTGTTACCAGTGTTGGGGGTAACGCATTACAAGTAACTTGAGTTACCTAATCAGATTACTTTTTCAAGTAACTAGTAAAAGTAACGCATTACTTTTAAAATTTACAACAAAATATCTGAGTTACTTTTTCAAAAATGTAACGCAAGTTAATTTTTCACATTTATTTGACTGACAGCTCTCCTGTCCCAATGTTGAGAGAAATTGAAAAATTGTAGAAAAAGTGCAGAAGCATTGTGTGTGAACATTTTATTGTAATTCTAGACTAAATATGAGCATTTATTCATCTCACTTGCACAATAAAGATTCAGTATTCCTCAAAATGAATAAAATCAGTCAAATGCAAAATCAGAATATTACACAAACCTCCAATAATTAAATGTTAAATAAAACAAATATTCTTTATGCATGTAATCCCACTTTATTGACCAATGTCTTGCTGCTAACCTTTGATGATTCAGATAAACCATGAGCAAAAACGACTTCAGATTTTTTGTGTTTATTGGTGTAATGTTTTTCTCCTGTGTCCTATTCTTCCATTATCCAGAATGGCAGCACAGCTGAAAGGTTTGTTTGAGCTGCGCCCTCTACTGTACATGCGTGAATTTGCATTTTTATCTCAGCCTGAGGCTTATTATTTAAATTTTGGTATGAAGGAGGTCTTTACATCTGCACAAAAATATAACTTTTTTGTTATAAAAAACAAACAAAAAACAAACAAAAGTAACGCAAAAGTAACATAACGCATTACTTTTCTTAAAAAAGTAACTAAATAACTCAATTAGTTACTTTTTAAGGGAATAACGCAATATTGTAATGCATTACTTTCCTAACACTGGCTGTTACGTCTTGAGCATGGATGAACGTTCTAGGTTTAACATATATGAACACGTTTGACAAAAGAACACTAGGACTGCCTTGCGACACTCCACCAGACCTTCAGACCACTGCAGGGAGTTCTTTCCTGTTGACATTCCTCAAGGACCAAGGCATGTCATACCAATGTACATCACTTGTGTACCTCTGTTTATCACCGGACTGTCTCAGCAAAAAGCTTAAGTTCCATAAATCCTAGGCCACGTACACACTGCAGCTAAATTTGGTTGTCAATTCACCTTTTAGTGCTTAATCCTGTTCTGTACACAGTGTGCAGTGGTGGATAAGGTACTTAAAAGCCATACTATAAATTATAGATATCTTGCCAGAAAATGACTTTGGTAGAAGTTAAAGTCACTGTTTAGAATATTACTTGAGTAAAAGTTTGAGTAAAAGTATGTGATATTTATTGTACTTCAGTATGAAAAGTATTTTTTTCATATTAAACGTACTTAAGTATTGAAGGTAAAAGTACAAGTAAATGCAAAACACAAAAGGAGCAAACAAATGTTTTAAAAATTGGTCTATACACAGTTTGAGCAGCAAGATTGCGTTCAGTTTTAACTCTGTTTCTTCCGTTTTGTTTTCTTTGATAAAAATTGGCAAACTGTTTATTGTAAGTTTTAAATATAAAAAATATTAATATATCAATTTTACCTTGATCATTCATGTTAATTCATAGTACAGTAACTAATGTAAGAGACGACTTTAAAATGTATTAGTAAATGTTGATGAACAATACTTTTATCAAACTTAGTTAATGTTAAAAATTGACTCTTATTGTAAAATGTTACCATTTCATATAAATCCAAACAGTCATGCTTAAAAATTAAAGCATTGAAATTTGACACAGTATATGTATATTATATGTATATTTCACACTTTATTTGCTTCTACTTTAGAACACTTGATGGTTATCTAATCAAAATATGTTACAGTGACGATAAAAAAAAAACTGAAATCAAACTTTTTTTTCAAATTTGTTTATGTTTCTGTCAGCTGCATGAGGATACGGTTTGATTTCTCATGTCACTAGCTTCAAATAAGCCACTTCGCTGCATAACGACTGCATAAAAGCGTCCAGATGGATATAAAATAATGCAAATAGGCTAGATGGTAACAACCGTGACATTAAACATTTGGGTCAGACATGCGTGTTGTTGTTTTTACCGCTTGAGGTACTAATGTTAGCATCCTCTCAGCCTCTACGGCATTTTTGGTTTTTGTATACTTAAGTATACTTCTTTTGACTTGTATGCGTACACAGCGTACAATTTCTTGCCACGAGTTATAACCTATGTAAATACTGCAAAAAAATGTAATGCGCATGTGCAACCTGTGCGTACAAAGTAAGTGCGGTTACCAAAATCCGGCAGTGCGTGTTCAGTACGAGTGTAATCTTTTGATGATGAAATGCGCATCACACACACTGTACGTTGACCCTCGCGTAAAAAGTGAAGTATACTTTGGCCATTAAGGTCGACTAGTCTGTGCAACCCCTAGTACACACAGAGTTAAGTCATTCACGGGAGTGACAATCGCATTCTACAATTGAATTAAAGGGGACCTATTATGCCCCTTTTTATAAGATGTAAAATAAGTCTCTAATGTCCACAGAGTATGTATGTGAAGTTTTAGCTCAAAATACCCCACAGATCCTCTTTTATAGCATGTTAAAATTGCCACTTTTGGGTGTAAGCAATAAATGTGGTGTTTTTGCATCCTTTAAATACAAATGAGCTGTGGCTCCCGGCCCCTTTTCAAGAAGAGAGAGGAGTTTCAAGAGCTCATGCTCCGGCATACTAGCAACAACAAAACAGGACAACCTCACGCACTGAAAATGTCAGGAACTGTCAGTAACAGTGTTCAGCTTCATATTTTCGAACTGGAGTCGGACAATGACTACGTTTACTTGGACAGCAGTAATCTAATTATTGACCTTAACCTGAATAAGACAATATTCTGATTAAGGTGTTTACATGAGTTGCTTTTAGAATATTCCGTTCATGTTCCCGTTTTACATGTTATAGAACATAGATCGATTAATGGCACACGTCATTATGTCCCCATGCCACGCAGTCTGACGTTCCCTCCAGAATTTCACGTATCAACATACAGTTTGTCTTCATTATGGTAAAATATACAGTTTTGGGTGTTTCAATTTTACATTTTACGAAAGCTTCAAGTGCAGTTAATTATTTGTCATGACGACGGCGGATACAAATTCAATTTATGTAGTTGATGTGGAGTTAACTACATTCAAATCATCGATTAGCATGTTCTGAATCAGCTTGTTTAAAGAAACTGCTTTTGATTCATGGGAATTATAAAAAATGAGTTAGTGGATTTTTACCATTATAAGCTGGGTCTTCTCACACACTGCGGACACACATTGGTGTTCAAACACCTTATAGTGAATTTTGCATAATAGGTCCCTTTTAAACGAATTAACCAAAAATTCTGGTAGTGACAACCACAATTACAAAAATTCTATGCAATGTTTCCAGAACAAAAACTGAACAACTAGTTGTTAAGGATGTACTTAAATGCGCATCAGAGATGCGTCTCTCTTCTGTATGTGCAAGAATATCACAGCGAAAGGTACAAGTTTATTTATGTTGCCAGATCTTGCTAGAAAAAAACAGCAAACTAGAACAAGACCATAGTAAACCAAAATAAATCCAAATGCTTTATATTGAAAATAAGACCAAAATAATCACAATCTGTACCTGCCTACTTTAACATATAGAATAATATTTCATATATAGAGTCTTAGATTGCTATATAATATAAATTTGGTAAAAAAATGGCAGATACCCAACATATGAGATGCCAAAATGTTCCTATGAATACCACAGTGTCAGTGTCGCAATTTCATGAGTGAATCATGTTCTGTACACACACACAAAACAATAATTTAAGGGGATTCCCTCCTGAATTTAAATGCGGATGTCACTCCTGAAGTTTTACAGTGTGTACATGGCCCCAGTGAGTGGTTCCAGCTTCTTATTCCCATAAATAGTTTCTGGCCTCAATAGAACGGATCCTCACATCAGTCTACCAGCCAAAAACAGTACTGTTGTCAAGAGTACCAACTTCGGTACATTTTGTAGCCAATCACAGACATATTTGATGAACGTGTAAACACAATGGTCAATCAGAAGTGTTTAAAGATGCATTTTTTAAATTTCAGTACCGACTTAGTACCGAATGAGGACTCTGGGAGTTTATTGTTACAGGTAGGGTCCTTGCTACAGGAATCCTTCAAATGTATGAGGAGTTCCTCCAACTCATGGGTATCTAATCCTGCTCCTGGAGGTCCACTGTCCTTTAAAGTTTAGCTTCAATCCATAGTAAACACACTTGAACTATCAGAATACAGTTTGCGCACAAAAAGTATTCTCGTTGCTTCATAAAATTAAGGTTGAACCACTGTAGTCACATGGACTATTTTAATGATGTTTTACTACCTTTCTGGGCCTTGAAAGTGTTAATTGAATTGCTGTCTATTGAGGGACCAGAGAGATCTCAGATTTCATAAAAAATATCTTGATTTGTGTTCCGAAGATGAACGAAGTCTTACGGGTTTGGAACGAGATTAGGGTGAGGAATTAATGACAGAATTTTCATTTTTGGGTGAATTAACCCTTTAATCTTCCTGAAGACCTTTATTAGATGGTTCAAGTGTGTTTACTATGGATTGAAGCTAAACTCTGAAGGATAGTGGCCCTCCAGGAGCAGGACTGGACACCCATGAGTTGGAGGAACTCCTCATACATTTGAAGGATTCCTTACCATATACCAGAGCTGCCCTCAGTCCTTATGGACCTCCGTTGAGTAGACACTTTGGTGACATTATGCCATATAGACTGTTGGATAGTAGTCTACTGAAGTCTGCAAACCGGTGCATAAAGCGTGGCTGGAGAGTGCATCATGGCCACCCTCTTGGACCTTTATGAACCAAAAAAATTATAAATGGGACACCCTACAGACTTCATAGAACCATTCAAGCGAAGGGCCCACAACCACAAGTCAGCATCAAGTGTGGCATTTGGGACAGCAGAGAAAGATGTAACTGGGAACCCTCTAGGAGTCACAAAGACATGTGTATTCATATTAAGAAGTACCAAAATCAAGATACAACAAGATCTTATAGAAAATGCAGGAGGTCGCTTAAAGGTGAACTATGTTGTTTCTGTGACACTAGTGGTATGTAGTGGAATTACAAAAATATAGCATATTTACAAACAACCTTGCAAATCTTGTCTTTCTGAATGGGTGCATGATAATGCTGTGATGATAGCGTTGCATCACTATGCCCTGTTCACTTTTTCCACCGATTTTATCTTTTAAATCCAACCAATTTTGGCTTGCAGTTCTGTAACCGAAGCTGAATGCGTTTTCTCATGTAATGTGTCAGCCATGGTCCCACACTGGCTAAACACTGGCTACAGTAGCCACACCCCAAATTCTCGCTATTGGTTGAGCTGTAAAGTGATTGACGGATCTAAGTGGATCACTTGCAATGTTTTGAAGGTGCCTTGAAGGCTGAGTGTTTACATTTTTGGGGTTGATAAACACATGAATTACATACTAATTGTAGTCAATGAACAAACTGGGATAAGAGAATGTTTTTTTTTACATTAAAAAAAAAATCATACATACTTCACCATTAAGGATTGATTCTGGTGCTGCAAAATCTTCATTTACCTCGCAAGCAAGTGTAATCAGGTTTTATCCAGGTGATAACCCTAGGATGTAACCCGGATAATTGGAACCCGAAATGATGGTGCCGATCTTGTTAGCACGACAGCTGGTCTTGTGGTTGGTAGATCTGTTCCAGTGATCTTTCCAGATGCTTTCACAATCTCCAAAGCATTTGTATTGCCAAACCATATTGTAATGCAGCCAAGCAGGATTTTTATGGACCTGTGATTATGGGTTAAGGGTTACAGGTGCTCGTGTTCAAGGCCTATGCAAAGGTCAAATTGCCTTCCAAGGAATCACAAGGAAGTTCATCTCAATAAGGCGCCAGACGTTCCTCATCTCTGTCTGCAATCTGAAATCCAGGGATTTTAGGGATTATGCTGTTCATATGGGAAATAACCAAACCTTCAAGTTATTTCCTGACAACAATGGCAAGGGAGGACATCTACCTTGCTTGCTGTGAATGTCATTGTTCATCCACTGTTCGCCCACAAAGACGGATCCTTCTCTAGAGAACACAGCCATCCGGAAAGGATTCAATGACGTTAGTGACATTGCACACATATTAACCAAGGCCATGAGTTTTGTCTTTATCTAATAGTTTGTGCAGCTAGTCTAAAAGAGAGAGAGAGAGAGAGAGAGAGAGAGAGAGAGAGAGAGATGTTCCACTCATTCTCCCACCAGGAGTAGACAGACATCTGTTCTACGCTACTTTAGGGGCCTTTTATACTGATGTTTGCCTGTCACATTGAACAGGGCCTAAGGAACAATTACATGGTGTGAACTGTAACATGCACACACACACAGTGTCAGCTTGCTATTATATTGGTTTCTAAAGCTCTAAATATACCTCAGAACACTGTGAGGTCCATCATGAACAACATGAGAAAATGTGGAACACATTAGAATTTTACCAGATTGACAGACGTGACTAAGCCATCAAATCTAAATGTTCATGAATGCCCACAACGTAGGCAAAAGTCTTTCAGGACAGAAATGGGAGAATCTTGAAAAAGCGTGTAAAAATACACTTAATACACTTAATACTACATCTTAGCTGGATCTTGCCCACAGGCACGTGATTGAATCAACAACCTGGAGGATGACTGTGTCTGTTGAGATCAAAACTCAACTTCAATGCAAACTATCCTATTGCTATAGCCAATGTTAGCTGCATATCAAATAAGATACATCTCAAGGTGAGTTATTCAAAGAAGCATGGAGGGTAGAGGTCTGCATTCCCGCAGCTCTCCCGTGGGAACCTCGGGACCCGATCAGTTGTTTTCTTGCGGCGCGGGAGTAAATTTCCAAATCAAAGACGGTAGCAGTCGGTAACCCTGGTGTACTTTGGACGGGTGCGGGTGGTCTGACAATAGCCCGGCCGCTCCCGACATCCTTTGACAACGGCGTATCCATGCTTGAACTTGAAGTGAACAAAACTTTCTGCATTGGTGGCATTCAGACAGTTCCCAGTTCCCTGCCCTGAACCTCGCAATATTTGTTCTTTGCATCCCGTCCACGAGAGCACCTTCAGAGAGAACATTCAGCCTCGAGACGTTCGGTAATGAAACTTTCGTCAGTCATTCTGTTTTTGCATCGATGTTAAAAATAATATTTCATTTTGCAGTAGCTATGGCTAGTAAGCTGACAGTTTTTGTTTATTTGTATTTTTGGCTTATAATTTTGAGCGACAGATGTGGTATTTGATTTAGCCTATTTTTCTCTGACATTTTGACAGTATCACGATAAGACAAAAATAACAAATAAAATTATTGTATAGCCAACATTTTATATTTGTTATCCCAGTCACTGTTTCTTTAGGGGAAATTTAAATCTGGAAACGAGGTCGAAATTTAGCAGGATCGGTCGGGTAGGGAAGAAAATCATTCTACGCGGTAAGCAGGTGAACATTTTAATCAGGAATTTTAAGCGGGAGCGGGGAAAATTTGTAGAAATTATCATTCTTTCTAGATGTGGTGTAAACATGCTGTCCTAATTTTGCGTGACTAATATGCAATCTAACCAATTAAAGGTGCAGTGTGTAATATTTATAAGGAACTATTGACAAATGCAATATAATATGCATATGTACGCATATGAAAACTATGTTTTCAGTGGTGTATAAAGACCTTACATAATGAACAGTTATGTTTTTATTACTTTAGAATGAGCCATTTCTATCTACATACACCGCGGGTCGCCATTTTTGCGCCGGCATGTTTCTACTAAATGGACAAACTGCTCTACAGAGCGCTAGCTACGCTCTGCTGTCTCAGACGACGACATCTTTGTCCTGTGTTGGCCACCGTAGCGTCTCTATATGTTTTGAAAGGGAGGGTTGAGCGGTGGACAGTTGCAATTCGTAACCTCACCGCTAGATGCCGCTAAAATTTACACAGTCCACCAATTCATTATGATCAATGTATCACATATTATTGTAAAACTGTGGTAAAATATCGATGCTTGGGTTTTAAATATTTAAACAACAAAAATGCCAACAAACAGCCGCTTTTATCATGTTCGTTTTGTGATCTCGCTAGTTTCCAGTGATTTCTTTCTGATTAGTTTTCTGATAAAACTTCCACTTGTTGGTGAAATGATGGGTTTGTGTGACGTTGTTCCAGAGAGGCGTGTTACGGGCGGGGTTATAGTGAAGCGCTGAGGAGCTTCTAGCCCGATGGTGGAAACACAGCATGGTTTTGCTCGGTGCTACAGGTTCGAGACTATTAGCCCAGTCTGGCCCGTTGAAAGCACTGGCTCGCACTGGCCCGACAGTGGAAAAGTGGTCAATGAGGTCCAGTTTTATTTTGGACCACATTGACTTTCATTGTACGGACAAAAACAGCTAAAACATTCTTCAAAATATCTTCATTCGTGTTCCACGAAAGAAAGAACATGACAAGAAAGAACATGACATGAGGGTGTGTAATTAATGACAGAATTTTCTGTATTTAAAAGATGCGAGTGTTTGGCATGGCGATGGGTATGACAATGTTGATATGTTTGATATTGGTGGAATAGATCTGCTACGTGTGTATGGGACTCGCTACTGCCAATACATACACACTGCTGTGAGCAAGTAAGACATGCTGCTGCTGTACAATATAGCTTACATGAATTACCCATAGCAGATCATTAATCTGCTAGGGAAGCTGCAGGTGGAGCTGGGGGAGGTGGAGGGTTTCTAAAAAAGCACTGCAACTGCTACAACAAATTCCAACTAAGTATTTGAAGGTTGAGCAGCGAGCTCATTGGCTACTGATACAGCAGGAACTAATCAGCTGTGCCCAATAGAGAATGATGTGATTGCAAGCAGGTTAAGTACCTGCACCATCTAGAGTTTCATGACAGAACTTTGTATTTAAGAAATATCTAATGTGAAAAAAATAGAAAGCTGAGAAAGTCTAAAAAGGGGCAAAAAATAATACATCAATAAATATTAGCTGCTATATTTAGCAGCCTGTGAAAGCTGCATATTTGTTTATGTGTGTGTTTGTTTGTTTACAGGTGCCAAAATAACAGTAGTGGGCGGAACACAGTAGGGGGTTTGTGGTATCACTGTGCACACTTTCATTAATTAGAAAACACATTTCATAACCAAGTTATTGCTACTTCACCCCCCAAAGGGGACATTACTCTGTGCCGAAACACAAGAGGGGTTTAGCATGTCTTCTTATTACATAACCAAACACATTATATAAAGTATTTCTGCAATAATCCTTGCAGCATTATCATGGCCCCAGCTGACCAGGAGAGGTCTCAGTGGTGTTTTAGACATTGGAAAAATCTTCAAAAGACAAAAAAAAGTTGTTAACTTCAAAAAACAATTGCAAACACTGCTGGTTAGGGATTGAAATACTAAGAAATTTAACAATTCTGGTTTGGACTAGACAGTTTCATTAACAGAATTTAGTTTTTCTGTTAAACCAAATCTGTATGAATTAATGAATTAATTAAATTTAAGGCTCTTTAGCTTTAAATACACATTACACAAACACTGATTCAGTCATTGAGTGAGTCATTAGACTGATTCAAACCAAAACCAACACAACAAACAACTTCAGGACTGATTCTTTTTGAACGAATCATTAAAAAAAAAAAATTGTTTAGGTAGCACTTTACTTTACAGTTCTGTTCCACATGTACATACTATGTACTTATTATAGCAATTACAATAACTATAGGTTCTATCCCTGAACCTACCCCTAAACCTAACCTTAACCCATGTAGTTACCTTATATTATCAGTACTTTCTTGGGTAACTACACTGTAAGTACACATACTGTAAAATAGAGGCATTTCTCAATACCAAGTACGCAAACTTTGGACTTGCGTCCTTGGTAGTCTGGACTTGCCAAGTCTGACTCGGGAGGACGCAAGTCCGGTAATTCTGCAAATGGAACAATTGCGTTCTTGATAGCGTCACTCAGCTCACTTTGGCTACTCTGTATCTCTGTATGTATATTTTAGGCTACAATAAAACTAAATATGATATAAAACACCACTCTGCCTCTTTTAGTTTTCATTTAAAAAAATCCTAAACATATTAATAGCCACACAAATGTGGTTCAGGCAATACGTACATTGATCATCTTCACTGCATGTATAGCTTATTTATAACAAATAATATAAAATATAAAACACACCTCTGCCTCTTTTCGTTTTAAAAATATTAAACGTATTAATATATGGTTCAGACAATAAGTGTGCATATATATGATCATCTTCACTGTAATAAAATTTAATTACAAAACACAACCCTGTCTCTTTTTGTTAAATGTCAGTTTATGTATGATCAATAATAGCCATTATAAAAGTATTTAAGGTATAAGAAGCTATACAAGAAATAAAGCAAACAATTCAGTCAAACATACAAACTCAGCACTAGTAGGCCACAACGGTAAAGTTAAATAGCCTAAATATATAGAGTTATGAAACTTCACTTTGCCCTCAGCCAAAATGATTTGCCAGGGAACAAATTATAGATTCATGAAACCAAAGATCACAAGTTAGATATACACAGGATGAATTATATCTCGTGTTTAACCACTACAGAGTCATCAGAGCCTGCGGCAAATGTCAGAAGGGCTAGCCGAGGAAAGCTGCTCTTGGCAACTCTAAAAACACCAGATCAAATGTTCAAATAGGCGCTCTCTTTATAAATAAACCACAGATTTGAGCTTTAAACAACTACATTCTCGCCTGAAAAAATCTTAAAACTACATTTCGTGACAATAACACACAGGGTTTCTCATCCGCTACTGATGCTTGTTGGTTGGTGTGAGATGCATTCTGGGATACCTGGCTGTTTCAAGTCTGCACAAGTCACCTCTCAATGCATCTTCGCTAAAAGGGGTGGATCAAGGACATATCCGGGGATTTGAACTGTACTTGGCTAGATGTGAACTTTGAATTGAAACAGTACTTGGGCAGCGACTGATGCGACTTTCATAGTGTAACCTTTGTTTTTTAATTGTAATACCCTGGTTTCACCATTTGGAAACCATGGCTGTGTCTGAAATCACATACTCTATGTCGCCCCTATACTCTTAAATAGGGCACTATTTGAGGGGACAGCCATTTGTAGTAGTGTCCAAAACCATAGTGGATGTTATTGAGTGCACTCGTTCAATCCCACAATGCACCACAATAGCGAGTGTACAACTGATGTACACTTAACGGCTAGAGAATACCCATAATGCACCGCGATAGTCGCGCGCTGAATGAATTCCTGTGTCTTGTCAGGAAGATGGACACTCAGTGTCCGAATTCACTCACTCGTTTTCATTCACTCTTTCAAGGGGACTATATTAGTGGAGTAATGTAGGGAATAGTGAATGAGGGTATAGGGGGCGATTTCAAACACAGCACATGATAACAGTCAAAGTATTTTAGTATGTTATTGTGTCCAAATTAGTGGAAGAACGCACAAATCAAGAACCGATAACAGAACCAAAATTACATTTATTTGTTTGTTTGTTTATCAATAGAAACGTCTCTGAATAAGAGCCGGTTCCTGGTTCCAAACCCTACAGAAGGTATCCGTTTCAAAACTTCATACGAACTCTTCAGTCAAATCTCCCTGAACACTTGCTGGCACTGAGCAGATCAGTGTGTGTCTAGATGATTCAGCATCTTTATGGATTTCAAAGCTGCTGAGCTACACCAGTCCAGCTTATAGGCTCAGATAGCGAGCAATCGTAAATCACACACAAGCAAACTATGACACAGCTTTAGTATATCATGTTAATGTCTGTGAATCTGTCTTACAAGTGCAGGACAAATCATGGAAGTGATTACCACTTGCGTCTTGCTGGCGCAACACATTTCAGGTGCCTACAGGAATCGCTCAAATCGGTGACATGAGGGAACTTGGATTAACGGCAGTTAAGTTGTGCATTTGTAACCAAACCGTAAAGAGCATGCTATTGTATTGCATGTCATATCATGCTGTATTTTGCTAGTAATTTACATTTCAGAGTCAAAGTAAAAAAAAAAAATACATTTAAAAAAAAAAAAAGTGTCATGTTCTTAAACATAAATTTTTTTATTCATGTTGTTTTCATGTGGCTTTGGAAAAAAAAATCATTTAATGACATGTCGTGGTGTAAACAAGCAAAAACATATTTTCCTTACACCCTGAATACATGCTGTCAAATCGATTAATCGTGAATTATCACATCCAAAATAAAAGTTTGTGTCTACATAATATACAGTATGTGTGTGTAATTATTATGTATATATAAATATACACACATGCATGTATATATTTAAGAATTTTATATTTTTTATATATTATATATATATATATATATATATATATATTTTTTTTTTTTTTTTTTTTTTTTTTATATATTTATATCTAAAATACATATAAAAATGTCACTGACCCAAAGACAAAATCTGGCTTGTCATATTAGGTGTAAATATGTTTATGCATACTGACTGTATGCATAGAATAAAAAATAAAATCATGAAATACGTCAAAACAAAATGTCAAACGTGTCAAATGTTAGTGCGTGACATGCATCAGAACAGCACGAGATGTCAGTCACGGGCCTGAAACATGGGAAATCTTTCCTCAATAGATGGATGGATAGAAGGATTGATGGATAGATGGATGGAGGCAGAGGTTTAGTATGGACTGAGAAGTTTCTGCACAATACTACATGACAGAAGCTAACATGGAGCAAGAGTGATGGCAGCTGTTGAAGGTGTAATTGAAGGGGCCGTGTTCAGCACCCTCGCCGGAGCCTCTTGACTTCCTGGATCACCTCACTGTGATGTGAAGGGAACTGCTGCGAGGAAACACACCTGCCAGCATCAACACACTCACTGAGCCGCCACTGTTTGACAATCCATCCGTACACACCTCTATAAAACCCGCTTTGGACAGGACTAGTTTTCCCTGAGGAAGTCATCAGATGTTAAATTCCTTGGAGTACAAGTTTGTGTTTTTAATTAGTTGCTTACCCTTCTCATATACATAATGTTGTAATTATACACCGCTCGCTGTTTTTTACAGATCTAACAATTTAAAAATACATTACAAATGCAACTCATACATACTGTATAACCTTAGTATTATTTATATAGTATTATAGTTTTTATTAATATTTTGAGTTGCTTTATTTTTCTATTATCAGTTTTTCAGTTTATTTTTTAAAATAATTTTGTTATGTACTTTAACAAAATTGTTTTAAATAGTTCGAGTTTGAGTTAACAATAACACGGACTTGACTACACATCTTCTATGATGAACATTTAGTATTTCGGAATATTAATGAATTTTATATTGTTTTGGGCATTGTGTCAAAATCTTAGTATACACATTTAATATTATTTTTTAGAAAGAAAAAAGACAGTGAAGTGGTCATGTGGTGCAACCAATGTGCAAGGAAAAATATTGCATAATTTGACCTTTTTATGACAGGTTTGGAAGGTTAGTTCAGGTTGTAAATGCTACCACTGGGAGATATCATTAGGAAGCATGGCGTTAGTTTTCATTGTTATGCTGACGATACTCAGCTCTATATTTCTTCACGCCCTGACGAAACTTACCAATTCACAAGATTGACGGAATGCATAGCTGATATAAAAAATTGGATGACTATTAATTTCCTGCAACTTAATTCAGAAAAAAAACTGAATTTTTAATTATTGGACAAAGTAGTGGGTTTGTTGATGGACATACTCTTGTTAATGCTGATGGTGAGGAATTACAGTTGCAACATCTCATAATGTACCTCAAACTGAGTAGTGTATCACTGAGAAATGTCCTGCTCAAGTCATCCTTGCGATGGAGGTTCAGGATGAATAACTAGTTCTTCCCATGTTTCATCATCGGACTCGCTTGGATTGATATGGTAAAAATCAATGTCATTGTTACTGTTTTTACAGTGTGTACAATCGCTGAGGAAGTCTCGTGAGCTGAAGTTCAGTTATGGTAATGCACGTTTAGCTTGCGACATGGGCTGTAAGGGGTAGACCAAATCACAACAGACCGGGCCATCTGGCCAATCAGAGCAGAGCAGGACCTTTGATGCATGTAAACCTGTTGTAGGAGACCTCCAAAACAAAATTAGAAAACTTTAAAATAGAATAATAGGGGCACTTTATATTTAAAGGTTTCTTTAGTTTTTTCATCTTGGACAGACGTCTCTGTTAATAAGATGTAGCTAGAGAAGCGGTTTCAGTTACACAGAACAGTGCAGCACACACTCGGACACACACAGCTTGGCTTTGACCTGATGACGCAAGCAGCTTTATTATCCCCTACAACAGTGTGTGTGTTTGTGTGAGGTGGTGGATGATGCGATAGAAATGCAAAGAAAGCTACAATGACAACCAAAATATAATGTGAAAGGCAGAATGTGAATACCAAGAATGAGTGAGCAAAATTACACAGAAGACTAATGGACACTTTCCAACAATCCCACGCTCCAGTGCTGCACTCAGTTACAGTGCAAATCCAGAGATTAGAGTTGATGCTATAATCTGCCTGGGAATATCCTGTGATCGCGCGACTCGCACCTCGCATCTATTGGGTTTCCACATGGACCCTAATGCTTTCTCTTACAGTACTCATCCCAAAAATGAAAATTTGATGTTTATCTGCTTACCTTCAGGGCATCCAAGATGTAGGTGTCTTTGTTTCTTCAGTAGAACACAAATGAAGATTTTTAACTCCAACCATTGCAGTCTGCCAGTCGTATAATGCATGTCAATGGGAACATTTTAGAGTATGAGAGCTATTAGAGTAAAAAACATACATATACGAGTCCATATTAAACCCTGCGGCTCGTGACGACACATTGATGTCTTAAGAAACGAAACGATCGGTTTGTGCGAGAAGCCGAACAGTATTTATATAATTTTTTTTACCTCAAATACAACACTATGTACATCAGCATTCACTGTGCGATGACTTCCGGCAAGTGAGGTCAAAATACACGATATGGCGTAGAGATATGCTTGAGAGATCACTTCCGCTGCTTGTATCCGATTGAGATACATTTGACCTCACTAATCGGAAGGTCTGTTGTACATAAATCGCATTTGAGGTAAAAAAAAAAAAAAAAAAAAGAAGATATAAATACTGTTTGGTTTCTTGCACAAACCGATCGTTTCGTGTCTTAAGACATCAATGTGTCGTCACGAGCCGCAGGGTTTAATATGGATTCATATGTGTATGTTTTTTTACTCTAATACTCTCAACTGTTCCCATTGACATGCATTATACGACTGGCAGACTGCAACGGTTGGAGTTAAAAATCTTAATTTGTGTTCTACTGAAGAAACAAAGACACCTACATCTTGGATGCCCTGGGGGTAAGCAGATAAAAATAACATTTTCAATTTTGGGTGAACTATCCCTTTAATAGCTATAGTTCTTACTCTCTCACTAGGGGGCATCTGTCTCTGTAGCATACCGGACTCAAACCCAGGGACATTCATGTGGACATTCACTTCCTAACTACAGAGGATAAGCAAAGATGTGTTATACTCACTACAGAACAGAACTGTTGATTTGAAGCAACAGCTTTCCTATTACTATATATTTCTTCATTTTTTAGTCATTTAGCCCAGGGCTGTACAGTGCGACATATATACATATATATATATATATATATATATATATATATGACCAAAAAAATCGGTCTGTGTGATGAATACATTTACCCCAGTAGCACGTGTGTGATACAGTTTAGCATGCGAGACAGAGCTTGTTTGTGTGAGGTGAGAATTTGTTTTGTGCTTGTGTAAGGTTATCTAGGGCTGCATGATTGACTGAAATTAAATCAAAATCACGATTTGGCTTAGTGAGATGATGTAATCGCAAAGGCTTCAATTTTTAAATAAATATATGTGCAGGTGAAGGGCAGCACTGTTCAGAGCGGATCGGTTTAGTTCGAAACTGTCATGCTCGGGGCGCACTGAGGTACCAAACCCGACACTACCTTTAGGAGGTGGTCTGCGAACTGTGCCGTGATTCGCGTGAATGTTAATGTAACAGACTCGGGTGCGCACTTCTTCAGGAAGAAAAGTAACCAGTGCATGTGTTTGAGCCGATTGCGATGTATTTAGTTCAATAAAACAAATTTAAGGGATGATAGTGTTGATGATTTACCTTAGATACGAGTGAGAGTGAGCCTACAGTGTATTCGCGCATAGCGAGTGCAATCAGGGCAGCGAATTAATGGCAATCCACTGTTTCCTCTAAAGAGTCATTTTGCAAGCAGCAGAAAGCCAACTTCATGCGATGCACGTACAGTAAACCCAAGTGTCGTTCACTCAGCTGCGCATAACATCATCAAATTAATAAAAAAACACAATATATTTACCGCGGCCTGTTTTCTATCATGCGCCGTGCATGTTTGTGATGAGATGAACGCAAATGCACCAGGGTTCGACCATTTAATCGAGTGTTTGAAATAACCTCCTTTTGAGATTGGATGTGCTTCACATCACAGATTGAGGCAGAAATTATATTTTATTATTTTCTGTAAAGTGATTCGTGGTATAGAGTACAGTACTTTTTTTCTCTCTCATTGGATGCATAAAGTTTCCTGACAAAAATTAAGACATTACAGTCACAGTTTTTTTTTTTATCATAATTTAATATTTTATAATAAAACCTTAGACCTTTCTAATGATTTGTTTCCTGTAAAATATAATAATAATAATCGTTATTATTATATTTATTCTTAAATACATGTTTTGCATTTTATTGCATTTTTTGCATTTTTCAGACAAGGTAACAGACGTTTTATACATATGCTACAATTGTTTGGCCTGTGCTACAAAACTTTCAACATTTGTAGCACCAATGCTATGTACAAAAAAAGTTAATGTACAGCCCTGATTTAGTCATTAATATACTACAGGTGCTGGTCATATAATTAGAATATCATCAAAAAGTTGATTTATTTCACTAATTCCATTCAAAAAGTGAAACTTGTATATTATATTCATTCTTTACACACAGACTGATATATTTCAAATGTTTATTTCTTTTAATTTTGATGATTATAACTGACAATTAAGGAAAACCCCAAATTCAGTATCTCAGAAAATTAGAAAATTGTGAAAAGGTTCAATATTGAAGACACCTCTAATCAGCTAATTAACTCAAAACCCCTGCAAAGGCCTTTAAATGGTCTCTCAGTCTAGTTCTGTAGGCTACACAATCATGGGGAAGACTGCTGACTTGACAGTTGTCCAAAAGACAACCATTGACACATTGCACAAGAAGGGCAAGACACAAAAGGTCATTGCAAAAGAGGCTGGCTGTTCACAGAGCTCTGTGTCCAAGCACATTAATAGAGAGGCGAAGAGAAGGAAAAGATGTGGTAGAAAAAAAGTGTACAAGCAATAGGGATAACCGCACCCTGGAGAGAATTGTGAAACAAAACCCATTCAAAAATGTGGGGGAGATTCACAAAGAGTGGACTGCAGCTGGAGTCAGTGCTTCAAGAACCACTACACACAGACGTATGCAAGACATGGGTTTCAGCTGTCGCATTCCTTGTGTCAAGCCACTCTTGAACAACAGACCTGGTTAGAAGCGTCTCGCCTGGGCTAAAGACAAAAAGGACTGGACTGCTGCAGAGTGGTCCAAAGTTATGTTCTCTGATGAAAGTAAATTTTGCATTTCCTTTGGAAATCAGGGTCCCAGAGTCTGGAGGAAGAGAGGAGAGGCACACAATCCACGTTGCTTGAGGTCCAGTCAGTGATGGTTTGGGGTGCCATGTCATCTGCTGGTGTTGGTCCACTGTGTTTTCTGAGGTCCAAGGTCAACGCAGCCGTATACCAGGAAGTTTTAGAGCACTTCATGCTTCCTGCTGCTGACCAATTTTATGGAGATTTCATTTTCCAACAGGACTTGGCACCTGCACACAGTGCCAAAGCAACCAGTACCTGGTTTAAGGACCATGGTATCCCTGTTCTTAATTGGCCAGCAAACTCGCCTGACCTTTCTATGGGGTATTGTGAAGAGGAAGATGCGATATGCCAGACCCAACAATGCAGAAGAGCTGAAGGCCACTATCAGAGCAACCTGAGCTCTCATAACACCTGAGCAGTGCCACAGACTGATCGACTCCATGCCACGCCGCATTGCTGCAGTAATTCAGGCAAAAGGAGCCCCAACTAAGTATTGAGTGCTGTACATGCTCATACTTTTCATGTTCATACTTTTCCGTTGGCCAAGATTTCTAAAAATCCTTTCTTTGTATTGGTCTTAAGTAATATTCTAATTTTCTGAGATACTGAATTTGGGATTTTCCTTAGTTGTCAGTTATAATCATCAAAATTAAAAGAAATAAACATTTGAAATATATCAGTCTGTGTGTAATGAATGAATATAATATACAAGTTTCACTTTTTGAATGGAATTAGTGAAATAAATCAACTTTTTGATGATATTCTAATTATGACCAGCACCTGTATATTGCCAAAGGTATTGGGACAACCCTCCAAATCATTGAATTCAGGTTTTCCAATCACTTCCATGGCCACAGGTGTATAAAAATCAAGCACCTAGGCATGCAGACTGCTTCTACAAACATTTGTGAAAGAATGGGTCGCTCTCAGGAGCTCAGTGAATTCAAGCGTGGTGCCATGATAGGTTGCCACCTGTGAAATAAGTCCATTTGTGAAATTTCCTCACTACTAAATATTTTACAATAGCAGCTGCATCTAAGCTTACATCACCAAGTGTAATGCAAAGTGTCGGATGCAGTGGTGTAAAGCACGCCGCCACTGGACTTTTTTTTCACGCAGAGGACACGTGTTCTCTGGAGTGACGAATTACACTTCTCTGTCTGACAATCCGATGGACGAGTGTGGGTTTGGCAGTTGCCAAGAGAACGGTACTTGCCTGACTATATTGTGCCAAGTGTAAAGTTTGGTGGAGGGGGGATTATGGTGTGGGGTTGTTTTTCAGGGGTTGGGCTTGGCCCCTTAGTTCCAGTGAAAGGAACTCTTAATGCTTCAGCATACCAAGACATTTTGGACAATTTCATGCTCCCAACTTTGTGGAAACAGTTTGGCCTCTTCCTTTCCCAACATGACTGCGCACCAGTGCACAAAGCAAGGTCCATAAAGACATGGATGAGCAAGTTTGGTGTGGAGGAACTTGACTGGCCTGCACAGAGTCCTAACCTCAACACAATAGAACATCTTTGGGATGAATTAGAGCGGAGACTGCGAGCCAGGCCTTCTCGTCCAACATCAGTGCCTGACCTTACAAATGCGCTTCTAGAAGAATGGTCAAAAATTCCCATAAACACACTCCTTAACCTTGTGGAAAGCCTTTCCAGAAGAGTTGAAGCTGTTATAGCTGCAAAGGGTGGGCCAACTCCATATTAAACCCTACGGATTAAGAATGAGATGTCATTAAAGTTCATGTGCATGTAAAGACAGGCGTCCCAGAACTTTTGGCAATATACAGTATGTCCAGACCCCAGACTGTCTAATCCACACAATGCAAACAGCTTGAGAAAAACTATGAGATCAAATGGAAATACAATTCACATGTTCGGATAATCAGATGGGAATGGCTAAACATATTCAGTTTGTTAGAGGGTTTGAGCATAAGACTTGACTTAAGGTCTCAAGTCTTAAATTAAGTCCTTTTAACAATGGATTTAACAACAACAACAACAACAACAACAACAACAACAACAACAACAACAACAACAACAACAAAGATTAGAAAATAATTTGTATTTATCGGAACATGACCAGGCCTGGTGAAATTTGTTACCAATCCACTATGAACTTTTCATGTATGAAAATTCTTCAAAAACATATGTGTTCCAAAATGGCTTTACAATTCACATGTTCATATAATCTACTGTGTAATGATGGATAAACATGGCTTACTGTACAAACGCAGAGGTTTACACACAACTGGACATGTGAGACAGAGTGTAGTAATGCCTCATGTCTGTGTTAAAGATCTGTCAGCACCTTCACTCATTAACACAACTGAAGAGAATGACACACAGGAATCCCCTCATTGTCTCTAACAATATCACACACACACACACACACAACAGATGATTCTCTTACCTGTTTGTGACAGCAGATGTGAAACAGTCATTCATATGGAATCAATCCAGGCAAGCAGAGAAAGAAAATGAAACAAAATATCATTATATGTCAGTACAAAACACAATGTCACATAATACTGTTCAACAGACCAAAATCTCAGAGTGATGGACACTTACTAAGATTATTAAATTCTTTGATTTTTTTTTTAATTACACCAAAGTAATAATAATATATTATCTGGAATTGTATTAACAGAGGGCAGAAACCTTGCATCTCCAAAAACAATACTTTAAGAAAAAAAACAGCTTTTTTTTTTAATAATTAAAAACCGTGTTGTCAAAGTTGATATTGTGGCTTTTTATATTGTCAGACACCTGTATGTGTCATTATATTATTATTAAAATCAAGCTCAAAAGAAGTTATAAGGTTTTCAACAGCGAATTTCTGGGAATATCGGACATGCGTGTTTTTGTCCGTCATTAGAATGGCCGCATCTGAGGCAGCAAGTGCAACGCATTATGTTGTTTAATCAACTTACAGGTTACAAAGTTTATCGTAGATATGTGGGCGCTCAGTTTGTTCTGTCATTTGGCCAAAATCTCATGCTATTAAAGATGAAGTGCTACTGTACAAACAGGCTATTTAAGACAGTATTGGCTATGACTCGACGACAAATGCTCTTCTCTGCTCCTCAAACACATAAAATATTAGCCTTATATATATATATATATAGCGTTCCTATCTTGAGTAAAGAAAATGCTGTACTTATTCAAAGAACCAGTTCTTTATTTACCTTTGCATAACAAACAAGCAGTGACCGTCTATAAACGGTGTACGCCACTTCATTCTAGGGATGGGCGTACCAATACTGATGTGAGTATCGAAAGTATCGATACTCAAAAAATATTGATACTAGTGTGTGTGTGTGTGTGTGTGTGTGTGTGTGTGTGTGTGTGTGTGTGTGTGTGTGTGTGTGTGTGTGTGTGTGTGTGTGTTTACCATTGATTTTGTTTATTTAACACAAAATTTAATGCATACAATAAGCATTGAATTGGACAAATAACCTATGTTAGCGAATAATCAAGTCAAGTCACCTTAATTTATATAGCGCTTTTTACAATACCGATTGTTTCAAAGCAGCTTCACAGTGTTAACAGGAAAATAATACAACAGAATTTGATTCGGCTGTACAGCTATTCTGGAGAAAACAGTGATGTCATCCAGCTCAGTTCAATTATCATATAGTGTCAATGTGGGTGGATCAGTAATATAGTTGAAAATTTAGTGTCCCCAACTAAGTAAGCCAAAGGCAACAGAGGCGACAGTGGCAAGGAACCAAAACTCCATCAGGTGACAGAATGGAGAAAAAAATCCTTGGGAGAAACCAGGCTCAGTCGGGGTGCCAGTTCTCCTCTGGCCAACGAACAAACAGTGTATGATTATGATTCAGGCAACATTACAAGTCAGAAGTCATATTAGATCAGAATAATCAAACTAATAATCAAAGCAAATACTGCAAGACAGAACCAATCAATCACTGAGAGCATTCGCTCACTGTTGACAATGCATTCAAACAGGGTTGGGTTTCCCAAAAGTATCATAAGGAACCATTGATGCTTTTGGGAAACACAACCCAGAACAATGCTTATCAGAGGACATAAAAACATAATATGTTTGAGTTATTTCACAATAAACAAATTGAAATTGTAGCCTACATAGTTTGTGCAATTACATTTAATTAAACTGAACATTAAAAGTTAATATTGATCGTGTTCTAATCTATTCTAATATAAATCATACACTGTCAGAATAAAAAGGTTGATGATACTAACAATACTGGTATCGAAAGTACTTTGAAAGTATCGGTATCGTATCGAAAACAAAATAAGCGTTACCCATTCTTGCTTGAAGCTTGAAGATCCAAATGAGTTACTAGGTTTAGTCGCAAGCTCTTTTTAATACTTTTTTTATTGCTTAAACATTTGCAAAACCCACAGATAGATGTAGAGGGTGACCAAAAGTAATACTTTTATGAAGATACAAGGTTTCTGCCCGTCAGCAACGACATATTAGTGTTCTTTCCACTATATATAGGGCATTTCAAAAATATTTTCAATTAAATTCAAATGTAGCCTATTTATAAGAGATTCCCCTGACGTCACATACAGACTTGTTTAGAGTCTCATATGACACTGCTGTACACATCATATCATTCACACATTTATCACCAAACTAAAGATTTTTTTCCCCAGTAGGTTTTCAGTGACAACTTGGCTGATTTTGTTTGTCTTTCAAAAGAGACAGCCTTGACAATTTTGCCATGAGAAGACATGTGACATATGAAGGCCAAGTATGGTGACCCATATACTCAGAATTTATCCTCTGCATTTAACCCATCCAAGGAGTAATGAGTAGTGAACACACACACACACACACTGCAAACTGTGGACACACACACCCATTTTTGCTGTGCTGCCCGGGGAGCGATTGGGTAGTCTGACTCTCTAACCATTAGGCCACAAAGACAAAGACTTTTCAAAAAACTAAACTGAGATTTTCAACAGCACTAATAATACAAATACTAAAAAACAGCCCTTCTTTATGTGAGGCACTTAAAATGAGAAAGCTCTTCTGTATAGAGTGTAAGGTGTGTAAAGACTATATTTTATTAATACTTGACCTGCAGAAACTCTTGTAATGAAGGTCAAAAACATTAATTTGTACTTCATTCTTCATGTTTTCTTTTCTTTATTCTCCCCTGTTTTACTGGGCGGGACTATATTTTAGAGCTATTCTGACATCTAGAACCAGTCAATAAACTCAATCAATTAATCAGCCAATCAAATTAACCAACCAGCAAATAATTTATACAACCAACCTCAATCATTTAACCAAGCAAATAATCATCTAACCAACCACCCATCCATCTAACCAGTCAGTTAGCTAATCAAAATGTATTGTATGTAAATGTACATGTATTTATCAAACCAACAATATAATATATTATTTTACCATCCAACCAGTCATTTTACCATCCAACCAACCAATCATTTTACCATCCAAACCAACCAATCATTTTAACATCCAACCAACCAACCAATCATTTTACTACCCATCCAACCAACCAACCAACCAACCATTTTACCATTCAACCAACAAACCAATAATTTTACCATCCAACCAACCAATAATTTTAACAACCAACCAATAATTTTACCATCCAACCAACCAATCATTTTAACATCCAACCACTTTACCATCCAACCAACCAACCAATCACTTTACCATCCAACCAATCAATCATTTTACCATCCAACCAACCAACCAACCAACCAATCATTTTACTACCCATCCAACCAATCAACCAACCAACCATTTTACCATTCAACCAACAAACCAATAATTTTACCATCCAACCAACCAATAATTTACCAACCAACCAACCAATCATTTTACCATCCAACCAACCAATCATTTTAACATCCAACCACTTTACCATCCAACCAACCAACCAATCACTTTACCATCCAACCAACCAACCAAACACCCAAACAATAATTTTACAATCCAACCAACCAACCATTTTACCAATCAACCAATCATTTTACCATCCAACCAACTGACCAAACAACCAACCAATCATGTTACCATCCAACCAACCAATCATTTTAACATCCAACCAACCAATCACTTTACCATCCAACCAATCACTTTACCATCCAACCAACCAATCACTTTACCATCCATCCATCCAACCAACCAATAAATTTTACCATCCAACCAACCAAACAATAATTTTACCATCCAACCAACCAAACAATAATTTTACCATCCAACCAACCAACCAACCATTTTACCAATCAACCAATCATTTTACCATCCATCCATCCAACCAAACACTTTACCATCCAACCAATCATTTTACCATCCATCCATCCAACCAAACACTTTACAATCCAACCAACCAATCACTTTACAATCCAACCAACCAACCAATCAATCACTTTAGCATCCAACCAACCAACCAAACACTTTACCATCCAACCAACCAACCAACCAACCAACCATTTTACCATCCAACCAACATGATTCTGATTTTGTAAACTTCCTGTTTAACATGTCACCTGACACAAAGAATATTTTTGGACCAATGATTACATAAAGATAATAACATTCATAATCATAACCATCATCATCATCACCATTATGGTCATAAAGCACATTACTGTCATGAATGGCTCTATACACACTCTATCTCTCTCCTCTACAGGTGAAATGGAGGGTTGAGAAGGCAAGCTTTGTGTGCGGCCTCACAGTAGAGCATGTGAGGAGCAGCAGAGAGTGTGATTACTGTAAATGGGACACGCTGACATCAGGTTGAAAGAGGCAGAAGAGCAGCACTCAAACTGTTTGAGCTCCTCTGCCGCGGTCCACCCCAGCAGAGAGGCTTTAAATGAGGCTCCATCCACAGCAGAACCACACAGAGACAACGTGAAAGATGGATGTTGCGCCTTTAATTGGAATTCTGTTTTAATTTTCGGATGGGATAAAAAGAGGCAAATTCTACCAAATTTGCCTTTCCACTTAAAATTAAATTCAGCCATTCCTCCTTTTGTTTGTCCCACTACTAGGAAATTGGAAAATGAAAGAAATTAAGGCATGAATGAAAAGAAAAATTGTTCGTTTCCTTCTCTTTTTGTCCTTAATGTAACTTAACAACTCCACTTTTATGCAAATCAAGGAACAATATAAAATTATACAAATATAATTGAGGTTTCTTGAATACATAATTGCAATCAAAACACCTGCAAATGCTTTGTGAAAGGGTGAAATGTGTGCCAGCAAACCACTGACTTGTACAAATGCAGATCACACACACAAATAACTCATGCTTTATCAAGCTAGAAATGTATCATTAGATACAGACAAAAACCACAATTGTGTGGCGATGAACCTTTTCCATTTTCGAAATGTGCTATTCATCATGGTTAGTTTATATATAATCAATGGTTTATGCAAAGCCTTCAATGATGCATCCTGAATTAAGTGGGTAATGTTATGTCATACATGTGCACACATTTAAATGCTACAAATATATAGAAAATGACTCTTTAGAAGTTTTACTGTCCTTCCTTCCTTCCTTCCTTCCTTCCTTCCTTCCTTCCTTCCTTCCTTCCTTCCTTCCTTCCTTCCTTCCTTCCTTCCTTCCTTCCTTCCTTCCTTCCTTCCTTCCTTCCTTCCTTCCTTCCTTCCTTCCTTCCTTCCAAATATGATCAAAGATGGCTGTAAACAATAAATCTGCATTGTTAATCCTTTCAATATTTGATTACATTATTTCTATAGGTCCTTCAGGTCAGGGACTGGGATGGCCATTGCAGATGGTTGGTTTTGTGCTCAGTGACCCATTTTTGTTTTGATTTTGATGTTTGTTTTTGGATCACTGTCCTGTTGGAAGATCCAAACCTGGCCCATTATAAGATTTCTAGCACAGGCTGTCAGGTTTAGATTTTTTATCTGTTGGTAAATTTTACACATGGGGTACTTTTTATCCCTGTGTGCACCAAACCCATAATAAGTGTTTGCTGCCAAAAAGCTCTTTTTTGTTTGTTTCATCTGACCATAGAACGTTTGAAAAGTAACTGACACGACTGGAACTTCAACGAGACGGGTTCTATGGTCAGATGAAACAAACAAAAAAGAGCTTTTTGGCAGCACTTAATATGGGTTTGGTGCACACAGTGTATCTTTAATGCTGTGGGCCTAATTTTCTGCCAGAGGTCCTGGACATCTTGTTCAGATACATGGTATCATGGATTCGATCAAATCCAACAGATTAAAAAAAAATCTAAACCTGACAGCCTGTGCTAAAAATCTTATAATGGGCTGTGGTTGGATCTTCCATCAGAACAATGATCCAAAACAAACATCAAAATCAAAACAAAAATGTGTCACTGAGCACAAAATGAAGCTTCTGCTATGGCCATCCCAGTTCCCTGACCTGAACCCTATAGAAAATGAGTGTGTGAACTGAAGAGAAGAAGCACCAACATGGATCTAGGAATCTGAAGGATCTGGAGGGATTCTGTATGGAGAAATGGTTTCTGATTTCTTGTCAGGTGTTCTCAAAACTCTATATAACATTATAGGAGAAGACTATAGAGCGGTTATCTTGGAAAAAGGAGGTTGCAAAAAGTATTTAAATAAAAGGGGGCAAATAATTGTTCCCAACGTGTTTTGGAGAAAAACATTTATTTCATAATGTGATATCCCCCCACTTTCAATTCTTTTACTTCAATGAATTTTTGCTTTTTTTTAATAAAATATCAAAAGGATTAACAATACAGATTTATTTTTTACAGCCATCTTTGATCATATTTAACAAGGGGGCAAACACTTTCACACCACTGTATATATTTATACTATACAGGACTCAATAACATAAAAATAATTAGTCAAAATTTCTGGTGCATCCCTAATTTTTTGCACGTTTGTCTAGGACTCTTCCAAAGAAATACAGTAGAAAAGAGCTTTGTCGGAACTTGGTAGAATTCGTCTTAAATATATTTATACATAGGCTTTTTAGATGCTCAATCTACTGTTATTCCTTAGTTACTGTCCAACTTTCCACCAGCACCAGAAGTTAATAATGCTTAAAATTGTAAATACTTGAAAAGGTATTAGATAATGGTCACGATAAAGCAAGATCCTAACTGGGTTGAAATCAGGAAAGATACAGAATCAAAAGGATTTGCCCCAAAAGCAATTTTCCCAATCCTTTCTAAAATCCCTACAAAGCTGTTGCAATTAATTACAGCTCTACAACCAAGGTCCTTGCATGAACCACACTTTTAGAAAGAAAATTTACAAAATAAAATAGTATAGAATTGAATTGTATTGTGTATAACGTTTGCAGAATAGAACTGCATTTAGACTTACATTTTACAAAGTTATTGTGTGGCTTCAGAAGACTTGGAATATATTGGAGTATATAAATATTTAAAAAATTGTCTTCCAGGTGTTTCATGAAAGAAAGAAAAAGTTATTTCGGGTTTGGAACATCATGACAGCAAGTAAATGATAACAGTATTTATTTTTAGTATTAATTCCTTGAAAGCTTTCTAAGCAGTGCCTGGAACCTGCTTAAGTACCACTGTTATTTTAGCATTTTTAAATCACTTTTATTGTCTAATCCTGGGAGTCAAAGGTTTTTGGACCATCTGGGCTGTTAAATGAGGTCTGATGTTCCTCAGCAGTAAATGACGAAGACTGATCATTGAAAAACTCTGGCTCTAAATCAGGTTATTTGCCTCCCTGTGAAACCGCGACCCCCAACTTTCACGTGATGGATGAGTGTTAGATCAGAACGGGCAGATGTGAAGGTAATTGCTCTCTGTGGCAGGACAGCTGTCCTTATTATGACAGAGTCAAACCGTCTGCGTTCATGGCTTTAACCCTCAGGTCTGGATGGATGTCTCAAGGAGAAACTTTACCTGTAGCTTTGTTTTTATAATATAATATGATATAATTATAATTAATATAATTTTTTTTTTTTATATAAATATTTTTTTAATAAAAATGTATAATTTATTATATTTTTTATTATAATTTTTATATAATACTTTTCTTTCTCATAAAATTATCCTCTCATCTCATATAATATAATATAATAAATATAATATAATATAATTGTATAATATTTCAAATGTATAATTTATTATATTTTTATTATAATTTTTATATAATAACACTTTTCTCTCTCATATCCGTTCTCATAAAATTACTAAATATATTTAAGACGCATCTAAACACTCTTCATACTAAAAATAGCTTATTAATGTGAATACTAAAATAGGTTTTCAGGCTTGAAAGCTCCTCTCTTCCCAGTCTGTCAGTAACGCTCTGTTTAGTTCCCGTCTCTATGAAGCCCCTCGTTCTGAAAAGCACAATGTGCTCTGATTGGTCGGCTGATCCAGTGTGTTGTGATTGGTCAACTGCTTAGAGCGTATTTGGGAAATGTCACAGCCCTTAGCATAACCGGGATGTTCAACACACTACTTACTAACTCACCCAGGACTACCTCCTTTTTTTGCGTATGCCATGTACAGGAATTATTTAAATGAGCAATATTGTGACGTGTTTGTTGCCAGAAGAAAACTCAAGACTACAATCAAAGCCTTCCAAACCCAATTTCAGGGATTTTAGAAACAGTGTTACAGATATAGAACATTTCCAGGTTTTTGCCGTTTTGGCTCTGTAGTGCGACATATTGGATTAAAGAAATAAAATGATGATAACTGGCGAAAAAAGTAGTTAAATGCATAAACTGGTCATGTAAATATATTGCTGCTGTGCGAGATACGACCTTCATGAGTTCCTGAATTTTCAAACCCTGGGTTTGACGGCTTGGACAAATTGGTCAAAATAATATATTCCTGTGTTACTCTAATACACATAATTATTTAATTTGGGCATAAATTAGACAGTAGTCAAGAGGAGGAGGCTATTAAACTCCATGAGTTTATGTATATTTTATGAAAATAATGGGATGAACGATTCAAATTGCCTGTCAACCCTCTAAATTGCATACAAGGCTGATGGGCACTCATGACAGCCGCAAGTATCGCAAAGATTATGCGAGATGAAATAATCATAGGGAAAAATCCTGATGAGAAAGTGTGTGTGTTCAGTCTCAATGTGTTCAACAAACACACATGATTCAGATATGATGATCTGCACAAAGTAATTGGTGTTGTCACACAGTATTTACACTTTCTAATGAACGAAAGCGTGAATTATGCTGATGCGCCGAAGTTAGCCAATCATGACCGAGCTCTTTCACATGTAGATGATTTAAAGGGACAGACCAGTATGTTAAAGTGCAGCATGAGATCAATTGTTCTTATGAATAATTTATTGGTGCATACCCCTCCTGTCAAATCATAAGGCTTCATTCACAAATGTCCACTTTTCACAATCCAATCAATTCCTAATGGATAAAATTAAGTCCCATCGTACTTTTTTGCTGGTTAAGTATCCAGCTTCACTCGAAAATGTCATATTATCTAAGTAGAAATGACTCGCCAACAGCATTTCATTTTAATTTCAATACAAAAGGGTCAGAAAGAGGGTCGTGGGAAACTAAATAAAAATTAGTTTTGGTGCTATTAGTCAAGAAATCTTTACAAGCGGGGAAAAAATCTTAATTTAATTCAGTACATAGCCTACAAAGCCAAAAAAATAGCCAAAATTTAGACGGCCATTGACATATATGGCCACGCTTTGTGCACGTTCCTCTCACACCTCCCTCGACTGTCTGTCAGAGCAACGGTAAGGCGCGATGGGGAAGGAAGTGACCTTTAGCGATGCTGGTGGAATGCTGCAGGGTTAATGGGTTAACAGTGTGTACTTGGAAAATATATTGGGGGAGAAGGAAAAGAGGCACATTCATGAATCAATGTGAATGTCACAATCAAAAAAGTGGCAAGAGCTTACTGATATTATAATATATGGGGTGTAACGGTACATGTATTTGTCCCGAACCCGTCATGGTATGGACGTCATGTTTCGGTGCATACAGTCAGATGATGAATACAGTCAGTCACAGGTGATCCACACTCCAATCCAGAAAGGGGCGCACCAACCCAAAACAAGAGTTCAAATGGCACGCAAGAGCTTGCTAGTAGCCTATACGCTGAGTTTCAATTAATTTTGTGACGCGCTCCACAAAACTGTGAGTGTACACAAATAAAAATAGACCATTTTACTGTTTCGAATGATGTCTTACTCTTATCTGTATGACCATAAATGACAAGGTATTTTAAGTTGTTTCCACTGTTATAATCATTTGGCCTTTTGCCGATTTGTGTCGTGGTCCAGTGTGTCGTGTTCCAGTGATGAATATGTGTGTCCTGGGGGGTATTCTAGAAAGCAGGTTGTGAGACATACCTGGGTATGTTTAAGAGTAAGTAAGTGGATAACCTCAACTTTCGGTTCCAAAGACGGAGGTAACTTTCAGGGTACGCAAGTAGCCATAGCAACTCACTCTCTGAACATAACCTGCTCCGGAGCAGCTCATGTTCCAGGGTTAGTTTGCTTAAGAGGTATTCAGAGCACACATGCCTTATTGATAAAGCTCTAGTGGGCATGACATATTGCGCACAATATTATATATTATTGCAAGTGCCTCTTTGCAACATGTCGTTTTCTATGCTATAAATGTATTTCTATAATAAAATAGGCCTACATATGTGGCCTACTCGTCGATTCGTCGCTCTGTTGAGAATGTCTTGTGAGTTAACCGTGAACATACTCTGGGTTGGATGAACTTACTCCCGGACGTGTTTTTGGAACCAGCATACCTCGAGTAAGCAAGGTTTGGATTAATCAACCGGGAGTTCATGGTATATATGACGGTAAGTTAACCTTGCTTTCTGTAAATGGGAAGCCTCAGGTCCTGCTTTACTCGCTGTGGAAAGGTGAAGTAGGCTCAGATGTAGATGGCTCTTTTACTTCTCACTCATCTTTCCGAGATTTCTTGAAAAAGTGTAAAATTGAACTTTGTGCATTCACCATTGTCACTGCATGTTAATGAACTCTCACACACAAAGAAAATGCGATCTTAGGCTACGCACAACATGTTAATCAAACCAACAAGTTTGAAAATTGCAGATTACCGCGCAGCATTGGTCAATCTATCAATTAGAGTAACAAATCAACAATGTAGCAATCAGGATTCTGGGGGAACGGACATGTAAATGTACCAAACAGGTAGCGAACTGTGACCCCATGACTAAGGTACAAACCAAACCGTGACTTCTTTGTACCGTTACACCCCTACTGAATATACAGCTCTGGAAAAAATTAAGAGACCACTTAACATTGATTTCAAAATAAATAATTGTGCCATGTATGAGCAGCAGCTCATTATCATTTAAAGAAACATGCACTGAAACGGGTCGCTGTGAACAGAGCTGTTTTTGAGGAGGTAAAAAGCGTGTTGTTTTACACAAACATTGAGGAATTTAACCAAAGTATGTTACAGACTTTACATGAAGACCCTAAAGAATCATACCAACTTGTGGAAAATGGGCATCCGATGACCCCTTTAAGTAAAACGTAGGGCAGAAAATATGTCTTTTTAAGAAAATGCTCTGATTGGGGGATTTAAACCCTTGACATCTGGCAACCGCAAGCATGAAATCTCGTAGAGACTCTGTTTTTTTTTTCAAAGACAGATTTTGGTAAAGTTTTTATTTTTAGCTACATTTTAGTCTTGTCTTTTTTTCCATCAGTGCTATTGCATGTTGATATAGTCACAGTTATGGTTTAATGACGTTGGTGTTGTCTCGTCTTAGTCATGGAAAAAAGGTCATCAACGAACATTTTTCATCATAGACTTCGATAATGAACATAACACTAATCGGAATGCTCAGGTTAGATGACGTAACAGCCTTCTGTCTGTGCCGTCTTGACTTCTTTGCTCACTTTCATCAGTTTCGCTCTTATTCTCGTGCACTGACTTGTTTGTTAAACTGAACAGTGTGTTCTCACTTTTGACGACAGCCACCGATGCCGATTCAATGTTGAATCGTACATAGAGGTTACGTACAAACCCAAACAGTGGTTTTACATGTCAGCCAGACGGTCTCTTCCTGTCTAAGTTAGTGTTTTATGGCCAGAGTAAGTCATAAAGCAGACCTGACTTAATGCCATTAACCAAATAACTAGGGTGCCAGTGAGTCACTAGCATGGTACCTTAAGCCTCAACACTATCAGATATAAACATGCTTGTTAGCATTCAAAAGGAGTCCCTGGTGTGCCTGGTGATCAGGAAGAAAGGGACAAGATGCAATTTGTCTTCCAAATGAGTCCCATCTGATAAAAAAAGAGCCAATAACACTGACAAACGAGAGAAAAACCTATCTGATTAAATCCATTCACCTACTTTCATTTAATTAAAGACGGGAATTTTGTTGCGGGCCATATGCAAGATTTCTGTGGGTTTTGTGTCAGAGTGGCAAGTCAGATCAGATATGAAATATTACGTTTTAGAGGGAAACAATAGTCCAGTCAAATAGGGATTTAGTCAATGAAGTCAAGGTAAGCATCGGTGAAAAAATGACCCATAAACCTCTTTATCCACTGACCCAGAACTACCCTTTCCTTTCATATACGGTTTTATAGAGTAGGATAGTATGGAGAATATTTTGATATCTGTGCAGAGACCAAACAACAGCTTCCACCAATCAGGATTCAAGAGCATCAAATGGGCGAGATAATATGTTATGACCGATTCACAAATGACCTCAACGCGATAACACCCTTGTGTACTTGCGTACTTCTCACTAGAGGTGAGAAATCATCGACACATGGTGTTGACCGAACGCCACACTTTGAGGGTGAACACAGTCATGGTGAGTTTAAGAATTGACTGTGGTTCAAGTAACTTTAGAGGTCACAAACAACTTGTTAAAATGTACTACACTGCAATGGTTAAGACCAGGACCCTGATTCGATGTCTGCTCTAACAATTAAATGTGTGGTGAACTGTGTACTTATATGATCAAATATGATGGGTGGAAAGTTATTAGGCAGTTTAAACCTTTTAACTGTAAGACTTTCTGTCAAAGAAGACAAAAAAGTATGTTTTGAAATCATAATGGAATATGATACTCAAGATGTCATGTGCATAATACAGCGGCTCCACCAAGTATTTGGATTGCTGAAGTCACACATAATAAATGTAAGAATATGACTGCATGAGATACAAAAAAAAAAAAAAGTTGTATCATTTATGTTACAAGTGTCATTTATTTTAAAGAAAGCACACAAGAAAAACAAAGAAATTAGTTTTCAAATTATGTTGCATGTAATAATTCTTTATGACCAAAAATGTATTGTTGTGTTAGTATCATCATCATCATCATCATCATCTAATTACTGCTGTCATTACTTAAAATAGAATAATCTCTTCATAAAATAACATTAATAAAATGTATTAATAAATCATAATTTACAGTATTATATTCATTATTAATAATTATCAAAATATATACCATCATTTATAATAATACTTTGATAAAAAAGGCATTGTTTTAATATTACTATTATGTTTCATTAATTACTACTATTACTTAAAATAAAATAATTTCATTAAATGTTATTTTATTAAATTAAACATTTAAAAATGATCATTTAAAATATTATATTTTTATTAATAATTATCAAAAAATATACTGTTATTTATAATAATAATTTTGTCAAAAATGCAATAAAAGTTCAAGATTATAAAAAAAAAAAAAAAACGTTTCTGGTAAAATATTTGTTTGCAGATGCCACCAATGCATTTTTATGTTGTGCAATTACATTTATACATTTATACATTTTTAAGAATAACCTAATTGTCCAAATACTTTTTGGTACTGCTTTATATAATTAATTATATAAGAATGAACTTATTAAGCATTTAATACCTTACTTTACTTTAAATGCTACCTTACTTTACCTTTAACTTTAATGACTTCAGTATCAGACAGTATGCTTAGAAACACTTTGAACAACTTAGAACGTCAGTGGAGAAAGGCATATAGTTCATCATGACATTGTATACATAATTCACCCACTATATTGCTAAATCTACCCCATTTTTCATATAAAAAATAAATAAATACCAGTATGGCTTTTCTTTAGACTCCATCCACTGCTTCAGAGAATAGTTAATGATATGCTAAAGCCCACCGGCACGTTGACGTGATTGGTTGCAAGGTCGTTTGTGACGTCAGAAACACCAGCGATTTCAAACCGTGTTTTTGAGACGGTCTTTGGTTCACTGCAGTTTTAAGGAGAAAATACTCAACAATGGTGTTGACTTATGAATTTGCACATGGTTTGTCTTAAAACATATAAAAACACCACACTTGATTTTCACCACTGGGGGACTTTAACTTCTTTCAAAGAGAGAAAAATGGCTCACTCGCTCTTAAACAACAGTCACAAAACCTCAAAGTAACACAAATAATCTCTCAGCCCAAATATGACTATCAATTCCCCTCCGTTCCCGACCCGATCGCACACTGCCTGTACCGTAACACAAACCAGTGCTGCTGCTATCATACCAGTCAAAATGAATCAGTTCCAACCACCAGAGAGGGGAATCTTTCATTGCTGCAAATCCCAGCGACTCTCATTCACTGCTTAACTGCAGCAGTTGAACGCGCCATTTATGAGCAGAGGGTAAGAAATCAATGGCTTATAAAACAGAAACCAACCATTTGAATTTAATTAATAGTTTAATTTTATTGATTATTCGTCGGTATTTGGGACACATTTATCGCAAAAGAAACCTGATGAAAAGGAAGAAAAGAGGAAGGCAGAGAGTGAGAAGTAACTAAATTTGAGAGAAGGCAGCTCTAAACCCCCTCATCCCTTTTTGGGGAAGATTACAGCACAATACATATGCCAACCACGCAAAAGAAACGCACTACCGTGACCCAAATACAGCCCTGCCGCTCTCTGATTGGCTGGCGGAGTGCAGCTGAGGGGCGGAACTTTTCCCTCTTACATCAGCAACTTAATAATTTACCGTTTTATGTAACCGATGAGGGATTCTGGGCTCATCATTTGCAGTACAAGATCATTTCAACACCCCCTTATTGAATCTCCTCAGAGCGATGAGGATAAGGAGTCGAAATCAGACGAGGAAGTCGCTTCCAAAGTTTCACCGTGACGCATGAGATTTACGCAGAGGAACATCTCAATCAAAGCAGCATGAGGCAGAACACGTCAAGTTCTTTGTGGCAGTACACCTAAAAAACCAAACAACCCATGGCGGGTGGGGAATCTGCATGTGCTTGTACTTGCTCCTCTTCCTGCTGATTTCCTGAGCTCTATAAAACGCTCCCTCAGCTCCACTGCTAACGCAAACACTGCTAAACCACACAGTCAACAACAAAAACGCCCCAGGACAACTTTAGTAAACTGGCGCATGAGTGCTTGGAAAGAAGCTGCTGTCTGGTATAAAGGCTACTAACTAGTTTCAAACAAAATCATTTTGTTTGGAGTTCGTTTTTGGGAGTTCATTCCAGGCTCCGGCTGGTAAACATCTTCGAACTGCCATTGGTCCGTGGCGATTATGTAATAGGTGGGTGTGGCTCTGAGGCTCCGCCTTCTTTGACATTGAAATCTTCTCTGGTTCATTTTTTCAGTTCGGTCCGTTGAGGTCAGACGTCTGCGAGTGAAAACACCAGACAGCTGCTTTATAGTAGATATTTAAATGTGATTCTAATTTAAAGCGACACTGAAACTATTTTTTCATGTTTAATACTGTAAAGATGTTTGGTTTCAAGCAATCTATTGTAAAAAGTGATATATAAATAAACGTTTTGTGACTTTACCGAAGTGCTAAATTGCAGAGCTTGTGCAAACATCCACATCCCTACGATCAGATACTTTCTTAACTGCTGTTTTTGTTGCATGTTTATTTTGTTATTGAAAGAAAAGCGCAAAGCACATATTTACATATATATATTTACATATTCATTCTCCTCAACCACCACCAATGTGCAGCATCCAACTGGATGATGCGACGGCAGCCAAATTGCGCCAGAGCGCCCACCACACACTAGCTGATTGGTGGAGAGGAGACAGAGTGATGAAGCCAATCATATATATATGGGGATGATTAGGAGGCCATGATGGACAGGGGCCAATGGGCAAATTTGGCCAGGTTGCCGGGGTTACACCCCTACTCTATATCGAAGGGATTTTTAATGACCAGAGAGTCAGGACCTCGGTTTAACGTCTCATCCGAAGGAAGGTGCTCTTTGACAGTATCCCCATCACTATATTGGGGTGTTAGGACCCACACAGACCACAGGGTAAGCACCCCCTGCTGGCCTCACTAACACCTTTACCAGCAGCAACCTAGTTTTCCCAGTTGGTCTCCCATCCAGGTACTGACCAGGCTCAGCCCTGTTTAGCTTCAGTGGGAAACCAGTCTTGGACTACCGGGTGATATGGCCGCTGGCTTTTGCTTTCATTTACATTTTTTAATTCGCTCACATTCAGCCGGGGGGTTCTTGTGGTGTGTGGGCGGTTGGAGAGGGGTTAACTAGTTTTTTTCCTAATATGGTAGTCAATGGCTACCGTCAACTGTTTGGTTACCCACATTTTTTAAATTATCTATCTATTGTTCAACAGAAGAACGAAACTTGAGCAAGAAGAAACAGAAGAAAGAAACTTGGGGGTGAGAAAATGATGACAGAATTTTTTGGGTGAACCATCCTTTAAGGAAGGGACAATGGTTTAAATCATACGATTTTGGGAAAAAATTAAGGTGAATTTTTCAAAGTTCATAAATTACTCAGGTCATACATTTTTGGGGAAGTTGTACCAAATTACATTTTACAACCCTATTTACTTGGGAGGGGGGTTGTTGCATGTAGGTTTCACCAAATGACTTTGATTTGCCAGAAAAAGGTTTAAGATATTTTAACAAAACTTCGTCACTGCCTATTTTTTCGTAAGAAATAATAATAAAATATTATGCTAAACTACTCAATAAAGTACTTTTTTTTTCTTTTCTTTTTTTTAAGAATTTCATCATTTTAAGAATGATGCTTTGAGATATGACATGAAATGTATTCAGGTTTTTTATGTATGAATTACATTATTGATGCATTTTTTAAATAAATCAATAGATCTATTATAGTTTGTAATTTATATATGAAATTGTAATTAATAAATTAAATCCTGATTAAAATATTATAGATTCAAATAAACATTACAGAATAGAGAAAAGATGAATGTCTTGCACAAGGGCACCATGGCGATGATGGCTCATCAAACCCGTAACCTTCAACTACCCAGCCTTGAGCTTTAACCTACACAACACCACCACTTCTGATCTCTATATTTGAAATGAGGGCATACTTTAGCTTATGACATCACTTTGTTACTATCTGTACATTTATAGCGTGAGTCACCATATAAGTTATGAATACATCCGACTGCGGAGCTTCGTGGTAAAGCTGAAAGTCATCTCTCTATCTCTCTGTTCTGCTGCGCTGCTGGAGTCATCACTTCCTGTGAGTCACCAACTGAAAGCGAGTGATAAAGAGCCAGAGCGCAAGAGAGAAATAGAGGCCAGAAGGCACAGGAGGGGGAAGAAACTTCCTGAGCTTTTCATTCATAAAACGCTGCAGTGCAGCACGCTCTTATGCCCGTGGGCTGGAGTGGCGGAACAGAAGCGAACGGGTGTGAAATCGATAGCGTGCAGCAGGCAAAAGAGTATTAGACGACATCCAAATGAAACAGCCAAGCTGCAGCGTTTAAGGCTCTGTTCCAAACCCTAGCGAGCCGCCCACCTAGGAAACATTTAAAGTCAACACAGACAGTTTCAAACTGCAGACCGCAAAGTTGTGCTGTCTTACGAGATATACTTACACAAATGATTACATGTTGTCTTAGTTAAAATCATAACTAAGGACATATTAATTATATTAGTAGATTATATTAATATGTATGTATATGAATGCAAGTTAAATTATTTAACTTACAAATCATTATTACATGGGTCAATGATGGTGTGTGATGCTCATTTTTCTGCCAGGTCTATTCATTTACAAACATAAAAATTGAATAAACCTTGTCTGTAATATTATCATGTTGTTAATTTCTGAATGAATAATTATTCTGATATTTTTGGATTCAATTCTTTAAAAAAATAATTAAGTACTTTGGCATAATCTTTTAATAATATTTAGAAAGAAAAAAACCTTTTACCTAATGGTAGTAAAGCAGTTGTGTTAAAATATTATTATTATTATTATTATAAAAACTTTTGTCCAACAAAGCAAAGTCATGTGGTGCAACCAACATGTTAAAAAGAAGAAATACAGACATTTTGGCAACACTTTATTTTGCAGTGTTACACATTACATGCATTTACTATAGAAAGCAACTATCAAGCAATTAAGTAATTTAAACCTATATGGTAAGTACATGTTTTTAATTCATATTATTCCATATGTTTTGTGTAATTACACTGTAACAAGGAAACCTTAAAATAAAACCGTATATTAAAATATCATATTACTTTTTTATGACTAGGGAAGGTTAGTTCAGGTTGTAAAATGTCATGTGGTGCAACTTCTAATTATGAATTAATTAATTCATGATTTTTGTAAAAAAAAAAAAAAAAAAAAAGTATAAATTAAATCATATGCATTTAAGGAGTAATGAATATATGTTTTATGTGACAACTTTGTCATTAAATGTAAAACTAAAAAAAAAAAAAAATTTCAACAAAAAACGTAAAACATTTATGCATTCTGTCCGTTCATTTCCACGACAACGGCATTTTGGGGGCATGAAAAAAACTTTTGAAAATGGATTTCAAAGTTTGTGCAAACGATACCGTCTCTGTGTAAACCTCAAAAATGTTTATTATGTGTTAAGTCTATAGGCGCGTAGTGTTTCTTTACAAAGTTACATTGCCATCTACTGGCCTGGCATGAATAATACAGCTGGATCCCTGTGAATGGGTTCGTTATGAAAAATGGAAGAAAAACGTTTCTGTTTTTAGTACATTGTGTAAACAAAACATTGAATACAAAGAACACATTTCTAAGAACTTGGTAAGTGTGTTTTAAATTAGATTTTCTTTAAATCTAAAAAAAATCCTTGGTCTCTTATTTGTCATCAACTTTTAGGGTCCTCCATTTATAGACTGCTGTGTTTTTTGTTTTTGACCTCACAGTTCTCTGCATTTCAAGTGAACAGTCGAAAGAGAATTACAGAGCAAAGAGAAATGTCCATCGTAATATATACATTTGATTAAAAATATGGTCACACTTTATATTAGGTGTCTTTAACTACTATGTACTTGCATCATTTTTTAGGTACGATGTACTTGCTGTATTGCAAAACATTTGGGTAACACTTTATTTTACAGTCCTGTTCCCCATGTACACATTATGTACTTGTAATATTAATTTAAAAAACTGGGCAATAACTAGGTACCAACCCTGAACCTACCCCTAAACCTAACCTTAACCCATGTGCAATGTAAAAAATTATTGTTGATTTAACTTAAAGTATAAATAACCTGGTTGCCTTAAAATAATGAGTTAATTTAAATAAAAAATTTGAGTTAATACAACAAAGGGCATTGGTTTAATCAACAGAAACTCAAAATAGTGTTATCTGAACCACATTATCTAAGTTGATTTGACAAAAGAAAAACATTTGTGATTACAAATCATGAAAATATTTTTTTACAGTGTAGTTAGCTTATACTATCCAGTACTTTCTTATGTAAGTACATGCACTGTAAGTACACATACTGTAAAATAAAGTGCAACCAACATTTGTGCTGCTATTGAGGTGGGATACGGGTACGTTTAGGGGCAGGTTTGGTGGTATGGTTAGGTTTAAGGTGTAAGGGAAGGGTCAACAGAAATTAATTACAGTTGTAATTCGATGCAGGTATTTTTAAAAGTAAAATTAAGTACATGTATGTACACAATAAGTGCATTGTATCAAGTGATTAATTTAAATGTTACTACATACAGTAGTAAAGACACTTAATTTAATAAAGCAAGACCAAAAATATTATAAAAAAAGTCATCTGATCAAAAAAACATGCATGATTGAAGCAGAAATGTCAACCAGTTTTTGTGTGGCATCTGATAGTCTACTCAAATGAAAGGAAGGTTCATTTAACAGTGACATTGATCATTGCTGTCATTTTAGGCTAGGCTGAATCTTACAGTGGCTACTTTCATAATCACTATTTCAAACCAAAAATAACTGACCGCAGCAGCTTTGTTCCCTGTATTACAAAAATCCTACTTAGAAGATTCATTTTTCCTCTATATTACATCATCTTTTAATTACATTTCAGCATTTGCATGGGGTTTTAGCACTCTCGGAGCAGAGCTTATCAGGTGAGCTGCTCTCATAACAGAGTCTGTTTGAATAACGACAACTGAAGTGTCACCCTGCTCACTTAGACATCAAAAATAATCATTAGAGCCGTGGCCTACTGGTTAGCTGAGACACACTGAACTGTGGTGATTATGTGGAAAAAATTAGTTTGAATCTGACATACACTATATTGCCAAAAGTATTGGGACACCCCTCCAAATCAAATCATTGAATTCAGGTGTTCCAATCACGTCCATGGCCAAAGGTGTATAAAATCCAGTACCTAGGCATGCAGACGTTTCTACAAACATTTGTGAAAGAATGGGTCGCTCTCAGGAGGTCAGTGAATTCAAGCATGGTGCCGTGATAGGTTGCCACCTGTGAAATAAGTCCATTCGTGAAATTTCCTCACAACTAAATATTCCACGTTCAACTGTTAGTGGTATTATAACACAGTGGAAGCAATTGGGAACAACAGCAACAGCGCATGCTGAGGGTCACAGTGCGCAGAAGTCGCCAACTTTCTGCAGAGTCAATAGCTACAGACCTCCAAACTTAATGTGGCCTTCAGATTAGCTCAAGAACAGTGTGTAGAGAGCTTCATGGAATGGGTTTCCATGGCCGAGCAGCTGCATCCAAGCCTTACATCACCAAGTGCAACGCAAGCGTCGGATGCAGTGGTGTAAAGCACGCCACCACTGGACTCTAGAGCAGAGGAGACGTGTTCTCTGGAGTGACGAATCACGCTTCTCTTTCTGGCAATTCGATGGACAAGTCTGGGTTTGGTGGTTGCCAGGAGAACGGTACTTGCCTGACTGCATTGTGCCAAGTGTAAAGTTTGGTTGAGGGGGGATTATGGTGTGGGGTTGCTTTTCAGGGGTTGGGCTTGGCCCTTTAGTTCCAGTGAAAGGAACTCTTAATGCTTCAGCATACCAAGACATTTTAGAAAATGTCATGCTCCCAATTTTGTGGGAACAGTTTGGTGATGGCCCCTTCCTGTTCCAACATGACTGCACCAGTGCACAAAGCAAGGTCCATAAAGACATGGATGAGCGAGTTTGGTGTGGAGGAGCTGACTGGCCTGCACAAAGTCCTGACCTCAACCCGATAGAACATCTTTGGGATGAATTAAAGCGGAGACTGTGAGCCAGGCCTTCTCGTCCAACATCAGTGCCTGACCTCACAAATGTGCTTCTAGAAGAATGGTGTTTATTCACATAAACACGCTCCTAAACCTTGTGGAAAGCCTTCCCAAAAGAGTTGAAGCTGTTATAGCTGCAAAGGGTGGGCCAACTCCATATTAAACTCTACGGATTAAGAATGGGATGTCATTAAAGTTCATGTGCATATAAAGGCTTCTTCCCAAAACTTTTGGCAATATAGTGTATCTCGATTGTCTTCCTCCATCATTTCCTCTTTTCTGAACAGGAAATGTGGCACAAAGATCACATAACCATCATCTAAAACCATCATTTAAAAACTTTTGAAATTTTAAGTTGGAAAATAACCTAAATCTTTCCAATTACCTTTTGTCCTCAGTTGCTTTTGGGGGAAATGTCATATTTTATGTCTTATTGTATCTGTATCTACCCTGACCAACCCACACTTTCATCTGCAGCAACGGTATCAGAGCAAACACACAGGTAAACACAAGCGCTCTAATCTCTGACTGTGATTGACGCCACTCACAGCAAATCCTGACTCCTAATCTGAGGTGCACAGGCGAAGCGCCTCAATGAGGCCGAGAAACAGCGGCGCTATTTATAGAAACACCATTTCACACACTCTTCCTCGTCACTCCTCTGCCTCGGTCCTGCGAGAAACACTCGTACACACATGCGAAGCCCATGCTGATCACAAACTCTCTCTCTCTCATGCAGAACTACACCGGGCTCCCAAGGACACTTTGTTCTCTTGGGTTTTAATATCCCCTTTTGTTCTTTTATCAAGTGTATAAAATAGGCCATTTTGCTCTTATTGAGACTGTTTTTAACTCACCCACATTATGCACTTAATTCTAGTACATAATCTCTGATTGGTTATTTCACGAATTAGAAGTTAAAGTGAACAAAAATAAGCAAACCCACATACTCAGATATCCTGTGCTGAGGCATTGCCAGGGGTAAGTGGGTAGAAAAGGGAGCGAGGACTCATTCACAGGAAGAGAAGATTTATTGTAAATAATAAAATAGCACAATCATAAACAAAACACCTGCAAGGGGGAAAACCAAACATGAAATAAACCTAAATACTAGGAAAGGTAAACGGGGAACACGACAGGGGGCAGACGACATCCAACAACGATCCAACACAGGACTGCAGACACAAGGAGACTATAAAGGGTAACAAATCAGGAGGGGAACAGGTGGGGCCAATTAAACAATAACCAGGTAACAAGATGGGCGGGGTAAACAAGAGACCAGAGACATGACATCAACCAAAACATGATAAACACACCACATGTGCTCTACAGGACAATGTGACAGGCATACTATATCATGATATAGTGATTTTGCAACTATATCATATTGGAATCAATCATATAGTATTATACAGTAATAATACCAGGCCTCCAACTTGATCTTGCTGTTTATAGACAAAAAATACTGTTCAAGTACAGAAAACCTGGCACAGAAAGACTGTGCTGCTTAAAGTGAACAGAACAAACCCTGGTAATATCTTGTAGCCTATAATATAATTTTAATCAGAATGATAATTCTGTGTTAAAAAACTGCAGTTGGCAAACTGATGTCCAGATATGCCGCCAGTGACAGCATGACGGAGTGATTTATTTCTCTGTCTGTCATATTCTCATTTTTTTTTCTCCACAAGATTCAGACACTATGAACACCCGGAGACTGTCCCCTGCAGAGTGTCCTTGAGCAATACACAAAAACTGGCAGTTTGCATCATTATTTTGAGCAATTCTCAAAGTTAGAAAAAAAAAAAGTCATTTTGTTCTAAAAAAAAAATAAAAAAATAAAAAAATAAAATAAAATAAAATAAAATAAAATAAAATAAAATAAAATAAAATAAAATAAAATAAAATAAAATAAAATAAAATAAAATAAAATAAAATAAAATATTTAATAAAACAAAAGCTAGCAATAGTGTCCCCCCAAGATATCCTTTGTGGCACATCCTATCACAATAAAAGAAAAATAAAACAAAACATGCCAGGCTACAATGTGTGCAAAACAAAACTAAACTAAAATAAATAAATAAAAAGGGGAACTAGCAACAATATGTCCCTAAGCTATCCCTTTGTGACTCACCACATCCAGCCAAAGCTAAACTAAGCCAGACTACAAAATATCTAAACAAAAAACAAACAAAAAACTTAAACAAAAAGCACAGTAAAACAAAAAAAACACGAAACAAAACACATTGAACCAGAAAAAAAAAACCCGAAGTGTACCTAAACTATCAAACGAAATGAAAAACAAAAAACAAAACATGGCGCCAGACGACAAAGTGTGCCTAACCTAGCCCTGTCTGGCACACCCCACCAAACCAGACAAAACAACAGAGACTGGGGTGCAAATTGTAGCACCACATGCCACATGTAGGGCAAGATAAAAGAAAGACAAAAAGAGGCTAATACCACATCTACTTGTGGTGAGCGAGCACAGAGGGGTGAAAATGTGTGTGTTAGTATATGTGCGTGTCAGCGCTGGGTGTGACGTGATGCCACCTGGCCCAGCCGCCATCTCAGCATGGCATCGAGGATGTGAGCAAGCAGCTTGCTGTGGAGAGAGACTGAAAGAAGGAGAAGGTGATCAAACAACCCAGAGAGATGAGAGACCATGCTCTTCCACACCGATGCACTACAAAGCAAACCTCAATGATCTTAAAACATGATTTACACTGGTCAAGGTGTTAAAGATGGACCTGACATCAAAGATGGAGTGGCCTTTCATTTAGAAATAGCAGAGATGATGTTCTTGTTGGACAAACATGACCACTGATGCACCCGCTGAGAATCAGTTCCTCTGCACAGCATCTTCAAGTGCACCAACCTTTCATCTCCTAACATCTCATTCGTCTTATTGCCCCTTAAATATGTTGTCCAATCCAATCAATACCTTCTGCTGGCCGAACAGACACTCGTATAGATACAGATAACGCTGTAAAGAAGAGCTAAAAGAAGGCCGTCTGCTTCTCAAAGATCACATCAGAAAAGTCACATCAGACCAGACAAACGGTGAGCAAATCAATGCATTAGGAGCTCATCCTGACATACAGGTGCTTTGAAGTCAAATCTATTTGATGTACGCTTAAAGGGTCACAGTGTAGCGCCTTTGTTCCCAGTCAGGGTGCGATTCCCGCTTTCAAATCCCATCTAGGATCTTCCAAGGCCAAACTAAACTAGACTCTGTATTACACTTAAATAGTATTACAACTGTTTTTAGACACTACAGTACTATAGTTCATATCAATATACCATGGTACGTCTGTGTATGTGGGTGCATATACGCAATATCATTAGCAACTGAAGGTTTTATGACTGCATTCTATAACATGAGCGGTTCGAAGTGTTAAATGTAATTCAAAACATGTCATTTTAAAATATTAACCAATTATGAAAGCTATTGCTGCTTAATTTACTGTTTTAATAGGTTAGAAGGCAAATTGGAAGACAAATTATTGAGCAATTACCATTTATTATTTCACAGTTTTGAGCTTGTGGTCAATGTTAATCAGCTAGCATTAAGCATCTTAGCTGCTAATTAGAATTTAGCATTTATTAACATTTTGCTAGCTAGCTAATTAGGGCTCTTATCTCAACATTCAGTTGTAATTGATATTTGTCACTTGCCATTTAAATGTTCATCTTTGCCATAGAATGTGGAGTGTTGCTTAACAAAATATTATTTTTTTCTAAATAAATAGGATTAAATCATATGGGCATTACAAATTGGAAACAGACCTACTTGACTTAACCAATTATTCCTTTATGGAGATAAGAATGGTAACCAGTAGCAAAAAGCTAGCAGAACAAAAACCCTGAAAGAGCTTTAATGGCTGTGTTTCTGTGGGAAAACTAAGCGTATTTGTTTAAAACAGTGCTTTAAGCCACTGTAAGCCTGCTATACAGCTCCGTAGGAAGATATCAAGCTAGACGAATGGCGCATAGACTGTAGATTTGATTTGTGTGTTCAATATTTTTTGCTAATAATTAAAACTGTCAAGGAACATCAAAGACATTTTGACCAAAGAAAATCTGTATACAAAGTATACAAATAATATACTCTTTAAATGAATGAAGAATCCAGTATGAATGTTAAGAAGAAACCTATGGAGCACCCCACACACATTTAAATAAATACAACTGAACAAAGATACAATTCAAATAAACAGTGTTTTAAGATTTTCAGGTATTCAGGTACAGAAACTGTAATCAAATGTAAAATAACACTGCATTTATGAATAAAATAAACAGTTACATTACAAATACAAAAGTTATACAGTCAAGAACAGCGAGTGAATTTTCTCTTTGTCTTTTGTTGTTTGATTAACATTATTATAGAGACGGTCGGCAGCAGAAATATTAGGCTGCTGTCACTTTAAGAGCTGCACATATCCAATATACAGGTACATGTGCGTTTTAACCGACTGTGTTCACGAGGATATTTTAAGAGAGCACAGAAACTGCACAGAAAATGCGCATGAGTCTTCTCACGGCTGGTAGGGACTACAACGAGCTAAAATTTACATAAACCCCACCCCCGGGAAGTGAGGTAATTGGAGCTGCTAACACGAGCTCTTGAAGCTCCGCCCATTTCCTGAAAGGGGACTGGGAGCACAAGCTCATTAGCATTTAAAGGGACACACCCAAAACGGCACGTGTTTGCTAACCCTCAAAAAGTGACAATTTTAACATGCTATTAAAAAATTATCTGTGGGGTATTTTGAGCTAAAACTTCACATAAAAACTCTGAGGAAACATCAGAGACTTATTTTACATCTTGTAGAAAGGGGCTAAATAGGACCCCTTTAAGTATTCCTTTACAGAATTGGAATAGATTTTTGATTCCCAACCCTAGTATCGAACCGTGACCCCGAAACAGAAATACGTACCAAACCGTGACTTTTGTGTACCATTACACCCCTACTGGCCATAAATATTTTTTTAACCGGCCATTAAACTGTTTTTGCAAAAACAGCCAGTTACGACACCAACATTTTATACCAGCAGTGCTCAAACTGGGCCGGCCACTTATCACATGTTGCCGGTACTGGATACCAGTGAAAGTTCACAATTCTCTATTCCAATTTCAATTCCCTAATGAGTTTCCTTTCGCATCTGAATATTTACATTGGCAAGGCTCAAACTTTCGTGACGATGCAGCACTGGCCCATCCACTGTCCCAAGCGTTATTCACGTCTTTTCAGCACATTGCCAAATACCTTTATTAACATAAAAGTTAAAATTTGTGTATAAATAAATATTATCATATATATATGAGCATCCAGTGATGTGCTGAATAATTCTTTTCTTGAAAAATATCTAAACATCCTAAATATCCTAATAGTAATTAATTACAGAAGAATATGTGATAAGTAAATGATTTTGTGATTGGGTACACTCACATGAACAAAACTGACAATTAAATCGTTAATTACTTATATGAAAATGTTTTTATCATCAGCCAACATTTCCCGGCTGTCACAACCCTATAAACCAACTAAGCCCATTCATTCACCACAACCGACGGAGAAGCACTTGAGGTTAAGAGAACGAGGACTCCAGTAAAGCACAGTCAGTAAGAGAGACCTGAGACCTGGTGTAAAAACTGGTCCGTAATAAATTCTTCCTCCATCGCCCCGCCATGCTGCTTTAACTTGGCTTTTATTGCCGTCGCAAGGTCATATGGGGCGGCGCTGAGTTAATGAAAAATGATAAAACAATAGCCTGGCCTCTCCCCATGCCTTAAGTGTGTCTAGAGTACAGAATGTGCTAAGAACCAGCCCGTTTTCCTAAAGCAAGCTCCACACACCAAGGTTATATATGTGTGTGTTTTTATGTAGGAAGGTGTGGGAAACCTTTGCATTTGCAGCATCAGATCCGGATCAGCACAGACGCTGGTGTTGATGCGCTTGTCATATGCTTCATCACACTGTGACAAATGGTCTTATTATAAAACAGAGGCTTCGCAAAGACACTGTGACCAGTGAGGAACCAGGTGCATGCATGCACACACATACAGAGCCTTCATATCTTCATATCCTCAACATAAAAAAAGCTCTGAAAGCAGGACTTTCGCTAAACTATACCACTAGGGGCCTTACACAGAACGGTTCTTGCATGTCATGTACAGTATGCTATTTTTACTGTTGTAATATGGACATCTTTGGCCATTTCTGCTGTTTATTCAGCATTCTTTTCAAGTCAAAACTACACAAGTAAAAGTACAGATTACAGCAAAAATTACTCCATTACATGTCACCTATTTCGCTTGAGTAAAAGTCTTACAGTATCAGTACTTACTCGTACTGAATGTAGGCCCAAAGATGCACTAGTCCTCAACACCAAAGAGACATGCCAGTGAAAAACAAGAAGAAAAAAAAATCAATTTCTAAAAATCAAAATATTAAATAAATTAAGGTTGACACAATGGCCTCTAAATGCCTACTACAGACTGTGATTTCGGCAAAAAAATTTATTGGAGTAAAGAGTACATAAAAATAAAAAAATGTAGCCAAGTAGAGAGTAAAAGTTGCTTATATCTTTTATATCTGAAATAAAAGTTTAAGTGTTTTTATATTTTATTTTATTTCAGTTAATATTTAAATTTTATTTCAAGTAATGATGGTTTATGGTTTAATTTTAGTTAACAATAATAATCATGACCAGTGTAGCCCAATTCCAAAATAAATTCCTGTTCCATTCAGTTCCTGTTCCATTCAGTTACCTGCCTGTTTTTGAATGAAAAGCAAGCACAATAAAATTAACATTTTCTTTCCCACCACACCACCCATTTTCTCTGAGAGTAGGTTTAGATTTTTTTTTCCAGTTTATCGTGTTCCATCTTCATAGATGATTTATTCTCCTGCATTTAAAATAAATAAATAACATTAATATCCAAATGACTTGCTTAATGGAATGCCTAATGACATTTCTTTTGGAACCGGGCGAGTATTTCAGCCTCAGTGGCACGGGAAAGAAGCCAAAACAACAAAGAGACTTCCATTGCACCGTGCGGCCTAGAATTACAAACATCAGAAGATTGTCAAACAGCCAGTCTTTCAGCGAACTATACATGTGTGATTTTCTCAAGCAGGTTTGTTCTGCTCTGTAAGGCTGGGTAACACAACTACACAGGAAGTAGATCTGTGTGTTATCAGATTTGGCCCCATTCATATGAAAGTGAAAGACATGAGCCTATCTCTCTAGAGAGCAGCATTGAAAGCGGTGGCAGCATCATGTTTTGTCTCTCTCGCTAACACATCACACTAAAGTCCAGTGAATCTGTCCATGTGTGCCAGCTGGCCTTTAGCCAGAGTGACTCTCCGTTACGGGGTTAGAAGACAAATGGCCCCTTAGCACCGCCGGCCATCTGAGGTGACCCAACTCGTCCATTATGATCCAGTACTCAAAAACACAAAGAACCCTTGTTGAGGGGCCACAGTGGATTCAAAGTCAACAAAAACAAAGCAATATGATCATTTGGAATAAATAAGAACTGGTTCTGAATAAAGTCCATCTTTAAAAGAAAAATCTAATGAATGAATCTCATTTGATAAGGAAATGTTTTAACATTTTTTATGAGTTATAAAAGTCAGAATTGTGCGATTAAAAAGTCACAATTACCTTTTTTATTTTTTATTCTGTGACAGAAACAAACCCATATCAAACCCAGATCAAATCCATATGATCATGATGAAACACAACAATATTAGCATAGTCCAATTTTTACAGAACAAATGACTTATGAGCAGTGAATCAAGAAACAAAATGATGGCTGTGGTCCAGTTCCCAAACAAATGACTCTGTATTGATTCACTTAAAAGAACCAACTCATAAGTGTAGTCCAAACTTTTCTCAAACTAATGAGCCGGTAGTGTTGAAGTACGAGTTTCCAGTTTCCAGAGCATTTTTTGAAGGTCTTGGTCTCAGTTTCTACCACATTTGTAGTCGTTCTTATCTCTGTCTCAGGATTTTATTATTTCATGACTGGTCAAGACCACAACTGTGGGGATATCACTAAAATGACATTATAAATGAAGTGAATAACACTGATTACTTCTTCATTGCGGCACCTGTTAGTAGGTGGGATATATTAGGAAGCAAATGAACATTTTGTCCTCAAAGTTGATGTGTTGGCAAATTGGCAAGTGTAAGGATTTGAGCACATCTGACAAGCGTCAAATTGTGATGGCTAGAGGACTGGGTCAGAACATCTCCAAAACTGCAGCTCTTGTGGGGTGGTCTCGGTCTGCAGTGGTCAGTATCTATTAAAAGTGGTCCAAGGAAGGAACAGTGGTGAACCGACGACAGGGTCATGGGCGGACAGTGTAAGGCTCATTGATGCACGTGCACATGGGAAGCGAAGGCTGGCCCGTGTGGTCTGATCAAACAGACGAGCTACTGTAGCTCAAATTGTTCAAGAAGTTAATGCTGGTTCTGATAGAAAGGTGTCAGAATACACAGTGCATCGCAGTTTGTTGTGTATGGGGCTGCATAGCCGCAGACTAGTCAGGGTGCCCATGCTGACCCCTGTCCACAACCAAAAGCGCCAACAGTGGGCACATGAGCATCAGAACTGGACCACGGAGCAATGGAAGAAGGTGGCCTGGTCTGATGAACACATGGCACCAGGAAGCACTATGGGAAGAAGGCAAACCGGCAGAGGCAGTGTGATGCTTTAGGCAATGTTCCGCTGGGAAACCTTGGGTCCTGCCATCCATGTGGATGTTACTTTGACACGTACCACCTACCTAAGCATTGTTGCAGACCATGTACACCTTTTCATGGAAACGGTATTCCCTGGTGGCTGTGTCCTCTTTCAGCAGGATAATGCGCACTGCCACAAAGCAAAAATGGTTCAGAATTGGTTTGAGGAGCACAACAATGAGTTTGAGGTGTTGACTTGGCCTCCAAATTCCCCAGATCTCAATCCAATCGAGCATCTGTGGGATGTGTGGAACAAACAAGTCCAATCCATGTAAGCCCCACCTCGCAACTTACAGGATTTAAAGGATCTGCTGCTAACATCTTGGTGCCAGATACCACAGCACACCTTCAGGGGTCTAGTGGAGTCCATGACTCAACGAGTCAGGGCTGTTTTGGCAGCAAAAAGGGGGACCAACACATTATTGGGTCATAATGTTATGCCTGATCGGTGTAATTAAGCAAAATTGCAAGAGAGCCGTTTTCACAAATATGAGCACGACTGCAAACATGATATTGATTTTATGCAAACGTTCAATAAACAAAATTGACCTTAACATTATTAATGCAGATGTATTTGTACCAATTCAGATTCTGCTGTGCAAAGATGAATTTTGTTGTTAATGATTTCATTTGATTGGTAACAGCTGTAGTGTCTTAATCTAATTGCATTTATTGATTAAATATAAGGCATTTCTCATGCAGTAAATGTGGATGTTTTAGATTAATTTAAGGAGTGCTGGTCTGGTCTTGGTCTCGGTTTAGGTGGTCTTGATTACAACACTATTAATAAATAAAATAATGAAAAATACAGTTTCTTGACAATTTACTATAATTATATAATATAGGCTTTTTGTCTGACAATTATTTAGCAATTTTTTCTTGCATATTTGTATAAGGCAAGTCACAGTGTCACATATACACAAAAAACATGAAGATGCATCTTGATTGTTTCCTCATATTTGTGACATAATGCAAACAACATTCCATACTTTTGTGACAAAAATCTTCCAGCCTCCTAGATAAATGTGCTAGAAGTTGTTTGAATATGTAGTTCAAGCATGGGTACAAAATGAGCACGTTTTAGTTTGAATAGCTCACATCACGCACATCAGCAAAGGTCAAACTGTAATTTGATTTATGTATTAAGATGCTGGCCAACTGGTAACTGCAAAAGTAATTTTTTAACTTGAATTTGGTGTTTGGCAAGTGTTCATTTTTGAGCCAGAGTAAATATTTTCATATTTTATTGATACTATACATTCATATTTTCTGATATACTGAATATGTACAAAGTATGTTGTTTTTGTTGTAAAACAGTTATGTTTAGTTTAGGTGTTTTGACTCTAAATGAGAGAAGGCATAGCAACTAAAACTACTGTGACAAACTGGCCTGGAGTTTACTCTGAATGTGTGCAAGAGTGCAGAGGCGTCACACACTTGAAGCAGGAGGTATTTCTTTTAGGATGAAGTGCGGTTCAATAATAAGGATCAATGTAAATGCTCTGGGACGCCGGAACGTTCTTCCTCAGTGGACTGACACTAAGAGCTACAAATCTCATTCATCCACAGTACGAGCCAGTAGCTTCTGGACTTTCTCTACAGCCTAAGAACAGTGCAGGCCAGATCACACGCTCAGACACATTAATAATATTAGCATGTATACCAACACACTAGCAGGAAAGATTGCTCAGGTCATAATCGGTCTCAGAGCGGATAAAACCTAAAGGAGTCCGAGCCGTCATGTTGTTTTGACATCGTAAGGCACTTGGCAGACTGTGTGCTCAGGAGGATGCCCAAGAACTGTGACATAACAGCTCAGGCCAACTGGAGAAGAGGATTAGCTAAACGCTAACAATTTAAGGCATTTAGCTAGAATGCTAAGGGCACAGGTGAAACAGAGTTTGCTTGTTTGTCTTGACTTCTGTTGCCTGGGTGCACAAACGTGACATTTTCCAAGTCTCACTGAGGGTGTCCGGCTGCTTTGGCGCTAGACAGGCATTCCCTGTCTTTAGCAAACAGTTTTATCTGAGACACCCAACTATCATTCACAAATACAAATGATGCAATGCAAAGTGAGGGACAGAAACACTAGGCCTTCAAGTAAAAGGCCTGTTTACAGTTTTTTTAAAACAAACCAATGCACACATATGGACTCCTTCACAAGTCTTAAATATTGTCCGAAATAGTGTATTGTACCTTATTGTAAAATATCACACCGACTTGGTATGCTGCAGTTTCCAGCAGAAATGAACACTACTGGCAGTACAACACCAACAACTTTGATTCCTTTTGACACAAATCATGATTGCAGAGGCAAATAATCCATTAATAAAGACTTATTTTTTACCTGATGAAATATGAGTCATGATAGAGCTCAAATACTAGTATAAATAAACTAAAAGACATGGTTACTTCAGCAAACGCATGTTTATCTCAGTTTGTTTTTAGTACCACTCACCAGACATTTAATTTCTGAACTGCTTTGATACATACACTATTTTCATTGAATCACTGAAATCACTTCCATGGCCACAGGTGTATAAAAATCAAGCACCTAGGCATGCAGACTGCTTCTACAAACATTTGTGAAAGAATGGGTCGCTCTCAGGAGCTCAGTGAATTCAAGTGTGGTACCGTGAAATAAGTCCTTACTACTAAATATTCCACGGTCACCTATTAGTGGTATAATAACAAAGTGGAAGCAATTGGGAACAACAGCAACTCAGCCACGAAGTGGTAGGCCACATAAAATCACACAGCGGGGTCAGCGCATGCTGAGGCGCACAGTGCGCAGAAGTCGCCAACTTTCTGCAGAGTCAATAGCTACAGACCTCCAAACTTAATGTGGCCTTCAGATTAGCTCAAGAACAGTGTGTAGAGAGCTTCATGGAATGGGTTTCCATGGCCGAGCAGCTGCATCCAAGCATACATCCCCAAGTGCAATGCAAAGCATCGGATGCAGTGGTGTAAAGCACGCCGCCACTGGACTCTAGAGCAGAGGAGATGTGTTTTCTGGAGTGACCAATCACGCTTCTCTGTCTGGCAATATGATGGACTGCAAGCCAGGTCTTCTCGTCAAACATCAGTGCCTGACCTCACAAATGCGCTTCTAGAAGAATGGTCAAAGATTCCCATAAACACACTCCTAAACCATGTGGAAAGCCTTCCCAGAAGCTGTGGGTGGGCCAACTCTAGCCAAATTCTACGGATTAAGAATGGGATGTCATTAAAGTTCATGTGCATGTAAAGGCAGACAGCCCAAAACTTTTGGCAATATAGTGTATGACAACCAATGTAATAAAACGTTGGCAGATTCACGTTCATCTGTTTTGGATAAAACTTAACATGCTTTTAGTGCCACTCACTGGACAACCTAAATGCTAGTGTGTGTGAGTATGTGTGATTGAGAGAGTGCGAGTGTGTGTGAAACCCTACATTATGGCGACAAAATGTCCCCACAAAGATGGCAATACCTTAAAAAAAATTTGGTCCCCATGAGTAAAATAAATCACACTAAGTGGTGTTTTTTTGAAAATGTAAAAATGCAGAAAGTTTAGTGTGATTGGTAGGTTTAGTGTAAGGGGATGGAATATACAGTTTGTACAGTATAAAAATTATGTCGGTGTAAAGTCCCCATAAATCATGAAAAAACAACATTGCTTGGTCTTGTTGAAGTGAGAGTTTGATAAAGTTGAAACCCTTGTCAGGCTGCTTTTAGTCATCTCAGTCTCATCAGCTGAGGCTGAAAGAAGTTTTAGTGTTCTTAGGAGACTGAAAACATGGCTCAGAACAACAATGGCACAAGTAAGACTTAACAGTATTGCTGTGTGTCATGTCCACCAGGTCAAACTTGACAATATTGATGTGAAACAAATATGCCAACAGTTCATTTCTGTTAATGACAGACATAGATATGTGTTTGGCTTCTTCGAATAGCAAGGAACAAAACAGTAGACACATTGACTATTGCATTGCACTATGAACAGAGTAAAGTTAAGTTTCTTTTAAACTGCCTCATCTTTATTAGTTACCTGTAACATTACATAATTCATTAATTAACATATTGTTAAGGTCAATATAGACTAAAAACCTTAATACATTATCCTATTAATTTCCTGATTCCTCAGCTTCCGGGGCTGTGGCCACAAATTTCAAAAACAAAGTAGCAAGCGCTGGTTTGTATACCTGCAGTCTTAGTTTCGCTTTCCTTTTTGAATGACGAATATAGACGAATATATCTGCTAAAAATAGACAGTTATATCCTTCACACTCGTTGACAGTCACCTGTAGTCCTTTCCCCCGACGCAGGCAACAACACAGTCAGCTTTCATCAGCGCTAGTTCTTTGGCGTCGATTTGGTGTGCCCCTACCTACATTTTTCAACTTCTGAACAAACTTCAATCAATGCCATTTACTGAGAATGACTAAGTTGTAGCAAATAACTTGCTGCAAATAGTTTGTACAAAAAAAATCTGGAATATTTTAGAAATTAGTCTTTTATATTGTTTTGCTTTCGATATGATCAGTCTTTAAAATATTTGCAGCAGTAGATGAAGAGAACAAAGTAGCATATCCATTTTTAATTAAAAAAAAAATTATTCAAGCTTGGTTGAAAATATAAAAATATACTTTATTGTTTTTAATCTTGAGGTCCAGACGGGGCCATTCAATTAGCACAATCCACCCAACACTCCTGAGGGTAAAAACACTTCCATTTTGTGTTACAGAAGCCTTACAAAAAAATCGATTAAAAGAATAAAATAAAAAAAATTAAAAAAAATAAAATCGACCAGTTAAAGGTTGACAGCCGCTAAGAGCCTATGGCCTTAATAATGTATATATCTCTACAAACATATATTACTGCTGATGAATAATAAATGCTCTTCAACCACATCTTAAACACAGCGGGAACCAAGATCGGTACTTTTAGTAGCTTTGCATAAATGGAGAGAAATCCAACCATGCTGGTTACTTCTAGTAAAGCTTTTTATCGATAGCTCATCCATAACTCGTTAGAAAACACTCCTACTTTGGCCAACACACGGGCAAGTGTTCACAGATGAAGGTGAGTCTCATGGGACCACTGTGTGATAATTTGAGAGCTTTCTCGCACACCTGTTCCTGCACGCCTCACGCAGTCCCACCGGACAGGCGCAAGACCGGGGAAAAGTTTTTAGTGCTGGACTCAAGAGAGGCGGAGGAAGACAGTTCCGCACTGGTTGTCCTCCATCCACTCGAAGCTGAGAGCTTAAACCTGACAAAGTCGGACTCAAGCGCTGTCATTTCCTGTGATTAACCACCGCTGAGTCAGAGGGGCCGCTCACCATCGAGCCGCCAACATCTCTAATTCAAGGATCACTCTGGGAAATGAACAAACGCGGTAATAAAGCACTGACCCTTCTCCCAGCCCGCAGTATATCTGGCAACGGCAGGACAGCAGCTCTAGGGAGACATGACGCTTATTTTTGCTTTGGTCTGGAGTGTTGTTTTACTGTATTAGTGGTAACACTTTACAATAAGGTTTCATTAGTTAACATTAGTGCACTTCTACAGCAATTTTTAATCTTTGTTAATGTTAATTTCAACATTTACTAATACATTATTAAAATCAAAAGTTGTATTTGTTAACATTAGTTAATGCACTGTAAACCAACATGAACAAACAACGAACAGTTGTATTTTTATTAACTAAAGTTAACAAAGATGAAATAAGGTATTGTATATAATGTATGTATTGCTCATGGATAGTTCATGTTAGTTAATACATTAATGTGAACAAATGGAACCTTGTCGTAAAGTGTTACCGTATTATTTATACAATTATTGTATCATTTTTATTACTATTTTGAATGAGCTTTTATTTTTATATTGTCAGTTTTCATTTTAAATTAAGTTACTTTTTTTTGTAATTTTTTTACTTTTGTCATTTTTATTTAAATTATTTTTTTAATCTTACTATTTAGGTTTAATTTACTTTCATTTCAATTTTGAGTTCGCAATTTTAGTGCTTCAACCTAGTGCTTCAAAGTAGTTCACTTTAAAATGAAAATTACCCCATGATTTACTCATCCTCAAGCCATCCTAGGTGTACATGACTTTCTTCTTTCTGATGAACACAATCAGGGTTATAATAATAAATATCCTGACGCTTCTAAACTTTATAAATGGCAGTGATGGGGTCCATTGAGTTTGAAGCTCAAAAATGCTCATCCAACCATCATAAACGTACTCCACACGGTCTCCGGGGGGTAAATAAAGGCCTTCTGAAGAGAATCGATGGGTTTTTGTAAAGTTTTTGAAAAATAATAATATTTACAGCTGTATAAAGTAAAATATCTAGCTCCTGCCAGACCGCCTTCCATATTCAACTTATGGAAAAGGCATAACTGGTGCGATGTATAAGCGTTTTGAACTGCGAGAGGCGTTACACTTTCTGCGCAAGTTAAATACGGATGGTGGTCTGGCGCAGACCAGTTAGTTCAACTTCTTGAGCAATTTGACCTACAGTAGCTTGTCTGTTTGAAAAACAGTTTTGAAAACTTTTTTGAAAAAAATGATACACAAAACATAATTTTTCACTTGCCGGTTAAACCATTTGACACCACTAAATTATTAAATGAAATTTTGCCGTGAGAATAGTACAAAAAAAAAAAAAAAAAACTGATTTTAAACTAGATTTTCCCCTGCACATCCACATTTGTCACTGACCCTCTATCATTGTCATCTGTCATTAAGGCAGACGAATACATTTAAACCAAATGGGTTTCATTTCATTTCAAACTTTCATTTCTTTTCAAGCAGAGAGAATCTACATTGGAACATTCTAATATTATCCATTGTAGTAGGAAATACAGCTTCTCTTTATATCCCCTTTATAGAGGTCGCTTCATTTACAGAGGCAGCCACAACTGAATCAGGCCATGCACACAGCATCCATTGTAACCTAGTTTCAGAGAAATAATCCACGTAAACTGCACTCTTCCCACTGGGAGATGATGAGAAAAGACAAATAGCTGCCCTAGGGTTAGAGCCGTGTGTGAGCCAGCGGTCTGTGCAAAAATGTGTCTTTACATAAGTTGGGAACTTAAAGTCAACACAAAATCCATTTTACTTGTAATGTGACGTATTTACATGTCCGTTTTTCAAGCTTGAAACTTTTGGACCCCATTGACTTTCTATTGTTGACTTCCATGCCGCATCAACACGACATCCTCATTAAACCCGTCTCTGCCGTGACGACTCCGATCTTTTGAATAATCTTTTGAATATCTTTTGATCTAATATGACTTCTGACCTGTAATGTTGCCAGAATCATAAGCATACACTGTTTGTTCGTTGGCCAGAGGAGAACTGGCACTCCGACTGAGCTTGGTTTCTCCCAAGGTTTTTTTCTCCATTGAGGCCCCTGAAGGAGTTTTGGTTCCTTGCCACCGTCGCCTTTGGCTTTTGGCTTGCTCAGTTGGGGACACTAAATTTTCAACTATATTACTGATCTGCCCGCATTGTTACTAAATGATAACTGAAATGAGCTGGATGACGTTTTCTCCAGAGTGGCTGTACAGCCGAATCAAATTCTGTTGCATTATTTTTCTGTTAACACTGTGAAGCTGCTTTGAAACAATCGGCATTGTAAAAAGCGATATATAAATAAAGGTGACTTGACGGTCAAACGGAAAATCGTAAATTTTGAACGCAAGATGAGGGTGAGTAAAGTTGAGGGTGAGTTTTATTTTTTGGGTTAACTATCCCTTTAAAAGACAGGCCTTCCAGGTTGAGTTCAACTGTAACAACCTGCAGACAACAGGTGTGAGCTGAAGTCCCTAAAACGCTGCAGAAACGCTGAGTGGGTTTATGTCAAATCCCGCCTTGAGGCCTGAATACACAAAGGCTGTCAAAGGAAAAGAATAAGGAGACAGTTCTATTCTCTTATCCTTCTCCTGGGCAGCCTCATTAGTATCTGCCCTGCCACTGAATGAATGTAGCAGCAGAGGAGATAGGCGTTGTCCAGGGAACAGATGAACGGAGAGAGATATGCACTGACATTTGCAAGAGAGAAATGGCAGGATTAGTGCGATGGGAACACAGCCAGAGAAAGATTAAACCGGCATGGGTTGGGGGAGGGTGGTGTTTTTAGCTAAGTCAGGTCAGCCAAAGGGTCGTGAACTTTAACTTCTCTTGTACTCCGTTACAAATTAGTCCTGCTGAAGATATCAAACAGATTTAACGCTCAGTAAATAGGGTCCTTTTTGATTTCATGTCTCTTTAAGAGATAGATCTCCCAAAAATAAAAGCTCTGTCATTATTCACTCACTCATTTCTTTTCAAATCCCGCATGACTTGAGACCTTAGCAGTTTTGGGGAAAGTTTATTTTATAAGTAATACATTACAATACTGTTATTTCATAAGAAGTAAGTAGATGCGTTACTTACTTTCTTTTTATGGTTAGTTACGTTTGTGTTACTTTTTCTTACATGGGCTGGGCTTGCTTGCTAAAGTTCTATTTTTGGCAAATGCAATGGATATGAATAAGCCTTAGGCTGAAGGAAATGCAAATACACCTGTACAGTAGAGGGTGCAGTTCAAACAAACACCAGGTGTGTGGGTTTTCTACTTGTTTTTCATGCTTAAGCAACAATGAAATAAAGGCTTTTTATATTTTCAAAAAAACCAGAGTGCCTTGGCTTGATATCTTTTGTGAGTTGGATTGTCCCTACCCAAAGATCACCGGGATACGGATTTTACAACCCTTGCAGCACTTTTTGCATTTCTTGTTTTATAAAAGTTCAACACTCTTCAGCAATAAAAACAAAAAATGAAACAAATGTGATGTTCATCTAAAGTCATTTTTGCTTATTGATTGAACTGGATGATCGAAGGTCAGCAGCAAAGGCTTTGGTTAATAAAGTAAGATTAAATACATAAAGTATATTTGTGTTGTTTAAAGGGGTCATGAATTGAGAAATCAACATTTCCTTGAGCTTTTGACATATAAAAAGTCATCATAATATAAGAATATCCTGTAAGTTTCGGAGCTGAAAACTTCCTTGTTAGTCAAATAAATGCTTTTATTGACAGCTGGCTCAGCAAACGATCGATCTGCGAATTTGCTTCCCTGTGACGTCAGAGAGCAGTGAAACGCCGCCTCAACAGAAGAAGAACGCCTAATTCTGTAGCCCCACCCACCGATTTGCGCATGACATTTAATAGGTAAATAACAGGCATACATGGCTCTAAACTGGATTGAGCTATCAAGCAATAAACATGCCGTTGAAGATTACAAAATAGTGTGCAGTGCCTGGTTGTGGAAGAACAGTCGCTGCATAAGCTTCCTTCAGATACCAATATTAGGAATGCGCTTGAACTTTATTATTAATGAGTCATTCCGGTTGCCATTTTTCCACATTGGAAGTTTTTCCACACTGAAACTCATCATAATGTGCAAAACTGTTATCCAATCATAGCAGTGGGCGTTTACTTCCAAGTCTTCAATGCAGCACGCCCATAAAAAAAACGATCGTTCCAAGAGCTAGGCTCAAAACCAAGGTAGAAAATAGCCTATTGCTTATTCATTATGATGTTTTAAATGTAAAAACCATGCGAACATTATAACTTGAGCTTAGGCAACAGTATAAGAAAATAAAAAAGCCAGTTCATGACCCCTTTAACGTATTTAATTATTGCAGGTTTGTCTCATATTCTGAATTTGCATTTTTTTCATTCATTTTGAGGAACACAAAGGGCCGGATTTACTAACAGCTTACGCCAACGCAAACCCTATTTTGGCAATAAAAACTAATGTCAGGATTTACTAAAGACAGAGTGAAAAATTAGCCCTGAAAAGGTGTGGACAGAGTTATTTTTTATGAGAGGAAAGTATTTAAATGAATCACGAAAGGTGATTAGGTTTGCACTCATCAAATTTACTAGCATTTGCACCATTATTTAAACTTGATAGTTTGTGTTGGTCGTTATGGAAATTACACAACGATTGCACTTACTCACAATTTCTCTCAACATGGGGACAGGAGAGCTGTCAGTCAATAAATGGAAAAACAAGTAACTTGTGTTACTTATTTGAAAAAGTAAATCAGAAATTTTGTTGTTAATTTAAAAGTAATGCATTACTTTACTAGTTACTTGAAAATCTGATTACGTAACTCGTGTTACTTGTAATGCAATACCCCCAACACTGGACCTGAGAACCTGAGAGAGTCAAAATGTATCTTCAGCACCTTGGACAGCTCTCTTCACTCTTCATGTACTGTACTGGGACACAAATACACATACACAGCTCTGGACCCTTGGAACAGATCCAGACATGACATATTCCCACAGAGGCAGCTAAGCGAGAGGTCTGAACCCGTCTCAAGGTTTAAATGAGTGACTGAGCTTCCAGTTCTGGCAACAATAACACATTGGCTAGAGGACTGGGTGAATCACACTGTGAAGTAGTCGGTTTACAGGAAGCTATAGCTACATGTTTAAAGAGTTGTTTAAATGTATGACCAACATCTCTTAACACATTTGTATAAAAAAGGGGGAAAAGGAAAAAGAAATATTTTCCATATAGAAGAAATACCAAAAAAACACCTATTTTTTGGACCATTAAGATATTTGTAGTCACAATTATGCATAATTGTTCTTCACCAAGTTCAGAAAAATTACAGGAAAAAACAAAACAAACAATACAATAAAATTCAATAAATAAATCATAAAACAATTGCCTTTTACAATGTAAATAATGATTTATTTCTCATTACAGTAATGCAAATGAGACTTCAATTTATTACATTATGGTAATGAAAAACTGGGCTTAAATATCCATCTGGAAAATAATGACTAAATGCAACAAAAAAAAAAGGAATGGGGGGTGAGGGTAATTGTACTTATTAGTGTGCTTATTTCTATATGGAGTGAAATATGACCATTTATCTTTGACTATTTTTATTGACCATTTTCATGAGATCACCTATTCAGATTTTTCATCCATAAATCCAAGTCAAGTCACCCTTTTTTTATATAGCTCTTTTTACAATGTCGATTGTTTCAAAGCAGCTTCACAGTGTTAAACAGGAAAATAATGCAACAGAATTTGATTTGGCTGTACAGCCACTCTGGAGAAAAAGGTGATGTCATCCAGCTCATTTCAATTATCATATAGTGTCAATACGGGCAGATCAATAATATAATTTAAATTTTAGTGTCCCCAACTGAGCAAGCCAAAAGACAAAGGCGACGGTGGCAAGGAACCAAAACTCCTTCAGTGGCCAGAATGGAGAAAAAAACCTTGGGAGAAACCAAGCTCAGTCGGGGTGCCAGTTCTCCTCTGGCCAACGAACAAACAGTGTATGCTTATGATTCTGGCAACATTACAGGTCAGAAGTCATATTAGATCGAAAGATATTCAAAAGATTATTCAAAAGATTTGAGTCGTCGCGCCGGAGGCGGGTTTAATGAGGATGTCGTGTCGATGTGGCATTTACAGGGGGGAGTTTAATTGACACGCTCTCTGCAGACACTTCAGGGATGCGTTGGTCATGTCTAGGCGCATGGCCACCATCTGATCTGGATACAGCCCGGATCCGGCTGACTGCAGTAAACCTCGGGATAAACAGAGAGACTAACATTAGCGTAGATGCCATTCTTCTTATGATGTAACAAGTACATCAGGTGTTATGGGAAGTGTTCCCGGTTCCGGCTGACCTAGCCTAAAACAATCATTTAACTGATTTGAATAATAGAAATTGATAATGTTCTATGTGTATGCCATAGTAAAGAGATTTAGTCTAGATTTAAACTGAGAGAGTGTGTCAGCTTCCCGAAAAATGCTAGGAAGACTGTTCCAGAGTTTAGATGCTAAATAGGAGCAAAAACTCCATAAAGTAATGAGCAGATTCACATAAAGTGAAAACACATGGCAACTGGCAAATATTACAACATTACAATTCTTCATGCTCACATTGACATTGTTGCAAATGCCAGTGACTTCCCCCAAAAAAATCAACCATAATTAAAATTAATTTACTTGAGTACTTGAGCGTGCCGAAGACTCCAGAGATCAATGTATGAGAGGGAGCAGGTTTTCTTCAAGTTAGTGTTGAGGCTTCCAGGAATACCCAGTTCTAATGGGCGTCTGGAGTCCAAGCGTGGTGCACTTCCCCTGGGGTGAAAACACCAGCTGCCAGAACCTCCAGTCAGCCCCTGGGAGCCAAACCCCGACCCGAGCAGCAGCCCAGGAAGAAAGTGCTCTCCAGGGACAGGTCAAAAGAGCTTTCCTACTTTTATCATCATCATCTCAAACCCACTCTCACCTGGAGCATCTGTGTGATTTCACTGCTACAATTTGACACAACATTTGCTTCTTTTATTTATAGTTATTTGACATTAACGTTAAATAATTCATGTCAACAATTGAGAGAAAATAATTGATTTTAATATTTATTTTCTTTCATCATTGCTACCCTTCCAAACTAATGAAAAGTCAAAGTTAATGCACACCACTGTGAAGAGATCAGAGCTTTTAAGTGTAAACACCAATGACAGTAGGGAATTACAAGAGATTAAGATTCCTCACTTCAGCAGTTCTTAAAATAAAAAGATCCATAAGCTTTGCTAATTCATGTTAGGATAAAATATTTTTAGCTGAAAAAAAAAAAGTATATTATTGAGGTACTATTTCAGGTAAATTATTTTATATTATAAAACTATTTCACATCCCTAAAACTAATAATTTTATATCTCTGTCAGGAGGGTGATTCTTGGCCAGAATAAGCTCCAAAGTGGACCAAATGTATGCACTTTCCCCAGTGTAAAAAAAACCCCACCAGTTACCAGAACCTCCAGTCGGTCACTGGGAGCAAAGTCCCAACCCAAGTAGCAACCCAGGAAGAAATGCTCTCCAGGAACTGGCCGAAGGCTAAATATTCATTTGACTAATGGCTACTCATGGGGATGTCAGCTGAAAAGTAAATTAGTTTAAGAGGTGACAAGTTTTTACAAGACAAAAAAAAAAATTAACAACAGCACTACGCTTTTAAACTGCCAAAGACTTTACACTGGGGGTTTGTTACTTATGCCGAGTTCACACTGCCTGATTTTAATCGTGCAGTCTGAACTTGGAATTATCTTACCCACAATATCTACAAGTACATTCTATAACAACCTAGATAACAATATGTAACAGCATTTGAACTTCTTATCATTAAACAAGAGGTTATAGGGTTGTAAATATAGATTTTCCCAGCCAAATTAGGATTTGGATAAACAATCCTGCCTATATAAACACATTCATAGATTAATTCAGGCTTTGAAGCACACAATCATTGGCCATGTTTGTCCAGACATATGGGAACACAGGATAAAATATAATTATGTTTGGACAGAGAAAACATATGGAGCACTATTTAAATCTGAAAGCATAATTGTTTGTCCAGTGGCCAAAACAGCAGTGAATGCATTTACACAATTACAAGCAGATATGAAAAGCTGTGGAACGTAAATGTAAATGTGTGAGTCAGAATATATAGAGACAGATGTATTCTGAAATCTTCCAGCGTTTGCAAGAGATTATCCCTGCAGCAGGCCATTGGGGAGCTGAGGTTTCTGGGGGTTTGGAGGGAACGGAGAGAGTTCAAAATCTCCATAAAGCCTCAGAACAAAGCAGGTATTAGGAAAAGGGTCAGTGAAGGTGAAAGATTAGTGCAAGGCCACTTCTGCACTCAGCTGGTTAAGAGGTCAAGATGGTTGAGTAGTTAACATTATCTTGTTAATACGAAGGGTTTTTTTTACATATTCTTTATTAACTTTTATTATATATTTATATTTATACCAGCGACAGGGTCATGGGCGGCCAAGGCTCATTGATGCACGTGGGGAGCGAAGGCTGGCCCGTGTGGTCCGATCAAACAGACGAGCTACTATAGATCAAATTGCTCAAGAAGTTAATGCTGGTTCTGATAGAAAGGTGTCAGAATACACAGTGTATCGCAGTTTGTTGCGTATGGGGCTGCATAGCCGCAGACCAGTCAGGGTGCCCATGATCCTAGTATAGGAACTTATAGGAATTTCTGTTATCAGACAGGTGGGGGGAGGGGGGTGCACATTTAACTAATCCTTCAATATTGCTACAGAATAAATTCCAATGTATGAAAACAAAGTTAAAATCTTTATTTGTAGAAGTTAAATGCAGTTAAAGGAGCTGATGTTCATATAAGTAACAGAGTACAAACAGAACGATACGTCTAACATGAATGTGGCACAGTGGTGTAGATACTTCAGCTTCTGAAGCGTCATTTAGACCAGAAAACTAGCAACCAGAACCTGAAGCACACCACATACTAAAAAAGAAAAACACTACAAAACAGCTCTTACTGATGCTCATGAGGGCCTTTACATAAAAAAAGTATATTTCCAGTTCATAGGTTTATGAATGAAAAGTCTTTTATTTTATGTCAGCTAGTGCATTTATTTCTGAACAAATTGGTGGACCTTGTTGAACACAATAATACTATGAGATAGAGTATAGAGATCTTTTATTTATTATAAGAAAAAAAATTATACTATTCTATAACTAAATTTCATTATCATTTAGAATTTTAATGTGGTGTAAAATAAATGTTTAATCCCAAATATTGCCATTAATCAGCCAACATTTCAGTCTACTACTACTGAAAATATTGAACCTTCACTTTTAAGTTGGGCTACCATTAACAGGCTAACATTCCCTGCACAACTTGCCAAACTCATTCCCATCATCATAATCTCCATCATCACTATCATCGTCATTGTCTCCCATAGCGAATTTGGGAGCGAACTGGCCTAGTGAGCACTCAGTGAAATCAGGAAAGATTCTGGCTTTGCCCCCAGGCTTGCCAAATCTTGCCTGTGGAGTTTGAATGTGATTTCCCAAAGGCTCCTGCGAAACATGCCCTGTCTCATCAGTGAATTAGCACAAACGCTCTCGATGCTTCTTCCTCCTGATGAGGTGTCTGCTTCTGAAATCCTGAAAAAAATGGTACCAGTGGGTACTTCAAGCCTTGTGTGTGTGTGTGTGTGCGTGTGTGTTTGTGTTTGTGTTTGTGTTTGTGTTTGTGTTTGTGTGTGTGTGTGTGTGTGTGTGTGTGTGTGTGTGTGTGTGTGTGTGTGTGTGTGTGTGTGTGCGGGCGTGCGTGTGCGTGTCACATATGATGATCTGAAGTGGCTCTCAGTAATCTTATATAAATCAAATTTAATCTAGCTAGCACCCACAGCCAACATAAAGCAATCAAATGAAATTGCACTCTATCAGCAGATGTGTTGATACAGCACATATAGGAATCATGGTAATATCTCAGGGTTTGCACCCTTCAGTTGTTCATTTCAATTGTTAGAATTAAACAGACTGATCAAAACAGGCAAAAAAGAAGCAGAAACAAACAATATCCTATGTAAGCAACTTCATATGTAAAATAACTAGTGCTGGGCAATCGATTAATCGTGATAAATAAAAGTTAAAATAAAGTTTGTGCTTACATAATATATGTGTGTGTACTATGTATAATTATTTATATATAAATACAAACACATGCATGTATATATTTAAGAAAAATATGGTATATTTATACCATGTGCACAATTATTAGGTAAGGATTAATTTTATTATTGAACAACTACAGTGCTCTCGGTCAATCCAAAATAATAATCTTCAAAAAAGAGAGGTTTTGGCTTTCTTAGGAGAATATCTATGTGTACACAATTATTGGGCAACTGTTAGTGTGCAGAATTATTATGCAACAAAATGAAAAATGTTAGTTTATTTTCATCTGTTAAAGTGAGAATAATAAACAACTCAAAATTTACAAATAAACATAAAATAAATAAATAAAAATCAGTGACCAATATAGACACCCTTCTTTTCAATAACAGTCATAAGTCGTAAGTGCTGCTAACATCTTGGTGCCAGATACCACAGCACACCTTCAGGGATCTAGTGGAGTCCATGCCTCGACGGGTTAAGGCTGTTTTGGCAGCAAAACATTATGATATTCCTTCCTAATATTGTGTTGGTCCCCCTTTTGCTGCCAAAACAGCCCTGACCCGTCGAGGCATGGACTCACCCCTGAAGGTGTGCTGTGGTATCTGGCACCAAGATGTTAGCAGCAGATCCTTTAAGTCCTGTAAGAAGCATCGACACGATAAACCTCAATAAACCCGTCTCCGGCGTGATGCCTCCTATCTTTCGAATATTCCGATCTAATATTACTTCTGACCTATAAGGCTGCCAAAATAATAATCATACACTGTTTGTTAATTGGCCAGAGGAGAACTGGCACCCCGACTGAGCCTGGTTTCTCCCAAGGTTTATTTTTCTCCATTATGCCACCTGATGGAGTTTTGGTTCCTTGCCACTGTCGCCTTTGGCTTGCTCAGTTGGGGACACTAAATTTTCAAATAAATATCCAAATAAATTTAATTACTAAACTAAATTAACTATATCAACTACACTACTTGAATATATATGATAATTGAAATGAGCTAGATGACATCACCGTTTTCTCCAGAGCGGCTATACAGCCGAATCAAATTTGGTTGCATTATTTTCCTGTTTAACACTGTGAAGCTGCTTTGAAACAATCTGCATTGTAAAAAGTGCTATATAAATAAAGTTGACTTGACTTGACTAAGTTGTGAGGTGTGCATATTTTGCAATAAGCAAAATATATTGCTTTTTATACATAATGAACATTTTTAAATTAGTTATTTCCTAGTCCTCCATCGTTTTTAATTTGATTATGCTGTTCATGGGATTGTAGTTTTAACCTTTTAGTACACAGTCTTGTACCTTTGTCTTATCTAATTTTCAAAATCTTTCTTCCTTCAAATCAAAGTTTGTAGTGTTGTGATTCACCTCATTGCTGTTTGGCTTGGTTCATGGCTTTTTTTCGTAATTGCAACTATATCTCAAATTTTCAACTATTTCTTGCAACTGCATCTCTATTAATCGTAATTGCAAATTTATCTTGCAGTTTATATTTTGTTATTGCAACTCTGTCACATAACTGAATGCAACTATGCTTCCTGTTACTGCGACTTATTTCTTGTCCTGACTTATATCTCACAGTGTGACTTGTTTTACCGGTTAGAAAAGTAACAGCACACCTCTCCTAAATGAGCCACGTGATTTGAGGTATCATACATGTGTGTAGCATATACAGTGAAGGACGTGTTACACATTGAAGTTTAATAACCGTAATAGTGAAGTAAGTAGCGTTGTAATGCCTATTCATTGCTCTTCGTTTGCTAGACAAGGTGAACCACAGATTGCATTTAAGAGGTAAACCAACACAATAAAAGACCCCCTTGATGACCTAGAGCACCTCAGGGCTCATCTGTCACGACTCCACTGATCAGCCGCCTAATGAAACTTTTAATACTTCACTTGGCGTGATGGATTACACATGCTTAATTTCCAATGTTTCATCCTAAATCGCTCCCAGAGCAAGGAAAATCTCAGCTCTCCGGCATGACTGAGGGAGCCGCTGAGATACTGCAGTCGAGCATTTTACTCATTTGAAGGCACAAATGCATGCTAGGCCTCTCTCACATTTACGCTCTAGCCTTCTCAAATTAGCTTGGTAATAGCCGACATATCAAGGGGCTTTTGAAAGCAGAGGGGGAAACAGGGGATGGTAATGGAGTGAAATGAATGCTGATGAAGGCTTCTCATTTTGTGTGTTATATTTACACAGCGAATGTTCGTCTTTGTGTGAAATGGAAAACAAATCAGGCTAATCAACCCTAGTTAGATGTTGTGTAGTACGACTGTGCAGGTGTTTAGCCGTGTTTCACGTTATAAGAGTTTAATGTTTTGCTATGTTTCTTCAAATTAATATGGTGATGTACAGCTGTCGTTGCTGGAATCTTTAAGTTTTACAGCCTTTTGTTTGACAATTAATTGAGTTGGGGTTTCACAATGGGTTTCATTCACCATGTGCACATATTAGTGCAAAACCTGAGTTCAAACAGTTGCATTATAGCTTGATCTGGTATATGCATTTATGTGTAAAACCTTATTATACAATTTTTTTGTGAACTTTTTTTGTGTGCCGTGTATAATTATTATATATAAAAATACACACACATACATGTATATATTTAATATATATATATTTATATATATAATTTATATTATATATATTTATATATAAAATATTTATAACAAATGTTTATTAAATATATATATATATATGTGTGTGTATTTTTATATATAATAATTATACACAGCACACAAAACAACGTTCCAAAAAAATTGTATAATAAGGTTTTAATAACGAAGTAACCTAGCATACTGTCTAACACTCGATGGCTGCTCTGTCAAGTCCTCGTCGTCCGTTAGGAACCTGGGTGTGCTCTTTGATACCAATCTCTCATTTGAAAGCCACGTTTCTAGCATCTGTAAAATTGCATTCTTCCATCTTAAAAATATATCTAAATTACAACATATGCTCTCAATGCAAAATGCTGAACAGTTAGTTAATGCGTTCATGACCTTAAGGCTAGATTATTGTAATACTCTACTGGGTGGTTGCCCTGCTCGCTTAATAAATAAACTGCAGCTGGTCCAAAACGCAGCAGCTTGAGTTCTTACTAGAACCAGGAAGTATGACCATATTAGCCCGGTTCTGTCAACACTGCACTGGCTCCCTATTAAACATCGCATACATTTTAAAATCTTGCTAATTACTTACAAAGCACTAAATGGTTTAGCTCCCCAGTACTTGAGCGAGCTCTTAACGCATTATACTCCATCACGTCTATTGCAATCTCAAAACTCCGGTCAGTTTATAATACCTAGAATATCAAAATCAACTGCAGGCGGTCGATCATTTTCCTATTTAGCAACTAAACTCTGGAACAGTCTTCCTAGCATTGTTCAGGAAGCAGACACACTCTATAAATTTCACTAAAATTTCAACTATATTACTGATCTGCCCGCATAGACACTATATGATAATTGAAATAAGCTGGATGACATCACTGTTTTCTCCAGAGCGGCTGTACAGCCGAATCAAATTCTGTTGCATTATTTTCCTGTTAACACTGTGAAGCTGCTTTGAAACAATCAGCATTGTAAAAAGCACTATATAAATAAAGGTGACTTGACTTAAATTCTAATAATTACACATATATTATGTAAACACAAACTTTTTGGATACAATTAATTGCGATTAATTTGACTGCACTAATTATAATATTGTGTTGCTCCCTAAAAAAAGTAACTAATTGCATTACTTAGTTACTTTTTATGGAAAGTAATGCGTTGTTACTTTTGCATTACTTAAAAAAAAAAAAAAAAAGTACATTTTTTGCCAAATGTAAAGGCCTTTTCACACCAAAAGTGAAAATCCTCAGGCTGAAAATAATGCAAATTCACGCCTGTACAGTAGAGGGTGCAGCTCAAACAAACCTTTCAGCTGTGCTGCCATTCTGGATCGCAGAAGAAGAAAGTTCAGCACTCTTACTTGAATGAAAAACAAATGTGATGTTTATCTGAAGTAATTTTTGCTTAGTATGATTGAATTGGGTCATCAAAGGTCAGCAGCAAAGACACTGGTTAATAAAGTGAGATTAAATACATAAAGTATATTTGTGTAATTTAACATATTTAATTAATGCGTAATGAGTTTGCATTTCACAGTTTTTATTCATTTTGAGGAATACTGAATCAGTTTTTTTGTGCAAGTGAATGCCTGCTGTTTGCATGTAACCATCATGTTCACAGCGCAAACGACGGCTCTGCACTTACTCACGATTTCTCTCAACATGGGGACAGGAGAGCTGTCAGTCAATAAATAGGAAAACAAAGTAACTTGCGTTACTTATTTGAAAAAGTAACAGATATTTTTTTGTCAATTTAAAAGTAATGCATTACTTTACTAGTTACTTGAATAAGTAATCTGATTACGTAACTCACGTTACAAGTAATGTGTTATCCCAACACTGCTCAGTAATTCCTGAGATAAATAACATTGTAACATACACAAAGTGCACAAAATATATAGTACACAGTACAGTAAATGAGTCCGATATTAATTCAGTAAACTGACTGACTCAGTGTTCATTCAGTGAAGGATTTGTTAGACTGATTCAAACCAATAACTCCTGAGTTTGTGAGCCTTTTCCAAATAATTAGAAGAACCGGCTCAAAATAGTCATTTTACAGTGTTTATTTCTGCATAAAGCCCACAAGACAGAGGTTTTCTTTCCATTACATCGCAATACACAGTCTTTTTATCTCATCACATCAACAGTGTAAAATATGATTTCTGTGATTCAGATACATTAAGAATATTAAAAAGGGTAATAATGAATTGATGTGCATTTACAATTGTCATGTCAATTTATTCCTAGTTCTACTATTTAGAAGTCCTGTAATTATGCAAAAAAACATTGTAATACAGAATCCTCTTTAATGTCAGAGGTTAAGCAGTCTTTTGCAAATACAAAAAAAAAAAAAAAAAAAAAAGAGTGTTACGGATGATTTATTTCACACTGAAATACCATGTTGTATTTTATACTCAGAACTGAATAGTCTTCAAGGTCGCTTAACCATGAAAACATATATTTTATCACAGTTTTACTAAATGTTTATCTCTAGGCTAGCTTAACATTGCCGTATTACATGTGTTTTGACAAAAAATGTGTCAGTCAGAAGAAAGGTTTTGAACAGAAGACTTCAAATCAGCCAAAGGAATTACACTGGCAGCTTGGTACTTCTCTCGCAACAGGTTCCTATAATAATTCAAATGACAATGTGATAAAATATGACAAGAGGCTTTTATCACAATCCTAATATTTTAATATATTTTCTAATATTTAAATTTTTCTGTTTTGCCTGGCCTTCCACTAGATTTAAACTGCTGGGATATTGATTCCATTGGTTAGGTCAAACCACTATAATAAAGCACCAACCTCCACCCTCTCCTTTCACCGACCTACATACAAGCTCACAAAAGGAGAGGCCAAGAGGACGATTATGATAACAGGTTACCGCTGGAGACACGTGATAAGGTGCACTTCACATCATAAGCCTTGGGTCTCTCTTCTACCAAAATAGTTTCCATGTCTTCAAAGTCCTTATTTCTTCATTGGTAATAATTAGTGCAGTCAAATCGATTAATCGCGATTAATCGCATCCGAAATAAAAGTTTGCGTATACATAATATATGTGTGTGTACTGTGTATAATTATTATGTATATTTGAATACACACACATACATGTATATATTTAAGAAATATTTGCATGTATATGCTATATTTATATTATTTATATTATATACAAGTATAAATGTTTTCTATATAAACAACACATTTTATATAAATAATGCCAAATTACAGCACTGAATAACGCATGGACAAAATGTGCATACAGAAATGGTGGAGTGGAAACCGAGTGAGCTGATGCAGGAAAGGTACATGATCCAAGTGCCCAAAACATGAGAAATGTTTATTTTAAGCTTCAAGCGAATGCATTAGCGTTTATACCCTGTCATGCGCTTTGACAAATGCGTGTGCGTCTGCGTCCTCAGCGAAAAACGTTCATTTTACAGGTTATATCCACTGATCTATATATAGAACAGTAGTTATATCCTCATCTGTAAATGCTACTAATTCACGCGAGCATTTCCTGACAGTATGTGTTAAACTTCAAACTTCACTAAACGAGCATGCGCGTCAAACAGACAGAACGCAGTCGAGACTGAGGGAGACATTCAGCGCAAAAACATTCATTTATTTAACAGTTACTGTTGCCATAGAGAGAGAGAGAGAGAGAGAGAGAGAGAGAGAGAGAGAGAGAGAGAGAGTGTTATAGTTAAAAGGGGTTTGTTGAATAAAACGGGAGTCACTGATAAACTCTCCATGTTTGATTGACAGGTTCAGTGCGTGCTGCTCCAAAGATTACAAAGAGAGCTTTCTTTGATCGCTTTCTTTATAGAATTTAATCACCTTTAAATAACAGATTATTTTCATCCTACTAAGAGAAACAACGCAAGTTGATGTTTAGTCACTGGTTTGATTTACTGAAACAGACAAAGAACATCTGTCGGTACATGAATCATTACATTTCAGATCAGTTACTTACATGTTGCATTGCTGTCGAGTCCAGGCAGTATCCTCAACGGCATGTTTATTGCTTGGTAACTCGATCTGGTTTAACACCACGTAGGCCTATGTTACTTAGGCTACCTATTCTATTGCATGTCATGCGCGAATCAGGCTAAACAGGCAGTGATGAAATAGGCATTGATATTCTTCTGCAGAGGCGGTGTTTGCCTCCCTCTGACGTCATAGATCCACACTTTGAAAAACCTGTCATTTGCTGGGCCTGGTGTCAATAAAAGCTTTTATTGGACTAACAAGGAAGTTTTCAGTTCTGAAACTTACAGGATATTCTTATAGTATGACGGCCTCAAAATCTCAAGGAAAATTTTATTTCTCAGTTCATGACCCCTTTAACAAATATTATGAATTATTAATTGATAATTATTGAGGGGAATGTCACAGAATTTGGCATAATTTGGACGAATAAATCAAAGTAGGGCTGTAAAAAAAAAAAAAGAATTTCGATATGGACTGTTTTCTGTGAATATTAAAGTGCAAAAACACTGCTATTTAAATATGAAGTCTGCATGTTCTGCATGTCTCTGTGTGAATACGTCAGAGATGGTCTTATTATTAGGTGATACGAGGGTCCGTGGTTCTACCATTGGAGTAAGTGTAACAGCTAACTTGGTGCCTTGAATCACATTACAGCCTCAACGTCATGGACCCTTTTCACAGACTGTGATGACGCGTTTTAACGGTCATCAATATCATAAATCCTGCAAAGTTTTTTGTATTTAAATTTTTTTTTAAATGTATGTACATTAATAACACTAATACTTTGTATTAAATTACTTTTGCATCAAATTACAAAAAACAACCTACCGCTGCTGTGAGGGTGTTTCTAATACAGCGTCTATGGGAGTGATGGTAAGAATAACATCTTTCTCTCTTTTCACTGCCGTTATCAAATCTCACTCTATTTTTTCCCTCTTTTTGAAAGTTGTGAAATCACTATTGTGGAGTTTTTCTTTTGCTATTTGAGCAAATGGGGACACAAAAAATATATTTAATGTGTTCTCTCATTCACCGCTATAGTAGTTAACCCAACAATGACGACTTCCACTTTGAAAAACCCGGAAATTTGAAAAGGGTCTATTGACTGTTGCACAACTCTGAATGAAATTCAATCACTGTTTGCGGACATCATAGAAATGAATGAGAAGTGCCGTAAACTGAATCATACCTGTCGTGCAATTGTCCGTGACTTCTCTTATAAAACAGCATTTGTTTCGGTGTAAACTGCAAAATAGATCAATTCAAAAGTAATGTTTAAGAGCAAACTTGAAGATTAGTGGACATGCTGTCGATTCATTAAATGATAAGCTATTTCCTCACAAAAGTGATTTATTCAGAGTAGTAAAGCCTCTCCTCCACTGACATCCATTAAAAAAAAACGACCTCTTGTCCCTGCGTAAGGTTTTGTTTGTTGATGTATGTGCATACACTTGATATATGGTTGAAGTGTCTTTAAAGATCCAACATACATTCTATACTTCTGACATTATGCTTGACACATTGTTGTAATACACTCTACGTATTGAGAGCTATTTTTTTTTTTAAATTATATTTTTTCCCTTTTCTATTTAGTTTAATTTTAATTTATAATTTTTGTATTATTATTCCCCCCCCCCCCCCCCCAAAATGCATTAATGCATTAATTTGATTATTTTTGATAGAAAAATTAAAACAGATTTTCTGAAAAAAATAAACACTATTATTGTTCAAATGTAAATAAATTAATACATTTGTATTAATTCAATTGATTTGACATCCTTTTTTATTATAAAAAATTAAACCATTTAAAAAAAGTTATCCAGAAAACTCAAAATGGAAAAAAATAAAGCCGATTTTACAGGGCCCTGCCCTGTCCTTAGACTGAAATGATGGTGTGGTTTCTATTCCCGATGGTGATAGAGCGCTACTCATCAACATCATTGAATTCTGAAGGTCTGTAGTTTCATTGTCAGAATACAAATGCCAAATTTCACGGCTAATAAGCAAATCAAAATGAAGTCCCTAAAAGTTGGCTCCAGCCATATTCCTAAGCGTAGCCTTTTACTCCGGCAGTTATTTCTCTCGGATTGCTCCTCTCAATTCATTAACTTCAAAGCGTATTGTTTGCCTTTTCTTCTCCCAGTCTTGCTCCTGCTGAATTTTCGCCCCAAGTACTAGGTGTGCTTACTCAAACCCAAGGACAAGAGTTATACTCTGTTTTTTTTTTCTTCTTCATGTTCATTCACCATTCCTACACAATGATCAAAGACATTGTTTTCATCAGGAATTACAAAGCAGTTTTTTGGGGGGGGTTTTTTGCATGTCATGCATAAAAAGCAATTTACACTGGCGGGATCATGAGATGGTGAAATGAATTCAAACAAATGCTATGCGGTACATCTCTGCCTGCCAGGCACCGTAGACTAATGGTTTAGGATGTGGGCCGCTGTCAAAACAGTTGCAGGATTGATTTTAGGTAGGAATGAGCCATGAAATCCAGTCAAGGTTCTAAAAGATGACCATCCAACATACATAAACCTTAGGTGTAGACTCCATATTCAGTTTGACATGAATGAAAATTAGGCTCTGGTGGATCCCAATAGAATAGATGGATTTGCAGCATAAACTCAGATGTAGCAAACTCATCAAACTCAGTATTAAACTTTGGTGTATGATTACAAAATGAGAGGAAAAAAAACAATTTACTTATTCTTTTTTTTTTAATTAGGGCAGTGTACAGGGGGCGTAAAAAAGGGCAAAAATTTGCCCAGTGGAATGGGGAAAAAAAACCTTAAAGGCGCTGTATGTAAGAATGACAGCTAGTGGTTGAAATGGGTACAGCAGTCCAAATTCAAAATATTGTTTGCCCCGCCCCCTCCTCCTCAGACTCGACAGGTTGCCAGTTTGAGGACACGCAACAGGAACGAGCGCAATTGACAATGGAATGCGAGGAGACTTACACACTTGTAAGTTGATGAGTTGATTTATCCGTGTTTTAATGTGCTTCCGTTCATAGAGGTTTTTAGAGAAACGAGTATGTGAACTCAGCAGTTTCCTAAATATCTGCAAACATACTATGGAATTTTTATGCTATAGTATGCAGTCAAAAAATTACATACAGCACCTTTAAGATTTAGGCAACAAAATTAACAAATAATATAAATGGTTATACACACTCACTCACAGCCTATATTTCTCACATATCCTGTGAGAGCACAAACAATGCGCAGCCATTTGCATTTGTAGTTTGCAACTAAAATTTAAATGAACACGCTCTTGCATTTTTAATAACTTAAAAAAAAAAAAATGTTTGATTGGTTATTGTCAACTCAAAGAGCTCTACCGGTTACGGTATGGATTAACTGCGTTTGTGTCAGAGACTAATATGGAAAAGAATTTACAAAGAAATGATGATACAGTTTAACCAGTTTGTTGAGATGCAGTTACATGAAATCCGTTTTATGCATGTTCCATTCCACATCCGTTTTATGGTATTCCACGCAGGATATACAGTAATTTTCTCTAGATTTGAAGCAGGATTTTTTTTTGGCCATCCCAATAAAATCACTGGGTCTTATCTGCACTGTAAACCCGAATAAGTTGGAAAAACTTGAAAAAAAAAAAAAAAAGAGGCAATCAGTTACATAAATTTTTTTTTAAGTTCAGAAATGTAAAGTTTAAGCAATTTTGTACTCATACATTTTAATTGCTCTAAACTTCAAATACTTGAGTAAGCTCATTCATACATTTAAATTAAAATGATCAACTTTTATTTTGTCACATGATCCTTCTGAAATCACTGTAATATGCTGATTTGGTGCTCAGTTATTAATAATAGCTATCATTATTGTCAATGTTGAAAACCGTTTTTGTAGCTTAATATTTTGTGGAAACTGTGATCTGTTTCCAAGATCTTACCATAAACATTTGAATGTTAGAGTGTCACAGTTTCCACAAAAATATGAAGCAGCAAAAACATTTCAATATTTATAATAATAATAACAACGTTTTTTGAACAACAAATCAGAATATTTAAATGATTTCTGAAGGATTATGTGACACTGACGTGCATCACAGGAATAAATTACGTTTTAAAATATATTGATATAGAGCACAGTTCTTTTAAACTGTAATTATATTTACGTTTTTTACTGTATTTTTGGCCAAATAAAATGCAGCCTTGGTAAGCAGAAGAGACTTCTTTCAAAAACGTAAAAAAAAAATTAAAAAAAAATAATACTAATAATAATAATTATTATTATTATTATTATTATTATTATTATTATTATTATTATTATTCCAAACTTTTCTTACCAGTAGGGTATATGATAATTAAATTGTTTAGTTTTTCTAGCTAAACCCTGAAGCTGTCATGCGGTGTGACTTTTACATATTCCATATAAAAATAAAAAGGACATGTTTTTTCATATTCATTTCTAATCATTAGTCCACTGAAATCAAGAATATCAATTTGGGCGCAGGTCTCAGTGTATGAAATTTCACTATATTTCATAAGCGTACAGCTGGTGCTTTGAAAGACGGGACCTCAAGGATGTGTGTGTTTCGTTTTCTGAGCCTCGGGGATTCACTCTCACAACCAACACAAGAGAAAGACGATTTTTCTGTAATCTCTGAGGGATCCAGAAGCCCTCCAACACTCCACCAACGGCGGAAGAACATGTTTGAGAGTGCAAACACCGTCCAAATACATTTACATGACTTCTCCAAAGCAATACTCTGTGGAAAGAGATATAAAGAATCTGAGATATAAAAAAAAAATAAAAAATGATGTTAAGCTACATTAATCAGCTATACCATGGTCACCATGAAGGATTACTATCTGCATACATTGCTACGACCGTAATAAAACGCTCTTCTGTGTCATATAATCAAAATGAATATAAACTATCCAGAGCAGGCCTGGCTTCAGTAGTTATATTAAATGGAGGGTTAAACACATTCAATAGCAGCTCTACTGAACCCTCAGAAGCTCAGCCAGCATACTGTCCACACCAGCAGACTTCAAAGAGCTGAAACCACAGCCAAGAGAGGAATCGAGAAAAAGAGACAGACAAAAGAGAACATGGCCATATTTAAACCAAAATAACAAATAATTATAAATTACATTTTACAAAAAGTAAATGTAGATATTTTTACATTGTGACAAATTAAATACATTTCCTGAAATTGCTCTGTGTAATGCAAAAGAAAAATGATTTCATTCTCAATACCACAATAATTTTTTTTTTACATGACAGTTATAAGAATACATTTTTTCCACATTACAACTAGTGCTGTCAAAATTATCACGCTAACGCATGCAATTCATTTTTTCAGTTGAACGCGTTAAAAATATTTAACGTAATTAGCGCAGCATCCGTTTTTTACATTATATGATCATGCTCTTATTTTAAGCAAATGCTTTTTTAAACCATTTCACACGCGATAGGCTAATTATAGGTTTGTAAACATTCGGGATGCGCGTGCATCATGAGCCGCATTTCCACCGTCGGGCCGAACGGCTCTCATTGTGTAACCGTTCCATTCCGTGCCAATCCAAGCCAGTCGGTACGGTTTAATTTTCCACGGTGGGGCTGATAACGGCCGCTATTTGGAATGTAATTCAAATGTGTCAGGCGTTGCCTTGGTAACGAAAGTAAATAGTGGCCGCGTTATGGAGAGCGATCAGGTATTTCTTTTAATTTTATTATTAATCTGTATTTGCATCGCTCAAATAGCGCGCTTAGCCAACTATAGAGAAACTGATATCCAGGCAACAGACAAGTGACAAATCCTGAGTCACTACACGCATTTTACCAGCACGAATTCCAGGCCGAGAACAGTTTGTAATCGTGCCGTGCCGTACCAGGCTCAAGTGGAAACACAAATGAAACCATTCCTTCCCATTCTAAGAATCGCCGTAGCAATCTGTAGAAGCCACAGAATAAAAGCCTGTTTAAGTTAAATTTCGAGTATCTCACAATTATGACTTTTTTTCCTTGCAAATCCGATTTTATATCTCACAATTCTTAGAAGGATAAACAGAATTGTGCGATATACTCGTTATTCTTTTTTTTCTCAGAATTGCGAGTTTATATCCTGCAATTCTGATTCATTTCCCCCTCAGAATTATGATATAAACTCACAATTGCGAATTGGGAGATATAAACACGCAAATGCAAGAAAAAGATTCAAGAATTGTGAGATAAAAATGTTATAGACTATGTTTAAAAGTTATCTATGCAAAATGTTATAGGTTTAAATATTATTTCATGCTGTAACTGCTATGTATGGATGTCCCCTTATGAACTGCATATGTGAATATTATGTAGACTTACGGTTTACATCAAATTCATGACTAATCATTGCAGGTTTCATCAGTCCAGTCTGTGACTTGCAACATAAACGTCTGCGTTTAGCTTCAAAAGATCTTCAACGACGGATTCCTATAAAAATAAAGACCGTATTGTTTGCATTCCGATTCTGACATTCAAAGGCACAAAAAAAAAATTCTCACACACTTGTGCGCACAGAAAGACGCTTCACACAGCGCTTGAACGGTCAAAAACACAATTATGCCAGTTTTGTCGAGTATACTCGTAAGCACAGACTTAAAGGCACAATATATACGATTTTTGTAATAAAATATCCAAAAACCACTTGCACAGTGTGATATATTTCATGCAGTTGTGTACTTACATTATCCCAAAAGTTCCCAAGGATCTGTAAATCCAAAAAATTCCTATTTTAAACTATGTCTCATCCCTTGTCGCCTATAAATGACGTAATATCTGCAGTTTCCGCTTGTAGAAACCATGGCAACACACATGGACAAATGCAGAAGCACGCTGTTGTTGTGTCGTTCAGTCATCATGGATCACGATTATCCAGTGGAGAGTACAGAAAATCCCCCCAAAAAACATAAACATAGATCAACTGAAGCCCCGGTATACTTAACTTTCTACAGATGTGCGCGCGAGCCTTTCAAAGTATACTTTTTTGACGCGGAAGGACACGTTCAGCGTGTGCACTATCTGTTTTCAAGCACTCAATTCACTTGCGCATACGCTGTTGTACGGACGTGGACGGCCGAAGTGTACTTTGGCCTTGAGACAAGCAGGCTTTGTGACAAACGGAGAAATAAAACAAGGATCAATATCAACGTGCCGTTTTTGAGATGGAGAGAGCTTCTTGACAAACTTGGACTTGACAGAGACTCCGCTCTCGCATTAGACAGTGGAGCATTGTAATTCTTCCTGGGTTATACTGATGAAATTACACATACAGTTATATTGCACTTTGTTTGTACTTCAGTAACACATTTTATCAAGTCTGGTGACCAAGTCCATGGCAGTGAAATTAAATCCAGTATGTGGTGCACAAAAAAAGAAAAAAAAAGAAAATGGGATGCGTGTCAGATCCATGTCATGTGCAGCAGGTCTTTAATGACAGACAGCAGCAGGTTTATTAGGCCGCTGTCACTTTACGATAATCAAAAAAGTTTAATCCATCGTTTGAGACATTATAAAAAATACTTTATGTATTAAAGCAGGCTACTAAAACGTTAAACTGATCACAACAACAAAATGCAAGAAATCTACAATAACGGCTTTAAATTTTTTTGATTTGGGGGAAATATGGGAAATATGAGGCTTTTCCAGATTCACCCAGATAGATGTCATCAGATAGATGTTGATATGTGGGCATGTTTCTTCAGCTTGACACTTTATATGACTGGTTTCAGCTCTTCGTACTGCAGTCATTCACAAAAAACATTGTCCTCTCGTTCTTCCTCATAATTCAGTGTCATGTGACCTCTGTCTCTCTTGATCGGAGAAAGACTGAAGAATGTAAAGAAGCCTCAGTTCAGATTTCACTCCTGTGAGAATGACAGCATATATACAATTCCAAAGCCCAGAAGCTGGATGGAGAGAAACATGGTCTAGGATACAAGTATGTATGAGCAGTCAACAATAAAAAGAGATTTTGCTCAAGGATGGGGCTCTCCTTACTCTCCCAGAACATTTCAAATCAGACTACGACACAAGCTCAGGCACCCAAAGTATCCAAAATCATAACCCAAACAACATACAGTAGTAAGGTCCAGATGCTCCTAAAGAAAATGTAATATCAAAATTACCAAAAAATTAAACTAAAATTCAAATGAAAACAGAATGAAAAAATGAAAAAAAGTATTGAAAATATTAATAAAAACTATAATAGTAAATAATACTAAAATAACACTGATATGTCCCAACATAATGCATAATAATAATTAATAATAATAATAATAATAATAATAATAAATAGCAATATTTACCTAAATATGCTTTAACTAAAAGCTTTTACCTGCTTAAAAACCCTTCTGTATGGCAAGCCGTTTTGACTTTTATTAATTCCCAGGATATGAATTCTTGATATCAGCAATTCAATTTCCACTACTAAAAATGTTAATTCAACAAGTGACATATCAACAATGACATCATAACGCGCAGAAATACGAATTCTTGATATCAAGAATTAAATTTCAACTACCATAAAAACTATAATTCTTGATATCTGTATTTTAACTAGTGAAATGTCACCATAGGCTGTTCAAATTCATTTGTTGATATCAAGAATTGATTTCTTACTAATTGAAAATCCAATTTCACATATCAGAAATACAGTTCTTACAAGTAAAAATCATAATTTTTGATATCAGTAATTGCGTTATTAGTCTATTTTGAATTTCTACTAGTAAATTTTTTTATTTTTGATATCAATACTTCAATTGTTACTAGTAAGAAAGCCATTTTAGATCTCTGAAATTACTCTCCTAATTATTGATATCATAAATAAATTTTCAGATATCAGAAATAACTAAAATGTAAACATGTTGAAATACATTTACAGATATCAAGAATTAATATTTCAACTAGTGACAACTGAGTTCTTGATATCAGGAATTTATATTTTTACTAGTAACCACGTAATTATTGATATCAAAATTTATGATTTTTACTAGTGAGAAATACATTTTTGATATCAACAAAAGAATTTGAATGGCAGCCTATGGTGACATTTAACTAGTGAAAATACAATTACAGATATAAAGAATTATAGTTTTTACTAGTTGAAATTGAACTCTTTATATTTGTATTTCTGCGAGTAATGATTTCATTGTTGATTTCAAGAATTGCCATTATTACTAGTAGAAATCTAAATCATTTATCATTTATCATATCAAGAATGAGCATTTTACCTAGTAAAAAATTTATTGTTGATATCAAGAATTCATATCATGGAAATGAATAAAAGTCAAAATGGCTTACCATACTACTGTAAACTTTTTTGAACCATCACTAAATCATTGAATAAGTGTTTTAAACCAATCAAAACACATTGTTAAAAAAACATTCATGAAACATCAGGATGGAGATGCATCCTGGAATGAAACTATGAAATCAGGATTTTGTTCTGTAAATGTTTTTTCAATGCTAAATGCTGTTATTTTTAGCACAAAACCAAATGTATCTTTTTGTACAATGACCATATCTGTCAAGTTCCAAAAAAAGTAGTATCAAAGTGGGCTCTCAGGAAGTGACTAGAGGAAGAACAGACAAAAATGTAAGACATTATTCACTGATAATGTTGACCTCTACCAAAACTCTGAAAACTCATTTGCAATCTTGTTCGGATTCAAAAATAGTACCTTGATATGTCGCACCAAATATTGATATCCTGTCAGGATGGGGAATGAGATTTGAGAACGACAGCAGAGGGGAAGATTTTCAAAAGGCTGTTTTCAAAGCTATTAGAAGAACGTTTCTTTTTTAATCTGACAGACGTGATTACTATCATCTGCCATTGTATGTAAATTGTATAGTAACAGGAGTCTCCTCCTGGGCTAATCAAGAAGACAAACACAGACATGCCGCCCAATCCATCAAACCAAGATTTTAGATGTAAAATAAAAATAAAAAAACATCTCACACACTTTTTTTTTGTATTCGGCCACCCATGGAAACTGGGGTGAACTTTTGTGACCTTCCCCAGCAGCCACCTGCCAGTTAGCCTGTTCTCCATTGGTCCCCTGAGAGCCCATTCTCACCCTCCTCCAAGTTAACCGCACCGAGAGGCCCCATCACCACACCAATTACAATACACATCAGTCTGTCTCTCGCCAACTGTCCCCAAACCCTCTGATCACGGGGGCTCTTTCAACCCGCAGCCTTGATGCTTTACGCCGGGACAGAAGCCACCGAAATCTCTCTCCGCATTCGTTAAAGCTAGAGGAAACACAGAAACGCCCGAGGCTGTGGAGCAGGACAGGGTTGAAAGGATGTCTCAGCACATTTCACTTAGAAACATATTGGTTCTCCTACCACACTTTCTCCAGAGTAATTGTCGTGTCTTTGCGCTCTGCGATGCCTCCCTCTGGGCCTTCGTCGGGATAGAGCTAACGTTGCTACAGTGTTAATGTTGTTTATTTGTTTACTTGTTTACTATGACCTGCATCCAAGAAGAAAAGGAGAACCGCGGATCAGTCCCACACGCCGTACAAACAACTGTCAGACACCAACTGAAAGTGATGGATCAAAGCTCGACTTTCCTGATCAAAGCGTTGTGTATCGAAGCTGAAACACTTCTGCATATGCACAGAGGTGTCCTGTGTTGTTTTCTTTTTGCCCTCTCACATGACAGATGTGTCCCACTTAGTGATCAGTTCATGGTTGTGAAATAAATGCTAATATACCCATGTACACAACAGTACAACATACTGAACAAACTTCCATCCCTCACATCAAATTAAATATGGCATCTGTTAGTTGTTATACATGTGCAACACACATTTTTTTAAAATTGACTAGTCATGGTTGTCTGAACTGCTGATTTTAGGTTAACCTGACCAGAATCAGAAGGACTTTTAAAGGGGACAGTATCTATCAAAAGTGGTCCAAGGAAGGAACAGTGGTGAACCAGAGACAGGGTCATGGGCGGCCAAGGCTCATTGATGCACGAAGGGATGGCCGGGTGCATGTGTGTCGCTTACCTGGGGAACACATGGCACCAGGATGCACTATGGGAAGGCAAGCCGGCGGATGCAGTGTGATGCTTTGGGCAATGTTCTGCTGGGAAACCTTGGGTCCTGCCATCCATGTGACATCCTAGGTGGACACGTACCACCTAACTAAGCATTGTTGCAGACCATTTACACCCTTTCATGGAAACAGTATTCCCTGGTGGCTGTGGCCTCTTTCAGTAGGAATGCACCCTGCCACAAAGCAAAAATGGTTCAGGAATGGTTTGAGGAGCACAACAATGAGTTTGAGGTGTAGACTTGGCCTCCAAATTCCCCAGATCTCAATCCAATCGAGCATCTGTGGGATGTGCTGAACGAACAAGTCCGATCCACGGAGGCCCCACCTTGCAACTTATAGGACTTAAAGGATCTGCTGCTAACATCTTGGTGCCAGATACCACAGCACACCTTCAGGGGTCTAGTGGAGTCCATGTCTCGACGGGTCAGGGCTGTTTTGGCAGCAAAAGGGGGACCAACACAATATTAGGAAGGTGGTCAAAATGTTATGTCTGATCGGTGTATATTACATCTATTAAAAAGGGGCATAATAGGTCCCCTTTAATATAATTTCCAAATATCTGCCTCCATGTAGTCTTTTTGCTGGGAAATCTTTGCTGCTTTTATTACTATTATTTGCCATGCCTGCAGTCTTTACAGGGTTAAACATATGCACAATTTGATGGCATTAAACCTGTCAAACACATCAATCCACCTTGTGGCTTTATTAGGCATGTTCCGTCTCTCATGCAGCATAATGAGGCTGTGCAGCAGATGGGGGTGAACAAAGGTTTTCACAAAGGCAAACGTCTTGTCTTACTCCTCATGTCCCACCAGTCACAACTTGCATATGAAGGAGATGGGAAGGGAGCAGAGGAAACTGTAAGGACTGTTGGAAAACAAGAGAAACGAAAGGCTTCACAAATCAGTTGGAGTTTAACACACGGTCCCCCAGACCCCTATTAGAGCCACTGCAGACACGGTGCTGCAGGGGGAACCAATTATGATGCAATCCATCTGAGTGAGACTGTGGGATCTGTTGGACACTGAGTGTGCATGTTTGCGAGTTCATGTGAAACAGTCTTTTCAATTAGCCATAGATTTGTTAGGCTCTTGTGAGCATGGACACAGTCACACCATTGCTGATTGTAAAATCAGAGAACTCTAAGGGCCCGTACGCACGGAGACGCGTTAAGCTGTATACGTAAAAATTTTGTATCATATCGCCGTTTTGTCCAGATTGATCTGCCGTTTTGGGAGGCTGAAACCGCAATTTTTTTAAACTGGGTCCCAGAGTGGATAAATCTGAAAAAGGCACCCTTGCGTTTTCGTGTGTACAGCCAATCTGTATATTTTGTGAAACGAGGATGTCATCACCCCACATCTCGACCCTAGTCAGACACCGCATGCGCATGCTCCAAGTCTTCTTCTCCGTTTTTAGTGCATCTCTGTGGCAGAATTACAGCACCACATACTGGTCTGGCATGTACATCGTTTTGAACCGGTTTCAGTGATTTCGTGTGTACGCAGATATTTCTTGAGACGAGGGGAAAACAAAGATTACATAGGGAAAGCTCTGGCTTCGTGTGGATGTGCCCTAGATCAGCATAATCTAAAAAACAGTGTAAAAACTGTATGTAAGCTATTCAAAACTCCAATTGTTAGTGTATTCTGGCTAGGGCTGCACGATTAAATCGCAATTAACCCGACATCTGATTTGACAGTGCGATTATGAAATCGATAAGGTTGCGATTTTTTATGCGCAGCTTGTCAGTGAAGCACGGCTCTGTGATCAGTAGTAAATACTGCTCCATCTGAAAGCACTGCGAGTTTGAGTCGTTTATAACGCGCATTTGAAAAAGAAACACGCGTCAAACATCTTTCCAAACATGAGAAGCTTTTATGAACCTCTTGTCCAACAAAAGACAACATTTAATAGCAGTTTTTTTCTCCAAACTCACTTCATAACAGTTTAGCATCCATCTGTGAGATGATGTGGCTTCTTACACAGAATAAGGCACACAACATATTTCATAGTATGCTATACAGTGATAAAGGCTATGTCAATTAGCACTGAAGTATAAATACACTTTATTATCATGAAAATACTCAAAAAGGATTGAAGAACTCAGATAAACAATATATTGTCGCAGTCGTGTGTTTATTGGTCATGTTTAATAAATCAAATTGTTTCAACCTTCTGTTTATTCAGCTACAGCGAAAGTATGATGCCCATAGGTATTTCCCTATCGAGAGCGCCCTCTGGCTTTCAGATGGAGCAGCATTTACTACTGATCACAGAGCGGTGCTGCATTTACAAGCTGCAAATAAAAAAAATAAAAAATCACAATCACAATCTTTTCAAAAATCACATGAGGTTTAATTCTGATGATTAATCATGCAGCCCTAATTCTGGCCAAGAACCATCCACAACGAACGTTGTCTGACAAACATGTGTCCTTTTGTGGTCGATCCTTTTTTTTCTATTTAGCACCTAAACTCTGGAACAGTCTTCCTAGCATTGTTCGGGAAGCAAACACACTGTGTCAGTTTAAATCTAGACTAAAAACACATCTCTTTACTATGGCTACGCATAGAACATTATCAATTTCTATTATTCAAATCAGTTAAATGATTGGTAGGCTGCATTAACTAGGTCAACCAGGAACACTTCCCATAACACCTGATGTACTCGTTACATCATAAAAAGAATGGCATCTACGCTAATGTTAGTGTCTCTGTTTATCCCGAGGTTTACTGTAGTCTGCCGGATCTAGATCAGATGGTGGACCTGCTCCTAGACACAACCAACACATCCCTGAAGTGTCAGCAGAGACCGTGTCAACTAGACTCCCCCCTGTGAAGGCCTCCTTCCCTTCCCCTCTATACAGATAAACACACATACGTATTCAAACACGCTTGCCTATAGGCTGAACACGTAATGCTTGCGAACATGCCGTCGCCGTTTTCACGGATTCACCTTTTTAGGGGTTTGTGCGGGGATGGTGATGGTATAGTTTCAAAACTATTTCAAACCTATTTTATGGTTTGCGTTCTCGGGCCACCAGAAGCTGTTGCCGTGCGGATGGGATCCGGAACGCATTGGGGGTTTTCTGTTTTAATTGAAGATGGTGTTGTTTAAATGGCACCAAATTAAATAAATCAAGCATTCTGCGTTAGTTCAGGCAGGCCACGTAGTCAAGCTCCGCTATCAGCTGATTGAAAAATTACAACCCCGCCCATATCAGCTGATCTGATTCCTATACACTCAATTGGCAACTCTCAAACAGGGCGCCTTACTTAAGCGTAGCTTCAGTTCAATCTGCTGCTTGGCTGCTTCTGCTGCACGCTGCTTTGCAACCCACCTCCTCCCCAGCTCCTCCTTAAACTGTGTTTAACTTAATCAATGTCATTCTGTTTTCATTGATGCATACTCTGTTCTAAATGGGGGTTTCGCTAACCTCCCAGTTTAAAAATGGGAGGTTGTCCCCAAAATCTGCTGCTGTTCCCTGTCTTGGCTTTTCATGGAGCTCATGAAAAGGATGGGGAATTCAGAACAGAGCCATATCGCCAAATGTACATTTTATGCAAAGTATGCCAATAAAACGTTGACTAAAAGTTTGTCTATGGTGTTTTTGACTCAAGTGGACCTGACTGAACTAACCAGTTTTTACAACAGATATTAATCAAACTTTTCCTCAAAAACTAAATTAATCTCCTATTATCACTGTAAAGCTGCTTTGAAGCAATCTGTGTTGTAAAAAGCGCTATATAAATGAAGGTGACTTGACTTTCAACATGAACAGTCTTTTCAACGTGTAATACCATTTTGAAGATGTGCTCAGTTGTTTTCAACCCAGACTCATTGGCAAACTGGGCCTGTGGTGGCATTTCAGCAAAATTATATTACGTTGCCTCATTTCACGACACAGTAAGATGTTTAGTTTTATTCTAAACAGATGAACATGAAATCACATGAACTACTTGTACATATTGCATCAGTTCGGAAATGAGAGGTGAGTGGTGCTTAAATGTTAAAACTCTATGGTGTAGCTCTATGGTGTATAATGTACCATCTACACTAAACCCTACCCTAAACCTAACCGATAGTGTTAAAGGTGAGGCATGTCATTTCTGATACACTAGTGGCACCTAGAAGAATTATAAAAAAGAAAGCATATTTTGCAAACGCCCCTCTTAAGTGTCATGACTTCCCAACTCAAACTTTACAAACACAGCTCTTATGAGTGCTTGTGAAGGCATGTCTCAACAGGTCAAAGTAGCTACTTTCAATAAAAGGTCCAACACATTAGAAATACTTTTAGCTGTGTTGCTATGGTTCATGACTAAGCAATTAAGTAGACTAACACTCTGAAAACGTGAATGTCTCACCTTCTAATAAACCCATCCAATGAGTCTGCACCGGCCGCATTTTTTACACGACAAGCCACAAATATTTGAGGCTGGCTACACTGGACACATCCAAGTAAACATTATAAACTGGAACATTTTTGTTTCTGAACCGGTGCATGATGATGTTGCATTGATTGTTGCTTTGATATGTTGATCACCTGTTTAATCTTTGTAGATCTAAACAGTGAATTTTGGCTTTCAATTCTATAACCAAAGCTGATGTTTTTTGCTGTGTAACATGTCAGCCATGATCCCACACTGGCTAAATACCCTCTGGCGCATCCTACTACAGTAGCCACGCCCCAAACTCTTGCTATTGGTTGAGCTGAAAAAAGATTGACAGATCTGAGCAGACCACTCTCAATGTTTTGATGGTGCGTAATCATTAAACTACTTCTTTGCAGCCGACACTGACTCAGAAAACACTAGTTTATTATTAGAATGCGCGTACGCTTTATGTGTGGGCTTGTGTACTTAATTTATATTTTAAAGGCTTATTATTATGGTTTAGTATTTCTCTGTGATGGAGATACAATATTCTTCCTTCGCCTATTCTTTCTCATAAATTAACATAACATAAACGTGCGATTACACACATATACACACCGATCAGGCATGAAATTATGACAGGTGAAGTGAATAACATTGATTATCTTTTCATCACGGCACCTGTTAGTGACTAGGATATATTAGGCAGCAAGTGAACATTTTATCACTAAGGTGATGTGTTAGAAGCAGGAAAAATAGGCAAGCATAAGGATTTGAGTAAGTTTGACAAGTGCCAAATTGTGATGGCTAGACAACTGGGTCAGACCATCTCCAAAACTGCAGCTCTTGCGAAGTGTTCCCGGTCTACGGTGGTCAGTATCTATCAAAAGTGGTCCAAGGAAGGAACAGTGGAGAACCGGCGACAGGGTCATGGGCGGCCAAGGCTCATTGATGCATGTGGAGAGCGAAGGCTGGCCCGTGTGGTCGGATCAAACAGACGAGCTACTGTAGCTCAAATTGCTCAAGAAGTTAATGCTGGTTCTGATAGAAAGGTGTCAGAATACACAGTGCATCGCAGTTTGTTGTGTATGGGGCTGCATAGCCGCAGACCAGTCAGGGTGCCCATGCTGACCCCTGTCCACCACCGAAAGCGGCAACAGTGGGCACGTGAGCATCAGAACTGGACCACGGAGCAGTGGAAGAAGGTGGCCTGGTCTGATGAATCACGTTTTCTTTTACATCACATGGATGGCCGGGTGCGTGTGCGCCACTTTCCTGGGGAACACATGGCACCAGGATGTACTATGGGAAGAAGGCAAGCCGGCGGAGGCAGTGTGATGCTTTTGGGCAATGTTCTGCTGGGAAACCTTGGGTCCTGCCATCCATGTGGATGTTACTTTGACATGTACCACCTACCTAAGCATTGTTGTAGACCATGTACACCCTTTCATGGAAACGGTATTCCCTGGTGGCTGTGGCCTCACTCACAAAACACAAAATTTTCACAAAAGTGTGTGTTTGTGATACAACGATTATGACCTAATATTGTATTAATATAATATCCTAATATTGTGTTGGTCCCCCTTTTGCTGCCAAAACAGCCCTGACCCATCAAGACTTGGCCTCCAAATTCCCCAGTTCTTAATCCAATCGAGCATCTGTGGGATGTGCTGAACAAACAAGTCTGATCCATGGAGGCCCCACCTCGCAACTTACAGGACTTAAAGGATCTGCTGCTAACATCTTGGTGCCAGATACCACAGCACACCTTCAGGGGTCTAATGGAGTCCATGCCTTGACGGGTCAGGGCTGTTTTGGCAGCAAAAGGGGGACCAACACAATATTAGGATATTATATTAATACAATATTAGGTCATAATCGTTGTATCACAAACACACACTTTTAAATTTTGTGAGTGTCACCCTATTACTAAAGGAATTGGCCACATGAATATTGGATCTTTAAATTGCATGTCAACAAATCATTAAACATTTATCCAAAAAAAAAATGCTGACTGAATGCTGATTTGGCAGTTATGCTTTATGTTGCACATGGTATGTGGAGGGTGTGCAGTCACATGCAACTCAGCAAGGCAAGAGAAAGTGTGAGAGAGAGCGTGATATGGGGAGAGAAAGCGCGGGGCGAGGTTGTTTCATGTGGGATTAGAGGGGGTTTGTCTGGTTACATAACCTCCAGAGAGCACAGGCTAGCCATCTGCTGCTGCACGACCAACAGGCAAGTCCATTACTAACAGCAGCAGGGTTTAATCCTCTCATCCACAATCTTTTTGTTCTCTCTCATCTCTTTTTTCTCTTATCAGGCCCATACGTCTCTCTTTGTCCTCACTTCTACCTCTCTATCCTCTCCCTGGTCTTTCAGCCTTTTCTTTACCATCCATGTATCAATAACAATAACTATTCCTACTACTGTATTATAATAAAATAAATAAATAAATAAATATTTAATTTTTTATCATTATTATTATTATTGTATAAATAAAAATAATAAAATATATATATATAAAAAATAAAAAAAATAGTATTTACAGGAGTTTTTATACCTCATGTAGTATTTATTTATTTATCCATTAATTTATATGATTTAAAGGAAAATCCCATTTAGAATAGCAAAAACACTCAGGGGAAAATGTGCTTTCATGAGAACTGAAAAGAAACTAAATCTGATCTTGCATTTCTTGCACTGGCATGCGTGTAACAAATTAAAAAAGCGTTTTCCCTAGCGTGCCTTTAAGAATTAAATGTGAATAGTCCTGTATGTAAATTATGTTATGACTGGCTAACTTCTGCATGCAGTCGCTCATCAGAGTACTGATGGCCAACAGGTGCTAATTTGCAAATGTGGTTAGTAATAATGAGCTCAAAGTTGTGTAATCAAACACAACGATCATCTGAATCAGCCATATCTTGGAGTTTAGTTTCAGTAAATGTTTTGGGTGGACTGGAGGAAGCTTCACATTGTGAACATTACTTTTTTTTTTTTTTAAATCCTTGATATAAGCCCTTTTAGACAAACTACTGTAGTCTAACAGGTCAAAGTATTTGTAAAATCTAAACTCAGAGTATAAGTGAAAAATAAAGGAAACAGGAGAGCAGGTGTCTATTCTAAAGATAGTGAGGATGGAAGAAGCAACTCATTGAGTTTTCGCTTTCTATATGTCATTCTCTCTCATTTCCTCTCTCTCTTCCAGAAAAAGTGAGTAATCACAGAGACTTTCACATCAAAGGCTGTGTAGGAATATGCAGTTTAACTCTCAGAGGTATATCAGCTGTGCCAGACTGAGTCTGCAGTGGCAGAAACTCTCCAAATCACCCATTTTCAAGAGATCTACAACTTGCGAAACTAGGCTCTGAAAACTGGACATTGGCTTTGTTTATCGGCTGTCAAAGTGTGCATCCATACAATATGATATGAACCCTCACTAATATGAGTCAAAGATAAAAAAAAAGAGGGGGGACAGGACTTTAACAAATCTGAGAGATTAGTACTTAACTAATTGAATGTGTTTGTGATGGTTTCGGAAAAAACTTTTGCAAAGAAAATATTACATTTAAATGACTGTAAAAATGCTATGGTGTAACAGTCAAACGTAAAAATTAAACATTTTTCAATTATTTTACTACTCATTATACACTCCAAAAAAATGCTGGGTTGTTTCAACCACTATATATATTCTCTATATAGATCAGTGGTTTCAACTCATGTTTGGGTTAAATATAGACAAACCGGTAACACTTTAGTATGGGGAACACATATTAACTATGGCTTTTGCCTCAATAAACTCCTAATTTGTTGCTTATTAATAGTTATCAAGGTCGTTTTTGTAGCGTTTAAGTTTAGGTATTGGGTCGGATTAAGGGATGTAGAATAAGGTCATGCAGAATAAGGCATTAATATGTGCTTTATAAATAATAAACAGCCAATATCCTAGTAATATGCATGCTAATAAGCAACTAGTTAATAGTGAGAATTGAACCCTTAAATAAAGTGTTACCGACAAACCTAAACATCGGGTTTTAAAATTGGGGTTGTCCATATTTGACCCAAGGGTTAAAACAACCCAGCATGTTTTTAAGGGTTTTTGTTTTGTTTTTTGTTTTTTACAAATATTATGAATTACATCTTCATAAGTATCAGTTTTTGAGGAGTCACACCCACATGACATTTTACAACCCAAACTAACTTTGCCTTGTCATAAAATATCAGATAATTTAACTATTTAAAGCTGCACTAGGTGATCTGGAAAATGCTAACTTTAGCCTGCTAGCATTGAAAGCATACGATCCCACCCTCCCTGCAAATCACCGCCCAAAGCCACGCCAAAAAAACATGAACGGGCACAGACCAGAAGCGAGACGACCAGAGACAACGTTATTGGATTACATCATGTGTCATTCACCGGTGAGAAAACTTTACAGTACAGTGAGGGGAGAAACAGAAGTATGTGATTGTGAAATGACCATTTCAGCTTTATTCATAAGCAATTTAAGGACATAGCTAGCCTGACAACCAGACCCACATCAAGATGTTGGGTCTGGGAAAACACCATTGGCAGGGCTCAATCCGAGGGGCGGGATAAACGGTTGTCTTTCAAATTCCCTCTGCACGCAATAGGATAGCGCTACAACCAACCAGAGCAGCGAAGACATAGTCAGAACGACGGAAATGAGTCCATGGGGGAGTGTTCCGCGTATGGTGTGTTGTGGAAAAGTTTGATGGAGAGATTCCTGTAAGCCAACAAATGTTATGGTAATGGAGCCCAACGACTGTTGCCGTTTTTTTTACGAAAAGAATATGAGAATTGCAGGCGTGCTTGTACATTCACGCGGAACCGTCGCAACTCTGCCGTCATTATGTTAAGCCCACCCACCGACTCTATACACAACGTGATTGGTTTTTTAACAAACAAACAGAAAAACTAATAGAATAGTTCTTGGACCATTCTGATGAATACCATAGACTGTAAAAAAATATGGGCCGCGACGTCACCTGTAGGTTTCCGAAGAGCATTTTTTGAAGCCTAAAAGCCGGCCGTTGCCATATTGGCAGCGCGTCACAAGTCTTGCTTGGCACACAATCATGAGGGTCTGCATGGATCTTCTCTGATATTTTTATTGAAAAAAATACATTTTTGACAATTTTTTTCCTATATGTGGTGGGTTGCACCACATGACTTTTGAAAAAATACCATATTTTTGATGATATTCATTACACTTAACTTTGGTAAAATCTTAAGGCACAGTCTACCTATTTTATTGACGTTTAATCCATTGCTGCAATTCTTATTTCCATTTCAGTCAACATGAATCCAACATCATGAGAATTTTCATCCATGCTCCAGGGACCATTACCTTTGGATAGCTGTGTCAAACAGGTGATGCCAATGGTAATATAACGTGTAAAATAGATGGCTTTTTCCTCTAAGGCTTGAGTGAGCACCACAAACATGCACGTTTTCACAGCAGTCACCATAGAAACAGCAAGCGACACGGTACAACATACGTCCAGCATCTGTACAGGCCAATCTTCTATTTAAAGCACACCAACTTCACAATGATGTTGAGAAGAACCACAAAGACTATGACTCACACTCATATTATAAGTAATAGAACACTAAATTCCTTCAATATATGCTAACAACAAGTGACTACTTCTTGAAAAACAAATTTGAAATGGCTGCGATTTACAGTAACAAGTACAGTATTTTCAAAAACAGCAGCAGTTTTCACCTCAGAACTTCATTCCCTCTTTGACCACTGGCTCAAATCTGCAGCAAAATGTGAACTGTGCTGAGTAATGATTGTAGAAGCATCCATTTCTTCCTTTATCAGGAGGCAAACAAATTTAACTTTGAAGCCGTTTGGCTTCCCTCTAGTTGACTATGAGCAAACGAGATTGATGCGCTTAGCTTTCACGGAGCATGTGAGGGTACGTGCCCCCAGGCTGAAGAGGATCGAGGGGTTTAGTCTCCATTTCAAAGAGAATTTTTGCATTGCTGCCTCTTGATATTTCTGTGGTGACATAAGCTCTTCATCTCATCTGAGATGGAGGGATGGAAAACATGAGGTGAGTCTCGTTAGCGTCACGGTTAGCAGAAGCCCATTAGCTGCTCTCAGTAGTGTTATTTTAATTCAGTGTTAAAACTTTCCCCTATCCCAGAATAATATGCAGAGACAACTACATGTAAGCTATCCATAGGCTGTTTGTCCAAAAAGTGTAAACATTGTGGCTCTGATGCTGTCAGAATCTACTCCGCTTGTTAGCAAAGTGTGACCAGCCTAACATAGCAACACTGGCTCAACCAATATTGTGAGTTTGGGGGTGGAACTATCTTTTTGACCAACCAACATGGAGATTGTTTGGGAAACCTGTTTGAAAAAGTTGAAAAAAAGTTGGTCATGTGATCTACTAGCATCAGTTGTATCACTTCACTGCCATTCATAAATCCCCTCCCGTGGCCTCATAGGATAGTAAAGTGTCCATCGAAGCCGTACTTTGGAATCTCGGCTAAAGTAGTAGGTCATCCAGGTACTTTTCGCTTACTGTATTTCGGACAAACTATTCTGTTGGCGTACTGCGTATTTTTTCAGTTCTGTTTGGTGATGCAGAAATTACACTGCTATATCCAGTATCGCACCTCATAGAAGGGTCTCTTGTCTTAAGACATTTAAATGTCGTCCTCAGAGCTTTTGCTTATTTATTTATCTTACTTTATTAACTGAAGTGTACAAAATGAATGAATGCACATTTAAATACATATACTACATATATTTTTCATGGCCTAGCAAACTGGCAGATTTTTTTCTTTGTTTAAAACCCCTGAACTGTCACCGTCCCGCTAGCGGAACACTTGGCGCCTCTTTTTTAAATTAGTTTTTTTATTGCCTTTTATTTCGTATTACATATTTTAGTAATCATCATAAATTAGACATCATTCGAAAGCTTACAAACTCTAAATTCATCCCGTGGAAACCATTTTGAAATTGGACGTTGTGTTACCATGGAAACAGTGATTTAAATTCTTTTAAATTTCCCTCCTCTAGTGGGCGGTGTCAGGTTTCATATTACAAAATTTATTTTGAACTACTTTATAAACCAAAAGCTTTTCTAATCTTGACAAACACACATCATCGGAAAGGTCTGAGTCTTAAGGTTCCATATTTAGCGACTATTTTATGATAGAAGTGAAATTTGGACAGAAATGTATTAATTTGTTACAGGAGAATGCATTAAAAAAATGCATTCATATGGTGATATGAACTTCATATTTGGAAACCCAACTTGATTTTATAGTAAAAAAATATTTTGTAAAATATATATTTTATATAAAATAAAATGTTTAGTACAGTATATTTGATTGACAGTAAATTTAAACTTCCATAACTTTCATTTTTCATTCATACTTTCATTTTTAGAATCTGCTGAGTGTCTTCTTTAAAACAAGACCAACTATAGGTCTATATTGTAAAAACCGAATGTCTGACTTTAGATTTGTGAAATTATACTACATAGACACCTGCACAAAACAAAAACAACAGACGGACTAAATGAAAATGCAAATTCCCTCTCTGACCATAGGTGGGGGGCTTATGGAACCGCAGCGGTTTCTTTGGTAATCGCTGAACACAAAGCAGCTGCGCTTATAAACACTACTTTGTATGGAGGTAAGAGGAAAAGAAAATGCCATTTAAGCTTTTCTGAAGACTCAGTTCCCTTCAGAGATACATTCATATAAACCCCCACACCCCAATTCAATATCTGTATTTTTCTGGGATAAGCTAAGCTTCGAAGGATCGTTCGATCCTTTGTGGAAAAGGAGGACGCATTTGTATTGGGACAGCCTTCGTCGTGCCACTGTAGGCACGTTTTCATTACCTTTCAAATTGTGCAAATTGAAATTGCGATTGAAAATACGCCTAATGGAAATGCAAATTTTTTTTTTTTTAAATCATTAAAAAAAAAAAATAGCAAAAAAAGTTTACACTTGCATGAGGTTGTTTTTTTTAAGGCAATTCAAAAAATTATTTTACAAAACTGCAATGGAAACCTTATTTACAGGTCACCTGACGTACGTAAAAGTCGATCATTCTTTAAAGAAGGTGCGGGATATTTGGACAGACGACAAGACAGTGTTCTTTATTAAACTCATAAAAGACAAAACAACAAAGAAATGCCGCAATTTATCAAGACTTCAAAGCAGATAGAAGGGAGAAACACCCAGAAACACCTCATACATGGCCGCTCCTAAGTATAAGGTGTTTTTCTTACCATTAATGCTTAGATAACACACCTACGTCTCCTTCGATTAGAAATAATGGCTAGTGCGGTAGCTGGGATATACTTAAACCATCTGTTGCCATGACTTTTGGAATGACTTATCGCGAGAGGAAAAAAATATGTTTTAGTCGTATAAGATCAGTTAATGGAAACGCTGTCATTTCAGAATAGTTTTTTTGAATCGCTATTTAGAAAATATCACAAAAGTTTTGAGAAATCTGTAATGCAAACCACTACACTAGTGTGGCACAGCACTAGTGTTAACTATAACACCACAAAACAAGTCTCAAGTGTCTGCTTACTTTTCAGTCCTCAATGAAAGTGAAATTCTGTGTGAAATTCTTTGGCTTTTGGCTTGCTCAGTTGGGACACTAAATATTTAACTATTTTACTCAAATTAAATTCTGTTGCATTATTTTCCTGTTACCATTGTGAAGCTGCTTTGAAAGGTGACTTGACTTGACTGTGAAGCAACAAATCACAGCCAATAGAAATGTAATTTTGTTTTGTAGGGCAAGAATCTTCACCACTGAGATTATACAGTGGGTGGAGCTAACTAGTCAACACAAAACTGAAAAAAAGGTGTAGGATTTACTTTGAAACAATTTTCACTCAGAGATTACTAGTAGATTACACAAATAATTACAAGGAAATGGCAAATAACACTGAATTAAATATGACATTTTGAAGCAGAATGACTGTATTTTCTTAAATGTACTCCAATAATCTTTTTTTTTATTTACTTTATTTTTTTGCAGGGTACCCAGTTGCAACAAAAACTGTGAGGAAAGCCCTCACTACTAAACGAACGGGTATTTCTGAATGTTGGCATAATCGTTTTCAAGTTATTTATGACAGACAGAAATACGTCAATATGTACAATATGTCCTTCTTTGTGTTTTGTAGCAGCTCTTGGCTTTTACGGCATGTTTTAGTGTTACTGAGAGGAGCGTGGAGCAGTAAAGGCCGGTGAGAGCACTCATGGGGGTATTATGAGAGTGAAGGTGATTATCGGACTCCTCGCAGCTACTGAGGACAGGGCGAGTCGATTAAAACTCTCAGCCCTTCGCAATAAATCTCAGCCATCCTCAGGGACAATATTAATGACTGTGTGGACACAGGTGGGTACTTTCTATTTCACCAATTCTTTGCTGGTTTACAGTGTGAATTTCTCTGGTCTTATAGGAAATGTAGTCGTCCAGGCTTCACAGAAGTCTGAAGGAAAATAAAAGGCACAATATGTAATTTTCGCCGCTAGAGGTCGCTTATTCAAAACAAAGGCATAGCTTGATGATTTCGCAGAGCGTTTATTATGCCGCAGACGAGCTCTTCCACATCTTCCGGTCAAGCGTAAGTCGTGGGGTAACTCAGCGCTGTTTTATCATATTTGATACATTTGAGTGTGTTGAAAGTTATGTTATAATGCTACTCTGTGCGTACGCTCGGCAACTACTATAAGACACTTGTTGCACACTGTAGTAAGCTAGATCGATATTAGTAATGGTAAAACATGGTACTCGTTTAAATCTCGTTTTCTTGATTTACAGCAAGACTGACTGTGTTGAGCTATATAACAATGATTAGTTTTCTGTCGATGAATGTCTCCAAACAGTTGCTCACTTGTCTAATAAAACACATAACATATTAAAGTGTCTTTGGTGTTTCCATGGTTTCTATAAAATAAACCGGAAATTGAGGGTAACGCGGGTATGATGTCATTAATAGGCGACGCACGGTCACAATCCGTGTCCTGGTTAAAATTGCTTATTTCTCTGAATTTAAACATTCTTGGAAACATTTGGGATAATGTAAGTACACAAGTCAACAAAATATATAACATTGTTCTAGTGGTTAATCCAAAAATCTTACATACAAACTAATAGTACTAAAAATACTTGTTTTATTGTTATGGTTTGTAAAGCACCTTGAGCACTGTAAAGAAAACATGCTGGCTGTTAAAGTAAACATGACACAGCTGGTCATGTGATCGCAACACAATGACACTCATAAGGGGTCGCTCCATGTAGGATAAAACAGCTATTTTTGGAAGACAGGTATAAAAGTTTATTTTAGGTGTACATCATTTAACTAGCTATGTTTCCATCCAAAGCTACGAATTTAACTTGTGCGCAAAAATGGAATATCGCATAAAACATTTGCGAATACAGCACAGTTTCTATCCAGCCAGTCAAAGAAAACTAAATCGTCACTTCCTGATAAACTGGAGACAAATATCACGAAGAAAAAGCCACTATGGGTCCTTTTTCGTATATAATAAATGACGTGCCGACGAAACGCAATAAACGCGGTCATGTTATCTTGCTTTTGGTGTCAGAAATGCCTGCTGTTTGGGAATGCAGTTGCCACAAGACAATTCTGGGAGGTAATTATACTGTACCACTTTGACAACAGACTTTTCTCAGGCATTTCAGAATGACCAAAACAGCATTTCAGATGCTGTGAAACGAGTCATGCCGTCCCATCACGCAAAGTCACAGTACTTTTTTGATGTGCATGGAAGAATTTATTCAGTAAATGTGTTTCCAAGGTAGTATATGCGCATGTTTTCTCATCAAATAAAAAATGTATCCGCCTTAATTGAGCGTATACGTTTTAGGTGCATTTTTAGAATTTATGCGTATCTTGCCGTTTCCATCCAGCATTTTTTTATGCAATATCCCAAAATGCTCATGAAAATAGGTGGATAGAAACATAGCTAATGATTATTTAAGTGTAAAACTTTTTTTAATTGGCACCTAAAGTCCTGCTGATTCAACACATGTACAAATCAAAACCTTACCATATAACTCAACAGAAATAGTCCAACATTCCTAAGAAATTATTACATTTATAGCCTTGGGCAAGTTTTTTTTCAGTACGACAGAGAAAGGAAAGTTCAGTGCTGTTCAGCCCTCAGAGTCCATTAAAGACTCATCATGAAGGTGACATTTATTCTGTGATTTACCTACGAATATTCACTGCTGGCAGTTTGCACAGCAAACTTGATCTTGATCATTAAACCAACAGAGGAGTGGAATAAATAAAAAAAAACATGAAAAATCAAATACGGTGAGTCAGAATAGTAACTGTTGTGTCACACAAAGCATTTGACCAAAATGATGCTTCAAGGGTCAAAGGGTGAAGAACTCTTAATAGCACTTGGGTTACTTTCATGCACTTTGATGTGTTTGGCTCTTTAGTTTGAATGTCAGTAAAAGAAGGTGGACCTAAAACCTGAAAATCCTGCTCATATTTTACCATAAAAGAAAACATCCATACATTCATGCATATATACACACTTATGCTACATTCACACTGCAAGCCTTAGAGCCCTATTTTAACAATCTGAGCACATGGCACAGGTGCACTTAGGGTGTGTCTGGATCCACTTTTGCTAGTTTAACGATGGGAAAAGCGGTCGCCGCACCAGGCGCATGGTCCAAAAGGGTTGTACCTAGTCTCTTAAAGAGTCATGGGTGTTTTTGGGTGTAATAAACCAATCAGAGTCTCCCACTCCCTTTAAAAGCCAGTTGCGCTTGCACCATGGCGGATTCACTATTTACATGGCGGAATTTACGAGCGGAAAGACTGAACACTTCTCCAGAGAGGAGTCCTTTTTTTTGTAATATTTGGCATGTTTGTGTGCTGCTGCGCGTCCCTGTGTGTGTAATAAGCAGAGTGTAAGTGCGCTGAGCACCCGCCTATAGGCACATATTACTAACACGCATGTTTTTAAATAACACAAAAAATACTGCGCTATTGACTTTAAACCAGGTTTTTGTTGGTCAATGGCGCAGTCGTTTTCAGTTCCTTAAAATAGAAATGCACCAACAATGCGCCTGAACACACCTCGTTTTCAGACCTGCACACCCATGGGCGAACAGATGGGCGCGAGTGCATTTGCTATTTAAACAACGTGGAGCTGGATGTTAAAATGATAACTGCGTCAGGCTGAAACTAGCAAATAACACTTGAGTCGCACATGGCTTCGCATTGCGCCGGGTGTATGATAGGGCCCTTAGTGCTCAATGCTGATGTACTGTTTGTTTTTTGCTGATTAAAAACATTATCTTTTAAATGTGAACAATATCAGATTCGAGTGTGAACAGGTCACAATCCAAACTCGCATGCTTTAAAGGGTAACTCAACCCCTGCTCACAGGCTAACTCCACCCACTGGCAATATTTGAAAAATGCTGGAAAAGTGGGCAGAGCCCAGCAGAGACAGAGGGGACGAACCGAGGGCGGGGCTGAGCGGGGGGCGTGCACCTGAGACCCGCAGTGACGGATTGATTGACAGCTGTCAGACTCGCAAAACTGAAGTCTTAACTCCAGATGCCGACGATGCTAGCGAAGCAGAAGCACAAGAGAGAATGGGACCACTGACCTAATCTATGAAAAGTCAAATCCTTATACTGAATGCCACTAAAAATAGATCAGATACATGATGTACTTTTATTCAAATTAACTGAATCAATAGGCAGCGCAGAACCAATAAGTTCAAACCTAATAGCCTATTATAAACAGATTTCCTCAAATAAAAGTTAGACTATATACGCCAGCACTTACGGTATTGTTGTTCGTTACTACGGCAACCACTTGCGTGTCAGGGTTTGAAAGTGCGCCTCATGTATGAAAAGTATCTGTACACATGACAGGCGACAAAAATAGCATAAGAAAAGCCTGACGTGTACTGACAACTGCATTATTTAACCGTATTTTGTCTCAAGTAAGTTTCATTCATAATGTGTCTACTTCATGTAACATGAGAGTTCATACTGGAGTGAAGCCGTTCTCATGTGATCAATGCAGGAAAGCATTTCTTAGGGCGTGGTAAGCTTGTGCCAGGGGCGTGGATAGTGAGCCAACATACGTCACAATGACCAACAATGTCCAATAGGAAAATTCAACTGCAGTAGCCACCGTTCAACCTTAAGAGGGCAGCACTCAGACGTTTTTACACCATATATTGTAGAATTAAAACACTTTATACCCAAATGTCAAAACATTTACTCAAATCAATGAACAGCACTAATAAAGCCCCAGTCTTGCAGATCATTAACTAAAAAAGGTTTTAGGGTTTAGTTACCCTTTAAAGAACAATAATAAAGACAGTGACGTAGCGCAAATCTGCGGAGGCAGCACTAAATTGTGACTAATGTTGATCTAGAGTGACGTAAAAGACACATGAGTTCTGATTTGACTGCTTAGACTGCAAAACATCAGACATCTATCTGATTAAGGGCCACATATGGAAGTGGCCCTAATCATAACTGAAAAGATCAGATTCCATGTGGTTTCTACTTTTCACGTTGTTAAGAAAAAAACAGATCTGAGTCGCATACAAGTAAAGGTTAATTAGGTCTGAAAAAAAAACTAAATTTAATTAATTTTTCTTTATCAAGTTTTTGCAAGCATATAAATTTCACATATGGAATTAAAGGGATAGTTCACCCAAAAATGCCCTCAAGCCATCCAAGGTGTATATGACTTACTTCTTTCAGACGAATACAATCGGAGTTATATTAATAAATGTCCTGGCTCTTCCAAGCATTATGGCAGTAAATGGCTGCCCAAAATTTGAAGCCCAAAAAAGTGCATCCATCCATTATAAAAGTAATCCATATGGCTCCAGGTGGTTAATAAAGGCCTTCTGAAGCAAATCGATGGATTTGTGTAAGAAAAATATCCATATTTAAAACTTTATAAAGTAAAATATCTTTATAAAGTAGCTATAATACTTATGAGAATATGAAATAAAAAATAACATTTTCTACAAAATGTTGAGATGTGTTGAATGACTGATTTTGAATTAATGAATGTATGCATTAATCATTGACTTGAAAAAGTAGGGAAGTAAATAACTTTAAAACATAAACAAAATACAAAATAATAAATTAAAGGAAAGTCATATATGATTTGTTCTGAAACTGAAATTGTATAATTCCTTCCTATAGACCAGTGCTGTATAGAGCCTAGCAAAATCAGAAATATTATGTAATACTGTGAAGACATAATGATGTAGTTTACGGTTGTTTAAAGACACATTTGGAAGTCTTTCAACAAATACAACCTAAACAACATAAAATTACTGCAATCTCTATTTTCCAAACTCCTATGTAATTTATAGCAAAATTGTTAACTGAGAGAACAGATTTCACATGCAATCACTGCATTTACATAAAAACACCCATTAGATGTTCTCTGCTAAGGCAATTTTGGCCCTAAATGGCCCTTTTTACACAAAGATGCAAAGTAAACATTTAAGCTGTTGGATATGTTTTATGGTCGGGATGCTGTGCAATTTGAAGAGGATGAGTCACTGAATTGTGTGTCTGTAAGAATGTACCATTAACACTGACGGTAGTGTTTTGTCATTTAATGAGGCTGGTCCATCTAATAGCCAACACATTACAAGAGAGAAGCTCAACGCCCTCCACACATTTAAAACACTTGGTTTCTTGTTTTCTGTCATGTTGGTGTCATTACGGAGCATTCTTTTTTAAATCACTGACCAAAACTCACAAAGAACACATGTGGTCGTATTTTATCCCAAAAATCAAAAGAAAGGAATAAGAAATATTTTTTTACTTAAAGAAAATTATGCTTATTTTTAGAATCAATAAGATTTTTTTGCATTGTGACTTTCATAACAATTAGCATAAAACAGTACATTTTCCATGATTCCTCATTACCATAATGCATAAAAATCATTCTCATTACTGTAGTCAAAAAATTACATTTGATTTAATTAATTATATATTATTAAAATCAGTAAGACTTTTTTGCATTGTGACTTTCATAACAATTTGCATAAAACAGTATATTTCCCCCCCATTTCTCATTACCATAATGCATAAAAATCATTCTAATTGCCGTAATGTCAAAAAATTATGTGATTTAATTAATTATATATTATTAAAATCAGTATGATTTTTTTGCATTGAGACTTTCATGACAATTAGCATAAGCATTTCCCCCATTCCTCATTACCATAATGCATAAAAATCCTTCTCATTACCGTAAATGTAATTTTTTTTTTAAATCACATTTTATTAAAATGTATTATATATTATTTTATATTATTATTTATACATAATACATACATACATCATGGTATTTGTAGCACTGTATTTTATTATAATTAAAAAAAATAAATAAGGAAATGAAATTAAACATCTGGATGTTATACGTTGCTGGTCAGGCAAGAAACTGAAACCTAAAACAACAAATTCCTGTTTTGAGGCTTGATTTTCCACAACACTAAAAGCTTTTATTTTAGTTTTGTGGTGAAATTATTTGTATTATATTGTATTATTTCCGCCCATTCCTCATGCATTTCCCCCAAAATCTCATAAACGTACTTACTCATAAACTTTTTTTATTTTAAGCTTTTACAAAATACATACATTGTGGCATTTGTTGCACACCACAGCCTTTAATTATTAAAACTACAAAACACCATTACGGTAATGAGGCCTTTTTTTGCACAAACAATAATGTTTCTTGTGGTTTTGTTGCACAATGCTTTACATTAACATGCTTTTGGACGTGCAACCCTTTTCACTTCTATAATCTGATGGATTTTGGAGTGAAAAATATTTAATGTGGAAAAAAATGGTTGCACATGACTTGATTTTACCCATCAAGAATATCTTTTTAGGACAGTTTGGAGGGGAAGGGCTGACAAAAAGATAGATTTAATGATGTCACTGAAAAGAAAAGTTGTTTCAGAGGCTGTGCAAGTTGATTTTCTTGAGAAAAACCTGCTACTATCATGTGCAGTAAGACCAATAGTCAAATCAGTTTAATTTCATGTTAACATTTTAAGATCTCAAATGGATAATTGGCCATCATTTATAAGAGGATGTCAAAAAATATTTGTATGGGGATACAAAAGAAGTACACAATTAAAAACACAAGCACACAAATCCAGCCCTGAAGTATTAGGAGGTGATGTAGCAGAGGGCAGCTCATACGGAAAGCAGGAGAGAGAGTTGGTAGTAATTGAATGTTATTATGTGGGAGAGGTCCGAGCACCCTACTGAGAGAATCCCATTAGTGGCCAGTGAGATTTAATCGCCATGTATGAAATTATTAAAAAACCTCAGTGAATCGCTCTATTCCGTCCTGTTAAGGGTGATTCTGCCATCGCGAGTGGACCGTGGGGAAACACTGCGGCCCGCGTGTGCATACGCACTTAAATGCACACTGGAGATAAATAAGACACTCGCATACTCGCAACACTCACAAAACACATGAGTGTGCTTGTCCGCCTTTGCTTATGTTGCTATAGCAACCCATGTCACACATTAGCAAGAGATGATGTCACCAAACGGTCTTACTCATCAGTGTGCATGTTGTTCAAGCAACTGTTCCAAGAAAAATCTATGCTAAATGTGTTGTGTGTTGCCTAAAGTTACATTTGAATATGCAATAAACTCTGCAACCATTTATCTTTATAGATGTATCCATCTTCTTCCCTCTACACATTTTTTTACTATAATCTTCATCATATCCAATAATTTCCCATGGCTGCGTTCCAAATAGCGTACTGCCAGACTATCAGCATGGGCACCCTGACTGGTCTGCGGCTATGCAGCCCCATACGCAACAAACTGCGAAGCACTGTGTATTCTGACACCTTTCTATCAGAACCAGCATTAACATTAACTTGAGCAATCTGAGCTACAGTAGCTCGTCTGTTTGATCGGACCACACGGGCCAGCCTTCACTCCCCACGTGCATCAACGAGCCTTGGCCGCCCATGACCCCATCACCGGTTCACCACTGTTCCTTCCTTGCACCACTCTTGATAGATACAGCGCTCCGCTGATAGACACCTGCTTTCAAACTCTCCCGTGTGTATCTGTGTAAGTGCTCAGTGAAGAGCGTCATTAATGTGTATTTACAACATGTATTTAAAGCGCTGATCATTGTAGCCAAGCACAGACATATTTGATGAGCGCTTGAGCACAATGGCCAATCAGAGGTGTTTACGATTATGCTTAACAGACTTAGTACCGAAGTCGGTACTTTTGACAACACTACATTACAATTACTTTCGTTAACTCTACAATAAGTAAATTCACTTCCCCAGCTAATTACTCTTCAACAGCGATGCAACAGAAATACACAGAGCTAACACAAAAACAGGCGGTAAAACAAATTTCTGAAGATGGCTGCGCATTTGTTTCTCTGGTGCGTAAGGTCTATACAGTATAAACACTGAAAATTGACAGAAATTTTCAACTTTGAAAAATCATGTTTTACAGTGTAAGTTTTGGACTACTTAAATCAAAATTACTATTACACAGAGGTTTATTTCTTCTAGCAGTGGTTTTGTATGTTAAAAGGCTGTCTCAGATCAAGAACATTTTCTATAGATGTCAGGTCGGGGCAAGTTGTCACATGTTTTAAAATGCTATGAATAATAAATACAATATTGTTTCCTGAATTATTTTGGTTTCATAATTGTTTTCTGAAAAGTCTTTAATACGTCCATTGCGGCAAGTCTTATTTTATGGTCAATAATGGTTTAAATCTTCAAACAATTTTTCATAACACTACAGGGTACGTGTTCATGGCTTCACATTAACACCCATCAACCCGCCGAATGTGGGTGTATTTCAGCAGTGGCGTGTAACGCAGTCACTCCTACTAGCCACTTTGGCGGGTTGAATTCTATATAATATTTTTCAATTGTAGTATTTTAAAAAAACATCCGAAATAATAAACTAAGTACAATGTAGTGTTGTCAAAAATGTAGATTTTTCAATACATATCGATACTGAAATATCTGAAATGTTTCCAATTCTCTTTTTTTTTTTTCACAGAATAGACACCACCAGCTGTGCTTTCTCTCTCTCTCTCTCTCTCTCTCTCTCTCTCGCTCTCTCGATCTCTCGATCTCTCCGACAGTGAGTTGACACACAAACCTGCCTCCCCTCACACACTCATTTCATTTGCTCCGGATGAATGTTGTTGTTACAGGGCTTGAATTTCGCCGTGGGATTGTGTGTATTGTGCATAATTTAACCCATTCCTCATTGAGTTCTTTTTCGCTGCTTATTGCACTTAAACAGTCAAAACATTCTTAAACATTATGAAATAATATTTAAAAATATCTATATGGCAGTTTATCTCCATGGTAACTTTGGAAAGCCACTAGCCACAGTGTCAAGCCCTGTACGTGTCTATACATAAACTGACAAAAAAATATAAATAAACCCACTACACTGTAAAAAAAAAAAAATGTTGCTGCCTTAAATTTGAGTACAATCAACTTAGATTTAAGTAACTTAAATAGCATTAAACTGATTTAAACTAAAGTTGAAAATTGCTTAACTTACTTTGATGAAGTGTAAAAACATATGTCTTAACTTATTGATCTTATATTTTTTCTGTAAGATTTTTTAATGGTTTTGAAAGAAGTCTTATGCTCACCAAGGCTGTATATATTTGAATAAAAATCATACTGACCACAAACTTTTGAACAGAAATGGATGGATGTATATCGGAGCAGGGGAACGTTTTATTTTGTCATATCACTGGAACAGAGAGGGTTTGCTGCAAAAGTATGTCTGAGCTTCAAACTATGGTTATGTTTCAGAATCAATCAAATAACACAATGCAAGAACAACCCATGTTAAATGGCACACAGTGAGACTGATTATGTTGTTTATTAAATTCACTTGGCAATGTATTGTGCATGTAAACAGAGAGACAGCACAGATGTGTATCAGTGTAACAGTCGACGGGAGACCAAGAAAACAGAAAATCTCTTATAGTGTTTGGAATTGAAGGAAAATTGAGCGTAGCAGCCCCATCATTCTGTGACAATTTCAGGGCTTTTCCACTTGTCAAAAACCTGACGACAAAACAGCAGCCTCCGATACGCTGGGTTACACCCCAAACAGAGCCCAATAAAACCTGCCCAACAAACCCTACAGCATAAAACGAAAAAAAGTAAATTTAAAGGGACAGTCCATCTAAAATTCAAAAATCGGTCATCTACTCATCTGAAACCTGTATGAATTTATTTCTTCTAGGGCTGGGCGGTATATCGAGTTTGTACGATATATCGATATATTTTTTAGAAACGATATGGAATGAGAAACAGACGGAGCGCAATAAGACTAAAATATACACATTACTAAAATATTTGTTGTTGGACAATAAATGTGCCATATGTGGAATTTTAAACCTACAAGTAAGTGTATTATGAAAGTGATCATAATGGGGTAATCAAAAAAATAATAATTACAATTACATGAAATTAAATATTCCATGTATTTAGTACAAATAATTATTTGACTTGATAAGAATATAAGAATTAATTACAATAAGAATTATTGACTTGAATAATGACGGCTTTTACAACCAAATAAAAAATTTAAAAATTTAAATAAAATAATTAATAAAATAAAATAAATAAAATGTTTTAATTTAAAAACAAAATCATTACTTTCATTTTTAGATTGTAATGTTACAATGTTAGAATGTAATGTGATTTTAAACCCCTTTTTTGCACATAATATATTGCATAGCCTACATTACATTCACTATATTTGTTTTCATAGCCTTCAACATCAACATTGTTTGTAGGACATCATTGGGCAGGATGTGAAATAATTTTTTTTTTAAATAAATACAGATATTTAACGCCATTTAACCAAAAAATACAGAGATATGAATAACAGACTTGAAATGTAGCAGTGGTTGCTGGTGGGCTTTAAAATAGAGGAAACACACTAAATTGTAGTGTAGTGATTTGTTTTTGTTTGTTTTTTTGCTTAACTGCATTAAAATTCAAACTAATATCACGTAATTTACACCTCTAAAATGAGTGGTTGATATACAAAGGGAAGCTAGCCTCCTCTGCGATGTATTTTTTCTCAACACTCTTAACCGCTGAAAGTGAAATAATGGTGATTAGCTAATTTTTTTCCCCCTCCTGTTCTCTATCCCATTAGACTCACCCTAGCACTGCACAGTTTTCCGAACGGATGTAATTACATTGGCAGATTCGGCACGTTCGGGGAAAAGCAGCTGTTGTTCCAACTTCAGTAATATTGTGTTACAGTGGAATTACAAACAAGAAAAACACATTCAAAAGATATGAAATTAAATTAATAAAGAAATTATTAAATCGTCCTTCTCCCATTTTCACCAAATTTTGGGTAGGCTGTGCCTCCCTTACTTCACCTCACCGTCACTATTGCGCAAGTCATATGGACACTTTTCTAGTGCTTTTTGGAGCTTGACAGCTCCAGTCCCTATCCACTTTTTTTTTTACGGAAAGTTGCAGGGGTTTGGATTTTCATAGGTGAACTGTTGTTTTAACAGCTATAACAGGCACTGACTAAATGATGAACATCTTGACAAACAGTTCTCAGTCAACACTTCACAACCATCAAAAAAAAAAAAAAACAGCAAATCACCACTGACAAAAACATCAATACAGTTGGCAGTTTACACTCATTCTCAGTAGTTGATGGTAAAACAGTGAGGCAATCCGTTTTGTGAGATCTCAGTTGAATTTTCACCTCTACACATCATGCCACGGGCAACATGCACACACGCACTGATTCGCTGCAGGTCAGAAACGGGGCTTGTTATTAGTCTGTAAGTATTTTTTCACATCTGAAAAAGTTGCAACATTAGGCACAAGGGCACAGAGGTTGTGATTGTTTAAGAAGAATGAAGTGTCGCTCACTTGCAGTGTAGACATGTCCGGAATAGCATACTACCATATTATTTAAATACAATTTCTTCAGAATGCAGTATGTACTGTATATATTTCTGCAGCATTTGCTAAATTGCGGAGAGTGTAACCAGAACAAAGCAATACTCTCAATCTGAGTCTCATCCTCAGACGTCATGTCTACGGACCATTGGCTGAACGTCTGATGCATATGGGACACTTTTCTGGAAACACTTCAGGAGTTTCGAAGTCGTCATCTGATTGGTTGAATTGTACAGGATGTCCGCGAGACGTGTGTTGCATTCTTTAACGGTCCGCCTGGAAACAAATGCCGTGACTCCAAACTCCCTCGTGGAAGAAGAACGCCGTCGTGTTTACAACTGTGACAATGAGCACGTACTAGGATCAACTAAACGCTGGATTTTCAAAAGTATGTGAAGTTCGTGGCTCCATTGTTGCAGTAAACTTGAACAATGTTCTTGAATTAATCATTTATTAGATGTACGTCGGTCTGTTATTGCAAGGACATCGACTTTACATTTTTACACTCCTAAACATGACGTGAAACAAAACGCACTGTGATTGGTTGCGTTACATGTCAGTCAAACATCATCTTGGTGGTCCTTGACCAATGAAAGCTGCGATAGAGTCCAGACCTTCTGCCGTCAGTCTGAAGGTCTGGATACGCGAGTCTCAAATTGCCAAAAATTACACCATTTTTACATACAGCTAAATTGAAAATGCAAAATAACCTTTCTATTTCAACAGATGCTACTATTTAAGAAAAGACACTTAACTACATTGTTATAATTCTGAGATTTTGGGCTATTTTGCTTCCATTACGACATCTTTCAGACTAGAGGAAAGAAAGCATCCAAAATACGCATATAAAAGTGTTAATTCGATTACACTTTCTCCACTTCAGTAGCACTAACATACACCGAAATTTTTTACAGAGGGGCTTGTTCATTTATCATTTGCCTGGTTTATATAAAATGTTATTCCTAAAAACGTAGTGAAAATGAAAAATGTGATTAAGAGACCCAAAATCCTTTGACTATAATACGTCAACAAAATGAAACAAGAATGAAACAATTTGAACCTGGCTTCATACAAAAGTTCAGATATCTGTTCTGGAAATGTATGCAAATTAGTTTATATTTATTTAGATAATACCTCATTTGCATATTTAGACATAACTTTTCCAAAAACCTGCAATAAAAAACTATTGTTTTTAAGTGTATACTTACATATTTATTAGTTAATATATTTTTACCCTGTAGTGTCTTTCCTTGAAGGTACACTATGGCTGTTTCTCATTTCGAAGGCTGCGTCCTCCAGAGGTCGCATTCGAAGGCTGCATGCATCATCAAGGCTGTCTCATTTCAGAAAAGTAAGTAGGACACTCCGAATGCGACCTTCAAATGCGCCTTTCTTTCACAGGAATTCGGAGGGTGCATGAGGTGTATCCTTCGCTGCTGCAGATAACCCACAATTCTTTGCGTCACCATTAACAACCGTCATATATATATATTTTTTTTAAATGGTGGTGCCAGCAGATATACATGCAAGCGAAGATGTGGTGTTTAAGCTAAGTAGTTTCAAGCTTGTTTTTGTTTTTTAAGCTGTATTACCTCAAATAGATAGTTGTGGTAAACAGGATTACAAACGAAGGACATCTTGTTTAATTCGGATTGAGGACACTCCGTATACCGCATCCTTCACAGGATGTGTCCTCCGGAGGACGCAGCCTTCGAAATTAAATGAAATGAGACACAGCTTATAGCCGCGTTTCCACCACAGGAACTTTCTCAAGGAACTAGGAACTTTCTCAAGGAACTAGGGACTTTGGGGTGGTACTCTGTGTTTCGAGTGCAGGAACCAGGGTCTAAATGAAGTTCAAGGTAAAAATGTCCACCTCAAAACATCCCTGCTGGCAAGGTAGTACTTTTTCAAACTTCAGGAACTTTCAGGGGTGGGACTTGGGAACATGCTGATTGGCTGACTGCAGGCAGTATTTTATTTCAACCTAAAAGTCTGTTGCGGTGCGTGCAGTAACAGTTGTTTGCTATTCGAATCAACAAAGAAGTTTAAAAAATAAGGCCGATGGCCCGGCAACGAGGTTCAGGCTTATTAATTTTATATGCGGAGGACGAAATTCAGCGAGAACTGGAAAGTCGCGCGCAGTCCTACGTCACCGGACTAATCTTCACGGTACTTTAGACCGCGATGGAAACGCAGACAGCAACAGGTCTGGGGGGAAAAAAAGTTCCTGGGAAAAAAAAGTTCATGGGACAAATTGTTCCAGGTAATTTCAGTGGAAACGGGGCTTATGCAACTATGTATAGCGGTTAAAAAACAAAACTCTATGCATTTTACGAAAGAACATTGCTCATAAAACATTAATAGTAAGACAAAAACATGTTTTGGAAAAAGGATTGACAATGTATTAAATAAAAAAAAGTTACAGTTGACTTTTTTTACCATAATAATAGTAGTAGTAGCTGATACGCAGTAAGCAGTATTCCATTTTGGACAAAGCAAACAAGGCCAGCCCTAAATATACCAAAGGTCTTATTATTTGGTCAGCTCCAGCTAACGCACATTCATTTATTCTTTTAATAATATATGCGTACACACTTGCATGTGTTCGTAACCCACTTGCACACACCACTTAAGACTGGTAAACAATCTCTGGTTCACTCAAGCCTAACAGCTATACAGATGAGACCCTGCTACAAAAACTGTGCAAAATTAAAATCAAGCACTGCTGATTATCACACACAGACTGGAATATGTAATAATGGAAGGTCAAATGATAAGAAAATACAAATGAAAAAATAAAATCTGAATATAAATTCAAAACTTGCTTTACTTTTTGTGTGAAAAAGTGGTAAAAGCCCAAAAATAAAAAAATCTAAAAAGTCATTGTTCAAAAGAAAAAAGAAAAAACTGCAGAAAAACAACAACCAACAACTCTGGGATCTGATGCTTGAGGTTTGTTTAAATCCTTTGGAGATTCCAAAAAAAAAAACTTCATAAGGTTTCCTTCATAAAATCCCGAAATGTCTCATAGTTGTCCATCTTGCAGCGTAATGTCTCACATTATAAATAAATGAGTCAGAAGCCTGACGCAGACTTTGCTACAGGCAACAAGGCTAACAAAAAAAGACTTGTTCCAATCTGAGAGGAGTCTAAAGACCTAAATACATAAAACATAATATGGTGTGACGTTGATTCAAATAGTGAGACAGTATTTTGACATGTCACACTGTATAACTTAAGCACACTAGACTGAATGGAGACAGTATTCAAGACATACAGGGTGCCATTTAAAAAAAATAATAATAATTTGATGATTGGAAATTATATGAAAATAGATTTTCCCCTAACTTTTCTCATCAACAGTAACATTAATGGAAAAAGATTTGGTCTGCTAACTACTTGAGCTGGAAATAATTCGACCATGCATGTTATCTGTTGTTATATTGCCCCAAAAATACACACAAATGACATAAAAAGCACAATTACTCCTCCAAATCGGAAGAGATCAGGCCAGCTCAGTGTTCAATGATAAGGAAAACAAACACCTTTATTGCCTTACTGTGCCTAGCTAATGTGGAAACTGTTAAAAACCCAGCAATGACGATAAAACGTTGTCATCCCATTTATGACCAAAACATAGCAAAAAAAAACTAAGATTTTTCCCATTTTGTCCTAAAATACCAACAACACACAAAGCCAGAAATGTTTGCATCTTAAATATCAGAATATGCTTTCACACCGGAGGAACCTTTTCATAGTTCCTAGAACTAATGACGGAAGTACACCAGGAACAGGGAACGAGATTAGTTCTAGGAACGCCTTTTGGGGGGACTAAATTAGCTCCTACTTCAGAGTAGGGTCTAACCCAGCACAATAGGAACTACCAGTGACGTGAGTCAATTCAAGTCAAGTCACCTTTATTTATATAGTGCTTTTTACAATGCCGATTGTTTCAAAGCAGCTTCACAGTGTTAACAGGAAAATAATGCAATCGAATTTGATTTGGCTGTACAGCCATTCTTGAAAAATCAGTGATGTCATCCAGCTCATTTCAATTATCATATAGTGTCGATGCGGGCAGATCAGTAATATAATTGAAATTTTAGTGTCCCCAACTGAGCAAGCCAAAAGCCAAAGGCAACAGTGTCAAGGAACCAATTTCCTTCAGTGACCAGAATGGAGAAAAAAAACCTTGGGAGAAACCAGGCTCAGTCGGGGTGCCAGTTCTCCTCTGGGCGACGAACAAACAGTGTATGATTATGATTCTGGCAACATTACAGGTCAGAAGTCATATTAGATCGAAAGATTATTTAAAAGATTTGAGTCGTCACGCCGGAGACAGGTTTAATGAATGTTGTGTCGATGTGGCATTTACAGGGGGAGTTTAATTGACACGGTCTCGCTCAAGTACTGGGGAGCCAAACCATTTAGTGCTTTGTAAGTAATTAGCAAGATTTTAAAATGTATAGGATGTTTAATAGGAAGCCAGTGCAGTGTTGACAGAACCGGGCTAGTACAAGTTCCTGGTTCTAGTAAGAACTCGAGCTGCTGCGTTTTGGACCAGCTGCAGTTTATTTATTAAGCGAGCAGGGCAACCATCCAGTAGAGCATTACAATAATCTAGCCTTGAGGTCATGAACGCATGAACTAACTGTTCAGCATTTTGCATTGAGAGCATATGTCGTAGTTTAGATACATTTTTAAGATGGTAGAATGCAGTTTTACAGATGCTAGAAACGTGGCTTTCAAATGAAAGATTGGGATCAAAGAGCACACCCAGGTTCCTAACTGACGACGAGGACTTAACAGAGCAGCCATCGAGTGTTAAGACAGTATTCTAGGCTATTACTTGTGGAGTTTTTTTTTGTCCAATAATTAAAAATTAAGTTTTTTCTGAATTAAGTGTAGGAAATTACTAGTCATCCAATTTTTTATATCAGCTATGCATTCCGTTAATCTTGTGAATTGGTAAATTTCGTCAGGGCGTGAAGAAATATAGAGCTGAGTATTGTCAGCATAACAATGAAAACTAACGCCATGCTTTCTAATGATAGCTCAGTGTATGCTGATTGGCCGAACGCACGCGAAACACCAGCACCCGCCATTTAAAAAAAAAGCCGTCTACACACAGATTATAGCCTATATATTTACTCCATAAACTAATTCTACAAACATGGAAAACAGTGATAGATGGACCACTCAACCTTTACGCTAAAGAGAAAATCCATCTTGACTTTGAAGGGACCAAGCAAAACATGATTATGTATTTCTGCTAAGCTAGCGACATTGGACATCAACCACATGGCAAACGCTAATACTTTTTCATATACTGTCTACTTTCTTTGTATAACAGTTCTAATAATGTATTAGACAGGACAGTTAAACAGATCGTAAACTAATGAAGATGGAAAATGTTCAGCAGAAGAAAGAAATTTATACAGGTTTGGAAAAACTTGAGGGTGAGTAAATGATGACAATTTTCATTTTTGGGTAAACTGTCCCTTTGTTAATTTAACCTAGTACATTTTAGAGATTTACATTAATCGAAAGCAAAGATATCAATTTTAGAAGATAAACATTTTGTTGCATAGATTGCAAATAATACGATTGAGTAATACGTTTTCTCATTTCTATAACTATAGAAAGAATAAACTCTACATATAATCAGCAACATGTCTTGAACATTAAAATCAAAAATAGAAAAAATAAAATATACATAAAATATTGTAAATTAGATGAAATATTTAAATGTACCATTTAACATTAGATATCAAATTAAAATAATATTATACAAAATATTTACCACATCCTGAATTATTGAAAATGTTCTCAGATCAGACACAATCTGAGCACTTCCAGGCTTGCACAAACGGGCAACACTTGATAAGCATCTTCCATAAACCTACTGCAACCATCGTGTATTAGATCAGTGTGGGGAAGTTGAAATATAAAACTTGTAATGGAGCTGCATCATTGTAGCAAATCACATGATTCCACCCCCAGTCATTTCACAACAGATATGAAATTATACTGTTTATGTAATTACAAGCTGCAGTTAAAATAAACCACCACCACATCCTTAAAACAGCCTTTTTAACCCAGACTGCGGAACTCCCTAGCAACAAGAAACGAGACAATTCACTCCATCTTCTCACTTCAAAACGCTCAAGGCTAGCCAAAGATCCGGCTTTATTCCTTTTTCTCACTTCCTCCCTCCCTCGGTTTCTAGTTCGTCAGCGGCACGCATGGTCCTACGAGTGCCCGGTCCACGTGAATGATTGTGTGAGCCAGAGACTTACCATGAGGGATTACAAACACAAGTGTGTTTGTGTCTGATCCTAATCACATAATGGATATGGCATTGCACAGGACGCCTAGATCAGCCCAGGCCTTCCGCTTTACATTATAAATAACAGCTCTATTACAGACAGAAGCTAACAATCACTGGCCATTTGTCTTCAAACTCATGATTTATACCTGGAAAGTGAGTTAAGCAGTACTAAACTTTGCTGTTGAATATCCACAAGGAAAAAACAGTCACATAAGAGGCATCTCAAATGTGCGCGTCATGCTGATCTGATTAGGGCAGGCAGGTGGTAGATATGCGGACGAACACAAAGGAAAGCGGTAGTTGACATATACTGTGTGATCTATGAAGAACAAACTGAATCCTGTAGGCGTTGCATGTGCATGGATTACATATTTAAACAAATTTCAATGAAACATATCAGTTTACAGTGGCCGGAAGATATTTAGACACTTTTAAAGTTCTAAATGCCACATTATAACAAGCAGCATCAGCACAAGCTTTTCTCAGAACTAACTTTACTGAGTCATTTTTATGATGTCTTTCAATAAACTTGGTGATTTTTAGTCTATTTTAAACCCGAATAAGTGGGCAAAGCTCAAAAAAAAATTAGGCAATCAGTTATATCAATTTATTTCAGTTAAAAAATTTAAAAGTTTAAGTAAGCAGAGCTTGCAGATTTTTAATTGCTTTTAACTTCAAATATTAAAGTAAGCTAATACATTTAAATTAAAAATATTAGTTTTAGTAATTTTATGTTTTAATTAGGTTTAGTAGTGGAAACTTGGCTAGCTTTAACTAGCTAATTCAATAAATACCACCTTGCTAATTGGTAACACAATGCTTTTATAGCATTAGCATTGCATAGCACTTGCTGAATGTGTACAGCAATATAAAACATTTAACATACTGTTTTCAAACTATTCTCATGCTCCACTCGTCACCCATGATGGTAACACCCCCCAAAAAACCCAACATAACAGAAACTCCTCTAAACTAACAACAAAACATTAAACACTACTAAATATCCACCTTAACATTAATCTTGCACAAAAAAAAACATTATATAACACTTCATTTTAGCATTTACTGTCCCTTTTGAGTGTCATTGCAAAGCATGCTGGGAAATAGAAATCCCACCACAGTTTCAGTTAAACTTAAGTTTGTAAATTAAAAGAAACAAGTTATATGTGTCAGTTTTGAGAACTCAAAAGAAAAAGAAAGTTCTAAATACTCATAAAAGTTAATTTGATTGAACTCATTTGTTTAATTGGAGTTGGCTCTACTCAAACCAATTAATTATTTTGAGCATTAGGGTTTACAGTGTGGATGTATGAATCAAGTTCAACCACAAAAGATACGTACAAACTGCAGGTAAATGTAGCCCAAATCCAATTTCTTTGCTCATTGCGACTCTTTTCTCATGACACATGGAACATGGAATCTGATCTTTTCAATTCCGATTTGGGACACTTCCATATGTGGTCCTAAACAGGTCAGATGTTTTGCATTGCGACTCTAGAGAAAAATTTGTCACAATTCTGTGCTCATGGGAGTCACTTCAAAGATTTTACATACCCAAAGTTATCAAGACAGTTGCGAAGTTAGTCAGTGAAGGACAGTTATGTGTCAGAGCTCATCAGTATTACAGTGACAGCTCTATATACAAGCAAAACATCATAAATGTTTAAAAACGCTTGTCTCTTTTTTCACATCCTCGTCTTTGTTTTTTATATTGTCTGTGCATAAATTCACTGGCTTCCACGGCAGATCACACTATAAGTAAACGTAATCACTTACTTTAATGTTCTTTTGTGCATGAGGGTCAGTTCAGGACCCCTGGAATCTGATATTGGCCACATTTAAAACAATGTTAACTATACAAACACAGCTATACAAAACAATTCAAAATTGAATCGGCACAATAAATCAGAATTAAGCACTAAGGCTTGCAGTGTCAACGTAGCCAAAAAGTCTTAATTTTTTTACAGTTTATCTATTCTTTTATTATTTTTGTAAAATGCTTGTGCAATCTTTAAAATAAACTTTTGTATTTTGCATCTAATTAAGTGCAATTCATACATTTTTAAAAGTCTGAAGTTGTTACTGAAAAACTTGCCAATAAATGAATATAATAAATGCAATGAAACAGAGGATCTGAACTTTGAGCTTGATTGCATAATCTTACTTATCGGAGAACATAAAATCTAATGTTTCCATTAATGGCAGAATATACCGAGAACACCACTGATAAAACCAACATGGTCCATTTATAAGCAAAACAGACTGTCTATTGGATCTTGACCACATATAAAATATTACCAATCACACATCAGCTCTAACAGGAACAAGCACAAACATGTTCCCAAAAACATTCACTAAGCATCTTCTGGTGGAGAGGTTATAATAAAACAAACACAATTGTAATATTTGAGTTGGGCAGAAACAGCAATAAAGTGTTGCATCACTTTCTCCTTGCAGTAATTTGGTGGTTCCTGCTGCCACCCCAGCACATCCTCCACATGTACGGTCACATTTTACCTATAATTTTATACAATATTATACAAAAACTTTCCTTTTAAAAATAGAATAAATAATCTGTAATATATAAATAACATATACTAATAAATAATATTAAATAAGTATGCAAATATTAAAAATGTAAAATAGCTGGATTCTACTTTAAGAATTTGTTCATTATCAAAATCTAACGCCAAATGAAAATGCAAATGAAAAAAAAAAAAAAAAAACAGTAATTTAGTGAATTGATCACTCAGGTATGGCATCATACACCTGTAAACCCTTATGGCCACATGCTAATGAAGAGATGAAGGTGCAGATCGTGGTGATACCCTGCTTACTGCTATTCTTAGAAAAGTTAAAGCTATTGGCATTTATGCATCAATGCATCATGTAAAACTCAAGTGTATGAGACAAGTTCTTAAGCACGCATTCAGATCCCAATGCTGCAACACACCCGAGCTGAAGGTTGCAGAGACAATTTGTTACCGAAACAAATCAATGACAGATATGCATCCACCTGTCCATCGTGCACATCAATATATAACCAAACACGCAATGTCAGCCACCTCAACACATGCTGATCTCTCTTACATGGAGATTATAATGCAATGGCAAAAGCACCATTTAAATGACAAAGCACAAACCTGTCTGTCCTTTCCCGAGAGTCTTTTCTAAGCGGTATGGTCCCACGTAATTGGCATGAGGGGTAGTGCTATTTTCTTTCCCAGACAATGACATGTTTCCCGTCTAAACACACTTCACGCGGCGTTGCAGTTCTTGGGATACAGCAATCCTCTTATAGCTGGATGCACCGGAGTACGCGCTTTACTCCAATTTAAAGATGTCTCTTTTTGTTTCTCCTGCCCGTTTTAGACCGAGAGTCTGTGGCTGAGGTGGGAAAAGGGCTGTTTAAATGTGTCCTCTCCTTTCCTTTTCACGGGATGAACCGGGCGGCTTAAGATCCGACTGGCATTGCAGGGACCTGCACAGCTTGTGTCCGCCTGCGCGGCTGCTCTCTGTGGAGTGGCCGGTGCGCGAATCAACCAACGCTACTACGGCGAAGGCACGCTCATTAATATTCATAAGCTACGCTTTCGCCATTGGATAGTCACCAAGCAACGTCAGCAAGATTTAATTAATATTAAGGAGGCAGATTTTATTTATTGAAGAACAGAAAACAAGTGATGAACCAAATTTAAAATAAATAAATCTGTACGTTAAATAAATAGCCTAAGTAAATAAATAAATGTGTATAATGCAAATCATAATAATAAACACTGTATTTTAGACATTTACGCATTTTCACACAATTTAGTCCTGTGCTTATTTTTAAATATACTAAGTTATTAATTCATTTATGTGAATATTTATTACATTTATTTTTTTCATGGTTTACATTTGGCAAGTTTGCTTTAATGTACATGAAATTGGCTAAAGAAGCCAAGCCATTGGAGGATGCACAAGTGACATCAACAAACCCTAATGCATATTAATGAGATTGGCCTTTATCGTAGTAGGATTGGTAATTTCGCATGTATCACAGAGGCTGGTCCGCAGAGCTTAATTTTGATTGACGGAGAAGCTCGCCAAGCGCGAGAGTGTCTGTGTGCCGCAACCACAGCAAATTATTCTTATAGTAAAGCAAGTTAATATTCTCCCTTGTTAATTTTTTTTTTGCTTCATTTTTATAGCCTAGTGCTTTTTACAATACAGATTGTTTCAAAGCAGTTTTACAGTGATAATAGGAAATTAATGGAAGATAGATTGTTTTGGCTGTACAGCAGCTGTAGAAGAAAGTTATTGTCCAGCTAAAGTACGTTTTTGATTGATTAATTTCCGTTGTAAAAAATCATTAGTTATTTACTTTGGGGCCACTTACACGACACCTTTTTACAACTAAAGTAGAAAACTTTTAATGCAATTAATCATTAACCTACATCAAATTAAGCATTAGTTTAACCAAATTAGTCATTAATTCCTCACCCTCATGTCGTTCCAAACCCGAAAGACCCGTTCATCTTCGGAACACAAATGAAGATATTTTTGATGAAATCCGAGTGCTCTCTGACCCCTCCATAGACAGTAATTTAATTACCACTTTCAAGGTCCAGAAAGGTATAAAGACATCGTTAAAATCGTCCATGTGACACCAGTGGAGTTCATTTGGTTAAATTTATGAAGCGACGAGAATACTTTTTGTGCGCAAAAAACAAACAAAATATCGACTTTATTCAATAATTTGTTCTAGCCTGTGTCAGACTCTTACGCTGTTGACGTAGTGTAAACAGTGCAGTGTTTCCGAGTTCTACGGCAGAACGACTCGTGCGCATACGACGTGTCAACAGCGTAGGAGACTGACACAGGCTAGAAGAAATTATTGAATAAAGTCGTTATTTTGTTTGTTTTTTGAGCACAAAAAGTATTCTTGTCGCTTCATAAAATTAAGATTGAACCACTGGAGTAACATGGACGATTTTAACGGTGTCTTTATACCTTTCTGGACCTTGAAAGTGTTAATTAAATTGCTGCCTATGGAGGGGTCAGAGAGCTCTTGGATTTCATTAAAAATATCTTAATTTGTGTTCTGAAGATGAACGAAGATTATTCGCCACTTTTTTCTGCTATGATCTTATACATGTAATGTTTCTCTAAGGTTGTGGTGTTTCAGTTACCTGCTCATAAAGGTTCCAGTGCTGTGTTCACTGAGCAGAGTGTGTTGGCCAGCAGCTTAATTTCACAACCTACTGATCTTAGACCTGTGTGAGAGTGAGAACAGGTGCTGGAGGGGCAACAGCCAATGACACGCCTCCCCAAGTGTGACAGACAGCACCCTACTTTGTGCCAGAGAGGATCTAACTGTTCACCACACTCACGGCATTGCATTACATATCCTGTGGATGTACATACAATCACATTGTATGTACATCCACAGGATATGTAATGCAATGCCGTGAGTGTGGTGAACAGTTAGATCCTCTCTGGCACAAAGTAGGGTGCTGTCTGTCACACTTGGGCGCAACACATGCTTCAGTGCAACTTAATACACATCAAGGTACTTCATCAGCTGTATTGTGAAATTTGAGACACATTAACAACAGCTTGAAACTAAATATCGGGAACAAAAGCCGTTCCTGTGCTTAGTAGAGAACTTGAAGTTCTCCTGGTCCTCAGGATCATACTGGTTAATATAAGATTGCAAACCCCAACACTAGCACATACTTCCTGATCAGGAACTTAATTAAATTAAATAAGTTCAATTAAACAAGTTCCTGTACATACATACAACTGTATATTAGTATACTGGAGTATGCATGTGTATAGTATGGACGCCATGTTGGCATTTTCATTTGGCCTGTCCTGCGGCTTCAGTTGCATCACATCCCTGCTATCTGCAAGTCCTCACCCATGGCCTCATGGGATAGTAAAATGTCCACTCACAAATTTTTGACAGAACTGGTAAACCATCCAGGTGTTTCTCACAAACTCTTTCATGAACACTAAGAATCTAGACATGCTACACTTAGTACTGCTTTTCACAATATAAAATGCCTTTCGAAAGCTTTCGTGCCTCTTCATTTTTTGGAGCCTTAGGTTAGACTCAGTTCTTAGTTGAAGCACCTTTACAGCCTCAAGTCTTTTGGGGTATGATGCGACAATCTTTGTATATGGCCTTTAGGGATTTTCTGCAATTCTTTTCTTCCTCTCACGCTCTGTCAGGTTAGATGGGGACCGTCGGTGGACAGCTATTTTCAGGTTTATCCAGAGATGTTTGATGGGTTCAAGTCTGGACTCTGTCTAGGCCACTCAAGGACATTCACAGAGTTGTCCTTAAGCCACTTTTGCATCATCTTAGCTGTGTGCTTAGTAGTGTTGTAGTACTTGAGACCGGTCTTAAGACCATTTTTTGAAGGTCTCGGTCTTGTCTCGGTCTCGACCACATTTGTACTCGGTCTTGTCTCTGTCTCAGACTTAGAGGACTCTGGATTTTGTTTCAAGACCGGTCAAGACCACAACTGCTGGGATATTACTAAATTGCAGGTGCATTGTCTGATTTATTTATTAACATCATTAATGTGATTGGATGTAAAACTTACTGCTTCAGATGCAATCAATAACTTATTTCTAATTTGATTTATTTATTGTGCCGGTTCATAAATTAATTAGGGATTGTTTCAAAATGTCACCAAAATTAATACAAATGCTCACAAATTCAAGATATTGTTGCAAAAAAAGTACTTGTATGAGATCTGGAGTTTGATATTATAACATGTGATATAATTATCACAAGAGCAAGAGAGCTGTTTTCACAAATTTGAGCATGACTGCAAACATGATATTGCTTTTATACAAACATTCAATATTTTTTAAACATTATTCTCAACATTATTTATGCATTTGTAATTGACCAATTCAGATGCATCTCCTGTACCACCTCTGCAGTGCAAAGATTAATTTAGTTGTTAATGATTTCATTTGATTGGTACCAGCTCTATATAGTGTCTTATTCTAATTATTATCATTGATTAAAAATAAGTAATTTCTCAAGTGGTAATGTGGATCTTTATGAATTTAAGGAGTGCTGGTCTGGTCTTGTCTTGTCTTGGTCTCAACCCCTCAAAGTCTTGGTCTTGTCTGGTCTCAACACACATTGGTCTTGGTCTCGACTCAGTCTCAGATTAGGTGGTCTTGACTACAACACTAGTGCTTAGGGTCATTGTCCTGCTGGAAGGTGGGCCTTCTGCCCAGTCTGAGGTTCTAAAGGGTTTTCATTAAGTATGTCTTTACATTTTGCTGAGTTGAGCTTTCCTTCTACCCTGACGAGTCCCCAGTCCCTGTTGCTGAAAAACACCCCTACAGCATGATGCTGCTCCACCACACTTTACAGTTGGGATGGTATTGTGCGAGTGATGAGCAGTGCCTGGTTTCCTTCAGACATGACACTTAGAACTGAGGTTTATCAGACCAGAAAATGTTGTTTCTCACAGTCTGAGAAAGTCCTTTAGGTGCTTTTTCCAAATTCCAAGTGGGTTTTCCTGTGTCTTCAATGAGGAGAGGCTTGAGTCTGGCAATTCTGCCTTAAAGCCCAGATCCTTATTGTCTTTCTGCAAGTTTCCCCCATCTCCATATATCTCCATATATGATGATGGAGCTCAACCAGAGTGACCATCAGCTTCTTGGTCACCTCTCTAACCATGGCCCTTCTCCATCAATTTGCTTGCCAGCTTTGTTCCAACCTTCTTCCATTATGGATTATAGAGGCTAGATACTTCTGTGAACCTTCAACGCAGCAGAATTAAAAAAAATAATAATTCTGTAATCTGCCCCTGATCCGTGTCTCGAAATATTACTTGTCGCTGGCATTAGCACATTCATTGCTTATAGAGTCAACTCTTCAGCAATGGCAACCACAAAAACTTCAACATTACAGAAACAATTTCAATATCAAACATAACAACATTAAACACTAACAGGTATTTTCTTTCACTTAAAAAAAAACACTTTATTTCAACATGTATTCTCCTTATCCAGACATGAAAAGCATGCTGGAAACTAGAAATACACTGCCTAATTTCTGAAGATAATTTCATTAAAGGTGCACTATGTAACTTTTCCGTCCGCTAGAGGTCGCCTATTCAAAACAAAGGCGTAGCTTGATGACGGCAAGTTTGAGCGCAGAATCTTGGGACATGTGGTCTTCACCTCACAGCCGATGGAAAAGAATCGGGATAGGACTCGGGCAGAAATCATGTTAATGGATGTGATTATTAACGTTACTGTAGTATGAAGCAGAGCAGACCCGAGCTGTGGGAGCTGAGCAAGGCCGCTGGAGCGATTGTTAATAAGATGAATGCAACATATGCCTCGTGAGCAGAGGGACTTTTATTATGCCACAGCCGGCGCCATTTCCGCTTTTCCGGTCATGAGTATGAGATAACGCAGCTCTGTTTATTATATTAGATACATTTGAGTGTGTTGAAAATGATGTTATGACGTTACTCTGTGCATTCGCTTGGCGGCTGCTATGACACTTGTTACACAGTGCAGTAAGAGTAAAGCATTTCTGCAAAATAAAACCGGAAACCAAGGGTAACGCAGATGTGACGCAATTGACAGGCGACTCCCTCACACGTCCCGGTTCCTTGGTTAAAATAGCAATTTTCTCACAATTTACAAATAGTTTGAAACATTTGGGATATTGTAAGTACTCAACTGAACTAAATATATAACACTGGCCTAGTGGTTTTTGGATATTTTACTGAAAAAATTTTACATAGTGCACCTTTAAGGGGCCTTTTACACTACACCGGTTTCAACTAAAAATTGAAAACTTTTTATGTGTTTTGGCCGCTCTCTTTACAAAGTCACATCGCCATCTACTGGCCTGGCATGAATAATACAGCGTTTTTACTCATTTTCATGGATCCTTGTGAACGGGGAACATTTTGACAATGTTGTTGCCTGTACACGAGAAACGCAAATGAAAAAACATTTTTAATACATCGTTGTTGTGTAAACGTATGCTAAGTTATTACAACAAAATCAATTCACGCAGAAATTTGTGTTTAAATTACACACAATATTAAGTTAATGTAATGATCAATGTTATTGTCATCATAACTCAACAAAATAATGTTTGCAACTTAAAAGTTTTAATTAAAACAATGAATTAGAATTTTATAAGGCGTTACAGTAGTCCAATCTGGAGGTTATAAAAGCGTGGATAACAGCATTTCAGCATCTCCAAAGTTAAGGGAGCGGCAGATACGAACAATATTTCGCAAGTGGAAAAAGCATGATTTAACAATCTGACTAATATGTGAGTCAAAACATAACGTGGAGTCGATCAATACTCCCAGATTTCGCACAGTTATATACTATTATAGGAAATCTTAATATTTTGATTTTTTTATATTTTCAGTTTCATTAGAATTTTAGTTTTAAGTTGTAGTAATTTTGTTGTTTTGTCATTATTATTATTTAAATATTGCTTTATTATTATTTTTTTATTTCATTTTTAGTCATTTTAATGTCAACTTAAAATTATTTCAGTTAGATGCCAAAGCAACTTTTCTAATTTTCAAGTTTTGTTTTTAGTTTGTATAATATTTATATTTTATTTTAGCTTAATATTAATGATCAAAAATTATTTTTAATAGTTAGTCAACAATAACAACACTTATCCTCATGTCCTTACAAAGTTGTATGGTTTTTTTTTTTTAGTTCTGCACAACACAATCTCATTCATGGCAATTTGTAACTATTTTACGTTTTGGCAAGCTGTTCGCCAATTTGTATGAATTCATATGATCTTATTCATTAGATTTCATATGATCTGCTCTCGCGGCACACCCCAGTGTTTGTGGACCTTCATGCTTACTTTATTCTAAAATTCCTACGTTTTTGTACGATTCACACCATATGCATTCATACAAAATCGCCACCTCCACCTCGTTAAATATTTAGTTTGCCCATGAAATCGGGTTGGAACTCAAAAGAAGATATTTTGAAGAATGTTTCAGATGTTTTATATTATTAAACTCAATGGATTCCAAAACTTACAAACTCCAAAAGAAGGAAAGGGGTTGATGTAGGAACACATTAGCATCACAGTCACCAACACCCAACTCTCATATTCCCATCCACAATAACAGTTCTCAGTGAGAATCTCCCTTTGATCCATTGAGGAACATCTGTACATGTTGTGTCTAATCAAGGTTGGCTGTACGTCCCTCGCTCCCCTGCATCACAACTACTGTGAAATTAATCAGGAGTCGCAGCAAGCAGCCGTGCTATTTACTGTTTACATGCTGACGGGTGCAAACCAAATAAGCTTGGTAAATAGTGTCCTCTGTACCTTTGATTTACTATTGCCCCATTGTCCGTGCGTGAGCAACCGGGCGAGGCGGGAATATTATACAGATTTATGCTAATAAGATTTATGCTAATGAAATGCAGACATATCAGATAGACGGGTGAAACTATGGAAATGGTTTGTAGATCTGAAGGGCAGGAAATGACTTAGCATGATGCTACATGTGAATGTCCGTTAAAGGTCTTACAAGTGTATGCTAATCTGTCTCAAATTTCCAAAGTTTTTATGATAAGATGAGATGCCTGTTGTTTGCAATACAAACTAACTTCCAAACATTTGCTACCACTCCGAGTTCTGAATTGTTATGTGCTGTTTTGGAACATGCATCCACACATTGCAGATTTAATGATAAAAAAAATGTTGGGGAAACTACTTTGAAACTTACAGATTAATGTTCTTTTAAATATAGAACTTTCTGATGATGTAACAGAACCAATGCCTACTGTGGGGTGCGAACAACAGTTGCATAAACATAGAAATTATGTTAAGACTGTCTTAAGATCTAGTATGATCAGCTAGCAGTTAGTTAGGTGTAATCAGTCTTACTTTTCGGTATCAAATTAGACCAATCTATGTTTTATGTAACTGACTGAAACATTCTTAAAGAAAAAAATGGATGACTAACTTGTAAGACTTCTTTGCAGTTTATGCAATCGGCCACAGAATACAGTATAAAGATGTTATTTAATTACTACACTGAGTATTTTTGATAACTGCCGTAAAATGGTTATCAGAGGTGTGCAATTGAGAATTATTACAAACTTGATTATTACAAAATCTTAATAACATGTTAAAGGTGCAGTGTGTGAGTTTAGCGGCATCTAGCGGTGAGGTTGTGAATTGCATCACCCACCGCTCACCCCTCCCTTTCAGAGCGCATAGAGAAGCTACAGGGGCCGACACAGGACAAAGATGTTGTCGTCTGAGACAGCAGAGCGTAGCTAGCACTCTGTAGAGAAGTTGGTCCATTTAGGGCTACTGTAGAAACATGCCGGCGCAAAATGGCGACTTCACTGTAAGGGGACCCGTGGTGTATGTAGATTGAAATTGTTCATTCTAAGGTAATAAAAACATAACCGTTCATTATGTAAGGTCTTTATACACCACTGAAAACATAGTTATGTGTATTATATTGCATTTCTGTCCATAGATCCTCATAAATACTACACGCTGAACCTTTAAGGGGGACCATAACATACAAATGGTAATTAATTTACACATAACATGGGCTCACTTCCTGAGATAATCTGATTGAGTTTTGAAGGCAGCATAGATGTATCCTTCACTGCCTTTGATATCCCACAATCCTGTGCTTTCCTTTCTGTGACAGCTGAGCTAGAAAAAAAAGATGGCGTCTGAAAGTTTGTTTGCTGGTCAGTTTGTGTGTAAATGTACGTTTTTGACCAACATTTTTCACTTCTGATGTCATTTCTAGCGAGAAATTACTAATGTAGTAATTCAATATTTGTTTAGTTCTCACCAAAGCTCTCTCTATTTTGCTGTAGATCATTAAACTCTTACACTGCCTTAGAAGTCCGAAATCGTGAGGTTTCGTGAGGTGCCTTCATGCACAAATGCTGCCTTACAAGTCATTGCCTCATAAGGTAGCAAGGCAACAAGTCACTGCCAAGGTTTTCTGACGCAGCCAATGAGTACACCAAACATAACATCAATCTAGGACAAGACTCGACAAGGAACGCAAGAAACACTGGGGTTTAAATACACAAGGGACAAATGGCAAACAAGACACACCTAGGAACAATCAAAGAATTAATCAACAAGAAAAACTACAAAGGACTACAAAACATGCCGTAAAACGGGAAATAACATCAAGACCAGGGGAACACAAGACAGGAATCATGACAACTATGCCCAGCTAAATTTTCTAAAGTGCTCAATTGATGGACACCTTACAATCCTATAAAGCCATAGGAGAGGATTTTGTGAATGAAAGTAAAGTGACGCAACTGACATGGCGGATGTAGTACACCCAAATTTCACTCGCACTATATATATATATACACTCACCTAAAGGATTATTAGGAACACCATACTAATACTGTGTTTGACCCCCTTTTGCCTTCAGAACTGCCTTAATTCTACGTGGCATTGATTCAACAAGGTGCTGAAAGCATTCTTTAGAAATGTTGGCCCATATTGATAGGATAGCATCTTGCAGTTGATGGAGATTTGTGGGATGCACATCCAGGGCATGAAGCTCCCATTCCACCACATCCCAAAGATGCTCTATTGGGTTGAGATCTGGTGACTGTGGGGGCCATTTTAGCACAGTGAACTCATTGTCATGTTCAAGAAACCAATTTGAAATGATTCGAGCTTTGTGACATGGTGCATTATCCTGCTGGAAGTAGCCATCAGAGGATGGGTACATGGTGGTCATAAAGGGATGGACATGGTCAGAAACAATGCTCAGGTAGGCCGTGGCATTTAAACGATGCCCAATTGGCACTAAGGGGCCTAAAGTGTGCCAAGAAAACATCCCCCACACCATTACACCACCACCACCAGCCTGCACAGTGGTAACAAGGCATGATGAATCCATGTTCTCATTCTGTTTACGCCAAATTCTGACTCTACCATCTGAATGTCTCAACAGAAATCGAGACTCATCAGACCAGGCAACATTTTTCCAGTCTTCAACTGTCCAATTTTGGTGAGCTTGTGCAAATTGTAGCCTCTTTTTCCTATTTGTAGTGGAGATGAGTGGTACCCGGTGGGGTCTTCTGCTGTTGTAGCCCATCCGCCTCAAGGTTGTGCGTGTTGTGGCTTCACAAATGCTTTGCTGCATACCTCGGTTGTAACGAGTGGTTATTTCAGTCAAAGTTGCTCTTCTATCAGCTTGAATCAGTCGGCCCATTCTCCTCTGACCTCTAGCATCAACAAGGCATTTTCGCCCACAGGACTGCCGCATACTGGATGTTTTTCCCTTTTCACACCATTCTTTGTAAACTCTAGAAATGGTTGTGCGTGAAAATCCCAGTAACTGAGCAGATTGTGAAATACTCAGACCGGCCCGTCTGGCACCAACAACCATGCCACGCTCAAAATTGCTTAAATCACCTTTCTTTCCCATTCTGACATTCAGTTTGGAGTTCAGGAGATTGTCTTGACCAGGACCACACCCCTAAATGCACTGAAGCAACTGCCATGTGATTGGTTGATTAGATAATTGCATTAATGAGAAATTGAACAGGTGTTCCTAATAATCCTTTAGGTGAGTGTATATATATATACATATAAAATAGAATGTACTTTTTTTACCGGTCACAAAGTAAGTTTCAAACCAAATGTATTACGATTTCGGACGAAGCATATATATCTTTCTTGCTTCTAGCTACTTTTTCAGCATAGGAAATCGGCATAGTGTATCTGTTTGCCAGGTGAACTTCATGCTTTGCTACAGATAGAAATAGAGAGTAACAATAATTTTGTTTAACTATGAATATTTAAAGCAAAAATACCTGCTAAAAAACATACCATGGTCCCCAACACTTTATGAGGCAAAATGGATCAGATGTTTTTAGGGTATAAAATAAGTAGGCGAATTGGGGTCACAGCATTCAACTAGGACCGTTTAGGACAAATCAATTCAGTATGAATCAGACTTTCCAGCTCTACAAGAGAGAAAGAACTGTTAGGATTAACTGATTCCACATAATGACTAAATGACTAAATCCACATAATAACTAATATAATAGTATAATAGTCTCGCCAGACTGGGAGGGGTGGAGGCACAGGTCTTCTCATTATTAACAATTGGAAATACTCAACCCACTCCTCTCTATGCATTAACAACTCATTTGAATACCATGCTATTACAGTTACAACTCCTGTTAAGATCCATATTGTCGTCATTAACCGCATTAACCGCCCCCCAGGTCAATTGGGCACCTTTGTAGAGGAGCTGGATGTGCTGCTGTCCGCATTCCCAGAGGATGGCAGCCAACTTGTAATCTTGGGCGATTTCAACATTCACCTAGACAAACCTTATGCTACAGATTTCCACTCACTCCTAGCCTCATTTGATCTCAAACGGCTCATCACTACACATACCCACAAATCTGGCAACCAACTTGACCTCATCTACACACGCAACTGCATTTTGCAACTGCACACACAACATTTTGGTGAAACCTCTACACATCTTAGATCATTACTTCATCACTTTTAATCTACAAATTACTACTAGTGTACCAGTCCCCCCACCAGTTACTTTTAGACGAAACCTGCGCTCACTTTCTCCTTCTCATATTTCCTCTGTTGTGTCATCCCTTTCTTCCCTCATCCACACAATTCTCATCTATGGATGTGAATACTGCAACAGACACTTATGTTCCACTTTAACCTCTTGTCTAGGTAGTATCTGAACACCGGACTAAACTAAGGGCAGCAGAGAGAAAATGGCGCAAATCAAACGACCCGTCTGACCTGAGTAAGTATCAGTCTTTGATGACCAGCTGTCCTTCAAAGATCACATTTCAAAGACAGCTCGGTCATGCAGGTTTGCGCTGCACAACATCAGGAAGATCAGACCATTCCTAACAGAGCATGCAACACAGCTTCTCGTCCAGGCCATGGTCATTTCTAGGCTTGACTACTGCAATGTGCTTCTGGCTGGACTTCCATCGTGTGCGATCAAGATGCTTCAATGATTCAGAACGCAGCGGCACGTCTTGTCTTCAACGAGCCCAAAACACCTCTCCTCATCTCTCTGCACTGGTTACCACTCGCTGCTCGCATTAAGTTCAAGGCGTTGACGCTTGCTTACAGATCCACCACAAGCTCAGAACCCGCATACTTTGACTTGCCCCACCAGCTAAGGAGCGACGACTCGTGGTACCATCACAGAGAGGCATGAAATCCCTTTCTAGAACATCACTGTTCCTTGCTGGTGGAATGATCTTCCCACCTCCATCCGGAATGCAGAATCGCTGACAACATTCAACAGACAGCTGAAAACTCATCTCTTCCGTGAGCACTTAACCTCATCATAAAACAAAAATAAAATTAAAATAAATAAAAAAAACTACACTTTCCTCTATTCCCTCCCTTTTCTAGCTTATGCTACTCTAGGCAATTTCCAAAATTTAGTATTTCTGGCACTTTTTGTGATTTTTTCACCTCTTCATGACAGATCGCTTCCTGTATTCCTCAGTTGTAAGTCGCTTTGGATAAAAGCATCTGCTAAATGAATAAATGTAAATAAATGTAAATGCAATAAATCAAACTTTGCAACTCCGTCCATGAGAGAAACAATCTTTTGAAATAAACCGATGGGCTTTCTAACTCTATATTATGAGAGAGCACTGTTTCGGACAGACCAATTGATTAGAATGAATCAGATTTTCAACACTACATACTAGAAAGAGAAGTGTTTAGGACTAACCGATTAACAAGAATGAATCAAACTTTCACATATGATAGAGAACCGATTATGACAGACCAATAGAATGAATCAGATTTTCCAACTTCTCATATAAGAGAAACTTTCCAACTTTCCATGAGATAAAGAACCGTCAAAGTTCTTTATGTAGATTCACTAGAATGAATCGGACTGTCCATCTCTTCATCTAGGACCATTTAAGATAAACCAATTTGCTGCAAAGAATCTGACTTTTTAACACAACAGATAAGCACGCTAGATTCTTGCCTCAACTAGTAAAGCTACTGTACATACTTAACACAATTTGACGTAAAACTGCTTTTCATATTCTTACACTAATCTTAGATCAGTTGTACAAGCTGGGACAGGTCCAGTGTGAACAGAAGGAGAGTGTGATTAATTGAAGGATCAGTGGCAAACAGAGAAACCCATTATAGCCCATCTGTAAGCATTTAAGAGCTGCAGTCAACAGAGATGCTGGGAGCTTTGCTTTATTTCTCTTGCTCTCTGGCAGGCTGGAGCGAGACTACATTGAGAACAAGCGAGACTTAGCAAATCATTACTTAAAGTGAATGATTAATGAATCTTTTGATTGTTTGTTTGCCAATACATTCTACTATTCTTGTATTCTATGTGTTATACAAGCATTTTTACACTTTTAGAATTTGTATTAAAGGGATAGTTCACCCAAAAATTTTAATTCTGTTATTAATTATTCACCCTGAAGTCGTTCCAAACCTGTAAGACTTTCGTTCATCTTCTGAACACAAATAAAGAAGATCTTTTTGATGAAATATGAGAGCTTTCTGTCCTTCCATTGACAGTCCATGCAACTATACCACACTGTAAGCCCGAATAAGTTGGCAAAACTCTTACTCTCAAAACTCAAAAAATTGAAGCAATCAAATTCTTTAAGTTGTAAACTTTAAGCAAGCAGAACTTGTAGATTTTTATTTTGTACTAATGCATTTTAATTTCTCTGAACTTCAAATATTTGAGTTAGCTAATTCATACATTTAAATAAAAATTATCAACTTAAATATTAAACGCTCTCCACCTTAACATTATTCTTGCACAAAAAACATTATATAACACTTAATTTTACTCTCCTTTTGAGTGTCATGGCCAAGCATGCTGGGAAATAGAAAACCCAGCCCAGTTTTAGTTAAATTTAAGTTTGTCTAAATTAAAATAAGCAATGAAAACAATTCAGATTACTTAAAATGTGTCAGTTTTGTGAACTCAGAAGAAAAAAAAGTTCTAAATACTCATAAAAGTTCATTTGATTGAACTCATTTGTTTAATTTGAGTTGGCTCTACTCAAACAAATTAATTATTTTGAGCATTAGGGTTTACAGTGCACTTTGACGCTTCTAAAATTCATAAAGAGATTTTTGGGTGAAATAACCCTTTAAGCGCCACTTGACCTGTTGTTATACCAGTAATGTTTGTGTGTTAAATGCTCTTAACATTCTTAACATGTTGTATTTGTTAAAGTTTTGTTCAAAGGTTCACAAACTTCCAAGGATAAATTTTCCCTAACAGAAATATAGAGGATAATAGAGGAGAAAAGAGTGAACAACAATTGAGAACCGCATGAAAACAAGGGCAGAAGGTAAGTGAATTGTAAGGTGGTTTTCTGTGGTGCAGAAATCAGAAGTTATTGTCACTGATGCCTGTGGAGATCTTAAATATGATTCATTTAAGTAAGAAAAGAAAAATGAGAATGATGAAATATACACCTGTGATACCAGGGAACATTACAGACAATATTCACACTTCATATTTTTGATGTTTGTTTTTCAGAGATGCTGAAATAATATTGAAAACACAGCATGAAATTATCTATAAGGCAGGGATTTTTCAAACTTGGGTTCGTGGACCTCCCCAGGAGGCCAGCAGGTAGGGAGAAAAAAATATAAATGATACAAAAAAGGCCTAAAACTGTTTTTTAGCTTGCTTACTGGTTGTATGGCGATTTTCTGTAAAGCTGCTTTGGAACAATATTCATTATAAAAACTGCTTTACAAATAAATTTGATTTTAAAATGTTTCTCTTATATAACCCAAAATCTAATGGGTGGAAAATAACGAAATGCTGTAATGCTTAACTTAATACAGAGCAAACATTTTCCAGATACTACACCGATCAGGCATAACATTATGACCTTATATGATCCTTATATTGTGTTGGTTCCCCTTTTGCTGCCAAAACAGCCCTGACCCGTCGAGGCATGGACTCCACTAGACCCCTGAAGGTGTGCTGTGGTATCTGGCACCAAGATGTTAGCAGCAGATCCTTTAAGTCCTGTAAGTTGCGAGGTGGGGCCTCCATGGATCAGACTTGTTTGTTGCTCGATTGGATTATGATCTGGGGAATTTGGAGGCCAAGTCAACACCTCAAACTTGTTGTTGTGCCCCCTTAAAACATTCCTAAACCATTTTTGCTTTGTGCCAGGGCACATTATCCTGCTGAAAGAGGCCACAGCCACCAAGGAATACCGTTTCTATGAAAGGGTGTACATGGTCTGCAACAATGCTTAGGTAGGTGGTATGTGTCAAAGTAACATCCACATGGATGACAGGACCCAAGGTTTCCCAGCAGAACATTGCCCAAAGCATCACACTGCCTCCGCCGGCATGCCTTTTTCCTATAGTGTGTCCTGGTGCCATGTGTTCCCCAGGTAAGTGACGCACATGCACCCAGCCATCCGCGTGATGTAAAACAAAACATGATTCATCAGACCAGGCCACCTTCTTCCATTGTTACGTGGTCCAGTTCTGATGCTCACGTGCCCACTGCTGGCGCTTTTGGCGGTGGACAGGGGTCAGCATGGGCACCCTGACTGGTCTGCGTCTATGCAGCCCCATACACAACAAACTGCGATGCACTGTGTATTCTGACACCTTTCTATCAGAACCAGCATTAACTTCTTGAGCAATTTTAGCTACAGTAGCTCATCTGTTTGATCGGACCACACTCGCCAGCCTTCGCTCCCCACGTGCATCAATGAGCCATTTGTTTTGGCTTTCATACAATGACAAATAGAAGTCAGTCATTTAATTTAGGAAACAACATGTCTTTATATCGCAGTGCACAATATTTTTTACACACTGCATCTTTATAATATTCAGTTGACTATATTTTAGGAAGTGGATCGCTCACAAGGGATCATCATATTCTTGGTATTCTTGGTATTTCCCATATTGTAAAGAGTGTTCATGTTCATGAGGCTCATGTTTCAGCAATGTTGAAGCAACTCAGCCGCAGCATTAGAGCTTCAGAGCTTGTTCCTTTTCATGTCATGTTATTAGATTAGTGAACAGAAACTGATTTATGAGGCATGTCAATTTAGCCGCAGGTTTGTTTATTATCCATTGCTGGGTCAGGTTTAAGTGAATTTGTGTGTTTGACAGTGTGTTTGTAGAGACAAAGGCTGAATGGACAGCCCAAATGGGCACAAATATGACACCTGATACGTTTCGGCCATGCACCCTGGGAGAATGATTGATCGTACAGACCACAAAACATTCTCTGGCTGTTGTTGCAGCTTTATTGTGCCTTGTAGCAATACATACCATCACACACACACACATATATACCAGCGTGAATATACATCCTTGGGGACACTCAAACACATGCATTCAGTCTTTGCATGGACACATGTGTAAATGCAACAGCATACCGCCACCTCCTGGGCATTTAAAGGTCACTGCATTTTACTTTTTGTAGGTTTTACACATCAAGCTTGTGTATGAAAACGTCACATAAATAATCCATGTTTACATTTTGATTAGGCATGCATTTACGTAATACCATGGTACAATGGTACTGAATAAATACCACATATATGTAGCATGCTATTTACAAAGGTATTCCAAGGTACTTCCAATAATATAATGGCATATTCAAAAAGTATGATATTAGCTTTGTATCATATCAAAAAGAACATGATAGTGCCATAATACTTTTTTGGTACAAAAATAAAGCATCGTGGATTGTTTTGGACTTGATTCATGCTGATCACTTGAAGTATAGGCTAACAAGAAACTAGATTTAATACACTTTCTGAAAGAAAAAAGTGAGTCTACTTGCCCATGCTAACAATGCTAATGCACTGATTTGCAGTTGCTAGATGGTTCTGAGCATTTTTAGTCAGTTTCTATGTGGTTACTATAAGCAATTGTGGGTGGTTGCTACATAGACACTGGCTATTTTTTATGTGAACTATGATCACTTTAAAAATACTCTCAAATCTTCTTAACGAGCTGCACAATGTCTGTAGCACAGAATAATCATTGTTATTGAATGAATTCGCGAACTCCCTGAGTAGTAGGTAATGTTCTAAAAAGTATGAATGTGTGTAGTATGAATGTAATCTGAACTGTCCACATTATTCATGCTGTCATTATCATGTGACCTACCAATGTCAGTTGTATTGCTTCACTGTCATTCACAAATGCTCTCCCGTGGATAGTAAAGCGTCCATCAGATGCCCACTTCAGAATCTTATCAGAAGTAATACGTTATCCGGGTAGTTTTTGCCAATACTTTTGTATAAATACTGTAAATTCGGACATACTGCTCTTTTACATACTGTCTTTTGCCTACTGTATAGTAGGGAAGTATGCATATTTGGATGCAGCCATTGTCTTGAGATGCTAATGTTAAAACTAACATTGTTAGGTTAATAATTAGGTTTGTGTCTAAATAATTACAGGTTGTGTACTACACTGAGGAAACAACTCGAAAACACTACAATAAAATCAACTGGAGTCGTTAATTAGTCACTAATCACAGTCTCAAATCACCCGCCTTCCTCAGCTGACATCTGATTGGTTCTCACTGTTGATTGACAGTTCAGCCTAGCTTTTCTTTGAATACATTTTCTAGTGAAAAGGAAAGGAATGTTTTATGTTTCACTATAGTGTGTATACTGTCCGTGGCGTAGTTACCTTATTTGGTCCTTCGCGTGGGTTGTCCAAAAATAAGAATTTGATATTAATTGCTTTTGGGTTCAGCCCTGTTTTGAATCTGTGCAGTATGTAAGCATGTGCCGGCACTGATGTAGCCCAGTGTCAGCCTGCAGGGAGCATTTTAAGTATCTTACATTTTTTCAAGTTGTAATTTGTGACCAAATTGAAGGGTTTTCTTGTAACACAGCACATGCTCTTTTACCTCTGAATGACATCTAGACATCTAAAACAGTTTTACCGGATCAAAAGAAAGTTAAAATGTATTTAAATGCTTTAAATGCTTATCTTGTTGCTGAAACTACATACTATGTTTAGAGTACAGATGTTCAGTTTATAGCTAGCCCTAAAAAGAGAATTAGCATTTTTAAGCCAATGGGTGCGTCTCAATCAGCTCCCTAGTTCAGTAGTCAGAGCAATGATCAGGGAGTCGTCCATTTTAGGGCGAAATCCTACCAGTGCACTGAAGTGTTCGCTCCCTAAAAAGTCCCACAATGCACCATGGAAACCAGAGAGCTGGTGAATTTATATACAACTTTTACAACATATATAACTGGTACAAACCATTATTTCAGCATAAAAATACATCACTAGACTGGTAATGAACATATTTTGTATAATAACACAAAATGTTCAAATAAATATCCAAATAAATTTAATTACTAAACTAAATTAACTATATCAACTACATTACTTGAATATACACTCACCTAAAGGATTATTAGGAACACCATACTAATACTGTGTTTGACCCCCTTTCGCCTTCAGAACTGCCTTAATTCTATGTGGCATTGATTCAACAAGGTACTGAAAGCAATCTTTAGAAATGTTGGCCCATATTGATAGGATAGCATCTTGCAGTTGATGGAGATTTGTGGGATGCACATCCAGGGCACGAAGCTCCCATTCCACCACATCCCAAAGATGCTCTATTGGGTTGAGATCTGGTGACTGTGGGGGCCATTTTAGTACAGTGAACTCATTGTCATGTTCAAGAAACCAATTTGAAATGATTCGAGCTTTGTGACATGGTGCATTATCCTGCTGGAAGTAGCCATCAGAGGATGGGTACATGGTGGTCAGAAAGGGATGGACATGGTCAGAAACAATGCTCAGAAACAATGCTCAGGTAGGCCGTGGCATTTAAACGATGCCCAATTGGCACTAAGGGGCCTAAAGTGTGCCAAGAAAACATCCCCCACACCATTACACCACCACCACCAGCCTGCACAGTGGTAACAAGGCATGATGGATCCATGTTCTCATTCTGTCTCTTCACAAATGCTTTGCTGCATACCTCGGTTGTAACGAGTGGTTATTTCAGTCTTCTATCAGCTTGAATCAGTCGGCCCATTCTCCTCTGACCTCTAGCATCAACAAGGCATTTTCGCCCACAGGACTGCCGCATACTGGATGTTTTTCCCTTTTCACACCATTCTTTGTAAACTCTAGAAATGGTTGTGCGTGAAAATCCCAGTAACTGAGCAGATTGTGAAATACTCAGACCGGCCCGTCTGGCACCAACAACCATGCCACGCTCAAAATTGCTTAAATCACCTTTCTTTCCCATTCTGACATTCAGTTTGGAGTTCAGGAGATTGTCTTGACCAGGACCACACCCCTAAATGCATTGAAGCAACTGCCATGTGATTGGTTGATTAGATAATTGCATTAATGAGAAATTGAACAGGTGTTCCTAATAATCCTTTAGGTGAGTGTATATGATAATTGAAATGAGCTAGATGACATCACCGTTTTCTCCAGAGTGGCTGTACAGCCGAATCAAATTCGGTTTCATTATTTTCCTGTTTAACACTGTGAAGCTGCTTTGAAACAATCTGCATTGTAAAAAGCACTATATAAATAAAGTTGACTTGACTTGACTTGACTAATAAGGTCTGTGATTAACTTTAAAGAGACAAACGTGAATTTTGAAGCCACTGTTTAAAAACAAAGAACATGCATTTACATGACAAAACAGACAACCATTTGCTAGTTCTTATACTGTAGCAATGTTAGCAACTTTCATTTTATAAAAGAAAAGTTTCAGAAATTTGAAATACAGTATGACAGTATAATTATGTAATATTGATCGCAGACCTTATTTTACATATAAATCAATACAATTGAGGGATTCCTGCATGGAGGAAGGGGATGATGGAGGAGGGAAAAATAGATGGATGAAAAGGGCGAAGACGACGACAGCTGCTGTAAGTACGGGGCGTCAGGGCCACAGAGCAGCAGTGATTATGGCAGATGTATTTCTGCAGATGTCTCTATTCCTGCTGCTTCCGACTCGCTGCACACACACAGAAAGATTGATTGAAAGCAGTGGTTTGAACAGACTCTCGCTGGGTCATGTGGGTAATGGCTGCCTGCGACCCATCTTCACCTAACTGCTCTTCACACACCACAGACACACCAACTAAAACACTGTGCACAAAAGAACCAGACAGGTTTTAGATGTGTTAACATGATACTGTACACATGATACGGTGCAGAACTGTGGTGATACCATAGTACAGGGATGGAATCAGATGGTAATGCCATAGTAATTAATAATTTTATTAATATCATATATTGAACAGTACTTTTAAAACACAATTTATTATAAATAAAAACATGTATACAGTTCATCCGGAAAGTATTCACAGCTTCACTTTTTCCACCTTTTTTATGATACAGCCTTATTCCAAAAATGTTTCCCTCAATTCTACAAACAATACCCTATAATGACAAAGTGAAAGAAGTTTGTTTGAAATCTTTGCAAATTTATAAAAAATAAAAAACGAAAACATCACATGTACATAAGGTATTCACAGCCTTTGCCATGACACTCAAAATTGAGCTCAGGTGCATCCTGTTTCCACTGATCATCCTTGAGATGTTCCTACAACTTGATTGGAGTCCACCTGTGATAAAGTCAGTTGATTGGACATGATTTGGAAAGGCACACACCTGTCTATATAAGGTCCCACAGTTAACTAAACCAAGCCACGAAGTCCAAGGAATTCGAGACAGGATGGTATTGACACAGATCTGGGGATGGGTACATAAAAATTTCTGCAGCATTGAAGCAATGAGCACAGTGGCCTCCATCATCCGTAAATGGAAGAAGTTTGGAACCTTCCTAGAGCTGGCCACCCGAATGACTCTCAGACCATGAGAAACTAATTTTTCTGTTCTGATGAAACAAAGATTGAACTCTTTGGCCTGAATGGCAAGCATCATGTCTGGAAGAAACCAGGCACCGCTCATCACCTGGCCAATACCATCCCTACAGTGAAGTATAGTGGTGGCAGCATCATGCTGTGGGGATGTTTTTCAGCGGCAGGAACTGGGAGACTAGTCAGGATCGAGGGAAAGATGATTGCAGCACTGTACAGAAACATACTTGATGACCTGTACAGAGACAAACCTGCTCCAGAGCGCTCTGGACCACTGGGGTGAAGGTTCATCTTCCAACAGGACAACAACCCTAAGCACACAGCCAAGATAACAAAGGAGTGGCTACAGGACAACTCTGTGAATGTCCTTGAGTGGCCCAGCCAGAGCCCAGACTTGAACCCGATTGAACATCTCTGGAGAGATCAGAAAATGGCTGTGCAACGACGCTCCCTATCCAACTTGATGGAGATTTAGAGGTCCTGCAAAGAAGAATGGTAGAAACTGCCCAAACATAGGTGTGCAAAGCTTGTAGCATCATACTCAAAAAGACTTGAGGCTGTAATTGGTGCCAAAAATGCTTCAACAACGTATTGAGCAAAGGCTGTGAGATATATACCATGGTACTGAAATGCATGTAGCATATACATACTCCAAAGTTATTCCAAAAATACCATGGTACTAGCAGAGTAAAAAAAAAAAAAAAAAAAAAAAAACACAAAATTTATGTGCAAAAAAAATGGTAGTAGCATGTAACTTTTTAAAGTATAATACACAATTGTATATATATATATATATATATATATATATATATATATATATATATATATATATATATATATATATATATAAATAATACATATATGTTTTGACTATAGTAATACCCTGGTTTTTGGACATCTATGGTAAACAAGTATTATTATTGTAATTCCATGCTGTTTTTTTAAATATACACTGTAGCTTGGACATGTGCCACAGTAATACAATGGTTTTCCATTTACCATAATACCATGTTTCTTGCATATGCTCCATGGTTCATCATTTTTAGACATATACTGATCAGGCATAACATTATGACCTAATATTGTGTTGGTTCCCCTTTTGCTGCCAAAACAGCCCTGACCCCTGAAGGTGTGCTGTGGTATCTGGTACCAAGATGTTAGCAGCAGTTTTTTTTTTTTACCTTTATTTATATAGCGCTTTTTACAATGCCGATTGTTTCAAAGCAGCTTCACAGTGTTAACAGGAAAGTAATGCTACAGAGTTAAATTTCAATATACTGTCAATGTGGGCGGATCAGTAATATAGTTGAATATTTAGTGTCCCCACCTAAGCAAGCCAAAAGCCAAAGGCAACAGAGGCAACCAAAGGAACCAAAACTCCATCAGGTGACAGAATGGAGAAAAAAACCTTGGGAGAAACCAGGCTCAGTCGGGGTGCCAGTTCTCCTCTGGCCAACGAACAAACAGTGTATGATTATTATTCAGGCAACATTACAAGTCAGTAGTCAGATTAGATCGGAACATTTAGAGTATTTGTCCAGTTCCATCTGGTTGAAGATCAGAGTCATCATGCCGGAGACGGGTTTGTTGAGGATCAGTGCCACTGGATGACGTGACGATGAGGCCTTCACAGAGGAGAGTCTAGTTGACACGGTCTCTGCTGACACTTCAGGGCTGCATCGGTCGCGTCTAGGCGCAGGTCAACCATTTGATCTGGTATACGGCCTCGGATCCAGATGACTGAAATGAGATCTAGCCATCACAATTTGGCTCTTTTCAAACTCGCTCAAATCCTTATGTTTGCCCATTTTTCCCACTTCTAACACATCAACTTTGAGGACAAAATGTTCACTTGCTGCCTAATATATCCCACCCACTAACAGGTGCCGTGATGAAGAGATAATCAGTGTTATTCACTTCACCGGTCATAATGTTATGCCTGATCGGTGTATATCACAATAATACCATGTTTTTGGACATGTATCAAAGTAATGAATTGTTTGTCAGGGTTCTGCCCTGGCAGCCTTGTCTGTATCTTTGTTTCATGTTGCTATGTTTGTGCTGTGTGTCAGCACATGGTTTTGTCTTTGTTTGTGTTTGCCATGTGCTCCTCTTGTCCTGCCTCCTTGTTTCCCCGTTACCACAGCCCTTTGTTTAGTCATTGTCTAGGCCTTGTTTACTTAATTGTGTTCACCTGATCCTCATGTGCTGTTCCCTTTATATTGAGCTCCTTTCCCTCTTGTTTTTGCTGGTTTGTTGTGTGCATTTGTTGTATGCCTTGTGTCTGGCTAATCTCGTCCTGGTGATTATAGTTGTTTATATTTTCAAGTTATAGTTTTTTTGCTATACTTTTCCCTAGCCTTATTTTTCTCTCTAGTTTCCTGTTAGGTTGCAGTTTTTTTTTCAAGTTCCAGTCATTTATTTCTAGTATTTATTTAGCTTTTTCTCTCATTTGCAAGTTTATTTAGAATTGTACCTTTTCAGATTCCAGACACTTAGTTTGCATTTTTCTCTATTCATACTTTTTTTATTTTTGCTCTTGTTTTATTTCTTCTTGTCTTGTCTTGTGTTGGTTCCTGCCCTGCATCCTGTTCCACCCTGGTCATTGACTCTCCTGGCCTAGCAACTAGTCTGTTGCTACGTCTAGTCTCATCACCAACTGTCAAGCCGGGTTCTCTGAGCCTCTGCCTTGTCTCCATCATTGACCATCATGTCTTTGCTGTCTCAAACCTGACCATTGTGTTCTGCCCCTATTGTTTGGACTTCGTTCCTGCCTCACTAGTCTTGTGCTGTGTCTCTTTTATTGTTAATAAATATCAACACCCCCACTCCACCCCCTGCTCATTCTGCATCTGGTCCTCCATCTCAATACCGTGACTTTGTTTTTGTTTTTTTGTTTTTTACATTTACCATGGTCATATGCACCATGGTAATTACAGTATTTTGAATTAATATATAGTAACGTCATATTTTGGGTGGGGCACTTTTTTGGATGTGTACCAGTAATACCACTTTTTTTTTCATGGTAATACAATAGTAGGCCTATACTTAAAAGACATGTACCATGGTACTGCTATTGTATTCTGGAAAACACTTGAATACCATCTAAATACTAAGGTACATTAATTTCAGTACAGTATCAATGTATGGGTATTATCATCTGATACCACTGCTACAGTATTTCATATAATAATCACATTTATCAGCTAAACACACACCTACACTACTTAAAGTGTCCATAAAAAGATACATGCACCCCGACAGCAGGGAGATTGTTATTTTGGCTGGGGTTCACTAACATTTTCAAACCGAGAGTCATAAAATTTGATTAGAGTTAAAACAGTCGGTCCAGCCTTCCCGCCTCAACAGCTGTCCCACCTCACCAGGTCATCTGTGAGTTTGAATGAAAAACATGGCAGGATGGAGAACTGGATGGAGTAAAGGTCACAGAGGAGGAGGGGACAATCAGAGGGATAAGGTTGGTAAAGGAAAGTAGGAGGAAAGGCCAGACAGAGATACGGGCTGGGCACACTTGACCTTTACCACCCACATGTATCAGTGACAGAGATGGGGCACTGGTGTGGTTATACCCATCTCCCCCTGAGAGAGAAGCACTTTCACTTTAACCGCCTCAATTAACATTGATTCCGCTCTTAACGATGAGGTCACAATGTCTCGCTTTCTACTGTACATTAAATTGTGTCCCTAGGAGGGACGATCCCCAACCTGTCACTGTGTAAGTGATAGATAATCCCATCTTTTTTCATACACCCACTGTATTTTATATAAATATAAAGAAAAAAATGTTAATAAAAATATGAATATTTGTATAATATACAGTACAGTGCAAAAGTCTTAGGCACGTTGGTATTTTCACACGAAAAATGTTTTTAAGCCAGTTATTTATATCTTTTACTGTAGTGTGCCAGTAGGAAATATCAGTTTACATTTCCAAACATTCATTTTGCAATTAATTGTAATAATCCAGTGAGATTTTTATTTATTTATTTTTAACAAATTTTACGCACAAGAAGTCTGACAGCAGCTGGTATGATCTGATCTCACCATCATCGAGTCTGTCTTTGATTACATGAAGAAACAGAAAAAAGACTAAATCCAGAAGAACTGAGGCAACGTCTCCCATTCACTTGAGGAAACCTTCCTGCAAAACTACATGAATAGGTGTAGGAATAGATGCAGATGACAAAAGCCGTTTTAAACGCAAAGGGTGGTCACCCCAAATATCGATTTGATTTAGTTAATAGAAGTTAATTCATAAATAAAAGCTATTCATGTTATTATTTTTGACAGCATTCTCACTTTAAAGCATTCTGACAAGTGCCTAAACTTTTCACAGTACTGTAGTTTTGCAGGAAGGTTTCCTCAAGTGTCTGGGAGACGTTGCCTTAGTTTTTCTGGATTTAGTCTGTTTCAGTTTTTTCTGTTTCTTCATGTAATCACAGACAGACTCGATGATGGTGAGATCAGATCATACCGGCTGCTATCAGACTTCTTGTGCATAAAAAATAAAAAAAAATCTCACTGGATTATTACAATTAATTGCAAAATGAATGTTTGGAAATGTAAACTGATATTTCCTACTGATACACTACAGTAAAAGATACAAATAACTGGCTTAAAAAAAAATTTCGTGTGAAAATACCAACGTGCCTAAGACTTTTGCACAATACTGTATATATCAATAATAAATTGTAAATGTGTTCAGCATTCTGTAACAAATATTTTCGGATTGACTATTTTAAGCATTAAAATGTAGAGTATGGCTTCAGCAGGCATGTATTATGATATTAAGAGGGTCAGCGGGTGCCTCCCTAGGTGTCCTCTTCAGTGCCCCACAGTTTTCCAATGTGTAAATCTGTGAAAAAAGGAACTGCATCGAGCTCTAATAGAGTGGTGCTGGTATGACATTACTTTGGTTCCATTGTCCCGAAGTCAATGGGTTTTTAATATGATTTTGTTTAAATGGCTAAAAATAAGGTATGTGGTGAACACAAGCTCAAGACACTTTCACGTTTTACTCTACGACATAAAATACATCAATATTACCCCACTTGTGAAGCTGTTACATGTCTTGAAAAAGGCGGTTGCTAACAAGTGGCTAAATGGGAATCACGCCGTCATCACCCCGAAAAGGTAACCTCAGTCCACTTTTACAGCCTCGTTATGCTCATAATTGTGCTCCAATAAACTATTTTAACTCAAACTTTTTGGGAAAATGTTTTGAGATAAAAAATCAAAGAGTTGTCGAAAGCTTAGTGATGATGACGTTGAAGTTGAGCGACTGTGGTGTAGTTGGTTTATAGCCTACCTTTAGCCTTTTACTGCATTTAGGCTTCAAAATTAATAAAAGTTGTGTTCATTTGTGACAATTATCTTGATGGACAAAACGTGTAAGTATTATAAACTTTTGTTGATCGCAACTTGTTTTTTGCAATCATTTAAAAGCCTATATTGGGTTTTTCTTGAGGGAACCAGTGTGATGCTAACTGCCGGTTGGCCTACAAAGTGACGTCATACCTGCACCACTCTATAGAGAGCCATTGGACAGATTTCAGACTGCCCTGCTTATTTTCTCGTTACCTTACATAAACCTCGCTCCAGACCAAGATAATATGAATCAGCTTCCGCTATGTGTATATTAGTCTGCATCAGGTCAGTAACTAGTTGGCGTATCTGTTCTTCGTATCAAATTAATTAAAGTTTTAACGTGCTAATGTGAATAGCCTTTATATAGATATATATAGTTATATAGTTACTATGTAGCTATATATATAGTGTTCGTTTTATATTTGTTCTGAGAATAGAAATTACTTTCTTTTCCTCTCCGGAATTCCTCCACAATGTGTAACATTCTAAAACAATATTCAGAGACAATAAATACTACATTAAGGCAATACTAAGATAGCATTCTATGCGTGCCTGTCAATCAACATGAGAGCGCCACCTTAAGTCTGAATAACGCAAGGGTGTTAGACCTCTGCTAAAAGTGTGTCTGCATGTGTTCAGTGATTAGTATGGAAGCCCTACTTTTTTTCTCACAATTGCGAGTTATAAAGTCAGAATTCTGAGATATAAACTCGTAATTGCGTGATATAAAGTCACAATTCGGACTGAGAAAAAAAGTCAGAATTGTGACTTTATATCACACAATTGTGAGTTTATATCTCAGAATTGATAAAAAAGTCGCAATTACTCTTTTTATTTTTTTATTTAGTGGCGGAAACGGCTTCCATAGATTAGAATATAAAGCTTACATAATGTTTAAACTAGAGCTAAGACCCAGAATCTGCCCTACCTTATTTTACGGTCAGGAGCCTCTACTGCTCAAAAGAGTCTATAAATTAGACGTGATGGGAATTAGCAGGAATGTGCCATTAACTTGATTACCTTGATTACTAACTACTACACATCCAAAAAAACCTTAAAAGTTATGGATATTAAACTTGTTAGTGACTCCAGAATTGAGGAATTTTTAGCCCTACTCCCAATAAAAAAAATGTGGGTCCCAGAATGTTCTAGGAAAGTTATTTTTAGTTCTTAAGACCAATTCACACAGCACAGACACACCCCAACCAACCAAACCAAATTACAGTAGCCTACGTTACTTGACGACCCGACAAACACAGACTGAACATGATCAATCAGTGAAATCAAGCGCTGCCCAATGGCAACAGGGGTAGGGTAACACCGGGTTCAGACTACACAGACAGCTGTGACTCATTTCATTTAATTACGAAGGCTGTGTCCTCCGGAGGACACATCCTGTGAAGGATGCTGTATACGGAGTGTCCTCAATCAGAATTAAATGAGACGTCCTTCATAGGACCATATGCCAAGTTCAGACTACACAATATTTTTGTCTGTTATGATAGTTAGTCACTGTGTCAAATGTATGCGATTTTGACTCTTAATTTATTGTCTTGTCATGGACAAGAAACATGCAAGACTACACACCAATCATCGCTTGCTGTTTTTAAAGACGCGCGTGATGTCATCAAGAAGGCAGAACTAGCAACTTGACTTCCGGAAACAAGAGCGTAAACAGACAGGCTACCAAAGCAGCGTGTTAGCTTAATGCTAATTCCAGTACTCACCGGGTTGCTGAAGTGCCTCAGCTATCGTTCGCCAGCATTTATCTTTTTTCACTCTGTCCATGGTAGACCCTCGAGGAAACATCATGAAGGTAGGAGTATTGTTGCCATCGCTCCACAAACCTTTCCTCCATTGCATTATTCCACCTAGCAGCATCAATACTATCTTCCCTCTTTGGTCAAGTCAAGTCAAGTCACCTTCATTTATATAGCGCTTTTTTACAACACAGATTGCTTCAAAGCAGCTTTACATTGATAATAGGAAATTCATTTTGCTTTAATTTTGCTGAAGTAAGTTTTTGATTGATTAATTTCTGTTGTAAAAACTGATTAGTTATTTAATTTGGCTCCACTTAAACAACACCATACTCAGCTAAAACAGAAAACCCCCAATGCGTTCCGGACGCTCATCCGCACAGGGTAGGAGCAGCCCTAACTCAGCGGCAGGGTAAGCCTCCCAAACTCCATCCATGCGCCTTCTATTCAAAGAAACTGTCCCCAACAGAGCGCAACTGTGATATAAGCAACTGCAAACTGTTGCCCATCACACTGGCATTAGAGGAGTGGCGCCACTGGCTGGAGGGAGCCAAACACCCATTCGTAGTTATCACTGACCACCGTAATCAAGAGTACCTCCATAAAGCCAAAAGGCTGAACACTCGTCAAGCTTGCTGGGCCCTTTTCTTCACTCGGTTCAATTTCACTTTGACTTACCGTGACAAGAACCAGAGGGCTTGACGCCCTATCTCGTATTCACAGTCCAGACATCATTACTACTCCTCCTGAACCCATTCTCCCTACAGCCCTCATCGTCAGTCCCATCCAGTCCCATCCCTCGATGCCCAAATCGCGGAAGCCACGCGGTCAGAGCCTGCTCTGCCAGGAGGTCCTGAGGGACAGACCTACGTTCCAACTCCGGTTCCGTGACAAGAACCTTCCCAAAACATACATTTTTACAGAGCCCCTAAAGGGACATGGTGGTGAAAAAATATGAGATGGGATGAAAAATAATAAAGTCAATGCTTTTGCATTCGCTTGCTTTTGCCTTCCCCCAGGAAACTTTTCATTCACTCATGAAAACTTTTGATCTCTTTGCGAGCGAACACAAAGTTTCTGCGGGGGAACGTTATCGTTTGGTTCCCAAAAAAGTAAATGTTCAGGAAGTATTCTGTGTTTGCTGGGCTGATAGAGCCGTAATAGAGCCGTAATTATTTAGTACTAAATCTGTTGTGTCCCGCTTCCCTTTTCTAGGCAAATTCCCTTATCTAATCTGTAATTGTCATTTTCACACAGAAATATGAGTAGCCGTAGGTTTTATTCCCTCACAGGGCATACAAATGAAGACAAAGGGCAACAATTAAGGTTGATAATCAAACTTTTTTTCATTACACCTAATTTCAACCCGAGAACTAACTACTGATTTCATAATTGATTGGAAAAAGATGCTTGATAAGGGCATAAACCCCTGGGAGATATTTGCTTTCCCTGTGGAGCCATAATAGCAGATGACATTAAGATTACAGTACATACCACGCTGACTTACCATGTGGAGCCTGATAGTCTTTATCAATGTCTAATTGGGGTTAATTATGCTTTAAAGTAGCCTCACTGGATGCTGTAGTTATGAGGAGATTGATGAGCTGCTCTGAGCTTTGCACGTTTGAAACAGCGAGTGTAGAGAAGGTAGGGTGACCACCTGGTGACCACCTGGCTCTGTTGTAGGACAGTAGAGGTGATTTTGCGGGACAATGAGGGTGTGTGAGAGATACATTTCATACTGTTATCCTATGTAAATATTGATTTAGCCTATTTGCCATCACGTTGAATGATAACGTTTTAAATCGCCACTTGTTAATTGTGACCGGCTCTGGACTGGCACTCAATTTGCTGAGGTTCAAGTGATATGTAGCCTATAGACCATAGGTCACTAACAGGCGGACCGCGGTCCAGCCGGTGCAGCTTTTGTAGTCTTTACGGTAGTGGTAGTGGAACCGCACAGACCAATTGCATGCGAGTTAAGCCATCCCTCGCGATACCACTCAGCCAATCAAGTCTGTGTTTTCAAGGCGGTAAACTACAAACATTGCGACTACAGTGCAGACAGATGAGAGAGTTAGAGGCAAGTTACACATGAAAAGACGGCAGAAAGAAAAAGAAAGATAGCGATACATGTAGAAAACAATGGGAGAGAAATAGACGACTGAGACAGAGAAAAGAAAGAGATACAGACGACTGTGCTGGGAAAAGTTGAGAAAAAGACGTGACAGAAATTGAGAGAAACAGGCGAGTGAAACAGATGTAGCCCTTTTATTTATTTAATGAGAGAACGTTATACATATCTCATGCCCGTAGTCAGGGGGGGTTCCTGACAAATAATCTACTGCCCACTGACTGCCCACTATTTCTCATAAATTTTTTGGCCTTCAAACGTCTTAAAATGCACATATGTAGATCAGAGAAATCAAAATTTTCTCGGGAGAGCATGCCCCCCAACCCCCCTAACTAGCACCGCTATTGCACGCAGTATACGACAATTCACCATGACGTCACAACAATAATAACCGTTCTTCCGGGTGGCAAAAGCTGAAGCGTTCCTATGGCAACCCTAGTAAATTGCTTGGAAGGGAAACCCACCATCGGCACTCAGCAGTAGCCTAATCTACATTTCAACAGTTGATTCAAAAACAGACGTGGTGGAAATTCAGACATAGTTAACATGATCATTGAGGGACTGATTAACTAATTCAGGAGACAGCAATACATGAAATGCCTAACCTTGGTCTAGTAGATGTAGCGCTAGTCTACTACCATAATTTTTAAACGAGCCTCAGCCTACCATTGAGTAGTTATTTTAGTGAATGTTGCTGTTTGACTTACAATATGTTAGGCTATGGTAGATGGTCTATTTCCCTGTTATCTAACTAAAAAGGCTATGATCGTTTTCTGTTGCTCGGATTGGATGGCACAGACCTGAGCTTTTGATGGTGAAAAGGATAGCGCGCTGTAGACTAGCGCTACTCAGCTAGGCATTCACTCAAACTAAACTCGCAGTGATGATGAAACTAATGTGGTACACGCATCAATCAATCAATGTGATACACGCATTGCTTTTCCTATTTCTTCCATTGACATTTGATCAGTAGCCTACATGACACTAGAAGTTCTGTCTCTTACTTTTACTTTTACTTCAGGCAGTGACTGGCAATGAGTTTGATCTTCAAAAGAGACCTTAAGTTTACTAATATTAGTCTCGAATATCCCCAGCTGAAGATAATTATGCTCTGCTATGATTTTGTAGATGGACAGTTTTGACGACGTCCACTCGCTTTAACCTCCTCACCCACAGGTTCCACTGGATATATTTACTTTTTTCTGAAGGAAATCGATAAAATCCTACACCTTTTGCTGTATATCTGGCGGCGCAACCCCAAACACAGCACGTTTTTGTCATAGTTTCAACTTTGATCAACAATGTTTTTAACTATGTAACTGTTTACAGTAGCCGGCTGGATCTCTTTAGTTGGTCAGTAGAAGCTGCTCGCGTTCTGCCACCCGGAAGTATCTTGGTGCCTATTGTTTACAAACATTCTGAAATGCCATATAGGCAAAAAAATAAATAAAGCACCTTTTGAGTGATCCTACAAATGTTAATTGCGTGACTTCTTCAAAACTTTATATTTCACAACATGAAACAAAAACATGTTAGCTTAATAGTTCTGTCACGTGAATTTGTGATTTAAACTTTGTGGGGAAGTTTTGATTATCCATGCCAAATAATATACACTCCACACAGTGTGTTTAGACTGAAAAATTAAGTATTTGAACCTCATAATTAAATACAAAATGAGGCTGGGGGAGCTAAAAAAAGGTCCACTTTTTGAGAAAGAAAAAAAAAAAAGGCTGGCTTTCACAAGGCTGGCTACGGGCCTGTATCTACAGTCATGCATATGTTACGTGACAATAAATATTGTCAAAAGGTTTTTGAATTGTACTGAATTCATTTGATTTGACAGTCAGGTATTGATTACATGCAGATATGGCTGTGAGGGATAGACATACATCTCTTCAGTGGGTTGTATTGTTATTTAATGTGTTTTTGGATTGTTCTGCTTACGAAACACAAAAAATATATATTTTCAAGAAATTTCAGCAAACAAACAGCTGTGGAAAATTATAAGCAATCTAGGAGCTTTAAACTGCTTTTTTCAGCGGACACCACTGAAAACACGGTAAGTCTATCCCTCACAGCTTCACATCATACCTGTCACGGCACTGCTCTGAAAAGGGTCTATTTACTCTACAGAACCTAATTAGTCTGCTAAATATAATAAAGCAACAGGCTAGTAGATTAAAAAATCACATTTTATACAAAATTTCCTTTAGTAGCGACTTGTTTGTTTTCCTTTATCAGACTACTCAAAAAAAAATTTTGGCAGGTTTGATTAAGATGTTCTTATCCAGTAATTAGCTAGATGAAGTCCTGGCTGGTGTAGCTGTATTTAACAGAGTTTTGATGAGGTCCACACTGATTCCTTCGCTCCATCCCTCTCTATGAATGCATTGGTTGGTCTTTTGGAAAAGTTTTCCTTGAGGGAGAAACGAAGAAAGTTGAAGCAAAGAAGAAAAAGCACTGATGAAAATAAAGGCTGCCGGGATGTAGTGTCACATGGAACGACAACATTCAATGATAAATGTTGGTGCATGTAGCGCCTATGGTCCAACATAGTTTGAAGATCGAAATGAGACTTGCCAAAAGCTGTGATCTGATTATTTGCTTACTTCAACAAAGTCCATATGACTGTGTTGCCATCGGCCGAAGAGAGTCTCAAAACTCTGTGCAATAAGCACACTGTGGCAGCTCGCCCTGAAGACATGAGCGAGCTTCATGATGGATTGAGAGCAAACAGTGGGAAAATAAATGAATTCTTTTCTCTTGAGTTAGCAGAGCAACCCTTAGAAAAAATAAGTATACTTCAAGTTCATTTTATTAAAGGGGTAGTTCACCCAAAAAAGAAAATTACCCCATGATTTACTCACCCTCAAGCCATCCTAGGTGTTTATGACTTTCTTTATTCAGACAAATACAATTGGAGTTATATTAAAAATGTCCTGGCTCTTCCAAGCTTTATAATAGCAGTGAATGGGTGTTGATATTTTGAAGCCCAAAAAAGTGCATCCATCCATCATAAAAGTAATCCATACGGCTCCAGGGGGTTAATAAAGGCCTTCTGAATTGAAGCAATGTTTTTGTGTAAGTAGAATATCCATATTTAAAACTTTCTAAACTAGCTTCTGACAGATGGACGTACGCATAGATTTATGGTGAAAGAGTAACCCCTGACCGGATGCATGACGTATTGATGAACACGGAAGCGCACAGGATATAGAAAAACAAAACACCTGTCATGAATTAGAAGTCTAAAACGATAATATTTTAAAGTGAAATGTCAGAGGAGCTTGAGTTTGTTGCCCAGCCATATTTGTTTGAACCGCGAGAGGCGTCAAAGCTTATGCTACTCCTACATCCTACGTCATACATTGCGTCAGGGGTTACTCTTTTGGTGTAAGTCAACTTGCGTAGGCCATCTGCCAGAAGCTAGTTATTTTACTTTATAAAGTTTTAGATATGGCTATTTTTCTTACACAAATGCTTTCGCTTCAGAAGGCCTTTATTAAACCCGGGAGCCGTGTGGATTACGTTTATAATGGATGGATGCACTTTTTTGGGCTTCAAAATATCAACACCCATTCACTGCCATTATAAAGCTTGGAAGAGACAGGACATTTTTTAATATAACTATGATTGTATTCGTCTGAAAGAAGAATGTCATATACACCTAGGATGACTTAATAATTTTCATTTTTGGGTGAACTATCCCTTTAATGTCATACTGAACATAATTACAACCCATTGGGTGTTATGTCAAATATGTGACTGAAGACAAAAACAAATAGAAACCCTGGAACTCCTAAATGAACAAGATGAGTAGCCTGATACAAAAATTATCAGGAATATTATTCAGCAAGTGCTGAGTATTTGTGTCCTTCCTTCCTCCATCCTACTTAAGTAGTAAAGACCGGATTCTCTTTATAAATTCAAGCTTTTCTGCATTTTGGGAAGATATTCCTGTTTTCATCCAAAACATCAAGTCAAGTCAAGTCAACTTTATTTATATAGCGCTTTTTACAATGCAGATTGTTTCAAAGCAGCTTCACAGTGTTAAACAGGAAAATAATGAACAGAATTTGATTCGGCTGTACAGCCGCTCTGGAGAAAACGGTGGTGTCATCAGCTCATTTCAATTATCATATATATTCAAGTAATGTAGTTGACATAGTTAATTTAGTTTAGTAATTAAATTTATTTGGATATTTATTTGAAAATGTAGTGTCCCCAACTGAGCAAGCCAAGCCAAAGGCGAGAGTGGCAAGGAACCAAAACTCCATCAGGTGGCATAATGGAGAAAAATAAACCTTGGGAGAAACCAGGCTCAGTCGGGGTGCCAGTTCTCCTCTGGCCATTTAAAAACAATTATTTTTATTATTATTTTGGCAGCCTTACAGGTCAGAAGTCATATTAGATCGGAATATTCGAAAGATCGGAGGCATCATGCCGGAGACGGGTTTATTGAGGATGACGTGTTGATTAAACAATTATTAAATAGGAATATTCGAAATATCGGAGTCATCATGCCGGAGATGGATCCATAGAGGATGCCATGTCGATGAGCAATTTCAGAGGGTAGACTAATTGACACAGTCTCTGCAGACACTTCAGGGATGAGTTGGTCATGTCCAGGCGCAGGTCCACCATCTGATCTGGATACGGCCCGGAGCCAGCTGACTGCGGTAAACCTCGGGATAAACAGAGAGACTAACATTAGCATAGATGCCATTCTTCTTATGATGTAACGTGTACATCAGGTGTTATGGGAAGTGTTCCCGGTTCCGGCTGACCTAGTTAATGCAGCCTAACAATTTGAATAAAATATAAATTAAAAATTTTTTATGTGTATGCCATAGTAAAGAGATGTGTTTTTAGTCTAGATTTAAACTGACAGAGTGTGTCTGCTTCCCGAACAATGCTAGGAAGGCTGTTCCAGAGTTTAGGTGCTAAATAGGAAAAGGATCGACCACCTGCAGTTGATTTTGATATTCTAGGTATTATCAGCTGGCCAGAGTTTTGAGACCGCAATAGACGTGGTGGAGTATAATGCGTTAAGAGCTCGCTCAAGTACTGGGGAGCTAAACCATTTAGTGCTTTGTAAGTAATTAGCAAAGTTCAAGTATATTTTTAGGTATACTTTATGTAGTAAGTATACTAATATCAATGTACTAGAAGTAGGCCTATACTTGTAAGTGTACTGTATCAATACTAACTTGGGACTAAATTAGCCCACTTTTTAGTGTATAAAAGTACACTTTAAGTGTAATAGTAAACTTTGAGTAGCATCCTTTTAATCAACACTTGAATGTGGGTAAAATAACAAAATAAAATAAAAGGCAACATTTAAAAAAAAAAGCTGAGAAAATCCAATTTTTGTCAAAGCACAGATGGCGTAGATTGAGTCCATTAACACCCCCAAAAGCTTAACAGTCGTTTCCTTTTCATGGGTTTAACATTTCATTCGGTAACGTTTTGAACATATATGATTTTTGATGATCCCGTTAATTTACATTTGCGTAAGCAATCTTCTATCAATTAGCTGTGTCCCAATTCAGAGGCTGCATCCTTCGAAGGCCGCATTTGAAGGCCGATTGCATCACCGTTGTGCGATGAAGGCTGTCCTAATTCGAAGGGTCCTTCAAATGTGGCCTACTGTCAGTGTTGGCAAGTCTAAGTTGTTGCCGCAGGTAAAAAAAAATTCTGCGGATTGATTTCCACTCGATTTCATCGCTTCAACATCCCCCAGACACACAAATCCAGTGGAGAATTCAGCCGCCCGATGGAGAAAATTGCATCTGTCCTTCTTTCCCTGGGCCGCGAAGGATAGAACAAATGGAGGAATACACTTAAATAGAAGTATTGTGTTTTAATTTACTCAAATTGCTAGCGAAACAAGTGTTAAAATCCAGGGGTCTTTCTTAAAACGTGAACTTAACCCCTGAGTTACCACTGCACAGCTTCATTCATTAGGTAATCTGAGGCAAAACTTGTTCTAATATTTTGTTTTGTTTTAGGGAGCAAGTAGCAGACAGCTGAGTTTATTAAAATGAAGGCCGCAAATGAGTATTTATTTACTGCGGCGAAAAACTCGGCCAGTATGGCTTGGAGGTAAGGCAACGGCCCATTTGTAATATTTCCACTAGGCTCTCTTGTGTATTATAACAAATAGCCTTCACCCTCTACAAAGCCCACAACAATACGACAACCAGTAGATAAGGCAATAGTCTTTCACTTTGTTGTTTTTTTTGTAGTGCTGTCATTGCAAGCCATGTCTACAAATATTTTAACCAAATTTGATTGTTTAGAAGTGTCCTTGAGAACTAAAATTTTATGTAAATTAAAATTAGGAAATGAAACAATATCGTTCTATACATTATTTTTGTTATGCAAGTTAAAATTTGGAAACGAAACAAAGAAGAAATTGTTTATACATTGTTGTTATGCAAGTTATAATTTGTAAATGAAATAAATAAATTATTCTGTACATTTATTTTTGTCATGTCAATTAATTTGTAAATAAAACAAAATAAATTGCTCTATAAATTTTTACTTACAGTGCTTTTTACAGCTAAAAGATTACAGTTAAAAGATAAGTTACGTTTAAGATAAGAAAAACAATAAAAATTGAAATTAACAGTAGCTACATAAAAAAAGATTGAAAGAAAACGTATTTATGTAGACTTTTATTGAGCTGGGCAGGGAGGTGCTGCCGCTGGACCTGGATGGGCTGCACAATAGAGGGGATGAGTGCATATTTCCACTGTCTACCAACAGGTTTGCAGGGCTGAATCAGGTGTGGGCTGCCATGTCACTAAGATGTTTTCAGAAAGACAGAAGAATTAATGAAATTAACTCACATAAAAAAAAAAAAAAAATAAAACCATAAAATATTTTAAAATGCCATTCTAAAAGCTACACTCCGCAGGACAGCGGCCCTCCAGGACCGACGTTGCCTATCCCTGATCTATAAGACATATTTTTAGTGTTTCTATTATATACTGTTCATATTTTTTTTAAACAATATCATATATCAAAATCTAATATCCATGTATAAAAATTCTGATTTTCATAAAAAGTATAATATTTGCCTCTGAGATGAAGTGGAGTTGAATAAAAATCTAAAGTATTTCAAATGACTTAATACTTTAATACAGAGTAAATGTATTTCATTACATTCCACCACTGGTTATTTGGGAAATTAAACGAACTAAATTTATTGTCACAATATTAACAAATTGTTGCTAGCTGCGTCCCGGGAGTTGTTCAATGGGACGATCTGGTTTTGTCACCTAGCAACTGTGACAGCTGCCTTTAATGAGCGGCAGTAACATTTATACTGGACTTTTTAAAGTCATATTCAACTACCTAAAAACAAAATGGGGTTGTTCACCTCAGGTCCATTTATGTACATAATAAAGAGTATAAACCATATAAAATTGCATGTTGGTAACATATAAGTCAACATTTGAAAATTTTTATCATTAGACACCCTAAAATTGACACACTACGTACATTTAAAAGTGTAATCTGGCAATTTCTCTTAAAAAATCTGTTGTGTCCTGCGCAATGAATTCTGGGGTAGACAAGGCTGCGAAGGATCCATCTGAGGTATCCTTCATTTCAAGGGAAAGGAAAGCCACATTTGAAAGAGCCTTCAAAGGACCTTCGAATTGAGGAAGCCTTCATTGTGCCGCGGTGACGCAATCGGCCATACCTTCCACTTTAAACAGTGGAAGTTGTCGGTGTGCCAAGTCTCGGTGTGTCCTTCAAAGTCCGCATCGGCTGCGCCTTCAAAGGATGCAGCCCCTGAATTGGTGCGGTACAGTGTTTTTTTGGGATCATTGTCATGCTGAAAGACCCAGCCACGTTTCATCTTCAATGCCCTTGCTGATGGAAGGAGGTTTTTACTCAAAATCTCACGATACATGGCCCCATTCATTATTTCCTTTACACGGATCAGTCGTCCTGGTCCCTTTGCAGAAAAACAGCCCCAAAGCATGATGTTTCCACCCCCATGCTTCACAGTAGGTATGGTGTTCTTTGGATGCAACTCAGCATTCTTTTTCCTCCAAACACGACAAGTTGAGTTTTTACCAAAAAGTTCTATTTTGGTTTCATCTGACCATATGACATTCTCCCAATCCTCTTCTGGATCATCCAAATGCTCTCTAGCAAACTTCAGACGGGCCCGGACATGTACTGGCTTAAGCAGGGGGACACGTCGGGCACTGCAGGATTTGAGTCCCTGGCGGCGTAGTGTGTTACTGATGGTAGCCTTTGTTACTTTGGTCCCAGCTCTCTGCAGGTCATTCACTAGGTCCCCCCGTGTAGTTCTGGTGAGATCTTGCGTGGAGCCCCAGACCGAGGGAGATTATCAGTGGTCTTGTATGTCTTCCATTTTCTAATAATTGCTCCCACAGTTGATTTCTTCACACCAAGCTGCTTACCTATTGCAGATTCAGTCTTTCCAGCCTGGTGCAGGTCTACAATTTTGTTTCTGGTGTCCTTTGACAGCTCTTTGGTCTTGGCCATAGTGGAGTTTGGAGTCTGACTGTTTGAGGTTGTGGACAGGTGTCTTTTATACTGATAACGAGTTCAAACAGGTGCCATTAATACAGGTAACGAGTGGAGGACAGAGGAGCCTCTTAAAGAAGAAGTTACAGGTCTGTGAGAGCCAGAAATCTTGCTTTTTTGTAGGTGACCAAATACTTATTTTCCACCATAATTTGCAAATAAATTCTTTAAAAATCAGACAATGTGATTTTGTGGATTTTTTTTTCTCATTCTGTCTCTCATAGTTGAAGTGTACCTATGATGAAAATTACAGGCCTCTCTCATCTTTTTAAGTGGGAGAACTTGCACAATTGGTGGCTGACTAAATACTTTTTTGCCCCACTGTATGTAACCTTTCGTTCCCTTTCATAGGTTCATTCAACGCTGCGAGCCGTCGCTATTGGAATGATATACCATAGTTTTGGTTTGAACATTAGGGGGGTCGAAGTGTGAACCGTTTAGCGGGGTCCCGGGGCATGCTCCCTCATGAGATTTATTTATTTATTTGTTTGTTTGTTTGTTTAATTTAGCAAAATGGTCTTTTGTGGTATCATCCACATGCGTTGATAACATAACTGCAAAAAAGTAATAGCCTAGTTAATTACTTGTTTACATAGGATATGATGTATTTGTATTTTATTTAAGCACCTAAAAACTTACCAGTTTGACAGAATTTTCAAAATTAAAGTGCTATGATAGGTCAAAATGTTCTTATATTGAAAATGTACATTTTTTTGTCATCTTTGGGAATATCTGAAACCCAGGTTTACCTAATATATGTCATTATTAGCAGAACAAATTTTACATTTTTTAATTCAAGAAGGTCCTCTTGATTCTAACGTGTACTTGGCCTTATGAAAAAGTAACAAAGTTCTTGTAACTGTTTAACTATAGCATTTGTTACAATTGGTGACTCCTCAGTACTCCTCAAGGCCAATGTTAACCTTTTTCTTTTCTTTTTCTGTAGCATTTGTAATGAAAAATAGCAACATGCACGTTTAGAAACTATAGCTACAAAACATCACAGTTCTAATATAAATCTTTAGTGAAAATATATATTCCCTTAATAGATTATCTTTTATAAATTTAATTTTAGTCCAAATTTACCACAATAAATAATAGAATGTGATGAATTCTAGTAAAGGTGGTCATGAGCAGTTTAAAAAGCTTTCTTGTTTATGTTAGTGCAGAATGATGGGGGGGTTGGGGGGTTACCTACCTTTATACTCTGAGCAGCACCGCTGAGAGTAAACGAATTGGTGGGAAGGCAAAAAGTCTGGTCCAGTGCATAGATTAAAGAAGGACACGCTTCACCAGCCTTCACAGGGGTGCGAGAATGTATCCCTCCCTGGTGATTCAGGTATGAGACCACCGTCATGTTGTCGGTCCTGACCAATATGTGACACCCCTTCAGATAGGATAAGAAACATTTGAGTGCCAGAAACACTGCCAGCAACTCCAAACAATTTATGTGCCAGCCGCGATGCACCTCTTTCCAGACTCCAAGTACTCTGCTAAGGGTGTTAACCACTCTATTTTTGGGACCTGCTGAACTGCCGGTGCCAATACATTCCCTGATTGCAGAGAGCCTCTGGCGTTTGCTGAAACAGGAAGCATGTGTGGAGCTAATGAACTTAGTGTCATAGACTGATCTACCTGCATATGGCCCCAAGACACATGAGTTGCGGGTACCTCTAACACAGGAAGCTGCCCAATCGGGCTGGCCCCCAACGTTGACAGTGGGGGGTTTGAACACCATCATAAACGACCAAGGGTCATGTGACCCTAGGGCTTTTCCCCGAACTCCGAAGGCTGGGATGCACAGAGTGTCTGAGGCATTGCTCATCGATAGGACTCGGCCTAAAACCGTCCGAGGCATATCTTGCAGCGGGACAGTTAAGGCCAGAGCCAGGAGGCCACAATGAGAGAGGCGAATACGCTTGCGCGTTTCGTCCAAACTCTCTAATGGAGGACCTGGCCTCCAAAGACAAGTGAAGGAATCAGGAACTGCTGTTGGGGACCTGAGAACAAGAGGCCTTAGCCATCAAACTCAGGTCTATCCATCTGCGTTTGCATGAGCAAACCGGAGGACAAGTACTAGGACCCCAGTCTCTGCGAGAGGGCTCCATAGGCGACGGCTAACTATGCTGTACCTCACAGGGGCTCTGTAGAGAAAACGAGCTTGAACAAACTGGCGGTTGTTGCCGTTTGACCTCCCTGGACCTGCGTGGGATGAGCTGGCGAAAAGCAGTAGTCTGCTGCTTTGCTGCTCGAAATGTATTTACCTCACCAGACTCTCCAAATAGGCCATCTTTAAACATGGGGGCATCTAAAAGGAAAGACTTATCTTTCTCTTTGATGTCAGTAAGAGTAAGCCAAAGATGGTGCTCTACTTACACCATTCCCGCCATGTATCTGCCTATTGCCCCGGGCAGTATGCTTGGTAACTCTAAGTGCCGAATCAGTAGCCCTTCTGAGCTCCTTAACAGCCTCTGGAGTCAAGCCCTCTCCCTCATCCAGGTCTTTTAGTAAGTCAGCTTGATAAGCTTGAAGCACGGCCATGGAATGAAGAGTGGCTGCTGCCTGTCCAGCAGCCATGTAAGATTTCCTGACCAAAGTGGAAGTAATTCTACACAGTTTGGGCAGCAGCAGGGGCCATGACTTCCAAGTCAGCAGGAGATGGGCCGCGAGAGTCTCTTTTCATGACAGGCATCGTCGCATAGCCGTGCTCTGTGCGAAATCTGGGGTAGGCCTAATTTCATCTCGAACGAAAACAACAGGGTCCACACCATGATCGTCCAACGTGCACACTCTGCTCGGGGAGAGAGAGAGAAAGGGAGAATATTTCATCTGATCACTATCCATGTGCTCCGGCCCGTTATTGTTATTGTCTCATGCAGCGCCTCGGCAACAACAGAAACGGAATGGCAGGGGTTAGACAAGCGGTCTTCTTTAGAAAGGAGGCGAGCCTGGAGCACAAAACTTTTAAACGCAGGATATCGCAGTGTCGACAGTCAGATAGGCCATTAAGCATGGCTTGAGCATGCTGAAGGCCCAAACATTGTACGCACCTGTCATGAGTTGCATGGGTCGATGCATCTCCTGTAACTTATCGTGTCCGCTTGAGAGAAGTGAATACTGCTCTGAAATGTAGCAATCCCTACAGGCAACAAAGAATCTGCTTCCTGAAGGAATAAAATCTGATTAAATAATGCGTGGCACATGACTAGCCGCTACTAGCCAATAAGATGGTGTGATGGTATAAGGGCTTCAGACATTCGTCACACCGAAGGTGTTCCCATAGCGGCGGCTCGCAACATTGGCTGGGAGGTACTCCCTCCGGGGGGACCGATCATGGCGGCCTGGGTGCCTGGGGGTAAGGACAGAGGGGAGAGAGGAAAGAGGAGAGGAAGTGATGTCGCACACATACCCTCTATTGTTTCTGCTTCTTCTTCACCTGTGTTTTGTACCGGAGATTCTGTACTAGAAGAGGTAATAGTGCCTCCTATCGTATAACAGTGAAAACATGAATAGCCGGAAAATTCAGTCAGTGGCAGGGAAAGAGTAAATTTGAAGTAAATTCCCATGTACACTACCAGTGGACTAGCCTACACAAAAATAAAGATATTCAGAATTAGAAACAAATCTGTTTTCTTTATAGATTTTCAAAAAATGTAAGTTTATAAAACAGTAGGTAAACTATGTGAAAAAAGGGGTGATCGGTCCCCCCGGAGGGAGGGGGGGGGGGGGGAGTAGAGCGGAGTCTCGGGAGTACCCCCCGGCCTGCAAGGGGAGATGGGGGTATGTGGCAAGCAGTCGAGGCAGAGGAACCGTGAGAACGGGGCGAGCTCATGGAGAAGCTTGGATGCATAAAAGGGGGAGCGACGACAGTGAAGGACAAGAGAGGACCTGGATTTTTACGTTGTTTTGTTTATGTTTTATTATGTGTGTTCACGGACGACCGTTTTTACTTTCATTTTGTGTTTATTTATTTATTAAGTTGTTGAATGTTCACCAGTTCCCACCTCCTTCTTCCCACAACAACAAACTGTGTTACATAGTATATCTCGATCAAAAAATTTGATCGAGTAGGCCAAATATACTTGGACATTTCTGTCAGTATAAGTCAATTATACTTAATTTTAAGTATATTTCTGAGAAGTACGTAATGTATATTTGTCAGAAGTACATAAAAGGTAGACTGAAAGTATACTTTCTTATTTTTTAGTTTAGTTAAGTATACTAATAAACTTTTATCTTTTTCGTAAGGGAAATGCGATGGTTAAGCTGGTTGTCTACACTTCTTTATATAGCAAAGCTGATCAGGATTAAAAAACATTTCTTTAAACTTTTTATTGATTTGGTTTATTTAATTAATTAGCTCTTGTTTATTTTTATTTTTTTCCTTACCCATTTAGCAAAAATACTTCTCCTAAATTTAGATATAATTTGATCTCCAACCAGGATCAAATAATACTAGGCCTAATCGTCTTAGATACAATGGGTTAAACTGAAATACTAAAGAAAAAATACTGGTAATTTATCCAGAAAGATCTTGGTTTATAGTTTATCCCTTTAGGAATGACAAAATACATTAGCATTCCTTAAGGGGTTTTTTTCATTATGCAATGCCATGTTCTGACCTGTCACACTAGGGTACATAACAGCTAGTACAGCCTACTAGCTGAAAACGGGGTAATTTTGTAACTGAAATAATATTTAGGCCTACTTTATGACTTAACTTGAAACTCTAAAACTGAAGACTATTTATGAATAAACCACATACAAAATTATGGATGAAATAGGCCTTCTTTACCACAAGATGGTGCAGTTTCATTACAAAAGATATTAAAAAGGGCCTACTCTTTTTGCCACTTAATAATCAGTCCGTTTTTATAGGTTAACCAGCTTACCTATTGACCTATTAGGCAACGTTTTTGGTAATAGCCCTCAAATTTTGTCTAAAACGGATGGTTAACGTTTTACTTGTAGGCCAGTTGTGTAGACTATAAAATAATTAGGCTTATAAAACATTTTGTATTCCTGTCTGCTATTTTTACAGTAGCCTAATGCTACAACTGTCCACCGACAATAATAATTATCCTTAGCATCATTTTCTTGGGCCGTTTCTGTTGTTGAAACCTACATGCCAGTTCAGCATGACACAGCACATTCACACTGCACTCCTCTGACAGTGATGCTGATCATTCTTCAAGTGTATTTATAATAGAGAAATATTAAAAGCGTCCATAAAAAGCAAAAATTTTATGCTTATGTATTTTTAATGCCTATATATTTTCATTGTATACGGTTTGCTTTGTGTGTATATCTTGCCATTTCTGACTTGTGATGCAGCCTAAATCATTGGCCAGAGGAGAACTGGCCCCCTGACTGAGCCTGGTTTCGCCCAATGTTTTTTCTCCATAATGTCACCTGATGGAGTTGGGTTCCTTGCCACTGTCGCTTCTGGCTTGCTTAGTTGGGGACACTTAATATTCACACGGGCCAGCCTTCGCTCCCCACATGCATCAATGAGCCTTGGCCGCCCACCCTGTCGCCGGTTCACCACTGTTCCTTCCTTGGGCCACTTTTGATAGATACTGACCACTGCAGACCGGGAACATCCCACAAGAGCAGCAGTTTTGGAGATCCTCTGACTTAGTCGTCTAGCCATCACAATTTGGCCCTTGTCAAACTTGCTCAAATCCTTACGCTTGCCCATTTTTCCCACTTCTAACACATCAACTTTGAGGACAAAATGTTCACCTGCTGCCTAATATGTCCCACCCACTAACAGGTGCCGTGATGAAGAGATAGTGTTATTCACTTCACCTGTTATGACTGATCGGTGTAGGCTATAATACAATGTGGGGGGTAATTTGAAGTTACAGGCTACAATCAAAAACATATTCATATACACTACAAGTAATTTTTATTTTGTGAGGGAAAAAACCCTATGCAATACATTTTTAAAGATATGTGTATTATCATGTTAACAAAAAATAAATAATAAAATAACAACAGTACTAGCACTGAACATTACAGTGGTTATTTTCCATACTTCAATATGTTTTGTGGGCAGATATTTGCAAACATGCAGGTTAAGAAACGCGCACTAGTGTAATGAAACCGTCGCACGTGAACTGCTGAGCCACATCCGCTTCATGACGCTTCCCCAGATGGACGTGACTTCCACCACGGGACGCGAAACCACGCCCGTCTGATTCATATGCAAATGAGGTGACCGTGTGAGGGCGTTCCGCGGTTTATAAGCTGCGCGCACAGCCTCTTCCTCACAGAAGCAACAGTGCGGAATAAAAGCCCAGTCTACACGGCATTTAACTGTGAAATAACAGCATCTACAGGTAAGACACATACTGCACTAGTTAGCCATATAAAACTTAAATTTTAGTATAGTATATATATATATTTATAGCGCATATGCGGGGTTAGTTGTTATTTCCTGTTTATAGTTACAATTGTCTTGAATCTATATATGGCATTCTTCTTCAATCATTAGGATGTATATTTAGTCATGAGATATGATGTTGATCATTCATGCCCTGATGAAAGTAACGTTTGCTCGTGCAGTCTAGCTGTGATGATGTTACATAATCGTGGTTGCACATCACAAGTACAGCAGTTTACACATAAATCTGCTTTATTCACTTATTGTGAACTCAAATATAGGACCTGTTGCAGCTTGTTTCAAAATAAAGCTTATGATCAGGTATATTGATGTTTAAGCAAATTCTCTTTCATGCAGTGATCATTTACAAGCATTTTAATGTAAACTTGAGCATATGACATGGTGGTCTGTCATTCAGTTTTGTGCGTCATTGAGCCTAACGCTACGTGCTTCACGAAATCCTCAGCATGGACAGATCAGATGCACTTCATCTTCATGCACTTCTTGCTTCCTTAAATGCAAAGGATTCTGGTACGTGTGTTTTTTAGGGTACATTTAGGCCGGATGCGCTACATAAAAGTCCCGATTTGTGCGCGAGATGAATCAGTATTTCATTCAGCTCGTGTAGAATTTCCCTATTTATGGTCTCGATATGATTCGCCCATATTGCATTATTTAACACCGGCCTCTAACTGGAAAATGTTTTTTTTTCTTTTTCTATTAATGTATTAAAGTAATGAGACTACTGAAAATGAGACTACTGTCATTGAGAATAATGAGAAGTAAAACATCCTGACATATTATAGTAAGGACATTTCTTTGTGAATTACGGTAATGAAATATAATAAAAAATCTTAATTGTTCGAAGGGGGAAAAAAATTAATATATATATATATATATATATATATATATATATATATATATATATATATATATATATATAATCAAATCTTAAATTGTATTTATTAATAAGTAATTATATATATATGTATACACACTCACACACACACACACACACACATATATATATATATATATATATATATATATATATATATATATATATATATATATATATAAAACGTTTTCTTGACATCCAACTACATAATACCAACTGTAACTCTAAAAAATGTCTAATTTATTGTAAATAAATAAATGCTAATTTACTCCATTCATTAGTGCATGTTCTACAAGCCCTCTCAATGACAGGCATAACCCATTCATTCAAATGTTTGGGTTTTGTAGTGATGGTTAGTGATGATCTGTGGATAAATGACTACAACAGACATTAGAAATCACCACTGAAGTGCTTGTGTTTGGACTGCATATGTAGAATGACCTGTTTGAATCATGAGCAAGGGGCTCGTAAGGTGATTTTGTTCATCCACTTTGCATTAAGTCTTCTACGTGCCTCTGTGCACATGACACTGCGTAGGCTGGAGGCTGGGGGAGGGTCGCACTTTGCTCTTTTATACACTACCTTTTCATTGACTGCACTTGACAAGAAGATTAAATGGCTACTCAAACCTGTCCTGGGGATCCCCGGCACATTTTGAATGTCTCAGTGAGGGAGACCCCAGGACAGGTTTGAGAAGCAAACCTTATGGCTCCTTATTCGAAGCAATCCCGATTCACATTACACATAGTTTCCCAAAGAGCATTGATCCTAAAAGCTAATTAATGATGCATTTAAAAGACAGAGTGACCAATGAGATTCTGTCCCCCGCAGCTGAAGATGGCCTCCACAAAAGAGAAACTCATCGTTCACGTGAGTAAGGAGCAGCCCGCAGGGCCCACAAACAAGGTGACAGTGGTCGGAGTGGGAATGGTCGGAATGGCCGCCGCTATCAGCATCCTCCTCAAGGTCAGTGAGGTCACTGCACTGGATAAACACTCATCACTAGAGGAATAGGAATGTTTAAATGACCTGAAAAACGAATTTATTTTAAAATAATTTGAGAAAGTGATAATTATTTTAAAATACATTTAGTAAACAAAGACCTTTTAAATTATCTAAATTACAAATTTATTTTAAAATAAATGAAGAAATTAATCATTTATTTTAAAATAATTGTAGTAAAATTTGACCATTTTAAATGATCTAAATGACAAATTTATTTTAAAATAAATGAAGAAATTAATAATTTATTTGAAATAAATGTAGTAAAATTGGACCTTTTTTAAATGATTTAAATTACAAATTTATTTTAAAATGATTAAATTAATCATTTAACAAAATAAACAATAATTTAACATGATTTAAAATGAACTAAATGACAACTTTTTAATTATTGTAATGAAAAAGGACAGACATGTGCCTTGTGTTCCTGCACATGCTCAATGAACCATGCTTCTATTGTGAGCAGCCCTCACAACATTCCCCCTTATCATTTCCTGTCACGTCTTTACTGCTCCTGTAAAGTGGTGAGAATGGAAAAAGACAATTTCACTGATAGGACTATATTAAACTCATATCACTTGCATTAAAAAATCTTGAATAAATATTTGTTTTATGAGGTAAACAATAATTATGTGCCAACAATTTTAATGAATTTGCAGGTCCAAAATAAATCAAATGCCATGTTGTGCCCAGTCTGCCCACTTATCCCTATAGCATGTGGAAAAAAAACTCTGGAGTGAAAATGTCACATTGATTCCCATATCTCCCTTGAAGCATCAGGAATGTGCTCATGTTTTTTCCTCCTGAATTCTCAATGGGGGTAAGGCTGCTATGGCTCAAGTAAATAACACTGGCTTTGAAAGCTTTCCTGACCTTTGAACGTAGAGCGATTTCTGAATGAGAAGAAAGGCCTTGAACCTCCGCCAAGATTAAACATGATCCCTGCATCTGGAGATTTAGCAAACTTTAAGAGTCTGCACTATTTAGCTTTCTTCATTTTTCAATTGGTGTAAAATGCAGTTGCTGCACCTACAGTAGCAACAATCTTTAAATATTAGGAGATGTAATGGAACATAAATCTAACAGGTTCAGACTCATGACCTTACATGACCAATCCCTAACTCAACATTTATCAATGTCTAAGCAGCCATTAAAGGTGTCTGGGAGTGTATTATCTCAGTGCATGTGTTTGTGCAGGACCTGACCGATGAACTTGCCCTGGTGGACGTGATGGAAGATAAGCTGAAAGGAGAGGCTATGGACCTGCAGCATGGAAGCCTCTTTCTCAAGACACACAAGATAGTGGCGGACAAAGGTCAGATTTCACAATCTACCAATAAATAAAAATGTGAGGGGAAAAAAAATTTATGATTAATGATAAGGAGCAGACGGTGCTGATTTGGTGATTAGCAATGAGGTGACCTAGATTCTAAATTATTCTGTTATTTATGTAAAAACAGAATTAAAATATTAAAATTGAAAGGTGGGTGGGTGGACTGCATCTTAATTTAAAAGGAAAGATGAATTTTATCAATAAACAACTTCCCAGTCTGCTTTAACCTAGAAGAATCACTGTCCCCCTAAATGCCTAGACAAACCCAACTGACATCAAACAATTAACAGCATTGAAAGTAAACTGTGGTGTCGCCTCGCATTGCCTGAGTCTTGGCCAAAAAGTTGCGCTTGAACACACCACATAGACTATAGTATGAGTAACTAGTCCTACTCGATCCGCTCCGAGTGGGATTCGAACCGGGGTCTCAGCCGTGGGAGGCGGGCATGCTAACAAGGATGCTAAAGACAGCAGCCTCTAACGTCAGTTGATAGTGAGCCTCTTGAGGCCAGGGGAGTGAGGTTTACATGCATAGCTCTTACTGGCCTACGTCTGTTACACTCACCCCCATCCGGGTCACGGCACCAAATGTAAGAGGTCCTACTCGACTTGTACCGAGCGGGATTCGAACTGGGGTCTCTGGGTGGGAGGCGGGCTTGCTAACAAGGGCATTCGGTCAGTCAGCCGCTAGCGTGCCTCTTGAGGCCAGGGGAGTGAGGTTTACACATACAGCTCTTACTGGCCTGCGTCCGTTACATATGGAAGCTTGTTTCCGCCACTGACTAAGGTAATTGAGACTTTTTATCTCACAATGCTGACTTTTTTTTGTTTCTCGCAATTGCCAGTCGCAATTATCTTTAAAATGTTTTCACAAGCTTCCATACTATATCCAATGGGCTAATAGCACATACATTCTATGCCTGTGTGAGAGAAAACTATCCATACCAGCAGAGGGCAGTAATCTGTATTTGTCATTCAACAAGGGAAATGAACCGAAGATGAAAAATGATAAGTCTTCTTTGTGTGCCCACTTGCTTTCATCACTTCCATTTTACTTTTCATACACTAGTTCACTAAGCTAAATTGCCAATCGGGGGTGCGTTTCCCAAAAGTATAGTTAGCCAACTATGCTTGCAATTTCCATTCAACTCTGTTGCACTGTGTCCCAATTTGTACTTATGCACTATTCTATGACGATTTTTAGTATAAATAGTGTGAGTAGTGTTCACACTAAAAATTCCACATAGAAAAAGTACACTTTAAATACCCGGATGATGCACTTAATTATGAATGAAATGTGAAATGTTGGACACTTCATGCACTCAACTGTCGCAGCTATAATTACATAGCAGAGGGAGAGGGGCTATCAGACTCCGATAGTGAATGACAAAATAACCTTATAAAAATCATACACTACACGGATGAGGACATAGCTCATAAGTGCATAGTGTATAATGCTTCATTTTGGACACAACTTTGATAATGACGGAACTTGCGACCATAGTTGCTTTTGGGAAACTCACCCCGGAGTGATCCCTCTCTCACCAACAGGCTCCGCCACCAATTCAACATGCTCAATCATCCGAAAAGCCTCCACCGGCCATCCTGCTAGTGCCAACAGTGTGAAACACACAGCAAAAACAAGACTGACAGATTCTCAACAACTTTGGCTCACTTTGCATTGGCCGACTGTCGGCTTGGTGTGTCACAGCCTTAACAGAAAGAAGTTTATTAACATGAGAAATTATTTTGAAGCCAATCTACTATAAATGCCTATTCACACCAAGAACAAAATGAACGAGTAAAAAAATCGAGCAAGAAAAACAGCACTCCGGACCTGGCATGCAATGCAGCTTTAATCTTATTGTTCAGTGATTTCCAAATGAAGAAAGAAAAAAAGTATAAACTTTCATTACCGGCAGACAAAAATAAAATTTGTGTCTCTGCATTTCCCAAAAGCATCGTAAGCATAATTTGATCGAATCAGGAGACCATTGGTGCCAGTGCTTTCTACCATCTACTTAAAGCAGTGGTTTTCAAACCCTGGGTCGCTTAAAAGACTCCTCCTCTTTGTGTGGTTGGATATTCTAGCTCCACCCATTAGGCACAAATTACATTCGCCCCGGCCCATTGTATATAAGTATTCTTATGCTTGGCTTGACTTGTTTGAATGTAAATTGTAGGCCTATATATGGGTCGCTCTTAAAAAAGTTTGAAAACCACTGACTTAAAGGGATAGTTCACCCAAAAATGAAAATTACCCCATGATTTACTCACCCTCAAGCCATCCTAGGTGTTTATGACTTTCTTCTTTAAGACGAATACAATCAGTTATATTAATAAATGTCCTGGCTATGCCAAGCTTTATAATGGCAGTGAATGGCAGCAAAATTTGAAGCCCAAAAAAGTGCATCCATCCATTATAAAAGTAATCCATACGGCTCCGGGGGGTTAATGAAGGCCTTCTGAAACGAATGGGTTTTTGTAAGAAAAATATCCATAATAAACATGTTATAAATCCTTCCGTATTCGACTTACAGAAAAAGCGGAACTGCCCAGACAATGACGTCAGACGTACCATAAGCGTTACACTTTCTTCGTAAGTTGAATACAGAAGGCGGTACATTGTTTAATATAACTCCGCTTGTATTCGTCTGAAAGAAGAAAGTCATATACACCTAGGATGACTTGAGGGTGAATAAATTATGGGATAATTTTTTTTGGGTGAACTATCCCTTTAAGCTTGGTCTGAACAGGACTTGAGAGAATGTTTGAGAGAAACCTGTGTGTTTCTCTCAGAGTGTAAGATCATTCCAAAACATTTCATGTGATTTCCAGACTACAGTGTGACAGCAAACTCCAAATTGGTCGTTGTGACTGCTGGAGCCCGTCAGCAGGAGGGTGAGAGCCGCCTGAACCTCGTCCAGAGGAACGTCAACATCTTCAAGTTCATCATCCCCAACATCATGAAGTACAGCCCCAACTGCATCCTTCTGGTGGTCTCAAACCCCGGTATGTCATGTCACAATGACTATCGACTGGCATTGAATGTCCTTTTGCATTCAGTGGTTTTAGTTGACGGCGGTTAGCCTCAGAAACTATAAACAAATGTTGTCTTCTCTTCAGTTGACATCTTGACCTACGTGGCCTGGAAGCTAAGCGGTTTGCCCAGGAACCGTGTGATCGGCAGCGGCACAAACCTGGACTCTGCTCGTTTCCGTTACCTGATGGGAGAGAAGTTGGGCATTCACCCATCTAGCTGCCATGGTTGGGTTGTTGGAGAACATGGAGACTCCAGCGGTGAGGACAGCAAAGATGATTGGGAGCACAGATGTGTTTCAAGAGCACAGTGAATACAATTTGTTTTCTTCTGAAAATCTAAACATCCTCTTTCTCTCTTAGTTCCTGTGTGGAGCGGCGTCAACGTGGCTGGCGTGTCCCTTCAGACTCTGAACCCTGACATGGGTACAGATAAAGACAAGGAGGACTGGAGGAGCGTCCACAAGATGGTGGTTGACAGGTAAATCATTTGCAACCAACTAGACATCCATACAGTTGTTTAATACTAGAACAACATAGAGAAAGGATTTACGGAGAGAGGCCAAGTGTTGAGTCATCTATTAGTTTGTATATTATCTGTAATAAATGTGTCACCATTAGAAAGCTTATTAATCAAGTCCTTGCGTAAATGTATTTAGTCTGGACTCGTAGTTGTTTATCTGTGTTTAACATAATTCTGGTTTGCTTTGGCAGTGCATATGAGGTTATTAGGCTGAAGGGTTACACTTCCTGGGCTATTGGTATGTCTGTAGCTGACCTGTGTGAGAGCATCTTGAAGAACTTGCACAAGTGCCATCCAGTTTCTACTTTGGTCAAGGTGAGATTCTCATGTTTGGTTTTGGTTGACCTGCTGTCTTCATTAACCAAATATTGTGAACCGTATTTTTTCTAGTATGGAGAGACAGAACATAAGTGTGACGTACATATATATGGCAATTTAGGCAACTACCTTCTAAGGCAGCATCAACTGAATGATTATGGACAGTAACTCCTATTCGATGCAAACTTGAAGCACACAGAAGAACTAACATTTAGAGTTGGTTCCAATATATCTTCCGTTAGCATGTTGCTAAGCTAACGACTTTATATCACGCAATTCTGACTTTATAACTCGCAATTCTGACTTTATATCACGCAATTCTGACTTTATATCTCACAATTCTGACTTTATAACTCGCAATTCTGACTTTATATCACGCAATTCTGACTTTATATCTCACAATTCTGACTTTATATCTCGCAATTCTGACTTTATATCACGCAATTCTGACTTTATATCTAGCAATTCTTGCGCTTTATTTATATCATGTAATTCTGACTTTATAACTCGCAATTCTGACATTATATCTCACAATTCTGACTTTATATCACAATTCTGACTTTATATCACAATTCTGACTTTATAACTCGCAACTCTGACTTTATATCACGCAATTCTGACTTTATAACTCGCAATTCTGACTTTATATCACAATTCTGACTTTATATCTCACAATTCTGACTTTATATCTCACAATTCTGACTTTATAACTCGCAATTCTGACTTTATATCATGCAATTCTGACTTTATAACTCGCAATTCTGACTTTATATAACTCGCAATTCTGACTTTATAACTCGCAATTCTGACTTTATATCACGTAATTCTGACTTTATAACTCGCAATTCTGACTTTATAACTCGCAATTCTGACTTTATAACTCGCAATTCTGACTTTATATCTCGCAATTCTGACTTTATAACTCGCAATTCTGACTTTGTATCACGCAATTCTGACTTTATAACTCGCAATTCTGACTTTATATCACGCAATTCTGACTTTATATCACGCAATTCTGACTTTATAACTCGCAATTCTGACTTTATAACTCGCAATTCTGACTTTATATCTCGCAATTCTGACTTTATATCTCGCAATTCTGACTTTATAACTCGCAATTCTGACTTTATATCACGCAATTCTGACTTTATAACTCGCAATTCTGACTTTATAACTCGCAATTCTGACTTTATATCTCACAATTCTGACTTTATATCTAGCAATTCTTGCGCTTTATTTATATCACGTAATTCTGACTTTATAACTCGCAATTCTGACTTTATAACTCGCAATTCTGACTTTATATCACGCAATTCTGACTTTATATCTCACAATTCTGACCTTATATCACGCAATTCTGACTTTATAACTCACAATTCTGACTTTATATCTCACAATTCTGACTTTATATCTCACAATTCTGACTTTATAACTCACAATTCTGACTTTATATCTCACAATTCTGACTTTATAACTCGCAATTCTGACTTTATAACTCGCAATTCTGATTTTATATCACGCAATTCTGACTTTATAACTCGCAATTCTGACTTTATATCTCAATTCTGACTATAAAATGTAAAACTTTTTTCAAATTCAGCAATAATTTGCCAATTGCCGTCTTTAGCCTGTGCTCCAAAGCATTAAAGATGTAAGACCGTTTAAGTTGGAAATTTCATTTTCAGGTCCATGCTCAAAAAGTAAATAAATGGACTACTGCATAATTTAGTACCATAAAATCCCCTAAAAATACAAAATATTAAACAAAAAATATTATCGAACTAAATTATAGTACAATCATTTCATTGAAATAAAAAAACAGTAATTTTTGACCAACATGCGCACAGTACCAGAGGATTAAATTTATTGTTCCTACGTTATTAGCTCAGCAACAATTAGCTAATAGCAAACTCTGTTGGAAGCCATTTCAGGTTGAGTTTTCAAACCACTTGAGTTTCCTTGCCGAAAAGTTATATTGCACTTTCTGTGTTCATGTTTATTATAATCAACATTTCCTTCGACAAAATGCTTCTCAGTTTGTTGCAGTGCATTCTGTGATTTAATTATCTTCGAAAGGTACATGCCATACTGCTTTATATTAGGCCAAAATGAGACATCTAAAAAGGCAGAATAATTTTCTTTGGAACAACCCGTCTCAAAATGTTGGCTCGGTGCTAAGCTTAGGAACAAAGCTATTAAATGCCTATTATTTGACATTTGTTGTGTATTTACAGGGAATGCATGGTGTGAATGACGAGGTCTTCCTTAGCGTGCCTTGCATCCTGGGTAACACTGGCCTGACAGATGTTGTCCACATGACCCTCAAACCAGACGAGGAGAAACAGCTGGTGAAGAGCGCCGAGACCCTGTGGGGCGTTCAGAAGGAGCTGACCCTGTGAACCGTGGCCTTCTCCAAAATGTAGCCAGTGTCACAAATTACAAACCTCAATGAATCCTGCCTATCTATCGCCTGACCTCATAAACCTTACTGCCTGTAACCATTAGATATCTCCACGCCAGTCTCAGGCCTTTAGATTGTAACACTCCTTATTTTTAGAGGTTTTAGCTGCATGAATAAATCGTTTATTCCTGTTGTCTTTACAGAGATCATCACCCTTTGTAAAAGTTTGTGTCTATGTGCATACTATTGTATCTTCAAGAACTAAGCACTTGCAAGCAGGATGATGTGCAATTTGAGTATTTTATTCCATTCTGAGGTCAGCTAGCATTCCGTACTTGCATCACGCTATTGATCATTTCACCAAGACCAACACGTCAAATCAAAGCTTTACAAAATATCATCGTGCGTTTACATGTGCAACAAAATAACTTTCAAAAATCAGCTCATACAAACCTAAGATCTGAAGTTTACGCGCACAATAGTCCTCATTTATGAAACAAGCAGAACGAAAATCAATCCGTTTGTAAAACCTTTCTTGCATAACTTTTTGCATCAAGTTCAATGTAACAATTTACCCTAGAATGGTTTTACATAGCATTTTAAATTTCTGAATTAAATGATATAACATTAAATGTGACGGCTAACGTCGGAATGGTTTTAAAACAATTTTTTATAGAATGGATTTACAATCAGAATTTCTACATTAAATGTGATAATTAACTGAAGAATGGTTTAAAGAATGATTCTGAATCTTCCTGTGTAATGTGACGGTTAACACAAATAATTTAACAAACGATTAAGTAATCAGTGGTTGAATTGAATACAACAATTTCCATTAAAATTGCATTTAAAGTAATTTGTTCTATGCATGTTTCATGATTGAGGTCCATTGACTACAACGACAGAATGCAAGTGTTTACATGTAAAGATAAATTGGCTTTACGAGCTTAACACGTCGTTAACATATTTGATGTACACACTGCAAGATCGCGCATGTAAACACTCAATAATGCAAGTCAATGACTTTGTGTGGCTTTGAACTGAGTCAGCACTGATTGTCTACCAGAAAAAGCACTTTTACATACAAGTATATATGGGAATAAAACCTTTTACAATTGTTACATTTGTTTTCTAAGCAGAATTAATTGTAAATTATGCTATAACCAAACCATATTGAGGTGTTAAAAGGTTTGTTTAGATAATCCAACTATTTGTAATTGGTGTAAATGTACACCTGTATCAGCTGTAAACAAAATGCTGTTGTCAGTGTATTTTATTTCTCTCAGTGTTGGTGCATAAGAACAGCGAAGCACTCCCAGCCGAGCGACGGTTATAGCTGTTACTTGAAGCGTGTGATTAAACATTTGAGACACAGCCCGTAACCCGAATAAACACTGTGGCTAACTACAAAAGCTGCTTTTCTGTCTCTTTGTTCTGGGTTTGTTCTCTAGGCTAAATAGACATAATAGCGATATAGAAACAAACTGATTGAGTGGACCATGGTTTAAAAAATCTGTCAAAAGTACTACAGCATTTCCAAAGGTGCATTAAATGGCATCAATATCAGGCTGGTCTAGAGTTCAATCCGCAAGGTCAAAATACAAGTTAGCACATTGGCATCTGCCAACCATTTATTACACACACTGATATGAAAACATGATTGCTGACTATTCACAAATCCATCATGATTAAAGATCATGTTCTTTTATTTGATCTGCTTGACAATCTACAGCCTGGAACTATTAAGAACAAATATTAGGGGAAAGGTCTCACAGCAACTCCCAAAAGTGCATTAAAACAACTGCAACTGAAATCCAACAGCTAAGATTAAAAAAAAAAAAAAAAAACATCTAAAGAATAATTTTTTTTTACACATTTGTAAGAATAAACAGTCTGAAAATTGAAAGTACAGTACAACGGTTTATAGCTTTTCAGTTTTCAAATGAAACATTATTAGTAACAATCCATACTTTGTATACAACTAAATAGTTTACAGTTATAACATCATAACAATAAATCTAGAACACCAAATATTTCCCAATTGTGATGAGATAAATAATAAATTCAGCAAAAGAAATGTAATAAAACTGAAATATTGAACCACGAGGCAATCACTGTTCTCCAGAAGTCATTTCTCCATAAATGTCATATTTTACCCCAAAATAAAAAAGGAACAATAAATTATATTTTGCATAAAGTAAATTTTAGACAGGTTTTTTGCATTGTGATTTTACACACGTTACCCTCAAATTCTCATTGTCAAGAGAAAAAAAAAATATTTATTTGAAATGTCTTTTTTTTTTACTGAATTTAAATTATGCTGATTTTAACTATATTACAGTAATGACAATTAAGACTTTTTTCTCACTATAGCAACAGGAATTTTGAGAGGTAAATTAACTTAAACTGTCACGATAATCACACAATGTAAAAAACCTTAATAGTCCTAAAAATAGGTTTAATCTTTTTATGCCAATTTTTTTTTTTTGTTGGGGGGTGAATTTTCCTGTGATTCATGTAGTTATGGAGTATGACAATATTTTGTAACAGTTCCTGAATGAAAATAGGACAATTGAGAGCAATGTTCTCACATATATCCCGTGGATGTCACATTTTAAATGTATCACTCTGTACGGTTAATAGCAGTAGTATCTAAAGCCAGAGACCCAAACGCCTGCTGGTTTAACATGAGAAGCTCAAATGAAAGAAGGAACATAATGTCTATGATGTCTCATTTACTTCTAATTCTCAGGACTAGTTTTTACCTTTTAGCATTTAAATATCGTACCTGATTTGCATTTTGCCTTTTCCAACTCAAGAAAATAAAACCAGGGAGGTTCAGTAGCTAAAATTCTCACAGAAGTAAAATGTCATAAACTGGTGAACTGCCACGGACATACCACAAAGACCAGATCAGAGTCTGGGTCATATGATCAGAGCTGGAGTGTCAGGAGGAGAATGTACCGGTGGAGGCAGGGTCAGTAAAGGTCACTAAGTCCAGCGGTCTTCCGTGCTTTCTGCATGAGCGCTCGCAGCTGGAACTGTTTTCGGGACAGCAGACGCACATGCTGAGGACATAAACGAGACAAGGGGGGGGGTTGGGATGTCAAACATAACACCAAGGGAAGTCTAATACAGGAGCTTAAATGCGCAACTTTTGTTCTGAACAAACCTTGAGAAAGACCTCCAGGTCGATGACTCCTCTACGCAGGGCTTCTCCCAGGTAAAAGATGGTGTCCTCTATAGCGTTCTCCTCTGCATACAGGTTCAGGATCTGTTTGTAGAGCGGGGCTGTGGGTATGATCACGTCGTCAATGTCATTGTTTTCTGATTGGTTCTCCATTTTCTCTAGAGCTTCACTCAGTTCCTCATCCTTCTTCTTGAGGAGCTCAATGTTTCTGTCAACCTCAGCCTGAGGGCGCACACACCACAAACACACATCTAACATCACGCTTCTACAAAAACTGTGATCTCAATGCAGAATTTGGGAAGAACAGCCTTCCCTATAGAATAATTGCAAACGTTTGTACCACTTCCTGGTCCAGGCGGGACACCATATCTTCCAGCTTCTGGTGTCCTTTCTTCAGGTCTTCCTCCGTCCTCTTCAGGGCGTCCAGCTCGGCTTGCGCTCTGTCCATCTCCTCCTTCATTCTCCAGCGCAGTTTATCGCTCACAGCTGAGATTAGTGACGCTCGGATGGTGTCCTCACCGATGGTACCATCACGACTTGGACCTGGAGGGAGAAAACACAAATTTAGTGCCACTGTTTTTAGAGGAATTGTTCAGACAATGCACATTGTCTAATTCAAAATGCTTTTGAGTAAATGTTGGTAGGGCTGGCCGACATACTGAATATTCATGATACATTAGAGATTTTGCTGCCGTTCCTGGAGCTCAAACAGTAGAGCATGGCGCTATCAACACCAAGGTTATGAGTTTGATTCCTAAGGAATGCATGAACTAATAAAATGAATACACTGAATGCAATGCAAGCTGCTTTGGATGAAAGCATCTGCAAAATGTAAATTTAATGAGATCAATTTAAGAAACATTGCGTCTCATTCAGATTGTGTGTGCACTGGTCCTCAACAAGCCCGCCTTCGGCGTGATGACTCCGATCTTCAACCAGATGGAACTGGATAAATATTCTGAATTTTCCTATCCAATCTGACTTCTGACCTATAATGCTTCCTGAATCATAATCATACACTGTTCGTTCGTTGGCCAGAGGAGAACTGGCACCCATGACTGAGCCTGGATACTCCAGAGGTTTCTTTCTCCATTCTGTCACCTGATGGAGTTTGGGTTCCTTGCCACTGTCGCCTTTGGCTTTTGGCTTGCTAAGTTGGGGACACTAAATATTTAACAATATTACTGATCTGCATTGACACCATTTTATGAGAGTTGAACTGAGCTAGACAATGACATCACCGTTTCCTCTCCTCATACACCCGAATCAAATTCTGTTGCATTATTTTCCTGTCACTGCAAAGCTGCTATGAAACAATCTGCATTGTAAAAAGCGCTATATAAATAAAGGTTAAAAAAAACTAATATAAAGTGTGACCAGATATGCAAAATAGAAATGTTTTATGTTTTTACAACTTTACAACATTCCACTGTGAAAACAAACATTGTTGTCCATTATTCCATAAGTTGTGTTCCGGAGAATGCCTGCTGTCAGTGTCCGTGTCCATATCATCTCAGTCATACAGAGATACTCAGTGTGATTATAGACTCACACATTCTGCATAGCACTGTAGTTAATGTCATGGTTCAAACCTAATGATGAGAGTTCGCTGGGGACTGATATCCTCTTCCCACTCCTGCCACTCTAAATATACCCACTAGCCTCTCTGTCAAAATGGATGAACCAAGTCCTTTGACCTTTACCAGCTCAGAATCTAGTTACAGGCCCAACCTTTCAGAGCGCTCCAACGAGGTCTCTGTAAACGAGGCACGGAGCCAGGCAGAAGACCAGAGGTCAGGGTCAAGACAAGGCAGAGATAGATGGGTAGAGTGAATATAAAGGGTGAAGTGTGTTGTACTTTTATGAAACTGACATTAACACGTTGTCTCATGCAATTCGGTGTAGCCTGTGCCTTGTCCAATATGTCCTATATCTATTTTAGATGAGCTCTCAATACTGCAATATACTCTTGAAAACTGAGTTAAAGTCTAGTTAAAGAATGAAGTATATAGTATGAGCATTCTGTATGTGTTGCCAATTCAGATGAACTCAGATGCAGATTAAGGGCCCTATCTTACACCCGGTGCAATGCGATGGCAGGCACAAAGTGTTTTTTGCTAGTTTCAGGATGACGCAGTTATCATTTTCAAGTACCAGCGCCACGTTGTTTCAATAGCATATGCACTCGCGCCATCTATTCAGCCATGGGTGTGCTGGTCTGAAATGAGGTGTGTTCAGGGACATTGTTGGTGCGTTGCTATTTTGAGGCAACTGAAAACGGCCGCGCCATTGACCAACAAAAACCTGGTCTAAAGTCAATAGCGCAGTATTTTTTTATTGTTATTTAAAGGGTGTGTTAGCAATATGCATCTATAGGCGGGTGCTCAACGCATGTACACTCTGCTTATTACACACACAGGGACGCACAGCAGCACACAACATTTTTAAATATAAAAAATAAAAGGATTCCTCTCTGGAGAAGCATTTAGTCTTTCCGCTCACGAATTCAGCCATGTAAATAGCGAATCCGCCATTGTACAAGCGCAACTGGCTTTTAAAGGGAATGGGAGATGAGACTCTGATTGGTGTATTGCATGTTACGCCAAAAACACACCCATGACTCCAATTTAGCCAATTAAGATTAACGTTCAGTGATTTAGATTAACTTTTTCATATTCATATTGAATGCAGCCACTTTAGATTAACTAATGTAGATTCACATTGACTACTGCTTATTTAAATACAGAGTAAATGCTAGATAAGGGATAGAATTCAGATGAACTCATAGTCATACTGAATGCAGCAAATTTAGATGAAATTCAGAATGAATGTTGCCAGGTTAAATTAATTCAGAATCTAGTTCAGTTTATCTCTGATTTAGAGATACTCTCCCTTTAATATTGCCAGTTCAATTGAACTCTGAAATTGAATGTTGCCAGTTAAGATGAAATTCACATCAATCCAGATGCAGAACACATGTTGCCAATTCAGACTGAAAGAAAGCTAGGAACAAGTCTGAACAATTACATCTGAGGCTTACAAATTGAAGCTTTGAAAATGGAATCCATATCGCTTATTCCAAGGTTATGGTGATTTGTGGGTTAAAATGATATATGAAGTAGTTTAATTCCAGAAATGAGCCAAAGGCAAACATGACAACTCACCCACAGTAGTGACAGGAGTCTGGGAAGTGTAATGTGCAGGACCACCTGTGGCAGGATAAGCATTGCCTCCTGGGTAAGGGTAACCTGGATAACCACTGAAGCAGACATAAATCATTACATAACCAATTAATCCCACTCTTTAATTACAACACAGCCTTTTAAACCATGTGTTTTCGTATCATGAGTGTTGGAGAATATATTAACATCTTTAAGAGGTTTATTAAATATTGTTCATGCTGTTGCATGTGATATTTGGTCAGACTTAATCATTACCATGGGTTTGGGTTGGGCCCGTAGGGAGATACTGCTGGCATTCCTGGCATATAGGACTCTGGAAGGAGGAGGGAACAAAACAAATACTTTAATATGCTCTGCTGGTGCAGGGAGACATCTGCTGTTTAAAACAGGCATTACTTTGAAAAATGGGAACGGTTAAGTGATCATGTGTAGCTTATTTCATATTCATATATGAACAATCTGAGCGAAAAATGAAAATCACAAGAAAGTCTAAATTTTCAGTGCCCAAATTATATTGATATTCCAATCATAAAACGTACATTACGTTTTCCTCATAACAGATTAAAGTATCTATGTTTTACCACCATGCATCCTATAAGGATATATCTCCAGGTCAAGAAATGTCTGTATCCTATTGCCAAAACCCAAAAATATATATATATACAGTACTGTGCAAAAGTCTTAGGCACGTTGGTATTTTCACACGAAAAATGTTTTTAAGCCAGTTATTTATATATTTTACTGTAGTATGTCAGAAGGAAATATCAGTTTACATTTCCAAACATTCATTTTGCAATTAACTGTAATAATCCAGTGAGATTTTTATTTTTTATGCACAAGAAGTCTGATAGCAGCCGGTATGATCTGATCTCACCATCATCGAGTCTGTCTTTGATTATATGAAGAAACAGAAGAAACTGAGACAGACTAAATCCAGAAGAACTGAGGCAACGTCTCCCATTCACTTGAAGAAACCTTCCTGCAAAACTACATGAATAGGTGTAGGAATAGATGCAGGTGACAAAAGCCGGTTTAAACGCAAAGGATGGTCACCTCAAATATCGATTTGATTTAGTTAATAGAAGTTAATTCATAAATAAAAGCTATTTATGTTATTATTTTTGACAGCATTCTCACTTTAAAGCATTCTGACAAGTGCCTAAACTTTTCACAGTACTGTAGTTTTGCAGGAAGGTTTCCTCAAGTGTCTCAGTTTTTTCTGTTTCTTCATGTAATCACAGAAAGACTCGATGATGGTGAGATCAGATCATACCTGCTGCTATCAGACTTCTTGTGCATAAACATTTTTTAAAAAAAATCTCACTGGATTATTACAATTAATTGCAAAATGAATGTTTGGAAATGTAAACTGATATTTCCTACTGACACACTACAGTAACATATATAAATAACTGGCTTAAAAACATTTTTCGTGTGAAAATACCAACGTGCCTAAGACTTTTGCACAGTACTGTATATATATATATATATTATATTTTCAAAAATATTTTAGTACCATTAAGATTTTTCACTGTGCCTTTATTTATATTTATAAATTATATATAGATTATTTTTTTATTCAGTTTATATATTTATTTTATTATTTATATATTTATTCAGTACAACAAATACTGTAGTGTTGTGTACTAGTTATTGTTATTAATAAAAAAAACTAATAAATAATATTTTAGTAATTGAAATAAAGCTGATTTACTATATTAGATTTAAAAAATTTTTAAACAAACTTAAACTCAATTAAAAATGCTACCTTGGCAACTAACTGAAATAAATATGTTTAAGTTAAAATAGAAAAATTACGCAAACTAAAATCAAAATAAATTTAAAGCTAAATCAAAATCAAAATAAATTTAAATGTAAAGATAAATATAAAAAAAAATTTGATTCAAAATATGAATAAATACTAGTATATAAGAAATAATAAAATAACACTGATGTATACTTTACAATTGTATTGTACAAAGGTACTTAATCATTTCTAAATGTACAAAATCTATACAGTATATAAATTCTCTTTTTTTTAATTTACAACTGTCCATATCACTTGGAAAATGTTTTGTTTTGTTTTCTAAGATGAACACGCGGTTTGAAGAGATGGAAATGCGTGCTTACGGTTCGGGGGTCCGGCTGCTTGGAAGGCCTGGTAAGGAGGTTGTGTGGTGGGTCTGGAGAAAACCGGCGGCTCCTCACCAAACACCACAATCATCACCTGGATAAGCCCGTATAGATCTGACTGAGGCTAATGGGCCAGGAGAAGGTTATATAAAAGTTTAGTGAGAGGTTTGACATGTTCCAGGTTGCTAATTTCCATGAAACAAAGACATGCCATTGATATTAGAATGAAATAATTTTGTGTGATGGATCGAGTCGTACATGCTTCCACTCGTGCAGATAGGGCAGGTAAATCTTGCCGTTGGCATCGATGTGTTTGCCGGTCTTGATCATCATCGCACTGGTGGGCTTCACAAAACATATTGGAGGATTGTAGGGATAGGTGTCCAACAGCCACAAGCACACGGGGATATTGTACACATTCCCTAAGACAAGAAAATCAGGATAGTTATAAATGTTATAATGTTGTCTTTATCTTTACACCATAAACAATCCTCTAACCCACCTCTATAACTAACTGGTACGGTTCCTGTGAGGCTCATCAAGTCTCTGGATGATCCATCATTAAACACTGTGAAAGAAACATCAATTACTCATGAATAACTACATGAGATCTACAAAGTGCAGATAGGATAAGAGAATCTTACCGTACGCATCCATAACGGGTTTGAGGTCTTTGTACTGAGAGATAACGTTTGTTATCTCTCGGACAGTCAGATCTCTGTACTTGTATTGCTGAATATAAAAAAAATACACTAATATAAATAACCCAACAATCTGATTAACAAATTATTGTCTCCATTATAAAGTCTTATCACAATGAATTGTATGAAAATACATTGAATCAACATGACATATCAAACTATTTAAATGTGTATTCAATAATGATATGTTAAGCATCATATACACCAATCAGGCATAACATTATGACCACCTTCCTAATATTGCATTGGTCCCTGAATGTGTGCTGTGGTATCTGGCACCAAGATGTTAGCAGCAGATCCTTTAAGTCCTGTAAGTTGCGAGGTGGGGCCTCCACGGATCGGACTTGTTTGTTCAGCACATCCCACAGATGCTCGATTGGATTGAGATCTGGGGAATTTGGAGGCCAAGACAACACCTCAAACTCGTTGTGCTCCTCAAACCATTCCTGAACCATTTTTGCTTTGTGGCAGGACGCTTTATCCTGCTGAAAGATGCCACAGCCACCAGGGAATACCTTTTCAATGAAAGGGTGTACATGGTCTGCAACAATGCTTAGGTAGGTGGTACGCGTCAAAGTAACATCCACATGGATGACAGGACCCAAGGTTTCCCAGCAGAACATTGCCCAAAGCATCACACTGCCTCTGCCGGCTTGCCTTCTTCCCATAGTGCATCCTGGTGCCATGTGTTCCCCAGGTAAGCAACGCACCCGGCCATCCACGTGATGTAAAAGAAAACGTGATTCATCAGACCAGGCCACCTTCTTCCATTGCTCCGTGGTCCAGTTCTTATGCTCACGTTCCAACTGCTGGTGCTTTCGGTGGTGGACAGGGGTCAGCATGGGCACCCTGACTGGTCCGCAGCTAGCTTGTCTGTTTGATCGGACCACACGGGCCAGCCTTCGCTCCCCACGTGCATCAATGAGCCTCGGCTGCCCATGACCCTTTCGCCGGTTCACCACTTTTGATAGATACTGACCACTGCAGACTGCGAACACCCAACAAGATGTTCACTTGCTGCCTCATATATCCCACCCACTAACAGGTGCCGCAAAGAAGAGATAATCAGTGTTATTCACTTCACCTGTCAGTGGTCATAATGTTATGCCTGATCGATGTATGTAATGATGTTGCTAATATTATTAAGTTATTATAAAATATGAATATAACCATTTTGACTTTAAAAAGGTAAAACAACATATGAAACCAATACGTTACATATTTTAGTACATCTTTTATATAAATAACATGTCTAATACAGTAGCTAAACTGAACTTAAACAAAAGTTTGAAATTGGGCCTTGGCATTTAACTGAAATAAATATGTTTAAGTGTAAGTACTAAAATTACTCAAAATAAAACTGAAATAAAAATGAGCGCTAAACAGAAATATAAAAAAGAATGACAAAACGCACATAACAAAATAACCATTACTAAAACTTTAGTTAACGTGTAAACATCTTTGTTACACTTTATTTTACGGTGTCATTGTTACAGTGTAACTATATATTTAATTACTGAGTAATATTAATTAACTACATGTACTTACTATAGGGTTTGGTTTAGGGTTAATTGCATGTAATTATAAATAATTTACTGTTATTACTATAGTAAGTACATGTAACATATGTAACAAGGACACTGTAAAATAAAGTGTTACCAAATGTTTTTTTTTTACTAAATGTTATTAATTAAAGTTATTAAAAATAAAAAATAAATAAAAAAATTATATATATATATATATATATATATATAGACAACTATTTCAGTACATCTTATATAAATACAGACAAAAAGCCTTCTTAATACAGTCGAAATAACATTATTTTACATTTTAATACAATAAATATCAAATGCCCATCATAATCTTCCCTATTACATTTAAGTTTAAGTCAAATGAGAGATTACAGACCAAAAGGCACAATACAAACCTTCAGCATCTTTTTCAGAGCTCCTTCGTTGACAACAGCCATGATTTACTATACAAATATAAAAAACACACTAAATTCCTAAGGGGAAAAAAAAGAATAAATGTGTGAAATATATGAATGTGTCTCAGCTCAGGCCAAAACACTCTTAACAAACCCTAAACACTCGTCTTAACGCCTGCTGTGTGACACAAACACACTCTAAACACTTTAAAAGCTCATTAATATAGTCTGAATTATAGCTATTTAAAGAGACTTCAATAAATATAAGTAAAGTCGACGAGTGTTCATCTCGAGGAAGATAAACAAGACGAACGATGCGAGCGTCAATACAGTGAGAGAGTTTCACTTCCGGTGGGAGGTGGATTTTTCAAAATAAAAGTCTGACCAGTAGTTTCTGTTTATGATAATAAATGACAAACATATCCAATTAATTAATAATGTATTATATACATTAAAAATAATATAATGCGTATGCTCTATTTCATAGACTTTGATTTGTAATTTTCCTAGTTTAGTTTGGTTCACAGTTTTTAAATGTACATTTCACTGCCGTATGTTTAAACCTTCACAGACAAAACCAGCACTTGACAACACTTGATTAATTTAAAATAGTTAGTTTTTTTTTCATGTTTTTATATATATATATACATATTATATACATATATAATATTTTATTTATATGTTATGCTATGTCTTTGTGGGTGGACACCAGGACACCAGGATTGTTTAAAAAAATAAAATGACATGAAAAAACAATGGGGGTTTTTTTTATTCACCAATCAATTTTTAGGTTTCAGGATTTCTTATAACCAAACTTTGTATAAAGATGATTCTCAACTATGTTATTAGAGCTATAACGGAATGAGTTGATATACCATTTTACTTTATGCAATATGTGGGTAAAATGGCCATGGGTTTTCCCATTCAATGCAATGTATCCACTGTCTCTAATTTGCATATTAATGTGTTCATGGACCAACAGAAGTGTAAAAATGGGAGTAATAGTTGGCAACATTTTCATAATAATATCTAATATTTTATAGGAACAGAAGTTGTTATCCTGGTGAAACCTCAAAACAAATGGTATCTCTGAAAAGACCTGAATGGGCTCTTTACAGGACATCCAGATTAAAACTGTGACATGTATGGTGTCAGAGAAATTCACTAAAATATAATGTCTTCATACTTAGACAGTGGCACCCAAGGAGGATAAAACTTCATGTTCATAAAATGTGAGTAAATATGTAGTGATGTCTAATTATAATATCTGCTCATTTACATATCTGAGTAGGTGTTTTTGATATAATACAGTTCAAAATATGAAATAAAAAACTTTTTATTGAGCATGAGCATCACTAGGGAAACGCATCATAAACGTGACTTGTGTAGGCTATTTACAGAAAATCTACATGATTCATACTGCTCAAATTTAACATTCATTATTATTTTTATACAAAAGTTATATATACAAATCATACTGCAAAGACATTTAGCAAACTAACAGATGGTTTCATTATGTTCGGAGAAAGGAAGGTCGTCCTCTCTATCCAGCGTCACATGTGAGAATTCCTCAAGTGAGTGAACTTTCTGAGCAGAACTTGCTGTAAACAAGAATTGTCATTTAACCAAAATATCCACACACATACAAATGTATCCTGCTATAAGAGTGCAAAATAATAAAGTATACAGTTGCAAGAAAAAGTTTGTGAACCGTTTGTAGAATATGTGAAAATATTAATAATTTTAACAAAATAAGAGAGATTATACAAATGTTGGGCAGTTTAACTGCTCAGGGCAAACAGTGGACTCATGAACAACCATCACAAAACAAAAAACAGCCATGGATCATCCAGGGAACGACACACAGTATTAGGAAATCAAGGGTACATGAAGTTTTGAAAGGGGTCATTTATATAAATGCAGCTATTTCTTTGTCTTGTGGACTAAGTAAACATCTTTTATGTGAAACATCTTATTCAGGACAGTACTAAATAAAAGATAGCATGCATTTTGTATGATCTCTCTTATTTTGTTAAAATGATTCACATTTTCACAGATTCTGCAAGCGGTTCACAAACTTTTTCTTGTAACTGTATATCACTTTGTCATCAAAATGGCATGTTTTTCTCTGTTTTTGTACACCTTTTCCTTTAATAAACCATAAAATCACATCAACCTTTGAACACTATCATATTTCAGATAGCCTAAACCAGGCCTAAACTGCCTGCTTATCTGTTTCCCTGAAGCAATTAGGACATAGAGATTCAGTTAAACTGCTCTACACAGTGAAAAGTTTATGGGATGATGGGAATAAACAAGGAAACTATACTCACAATCTTCTGGGTCAAGACACATCCGCAGAGGAGGGACCTCGCTAAACACGGTCATCATGACCTGAATCAAGCCGTGCAAGTCACACTGCGGCTGTGAATAAACCCCCAAACAAACAGACGATTTCATTAGAAGAGAGAAAATTGTAAATTATTTGTATTGTGGAAGGCCAAAAGCATCTTCAAGCTGCAGTCTTACATGTCTCCACTCGTCCAGGTAAGGCATCAGGATCTCTCCATTGCTGTTGACGTGTCTGCTGGTCACAACAACCATCTCACGGGTGGGTTTCAGATAGCAGACGGGCGCAGTGTGTGGATAACTTTCCTTTAGCCACAAACTCACTGGAATATTGTACCGATTCCCTAAAGTACAAAGTGTAGAAGTGTTTTGTTTGCTGCATAACATGTTTCTTGACTGTAAAACAACAGGGAAGTAAGTCCACTTACAGTATCTTTATGGTCTAACATACCTTTAAAAAACACCTCAATAGTTCCAGTCAGACTCATCAAGTTCTTCGCTGTGCCATCATTAAAGACTGCAAGGAAATAACAAGAGGGTAAATAAAACGACTGCGCCATTGACCAACAAAAACCTGGTCTAAAGTCAATATAACAGTATTTTTTGCATTAGTAGTATGCGCCTATAGCCGGGTGCGCAACGTGCGTACACTCTGCTTATTACACACACAGGGACGCACAGCAGCACACAAACATTTTTAAATATTAAAGGGGTCATGAGCTGGCTTTTTTTTTTTATACTGTTGTCTGAGGTCAACTTATGATGTTTGCGAGGTTTTAACATTCAAAAACATCATAATGAATAAGTAATAGGCTAATTTGAACCCTGGTTTTGAGCCTCTCTCATGGAACGCTCTTATGGGCGTGCCGCATTGAAGACTTGGAAGTAAACACCCACTGCTATGATTGGATAAGCTTTGCATATTATAATGAGTTTCAGCTCCCCCGTGAGTACACGTGAGGAATTGTTTTGAAAACATGTGGGAAAACGGCAACCAGAATGATTTGCCCACAGGGCTCGCAAAATGTGTTTATCGAACAAACACAATGATTTATCTCTCATCCACCCGCAGTTAATTGGAATGTTATTTTTCATTACTTGGCCTGCCCGATCGGTGGATATAACCGCGAACCGTCAAGTCAAGTCAAGTCAACTTTATTTATATAGCGCTTTTTACAATGCAGATTGTTTCAAAGCAGCTTCACAGTGTTAAACAGGAAAATAATGAACAGAATTTGATTCGGCTGTACAGCCGCTCTGGAGAAAACGGTGATGTCATCAGCTCATTTCAATTATCATATATATTCAAGTAATGTAATTTAGTTTAGTAATTAAATTTATTTGGATATTTATTTGAAAAATAAATATGGCAAGGAACCAAAACTCCATCAGGTGTCCTAATGGAGAAAAATAAACCTTGGGAGAAACCAGGCTCAGTCGGGGTGCCAGTTCTCCTCTGGCCAATTAACAAACAGTGTATGTTTATTATTTTGGCAGCCTTATAGGTCAGAAGTAATATTAGATTGGATTATTCGAAAGATCGGAGGCATCACACCGGGTTTATTGAGGATGACGTGTCAATTAAACAATTATTAAATAGGAATATTCGAAATATCGGAGTCATCACGCCGGAGATGGGTCCATGCATCACTAACACACACACAAGCACGCACAAAGCCTCACTGCAGAGTCAGACAAATCAGCATGATCCAAACTTCCGCGATTGTATTTTTCCATCAAATATCAAGTCAAGAGAGTGAACAACGCACATCAAGAAAGGAATGTTATTTCACTATTTAAGGCAGGCCGGTGATACATTTTGGTAGCTCGTCTGGAAAACACATAGCCCCGTTGGGCTTTGCAAGCCCTGGCCTATAATGTTACATGTCCGAGTCTGATCCCGAATCGTAGCACAATGAACCAACAACACCTCAAATAAAGGATTCTCCAGCCTGTGACAGCGTGCTAAGTTATGTTCAGTTAGACACGTACACATAATCAATAGATTATTTCTTTGACTAACAAGGAAGTTTTCAGCTCCGAAACTTACAGGATATTCTTATATCACGATGAACTTTTATATATCAAAGACTGAATGAAAAGTTGATTTCTCAATTCATGACCCCTTTAAAAATAAAAGGTCTTTCCACTCGCAAATCCCACCATGTAAATAGTGAATCCGCCATGGCGCAAGCGCAACTGGCTTTTAAAGGGAATGGGAGATGAGACTCTGATTGGTTTATTGCACGTTAAGCCCAAAACACACCCATAACTCATTAAGAGACTAGGTACAACCCTTTTGGACAATTTTTTGTTGTTGTTAAACTAGAAAAAGTGGATTCGGACATGCCCTAAGTGCACCTGTGCTTCAGACCATACACTCAGATGGGTAAAATATGGCCCTTAAAGACTGTTTCAATCGACTGGAACAGATTTTAGTTTTTGACTGTCAGAGAGGAGCACAAACCTAACGACCGAGTCAGTCCACACAAAACACATTTTAAGGATTGGGGAGCCACGACGGGACATTCTGCCGGACTCTACTGTCCGAGATTATGTAGGCTACCAAAACAAACATGGATGTCAACAGACAGCAGCCGCTATGCAATTATATTTTATTCTGTGATAATTCTGGGGTAGCAAATCTTTTTCTTACACTCTCGGAGAAAAAAAGGTATTATGTAATACTGAAGTTCTATGTAAACTTATAGAGTTTAAAGCCAGTTTCCAAATGCTCACAGATATTTTGTGAGAATGCTATACAAATAAACTGAATTAAATTGCTCACCAAATCGCTCTAGAACTGGCTCAAGAAACCGATGCTGAGACAAAACCGTAGAGATCTCTGACAGCACCTTTCTCCTGTGATCATATGTCTGAAAACACATACATGTCTTTAGTATGTACGCAATGCCATATTTGTAAGTAACACTTAACCTCTAAATTTTCAAATAAATATCCAAATAAATTGAATTACTAAACTAAATTATATCAACTACATTACTTGAATATATATGATAATTAAAATGAGCTGATGACATCACCGTTTTCTCCAGAGCGGCTGTACAGCCGAATCAAATTCTGTTCATTATTTTCCTGTTTAACACTGTGAAGCTGCTTTGAAACAATCTGCATTGTAAAAAGCGCTATATAAATAAAGTTGACTTGACTAAGTTGTTCCACACCTGTGTGAATTTCTTTCTTCTGCTGAACACAGTACTTACATAGCATGGAAATAAAATACTATGGAAGTCAATATGGTTTGGTTACACACATTCTTCAAAATATCTTCTTTTGTGTTCAGCAGAAGAAAAAAAATTCATACAGCTTTGGAACAACTTAAGGGTGAGTAAATGATGCCAGAATTTTCATTTTTGGGTAAACTGTCTCTTTAAGAAAGACAAATTGTGAGACATTTACATAAGAAATTCTCAAAGTTTTACCTTAGGTAATATTCTCCTTAGATCACGGACTGGTGTTATCGTCATGACTTCAAATTAAATACAAATTGACACAAGAAGTGCTGTTTAGCTCCTTAGTGTTTTTCACAACAGGAAGTTTATGACGTTTATAAGAGTGCTCCCTTCAGCTCAATAAACCGCTATTGTCAGAAACAGCCAATAGCAGAGCAGTTTTAGGAAGATCTATGCAAACTGGGATGAACTGTGATCTATAAACTAAAGGTCATTCAGAACAAATAAACTGCACATTAACTTGTATCTGTGTGACAACAAAAGTTTTTTAGGTACATCAGACATCACGAGGAAGGAAACATTGATTCATGTCAATGATTGATGTACAGCCACACGAACACACACTGATCAACCAAACCTGTTGTCTTAAAATGTTCTATATACAATATAGTTCTATATACAATTATTTATAGTCGTGTTAAACCAACGCAATCTCACAGAAATGCATAAATATTTTACAAGGTGTCCAATTCGTACAATTTGTTTAGACCCCAGTGACGGGTACTTTAGGGCTGGGGTTAGGGGTGGTCCTTGACTTTTTTTGAAAATTCATACAAATTAGCCACTTGTATACGAATACTTATGAATTACTGAAATCGGGTTGGTTAAACAAAGCATTTCTCTGACCCAATTTTATGGAAACCTTTGATCATATTATATTATGCAGTATTGTATTGTATTGTATAACTAACTAACTAACTTATATTTTTCTATTTTTGGTTATTGATAAATGTCTGTTACAGTTAAGGTGATTAAACGTTTCCAGAATGTCTGGCTCGTGTAGATGTGAATCTTTGGCACCTCAGTCTTTAGCTGTGAAAAGTAATAACTTGACTAGTGACAAAAGATCATAGTACTTTAGTGTCTGTCAGCAGTGTGTGAGGAGCTAACTGATTTGCTGTTAGTAAGTTATCAATTGTGTAATTAATATACACTATATTGCCAAAAGTATTGGGACAAATCATTGAATTCATGTGTTCCAATCAGTTCCATGACCAGCGGTGTATAAAATCAAGCACCTAGGCATGCAGACTGCTTCTACAAACATTTGTGAAAGAATGGGTCGCTCTGAGGAGCTCAGTGAATTCAAGCGTGGTACCGTGATAGGTTGCCACCTTTGCAATAAGTCCAATAAGTCCGGATGCAGTGGTGTAAAGTACGCCACCACTGGACTCTAGAGCAATGGAGACGTGTTCTCCGGAGTGACCAATCACGCTTCTCTGTCTGGCAATCCGATGGACGAGTCTGGGTTTCGTGGTTGCCAGGAGAACGGTACTTGCCTGACTGCATTGTGGTTGTTTTTCAGGGGTTGGGCTTGGCCCCTTAGTTCCAGTAAAAAGGAACATTTTGGACAATTTCATGCTCCCAACTTTGTGGGAACAGTTTGAAGATGGCCCCTTCCTGTTCCAACATGACTGCGCACCAGTGCACAAAGTAAGGTCCATAAAGACATGGATGAGCGAGTTTGGTGTGGAGGAACTTGACTGGCCTGCACAGAGTCCTGACCTCAACCCGATAGAACACCTTTGGGATGAATAAGAGCGGAGACTGTGAGCCAGGCCTTCTCGTCCAACATCAATGCCTGACCTCACAAATGCGCTTCTAGAAGAATGGTTAAAAATTCCCATAAACACACTCCTAAACCTTGTGGAAAGCCTTCTAATAAGAGTTGAAGCTGTTAAACCCTACGGATTAAGAATGGGATGTCATTAAAGTTCATGTGCATGTAAAGGAAGGCGTCCCAAAACTTTTGGCAATATAGTGTATATATATATACACTCACCTAAAGGATTATTAGGAACACCATACTAATACTGTGTTTGACCCCCTTTCGCCTTCAGAACTGCCTTAATTCTACGTGGCATTGATTCAACAAGGTGCTGAAAGCATTCTTTAGAAATGTTGGCCCATATTGATAGGATAGCATCTTGCAGTTGATGGAGATTTGTGGGATGCACATCCAGGGCACGAAGCTCCCGTTCCACCACATCCCAAAGATGCTCTATTGGGTTGAGTGGTGACTGTGGGGGCCATTTTAGTACAGTGAACTCATTGTCATGTTCAAGAAACCAATTTGAAATGATTCGAGCTTTGTGACATGGTGCATTATCCTGCTGGAAGTAGCCATCAGAGGATGGGTACATGGTGTTCATAAAGGGATGGACATGATCAGAAACAATGCTCAGGTAGGCCGTGGCATTTAAACGATGCCCAATTGGCACTAAGGGGCCTAAAGTGTGCCAAGAAAACATCCCCCACACCATTACACCACCACCAGCCTGCACAGTGGTAACAAGGCATGATGGATCCATGTTCTCATTCTGTTTACGCCAAATTCTGACTCTACCATCTGAATGTCTCAACAGAAATCGAGACTCATCAGACCAGGCAACATTTTTCCAGTCTTCAACTGTCCAATTTTGGTGAGCTCGTGCAAATTGTAGCCTCTTTTTCCTATTTGTAGTGGAGATGAGTGGTACCCGGTGGGGTCTTCTGCTGTTGTAGCCCATCCGCCTCAAGGTTGTGCGTGTTGTGGCTTCACAAATGCTTTGCTGCATACCTCGGTTGTAATGAGTGGTTATTTCAGTCTTCTATCAGCTTCAATCAGTCGGCCCATTCTCCTCTGACCTCTAGCATCAACAAGGCATTTTCGCCCACAGGACTGCCGCATACTGGATGTTTTTCCCTTTTCACACCTGAGTATTGTGAAATACTCAGACCGGCCTGTCTGGCACCAACAACCATGCCACGCTCAAAATTGCTTAAATCACCTTTCTTTCCCATTCTGAAATTCAGTTTGGAGTTCAGGAGATTGTCTTGACCAGGACCACACCCCTAAATGCATTGAAGCAACTGCCATGTGATTGGTTGATTAGATAATTGCATTAATGTTAATGCAAAATGTTTTAAATTTCATAAGATATCCACGGATAGAATTCCAAAACAAACAAAAGCTTCTTCAAACAACTCAACAGTTTTTATTTTTGAAAATTCAGTCAGCCTTTTTAATTTTCTAATGGTAACGTTCGTTCGTAACATACACATATACCAGCACACATAACTAATGCTTCCGTTTTGATTTCCACAAAGCCCTATTCACAAACGTTATGTTAAAACAACCTGCACGTTAAGCAAAAACGACTCCCTCCCTCCTATTTTGTACATAGTTTCAACTCTTTCGACACATTGTCTCTAACCGATATATGCTTTCTGTGAGGTGCAACTGTGGGACGGGGGTCATGGGATGAGGTCACTAGTGTCCAGTCTTTTCCATCGGAGCTGAGGAAGGTTTTTGTGTGACGTTGAGGTCATGAGACGTGCCAAGTCCATATAAGACCAGTGTTGAGACTTCAAGAACAATAATTTAGCAGAAATCCACAGAGTCGCCCAGCATGAACACACTGAGTTACAAATAAAGAACATAAACGAGTAAGTCATTAGTGGTGTTTATCAGGCAGACGTGGACAACCAGAGAGGTCATCCGGGTGGTCAACGCAAGACTCCTTCCGGTTTCAAATGTTCGTTACGCAGGAGGCCTTGCTCGCTTTTCCTTAACAGTCGCTTTCAGATGAGACGGTACGTCTTTCCTCTCTGGTCCAGTCTGCCGCACGGAACCATGGGTCAACTTCTCCCAACACACGCCAGTCAGCTGGGGACGATAATACAAAAGGTGTAGATATGGGGAAATTAAATTAAAAACATTGTCATATTTCACCACAAAGTCAAAAGAAAAATTATGGTTTTTATATTAAGAAACTGAAGCATTTTTGTACCATTAAAAATTGTTGCATCATGACAACTGTTTTTCACAAAATTTCTGTCAGGGTTCTCCTCTGACAGCTCTGTCTGTTTTGTCATTGTTTAATGTATCTTTGTTTGTGTTGTGCTTGAACACATGGCTCTGTCTTGGTTTGTGTTTGCCATCTGCTCCTTGTGTCCTGTCTCCTTGTTTCCTGTTACCACACCCCCTTGTCTAGTCCTTGTCTAGTCCTCGTTTCACTAATTGTGTGCTCACCTGTTCCTTGTCTGTGTGCTCACCCTTTCCTCATGTTCTCTGCTCCTTGTTTGTCTGAGTGCGTTCACCTGTTCCTCATGTTTTCTGCTCCCTTTATAATGTGTGCTCTTTCCCTCATGTGTTGCTGGTTCATTGTACTTTGTGCTGTTATGCTAGTATTGCTAAGTGTTACTGCTGCCTTTTGGTCCTGTCTTGTTTCCTGTGTCTCTAGTTCCTGTCCTGCAAGCAGAGCTTCCCTGGCAGTTTGCTCTCCTTGCCTAGCTGCAAGCTTGGTGTGTTTCCTGAGATACCTGATTGCATTGCCCTAGGATTCCTGCCTGGCCATCGCTGGTATCCTCTGGTCTCTCTGTGCTCTGACATAACTGCTCTCCAGCCTACCACCTTCTTGAGCTAGTTATAGTGGCTGCTCTTTCTGCCTGTGATTGTGTTCCTTATCTGCCTACTGTTTGGACTGTGTTCACCTCCTCACCATTCCTTGTCTTGTCAGCTGTTTTGTCAATAAACCCCTGATCACTCATTCCTGCATTTGAGTCCTCTCTCATAGAACTGTAACAATTTCACTGCCATTTCTTATTACTTTAATGCCAAAAAATACCATAATGTGTCTTGACTTTTACTTTTTTTCTAGAACTGCAATACATTTTAACTAAATTATTTATTAATTTTAAGGAAAAAAAATATACAATGTTTTTGTTTTTCTTTTAAATTAATAAATTAAAAGGCAGACAACAAACACTATCTAATGATAAAAAAGACACAAAATACTACTGTGTGTGTATACACTTTACAATTTGAATATTCCATATATATGTGTGATTTTAAAAATATAAATTATATTTATTATTTACTATATTCATTTATTAATTATTTGTAATATATTAATTTGACTTTTTATTTGTGATGGGATTTCCATGACAGTGGCCAACAAAAATCCTCAGTTCTTATTAAAAAATATATATAAAATACATCAATTATATATATATATATATATATATATATAATATAAAGAATTGATCCTTTTTTAGGGTAGCTTTTAATTGAACATTTGTATCAATTTTATATTGTTTTATTTTGATTGCACATTATTTTTCTCTTTTGTTTATTGTATCATTTTATATGGTGTATTTTGTTGTTCTAGTTGTTTCTGTAAAGTGCTTTGAGATATACATTTAAAGGCGCTATAGAAAATAAATTATTTATTTGTTTGTTATTATATATATATATATATATATATATATATATATATATATATATATATATATATATATATTATACACACACACACACAGAAATGTAAAAAAGTTTGGGTCAGATCTTTTTATAAAAGTATCAAATTATTGAGCATGGACATTAAATTAATCAAAGTAACAGTAAAGACATTTATAATGTTGCAAAAGATTTCCATTTCAAATAAATTCTTGCTTTTAAACATTCTATTCATCACGTATCGCAGTTTCCACAGAAATATTAAGCAGCACAACTTTAGACACAAAGACAGAAACCAATGTGTTATGCAGTTGCTTCACTATCTTTCACATGGTCTGTTTATTGTGTCTTCACATTAGGCATGTCATTATGTGTATTTGAGCACCTTAATCACGACACGACGCAGCGGCAGCTCATGCAGTCCTGTCCACTCTCATCTGGTGGGTTCAGCTTCCTCATTTTGTGTTGACGGATCTCTCGTACGAGCGTGTAAAACGCGTCCTCCACACCCTGCAGAGATGTTAACCACACTTACGATGAGAAAAGCCAGCCCTCAATGCTGATGCCATCAAGAGATTTCAAGAGCAGTTATTGATCAGAAACTAACACATCCCAAAAATGAGTAACAAACGTGACATCACCAAAATAATGACAGATCTGAATAATTACATGGAAACCTGCAACTAGTAATGAAACAGTGACACCCTAGAGTAAAGTGTGGTCTTGGTCTTTTCCTTGCAGTTCTCGTCAAATAAGCATAACACAAAGCAGCAGTGAGTCATTCCCTGCAGTGTTATACAACACACCCTGTGTGTGTGTGTGTGTGTGGGTGGCCATAAGGGGAATTACAGCAGTAAATATTGTAAATCCAAAGAATCTCCCAGAACCATAAAACCCTTTAGACTAATTCTAGACAGAAGCCAAAATATAGATCCATCAAAAATTCTGTCCTTAAAAGCTTCAAATCTTCAAAAACATAGAATCAGCAGTGGGTTATTTTTCTATTTTGAGGATTATTCAATTTAACTAAAACTATATAAGAAATGTTACTTGAAAATAAAATAAATGTTAACTGAAATAAAATACAATACATATACTGTACATAAAAATAAAACTTTTTTTTTTATTTCAGCTAGTTGCCAAAGCAAAATTTCTAAATTTAGTATAACATAATATGATGTACTAAAACACCAAAAATAATAACAATTTATTATATATAGATGTATATATATTAGGAACCAGTAATATTTAATATTACTTCTGACCTGTAAGGCTGCCAAAATAATAATCATACACTGTTTGTTAATTGGCCAGAGGAGAACTGGCACCCCGACTGAGCCTGGTTTCTCCCAAGGTTTATTTTTCTCCATTATGCCACCTGATGGAGTTTTGGTTCCTTGCCACTCTCGCCTTTGGCTTGCTCAGTTGGGGACACTAAATTTTCAAATAAATATCCAAATAAATTTAATTACTAAACTAAATTAACTATATCAACTACATTACTTGAATATATATGATAATTGAAATGATCTGATGACATCACCGTTTTCTCCAGAGCAGCTGTACAGCCGAATCAAATTCTGTTCATTATTTTCCTGTTTAACACTGTGAAGCTGCTTTGAAACAATCTGCATTGTAAAAAGCACTATATAAATAAAGTTGACTTGACTTGACTTGATATATACATATATATATATATATATATATATATATATATATATATATACTGTATACCAGACCTGCAAACTCACAAGTGGTGAAAAAGGTGACATGTTTCCGAATTAAATACTTGTCTGGGGCATTGCCCCCCAGTAGAAATGTTTTGTGGTTTTAACATGTAAACAAAGCATTCTGGTGCACTCTGACAAGAAAATAAAGGGAAAAGACAACATTTGCTTCAAGTAAAATAAAAAAATAAAACATTTACACTATAGCGCTGGGCATTGACACAAATTTCACAATTTGATTTGATACTGATTAACTTGGGGCTTATCAGGTACAGTATATAGCAAATTGTATGTACTGTACAATGTATGAAGGGGGGGGGGGGATTTATGGTGGTGTAAATATATTTATTCTGAAGCAAAATTCTCATCAATGTTACATCAGCTTTTACACAGGCCTACTTAAATCTGCATATTTGTGATATTTACCCCAGGATGTTATTTACTTTATAAAGGCCATTTTTTTATTTATTAAATGTATGCATCATCTTTCATGTCAAATTCTTACATTTGATCAATAAATTCAGATATAATAATAAGACACTATAGGGCTGTTACCAATCAAATTAAATAATTTACACTGCAAAATTACAACTACAATAAATAATGTTATGAGATTGATTTTTAAACGTTTGAATATACAAAAAAGAAAAAAAATGCAATGATACTTTTAATCATGAAACTAAATCGCCAATAGGTGGCAGCAAGTGACCGTCTTAATGAGTGAGTCATTGAGTCGTTCATTCAAATGATTCGTTCAAAACGCTGAATCATTCAGTAACAAAACACCGCGCTGAGTGTTGCTTTCCTTTGTAACTATTTTCGTCGGTGAAATAGAACAAAAAAAAGTCAATATTGTTTATGTCTAAAATGTAAGTAAGTAAGTAAATGTAAGTGTGCTGTTATGTTCATTTGTAAATGTCACACCACATTAGAGCGACAGAGATGTCTGGTCTCACTCCAGTCTATGGGAAATTAGACCATTTCCAATTATTATTGTGAAGTTAACCATGCTTTCAACTTCGAAAGCTATAGAAAATAAATATTATAACCATGCTTTCAACCCCCACCCCCTAGTCATATGATATACACACCAATCAGGCATAACATTATGACCACTGATAGGTGAAGTGAATAACACTGATTATCTCTTCATCACGGCACCTGTTAGTGGGTGGGATATATTAGGCAGCAAGTGAACATTTTGTCCTCAAAGTTGATGTGTTAGAAGCAGGAAAAATGGGCAAGCGTAAAGATTTGAGCGACTTTGACAAGGGCCAAATTGTGATGGCTAGACGACTGGGTCAGAGCATCTCCAAAACTGCAGCTCTTGTGGGGTGTTCACGGTCTGCAGTGGTCAGTATCTATCAAAAGTGGTCCAAGGAAGGAACAGTGGTGAACCGGAGACAGGGTCATGAGCGGCTGAGGCTCATTGATGCACGTGGGGAGCGAAGGCTGGCCCGTGTGGTCCGATCAAACAGACGAGCTACTGTAGCTCAAATTGCTCAAGAAGTTAATGCTGGTTCTGATAGAAAGGTGTCAGAATACACAGTGCATCGCAGTTTGTTGCGTATGGGGCTGCATAGCCGCAGACCAGTCAGGGTGCCCGTGCTGACCCCTGTCCACCGCCGAAAGAGTCAACAGTGGGCACGTGAGCATCAGAACTGGACGGAGCAATGGAAGAAGGTGGCCTGGTCTGATGAATCACGTTTTCTTTTTCATCACGTGGATGGCCGGGTGCGTGTATGTCGCTTACCTGGGGAACAGCACCAGGATGCACTATGGGAAGAAGGCAAGCCTGCAAAGAGGCAGTGTGATGCTTTGGGCAATGTTCTGCTGGGAAACCTTGGGTCCTGCCAACCATGTGGATGTTACTTTGACACGTACCACCTACCTAAGCATTGTTGTAGACCATGTACACCCTTTAATGGAAGCGGTATTCCCTGGTGGCTGTGGCATCTTTCAGCAGGATAATGTGCCCTGCCACAAAGCAAAAATGGTTCAGGAATGGTTTGAGGAGCACAACAACGAGTTTGAGGTGTTGACTTGGCCTCCAAATTCCCCAGATCTCAATCCAATGGAGCATCTGTGGGATGTGCTGAACAAACAAGTCCAATCCATGGAGGCCCCACCTCGCAACTTACAGGACTTAAAGGATCTGCTGCTAACATCTTGGTGCATCGTGGTGGAGTCCATGCCTCGAAGTGTCAGGGCTGTTTTGGCAGCAAAAGGGGGACCAACACAATATTAGGAAGGTAGTCATAATGTTATGCCTGATTGGTATATATATATTATATATTATATATATATATATATATATATATATATTATATATTATATATATATATATATATATATATATATATATATATATATATATATATTATATATTATATATATATATATATATATATATATATATATATATATATATATATATATATATATATATATATATATATATATATAAATAAACAAACAAGAAAATCACTACAATTTTAATTAAAAATAATAGTATATTTTCACTCAATAACAACTTTAAATTCTGTGTCTTCCTTACACAAAGCTGTTGCATAACTTCAGAAGACTTGGAATAAACTAAAAAACTATAGAGATTCGACATTGGACACAGTCTGACTAGTTTTTGCTGCAAAAAAGAATGAATATGACATTCTTCCAATCCTTTAACAAAATCCTTTCATCCCTCCATCCGACTCACCTGTCTGGTTTTGGCTGAGGTCTCGATGAAAGGGATCCCGTAGCTGCGGGCGAGCTCCTGCGCTTGCCGTGTGTCCACTGTCCGAGCCGGGAGGTCGCATTTGTTACCCACCAGCACCATGGGCACATCGTCTGAGTCCTTTACCCGTTTGATTTGCTCCCTGTGTGTGAAGACAAAATGTCACTGTCAAATACAATGATGCTATGAGTGGACATTTGATCGTAAACAAAATGTGTAGAAACTTGACTTAATTTCAACAGTTAGCTAAGACAGCTAATGCATTCCCAAGATGGCTGCCGAATGAACTGTCACCCCCCTTTTTGAGAACAGACATGAAAATGCAGTATCCAAACTTAAATGGTTGTAATTTATGAATGCTTTGGAATACAGACCTAAGGTTGGTTTTCATTTTAAAGATGACACTTAAAAAAATGAAAGTGTAAAAAAAAAAATATGTTTACATTTACTCTAAAACAAATGTACTATAAATTTTTATTTTATACAAAATATAATTTTAATACAAATATATTTCACAAAATAATGTTTACTCTAAAATTGTTATAAAATCAAAGCCATATGTCTAACCAAGTTGTGTTTCAAATTTGAAGTTGATATCACAAATGATATCTCCTAAAAACAAATGAATAAGTTTCTGTCACAATATCACTTCCATCACAAAACAGTCACCAAATATGGAACCTTGACTCAGACCCTTCCGACGATGTGTTTTGTCTAAATTTGAAAAAATGTATTATAAAATAGTCAAAATAAATGTTGTAATATCAGACATCGTCAGCTTATGGGAGGAGCTCGCTAAAAGGTTTTAAAGTACCGTTTCCATGGTACCACAATGTCCGATTTGAAACAGCCACTTGAGGTTAGTCGATGCCGCATGCGCCCCCCCTGCTCAATATCCTTCAAAAACAAAAGCGCAAGTTAACTGGCTGAGACCTACACACCGGCAAATCCGTTCATCATAAAACCAAAGCTTAGGTATGATGTAAATGAGATTCATTGTGCGGTGTGTAGTTTAACGTTTTGCGTGAGCTCAGGCACGCTATAAACAGGCACTCTTTTCTAGCTTTCTATATATAATCCATTCATAACTTAAAGAAAACTTTTGTTTGTCATAAAGACGATCAGCTACTGACAGACACATTTAATTACGGGAGTGAATCTGCTAAATTCTTCTGAGAGTCCCTCCTAAAATTGCTATGATTGACAGTGATAACAATTGCAACGGACTGGACAAAACATCTGACAAGCCTATGTCAAAATAGCTCAGTGCACAAAAATGAGTCTGTATTGGCTGAATACGTTCAGCAGCTTCTACTGTTAAAGAATTTTTTTTTTTTAAATATTAGATATTTTTACAATAAGCTATTCAATGCATTATTTAAATATTTTATTACATTTTTGGTATTAATGATTAAATTGTTTATTTATTTTGTATTTTCAAGTAATCACAGTAGTTAAATTAACCCTTCTAGGCTGTTGGGGTCTGGGCTTAATGAAAAAAAAAGTTCCCTTCATCTAAATGGCATGAGACTTTGTAACTTTTCCTGCACTTGCCATCATACTCCAGAACAATAAAAGTACTAAAGTTTGCTATTAATAATCTGTGAAAATAACTATGGCAAAGGAGCTAATGAGTGGTCCTCTGCAGCCATCCACTGGTTATATTGGTAATTTCTCGCCATTTTCTTTTTAAAAGTGCTTGTTTACCAACAGGTGGCAGAAATCGTCTACTATGCGTGGCACATTTTCCATGTTATCTCCATTAATGAAAATGAGAAATGTAGATCTTCTTTAAATTGAATTTTACTTAAGTTTAATGTTGTTGTGAGGTTGAATTGTAAATGGATGTTGTTTAGATTGTAGTCAGAGATATTGTGCCGTATAAACAAAACTGACAATGTTAAGCAATAAGTGTTACATTTCTGCAGTTTGCCATTTTGGGCAAAGAAAGAAAATGTTTGTCTGAAAAGTTTTCTTGTTAAGGGTTGGATTTTGCATGCCCTGTATGAGACATTATCAGTCTTCTGCCTGTTTAAGTGACGAACTGTTCTACTGTTTGTTTTATGAGATGTCCCATATGTTTTATACTTCAACCTCTGTAGCACCAGTGCTATGTGCAAAAAAAGTTAATGTACAGCCCTGTCCATGCATTACAGTATGTAGTTTTATGATGGTTAGTTTGCTGTCTTGCTGTAGAGTATGACACTAGCAACGCCAAGGTCATAGGTTAAAATGCATAAATTGGTCACATTCAAGTCACTTTTAAGTCACAAATTGTCTAATAACTGCATTAATGTAATGTGTAAATGTAAATCTAGGCATCAGACAGCAATATAACATACCACGCAGATATATTAGACTAACCTGCATAGAATAACATACAAGTTGGCAAGCCAAATGAGAATAAACTATAATGCAAACTGAATATTGTACACAACTGCCATCTGAGGCTGATATTAAACAGTGCATTACTATTCCCCATGTTGTACTGTACTTCATACATTAAAAATCCATTATCTAGACCCCATTACCCACAAACAACAAACTGATTGATATAATCCAGTTATCCTCCTTTTCCTTTCTCCTTTCATGCCCTTGAAAGCTCTCTCGCTCTCTCTCTCCTTTAGTCTAATTGAGTTGGGATCGATTTCACTGGCACTGCACTAAAATACTCCATCTTACTTTCTGCTGTCCTTTCAAGTACAACTACTGAATATTTTGCAATGGATCCAACGTGTAATCCATGCTGCGTTTCTGTTGTGACGTCAAACAAGCTGATAAATAACAGTAAGAGGTGATATTGTGAATCAGAAACAATGCTAATGTGATTACAGAGGTCAAAGGGTTGATGGTCTCACATAAGGGAGCAATATGCTACTTTGTGTGATTGCAGTTTAACACATCAGCTTTTTTTAACACACCGGTCACATTTTGCACCAAAATAAAAGATAAATAAATTATAAATTATGTTAATTTAAATTATATACATACATACAATTAATAGATAAATTATATACATTACATGAATTAAATATATAATATAAAATATATAGTAATTATATAAAATATTTTTTTCTGAAGCAGCACATTTCAAAGCAGTACAACAAATACTATCATGATAACTAGTTTTAACTCATATATTATTTTCGTTCACATTACAATAATAAGAATGAGATTTTGTGCATTATGGTAATTATTTTATTTATTTATTTTTTGGTCAAGAAATCAACGTCACAAAATCTTAATGGTGCAAAAATAGGCTTAATTTTTTAGTAGAATATAATTTCTTAATTTTTGTTTTTTGATTTTGAGGTGAAATCAAATTTAAAGTGCTTCTATTATGCTATTTTAAAGGTTCCTGATTTTGTTTTAGAGGTCTCCAACAACAGGTTCACATTAAATCAAAAAACATTTTCTTATAATATACATTGCACATCACCACATTTTTCAATGATTCTCAAATGACTCCTCCAATGATTCAGTCTCTCTAAATCCCTCCTTTCTGCGAGCCTACTCTGCTTTGATTGGTCAGATGGCCCAGTCTGTTGTGATTGGTCTACTCTGCTTTGATTGGTCAGATGGCCCAGTCTGTTGTGACTGGTCTGCTCTGCTCTGATTGGTCAGATTGAGCATTATGCAAATGTGTTACCATTACATATGAGACTGGAATTCCTGATGACTCGTTCAGAGTCGATTCTTTCTTTTGGAAGACAATAACTGGGTTTTAGTTAGGGGTGTAACGTCATGATTGAGAGCTTTCCTTGATATTAATTTTGGTTTAATTTTGGTAAAATGTTAATAATATAGTGACATGCAAGTGTCTGACCATTCATAAAGCCACAATATCAACTTTGACAACACAGTGTTTAATTATAAAAAATACAGTGTTTTTGAGGGCATATTCCAAAGAGTACACACACACGCACACACACTCATGTTGGTGCACCTATCATTATGAGGACATTCCATAGGTGTAATGGTTTTTATACTGTACAAACTGTACATTCTATCCCCCTACACTACCCCTACCCATCACTGGAAACATTTTTACATTTTTGTGCATTTTTACATTTTTAATAAAACATTGTTTAGTATGTTTTTAAAGCTATTTTTATTATGAGGACACAGGAAATGTCCTCATAAACCACGTTTACGTTGTAATACCAGTGTAATACCCCTGTCATTATACAAATTTGTGTCCTCATAAATCACATAAACATGCACACACACACACACACACACACACACCTGTATTGATGAATGTCCTCGAAGGACTTGGTGTTATTGATGGCAAAGACACATAGGAATCCCTCGCCTGTCCTCATGTACTGGTCCCTCATGGCGCTGTACTCCTCCTGACCAGCAGTGTCCAAGATGTCCAGTAGACACGTCTCCCCATCAATCACCACCTGCTTCCTGTAGGAGTCCTGCACAAAGACGCCCCGCCAAATCAACACCAAACTCAAGTTAGCTTTCATCAATAAGACAAATAAGATCTACTTTTTTCTTACTTGATAGCCAATAAGATTGAATTATTTTACAGCCATGAACTTGATTTTAGGTCTTTTAAAGTACTTTTCTAAAAATGAGCCCAATAAAGAACTTCGGGACAAACTATAAGGATTGAAACACCAAACAGACAGTAGAGATGTGTCCCGTCAGACACATAAGCATGCGTCTCTCTACTCATGTGTGTTAGCACACAGCAATTTCAGCCATAAAAAGGACATTGTTTGTCCAGAGATGGGTGTGGCGGGAAAACAGAACAGAGAGAGAGAAAGAGGGACACGTAGAAGCACGTACACACATCCCTCATGCTGGGAGCAAACGCAGGCCGAGGGGAAACTCCTGGGGTTTATTTGACACTGAGTGTGCAGAGAATAAGAGAGAGTGAGTGAATGGTAGGGCCAGATTGTAGTGGTCGACAACGCTGATGTGATATCTAGCAAACAGAAGGATCATTGGCCAATATAATAAAGCATAGCATACAGTACAAGATATTAGTTTTTTTATTGTTATCTAAAATTAAAACTATTAAAAATTTTGGTATTAGAAATACAGCTGAAATTAAATAAATATGTAAATATTAGATAGAAAAACAAAGAAAGCATCTAACAGAAATAAATACGTTTAGGTGGAAATACTAAAATTATGAAAAAAAAAGCTATATGGAAATGTATATTAAAAGTATATTAAAAGTGATACATAAACAACAAGCACATAACAAAATGACGAAAACTTAAAACTAAAATTAAAATGAAACTGAAAAAACCTCATTCAATAATCCATAAATACTATAATAGTACACTGCCCAGTCTCTTTGAATGATAATAAGCTACTGCCCTCTTCCGTGGGGCGTGTAGACACGTGAAGTGTTGCCTTGGTGGACAGTGTACAACTGGCTGAGGGTGGAAATATGCTAATATGGGACAGTCCGTCAGTGGCCGTGGCCGGAGCTTGAACAATATGAAATATTGCTCAGAAAATTCAAACAGCTTGATTATTGAGAGTGTTTAAGCTTTTTGAGGATTTCGAGGCTGAGAGGACGCTAACATTAGTAGAATCTCAAGTGGTTAAAACAATGTGACTAAAAAACAGTCGACCCAAATGTTTAATGTCACGATTGTTACCATCTATTTTCATTAGTTTATATCCAGCTGGTCATTTTTATACATTCATTTGCAAGCAAAGTTGCATATTTAATAAAGCTAGTGATGTGAGAAAGCAAATTGATATGTTCATGCTACCGAGAGAAACATTAACAAATCAGAAATGCATTCGATTTCAGTTCTTTTTTATCGTCACTGTAACACATATTAAATATTTTTATTATATAATCATCAAGTGTTCGAAAATAGAAGCAAATGACGTGTGAGAGTATACATACAATATGTGTCTAACTTCAATGCTATGGCTTTTGTGTAGATATTTAAAGATGGACATCTTTAAGCATGACTGTTTGGATTTGTATGAAACGGTAACACATTACAATAAAAGTCCATCTGTAATATTAACTTAATTAAGGTTGATAAATGCTGTAGAAGTATTGTTAGATCATTAATTTCATCATTTACTAATACATTTTTTAAATGTTAAGTCGTATCTGTTAACATTAGTTAATGCACTATGAACTAACATGAATGATCAAGGTATAATTAATATATTAATATTTATATATTTATTTCATTAAATAAGTGCAGTACATGTTCATAATTCAGCAGTTTTTTTTAAATAAAATTCAGCACTAGTTTACTTGGAGTATTTTGTTTTCATTCAGTATCCATCTTAAAAACTATCAGTTGGGTAATCAGTTATCGGCCAATGCAGTGAAACCTAGTTATCGTTATCAGTCAAATCCACTATCGGTCGACCTCTAATGTAGATGTCACAACAATGGAATTAGCGTAAAATCTTTTGGTCATAATAATTATGTAGTGAAAATCCATTATATCCATTACAAGTCTAGGTTGTAAGCATTTAAATTATGCTTATTTTGTGTCAAGTTAATGATTTTTTTAGAGCTACATAATGTAACTTTTGGCCCTTTAAATAATAAAACTGCATACGTCTTTGCAAAAGAAAACTGTTTTGGTTGTGCTTCACCTCTGCTCCACTGTGCAGATGGATGTGGTTTGCAGCACAGGTGTAAACATGGAAATCTAAAAAAGATGTAATCTGTGCAGGTGCCATATATTATGCTGTTGTTCTGACTTATTGGAAACACTTATGTTTTTTAAATAAATTATATAACAAAAGTTTACATTACAATTTGTTAACATTAGACATAATGATTGCTAGTCTAATAAGATCTAACATTATATAATGAACTCACGCTACTGTTACAGAGCTACATGGCTATTTATTAATTGAATAATATATTTTATCTGTTGAGTAAGTAAAAAGCTCCGGGTCACTTTTAAATACTTAAAAATGTTGGTGTCAAGGCAAGCAAATGTAGATTCAGGTTTTATTACAGACTGTTTTGCATGGTCAATATTTTGCTTGATTTAACAAATAACTTTCATCTTCATGCTACATCATACATATGTCAGAGTAGCCGGAGTGATGTGAAATGCACAGGGAAATGATTATGTATGCAATTTCCCATGAAATCCATCCCGACCGCTCTTAAATATAAATCATTATGGTTTTTCAAAGTGTATCTGGGTAAAGTATCTGGGTCTTTATGCACTCTCTCATTCACTCTCTTATTCTCTCATTAATTAAAAAGTTACATGTAGCATACATGAATTAGCTGAATTATCTTAAATGGGGTAAAAACACAAATAGGTAAATTATTATATCAGTTACAACGACCTGACATTTTTCGATTATGTGTATCAGCATCCTTAGCATATAAATTATTTATATAGATGAAACTGTATATCACTAGCAGAGATCACTGAATGTACGCAGGCACAGACACACATTACCTCTATAGTGGGGTCGTATTCATCCACAAAGTGGTTCTGGATGAGTTGGATGGTGAGAGCGCTCTTGCCCACGCCTCCAGCACCCACCACCACCAGTTTATATTCAGTCATTCCTTCACACCTCTTCAACCTCTCGCCACACCTGAGGAGAAACCAGCAACACGATCAATACAAACAAACCTCCCACTGCTTCATGTTCAGTGACGTTTCAATTCTTATATAAACACAACAAAGATCCTTTTCAGGACTTAAGGTATGGCTAGTATAGGATTCATGGATGTAATATTATGAATGCTACTGATCCACAAACTGATTTCTGACTTGTGATGCAGCCTGAATCATAATCACACTGTGTTTGTTCATTGTCCAGAGGAGAACTGGCTGAGCCAGGTTTCTCCCACAGTTTTTCTCCATTCTGTCACCTGATGGAGTTTGGGTTTTTGCCACTGTCGCCTTTGGCTTGCTTAGTTGGGGACACTTGATATTCAATGATATTATTGATCTGACTGTACTGACACTATTGGATGAGAACTGAACTGAGCTCGACGATGACATCACTGTTTTCTCTAGAGCTGCTTTATAGATAAAATGAACTAATTTAATAATTGATGATCTTTGCAATGGAACTGAATCAACACTGAACTGACTTTAGCTGAACAAGGACACTATTTTCATTTTAGAGCTGCTGTACAGCCAAAATTAAAGGGTTAGTTCACCCAAAAATGAAAATTCTGATATTTTTGATGAAATCCGAGAGCTCTCTCACCCCTCTATAGACAGCAATTTAATTAATTTCAAGGGCCAGAAAGGTAGTAAAGACATTGTTAAAATAGTCCATGTGACTCCAGTGGTTCAACCTTAATTTTATGAAGCGACAAGAATACTTTTTGTGTGCAAAAACAAACAAAAATAACAACTTTATTTAACAATCTCTTCTTGTCTGTGCCAATCTCCTACGCTGTTGACGTAGTTAATACAGTTCAGGGTTTTCTAAGTGTTACGGCAGAACGGCGGCTTACCATTGGACGCTGTTGATGTGAGCACCATGACGCATGCGTGTAATGCTGACACAGGAGCTAGCCAATGGTGAGCCGCCGTTCTGCCGTAACACTTAAAAAATCCTGAACTGTTTGGAACAACATGAGGGTAAGTAATTAATGACAGAATTTTTTTTCTTTTTGGATGAACTAACCCTATAACTCTGTTTGCATCATTAAATAATTTTACTGTTATCAGTGTAAAGCTGCTTTGAAACAATCTGTATTGTATAAAGCGTTTTTAAAAAATCAGGGTGACTTGACTTGATAATGTTTGTTGGCGAAGCAGTGCTTTGTTGAAATTAGCATAAAATAAGTCCAAAGTCTTATTGTCCGACTTCCAGATCGTTGACTATTTGACTTAAACCTTTAAATTACAACTTAAGTCTGCAAATTATTACAAGATGTTGCACCTTGCCTATTTCTTTAGCTATTCATCCATGTTAAGGCCCAAGCACACCAAACCGACATTAAAGAACTCGGCGGTGAAAGCCGACTTTGCTGTTGTTGAGTCTGGGCCAAAAAGTTACACTTGAACACACCATAAACACTACAGTCAATGGCCAAATAGCATGTAAAATCTCCAACTGCATGAGAGGAAGTAAATCTCCATTCAGCAGGTGAAAGTAGTCTACATGAGTCATTTAAAAAAGGGCAACCAGAAGAGCTAGGACTGCAGACATACAAACTGTAAACAAAGCATTTTGCTTGAATCACTTTCATTTTTCATCTTGTACACTAAGCTGAACAGCCAATCTGGGATGCGTTTCCCAAAAGCACCGTTAGCCAACTATGGTCGCAAGTTCTAGCCCCCTTGCTCTCAAAGATAATAATAACAATAATTTTCAGGTTTTGATTTTGGCTTCCAATGATTAAGGATACATGATGCTGCATTCAGTTCCTTTCCTTAAAAGCGGTGTGCTGTCGGCCTTCCTACGTAACATCCAAATCAGTCAAGTGTAACATGATCATGTAACATGATTAATATACAGTCTCCTGTCAGTCGTGCTCGATACTAAAAAGAGTTAAAAGCTTATTGAGCTGCAAAAGAGACTCGAGCGAAACACGGACTACTTTGGGCTTTGGCCATGCGCTTAAAGTCACAATATGTAATATCCAAAAACCACTATAACAATGTTATATATTTTGTTGACTTGTGTACTTACATTATCCCAAATGTTTCCAAGAATATTTAAATCCAGAGAAATAAGGGCTGTGCGTCGCCCGTCAATGACATCATACCTACGTTACCCTCGATTTCAGGTTTTATTTTGTAGAAACCATGGAAACACCAAAGACACTTTAATATATTATATGTTTTAATAGATAAGGGAACAACTGTTTGGAGACATTCATGGACAGAAAACGAATTATTGTACTAATACAGCATTTTCTCCGTCATACAATATGTTTTAAAATTAATTGCATGCCATTTAGCAACACAAGCCATAATATGATATTCTAATATCGATCAGTGTGCAACAAGTGTCTCATAGTAGCCGCCAAGCGAACGCACAGAGAAGCATTATAATTTAACTTTCAACACTCTCAAATGTATCTAAAACAGCGCTGCTTTACCCCACATACGCTTGAGCGGAAGAAGCAGAAGCGGCGACTGCGGCAGAATAAAAGTTCCGCTGCTGTCGAGCCATGCTCATTAACAAATCGCTTCAGCGACCTCGTTCAGCTCCCACAACACTCGTCCCTGCTCTGCTTCACGTTAATAATCTCATCCATGAACATGGTTTCTGCCCGAGTCCCGTCCCAATTCTTTTTCACCGGCTGTGAGGTGAAGATGACAACTCCCAAGATTCCATGCTCAATCTCTGTGTCATCAATCATTTCCTGTTTAAAAGTAGTTTTCCACGGTTATTCCAAGTATGGAGGCGCTTGAAAAGCATTCAGTTGCGTTCTAGGAGGTGGGACAAGTCTGTGGCACACCTCAAGTGTTTTCTGCTTACCATTCAGATCAAAAAGAAGGTCGAAAGCACTTGTCAGAGGCACAACACTTCTTTTAGCTTTAGGTAAGTGCCTAAAGTGTAAAACTAATCCTGTCCGAATAGGGCTTTAAAGTGACAGCAGCCTAATAAACCTGCTGTTGTCTGTCATTTAATGTTAATCAAACAACTAAAGAAAATGAAAGAATCATTCACTGCTCTTCACTGAAGACATTTGATTACTTTATTCAATTTCTGTACAGTAGGCTATTATTATTTGTAGGCTAAATAGTTTATTTCTTTTGTATCTTTTTTCTATTGTATTGTAATGCTATTTTATGGTATTACTGACTGTTTCAACTGTTGTTTGTTGACAGTGACACTGCTCTGAAAGAACAGATTAAGGGGTTGGGGATTGTGTGTGGTTGGAACTACAGCTTTGGTTAGAAGCATAGTTTCTTCTTACGACATGTGGACTTAAATATATTATGCTCTTGGGCACAATAAGCAAGCTAACAATCAGTGCATTCTATATATTTCATCCCATTTAAATGTATATAGTATTATGTGAGAGAGAACCTCCAATGAATCAAATAAACTCTCTCATCAACGGGCTCCGCCACTGATTCAACATTTTCAATCGGCCAAAAAGCCACTGATGGGGGTCCGACTAGTGCAAAAACTAGGCAGACAGACACTCAACGACGGCCTGACATTGGCCAACTGTCGGCTTGGTGTGTCGCAGCTTTAAGATTGTGGTAATCCAAGAGAATTTGCAGAATTTATCCTAAAGAAATATGGAATACTCTCCTATCTTCCACTGTTTAGCATTCAGGGAACAAACTCTCATAGAAATGCAAAGGAGCTAAACTATGAAATATGTAAAGCATTCTGGCACTTGAAATAAGACCCAAGCTTGCAGTGCACTGAGCTTTTATCTGATAACTGATATTTTGTGGGTTTCACTTCAAGTTTCAACATGGTCTAAAACAACATTTCTTGAATTATCTTTTGTGTTCCACAGAAGAAAGAAAGTCATACGGGTTTTGAATTACATAAGGGTGAGTAAATGATGACAATTTTTATTTTGGGGGGAACTATATTTAGGCTACATGCATGATGCTATACTGACAATGTGACAATGTTTCATAACACCATATACACATAAACACCTTCAACAATGTTCTAATATCATTAATTTCTAAGTAAAACATATTTACATATTCTCCTTATAGAAGCAAATATCATTAATATTAATTCATAAATATAATCTTGCTTATTATGGGGAATGTGCCACATATACCATTTTACAACCTGAACCAACCCAACTAATTAATTATTTTTAAATCTATTTTTCAAGGCAAAAAAATTATTATTATTATTACAAATATTGTTAAATGTCCAGAGTGAAGTATTAGGCTCTATTGACAGAAATGCAATATAATATACATAACTATGTTTTCAGTGGTGTATAAAGACCTTACATAATGAACAGTTATGTTTTTATTACCTTAAAATGAGCCACTTCTATCTACATACACCGCGGGTTGCCATTTTGCGCCACCAAGTTTCTACAGTAGCCCTAAACGGACAAACTTCTCTACAGAGTGCAAGCTACTCTCTGCTGTCTCAGACGATGACATCTTTGTCCTGTGTCGGCCACCGTAGCTTCTCTCTATCTGCTTCGAAAGGGAGGGGTGAGCGATGGGCAGATACAATTCACAACCTCACCGCTAGATGCCGCTACAATTTACACAGCGCACCTTTAATTAATAATTAATCTATATTATGTTTTTGGAGAGTTATCATTTTCACATCCAGCTCCACGTTGTTTAAATAGCAAATGCATTTGCGCCCATCTGTTCACCCATGCTGGTCTGAAAATAAGGTGCATTCAGGAGCATTGTTGGCGTGTTGCTATTTTGAGGAACTGAAAACGAGTATTTTTTGTGTTATTTAAAGGGTGCGTTAGTAATATGCGCCAATAGGCGGGTGCACAATGCGCATACACTCTGCTTATTACAAACACAGGGAAGGGCAGCAGCATACAAACATGTTTAAATATTAGAAATAAAAGGACTCCTCTCTGGTGAAGCGTTCAGTCTTTCTGCTTGCAAATTCTGCCATGTAAATAGCAAATCCGCCATGGCACGAGCGCAACTGGCTTTTAAAGGGAATGGGAGATGAGACTCTGATTGGTTTCTTGCACGTTACACCCAAAACACACCCATGAATCATTAAGAGACTAGGAACAACCCTTTTGGACCATGCGCCTGGCGCGCCAACCGTTTTTTCCATCGTTAAACTAGCAAAAGTAGATTCGGACACGCCCTAATTGCACCTGTGCCATGAGCTTCAGATCGTTAAAATAGGGCTAGTCCTCTTTCATGTTTTTTTATTTTAAAAAATAAGAATTTAACTTTTGTGATAACATTATTATATCAGGAGTTGTACCACCCTAACATTTTTGACTTCATGCCAAAAAAAATTTAATCCAAAATAATTAATTCAGACAAAAAACTAAAAGTTTTATTCAGTACATTTGAGTACATTTAAGAACTTTGCACATGTGTTTTTAACCACTTATTTTTTTTCTTAATTTTGCATTTCTTTATTGTGGTTGACTTACATTTCATTGCTCCTGCAACATATCAGATAACACACTAAAAGGCTCACTTTAAGACACAACCGTCACAGCCATCCATGACAGCACATCACCAGACAGACTATATTAGTCCCAGGGTGTGGAGTTTTATTAATAGTCGTCATTGGGGCTGTAGGTGCAACTCAAGATCACCAGAGGTGGGTCTGCACTCTGCAGCATTAATGATTAATGAAAAAACAAAGTTTCTTGACACTATGGTGACTGCAACTTGTGAGAGTCCAGCACAGTGCATCTGTGAGTAACACTAAAGTGCTGGACGATTAATGAGTAACCCCACACACGCATGCACACGCTCTCAAACACACAATTGAGCTATTAAAGGGCAGGGAGTTCAGTTCAGTTCATACATGATGCCACTATGTATTACTCCCTTAAACCCTTGAAAGCCAAAAAAAACATTGGGGTAAATGTAATAGAAGAATAGAAATATAGTAACAACTACATGTACTTTTTTTTATTTTTTTATTTTTTATTTTTTTACATTGATAGGAGGTTGCTCACTGGCAAAATTTTAAGAACCCACCCTCAAGGCTTTATGATAATCTATGCTCTATACATTCAGTTTAGTACAGATCTGTGGGATTTTTTGCCTGTTTTATCATTCACCATGTGAAATTCGTAACAAGTCTGATCACTTAAAGATAATAGCAAAGTACATTACTTAAAGGGGACATATCATGAAAATCTGACTTTTTTCCATGTTTAAGTGCTATAATCGTGTCCCGGTGCATCTACCAACCCAGAAAACGTTAAAAAAGACGTAAGAAGGAGATCTTATTAAAATATTACCGCCCCTTAAAGGTGCACTATGTAACTTTTCCGTCCGCTAGAGGTCGCCTATTCAAAACAAAGGCGTAGCTTGATGACGCCAAGTTTGAGCGCAGAATCTTGGGACATGTGGTCTTCACCTCACAGCCGGTGGAAAAGATTCGGGATAGGACTCGGGCAAAAATTATGTTCATGGATGCCATTTTTAACGTTACTGTAGTATGAAGCAGAGCAGGACCGAGTGTTGTGGGAGCAGGGCAAGGCCGCTGGAGCGATTGTTAATAACACGCCTCGCGAGCAGCGGGGCTATTATTATGCCACAGTCGCCGGCATCATTTCCGCTTTTCCGGTCGTGAGTATGAGGTAACACAGCTCTGTTTATCATATTAGATACATCTGAGTGTGTTGAAAATTATGTTATGACGTTACTCTGTGTGTTCGCTCGGCGGCTGCTATGACACTTGTTGCACACTGCAGTAAGAGTAAAGCGTTTTTTTGCAACAAAAAAAAACGGAAACCGAGGGTAACGCAGATATGACGCAATTGACAGGCGACTCCCTCACACGTCCTGGGTCCTTGGTTAAAATAGCAATTTTCTCACAATTTACAAATAGTTGGAAACATTTGGGATATTGTGAGTACTCAACTGAACAAAATATATAACACTGGCCTAGTGGTTTTTGGATATTTTACTGAAAAAATTACATAGTGCACCTTTAATCTGCACATTTCCACCCACGGCACCATCATTTTGTTTTCGCAAGCAACAACAGTGAACAAGACCCTTGTGTGTATTTGACAGTTGAAACACAACAAAAAATGTTGATCCATTAGAAGTTTAAACTAATATAGCTTTAAAACGCGTGGAAATAAACTTTAATGATGAAAGAAGAACTATGCTATCCGTGAGAGTTATCGCGATATAGATGTCTACAAATGTCTTGTTAGTATTTGGCAAAGAATCCGATTGAGGCAGGAACTGTGTGGAGAGGGGGCGGCACGCAGCAGCTCATTTGCATTTAAAGGCACATGCACGAAAACAGCCTGTCCTTGACTGTAGTCAGAAATGGGAATTTACAATATGAATTTATAAATTATCTGTGAGGTATTTTAAGCTGAAACGTCACAGACACATTCTGGGGACACCTGAGACTTAAATTATATCTTCTAAAAATAGACACAATAGGTCTCCTTTTAAAGGGATAGTTCACCCAAAAATGACAGAAAGTTGGACCCCATTGACGTCCACAGTAGGAAAAAAAAATACTATGGAAGTCATTAGGGTCCATCAACTGTCTGCTTACCAACATTCTTTAAAAATATCTTCTTTTGTGTTCAGCAGAAGAAAGAAACTCATACAGGTTTGGAACAACATGAGGGTGAGTAAATGATGACAGGATTTTCATTTTTGGGTGAACTATCCCTTTAAGCTCGAAAAATGCAAGTACATTCTTCTTTATCTAAAAAAGAAAGCAAGTTGGTTTTAAAATGACATGAGTGTGGGTAAATGATGACAGCATTTTTCAGTTTTGCCTGAACTATGCCTTTTATATTGTTTGGTGATAAATCATGACATTAACCAGGGCCAGAAAATAGCATAGTAACCTTTTTTTCTTGAGGAAAATTGATTTGAACTACATGAAACAACACTACCTTTCATAATGAAATAAAGTTCAGAAAGAAACAGAGTATTAAACTGGAAATAATGGGCAGGACTTCAGGAAATCAGGATTTGACTGCATTGCTAAAAGTAGAATATTATTGGTTAATATAATTTTGCCACGCCCTTGCGCTTTTGGTTACATCACAAGGTTTTTTCAGAGGTAGAAAAGTGATCACATTTTGATCAAAAGATTATGAAAGAGAATATTACCATTAAAATAATGTGCACTGGTGAATTGCATGCAGTAAGATGAAGGACATTCGGTATTGAGAAAGTAAATATGTCATGATTTGCATTTTAAAAACCTGTTGATATCAGCGAGTCATTAGACTTTACCAACTAGTTTAACATGAATACAATGAAAATCAATTTGTCATTCTCAGGAAAATGTGTTATGCGTTTCTGTTCATATGTAGTTGTGCAAAACCAGAAATGAGTGACAGTGCCACTTTCAGTTTCAATTTAACACGGATGAGCAAAGTATGCCCAAATTTAGGCCATCATTTGAATAACCCCTTTAACTAAACTAGGGCACAGCGAGGGAAGAACTAAATGAATTATACACACATACAGAGGGCAATGAAAGTTTGATTAGGACCTTCTATCAGAGCAACCTGTTGTTTTGGATGTAGAGATCAGTAGAGACCAGACTACACATCCCATCGGGTTCTTTCCAGTGCTATCGCTAAATCGCACTTTCTAAGGTTCATAATTAGCGCCAAAGTGCCATGGGGCTTCAAATGGGTCCTAATGAGCCCCCATAGTCCTGTACTGCTTGGGAATAAACAAAGTCACTTGAAGGCAAGCCTGCAACCTTAAAAAAAGCGTAATGCTAGCTAACGTTGTGGTACGCAATGAAGGAGTCAAGAGGCCATTTTTTTTTAAGGATGTCAATGGAGGAGAGGCTTCACTACAGGAAATAGCTTATCATTTAATGAACCAACAGCATGTCCACTAATCTTCAAAATGTTTACTCTTAAACATTACTTTTGGATTGACCTACTGAGTTTTACACCGAAAAAAATGCTGTTTTATAAAAGAAAGTCACGGACAGGTATGATTAAGTTTATGGCACTTCTCATTCATTTCTATGGTATCCGCAAACAATGACTGACTGTCGCACAACTCTGAATGAAATTCGATGATGTCTAGGCTGTAATGTGATTGGTTATCAAGACACATGTGATCCAAGTTAGCCGTTACGCTTTCTCCAATAGTATAGCCACGGACCCTCGTATCTCCCAATAATAAAACCATCTCTGGAATAAACCATCTAAACCTGAGACAACACTTAGACGGGACAAATGCTATAAGGTGTTTTTTTTTTGCACATTGCACAGGTTTCTAGAGTTTTCTGGGTGGTTTCTAGGCTGTTTTTTAGGTGGTTACTTTCCAACCCTAGTCAAATGTTAGTTTTGGGCTGGAGGGCCGAAATCATTGACCAAAACACACCACTTCTCTAATGATGCGTTTTGACTGTGTCAGCATCTATTTTACACAAGATGGATAAACTACAAGTAAATATGTCAGCAGTGTGGACGCACTTCACCGTGATACATTTTTGTTCGACATATTTGGCATTCTGTACATATTTTTTAGCAATATGTAAAATTTGTTCACAGCTCGTTGCTGAAGAACTTTAATACAATTGGCTTATCATTGGTTTATTTAAAAGTTCTACTACCTAAATTTAATTACAGAAACTTTTCAGTTTACACCTAAATGAAAACTTTAATTTGGTTTTGGCGTTTCTGTAAAAAAATTATTTCTTCAACTTAAACTTATTTTATTTCATTCAGTTGGCAAAGCAATGTAATTTCCATTTAACCCTTATGTTGTGTTAGGGTCATTTTGACCCGGAGAGGATTTTCTTTTTCCCAAAAATGCTAGTTAACATTATTGCATTCAACTAAAACTACTTCTATGCACTTCTACTATAACTACTGTCATTTTTGACTGGGAACACCACTAGTGTGACTTTGTTCCATTATGTACAAAATAAAAGCATTTCAAAACAAATTTCATCATAAAACATGGGTGAACTAACCCTTTAAAGCACACTAGTGATGTCATCAACCTGGATGATATCACCGTTTTCTACAGAGTGGCTGTACAGCCGAATCAAATTCTGTTGCATTATTTTCCTGTTTAACACTGTGAAGCTGCTTTGAAACAATCTGCATTGTAAAAAGCGCTATATAAATAAAGGTGACTTGACTTGACTAGTGTGATAAACTGCTATTTTTTTCCATATTTTGTTGAATATTGACACATTTATCCATAAATAATGCTTTTTTCACTTAAAAACTGAGGTGCATAAGCTCAGATAAAGGAGGCCTACGATCAATCATTTCCAAAAGGAAATACAAAAACCTGTCCTAATTGAAGGAAAACAAGTTGAAAACCAGATTTGATCCAATATTTGGTGATAATATAGCATAACAAGCGATTTACAAGCAATTTTTAAAAGGCTGGTCCTTTTTGACCGGGAACACAAAAGGTACTACAGGGTTTTCAACACAGCACAAGGTTTCAGCTTTATTTCAATTAACGAAAATCATTTTTAATAGTTTTATTTAATGATATATTATATACACATTGTTTTTTTGGTTTGAGATGGTCATAACTAGTTCAACCTGCCATGTCTTCAGCTAGGCTAGCTGACCAGCCCAAAACCTCTTTAAAATCAGACCTGCCTGGACTAGAAAACATCTTAAAGACTTGCTGTTTTTGTTCGGATTTATAAAGATTCAAAGGCACGGCCAATGGCATTCAGGCATAAGCATATTATAAACTAGGGCCTATGAAGTGTGAACACAACCTGTAGTATCGTACGTGTGATTTCTTAGGAAAGCAACAACATGGCTCTCTTCAGCAAGCGTTGTGATTTATCACTCAAAAACTACAGGAAAGTTTGAAAGCAAGAACTAGACGTTGACTCTAGGATCTGCTAAGGCATAGAGCAGCATACATACACCCTGTCACCATGAGCAGGCAATATGAACAGCTCACTTTGAAACCCTATAAGCTCAGGGTAAACTTACTGACATTATAAGGTCTGCATTTTATGGACATCATTATCTAATACCTAGGTTTTGGAATGAATATTATTTGCCTAATCATTGTGAACCTTTATGTCATGACAATTACAGTAATTTAAAATATTATATTGCTAAACATTATGTTAGAGCTCAAGTAAATGGTCCCAATAGAATCTTAAGTATCAATTTTCCCTGAGCCACAACCCTACAAAAGTAGGCCTAAGTGATTCCAGTCAGGTTCAGACTGTAAAAGGAATCTCACATGGGAAATGGAATCGAAGGAATCGAATACTGAGGAACCATAACAGATCCTGGCTGAGTGAGCTACTGACATCATCCCCCAAAATAACCATCACTAGCCAGATCATTACATCTGTCTAGCCTAAATCTGCTGCCCTGCACTGCAGACACTTCAAGGCATTGTTTGTTTGTTGCAGATGAATGCACTGGAAATACTTTACTGCACAGTATGTAAAAAAAATTAAAATAAAATACCAACAAAATATGAATGCTTCCAAATATCTGGAAACTCAATACATTACATTATTTTGGGGGCCTGAAAATGCGAACTTGTGAAAACGGGTTTTTTAAAGTGCAAGTTTTTGAAAACGATACCGTTATCATCTCCGTGTAAACTACAAAAACGTACATTTGTGAAAACGGTGACGTCACGCACACGGGTATTACGTGTTTTGTCTATAGTATAGTTTTTTCTTGACAAAGTGCCATCTACTGGCCTGGCAGCAGAATACAGCGTTTTTAGTCGTTTTCACAGAGCCGTGTGACCAGAAAAGGTACGCAAAAAAATTTAAGGAAAAGCTTTTAGTACATCATTGTTGATGAAAGAAAAGTTTGTGTTTTTATTTAATATATTTTATTTTAGTTTTATTTAAAGCCACAATGTAATTTTTCGCCACTAGAGGTCACTTATTCAAAAGAAAGGCGTAGCTCGATGACACCTTGATTTCGCGGAGCTTTTATTCTGCTGCAGACGACCGCTTCTGCTTCTTCCGGTCAAGCGTATGTGGAGTAATGCAGCGCTGTTTTACCATATTAGATACATTATTTGAGTGTGTTAAAAGTTATGTTATAATGCTACTCTGTGCGTTTGCTCGGCGGCTACTATGAGACACTTGTTGCAGACCGCAGTAAGCTAGATCGATATTAGGCATGGTAAAACATGGTATTCGCGATAAACTATTTAACAATGACTGGTTTTCTGTCGATGGATGTATCCAAACAGTGAATGTATTTCTCTGGATTTAAACATTCTTGGAAACATTTTGGATAATGTAAGTCGTAAATGTAGTAATGTAAAAATTTTACATATTGTGCCTTTAAATTAACCGAATATATTATCAATAGTTTTAGTAAATGAGAACAACACTGGTCTTTACTGGTCTGAGATGGTCTTAACTGGTTTAACCTGGCAGGTCTTCGGCTAGGCCACCTAAACCTGACAAGTCCAAAACCACTTTAAAACCAGCCAATCCAGGATATCTGGTACACCAACTGAGACCAAAAACATCTCAGACTGGCCTACCTGTTTTTCAGAAGGTTTTGGTTCAGATTTATAGACTTGGGCACAGCAGAACCGAAGGCATACAAGTATAATCATATTTGGCCACTTAATATGTCAATAGTGTGTACCTCACAGTGAAAAGAGCCCATAAATAAGGATTAGTTGATAAAGTCGAGTCGCACAATATGATAGCAGCTACTCACATCATCTCAAATAACAATTACCAGTCTAGAGGCTTCAGAAAAACACATTTGGTTACTTTCAAAAAAATCTACGAATCACACTGTGTGAAGTAGACTATAAAATATTCTAGAGGTGCACTAAAATATGGTCTACTTAATGCCACAATATGTAATTTTTCACCGCTAGTGGTCGCTTATTCAAAACAAAGGCGTAGCTTGATGCCGCCTGGATTTCGCAGAGCTTTTATTCTGCCACAGACGACAGCTTCTGCTTCTTCCGCTCATGCGTATGTGGGGTAACGCAGCGCTGTTTTATCATATTAGATACATTTGAGTGTGTTGAAAGTTATGTTGCAATGCTGCTATATGAGACACTTGTTGCACACTGCAGTAAGCTAGGTCGATATTAGGCATGGTAAAACATGGCATTCGCGATAAACTATATAACAATGATTAGTTTTCTGTCGATGGATGTATCCAAACAGTTGCTCACCTGTCTAATAAAACACATTAAATATCTACAAAATAAAACCGGAAATCGAGTGTAACGTGGGTATGATGTCATTGATAGGTGACGCACAGACACAGTCCGTGTCCTGGTTAAAATTGCTTATTTCTCTGGATTTAGACATTCTTGGAAACATTTGGGATAATGCAAGTACACAAGTCAACAAAATATATAACATTGTTCTAGTGTTTTTTTTTTTTTTTTTTTTTGGATATATTAATCCCAAAATCTTACATATTGTGCCTTTAAGCGACCTAAACTTGCTTGTTCTGCGATAAAACTTCCGCACTGCTCTTCATAGTTCAGAAATTACGAATCCTACTATGCTGAGGTATCTTGATATTCATGAGTTGAGCCTCTGCCATTGGTGGGATACTAAGCGACGTCAGCGGAATCTAATTAGTATTCAGCTAACAGTCCTTCGCCATTGGAACGCTACGACGCAAACTCGGGATGGACTACTTAATATTCATGAGCTAGTCTTCGTCATAGTAGAATTTGCAATTGTTCGTCGGGTACTATGGGGCGTCACCCGAGTTTACAGAGAGGCTCGTAACTGTCACATGGATGCCACCAAAACTTAACAAATCAGATAATTAGTCAACATGTTTACATTCAGTGTTAGACTTGAAATCCTTTCCAATAAATGCTTTATTGGAAGTTGTCGGGAAGAGAAGCCACGGTCAGTTTGATCGATTACTATCTGATTCAGTGTAAACTGACCTGATTCAGTGTTTAGATGCTTGAACAGGTTTCACTGTGAAGGGTGAATAAAATATAAACTAATTAAATAAACACCATACGAGTGTTATATTTCAATTCTCAACACACAATTTAGAATAAAACGCAGAAAACAGAACAGCGCTGGAATCTATAGATCTATCGATGACTTATTGCTCGCACATATGTAAACATTCTCCATGCAATTATAAAAACGCACTGATAATTACCAGAAATATCGGTCAACTGTGTCTGTAAATTAATAGCAATATGTTTCATGTAAACAATATTTGCCACTATGAGTCGATCTACTTGGTCACGTTACAATGTTACATTGCAATCAAACGATTTATGGTTTAATAGCAAAAAAAATACACTTCACCTCTGATTCCCCGGACACAGTCACTCTCCAGGAGACTTCGTTTATTTCGAGATTTTCCTGGATTGTATTAGATGTAGCAGACAGTCCACTGTGAACAATGTGCTCCGCTGTGTGTGTGTGTGTGTGTGTGCAGCCTACGCCCAGCCCCACACGACACACGGTACCGCCCCGGCAGCCCAATCACCAATCCTACTATGGCAAAGGCCAAGCTCATGAATATTAAGTAGATCCCGGTGACGTTTGTCAGTGGCTCGTTTAGTGCCTAAGAGGCTGATCAACCAAGAACACAGCCAATCACAAGGCGTTGTCCCACCCTCAATAGCACAACAACCAATGGGATTAGTAGGCCTACTATCCACATACAGCTCCTCGTACTGTATCATTTATTTTATTGCATAACTAAATAAAATGGTTTTTTTTTATGTTTACATAGTTGCTGTCCTTGTAATTATTTTGCATTTCGACAACAAGTTACCAATTGTAACATCTCTCCTCATAGTTATATGATGTAATGTATTTCTGATTTAGAAACTATAAAGTTATTTTTGGAGTGTGATTATGGTAAAATATTTATGGACAAGTGACACTTATCGTTTTCATTACAATTTTTTATTTATTTGCATGTTAACTTTTTAAGCATGTGCTATCTTTTTTTTTTTTTTTTTTTTTTTTTAAATATTAATTACTATTATTCCTATCTGGTAAATGTTATGTTTCTTTTTAAACATATGCTATATGTATAAATATTACGCTGGCCCCTTGCAATATAAATACAATTAAAGAGATATATTTTATTTTTATAAGTATACATTCTTAAAATTGTATATCATGTTTATATTTTATTTTGGTACAAATATCTTATTTTGGTAGAAAAACTTAACTAACTAACTACTAACTAACTAACTAAATTTCAGTTGTATGTGTATGTAAATATATAGGCTATACTTTGCTTATTAAAAATGCTGGGTTGTTTCAAATCAAGTTTGGGTCAAATATGGACAAACCTATACAATTTTATTAAAATACAATTTTTAAACCCAACGGTTGGATTTGTCCAAATTTGACCCAAACATGGATTAAAACAACCCAGCATTTTTAGAGTGCAAAGTAGGCTATAGCCTATATTTTTACATACACATAAAACGGAAATTTAGTGAGTTAGTTACATAATTACCATAACCATAGGTAGGCCTATTTCATAAGACATTTAAATTTTTGTGAATATTTAGGCCTGTCTTTTTACATTTTAGTATATTGACCAGGCTTTTCATTTATGTTCTTCTACTGCTGTTTATGTGACCAGTTTAGGGAATATATCTAAAAAGAGACATTGTTACATTGTGTTTCCTCAGTGGACTTTCAGGGTACCAGAACAACTGAACACCTAATGACCGTATAATGTAAGAACACTAAAACCATATAAAGCATCCTAATAGCTATAAATAAATAAATAAAATCTGTTATTGAGTCAAGAAATAATAACTTGTCTAAAGGTAACAGAAAAAAAAACTTTGGGCACAAGACGTCATGCGCACGTGTATTACGTGTTTAGTCTATAGGAGTATAGTTTTTCTTTACAAAGTGACATCGCATACACTTAGAATGAGAGACTACATTAAATATATTTTGTATTTATATATCTATATTTTTGTGTTCCCATTTGCTCAAATAGCAAAAGAAACTCCACAATAGTGTTTTCACAACTTTCAAAAAGAGGAAAAAAATAGAGAGAGATTGATAACGGCAGGCAAAGATGTCTATTTTACCGTCACGTTTTCAGAAATGTAATGCAAAGATAATATAATACAAAGTATAGTGTTATAAATTAACACACTTTTTAAAAAAATAAAAAAACAGCAAGGATTTACGATGCTGTGAAAACGGGCCATGGACTACAAAACCTACGTGACCCCGTATCCAGGAAGTATTTCCCGTTGCTATGCAAACTTGCTGTCGCGTGAGACAGAAGACGAACGCTCACACATCGAATATCACGTTGTTTAGTCTCAATAGGTAAGATTTAAATTGTATGATAAAACGCACATAGTATGACATTTGAACAATTTACATAATTTATTAACTTTGCCATTTTGTCTGAAACTGTTAACATGTATTTCAGGGCAGTGAAAACTAAGGTTACAATTGTCGAGTGAATCCTAAACTCGAGCTCTGACCTGATGATGGATCAAATATGTATTTCACCAGAAAAGTTGGTAGGCTCTCAGTGTTGAGGCCAAACATTAAACATTTCTTATGAATTGGGTGATAAATGTAAAAACGTTAACGATATATGATATTACAGCGCAACAAGAGCTCAAACCCACCTGATGGTTATAGGTTAAATGTCTTTTTCTCTCTCCAGAAAATCCTGTCTGGATCAGACAATCTACAAGAAGTGAAGTCACTAGAGATGTGTGTTGACACCAGACAGGACATTCTAGACAACTTTGGTGAGATTTTTATGTTAAAGTTAGAAAAGAATTTTAGAAAATGTAGCCTATTTATTTTTTACATAATTATTTTATCTAATTTTGCATTATGATGGTATTTAAGGATTAGTACCCCATGATTTACTCACCCTCAAGCCATCCTAGGTGTATATGACTTTCTTCTTTCTAATGAACACAATCAGAGTTATATTAATAAATATCCTGACACTTCCAAGCTTTATAATGGCAGTGACGGGGTCTATTTAGTTTGAAGCTCAAAAAAGTGCATCCATCCATCATAAAAGTGCTCCACACGGCTCCGGGGGGTTAATAAAGGCCTCTGAAGCGAATCGATGGGGTTTTGTAAGAAAAGCATCCACATGTAAAACTTTATAAAGTAAAATATCTAGCTTCCGCCAAACCGCCTTCCGTATTCAACCTACGGAAAAAAGCAAAACTGGCATGACGATGACTAGGACATAGCGCAAGCGCTTTGAACTGCAAGAGGCGCTACAATTTCTCACGGATGGTGGTCTGGCGGTAGCTAGATATTTTACTTAACTTCTTACAAAACCCCATCGATTCGCTTCAGAAGGCCTTTATTAACCCCCGGAGCCGTGTGGAGTACGTTTATGATGGATAGATGCACTTTTTTGAGCTTTAAACTCAATGGACCCCGTCACTGCCATTATAAAGCTTGGAAGCGTCAGGATATTTATTAATATAACTCAGATTGTGTTCATCAGAAAGAAGAAAGTCATGTACACCTAGGATGGCTTGAGGGTGAGTAAATCATGGGGTAATTTTCCTTTTAAAGTGAACTACTCCTTTAAGAACTTGGGGGAGCCAAATGTTTACTTGTCATGAAAATCATGTCACATTGTAAAAAATAGTAATGGTCCAGATGTGATTGGGGTGTGGTTTGGATTGATATGGCTGAATAAGCAATGAAGACATTACCTTCTGTGGTTTTTGTCCACTTGTCTTTAAGGAATCTACTTGCCCAAACTTATACAGCTGAAATTGAACAACAGTTTGATCTCATCTGTGCGGTAAGACCTCCATTTCCTTACATAAGTTACGTTGTTACATTCATAAATGAATAATTCACCCAAAAATGTAAAATCTGTCATCATTTACTTTTCCTCGTTCTAAACCCTGAATGACTTTCCTCCGTGGAACACAACAGAAGATATTTTGCAGAATATTAACACTGCTCATTGCTATTAAAGGGATAGTTTGCCCAAAAATGAAACTTTTGTCATAATTTACTCACCCGTAAGTTGTTCCAAACCTGTATGAGTTTCGTTCTTCTGTTGAAAAAGAAACTCAAACACGTTTTTGGAACAACATGAGGGTGAGTAAATGATGACTGAATTTTCATTTTTGGGTGAACTATCCCTTTAACGTGTACTTTTCATCTAAAACAAAAATTGGGGATGTCAAGCTTCAAAATGATATGTGCCAACATGGACAGGGTGCCTTCATCCTCAAAAATCATCAACAAACAAAAGAATAAACAAATATTTTAAAGAATGCACAACAGACTACATTCAATATCACAGAAGATAAAAACACAATTCATTCTTGAAATATAATAATATAGATAGAGGGTGTGAGTCAGGGAATGCTGCTGCTGCTGGAGAGAAGGGCAATGATCGCTTATTATTCTTAGTATTTCCTCAGGGATCTCGGAACCAGCCTTTCCCACCTGCAGGTCTTATGGCTGGCTCGATGTGGGCTGACCGACCTGGAGGGAATTCATGCTCTTTCTTCCTTAAAGGTAACAAACAACATTTAAAAGCAAAGGGTTACAGAAAATGGACTTATTAAACTCTTTTTTGGAAGGCACAAGTAAAAAGTATTTGTTTTTCTAATGTAAAAAGTATTTTAACAGAAGAAAGTTTTTTTTTAAATGACACGAATAAGCCATCGTATTATGAAGTATTAAATAATACAAAGGCCTGGTTTCACAATCAGGGCTTAGATTAAGCTAGGATTAGGCCTTAGTTCAATTAGGACATTTAAGTAACTTTTAGAAACACATTACTGGTGTGCATCTTGAGATAAAACAATGGCACTGACATATTTTAAGATACACTATATTGCCAAAAGTATTGGGACACTCCTCCAAATCATTGAATTCATGTGTTTTAATCACTTCCATGTCCACAGCTGTATAAAATCCAGCACCTAGGCATTCAGACTGCTTCTACAAACATTTGTGAAAGAATGGGTCGCTCTCAGGAGCTCAGTGAATTCAAGCGTGGTGCCGTGATAGGTTGCCACCTGTGCAATAAGTCCATTCGTGAAATTTCCTCACTACTAAATATTCCATGGTCAACTGTTAGTGGTATTATAACAAAGTGGAAGCAATTGGGAACAACAGCAACTCAGCCACAAAGTTGTAGGCCACGTAAAATCACAGAGCGGGGACAGCGCATGCTGAGGCGCACAGTGCGCAGAAGTCGCTAACTTTATGGAGAGTCAATAGCTACAGACCTCCAAACTTTGTGTGGCGTTCAGATTAGCTCAAGAACAGTGCGTAGAGAGCTTCATGAAATGGGTTTCCATGGCCGAGCAGCTGCATCCAAGCCTTACATCACCAAGTGCAAGGATCGGATGCAGTGATGTAAAGCACGCCACCACTGGACTCTAGAGCAGAAGAGACGTGTTCTCTGGAGTGACGAATCACGCCTCTCTGTCTGGCAATCCGATGGACGAGTCTGGGTTTGGCGGTTGCCAGGAGAATGGTACTTGCCTGACTGCATTGTGCCACGTGTAAAGTTTAGTGGAGGGAGGATTATGGTGTGGAGTTGTTTTTCAGGGTTTGGGCTTGGCCCCTTAGTTCCAGTGAAAGGAACTCTTAATGCTTCAGCATACCAAGATATTTTGGACAATTTCATGCTCCCAACTTTGTGGGAACAGTTTGGCCCCTTCCTGTTCCAACATGACTGTGCACCAGTGCACAAAGCAAGGTCCATAAAGACATGGATGAGCGAGTTTGGTGTGGAGGAACTTGACTGGCCTGCACAGAGTAGTGACCTCAAACCGATAGAACACCTTTGGGATGAATTAGAGCGGAGGCTGAGAGCCAGGCCTTCTCGTCCAACATTAAAGCCTGACCTCACAAATGCGCTTCTAGAAAAATGGTCAAAAATTCCCATAAACACACTCCTAAACCTTGTGGAAAGCCTTCCCAAAAGAGTTGAAGCTGTTATAGCTGCAAAGGGTGGGCCAACTCCATATTAAACCCTAAAGTTAAAGAATGGGATGTCATTAAAGTTCATGTGCATGCAAAGGCAGGCGTCCCAAAACTTTTGGCAATATAGTGTGTCAGTGCAAATAGCTTTCAGTTAAAAGAGCTCAAACATGCCTTTTAGTCTGGGACTAGGCATAAGCCTTGTCTGTGAAACCGGGGGAATTTTTTTTTTTTTTTTTAAACCTTTGAATAAAAGTAAAAGAGTCACCAATAAATCGATCTTGGACCGTATTATGTTTTCCTCAGGAGCTGTATGTGGCGTATAACAGCATATCAGACCTGGGTCCAGTCAGTATCCTGGAACACCTAGAGCTGTTGGACCTGGAGGGGAATGATGTTGATGATCTGGATCAGTTGTTGTATTTAGGCTGTTGTGGAGCGCTCAGAACACTTTCACTGGAAGGAAACCCTGTGTGTACCTGCCCCAGTCCAGGCGTGTCAGAGGTACATAAAGAGTTTATAAAGCAGATTATGGACGGCCTGTCTAATAGAGAATAAGAGAGATGAGGCTCAGCTTCTCTCTGTGGTTGACTAGACTAATGGGCCCGACAGATAATGATGTCTCCATATAGTATTAAATCAGAATTCATTATTTTTGACCACTTGATGTAATGCTGCCCCACCACATCCATTATAGAAATCACACAACAGGCTAATATGTTTGATATTAGAGACCCGAAATGGACAAGTGAAATGATTGATGTGAATATTAGTGCTGGCGCATTACTACATTTGGGCCCTTTTAGCTTTTATATTTAAGCAGAACCAATTAATACACAATTACCATCGCACACCTGTTGGTAATAGATAGGTGCGTGGGAAAGAGGATAACCAAATCCAAAAATCTAAAAAAATAAAACATTTGTTACAATATGTATTAATCTTTGTTAATGTTAATTAATACAAATGCATACAAATGTATTAGTAAATGTTAAAATTAACATTAACTAAGCAACGTTTTTGGCATATCATATGCCTGATGAAGGTCATGAGACCGAAATGTTGCTAATAAAAAGATTTTGATATTTTTTCTATATTGCCAAAACGTTGCTTAGTTAATGTTCATTTTAACATTTACTAATACATTTGTATGCATTTGTATTAATTAACATTAACAAAGATTAATAAATATTGTAACAAATGTTTTGCTCATTGTTAGTTAATGTTAGTTAATACATTAAATAAAGTTAACTAATAAGACCTAATTGTAAAGTGTTACCAACTATTTGCTATTAGTATTGACCTATTTGTTCATTCATTTAATTTATTTATTTAAATATCATTGGAATTTATTTTCTCTTTCTTATTTATTACATTTCTATATTTTTGCAAGCATTTCATAAAATGTATGTAGAGATACAGACCAATATAGAAGTTTTTTTGTAATATTTACATACTATTATAGTATTTATAAATATTTTTAATTAGCTTGTCATTTCATATTTTTTATCATATTTTATTTATATTTATTATTTATATTTCTGTTAGCTTTAATGTTTTTTAAAATCTATTTTTTTAATTTTAGTACTTCAACATAAACATATTTTATTTCATTTAGCTGCCAATATAACATTAAATTTTCTTTTATCTTTTTTTCTTTTATTTATTTTATATTTAATTTTTTTTACGCATATCGACACTTTTATTTAGACTGAGTTCCCCTTACTGCTTTCAGATTCAGTTTTCGGTTACTTTTTAGTTTTCTTACTATTTTCAGTCAGTTTTAGGAATTACAAAACTGGGGCAAGTGTTCAGTGAATGAACAAACTGCTTTGAATATTCATGAAGTGGTAAATGAACGGTGACCTCATTTGCTTTCTTTCTGTCTTTCACTCACTTCCTTTACTGCAGATAAAAAACGAGCCTTTGCATTTCCCCTTTCACAGCAACAAGTGATATATAACTGATATAGATGTACACTACTGTTCAAAGTTTGGGGTCTTTGAGGGAAAGACATTAACACTTTTATTCAGGCATATTAAATTGATCAAAAGTGACATTACAAAACTTTTACATTGTTAAAAAAAGATTTCTATTTCAAATAAATTCTGTTCTTTTCAATGTTCTATTCATCAATAAATTCTGAAAAAAAAAATTGTTTTCCACAAAAATATTAAAGAGGATCATGCTTTTTTCCAACTTTATTGTTTAATGTTGCCATTTTAGCATGAAAAATGTTGAAGTTACAAAGCATAAAGCATATTCTGTAATTCTCTAAAATGTCTTGATTGAGTTTTCTTCTGAGAACGTACCTCCCAAGGCATACACAAAATAAAGGGGTGAGGCCTGGTTTAGTTGCGTTAGTAGTAGTGTGTTAAAAACCATGGACTGTAAAAAATGGACGACGCAACTTCACTCTCTTCCACTGTAGTAAGTGAAGCCGCCAGTGTCCAAATAATGGCAAATAATGCCAAAATTATCTACATAATAAATGTAATGTAGATAATAAATAGACCCCAATAACAAAATCAAGACTTTGTAAAAGGGCATAATATAGCCTCTTTAAGCAGTACAACTGTTTTCAACATGTATAATTATAAGGAATAAGTTTCCACCATAATGTGGCTTTTAGCATGTTGCTATGCAGTTCCTAGGGTTTTCTGAGTGGTTGCTTCAATGTTTTCGGCTGGAACAACACAAAATAATTTGTTTTCCAGATAGATTAATTGCATTTGGTTTGTGTTGTTTGATGAACAGGTATTAGACTACAGCTACAGGTCTGCGGTCCATAAGATGTTACCTCAGCTGAGCTTCCTCAGACCTGCTTCAGCCCAGCCTCTCGATCTGAGAATCTCCTCCACAAGTCTTTCCAGCTGTCCAGGCAGTGCCAGACCTTTTACTTCCTGCACCGGTTCAAGACCAGGGTCGTCTTGCTCCGAGATTGCCATCTTGAACCACGAGGCCAGTGATCTAACAAAAGGTACTGCATTATTTTGACACATAGAGCTGCAAGATTCATCAAAATAAAACCAAAATAGCGATACGGTTAATGTGGTTATCAATTGCGAAGTCTATATATGCATTTATTTATGTGCCACGTGTTTCATCAATGTGTTCATTTACAAGCAAGCAGTTCATGATCCAGTGTTTTCAGTGTCTCAGAGCAGCTCAGTTTGCAGTAAATGCAGTAAAAGGGAAATAGGAATAATTAATTATAACTTGTTACAATTAAAGTCCTCATGAAATCAAAATCGATCTTATTTACTTTGTTAGCACACATTACAGGTCTTAGGGTGAACAATTCATCCATGCAAGTAAATACACAGAAAAAAATAGTTTGCCGTGGTAATCTTTAATCAAAATCTGAAAAGTAACTTCCGGTCTGGAATGGCGTTCCCTTTCAGATGACGGCAGTTTGATGGCTTGGGTTTCAATATCCTTAGCCACTCCCCTCCAACCGTTAGTCTGCTGTGAGCGAGAGATGGAGAGGAGGAGCGCTGAAGTGAAACCCTGCCCTCTGTTCAATATTCCGTTTCACTTGGAAATGCGTCACAGCACTGAAATAAAATCAGTTGCAACTTCCGGTTCACTGGGACTTTAATTATAAATATTTGGATCAGTTAATAGAATTAGATTGACGTAATTTCACAATCAATTAACCTGCTCGTCCAGCAAACACTCAGTATTATTTGTCTATCAACTCTCAGGTTATTTTCATGGCCACAGAAAAATAACCTTTCTTAGTGGGTACAGTGCCACTCAGAGCATCATTAAAGGGATAGTTCACCCAAAAATGAAAATTACACCATGATTTACTCACCCTTAAGCCTTCCTAGGTGTATATGACATTCTTCTTTAAGACGAATACAATCAGAGTTATATTAAAAAATGTCCTGGCTAATCCAAGCATTATAATGGCAGTGAATGGCAGCCCAAAATTTGAAGCCCAAAAAAGTGCATTCATCCATTATAAAAGTAATCCACCCGGCTCCGGGGGGGTTAATAAAGGCCTTCTGAAGCGAAACGATGGGTTTGTGTAAGAAACATATCCATATTTAACACATTATAAAGTAAAATATCTTGCTTCCGCCAGACCGCCGTCCGTATTCAACTAACGAAAAAATTGTAACTGGTGCAACGTATGATGTCAGACATAGTTTAACCCTCTGGACCCTAAGGATATTTTGTGTCCCTGAAGAAGTTTGACATGCTCTGACATTTGTGTTTTTTTCAGTTGCTTTAAAGCATATTAATAGCTAAAGTCTGATTACACTGTATTCAGCACAAACAGGGCTACAGTAATATGTGAGCAACATGTACATAAAAGTTTGTAGTTTTGAGAAAATAATGTTTATGCATAGTTTTTGAAAAAACTAAAATGTTAAATCACTGAAATCAGGCCATATAACACACTTTAAACATTTGTTCACAAGGCTTATCAGAACTGGATGTTGTTGCCTGGAGTTTTTTCTTCAAAACAATGTGAAAAACCATTTTGATCACTCATTCATACAAAACAATATAGTCATTTAACTTTTGTAAGACACTTATTGTCAGAATGGCTGTATGCGGAGAGGGTGTGGATCCTCATGAATAAGGCTGTGATTCACATCTGAGGCGTCGACAACTCCTTCCCTGAATATCAGTGAGGAATCAGTGACAGAGGGAACTATAGAGAATGAATGTGAGGAGCCTTATTGATTGAATGTATTGTTTGTAGCTTATTCACAAAATCATGTTTAATTTAAAAGAAGTAATCTGACTATACATTTTCTTTATGTAAAGACTTTAGACCTACAGTACCGTTCAAAAGTTTTAGATCTTTTGAAAAAAAAAGTATCTTCTGCTCTTCTGGATAATATATATATATAATATTATCTATTTACTTATGTTATCCAATTTAGGCTATGACAGCCGTCATATATCCTGCCAGCTGAACACTAATACATAGCCTAAAGGAAAGAATAATGTGTTGCAACCAGACAACTGGAGAACAACAGAAATATTAAAATACATACTCTTTTATTTTAGGATTTATGCCTTGTGTTTTATTAAAATTGATTAGGCTATAATTGATATCTCAAGGGTGCTTGTGTGCAGCGCATACTGCTGCACACTCGCACATAGGACTGCAACACAACATTTTCATTAAAGCCTGTAATAACTTGCCATTTCGGTTTGTTTCTCAAACCCTACAGTATACCTTCAGAGCACTTGGAATATATAGCACGAGTTGCATATATGGATTATGTTGCGACATATTTGCATCCGCTTTTAAAATGCGAGCAGATAAACGCACCAGTCAGGCGCAGACATAGTGTTCAGGAAATACGCAGCAGTTATTACTTTAAGTTTATTTCATATTGAGTAGCCTAAATAAATGTCCAGTGACCCCCATATAATTATAACAGTGATTAAGCCCAAAGTTAATGTGGGTGGGGATAATTAACACAATGTATAGCCTATAATGCATCCTATGTATTTTGTAATAATACAGCACATTTTATAATTGACCGTATTTGCCAGAAAAGTCGCACCGAGTGTAATTCACATGACACCGGGTCATGATGAAAGAGAAACACGTGAACGTTGCATTGTAGTAAAATCTGCATTTTATTATTAGCCTACATTTAGAAGTAGTGTAAAACACTGGTAAATAAAATACAGCATTAACATTATAAACACTATTAACACGTAGGCTATGCGTATTTTACTTCCACTCACTGTATGACAAATCCTTAAATGAATGGTATTCAGAAAACAGAAAACGTCGCTCAAGTTAGCAATGCCAGAACTGATACGTATGTGAGCGCACGAGTCGCCGGCACCATCACTTAATTTATTCCTCATTCGAAACAGTAAAATATTTATTTTATTTGTGTACATTTAAAATTACTACAAAATGTCATGCCTTTGAAAAATTAAGAAAACAACAGGATGCGCTGCTTTAGCGTGTCTCTGTCTCATATGAACATCTTTCTGACGCATACCAGAAACAAAAACTAAATTACAGCTAATACTTGGCGCGCCTACTTTTAAAAAGTCAACATTTAGATTATTTGACGTTAAATGCATTATACTAGACACTTTGGAATAAATCACGGCATGTTTCATGATAAAAAAAACTTGACTTTACAGTCCAGAAAATACGGTAGGATATAGCAAATTATTTCGCGGACCCCCTGGCACTTTGCTGGTCTAAAGCTGCTGGTCTACAAGTCAGGTCAAGTCACCTTTATTTATATAGCGCTTTTTACAATGCCAATTGTTTCAAAGCAGCTTCACAGTGTTAACAGGAAAATAATGCAACAGAATTTGATTTGGCTGTACAGCCGCTCTGATGAAAACGGTGATGTCATCCAGCTAATTTCAATTATCATATAGTGTTAATGCGGGCAGATCAGTAATATAGTTGAAATTTAAGTGTCCCCAACTGAGCAAGCCAAAAGCCAAAGGCGACGGTAGCAAGGAACCAAAACTCCTTCAGGGCCAGAATGGAGAAAAAAACCATGGGAGAAACCAGGCTCACAAATAGTGTATGATTATGATTCTGGCAACATTACAGGTAAGAAGTCATATTAGATCGAAAGATATTCGTACAATTATTCGAAAGATTGGAGTTGTCACGCCGGAGATGGGTTTAATGAGGATGTCGTGTCGATGCGGCATTTACAGGGGGGAGTTTAATTGACACGGTCTCTGCAGATATTTCAGGGATGCGTTGGTCATGTCCAGGCGCAGGTCCACCATCTGGTCTGGATACGGCCATTATTGTGAGGACACTGCCTTTTCTAGTATTTTTGACAGAAAGGGTAGATTTGGGATTGGCCTGTAATTGACTAATTCTGTAGGATCAAGTTGCGGTTTAATAATGGTTTAATAGCCAACCTAAAAGTTTTCGGTACATATCCTAATGACAAGGATGAATTAATGATATTAAGAAGAGGATCTATGACCTCTGGAAGCATCTCTTTTATTAGCTTAGTCGGTATAGGGTCGAGCATACATGTTGTTGATTTTGATGATGAGTTTAGCCAATTCTTCCTCTCCTATGGCAGTGAATGAGTGTAATTGTTCCTCAGTGACACTACAATGCACTGTCTGATGTGATACTGTAGTAGACGGCTGCATGGTTATAATTTTTTTCCTAATATTATCAATCTTGCACGTAAAGAAGTTCATAAAGTCATTACTGCTGTGCTGTTTGCAAACGTCAGAAGTTGAAGCTTTATTTCTTGTTAATTTAGCCACTGTATCGAATAAATACCTAGGGTTGTGTTTGTTTTCTTCTAAGAGAGTCGAGAAATTAGTAGATCTAGCAGTTTTTATGGCCTTTCTGTATGCAACCATGCTCTCTTTCCACGAAATACGAAAAACCTCCAGTTTTGTTTTCTTCCAGCTGTGCTCCATTTTTCTGGCTGCTGTTTTAAGGGCCCGGGTGTGCTCGTTGTACCACGGCGTTGGACTATTTTCTTTCATCTTCTTTAACCCTCTAGAGACGGCAATCACGCCGGCGTGATCATCTTTTTTTCTTATCAGTGCCAAAGGGACTCAAATAACAAATTTTTATCATTCAGGCAAGTGTTATACATCATTATAATCTGTTAAGTTTTTGCAAAATAAAGAAAACAAACATGATGCGCGATCTGCAGCCTCTCTGTCAAAGACGTTCATTCAGAAAGTCTTCAGAAAAGGAACTTAGTGAACACTTATCACACAAACATGAGACATATGTCTAAAGAAACGTTGAAATGTCAGGTTTTAAATAATGTAAATAAAATCGAAAACGTTTTGTGTTTATGTAATCTGTTTGAAAAGAGACAGATGTCAGTCGTTCGCGAGTGTCTGATTATCGTCTTATTATCCGCTAATACGCCACGTCCACGGAGCGCACGTTCTTTTGAGATTCAAATCTGACGCGATCCACGCGAGAGCAGAGTCAACGCCCACATCAACTCAAATAAACACATCAAGTGTAGTGCTATACTTTAGCTACATCGTTTTGAGACGCGTTGTAATCTTGTTTCTGATTGAAATCTTGTTTCTTGTGACTGTCCCAAACAGAAATAAGATTATTTTTCTTGCCCCATAGAAAATGTGCCTCTTCGCATATGGCCTTTGTAAAGAAAAAGTGTCTTACAAAATGTAAATCAATATATTGTTTTGTGGGAATAAGTAGGCACAATAATTCTCACATCAGTTTGAAGCAAAAACTCTAGGCAACAGCACCCTTTAGTCTAAAGTCTTGTGGACACATATCTATTGTGTGTTTTGAGCCTTAATTTTAAAACAAATTTTATTTTTTTCAAAAACCACGCAAACACATTATTCTCTCAAAAATACAAGCATGTACATACATGTTGCTCACATATTATGGTAGCCCAGTTTGTGCTGAATACAGTGTAATTACACTTTTGCCATTAATGTGTTTATAAGCAACTGAAAAAAGCACAAATGTCAGAGCATGTCAAAACTTCTAAAGGGCTCCAAAACAGCTCAGACTCCAGAGGGTTAAGCGCAGAGGAGCAACTGTGTCTAAAGTGCTGGACAAGAGAGAGTCAATAGTTTCTGTTGCAACATTGAGTTCCTCTAGGCTACCTGAGGAGATGAAACTGATGAGGAAGATTATTTACAAAGCAGTCTTTAGTGGCAGCAGTGATAGTCCTGCCATATTTGAAGCGAGGGGACGGCTTTGCAGCTTTTGCTAAAATAAGTATACATGATGCTAGGTAATGATCTGAGATGTCATCGCTCTGCTGCAGAATTTCAACTGTATCAACATTTATTCCATGTGACAATATTAGGAGTGGGTCCTGACACGTGTTGCCTAACTCCAATAGAGTTTAGAATGTCTCTAAATGCCAATCCCAATGCATCTTTTTCATTGTCTACATGGATATTAAAACAATTAGGACTTTATCTGCAGCCAGTACTAACTCTGATAGAATATCAGCAAATTCTTTGGTAAAGTCTGTATTGTGCCCTGGTGGCCTGTATACAGTAGCCAGCACAAATGTCAAACGGGATTTATCAATAACACTACGTAACGTTACATAAAGCACCAAAACGATAAGATATTATTATAAATTACAGCAACACCTCCCCCTTTACCTTTCAGACGCGGCTCGTGTTTATAACAATAATCTTAGGGGGTGGACTCATTTAAAGTAATGTAATCGTCAGGTTTTAGCCAGGTTTCTGTCAAACACAGCACATCTAGATTATTATCTGTAATCATATCATTAACAATAAGCGCTTTGGGGAAAGGGATCGAATATTCAGCAGCCCGAGCTTTATAATTTGTTCATCTGTATTATATCTGTTTTTTATTTGTTGAACATCAATTACATTTTTACCGTTAAATGGTTTTGATGTTTTTTTGTATTTACTAATTTGGGGAACAGACACAGCCTCTATGTGATAATATCTAGGTGAAAGAGGCTCTATGTGCTGGGATTTATCTGACTTCTGTGACGTGAGACAGCTAGCAGGCGGTCGGGTAAGCCATTCCGTCTGCTTCCTGACCTGGGCCCCAGTTAGTCAAACTTACTAGAGAGGAGGGATGGATACCATCTCTTTTCAACAGGTCAGGTCTGCCCCAAAAGCTTTTCCAATTGTCTATGAACCCTATGTTATTTTGCGGACACCACTTAGACAACCAGCCATTGAGTGATGATAGTCTGCTAAGTATCTCATCACTCCTTTTAACGGGGAGGGGACCAGAACAAAATTTTTTATCTGCCATTGTACTTGCGAGTTCACACACCTCTTTAATGTTAATTTTGGTGATCTCCGACTGGCGAAGTTGAACATCATTAGTGCCGAGATTAAGTCCGTGAATAATAATCTTAGAGAATTTACGATTAGCATTAGCCAGCACTTTTAAATTTGCTTTGATGTCAGGCGCTCTGGCTCCTGGTAAACATGTGACTATGGTGGCTGGTGTCTATATTTTCACATTCCGTGTAATAGAATCGCCAATAACTAGGGCACTTTCAACAGGATTCTCAGTGGGTGCGTCACTGAGTGGGGAGAACCTGTTTGATGTTCTAATCGGAACGGAAGAGTATTTTTTTTATCCGCGACTATGCCGTCTCACAGTCAGCCAGTTGCCCTGCTGCACGGGCTCTACAGCCGGAACCGAACAATGTACAGAGTTCACTAAGCTAGCATCCAAAGCAGTGTCTAAAGCTATTACATTATGCTTGTCTCTAATTCTGAAATCTTCTCTGTCAGCCTGATTATCTCCCTGCATTTATCACATGTGAAGCCCTGTTCGCTGACAGAGAAGGATATACTGAACATGTAACAGGCAGTGCAAGTGACAATAACAGGAGATGACATGGCTTACCATGTTTGTTGATTAATCCAACTCACCACAGTTGTTTGATGGACTCTGTTGACTAATCCAACTCACCACAGTTGTTTGATGGACTAGTAAAGGCACGAGAGACAAAACAGGAGACCCGGATGCACGTATGGCAGGCTAACAGGCTAGTGAAATGCTAACGCGTTGTGATAGTGATTTAGGTTAAAAGCTAGCAATGTCAAATTTAACGTGATAGGCAATATTAAACAATATATGGTGATGAGTAAGTTATATTTAGCAGTATAAACAACAAAGAAAAGATATCAAATAGAGATTCAAAAGCAAAGCTGTACAGAGCTACAAACACTGCAGCAAGGCAGACAGGAGGCAGACAGGCGCAATCGATCAGGAGCAATCCCTACACAAAAGAAAGCCCTGCCTAGGCTCTGCCCCGGTACGGGTTGTGTCGAGCCATTCGTTAGTCTGGTTGTTGATGAGAAAAATATAAAATGTAGTTGCAATAAACTCGTTAAGAATCCGTACAGCTGTAGCAGCGCAGGACTTTTATTCTGCTGTGCAGAATTGAGAAAGAACTGATGACAGAATAGTTTGATCTTCGGCTGACCATTCAGCAGAAAGGGGCATATAATTCCCGCCCACGTGTAGAAATCGAATATTCAAACTGTTTATAAATTTTTCTACCTCTAAACGAAAAACGGAAAATCAAGCCGAAATCTCGTTTTTCTAATCTTTCGTTTTTTCTATTTTTTTACTTTCAATATTAAATCAAAAAACGACTGAACGAATGATACACGGATTGTTCGGTAGTTTGATGGTGGTGAAGTTTCAATCAGGTTCTTCCGGGTTGAGTGAAGAATGACGAACTTAAGTGGTGTTAAGTCTGACTCGGTTGCTGTTGGGAGAGTCCTCTCTCCTGAGTGGAAAGTTACAACATGGCTTGTAACTTTGAGGCCCAATGAAGAGGGTGTAATTTCAAGTGATAAAAGTTCCTTTGTTTGAAAAATAAAGACCATATACACATTGACAAAAGTATTGGGACACCCCTCCAAATCATTGAATTCAGGTGTTGCAATCACTTCCACTTCTCTGGAGTGACGAATCACGCTTCTCTGTCTGGCAATCCAATGGACGAGTCTGGGTTTGGCGGTAGCCAGGAGAACGGTACTTGCCTGACTGCATTGTGCCAAGTGTTTAGTGGAGGGGGGATTATGGTGTGGAGTTGTTTTTCAGGGGTTGGGTTCCAGTGAAAAGAACTCTTAATGCTTCCGCATACCAAGACATTTTGGACAATTTCATGCTCCCAACTTTGTGGGAAAAGTTTGGGGATGGCCCCTTCCAATGTTCCAACATGACTGTGCACCAGTGCACAAAGCAAGGTCCATAAAGACGTGGATGAGTGAGTTTGGTGTGAAGGAACTTGACTGGCCTGCACAGAGTCCTGACCTCAACCCGATAGAACACCTTTGGGAAGAATTAGAGCAGAGACGGCGAGCCAGGCCTTCTCGCCCAACATTAGTGCCTGACCTCACAAATGCGCTTCTAGAAGAATGGCCAAAAATTCTCATAAATACACTCCTAAACCTTGTGGAAAGCCTTCCAATAAGAGTTTAAGCTGTTATAGCTGCAAAAAGTGGGCCAACTCCATATTAAACCTTAGAGATTAAGAATGGGATGTCATTAAAGTTTATGTGCATGTAAAGGCAGGCGTCCCAAAACTTTTGGCAATATAGTGTATAAAAATTTATTGTGTGTCTGATCTGTCCAGCCGCTACATAATACATTATAATATTACAATATTTATTATATATGTATAATATCTCATATTTACTGGTTTCTGCTACATGTTAGAAAGTGATATGTGAAAGGTGACATTTCCACAGGTCTTGGCAGTGTTTTCTGTGGGAATCCACTACAGGCTGTTCGAGTACAAAGACAGAAAATAAAGGTGAATCTGTTCATACTCATCCATATACTGTACGGAAATATAATTAGGTATTAAAGACCCCATGAAAAAAATTTTTTCCATCTGCTCAGCTCCAAAACTCTCATTCTCAAACCCGACCCAGCACACGGCTCAGCAGTTATGTTCCTGAACACACATATGACAACGAAGAGTCAAGCAGTGAGGACCGCAGTGTTGTTTTTGCTGAACTCAGAAGTTGGAGGATTGAACACAAGTACTGAAACTCCTCTAACACACACACACACACACTTCCTGTTACAATGTGGTACAATGGGCACTGTGCTTTGATTTCTGATAGACATCGGTTGGCTATTGAGGAAGACCAGCAGCCGCAGGTAATAAGAATCCACGACAGTGATGATGAGTATGATGATGAAGGCAGTCACAGTCATAGTTTCAGCAGTGATGACATCACTAAAGGCAGAACTGTCTGCAGAGACACAAGCTCTCCTGATTCGTCCTTTCAATCTCCCTCAGCAGGTAAGTCACTCACGTTATTTCTCTCATATACACTACATTGCCAAAAGTATTGGGACACCCCTCCAAATCATTGAATTCAGGTGTTCCGTTCACTTCCATGGTCAAAGGTGTATAAATTCAAGCACCTAGGCATGCAGACACATCTACAAACATTTGTGAAAGAATGGGTCAGTCTCAGGTGCTCAGTGAATTCAAGCGTGGTACCGTGATAGGTTGCCACTGTGCAATAAGTCCATTCTTGAAATTTCCTCACTACTAAATACTAAAATAACTGTTAGTGGTATTATAACAAAGTTGAACAATTGGGAACAACAACAACTCAGTCACAAAGTGGTAGGCCACGTAAAATCACAGAGCCAATAGCTTTAGACCTCCAAACTTTGTGTGGCCTTCAGATTAGCTCAAGAACAGTGCGTAGAGAGCTTCATGGAATGGGTTTCCATGGCCGAGCAGCTGCATCCAAGCTTACATCACCAAGTGCAATGCAAGACACTTGCAGTGGTGTAAAGCACGCCGCCACTGGACTCTAGAGCAGAGGAGACATGTTCTCTGGAGTGACCAATCATTCTCTGTCTGGCAATCTGATGGACTAGTCTGGGTTTGGCGGTTGCCAGGAGAACAGTACTTGCCTGACTGCATTGTGCCAAGTGTAAAGTTTGGTGGAGGGGGGATTATGGTGTGGGGTTGTTTTTCAGGGGTTGGTCTTGGCCCCTTAGTTCCAGTGAAAGGAACTCTTAATGCTTCAGCATACCAAGACATTTTGGACAATTTCATGCTCCCAACTTGGGCCAGAACTTCTCGTCCAACATCAGTGCCTGACCTCACAAATGTGCTTCTAGAAGAATGGTCCAAAATTCCCATAAACACACTCCTAAACCTTGTGGAAAGCCTTCCCAGAAGAGTTGAAGCTGTCATAGCTACAAAGGGTGGGCCAACTCCATATTAAACCCTACAGATTAAGAATGGGATGTCATTAAAGTTCATGTGCATGTAAAGGCAGGCGTCCCAAAACTTTTGGCAATATAGTGTATATAAATGAAAGTTTTAAATGACCCTTATGTGTCTCCACGTTTTTTTATCTTGTGCCTCAGAATCTCCAGAGATGTTGAGACTAACCTCTTCATCAGACTGTTCCATGTCTCCCTCACCTCCACCCAATGCAGCAGCTTCCCCTGCTGGCCGGAGGATAGCACAGATCCACACTAGGAGACTCAGACCTCATTGTGTTGACATCAGAAAACCCAGACCCTCAGAGGAGACTCCTGGGACTGATCTCAGAAACTTGTGTCCCCAGAGTACTATGGCTGTATCGTCTCAGACTGTGTCTCCTCAAATATTCCAGAAACCTCATAGACCCTCTGCTAGTCCTGCAATCTCCCTTCTTAGAGCACAATGGTATATTCCCGTCATTCCTGTTAAACTTCATATTAGTGTGAAGTATTACTTCAACAAATGCGTTTCTGACTACAATATATTCTCCCAATTTAGGTCAGAGGATACTGGGAATCATCAATGCTCTAACACCCAGCACAAACCAATAATATTCTCTAACACATCTGAAAAACTGACACCCAGACGTCCACAAACAGCCAGAGCTGCACTGCAGAGGCTTCCAGACCGAAACCTCCTGCCTGCCCGCAGGAACGCCCACCTGGAATGATGGATTGTGGGTTAGATTAGGTCATACATCTTTTCACTGCAGGCTTGCAGGGTTTCAGAGCCACTGAAGTTGTCACTTACATTGCTGAATCATTAGGGGGCACCATCTCCATTATGATATATGCTGTTTTTTCTCTGCTTTGTTTTAGATGTATTCCATGTTAGATTGACAGGAGAGAGACTTAGTCCTTATTCGTCCACAGAAATTATGTGAACACTAATACAGAGAAATAATACTGTAAGTGTCCCATTGTTGATGTTAATGTCAAATGACTCTGTGCTTCTAAACTATATTTTCCTGTCCAGCATCCCCATCTGTTGGTTTCTTAACATGTCTGGTCTTGCAGGTACAGTGTGTGCTGAGCTGACGCAGGTGCAAGACTGTTATTCCACATGTCTGAAATATTTTCCACAGATTACAAGTCAGATAACAGTGTTGTTCTCATAAGCAACATATAACTAATTTGTCAATAATTTCCACAAGGTCCAAGTCTTTGATACATTTTGAGCAGTATTTAGGTATTTGAAACAAGGTTTATCCAGTGTACATCCAGATGTATATCTTAATGATAAATACAATAAACATAAAATGACTAAAATACAGTAAGAAGTTTGTTGAAGGGTTAGAGCTAAACATCAAAAGCTAATTGGTAATAAAGGCAAATGGAGAATGAAAAACAATCATTATTTCTCAATAGGGGTTTTAACGATATATTTAATGCATCTCCCTGACATCACTTAAACTTTATTAACAATTCATATTTACAAATTATATAATCCGGAATGTCATCATACATAATAAAGAACTGTTTAAATGTTTGGGGTCAGTACTTCTTTTTTTTTTAATGAATACTTTTCTTCAGACTTAAGCAAAAAGAAGCATTACATTTATCGAAATTGACTGTAAAGAGTTTTTATCTTACAAAATTTTAAATAAATTCTTTGACGATATCCACAAAAATATTAAGGAGCACAACTGTTTTCAACATTGATAATAAATGTTTCATGAGCATCAAATCATCATATCAGAATGATTTCTGAAGGATCATGTTACATTAAAGACTGGAGTAATGGTGCTGAAAAGGCTGCAATAAAAAGAGTCATTTTGTAAAATAAAACTATGGCAACACCGATGTCGACTCGACGCGACGCAAACACAAACCTCTTTGATTGGTCGACTTGCGTCGACGTCACGATTCTATCAAACGGCAAAGACCGGTGAGAGAGTTGTGTGAGTTTTTGTGTGGCGTCGTGTCGCTTGCTCAGTTCGGTGTCCTTCAGCAGTATAGGACGAAATTCTGTGCGAAAAAGTGCGGAGAAATGCAGTGCGTTAGTGGTAAGTATATACAGTATATGTACATTCTTAATTTGGTATAATCTATGAATGAAGTTTGTTGCAAGCAAGCTGTCTTTACAAAACAAACCTCCTACAGTTGAACTCCTGTCAGACGTGTATGTCCATAGTTAAAATGATGAATTCCACCTGCTAGGAACATCCACTTCATACGTCCACTAAATTCAACTTGACACCTCCTGGGTAAAAAAAAAAAAAAATACTGTAAAAAGTAAAGAAATAAGGCTCGGTCAGTTAAGAGAAAATATGCAGTATTTGTTTGCCTTGGTATGTTATTATCTAATGCAGTGACATTTTATTTTAATGTATATAAAAAATTTAATTACACGCACGTGGATTTATCTGGACTATTAGTGTAGACCATGCTCTGCTCATCATCCCCTTAATGCATTATAATCTGACTATACAGCAGACTAAGTGTAAATGCTTGTAACCAGTGCTGAAGTAAGCAAGATCGTAGGTTTATTACTAGAGTGACTGAATTCACATGTCTGCTTTATGTGCATGCAGATAACCCATCACTGTCATGGAATCTTATTTGTGGTAATGATAGCAGTGGCTTGGTGTAGTTGTGATGTGATGCTTTGTGCCATGTCAGTTGTGCACAGTCATTACTTATATATGTGACAGGTTAGTGATGAGGACAATTATATCTTTGAAAATCTGATGGAATAGTAATTTTAACAGATATGTTTGAAATGATGCACGCAACACACACACACACACACACACACACACACACACACACACACACACACACACACACACACACACACACACACAAGATGAAGTCTCTAGTCGTCATTTTGAAGTCACATAACCAGACAGATACTAATCTTGTCTCCGTAATACCTATTTTATTAGATGCATATGGGTGCAGAATAAATTTATGATGGGTGACATTCAATAAATAGGGTATTTTGACAATGCAAATAAAAATTTTACAATTGAAAACGTATCCTTTTGCATGATGCTTTATCCACACCAATAGAGAGTCAGTAGAGAGTTCATGATATCATCCTAATATAAACAAAAAATTACTTATGGTTATGTTCCAAATGGACTACTTTTCAGTTATCAATTTAGAAAGTAAAATAAATTCAAAAAAATGTGTGGATAAATGTAAAATTTTGGCAGTTTGATCAAATTATGAGCCAAAGCAAGATATGTGAAAAATCATGGTTATAATTCACCCTTCACTGGGAGTTCGATTGACAGACGATTGATTGGGCTTAAATTTGAAGAATTGTATGTACTGACATCTTTCCGCAGTTGAAATAACATACCTTCTTATGTTCATTCATGTTTATTTAGTGCTATAACTAGTAGGAAGAGATTATCGGTTCACGTGCCGCTTGTATTTTTCACTGCATGAGAACATGATGTGTGGCGTGAGAGCACCATGCCTTGTTGGACATAGCAACAGTAACTAAAGGGGCAGGTCTTTGCGAAGGGCCAGTACTTGTGGTTTCTGTTGTCAGGCTATGGCCATGGGCGTCCGAACTATTGTATGTGGGTGGGACAAGACCAATAATATTGGACCCACTCTCTTTTACCATCTATAATTCTGTTCACCTACCCCTAACCCATAAACACTTTATTATTAAACACACGTTAGACGCTTTATTTCCACTTTTCGAATGTTTTCTTAATTTTTATTGAAAATAAATGCCTTTCCGATCTGATATGTGATAGGAAAAGGGAGTAGAGCGAGTTCGGCAAAAGTCGGATTCAAACCTGGGGTCGATTTGCGTCAACTTTATGCCATGCGTCTTACCCTACACTATTGTCACTGTAAATGAGTTGGTGACTTTTGTCTGTCCCAGCCAGACGTTTAGTAAACGACTATTTGCACTTAATGTAAATTGTATCTAGTCCAGCAAAAATTTTGGGGGGACCCACCCACATTTGTTTAGCTTCCGACGACCATGCTTTGAGCGCATAGCATTGTAAGATATAGCGTTCTGTTGAAGTGTGTTATCAAAGTCCCTTTTAAGACAAGTCATCTCGGGCAGCTGTTTCAGTCATGCGAGTGCAGCTCCTATCTCTTTGGATGGGGAAACATGTTCGCCAAGCTTACGATTAAATTTCCTATTTGAAATCACCATTAAAATCTGACAACATAATGTCTCATAAAAGTTCTGCAGATGAAGTTCATGTCCTCATATAGTGAGACGGCAGACGGAGAAAACATGAGCGTCATGCGTCCTTCAGTATGTGGCTGCGTCCTAAATCGCATAACCTCTTGAGTATGTACTGTAGGTACTACATACAGTAGTATGAATGAATTGGGTCCAGATGTACCACATCCATCATGTTATCATGAACATGTGACCTACCAGTGTAGATCTTTAACAAACCCTCTCCCGTGGCCTCATGGGATAGTAAAGTGCCATGTTATGCACACTTCAGAATCTCGCCAGAATTAGTAGGTACTTTTAGCATAACTAACTTCCGGCGGTCAGCGGTACGCAAGTCAACTTACAGTGAAAGAGTAACCCTTGACCCTTGAACCCTTGATGCATGCGTATTGACGAACGCAGAAGTGCAGAGAATAGAGCAAAACACTGGTCATGAATTAGAAGTCTAAAACGAGAATTTTTAAAGAGAAATGGTCAAGAGCTGTGGTTCCAACCACTCAACTTTGCAATGCTGTTTGTGAATGTTTGAAGGAACTATGGTTTTGGGAAACACTGACTCGTTGAACTATGCTGATAACAACTGAACTTGCGCCCATAGTTGGCTAACGATGCTTTCGGGAAACACCCCTGGTCTGAAAAAACAAGCCCAAAATACGTAACCCTTGGTTTTGGGGGGTGGGGTCTGCAGAGGGCACCAACTATTGTTCCTTCAATTGATGGATACACAGAACAACAGATAAACGCTTATGTAATGTTTACAGTTAAAAAATTATATTTTGGCTTCTTTGATATGACAAATTGTCATTGTCACAAATTATCAGAACAAAGTAATAACTTATTTAAAAAAAAAATATATATATATGTAATTTATTTAAAAATAACTATTTCATTTTGGAACAATTGAAAGGGATTTTCTATTATGTACTGCCAAAAAGTTTTCGTTTCCTTGAACCATTTCTAGTCCTTGTCAAACAGTTGTCCAACTCCTGCATGGACTAATTTAATTGACCATCTCATCACAGCATAAATTCACTAATAAAAAAAATGGGGATTTTACGTCCTCAAAACTCACAAGACACGTACACTTTAGCCACTTTATTTCCCCTGGATACAAAATTGCATTGATGCTATGAATTTTTTTATTTAAGTAATTTCTTACTGTTGCATTAAAAATCCACTTGTAATGGCATACTGCTAATCCACTTACTTCAGATATCAAGTCACCTTTATTTATAGAGCGCTTTATACAATACAGATTGTTTCAAAGCAGCTTTACAGTAATAAACAGGAAAATTATTCAAAGATTTAAACAGAGTTAATTTCAGCTCTAAAAGAAAATGGTGTAATTGTTCAGCTGAAGTCAGTTCTGTTTTGTTTCAGTTCCACTGTAAAGATCATCAATTATTAAATTAGTTAATTTCATCTATAAAGCAGTTCTGCAGAAAACAGTGATGTCGTTTCCAGCTCACTCAAAATATCCTTTCATAAGACTGGTAAAAAAAAGTTCAGTATAAAGTGCAAGCATCGCTGGCACCATTTTGTGCAAGCATCGCTAGCACCATTTTGGGGGGAAAAGGTAAGAGCGCTTACTTGCCTCTGTCACTCGCAGCGCTCATTCAAACAGAGCAGCGATAGCCAGTCGTATTGACAAAGATGAACATCATCACACACTAAATAATGATAAAGCGGTCATACCTTTTGTCCTATGAGTGGCAACCAGTAACTAGCCCAAATACACAACTGTATTCTCGAAATAGCCACACATACTGCTCTCCTCCACTAATGCAGCATCTAGTCTACAAATGAATGACTATAATGATATGAAAAAATGTACGGTAGTGTACTGTATAACATACTGTTTCATTTTCTGCTTTAAATCGGTATCTGAAGTGTCTGTGCAGTCACGTGTCAAAACAAAGTCCACAAGTCGTTAGTGATAGTTTTTTTTTCGCCTATAGAGGCCGTTCTCGTGCTGTATAATGCCAGCAGACCCTTCTCAGCCTCTCCAGCAATGGACGCAATCCAGAAAAACTATCGGTATGGATTTTTGCCGATAACCTATTGTTCCAGCAATAGCAAAACCGCTTAAATGGTCGACCTCTGGATTCCGTTCACGTTTTCTGCATCGTGAAAATCATAGGGCTTACGTGGTATTTTCTGTAATGGCGGTATTTGAAACATGCAAATCGTTCGCGCAATTGAAACCGATATACCACCCAGCACTACTACATTGCTAGACTATTGGCAATAGAGAATGGACCTTTTTTGGCCACAAAATTTTGTTGAAATTTTGCTAATGTGACCAAATTTTAGTGAATGTGCTTTAATTTGTAGCATTTCTTCACTCATAACATATCTGCACTGTAAAAAAAATTATATGATCAATAAGTTATGACTTTTGAATAGACTCAAATTATATTGGCATTAGTGGAATTGCATTGGCATGGTTTAAATCATAATTATCTGACCGTTATCAGTTTGTAGCAGTAAATGAAGAGATGTCACACCGATCACAAGTTCAGTATGGAGTACCACAAGGCTCAGTGCTAGGACCATTGCTTTTCACCCTGTACATGCTACCAGTTAGGAACCTGGGTGTGCTCTTTGATACCAATCTTTCATTTGAAAGCCACGTTTCTAGCATCTGTAAAACTGCATTCTACCATCTTAAAAATATATCTAAATTACAGTTAGTTCATGCGTTCATGACCTCAAGGCTAGACTATTGTGATGCTCTACTGGGTGATTGCCCTGCACGCTTAATAAATAAACTGCAGCTGGTCCAAAACGCAGCAGCTCGAGTTCTTACTAGAACCATATTAGTCATATTAGCCCGGTTCTGTCAACACTGCACTGGCTCCCTATTAAACAATCGCATACATTTTAAAATCTTGCTAATTACTTACAAAGCACTAAATGGTTTAGCTCCCCAGTACTTGAGCGAGCTCTTAACGCATTATACTCCATCAAGTCTATTGCGGTCTCAAAATTCTGGCCAGTTGATAATATCTAGAATATCAAAATCAACTGCAGGTGGTCGAGGCCTATTTAGCACCTAAACTCTGGAACAGTCTTTCTAGCATTGTTCGGGAAGCAGACACACTCTCTTTACTATGGCATACACATAGAACATTATCAATTTATATTATTCAAATTAGTTAAATGATTACTAAATGATACTCATATATGACATCATATTCAAGTCAAGTCAAGTCAACTTTATTAATATAGCGCTTTTTACAATGCAGATTGTTTCAAAGCAGCTTCACAGTGTTAAACAGGAAAATAATGCAACCGAATTTGATTCGGCTGTACAGCCGCTTTGGTGAAAACAGTGATGTCATCTAGCTCATTTCAATTATCATATATATTCTAGTAATGTAGTTGACCTAGTTAATTTAGTTTAGTAATTACATTTATTTGAAAATTTTGTGTCCCCAACTGAGCAAGCCAAAGGCGACAGTGGCAAGGAACCAAAACTCCATCAGGTGGCATAATGGAGAAAAATAAAGCTTGGGAGAAACCAGGCTCAGTTGGGGTGCCAGTTCTCTTCTGGACAATTAACAAACAGTGTGTGGTTATTATTTTGGCAACCTTACAGGTCAGAAGTCATATTAGATCGGAATATTCGAAAGATCGGAGGCATCACGCCGGAGATGGATCCATTGAGGATGCCATGTCGATGAGCAATTTTAGAGGGTAGACTAATTGATACGGTCTCTGCAGACACTTCAGGGATGAGTTGGTCATGTCCAGGCGCAGGTCCACCATCTGATCTGAATACGGCCCGGATCCGGCTGACTGCGGTAAACCTCGGGATAAACAGAGAGACTAACATTAGCATAGATGCCATTCTTCTTATGATGTAACGAGTACATCAGGTGTTATGGGAAGTGTTCCCGGTTCCGGCTGACCTAGTTAATGCAGCCTAACAATCATTTAATTGATTTGAATAAAATATAAATTAAAAAAGTTTTATGTGTATGCCATAGTAAAGAGATGTGTTTTTGGTCTAGATTTAAACTGACAGAGTGTGTCTGCTTCCCGAACAATGATAGGAAGGCTGTTCCAGAGTTTAGGTGCTAAATAGGATAAGGATCGACCGCCTGTAGTTGATTTTGATATTCTAGATATTATCAACTGGCCAGAGTTTTGAGACCGCAATAGACATGATGGAGTATAATGCGTTAAGAGCTCGCTCAAGTACTGGGGAGCTAAACCATTTAGTGCTTTGTAAGTAATTAGCAAGATTTTAAAATGTATGCGATGTTTAATAGGGAGCCAGTGCAGTGTTGACAGAACCGGGCTAATATGGTCATACTTCCTGGTTCTAGTAAGAACTCGAGCTGCTGCGTTTTGGACCAGCTGCAGTTTATTTATTAAGCGAGCAATGCAACCACCCAGTAGAGCATTACAATAATCTAGCCTTGAGGTCATGAATGCATGAACTAACTGTTCAGAATTTTGCATTGAAAGCATATGCTGTAATTTAGATATATTTTTAAGATGGTAGAATGCAGTTTTACAGATGCTAGAAACGTGGCTTTCAAATGAGAGATCGGTATCAAAGAGCACACCCAGGTTCCTAACTGACGATGAGGACTTGACAGAGCAGCCATCAAGTGTTAGACAGTATTTTAGGTTACTACATGTGGAGTTTTTTTGTCTAATAATTAAAAATTCAGTTTTTTCTGAATTAAGTTGCAGGAAGTTACTAGTCATCCAATTTTTTATATCAGCTATGCATTCCGTTAATCTTGTGAATTGGTAAGTTTCGTCAGGGTGTGAAGAAATATAGAGCTGAGTATCGTCAGCATGACAATGAAAACTAACGCCATGCTTCCTAATGATATCTCCCAGTGGTAGCATGTACAGGGTGAAAAGCAACGGTCCTAGCACTGAGCCTTGTGGTACTCCATACTGAACTTGTAATCGGTGTGCCATCTCTTCATTTACTGCTACAAACTGATAACGGTCAGATAAGTATGATTTAAACCATGCCAATGCAATTCCACTAATGCCAACATAATTTTCGAGTCTATTCAAAAGAATGTTGTGGTCGATAGTATCGAATGCCACGCTAAATTCGAGTAACACTAACAGAGATATACAACCACGATCGGATGATAAGAGTAAATCATTTGTAACTCTAATGAGAGCAGTCTCAGTACTATGATACGGTCTAAATCCTGACTGGAAATCCTCACCGATACCATTTCTTTCTAAAAAGGAGCATAATTGTGATGACACTGCCTTTTCTAGTATTTTTGACAGAAAGGGTAGATTTGAGATTGGCCTGTAATTGACTAATTCTGTAGGATCAAGTTGCGTTTTTTTAATAAGTGGTTTAATAATAGCCAACTTAAAAGTTTTCGGTACATTTTCTAAAGTCAAGGATAAATTAATAATATTAAGAAGAGGATCTATGACCTCTGGAAGCATCTCTTTTAGTAGTTTAGTCGGTATAGGGTCGAGCATACATGTTGTTGATTTTGATGATTTAACGTGTTTAGCCAATTCTTCTTCTCCTATAGCAGTGAATGAATGTAATTTTCCGTCAGTGACACTACAATGCACTGTCTGATGTGATACAGTATTAGACGGCTGCAAGGTTATAATTTTTTCCTAATATTATAAGTCTTACAAGTAAAGAAGTTCATAAAGTAATTACTGCTGTGCTGTTTGCAAACATCAGAAGTTGAAGCTTTATCTTTGGTTAATTTAGCCACTGTATCGAATAAATACCTAGGGTTGTGTTTGTTTTCTTCTAAGAGAGTCGAGAAATAAGCAGATCTAGCAGTTTTTACAGCCTTTCTGTATGCAATCATGCTCTCTTTCCACGAAATGCGAAAAACTTCCAGTTTTGTTTTCTTCCAGCTGCGCTCCATTTTTCTGGCTGCTGTTTTAAGGGCCCGAGTGTGCTCGTTGTACCACGCCGTTGGACTATTTTCTTTAATCTTCTTTAAGCGCAGAGGAGCAACTGTGTCTAAAGTGCTGGACAAGAGAGAGTCAATAGTTTCTGTTGCAACATCGAGTTCCTCTAGGCTATCTGGGATGCTGAGGAGATGAAACTGATTAGGAAGTTTATTTACAAAGAAATCTTTAGTCGCAGCAGTGCCATATTTGAAGCGAGGGGACGTCTTTGCAGCCTTTGCTAAATTAAGTATACATGATACTAGGTAATGATCTGAGATGTCATCGCTCTGCTGCAGAATTTCAACAGTATCAACATTTATTCCATGTGACAAAATTAGGTCTAAAGTATGATTACGGTGATGAGTGGGTCCTGATACGTGTTGCCTAACTCCAATTGAGGTTAGAATTTCTCTAAATGCCAATCCCAATGCGTCTTTTTCATTGTCTACGTGGATATTAAAATCACCAACAATTAGGACTTTATCTGTAGCCAGTACTAACTCTGATAGAAAATCAGCTAATTCTCTGGTAAAGTCTGTATGGTGCCCTGGTGGCCTGTATACAGTAGCCAACACAAATGTTAAACGGGATTTATCAATTTCACTACATAACGTTACGTAAAGCACCAAAACTTCAAAGGAATTATATTTGAAACTAGACTTCCGAGTAATACTGAAGATATTATTATAAATTACAGCAACACCTCCCCCTTTACCTTTCAGACGCGGCTCATGTTTATAACAATAATCTTGTGGGGTGGACTCATTTAAAATAATGTAGTCGTCAGGTTTTAGCCAGGTTTCTGTCAAACACAGCACATCTATATTATTATCTGTAATCATATCATTAACAATAAGCGTTTTTGAGGAAAGGGATCGAATATTCAGCAGCCCGAGCTTTATCATTTGTTCATCTGTATTATATCTGTTGTTTATTTGTTGGACATCAATTAAATTTTTACCGTTGAATAGTTTTGGTGGTTTTTTGTATTTACTAATTCGTGGAACAGACACAGTCTCTATGTGATAATATCTAGGTGAAAGAGTCTCTATGTGCTGGGATTTATCTGACTTCTGTGACGCGAGACAGCTAGCAGACGGTCGGGTAAGCCAGTCCGTCTGCTTCCTGACCAGGGCCCTAGTTAGTCAAGGTTTAGCTTTAAAACTATGTGCCAAATTACTAGAGAGAAGAGCGGCACCACCCCAGGAGGGATGGATACCATCTCTTTTCAACAGGTCAGGTCTGCCCCAAAAGCTTTTCCAATTGTCTATGTCCATCGTACTTGCGAGTTCACACACCTCTTTAATGTTAATTTTGGTGATCTCCGACTGGCGAAGTCGAACATCATTAGTGCCGACATGAATAATAATCTTAGAGAATTTACAATTAGCATTAGCCAGCACTTTTAAATTTGCTTTGATGTCAGGCGCTCTGGCTCCTGGTAAACATGTGACTATGGTGGCTGGTGTCTCTATTTTCACGTTCCGTGTAATAGAATCGCCAATAACTAGGGCACTTTCAACAGGATTCTCAGTGGGTGCATCACTGAGTGGGGAGAACCTGTTTGATGTTCTAATCGGAACGGAAGAGTGTTTTTTTTTTATCCGCGACTATGCCGTCTCACCGTCACCCAGTTGCCCTGCTGCACGGGCTCTACAGCCGGAACCGAACAGTGTACAGAGTTCACTAAGCTAGTCGCATCCAAAGCAGTGTCTAAAGCTGTTACATTCTCACTACTCTCAAATAAAGTCTGGATGCGTGTCTCTAATTCTGAAATCTTCTCCGTCAGCCTGACTATCTCCTTACATTTATCACATGTGAAGCCCTGTTCACCAACGGAGACAGATATACTAAACATGAAACATGTAGTGCAGGTGACAATAAAAGGAGAAGAAGACATGGCTTACCGTATTTGTTGATTAATCCAATTTACCACTGTTGTTTGATGGAGTCTATTTACTAATCCAACTCACCACAGTTGTTTAATGAACTCAGAAAACAAGAGACCCGAGTGCAGAGATGGCAAGCTAACAGGCTAGCGAAATGCTAACGCGCAATAGTGATTTAGATTAAAAAGCTAGCGATGTCAGATTTAATGTGGTAGGCAATATTAGACAATATATGTTGATGGGTAAGTTATATTTAGCAGTTTAAACAACAGGGAATGATATCAAATAAAGATTCAAAATTGAACAGAGCACACACGAGCACAGCACAGCAACGAGGCAACAGGAGGCAGACAGGAGCAATTGATCAGACAGATCAGTCATAAGAAGAATGGCATCTACGCTAATGTTAGTCTCTCTGTTTATCCCGAGATTTACTGCAGTCGGCCGGATCCGGGCCGTATCCAGATCAGATGGTGGACCTGCGCCTAGACATGACCAACGCATCCCTGAAATGTCTGCAGAGACCGTGTCAATTAAACTCCCCCTTGTAAATGCCGCATCGACACGACATCCTCATTAAACCCGTCTCCAGCGTGACGACTCCGATCTTTCGAATAATTTTTCGGATATCTTTCGATCTAATATGACTTCTGACCTGTAATGTTGCCAGAATCATAAGCATACACTGTTTGTTCGTTGGCCAGAGGAGAACTGGCACCCCGACTGAGCCTGGTTTCTCCCAAGATTTTTTTCTCCATTCTGGCCCCTGAAGGAGTTTTGGTTCCTTGCCACTGTCGCCTTTGACTTGCTCAGTTGGGGACACTAAATTTTCAACTATATTACTGGTCTGCCCGCATTGACACTAAATGATAATTGAAATGAGTTGGATGACATCACCGTTTTCTCAAGAACAGCTGTACTCGAATCAAATTCTGTTGCATTATTTTCCTGTTTAACACTGTGAAGCTGCTTTGAAACAATTGGCATTGTAAAAGCACTATATAAATAAAGGTGACTTGACAACATACAGTGTACACTATATTGCCAAAAGTTTTTGGGACGCCTGCCTTTACATGCACATGAACTTTAATGACATCCCATTCTTCATCTGTATGGTTTAATATAGAGTTGGCCCACCCTTTGCAGCTATAATAGCTTCAACTCTTATTCCACACGGTTTAGAAGTGTGTTTATTGGAATTTTTGACCGTTCTTCTAGAAGCACATTTGTGAGATCAGGCATTGATGTTGGACAAGAAGGCCTGGCTCGCAGTGTCCGCTCTAATTCATCCCAAAGGTGCTCTATTGGGTTGAGGTCAGGACTCTGTGCAGGCCAGTCAAGTTCCTCCACACCAAACTCGCTCATCCATGTCTTTATGGACCTTGCTTTGTGCACTGGTGCACAGTCATGTTGGAACAGGAAGGGGCCATCCCCAAACTGTTCCCACAAAGTTGGGAGCATTAAATTGTCCAAAATGTCTTGGTATGCTGAAGCATTAAGAGTTCTTTTCACTGGAACTAAGGGGCCAAACTTTACACTTGGCACAATGCAGTCAGGCAAGTTCCGTTCTCCTGGCAACCGCCAAACCCAGACTCGTCCATCGGACTGCCAGAGAACACGTCTCCACTGCTCTAGAGTCCAGTGGTGGCGTGCTTTACATAACTGCATCCGACGCTTGCATTGCACTTGGTGATGTAAGGCTTGGATGCAGTTGCTCGGCCATGGAAACCCATTCCATGAAGCTCTCTACACACTGTTCTTGAACTAATCTGAAGGCCACACGAAGTTTGAAGGTCTGAAGCTATTGACTCGAAGCTATTGAGAGAAAGTTGGTGACATCTGCGCACTGTGCACCTCAGCATGCGCTGACCCTTCTCTGTGATTTTACGTGACCTACCACTTGGTGGCTGAGTTGCTGTTGTTCCCAATTGCTTCCACTTTTTAGTGGAAAAAGTGATCCACTAATTACCGCTAACAGTTGACTGGAATATTTAGTAGTGAGGAAATTTCATGAATGGACTTATTGAACAGTGGCAACCTATCACGGTACCACACTTTAATTCACTGAGCACCTGAGACCGACCCATTCTTTCACAAATGTTTGTAGAAGCAGTTTGCATGCCTAGGTGCTTGATTTTATACACCTTTGACCATGGAAGTGATTGGAACACCTGAATTTAATGATTTGAAGGGGTGTCCCAATACTTTTGGCAATGTAGGTGTGACGAGACGCTTAGCTCACGAGACGAGACACGAGATTGGGTTCACGAGAACGAGACAAGATTTTTGCACCGTATTTTTAAGAAATCCTCTGACGAAATACATGACTGAAAAATAGTCTGCAGGTGCATTTGAAATGTTTTAACTCATCATCTTGTAATGAATGTCATTTCAGTTCTACTGCGTATGAATTATCATATGCACTAAAAAACAATACTGAAAACAATTATCTCCTCGCATGCATGATCAGGGAGCCGCTTTCAAAAAGCGGGGTATTGAAATCGCGTTTGAATGCGCACTCGCGTTTACTTTAGCTTTCACGCGATTGTGCGTACTCTGTGAATAGGAATTGGTGGTGCTGAACACGCATTCTACCAGACGCTTCTGTTGCGCAACGAATCCTCCACCACGGTCCTGTCAGTCATCTGGTCACGTGATCAGTGCTGCGCACTACGTACGACTCGAACAGCTCTGGTTGGATAAGCTGGATGGAATTGAAGAATTAAAATTGTATTTCTATAAAAAGCAAAACGACAGTGGAGGATGTACGTCATGGCAATATCTCGAGACAGCTTTTCATTCGACTAGAAATCTTGTCACATTTTAATCTCGTGAGATCTCTTGGCACAAGATCTCATCACACCCCTACAATATAGTGTATGTTTTTACATTGCTTTAATTCATCAAACTAAGGTACATAGTATAAAAAAGTTAAGTTATACAAGATTCAACTTTTTTTTTTTTAAGTCAGTTTAATGTAATTTAAGTTGAAATGACTTAAACGGCCAAGTTAATTGTACTTAAAAATGTGAGTTTTTTTTTTTTTTTTTTTTACAGTGTGTTGCAATTTCCATTATGAATTCCTTGCATGCCCTCCTGCCCAAACGTGATTTACCATGTTCTTTCTGGATAAAGTGGACTAGTTTTTGGTGGACATGGGAATCAAATAGTGTCTGTCTCTCCTCCTGCAAAAGCTTTTCACAGTGACTCATCTGTCCAGCTGCTAGATGGATCGAGAACAAAAAGAGCTTATGTACCATCTGGAGATAGCACATACTTCTGCACGGGCACCCGCTTCACATCACACACACGAAGGCTTGCCTCCTGAGTTATGCCTCCACTTTACGTTTCCCATGAGAGAAATATGTTGAGAATTACCACTTAAAGCTCCTGAAACACAATCTTTGATTATTGCATTGCTTTTTGGATTACGTTGCATATTCTCATTATCAAAACAGGGCAGTTCAGAAGAAATTAATGAGCACTGCAAAATAATTTGAAGTGATATCATTGCCTTTTCGAGTTTCGGTTTACAGAGCTTTATTTTATAAATAAAATTAACTGGATGGGTAATGGGTAGTCTTTGGCATTTGTACCAATTTTGAAAAAGGAAACTAATACTATCAAGGGAGTAATTCACCCAAAAATAACAACTGTGTCATCATCACCCTCATGTCACTCCACATAATACATAAAATGCAATCCAGAATACATCTCTTCTATGAAAAACATGCTTTCAATTAAAATTCAATTTGATATTTTTGGGGTGTAAAATAAAAAGTGTAGAAGTTAATACAATTGTCCTGATATCATAATTAAGAAAAAAAGCGTCATTAAAAGGATGAAATCGTTGCTGGAAAAACTATTAAAGGACCATTCACACACACACACATTTGCATTCCACTGCACTGCTTTTACATTGTTTTTAAATGTAAAATGAACCAGACAGATGTTTTTAACATTGTGTTTGCGTCTTTCGTATGACAGCTTTCTAAAAACGTGGCATTTAAGTTAAAAGATGTTTGAAAAAATGCATTCACACATTTTTTTTTATTCCACTGCCCTGTTTTTAAACATAAAAATGTTTTCTGTGTGAATGGTCTTTAAGTAGTTTGGATTAATATTATTACTGTGTGTCAAGGTCAATATGTCTCTTAAAATATCAGATAATTGACTTTTTATGATGAGTAAAGGTCAGTTATAAACTGCCATGTGCCATGCTAAAAACCAAATAATATTTATGAATTAATAATTCATATTTGTTGAAATACATTTTTAAACAGTATTTGTATTTTTTTTTTTCTCCATTAAGTCTTTTCACACATGCAATCTTTACTGGTAAATTACCCATAAGAGATCATGGGCCTGATTTACTAAAAGGGGGAAATTATTGTGAGAGAGCGCAATTCCATAAAAGCACTGATGGGAGTGAAAAGTTCTGTGCGTGATCTACTGACGACGGGCAAATTAAAGCACACAGACGCAGCTGGATCATTTCCATAATGACCAACACAATCTACCAAGAGCATCACAAATTAGCGTCTGGTTTAAGACATGCTTTTTTTGGGCGGTAAATAATGTGGCAAATACCAGTAAATTGGCAGGAGGGAAACTCCTACAAATGCATATGCAAAAGGTCAGCCGCAAAAATAACCCTGTCCACACCTTTTCAGCGCTCATTTCTCACTGCATGTCTTTAGTAAATCCTGACAGTAGTTTTTTTTTACGTCAAAATAGGGTTTGCACTGGCGCAAGCTGTTAGTAAATCTGGCGCCATGTGTGAACAGGACCTTTTCAAAAGTATTGGTTCTGGCAATTTACTAGTAAGGGAAGTTGTAACACACCAGTAAATTACCGTTATGATGCTGTGTGTGAACGCAGAATGAAGATTACCGATATGAGCTCATACAAAGTCAGAACGTACTGACGTAAGAAGCCTGCTTTGGGCCAATCCTAAAGTTCTTATGGCGATGACGTTATTACTTTGCACTGTTTACAGTAAGCTTTTTAATAGTTTTTCTTTGTAAATATGCGTTAGATGGACATCTTTGACCGTTGTGTTCCAGACCGCTTTTCCATTTATCAACACTGCGGCTCTGCAGCTGGATACTACTATATGCGTCTCGTGTTTTTAAGAGCAAAAACGCGTTCTGTTTGACCTTATGCCTGTCACTCAGAAGTAAAAAAATGTTTGTCAAATTAAACCAATAGTGAAACTAATTCTGATGACTGACATCATAGAATTTAATGGTATTTTGGTGCTGATGTATGAATGGTCTGTTAACGGTAAAAGCCAGAACACTGTCGCTTGTGTGAACAGCATATTTGTGTATTTCTTGTCATTCTTGTAATTTTATGGTAATTTACCGGGATTGCTGTGTGAAAGGGGCTATTGTGTACTTCAATTTCATTAAACTGAGCAGTGTGAACATTTTGTAAGATATCTCCTTTTGTTTTTAATGTAAGACATAAGGTCATACGGGTTTGGAATGATGTGAGATAAAGATGTGATGTGAGTAAATAATCACAGAATATAATTTTTTTGGTGAACTATCACTTTATGAACAGGTTTAATAGTAATTGAGCTTTGCCCTCTTTATGTAAATCTTGTTATAAATCTATATTACCCATCTGAATCTATCTATCTATCTTGCTCTGCTTGAAATTTAGTTTGTATTCCTGTCACAATAAGATCAGTCAAAGAAAAATGTATCCCTTTTTGCAAACTGACAATTTACCACTGGAGTTTTATGGACTGTAATATTGCTCCATGATTACATCAGAGTCACTGCGATATTTGTTGGGCCCTTAATATGATGAACCTCATGAAATAACATCATGAAACACAATTGAACAAAATTAGTTTGAGGGAGCGTTGTTATACCTTCATGATTCTGAAGTGCATTTTTAACCTCTTTGTGAAAGTTTGGTTTAACAGTTATTGTATTCAATCGAAAAAAAAAGTGTTTTCACAGATTTTTAAAGGTCACTGGATTTGCTTGGCTGAAGGAATGGCCCCTAAACAAGCATAAAGTTGGTGCCTCACCATGGTGTGATTGCTTGCCGTTTGATTTCTTTTGTGACTCTTTCAAGCGTCCATTCCTCCCCCAAATGCCCTGACAACTCCTGCCCACCCCAACCCCACTCATGTTTTGTGTGCTGCTCAAAAACTGGTCATGTGACTTTTGTCCCAACACAATCGCAGTGTCTCGCCATTGGTCGGTCACTTTTGAAAGAGCATCAGTCTCCCTGGTAACGGAATGGCGGCACCACTTCAGATTGTCTCCGGGCCCCTCCTAACATTTCACACGGACTCTCACGTACCAAATCAGGTGGCTTCGACTGTCTCGCGCTCTCAGACAAGTCTTGCACTTTCTAAAGATAGCATTATAGGTGAGTAACCAGTTTTTTATGGCCATGTTAGGCATATAGGGCTTCATTTTTCAATGTCTTGAAAAGTTTCATGTAAACTTGTGGGGTGTAAAAATATGTTAGATTTGCAAAAATAAGCTTGATTTTAGCTGTTCTGTTCCATTTGAGAGATGTTTTATCACACAACAGTGCTGGCTTTTCTAATTACACAGATCCTGTGTTCTTGGTCATGGTAATTAGTACATTTTTTGTGTTACCATAGTAATGTAATATAGTCATGTTCTTCAGGGAGAGAAGTTGAATTCAGGAAATCTGCAGGAAACACTTGCAACAAAATGCTTCTTGATTTGTGCATCTCTGTAAAGTTTCTGTGTTTGTGTTGTATAGCCTTGAATGAGAAATTACGGTAGTTCACCATTTTTTTTCTTTCCTTTTTTAGTGGAGGTCCAATTGTTGCCTCCAAAATGTATGAAAGTCATTGTATTAGATAAAAAATTTCAAACCAAGTGACATCTGAAACCAAATGCTGCAAGCATAGTCTCACAACAATTTTTAACTATTTTGATTCACTCCAATTTCGTATGATCTCATTCGTACAGTTTGGTATGATCTGCTTTTTTCGGCATGTTATAGTTGAAAGCTTCATGATTATATTTTATCATACAAATCTACGATCATACATGGTCCCAAGGTCATTTGTAAAGGATATGTAAAATGTATACAGAGTATGTCAAGGCACTTTTGAATCCAGTGTTTGCGTAATATCCTGGCTAGATGTGTCTGTCATTTTGAACAGTATATCTGTTATAAAACCAACAAACGTCTTATTGTGAAGTGTTTTGTTTTAAAAGTGCATGCACTAGATTTCTTTCAAATAAATGCCACTTGATTTTGATATTTTTTTGGGCACACAGTTTATTTGCAGTGTGTTGTAATCATTCTTTTGTATATTGATGAGGATATAAGTACTTGTTGAATGACATGGCATCATTACTAGTTGCTTTAACAATCCTGAAATTCCCGTTGACCTGTTGCCCTCAGGAATGATTCCTTGTCTGGAATCCACCCAATACTGTCATTTCCACAAACCTGCTTTTATTATCGTCTCTCTAGAGCGCTCCAGAAGCCGAACAAAGCTTCATTCATACTGAAGATGTGCTGGCTACAATTCAGTAACATCTGTTGGATATGTTTTGAAATTTGTATGACATTTGGGTATCTAATTCTACAAATGAATTAACAAGAATAATTTCTAAGAAATGGAACAAAAACATCTTTATATGCGTCTACCAGTGCGCACTGTCTGTAGCTCTTTGATGGTGATGAAGGATGAAAGTGAAATGTTTTGAAAGCGTCATTGTTCTCTGTGTTTGGATATCTGTCAGGCAGAGCTGGGGGGCCTTTGAAAGATGAGTTCACATGCCTTTTGTTTCTTGTGCCCCATGACCCCCAGGCACATGACAGGTGATTTTGTTCATACCCCTCTTCCTGAGCTTCTAAAAGCCTTTCTGACAGGAAGAAAAACAACCGACCCACCCAAAACCGCACCTCCAAATGTTGTAGCTCTCGCTGGAGACGTGACCTTAAAGTACTTGAAGCTGTTTTACTGTCTTACAGTCCCAAATCTCCAGGTGCACAGATAGTTCATTTGTCTTTGTCATTGCTCATACTTGTAGAGATTTGCTGGTCTTAGCTGGTTTAGTTGGTCTCCCAGCAAGGCCAAGCTGGTGTTTATCTGGTTGGCCAGCTGGTCTCCCAATCTGACAAATACCCAAAACCCCTCTAAAACCAACATTGCTGCTAATGGTTTTGTGTAAACCTAGATATATTTTATATATTTGATTAGAAATTTCAAAAGAACAAGGTTTATTTGAAATGGTTGTTACATTATAAATGTCTTCAATGTCACTGTTGATCAATTTAAAGCACCCTTACTGAATAAAACTATTCATTTCTTTCTAAAATTGAAACTAAGTGTAGCTACGTATATGGGATATATGGATGTTAATCAGATGAGATCTAACAGATACACTGTAGAAATGTCATTTTTACAAAAAACAAAACTGGCAGGTGGCAGCTGGGTTGTCAGAATAATTCAGAAAAATACAGTAAAAATGTAAACATATTTACAGAACAGCATGTCAATTTTACAGTTTGAAACTGTTACTTACTGTAACATAAATTAAAAAATTACATGTTAAACTTGGTAAATCCAGGAGCCCTTTTCTGCTGAATTAGCAAGGCCATGTTGCTACTTAAATCTGTTTTGTACTTTCAACATATACTGTCATCACCATAATAAAACTGGTGGTAAAGGAAATCAAAGTTCATCACAAGTAGCTTTTCCACAAGCTGAGGGAAATACTATATAGAAAGCGCATGCAGTGTAATGCACACAAACACAAAACAAACATTGTCATGGTAACACACATGACAGTAAAATAATATAACATCATAAAATGTAACCTAAAACCCTAATGCACATAACTGATAACAAAAAAGTAAGCAGAAACATATTTATTAAAGTGCCCCTATTATGCTATTTTAAAGTTTCCTAATTTTGTTTTGGAGGTCTCCTGCAGCAGGTTTCAAAGATTGATCAGAGATCAAAACCTCTTTCATAATATACATTGCACATCACCACAATGTTCAATGATTCTCAAACGACTCGATGGATGAATCAGTCTCTCTAGATTCCTCCTTTCCGAGAGCCTGCTCTGCTCTGATTGGTCAGATGGCCAATTAACATAACTGTACTTTACCTCCGTCTGGAGGCTTCCTGAAGCTCAGCGATTGTACACACTGTAAAGACAGTAACGATGATATTGATTTTACCATATCAATCCAAGCGCGAATCCGATGATGAAACATTGGAAGAACTAGTTATTCAACCCAAACCTCCATCGCAAGGACGAATTAAGCAGGACGTTTTATCAGTGATACGCTACTCTTTTTGAGGTACATTATGAGATGTTGCAACTGTAATTCCTCACCATCAGTGTTAACAAGTGTACGTCCATCAACAAATCCATATATTGCGGTGCACATTTGGGAACTGTATCAATTAGCCCAGCACTAACATGAATGACTGATGTAACATTAAAGTTTGCAAAACAAATCTTGCTCCATCATTTAGCTTTACTCAAAGTAGTAAGAATGACAGACAATCTGCATTAATAGACAGTTTTAGGTAATATTGGCCCACAGCTGATGAGCAGAAGTATTTCAGAAAGACAGTAAAAACGTAATAATGAGTTAGCTGGTTAGCCAGAATATAACACAATATAAAACACAAAACTACATATTTTGAACACCTGGTAGAAAATATATACATCATAAATTATTCATACTTACAGGTTGTGATTCTGAGTAGCTGGTCCAAAAAAAAACTGGTTACTGACCCTTGGTACTGATCTTTCAAGAGCAAGCAGTTTGTGAATCCCGTGTTGAACTCAGCAATTTGAGAAGCAGTCGTCAGTAAAATGACATATTTGTGGGCGGACAATGTACAACATAGGCGGCCATTATTCAAATGTCTTTTCTAGTGACGTAAAAACCAGTTTAAGGCAGTTCAAGTTTTTCTCCATATGTAGTACGGGAACTTACTGTTAACCATTTAACAGGTTAACTGTCACATTTTACAGTATTTTACAGTTAAAAATTACAATAATATTTAGCAAAATAACTAACATTTTATTGTATGAAACTAGGGATGTAACGATATTTTGGCTGATACTATTTTTACTATGAACTATTTTTACGTTATGGCAGATTAACAATAAATGGCCAATAGTAAAATTATATACAATTTTGTCTAAGTAAATTCAAACTAAAAAAATTACAAAAATAAGCTACAAATAAATTCATGCATCACAACATTGATTTAGCAGAGTAGTACTTTTTAAATATTATATTTAAGTAGGTTGAAGCAAAGGTAATGTAAATGTAAAAAATAAGCCAAGATGAGTCAGGAGTCATGTTTATTCTTTTCCATAGAAAATGACCCAACATTCTTTCATTCTGAATGGGCACTTTCTCACTGTGAATCAGACAAAATAATCAGCAAATCATCAGAATTATAAATGTGTACCTACAGTTTTTTTTTTTTTTAACTTGTTTGAGGAAATAAACTAAATAGTGGCATGAACGTTCAGATTGTATTGGGATCTGGGTATTATAGACTTTTGTGGTTCTGAGAGTTTTAGTGCAAGCTTAACTTCAAACTCTTAGATGTTGTTGAATATATTTTGCTTCGTTGTGTGCATTTAAAACAGACCTGAAACTCAAGCCGTTTTGAATTGTCTTGACCCTAAGGAGGAAGGAGAAAACTTGCATTGTTGACAATGTGATTTGGGGCTGTGCTTTACTGAGTTATAGGAGTTTAACTGCAAAATGAGAAGTGCAAGTTGCACTGCACACAAATCCCAGCAAACGACAAAGAACTCTGTCATCATGTGGTGACCGTAATGACAGAGTTGAGCTATATTTAACCGCGCTGTCTATAAACAACAATCAAGCAGTGCTACCTTGTTTTGTTTCTGCTTTCACTTCATCCTGCACTTGGTACCATAGCTAAGCATTGCATCTTGTTGAGAAGCTTTATGCATGTGTGTAAATCACTGTTACTTAACAAGATTGCATTTTTAAAGCATCATATGTTGCCTTCTGACTGAAAGGTTGTTCCAAACCAGTTTGGATTTTTTAGTTTTAGAATTTAGGTTATGCTTTTTTGTAGCTTCAGGGTCAGTAACTAAAAAACTGAAAATCATTTAAAACATATGTGCCAAGTTCTTATAAATGTGTTTTTTTTGTATCCACTTTGGTTTCATATGGTTTTGAAAAACTTTCATTGCCATCTTAAAGACAAAATTAAATTTAATGACTCTGTAAATGGCAAGTAAAAATGTATAACATATATCTTAATTGTTAATTTAATAAAATGTTTTTGTTTTAATTTTTCAAAAATAATTTATATATATATATTATTATATATATATAAAATTATTTTTGAAAAATTAAAACAAAAACATTTTATTAAATTAACAATTAAGATATATGTCAAATTTTTACTTGCCATTTACAGTCATTTTTAAGAAATCAGAGTCATATCAATTTAAGAAATAGTAGTAGATTATGCCTAGTAGTAGTAGTAGTAGTAGTAGTAGTAGTAGTAGTAGTAGTAGTAGTAGAAGTAGTAGAAATAGTAGTAGATTATAACTACTTTTTACAAACAGTTTTTTTTTTTTTAGAATTTTTTTTTTTTTTTTTTTTTTTACCATTTTCTTCTTTCTTCATTATGTGAAAGAAAAAGACAGTACACCACAAACCTGTTCACACAATGTTGGCATGCCTGTTCCAATTATGGGCTGCTGCTTTTTGTTTTGTTTTTCCATCAAGGTCAGATTGTTTTATTAAACAAAAATGTTTCACTTCCCTCTTGAAGAAGAGCTTTGTCTGTTATTTGTAACAAGAAAGATGCATGCAAGGTTCATAGCCTTACCAAAAACAGTTATCCAAAGTCATTGGTGTATATGTGCAGTTAAAGGAATAGTTCACGCAAACAACAAAATCTCACCATCATCTTGTTCCAAACCCGTATGACTTTCTTTCTTCCCTGAAACACAAAAAGAGTTTGGGTTTTTGGATGTACTAAGGCCATGTTCAGACTGGCAGCAAAAATCTGATTCAGGGATTCAAATCAGATCAAATTCAGGCATTCAAACCACATATGGAGGTGGTTTAAAATGAGAATCCAATCAGATTTTTACAGATGTGTCTCAGTCTGGATGCTCTGCCTGTTAAAATCGGATTTCAAACTGTCTTTTGCATCACTCTTAACACTACACACTGTAAACCCGAATAAGTTGGGCTTACTCAAAAAATGTGAGGTAATCAGTTACATCAAATTTTGTGTTATGATGTTCCCAATTTTAAGTAAGCAGAACTATCAAGTTTTGAGTTTGTAGTACTCATGCATGTTAATTGCTCCTAACTTGTAGTTAGCTAACTCATACATATTGATAGCAATTTGCATAAAATATTTAGTTAATTAACTTTTTTATTTTGAGTTCTTGCAAATCAAATGAGTCATTTACTTCACTGTAAACCCTAATAAGTTGTCAGAACTCAAAGTTGAATGAGATTTTTTTTAATTTAAGAAATATTTTGCAAGCTATAACAAACTAATTCAGAAAATGCCAACTTGCTAATTTGCTAACATGTTAACAATAGCACAGTATAGCACTTACTGAATGAGTACATGTTTTATGTTGCTGTACTCATTCAGTAAGTGCTATACTGTGCTATTGTTAACATGTTAGCAAATTAGCAAGTTGGCATGTTAACAATAGCACAGTATAGCACTTACTGAATGAGTACAGCAACATAAAACATGTAGCTTACCTGCTCTCAAACCACATGTGCCACTTGTCACCATGATGGTAACTCTCCAAAAACCTACATTAACAGAAACTCTTCTAAATTAACATAACAAAACATGAATCACTACTAAATCTCCCTTAACATTAATCTTGCACAAAACAAATTTATATAACACTTAATTTTCACATTTACTTTCCCTTTCAAGTGCCATGGGCAAAGCATGCTGGGAAAAAAAAAATCCCAGCCCAGTTTCAGTTAAACTTAAGTTAGTCTAAATTTAAAGAAAATGAGTTCATACAACTCAAAACAATAAACCAGTTCAGTTTACTTGAAATATGTCTGTGCTGTGAACTCAAAAGAAAAAAAAAGTGCTAAATACTCATAGCAGTTAATTTAACTGAACTCATTTGTTTAATTTTAAGTTTGTCCTACTCAAACCAAATAAGTATGTTGAGCGTTAGGATCAAAACTGGTAATGGGAATGCCGAAGGTATTCATACAGTTCAAATGGTATGTCCAAAGATTTCAGCATTTCCCTGTGCGGCATTTCTTTTGCACCATGACTCTATAGGGCTCTTATTTGGAGAGCAAGATGATGCACCTCCATTTTTCCAGCATCTGTTTTAAAAGCCTTGTCACATGCACGTGTACACCTACGTCTTTACTAAAGCAACCCATGCAGATAGGTTGGTTATTTCTGGATACACAAATTTGATCACTTCTTGCAATTAATAGTGCGGACAGTCTACCTGAAAAGATCTGATTTGAGAAAAAATTTTTATTTGCCTGCAGTCGAAATTCCCTTTATCGTTGTAAAGCATTGTCATTTAGTGTTCAGTCACTGTTGTGGGTTGTTAATGTAGTATTCAGTGGTCTGTTTTGAGCACAGCACACCTGTCCATGTTTTGTCCACTAATCTAAAGAGGCTTTAGAGTGTCTCTGCCATTGGATTCTTCAAAGTGCACCTGTGCTTTGAAAAGATCTCCTGGACGAATGATGAAATCTGTTTGAGGGAAACGAATGGGTCACATTTGTTCACGTTTAATGTTGAAACAAGCTTAACCGCTGCGTGCACTTTTTCTTTCTTTTACAATGCAACAAACGGCTTTGTTTGCAAATGGACAAACAAGATAGATTAGGTAAGGAAGTAGTCACGTTCCTATTTAGGCCAAACCTTTTGCAGTTAAGTTGTGTTTCCTCATAAAGTAGGTCATGTGGTTATCAGGCATGCTTTCTGATGACCATAATATCAAATGATAAAGGAACACACAAATTGTACTCTTGAGAAATCTGTTTGACACTTTCTTGACAAGCGTTTTTGAAAAAAGTTGCCAGCCACTGACCGCATTTTTGATAATTTTCACAAAAGTTTTATGGCCCCCAGAATATGTGACCCGTGCTGGCAAAAGGAGTCGGAATGCGCATGGGATCATTTCAAGCTACAGCCAAAACAAGTGAAAAATTTCGATTTTGGTTGATTTTCACAAAAATGAGTACATTTAAGCCCTCATCTAGCTATCCCAATGCAATTAAACATCTAATAGTATCTTTATTTGTACGTTTTCTGGGAGGAGTATTTTTCCTTTGTCCATGAAAACGATCTTACTCGCTCTGGCTGACAGATCCGACGCGTGCGCACAAAGACGCCTCTCACAGCGAGCGATCCCGATATACACACATACACAGAATTACAGTATTTCAAAATACCTGTCTTGGCGAGTATTCACGCAAACATCATCTTTTATGTCTTATGTGAACGTTTGGTTAACTGTTGTAGAAAAAGATCTGGGCCCATATTCATGAAAAATCTTAATGCAAAGAATAGCTCCTAGTGACAAAATTCTAAAGCAAATTCTTAGAAAGGTGGGCGTTTCCTCTTAAAATTAAAGAAAAAATCCTAGTAAAGAAAAAAGGAATTCAGAAAGCATCTTAACCCTTAAAAAGAATTCTTAGAAGCTTTAAGAATATGGGCCCTGATGTGTAACATTATAAAACATCCGTGCGGTACAGTAGGTCTTAGTATATAGGTCTGTTTTCATTAATGTTAATCAAACAATTGTGGTATCATGGAAAAAAGTTGAATATATATTTTTCCTATAGATATTTTGTTTTGACTTTGTGTGTCAAATTTGGTGTTATTACCAGGGATTTTATTGTATGGTTGCTAGGTGATTTTTGTTTGTTTGTTTTGGAACCTTCAGAACTCGATTTTCTCAATTAACTTTGCTGACTCTCTCAAATTCAAACGTGTAGCTCAGTAATTTTTTAGTCCGATTCAAATTAATCATACATCATTTTGAAGGTTTTTAATAGAGAATGTGACTAACTCATTTTTGAAAATTTGCTCACTGCAACTCATTTTGCCAGCACGGGTCACATATTTTGTTGTATGAATATCTGAACATGCAATATTTCAAAAGAAAGAACAGAGCCTCTGCTTTTAAAACCCGTTTTATTCTAGCTTCATGCATTCTTTTCATTAAAAAAAGCAACATTTTGAGCAAAAAGCTGAGAAAATTGCATTTTTGTCAAAGACTACGTCTGGATCGGATTCAGAACAATGTTCAAAACACAGATGGCGTAGATTGAGTCCATCAAAGCTTGTGTTTTTGATCAGGGAATTCTATACTCTTTCAGAAGATATGTCAAAGCTGGATATTTCCGTCAATGGCGGGGAACGAGTTCAAATAAATGAGAAGTTTTATTCTACTGTTGGACCCTCTCATATACCCCTTTTCCACAAGCATGAACCGGGTGCTAGTTTAGAGCTAGTGCTAGTGCTGGTTCGGAGCTGGTTCGACTGACGGGCCTTCTAAGAACCGGCTTGACTTTCCACGGGCTAGAGAGCCACCACAGAGCCTGGTCTTACGTCACTGAATACATCTCATCTTTCTCAGCAATGCTACCGAGGCAGCGGGAAACACAAACACACCAGGCTTGTTCGAGATGCATTGGCGCTGTGCAGACTGATCCGCGTGTGACATCAAAAGTACAGCAAGAGCGATTCAAAAGCATGAGGAGTCGTATGCTCTCGCTGTACTTTGATGTCTTACGCTGATCGGTCTGCGCAGCGCCGATACATCTTGAACAAGCCTTCCATTAACAATGGCGAACGTTGCGTTACCATTGATGCACATGGCTTTGCGAACCTACATTGGCATCAAAACTCAGCGAATCCAACGCATTCGTGCAGCTCACCGTAATTTGTATAGACGGAGATTACAATTGAGCAGCTATTAACTTTAGCTCGATTAGCTGCTATTTAAAAAATGGCAGGCACAAGTTTGTGTTCGTCTTGTTGGTCACGGTATCCCCGCCCCCAGCCCCTGATGCAAGCAGTTCTAACTTCTAGACCAGCAATGTTTTGGTGCTACTTAAGAACCACTTTTCCTGGTTCAGAGCTGGTGCTTTGGGTGTCGAAAGACAAAGAACCGATTTGAAACTAGGCTCTGCCTTCGAACCAGCACTCAAACTGCCTTGCTGGAAAAGGGGTAATAGAGGTCAGCATTTTGCAATCACATGACCAGACAAATACTGTTCACTGTATCGCTCTCGTTATTGGACACTTTTGTTTGCCAAATAATTTAATCATGGGAGGAAAAACTTGCCTAGCATTGGCAATGATATTCAGAGTGACGCTACATCCACACCAACAGGTGGCAATATAGAGTCTAAGACTACTGTTGTATTAGCTAGCAAAATATACAAAAAGTTATTTGGTGCAAATTTAATTCACACATTTTGAAACCAGATTGTAACCTGAAACTGAGGGAATGTTAGCTAACAACAGCGTCTTGACAGGATGTCTCCAGAAAGTGTGGGGGGTCTGGGATGCTGCGGGGGATGGGGTGAGATTAAAGGTTTAAGAAGTTGCCCTCAGGAATTCTTCAAAGGTGTCAGTGGAACGTAAAACAGATAAAACCAAGAGTTATCACCTTTAATCCCTTAATGTTGAGGCCAAACCGGCCTCATTCACACTTTACTAAATTAGAAGAGGTTGTATTTATCGTATAGTGGAAAATTCTGGCAATAAACTCAACCACTGCTGTTATCATGATTGTTATCATGGTGCAGAAGGTAAATGTATTGCTCTTGACGGCGTACAAAGCGAGAGAACGCATTAATAATTGACTGCTGGTTTTGTTGTGTGTGTCGTTGTATGGACAAATCAGGCCAAAGGCGCCGCTGTTAAACATTATATTGTCATTGTGACAATGCTTTGCAGGGCTATAGATACCGGATGTTTACATCTACAGTATTTACCTGCTCAATGTATCTGTGGTTGAATTTTAGAAACATGTCCATGCAGGTCACATTTCCCCACTTCAGAAAAAATACAATTATATTATATTTCACCTGAATAAAATTAAGTTGATTTATAGCCATATTGTTTTGCATTTTGACATTTTTTTTAACAATAAATCACATTTACCAAATTCTTATTACCACAGTACATGAACATTATGTGGAAGCTTTTATGGATCATGCTAGTACTTGTACTACCTTAAATTTTATGGATAACCAAATATTTAATAAATATATAGATGGTTGAGGAAAAAAAAAATATATATATATATATATAAATTTATTTATCCTTTTATTTATTCATTTAAAGATTGAAAAAAATCTAATTCAAATTGTGTCTAGGATGATTTTAATTACTGTATTATAATAATGAGAAACTAACAAGATGATGAGAATCATAAAATCGAAAGTAAAACATCTGGACGCATTACAGTAATGAAAAATGATCAGAAAAATGTCACAATGGTCCTATAAATTGGCTTCAAATATTGGCTTCAAATAATTGTTTTCAGGTTGTAATATGACCCAGACATCTTTTCAATAGATTCACCCTCTTAACCATCATGATTTGCGATTGAGCTGTTTGTCCACTTGAGTTTTTGCTGTGTTGTTTGGTTTCAGTGGGAAGCTGATGGTCCGGTTTCAGTGTTTTAAGCACTCATCTACAACAGTGAAACATCACAAATGAGATCTCCTTCGATTCTCCTAGACAGCAGTGAGATTAAATGTAGATAAAATGGAGAATAAAGTTTATTTTTTATTTCTCTTCTGATGTATTTTAGAAGAAACAGAGATCTCCATGAATTCTTCTGAACTGTGAGCAATACAACTTTCCTCTGGGTACCGAAAGCGGCAGATCTGTTTGAATAGCTGAACATGTGCCTTCCGTCACAAGCATCTGGTTACGCTTGGCTCACACACCAATAGATAGCTGTGTGAAAAAACACCTCCTAATGCTTACTCATGCCAAAAACATCAAGATAAGAAAAATACTGTCTAAATCTAAGTTTTGCTCATTGCTCATTGTTAGTTAATGTTATTTAAAGAGATAGTTCACCCAAAAATGAAAATTAGCCCATGATTTACCTCAAGTCATCCTAGGTGTATATGACTTTCTTCTTTCAGACGAATACAATCAAAGTTATATAAAAAAATGTCCTGGCTAATCCAAGCTTTATAATGGCAGTGAATGGGAGCACAAAATATGAAGACCAAAAAAGTGCATCCATCCATTATAAAAGTAATCCACCCGGCTCCGGGGGGTTAATAAAGGCCCTCTGAAGCACAGCGATGCGTTTGTGTAAGAAAAATATCCATATTTAACACATTATAAAGAAAAATATCTATCTTCCTCCAGACCGCCTTCCGTATTCAACTTACGGAAAAAGTGTAACTGACGCAACGATGACGTCGGACGTAGCATAAGCGTTTTGAACTGCGAGGGGCGTTACACTTTCTGCGGAAGTTAAATATGGAAGGCGGTCTGGCAAAAGCTAAGTTAAATATTGATATTTTTCTTACAAAACCCCATTGCTTTGCTTCAGAAGGCCTTTATTAAATAAGCCCCCCCCCCCCCAAAATTGGAGTACTTTTATAATGGATAGATGCACTTTTTTGGGCTTCAAATTCTGGCCATTATAAAGCTTGGAAGAGCCAGGACATTTTTTTTATATAACTCTGATTGTATTCGTCTGAAAGAAGAAAGTCATAAACACCTAGGATGGCTTGAGGGTGAGTAAATCATGGGCTAATTTTCATTTTTGGGTGAACTGTCCCTTTATTGCAATAATTAATGTTAACAAATTAAACCTTATTGTAAAGAGTTACCAACATTTCATATATAATGAATAACTGTCGGAGTTGTATTTGTGTTAGCAAAGTTAGCCATTTTAATAAGCCAATTGAGGTCTAAGTATGTCCTTATTAAGTTAACTAAATGGATGGGCGTGGGTGTGAAGAACGTTGATAGTGAGGGGGACAGAAACTGCTCAAAACAAGACACTCCTCCTACCTGGAGACGGGGGCGGAGCTTTGGCATGTCAGCAGAGTTCAGTGAGGCGGAGAGAGACACAGAGAGAGAGAGAGCTGCAGATGTGAGTGGGAAGGGCTGTCAGACGCCAGAGCATTCCTGAGGAGCGTTAAAGACCAGAACACACTCACCACACCAAGACCTGCACGTCTGTCTCAAAGGAACTAGAGGGAATTTCTGCTTTTATGTGGAAGTGGCTGGCAAAGCCAGGAGGAATTGTATATTTATGAGGTAAGAAAACTGTCCTCCGCATGTTTGGTTGCAGTTGTAAATCAACCTGTTGTTTCTGAGCCGCTGCTGTGACGTCTGTTAGAGCAATGAGATCTCAGGGTCTCAAATGATTTCACATCAAGCCTTGTTCAGAGGAAAAATGATTGCTCTTTAATAGCTCAGGAGACTTAATGGAGGTCTTTGTTATATTTCATTTAAACTCTTTTTCAGATGTTTCTCTAAAATAGACACATGAGAACTATAACATTTATGTGGATATAGGAGACACATCTGAGATAAGAAAGAGTCTCACATTGCTTTCCATTTAATCTCATTTCTATATAGAGTTGGGTTATTAAATAGACCTATTTCCTAAACCTCTTTTGGAGAAATAAAAAAAATAGACTACAGTAAGTGTGTAAAGGAACTATAAAAGGAATATGGAAAACATGCAACAATAATCTGATGAGAGATCTTTGAATTTATAATCAAATTTTTAATGTTTAATAACAATCTTTGGTATTTTAGAAAGTCTGAGGGCCGTTTGAGACACTTAAGCCAAAGTGTAGATAGCAGAACATTTTATTTTAGAAGGATTTGGTGAGAAATATTTGAGTTTGTAATGGGATGTTTGATTTTAAATTGCGAACTTTGCCATCTTGGAAAATCTGAGCACAGTTTGAGATCTCTTCTGAAACTCCAGAGGAAACACAAGTGAGACAATTGGAGTCTCTTTCTGAAGAAAAATATGAGCAGTTCACTTATGCAAAAGTGTGGATAACATTAAAATTTGATTTTAGAAGGATTTAATGCTAAATATATAAGTTTATAATAAGATGTTTGATTTTATCTTGGAATATTTGAGCATAGTTTGAGATCTCTTCTAAAACTCCAGACCTTTTAAATATTTAATGGAAATATTTAATCAAGAAATGTTGTAATCACTTTCAACTATCTTTTCCAAACATCTCTCGATGAAAAATGAGACATGAACACTAATATGATGGATAATGGATGATAGCGTGAGCCTGGATTTAATGATGTGCCATGTGTTTAGAGCTACATTAATCATGCTTCTTTAACAAGGCGCTTCTCACTAAGTCCTTTATGAAGTTGCTGTCTGCTTTTAATCTAACCAGATTCCCCTGTCGATCTGTGTTTAACCGCATTCGGTCTGCTAATGACCAGACTACATGCTTTAAAGTCCAGCACGGACACAAAATCTGGTTAGTGTATCATTAGGAGTCGTGTAATAACATTATCTTATTTACTCAACGAAACCTCCTCAATCATTTTTTGAATCATGTACTGTATGCATGACTTGACCCTAGTAATTGCATAGCAACGCATCCAGTCAAATATTGCAGATGCAGCACCTGTGGAATCAGTGGTCACGTGAAACATTTCATGACTAATCAACTTAAATCTTGTGACGTACAGTCAAAGGCAGCAGGTCATCTTTTGAAATGGCCAGCTCAGCTCTAGTTAAAGTGACAGTTCAGCACTTGGCTTGTTAAGCTGTTTAGGGTGATGCTGATGTGATCTACCGGCAGACTGCTCCGTTTAGACTGTTACTGATGAGGAACAGCAGGTCTGAGAGCACGGCTATCCATTAGAGAGCAGACATGCTGTGGTGCGGCGCTAAAACATTGATCGAGAGCGAGACATGGGAAGAGTCGGTATTGACTGCTTTGTACTGGAGAGTGAGTGTCAGTGATGGCTGTAGCCGAGTCACCTTTATTTATACAGTGATTTATACAGTACAGATTGTTTTAAAGCAGCTTTACAGTGATAAACAGGAAATTAATGATCAATGATGCAAACTGAATTCAATTCTGCTGTGAAGCAGCTCGAAAGATACAATTGTAAACTGTCATTGTTCAGCTGAGGTCAGTTCAGTGTTGATTCAGTTCTGTTCAGTAACTGTAAAATTTCATCAATTATGAAATGACTTCATATCATCGCTAAAGCAGCTCTGGAGAAAACAATGATGTCATCGTCCAGTTCTGTTCTCATCTGATAGTGTCAGTACAGTGAAATCAATAATATTGCTGAATAATAAGTGTGGTTGTAGTTAATTAAGTGGTAATAAGTGGTTGTAGCTTATTAAACTATAAAGTCTAAAGACAAAAAATCTAAGGACAAAATGTTTCCTTGGGTTGAGGTTTGATAAAATTGATAAAAATTGTTGCTGTAAGTGTCAAAAAGTTAAAAGTGTTCAATATTTGTATTTAAAAGGGCAAGAGCGTGTGTAAGCGAGTGTGTGTGTGTGTGTGTGTGTGTGTGTGTGTGTGTGTGTGTCCTGGTAAACCCTACATTATGTGGACAAAGATGGCAATATCTAAAATCCATGTCCATGTGGGGACATTTTTGGTCCCCGTGAAGAAAACAGCTTATAAATCATACTAAGTGATGTTTTTTGAAAATATAATAATGCAGAAAGCTTTGTGTAATGGGTCAGTTTAGAGTTAGTGTAGGGCTAAAATATACAGTTTGTACAGAATAAAAATCATTATGTCTATGGAAAGTCCCCATAAAATATGAAAACACAACGTGTGTGTTCTGTATCCACCTTTTTCCTAACAAGTGTTTAAGATTATGGGAGGCACAACTAAGTTTGGGGAAGTTCCAATCAAAAAGACTGAAACAAATCATATGATTTGTGCTACAAATAATCCTGAGCCATCAGTTTGACTGAATGAGCTGTACAATTTCCTTAATGTTTTATTTCCAGAGAATAACCTAACACTTGGTATTTTAATGTGACATATGTCAAGAGCTCTTTCAGTCGCTGCATTCTTTTCCCCCTGATTATTTTCTTTTTTTACTTTGTATTCCAATGTAACAGTAAGAAAAAAAGACAACATATACTACGCATTTGTGATCATCTGATTTAACTGCCGTTAATCTCATTAATAATTCACTGGAATGCACAAATAATCTCTCGTTTTCTACCCAAATCCTTGCGTCTCTTTCCATGTTTGTTTTCACAAGGATGCTTTAGAAGGTAATTGTCTTCCCTTTTCATTTCTAAACCTTATGTAAATCTGTCAAAAAATCACTTTGAAATATTATTCCTCAATGTTCTAGTTAATGAAAATTTTTTATTAAGGCAACATACAATATAGACAAATATTACTACAGTGATATTTAACACATCCATATTATTCATGCGGAAATAACCGATTGTTTCATGTTATTCATGGTCTGTTGTAGTAATTTGTAGTCATACTCCCATAATTTGCACAAAGCGTCATGTGGCGTAAAAATGTGGAAAATACTTATGGCTACATGTCAGAAAAACTTAAGTCACCTCAAAAAAAATAAATGTTTTACATAATGAAAGAAAGGGATTTTTTTTTAAGATTTTAGAAATTAGAAATAAAATATGCATATAAAGAAGCTATAAAAAGAAAATGTGTAGAACAAAATATATTTTAAAAGTAATGTAAGAATGTAAAATGTAAAAGTAAGAATTTGATGAAAAATATTTGTTTATGATGAGATGTTTGACGTATAATTGCAAAGTGAAAATCTGAGCACAGTTTCAGACACTTGAGATCTGGTCTAAAACTCTAGAGAGACGCATGTAATATTATTGGGGTTTTTTCTTGGACAGAACATTTGAGTATTAGACTTAAGCAAGTCTAATTTTGCTCTCCATTTAACCTATTTTTTATCTAGAGAAAAGATTGATGTATTAAATATCTTTTTAAAAATAAAAAAAATAAAAATTACAGTAAGTATATAAAAGAGCTATAAAGAATGTGGAGAACAGAAAATTTGATTTTAGAAGAATTAGATTTTTCTCACTGTTGATTCTCATATTATTACTGTAATGGTAATTGTCATGTATTGGCACTTTAATGCAATTATTTTATTTATTAAAACCCAAGGAAGTATGAATGCTATCATGATTTGTAAATGTGTAAGTACTTTATATATTTTCTTAGTGCTTTACAGTAATGAGAATTTGGGGGAAATGTGCTTATCCTAATCTTAAATGGGTTTAATTTTCTTTATTTATCATGCAGTTTTTTTAGGTAAAATGTGTCCTGGGCTGGGCAAGTTCTTTTTTCAGTTTTTCACTCATATCCCCATAGTAGTAGAAAACACATCATGGTCTTTTAGTGGAAAGTCATGAACAGGGTGAGTTTCATTGACCCCTGTGGTGACCACTAAGCATCATTGGCTTTCTGTGGATCAATGTTGAGTAACACATATGAGCTTTCATTAAGGTTTGTGAAAGCTTCTGTATTGTAAGATGGACAGTTTTACTTTACATGCAAAATCATTCACTTGCTTTGTAAGCGTTCAGTGAAAAGTTTCTCCCTGCTTCTCTCTGTCGTTATCTCGATCTTTCTAGTTCTCTGCAGCTCTCTACTCTCTCATGACGTGTAAGCTTCTGTCTTTCACACTCCATTGACAACCTCAGAAAGGTGTGAAAATATGTGTTCAAAAGTGTGAAGATTTCCAGATAACACAATAAAAAGCCTTTGATCGCTTTCAAGGTCAGGTTAGTTTCTAGCCAAATCAAACCCATGCACTTGAATGTGTAAATACCCAAATGATAAATGTTATAGAAAAGTTTTCCCAACATTCCGTTTTAGAAATGGTATCAGAAACATTAAAACGGACCGTTTTCTTATAATGCAAGAACATTGGCATTAACATTTATAAAAATGTTCTTAGTTTCTATTAACATCTTTGTATTTAAACTCAACCCCTGTTCACAGGCTAACTCCACCCACTGCCAATATTTGAAAAATGCTGGAAAAGTAGGCAGAGCCCAGCGGAGACAGAGGGGACGAACTGAGGGTGGGGCTGAGCGGGGGGCGTGCACCTGAGACCCGCAAGGACGGATTGATTGATGGCTGTCAGACTCACAAAACTGCAATCTTAATTCCCAATGCTGACGATTATAGCGAAGCAGCAGGGCAAGAGAGAATGGGACCACTGACCTAATCTATGAACAGTCAAATCCTTATACTGAATGCCACTAAAAATAGATCGGATACATGCGAAGTTTAAACCTAATAGCCTATTGTAAACAGATTTCCTCAAATAAAAGTTAGACTATATACGCCAGCACGTTACGGTATTGTTGTTCGTTACCACAGCAACCACTTGCTTGTCAAGGTTTGAAAGCGCGTCTCATGTATGAAAAGTATCTGTACACATGACCATGGCTGTAGCCAGCTATGAGGTCACGAGGTCCGGACCTCTGTATTTTCCTGAGGTGTATATAATAAATGTTGTGAATTAAATGCCTAATATAGTATTAACACTACTTTAGTACTGCAAGGATATAGCACAGCACTAAGATCTTCTCATCGAAGAGCTGCCTCAGCGGTCTGTCACCGCTCATCAATGTCAAAATATTTGAGATGACCAATCAAATCAAAGTAGGCGGGCTTTATGTTCACAGAAGATGCTGAGTGCGAATTCCAGCTCAATGCATCTGTCAATGGACATATAAAGTGCGAGTGTAAGTAGCGATTTCATCAGATTAGGCATAAGATAATGAAAGTGTAGGGGAGAGCGGGGCACAACACTTTTTTGACTTTCTCAGTTTGTGTAAATGCACTTAGAGATCAGAGTATGTATTTTTCCCACATTAATTTCACACGTCTAGTAAAATTATGTGGTTTTGTTTCATTAATACAGCGTATACTTTTTTCTTGATTTACCCCGAAAGAATGGAAGTGAAATGTGACAGCATGCCCCATAGGTGGGGTACGTTGTAACATGACCAAGTGACAGCTTAAAATGTTACCTGATATAATAGAAGAACAAAAACAAGACAAACTAAAAAAAAATTCAACACATCGTAAAACACAACTATACAGCGTAGTTCAAAATATAATAATTAATAACTGCTGACTCTCAGTCATTATTCACCTTTTTCTTGTGGTTTCTCAATAGAATTCAAGAAGTATAGAATAGAAGTATAAAGAAGTATAGAATATAATATCATAATATCATAGTTCTATCCTGCACAACTGGGATTTAAACCCAGCTTGTGTCTTCTGTTGGTTAGATCAGCATTAAAGAACTATCTCAACTGTTAAATAACAGATATAAGATTAAAATAATATCAGATTTGTTGAGTTTAAAATAAACACAAAAAAACTGAGATTTACAGAGATATGCTATGGTTAAATAAATGTTCAGTGATATCTTCTAAAGATTTTTTAATTTTGGTGCAATTTTTTCTCTATATACTGTTGATATGGCAACTAGTAAATACAATAAGTTTCGTCATGCTGGCATGTGTGGAAAGTTTTAAACCATGTGTATTGCAACTAACCCCGCGTTCGGTTGTGCCCCACGCTTCCCTACTTATCGTGAATTAATTTAAGTTGTCTAAGAAAATGATTAATAATACATAGGCTAAATATCAGTTGACCCTATGTTTACTTTCTTCACGGACACAGACGAAAATGAAAAGACTATCAGTCAAAGCTCAGCTTTAGGAGGGTATTGACAAATAATCTACTGCCCAACGACATGGTTTTGAAAGCTATTTATTATTCATTTTTTGGCCTTCAAACATCTTAAAAATGCACATATGTAGATCTTTGAAATCAAAATTTTCTCGGGGGAGCATTCCCCCCAACCCCCCTAACTAGCTCAAATTTGGGACCTCACTGGTTTTAAAACCCTGCCTACAGCCCTGCACATGACGGGTGGCAAAAATATCACAAATGCCTGACGTGTACTGACAACTATATTATGTAACTGTATTTTCTTTATTAGAATGTTGATAGCAAGTGTCAAGTAAGTTTCATTCATAATGTTTCTACTTCATGTAACATGAGAGTTCATACTGGAGTGAAGCCATTCTCATGTGATCAATGCGGGAAAACATTAGGGCGTGGTGAGCTCGTGCCAGGGGCGTGGTGAGCTCTTGCCAGGGGCGTGGTGAGCTCGTGCCAGGGGCGAGGTGAGCTCGTGCCAGGAGTGTGGTGAGCTCGTGCCAGGGGTGTGGTAAGCTCGTGCCAGGGGCGTGGTGGCCACTTTAAGTGACAGGTGGATAGCCATTTATCTGCTAGTCATTGCGTCACCTCAGCTCCACCCACATTCCGCCTCTTTGCCCATTTTCTGTTATCCGGGAGTGACGTGCGGTGACGCGCTGCTAAGATGGCAACGGCCAGCTTGACCCTTCTTTACGCTTCAAAACTGCTCTTCAGAATCCTATGGGTGACGTCACAGACACTACGTCCATATTTTTTTACAGTCTATGGTTGAACCTCATGGTTATGGCAAGGGGCGTGACATTTCCCAAACACGCTCGAAGCACTCGACCAATCACAACACACTGGAGAGTTGGGCTGCATGATATTGGAAAAAACTTAAATTGCCATATTTAGTTTTTCTTCTATTATATTTTGAAATATAAAAACTATTTTGCGAGTCCTCTTGCGCTTGATGCCTGACTCAACTTAAAAACACATGCAAATGATAAACTTTCACTCTATGATAAACATTGCAATTAATCCGCATATCACATGCGTTCTGAACCGGGGAGCAGCTGGCCTGTACGGATCACGTATCAACTACGATCCCTATACTTGACATCACACATCCTGCTATGTGACTATCACAGATGCGCACATCGCGATATCGATGCTAAACCGATATATCTTCCAGCCCTAAATCAGAGCACATTGTGCTTTTCAGAAGGAGGGGCGTCCTGTTTACACCTGGTATCAAGATGAGTTTTGGTCGATCGGATCACAAGTGGACAACGCTAAATACAGGTGTAAACAGGGTCTAAAACGTGTTGATCATGTCCACGTTCGACCACTTCCAGAGGTAGACGAAAACGCAATTGACCGGATTGCTTTCGTAGTGTAAACACTCATGTGGTCGAATGCATTCAAACATCCACAAAAGACTGCATACTCTTCACCTACTGACCTAATGCGTAAACATTATGGGATGCACACTAGCCAGATGGGATTTAAACTTTGTCGGCTGAAGACCCAAGTTTGGTTTGAAGATACCAATGTTCTCTTACCATTCCTGATTTCTAACACACACTCATCGCTTTCGGCTGGTCTTGTGGCTGTCAGCGCAGAAACAAAAGCTGCTGCTCTACGTGTGTTTTTTGTCGTCTCTGGGTGTGTTCGTATGTAAATTATGCAAGCTTATTTTGTCCATTAGATCGAAAGATCTGAAAAAGCCCATACATTTACCCGCCCACAGACCCTTCCCTCGAAGAAATCAGGACAGAAGTGGTTGAAAGTGGACAAAAGAGAATGATTAAAACACCAGGTGTACACGGGTTTGTGTCTCCCTCGTCTTCTTGTGATCCGATTGACCACAATGCATCTTAATAGGTGTACTCATACGGCAACTCCTGTCTGATGTATGCAAAAGATGGAAAAGCATAACAATCACAAACACTGAGTGCTTACTCAACACACAAGGACAACTAACAACATCCTCAAAGCATATAACTATTATCTGTGAAAAAAAGTTTTTGTCATTTGAATTCAATTCAAAGTCAAATACATGGCATGCTTTTTTGTGTGTGGTTCTATTAATTTATTCAGAATATAAAATGTATACATACATCTTTTCTACTAAGTTTTTTTTTTCATTGAAATTTCTGAATTGAATTTTATTTTGATATTATTGGGAGGCTTACAAAAAAATGTCAGGGTGGTACAACTGTTCTGATGTCATAATTAAGAAAAAAAACTCATCAGAAAGATTTTTTGGGGGAAAAAGCAGTGGAGCAGTTTTGTTAAAAAATATTGTAAAAATGTATTTGAAGTCATGTGGTGCAACCAGCATGCAGAGACGAAAATGATATAGGCTAATAGGAAATAAAATAAATATTAAAATAACTGATCATTTTAACCTTTTTATGACAAGGATATGTTTGTTCAGGTTATAACATGTCATGTTGTACAAAAAACTTTTGAATTTAATTATGATATTAATGATATAATTCATGACATGTTTAAGAATATATTTTTATCTTTAAAAATATATTTACATTTTTTCTTAATTGTGATTAATGTGTACAGTCACATTATTGTGTTCAAGGTATAAGGTATAAAATATAAATAATATATATTATAAATAATAAATGTAAACTTCAAAATTATATGAAAGTCAACAAAGAACACAATGTAAACTTGGCACATGTATTTTAAACTAGAATTTGAAAAGATTTTTATTTACCTTGGACTGGTTTTTTGTAAATGTTCTTAGATTCGGTTGTCTGGATCTTCTCTCCAGTTTGGTGTGAATTTGAGAGACAAATGAAGTTATTTTTAGGGTGACTTAATTCTTTTAAAGGCAGGTGATGCTTCTATTTTCTTCCTCGCCTTAGCATCTGCTGTTATTTTTATTTTACAAAATCACAGTTCAGCGAAAGGTTTAGTCTGTGTCTCATTTTCTCATGTCTCACCCTGACACCCTTTACAGCTTTTCTCACAAAGCTCAGTTGTTTGATAATCTTTGATAATCTGAAAGAGCTTAGATCCCAATCCTCTGAGTTGTAACTTTGTTTCATCCTTGGTTCCCATGTCTTGACGGAAGAATCAATCTCCTATGGTACTTGGATTCACACGCATACTAATTTAAGCACTTGTCTGGCCCGGGACACTGGCATAGACATTGTCTTTCTGCCTGATGCATCAAGGAGACTTGGAATCGTGTGAAAAATCCAAGTGTTGATGCTTTCTATGTCCCAAGGCTGTCTGAGTAATTATTTAGCAAAGCTCACATAATGAGAGAGTGAGTACGCTATGCTTCGGCGGGATTTACCCATATAAATATCCTCCTTGGGAAACCACAAGCTGCTCACCACTATTGCTTAGTGCCGATGCCCCAAAGTTCCCATCTGCGCCACTGCTTGACTGCAGAAGTAACGGGACAAAACGTTGATTGGCAGTTTAATGTGTTGCCAACTACGCCACGAGAGCAAAGCTTAAAGAGTGCAACAGTGACCGTCCACTTTTTCAGCTATCTTCCTGATGAGTTCTACACAAGCATATGTCCTAACTTAGCAAGCTGGTAGATCTCTCTTGTAAGATGTGTATTAAAAGTTTTATACATTATTACTAAAATTATTTGATGGCGAAAATGAATGAGATTTTAAAGGGGACATAATATTTTCCATTTTTCACAAGATATAATATAAATCTCTGGTGTCCCCAGAATGTGTCTGAAATTTCAGCTCAAAATACCCCACAGATCATTTATTATAGCTTGTCAAATTTGCCCCTATTTGGGTGTGAGCAAAAACGTGCCGTTTTTGTGTGTCCTTTTAAATGCAAATGAGCTGCTGCTCCCCGCCCCAGAAGAGGGCGGATCCTTTACATGAACTTCGGATACTCTGTCAACAACTAAACAGGTGAATCTCACTCAGCCAAAATGTCAGTTGTGGAGTGCAACCTTACATGTTTGAACTGGAGTCGGACACTGATGGAGAGACTCAGGAAGAGGTTGCAACTTTTAGACTGCACCTGGGCGTTTCTGAATGGTTAGTGAAAACATTTATGTAATGTCCGTCACCTGACTATACAATGCATAATAAATGTGCGTTTATGAATTACACAGACGGTGAGCGTTCTCGGGATAAAACTAATGACATTGCTTTAATCTCTATGGTAACTTTAGCCATATTAGCGGTACAGCATTCTAGAATGCTCATTCAGAAAGGAAATTTGCAAACATTCACAAAATATGAAATGTCATCCTTACTTGTTCTGGATATGAAGTTAGAGCATGAAGCGTTGGTATTGACCCATTCCTTCAGAAACAACTTTTTTGCAAATCCAGTGTTGTACTGACCATCGTTGGTGAAGCAGTCATGCATAAAATGATTTGCGCAAATATATAACATTTTACCAACATTCTTCAGCACATTTCTCTTTCAAAAATTAAATTCAACTGCGGTGTCCTCAGTGGTTCAGATGCCTGGAGTTTATGGAGACTCGTATGTTTGTTGGTACATCCAACGACAGAATATTTGTAATGTTTTTGGCACAGACATTGTAATACTCTAGCTAGCTGATACAGCGAGTAAGCAGAAATGGTGGTCTCTGTGCTTCTTACTCAGGAGTGTATCTATGCTAAAACAGCACATCATCACCAGTCATGGGTGGGGTTTATATGAAATCAGTGTTATGAGAGATTTATAATGATTGATGAGGATTATAGAAAAAAATATTGGGTGTATTTTTACCATTATAGGATGGTTGTTTACACACACTGTGGACACACATCTGAGTTCAGACACCTTATAGAAGTAAATTTTGCATAATAGGTCCCCTTTAACTTCCGATTCCTGACTGTTGTGTTCTTTTAGGTACGGGAATTGATGTCACCTTAACCACTCTCTTGGTGGGAGGTAATATTATCATGGATTTTCAGCTTCATTGCACTTGCTAGAATAGCTATCTTGAATAAAGCAGACAGGGGATGTCAAGAATGCATGCACTTCGCAATGCTCCCACACCAGGAATGCGTTGTTTCGCAACACACGCATTCCACTAATGGTTTTGTCTGTAAATCAACAGTGAGGTTTCCCGCCACAGGGACTGGATGTGTCACCTGAAATTGCACATTCCAGACCTTTTGCAAACATTCCCTGAAACTTGAAAGGTCCAAATACAGACCCTTGGCCTTGGCCAAAGATGGAATGTGGAAAGGTGATGAATGGTCATGTGCTATCTTGGTAGGAGTTGAATTTAACATGGTTTTTGAACAAACCATGCTAGTAAAGACAGCATTGGTCAGCATTCAATTTACCATGGACTCTTTAAATGTTCGGTTGTTTAATAACTGGAAAGTGTTTGAATGTTCAAAACCAACTTTCTGACAATTACGGTTAGACTGTAAGCACACTAAAGCAAAGCTCAATGTCAGTATGCTAGAAACCTCACTGAGAAATCATTTTAGCAGCACAACTAGTCAGTTAGTGAAGATGGTTTAAGGAATCAAGTATATACAGTAGTACAATATGTGTGAAGTTTATCTGTTTTAAAACGCCACCTTTTCTAGATAAACTTGCTAGTCAACCTCACAAACTGACTAATTGGTTTAGCCGCCCGTGCTGACCCCTGTCCACCGGCGAAAGCACCAACAGTGGGTACGTAAGCATCAGCGCGTTTCATGCTGTGCAGAGTTAGACAAACCTCAGTCACAGAGTACCTCAACCTAAACAGCAGCCGCCTTTTACAGTTCCTCCTGAACCAAAACAATGAGCTTATGATGCGTTCATGCCATAACTACTGTAATTTGGAAGAGATGGATACCTGTGACGTTATACTCGGAGTGGTTCGTGACTCAAATGTATGCATTTCAATGGCAACACTATCAACGTTGAAATGAATCTGCAGCAGTCAGAGCTATGTAAGTTGTTTATGTTCATTATTATTGTAATGTTATGCGCTTTGAGACATGAGGTAGTTTAACGCCATATCTTGTAATGCTTTTGTTTGCTTCCTGCTGTATGCGTTCATGTTTTGGAGGTGTGGCTTCGAGACACTCTGAAAGGAGGGTGGGATCTCATGCTTTCAAAGCTAACTTGCTATTGCTAGTCTTTCCGAAAATTGCCTACCCTACCTTTGTGAGATACTTTATATATGAAGAGTATTGCAAACTATTGAAATTTCATACATCTAAACATTCATCTAAATTACGTTCACTCCAAATTGATTTACTGTATAAACATGTATCTATAAATAAACTTGCTAGTTAACCCTTACTGACTAGAAGTATTTTTATCACTTCAACTTTGGTGCACCACCAAAATTATTTAAGATAAATAAAACTACAATTTTTTTTTAGGATAAACATGCCAGTAATGTCTCTAACCGACGAGCTGGTTAACTTCACTAAATGACTAGATAGTTGAGTATAAAATATGAAATATATTAAAAAATATTGAAATTTCATCTATCACTTCATCTTTGGAGCACCACCAAAACAAATTTAAGATAGATAAAACTACAAAAAATAAACTCTCCAGTCAACCTCTGTAACTGACGAGTTGGTTGTTAAATGACTAGTCAACCATCCAGACCCATCTCTAGTACACTTTAATCATTTAAAGAGCACAAAGACAAACTTTTTTTATTAACAGTAACATACTTTATTGAATCATGCGCAATGAATCCATGAATGCATAAACGAAATTGGGTCAACTTTCATGTTGACTTTAATAAGAAGTTTTGCTTCAGAAGGAATTTGATGGTGGATGTACAGTTTGTGCACCTGTTTAAAAATGCTCAGATCTTTACTGTCTGACCACAAGGGAGTTTGGTCTTGTTTTTATATAGCCACTCACAGAAGGTGCACCTATTCAGTCTTGCATTGAAAATAGGCCAATGCCTCAGGACTTCCTTTGTTGGCGATCTGTCTTTTACACCTCAGGCTTTGATATTCATCATTTAGATAAATCTGGAACCGAAAGCAACATTATATAAAGTGTGGAACACAGTTTTAAATTATTTAGCGCAGCAGGCATGTAGAAGAGTATTTAATAACTTATGAACCAGAAATCTCACGCTGCATGCAAGCAAATTTCAGGAATAGAGATGGTAAAGTGGACACATACACTGGCTTAAATTGGGACGGCTGTTTAGTGATGTCAGTTAAACAAGTACTTCTGATTTCATTTCCTCTGTGGAAAAACACATTTAATTGGTTATGACAAACTGCAAAGCTCCACACAAGAGAACAAAATGTTTCAAAGCTGGTTTCTCATAGGGTTTGTCGTACACGGCTCACACTATTTTCTCCCTTATGGTCTGCTTACACCTGGTTGGTTTCTCTCATGAGAAGTGAAAACCACCCACCTGTCTTTAGGACTGGAATTACAATCCATGAATTATGCTTATGTCTAACAGATTCCTTTCTTGTGGTCGCACACAGAATAAATTTTCCAGATGCTGTCAAGCCCAAGATTGACATTAACTTGCGATCTTTTTGCGAAGCTGATTCCAAAGACCAAAATGCAACTTCCCATTGACAGCCTGACAAAAATGCATGCCCACACACTTGCAGTCTCTCTCTCTCTCTCTCTCTCTCTCTCTCTCTGTGTGTGTGCATCCCACTTGTTGAAGCCAAGATAGGGATTTCTGGGCAGCAAGCAGAGACAGCCTGGTTTGTTTTCCCAGGCTGCCTTTGTTTAGGTTAGAGGTGAAGCCTGGTCACTTTTGGTGCCCTCAACATTCTTTTGTCTAGAGTCAAAGAGTCGGCACTCATACCATTCATGTGGTCTGTGACATCTAGAAATCTTTATCCTTAATTATACAGTAAATCGCAAATGACTGGAAAAGTCATGGGCCCTTATAATATTGTTTTGGACAAAGGAAGGACTTTTTTTTTGTTACAATACAGTATTAAAGGGATAATTCGCCCAGAAATGAAAATGACTCCATGATTTACTCATATACACCATCCTAGGTGTATATGACATTCTTCTTTCAGAAAAATACTATTGGAGTTATATTAAAATACGTGCTGGCTCTTCCAAGCATTATAATGGCAGGCCAAAATTTGAAGACCAAAAAAGTGTATCCATCCATTATAAACGTACTCCACACAGCTCTGGGGATTAATAAAGGCCTTCTGAAGTGAAGTGATGGGTTTCATAATAATTTTAATAAATATAATAATTTACACTGTTATTATTGCATCCTGTTAATGTACAACAATACTCAGGTGCAAATAGTATGTATCTGTCAAAATAAAGTATAAATAGCATCTAATTACTATTTACACATATTGCAAAGAACTGCTACTTTTACATGGTGTAAATGGAATATATCACTATTTTCACTTAGTATGCCATTTCACTTAGTAAATAGCATCTACAGCTTTTTGCACTTAGTGTAAATATTATCTATCACTAAGAAAATGTTATTTTCACTTAGTGTAAATAGAATCTAGTTGCTATTTACACTTGGTGTAAATAGCATGTATCGCTATTCGCACTTAGCTGCCTAAAATTAAAGTCTTTGTTTTGTGTCTGTGATGTTGTTGTTCTTCTTAGCTTTGTGTATCCTCATTAGCTGTTTCATTTATGGTTTGTAGTGCTGGGAAATGTGTTTGGAATTTGCCTCAGAAACATACAGTATCTGCCAAAGTAATGTACTGTAAAGTGTTTAATCCAGCAACAGAACGTAATAGCAGTGTTTTGTCTCATGACTATGCCGACTCACCCAGTCACCCAGTTGCCCTGCTCCGAGGGCTCTGCAACCGGAACCGAACAATGTATGGGGCTCACTAGGATAGTCACATCCAAAGCAGTATACAAAACCCTTGCATTCTTACAATCATTGATTTATAGTTTGGATGCATGTCTCTAATTCTGAAATCTTCTCTGTCAGCCTGAATATCTCCCTGCATTTATCACATTTGAAACCCTCATCGCTGACAGAAAAGGCTACACTAAACGTGGCAGCCAGTGCAAGTGACAATCACAGGAGAAGATGCCATGACTCACCGTGTTTGTTGACTGATTCTGATTTACCACAGTTGTCTGATGGACTCGTAAAAAGGGAGCATGCAAGAGAAAAAAAGATGGTAAGCACGGATGGCAAGTTAACAGGCTAGTGAAATGCTAACACGTTGTGTTAGCGATTTAGATTAAAAGCTAGTGATGTCAGATTAATAGGCAATATTAGAAAATATCAGATATATGGTGATACGTTATATTTAGCAATATAAACAAGGAATTATAGTAAACAGAGATTCAAAACAAAGCTATACAGAGCTACAAACGCAAACCACCCAGCAGCGAGGCAGACAGGAACCGGTGAAATGTGGTATTCAATGAGAACAAATCTATGGTTAGATTTATGAAAATAAACAGTTTTAGGAGGAACATTTAACAATGAATTGTTCATTATAAGACCAGGGGCCAGATTTAGGGTGAACTCGGGGTGATTGGGACACTTTTTGCCATTGAGATGACTTGGAAAAAGTGTCCCAACCAACCTGAATTCACCCTACTAAACAGGGCAAATTAGCGTGAGAGCGCAATTCTAAAAAAAACGCAGATGGGAGTGGAAAGTTCTGCACTTGATTTAGAGCACACAGACACAGCCGGATCATTTCTATAATGTCTAACACAATGTACCCATTATGCCTTTTTGGGGTGGTAAATAATGGCACAAACACCAGTGAATTGACGAGCGCAAACCTTAGTAAATCACCTTGCGTGATTCATTTAAATACTCTCCTCCCATAAATGTTGCATCTGAATGGGAAACTCCTACAAATGCATATGCAATAAGGTCAGACGCAAAAATAACCCTGTCCATGCCTTTTCAGCGCTAATGTTTAACTGCATGTCTTTAGTAAATCCTGACAGTAGTTTTTTAACGCCAAAGGAGGGTTTTTGCTGGCGCAAGCTGTTAGTAAATCTGGCCCCAGGAGTGTGTATTAAGTAAATTAAAAAGTAAAATTTTTACTTTGTTCACTTTAAACACACCTGTCTGAATCAGGAAATCAGACAAATTGTAGAGTTATGAACTATGTTCAGTTTCTGATTGTTTGTTGCTGGCAACAAGGCCATTATGAAAGAATGTCTGCTCAGGTTATGGATGGAGACGCTCAATGCACGCTGATCCTGCTGTAATTCATGTGGGAAAGCAATGACATATTTATAGGTGCATGTTTGTTCAAAGAAGACTAATCAGTTATTCAAAGAGGAAATAAGTAGAAAAATGTTAACCACCAACTGACTGTTGTTGGTGGGGGGGGGGGCATGTTCAGAACTTGCCTGGAGTTGTTTGATGGTTATTTTGATGTAGAAGTGTGAATGGGTTTTCTATGAATGGATGGGACAGTACGGTTGTTGTTGCAGAATTATGCAGCCAGCCATGAATTTTTTGTGCTAATTAGTTTGTCCACAAACTGGCAATTTTCATTCCAGTGCTGACATATTTCCCATTGAAACAGGAAGTTGAGGAATATCCATTAGGCTGCATCTAAAATCGCATACCTCCCTACTATATAGTAGGCGAAAAACAGTATGTGACAAAAGGCAAAAAGTACCCGGATGACTTCCGGGCGAGATTCTGAAGTGTGCATACGATGGACACTTTACTATCCCATGAGGCCACAGGAGAGGATTTGTGAATGGCAGTGAAACGACGTAACTGATGCTGGTAGGTCACATGATAATGACAACATGGCGTATGTTCAGATTACTATATAGGTACTTTTTTAGCGGTTGTGAAGACATTACTTATGCAAAATAAGTACCTACTCAAGAGAGTATGTGATTTCAGACGTCTTTAGTTTACATCACAGATATGGATAATGATTAGCTGGTATTGGGGGAGGAACACTGTCATTCTAGAATGCATTTTATTGGTCAAATATTGGGACATGCCTACAAGTGAAAGGTGATGTCATCAATATTTTTGGTGTGTTTTCTAGGGGTAGATTTGAAATGTGTATTTAGTTAAAAGTTTGCATGAAAACATAAAACATACAAATATAAATTACAAAAACAAACGTGGTCAGAAACCTCACAGGGTCCTGTCGGGCCTGGATCGGCTATCAGACCTTTAGTGGCTGCTTTGGATAGGTCTTATTTTCTGTTTTATTTTATACACTACTGGTCAAAAGTTTTTGGATGGGAAGATTTTTTTTATGTTTTTGAAAGAAGCCTCTTCTGCTCAGCAAGGCTTCATGTATTTGATCCAAAATACAGCAAAACAATGTGAAATATTTTTACAATTTAAAATAACTGTTTTCTATTTGAATATATTTTAAAATGTAATTTATTCCTGTGATCAAAGCTGAATTTACTCCAGTCTTCAGTGTCACATGATCCTTCAGAAGTTTTTTAATATGCCGATTTGCTGCTCAAGAAACATTTCTTCTTATTATCAATGTTGAAAACAGTTGTGTACAATTTTTTTTCAGTATTATTTGATGAATAGAAAGTTCAAAAGAACAGCATTTATAAATAAAAAAAAATATATAAAGCTTTTGCAACATTATAAATGTCTTTACTGTCACTTTTGATCAATTTAATGCATCATTGCTGAATAAATGTATTAATCTCTTTAAGTTCTTTCCCAAAAAAATTTATACAACTGTTTTCAACACTGATGATAATCATAAATGTTTCTTGAGCAGCAAATCATCATATTACAATGATTTCTCAAGGATCATGTGACACTGAAGACTGGGGTAATGATGCTGAAAATTCAGCTTTGCATCACAGGAATAAATTACATTTTAAAATATATTCAAATAGAAAAGTTATTTTACATTTTAATAATATTTCACAATATTACAGTTTTTTTGTTGTATTTTTAATAAAATAAATGCAGCCTTGGTGAGCAGAAGAGACTTCTTTTAAAAACATAAAAAAAATCGTACTGTCCAAAAACTTTTGACCGTTTATAGTGTAAATAAAATACCATTAGCCAGAGATGTTGCTGATGCATCACTGCTGCGGATTGGAGATGCCATCCTAATAAATCACTGATTGATCCATAATGAGTTGAGACAGTAATAATTCTCCACAGACACTCCGTGACACAATCCCTCTGCACATTCATTCAGTGATCAACTGCTGAGGAAACATTAAATCAGAGCCACACAACAGCTGGCAGCCTTGTATTTAACAACTTTTTTGTTTGTTAAAGATGCAGAAATATTAGACATGTTTGTGGTAGGGTAAAACACAGATGTTTTCTCACTCTCACAGGTATTTTGTAAGAAAGAGCAGTTGTTGTGCATAAATGGGGGCTGAAGATGACATGCACCATGGGATAGATTTACATCAACAGCTGCAACAGGAAACACTGACCTTGCTGCATGTGATACAAATGGCCTTTTGTGTCGGTTCATATTAATAAAGGTATGAAATTAACCATGAGCCAAACGCGTGTAATTTTGCTCTTCTTCTAGCAATTATGGCAAGTGACCTGTAAAATGTTTCAGTTTGACAAGATATTCCATTAGAGACTAAGATGTCTGCTTAAAGAAATGCATTCGATTATATAGAGAAGTGTTTTGGGTGGTTGCTAGGGTGTTTGGGGTGTTGTTGACACGTTGCTATGTAGTTGATATGGTGGTTTGTGTTGTTGCTAGGGTGAGATGTTAATACATTGCCATGCGAATGCTAATGAGTTCTGGGTAGTTGCTTAGGCTGGGTAGTTTGCTAGCTGGTTGTTAGGGTGTTTTTAGGGTGTTGTTAACGTGCGGTTGAAATTGTGTTTTAGGTAGATGCTAGGTGGTTGCTAGGTTGTTTTGGGTTGTTAAAATGTTGCTATGCGGTTGATAGGGTGTTCTGGGTAGTTGCTATGGTGTTTTGGGTGGTTGTTAACATGTTGCTGTGTGGTTGATAGGGTGTTCTGGGTAGTTGCTATTGTGTTTTGGGTGGTTGTTAACATGTTGCTATGCGGTTGATAGGGTGTTCTGGGTAGTTGCTATTGTGTTTTGGGTGGTTGTTAACATGTTGCTATGCGGTTCATAGGGTGTATTGGGTAGTTGCTATGGGGTTGCTATAGTGTTTTGGGTGTTTGTTAACATGTTGCTGTGCGGTTTATAGGGTGTTCTGGGTAGTTGCTAGAGTGTGGCTATGTGATTCTTTCTAGATATGGCTCTGGTTCCTTGTTTAATGTCTTTTAGAAGTTTTTCATCTGCCAGGAAGTACAAGTCTGAACGGTGTGGAAAATATCAGCACATTTGCACTGTTTAAGGTATCGTTCATGTCTCTAGCACAATAAGTTTAATACTTAAATAGAATAAGCAATAGACATAGTCTTTGTGTGTAACGTCAATGTTGCCTCGTGGATTATTTACATTAGTGTATTAAACAGCTATATTGCTAAAAGAGAGCTAAGCTCCTCTCCTTTCAAGATGGTGATTACATGCTACATTCTGCAGATGTGCTTGTGTGAGACTTCTCTATCTCCCCAAGAGCTTCACTCCTCTAACTGTCTAATACATTTACACTGATTTATTAACAGCAACTTTGCACAGTAGTGTTTTGATAAGAGAAAGCGCCACGCCTGTACAACAACAGTGTGCTTGTTCCTCAGGACATATTCCCAACAGACCGCAAAACATAAAGAGGATGATGAGAGAGAGGAATGGGATCATTTCAGTAATCATAGCTTTTGGAGGAGGTGCTCAGAAGGGAGGAGACGGGGACATTTTAAATGTGTCTGGGGTGGGTCTGCATTTCTGAAGCAGTGGGTCTGGACATGTGCGAGTGATTGTATTTTAAGATGGAGATGGTGATCCACCCAAATCTCAAATGTAAGCTTGCTGTGAGTCAAGTCACCATTATAAAATATATCTTCTTCTGTTCTAACACTAATCCTGTCCAATAAGTCCAACTGTCCGACTAGTGCGTCTGGCACCTGTTGATTCTTCTGCACTTCATCTTTCACGTTCCAGTACTTTATTGGCATAGTAACTACAGGTGAGTGTACCCTCAGGCCACGAACTTGATTTAGTATGAGCCTGTAAGAGGCACAGGAGACAAAAGAAGATTTGTTTTACCCTCCGCTCACTGCTGCACGTGACCCAACAAGGTTGCATTCCTCTCCTGCAGAATGGATGGGAATGGGCTGGAAGAAATGTTTCAGTGCATTCAGCATCATTTCAGGATTTTTGAAGAACAGAAAAACAATAGATTAAGAGACAGGTGGAAAGAAAACCAATGTCAAACTAGAAGTTTTCAAGTTTAGGACATGAGTTTAGGATTTAATTTTTTTACCTGCACTACTAGGTTTTGTAATCTGTGGTTTTGTAATCACCAATCATTATTACATATTCGGGTCTTTAGCGACCCAGATCTATATCTAACACAGATGGATCTCTACCTATCGCGATAATATAAAACTCTCCTGATATTAGAGTAACTATTACAGAAGAATAAAATAAAGCATATTTTGTTACTTTTTGGAGCTTGGAAGGATTCAGTTTGAGCAGATGTTTTATACCATCATGACTGTCCTCATCAGAGCTATTTTCCCAGTATGTTCAGCATCTGGCTTATATTCGCCATCTCAAACATATTCTCAAAACTATAATTTTCAAGTTTTGCTGATGATACTTCCTATTATTTTGTTTTCAGCCTGCGGTAACTTTGAGTGAAACTTCACTTCATCATTGTGTATCAGACATTGCCACCTTGTGAAATGAAGGTGAATTGCACTTATTCAGTCATCAAAGTTTCAATTATTGTTGTACAGAAAAAATATACTAACACTGTTACACACCTCGGGTTATTAGCGACCCTATACAATTTTTTACCAAAAAATGAATGGGAAAACAGGCATTCTTTTATTAAAAAAAATCTTGTTATATTGTTTATAATGAATTGATTGAGGAATACTAAGAAATTTGATGTCTAACTTTAAAAAATAAATGAGGGGGAGGGTAGTGAATGACGTCCCGGGTCACTAAAGACCCGAGTTATGGGTTTAAGGGTTAAGATGCGGTTTGGTCAATCAGATCATAAGTGGACAATGCTAAATCAGGTATAAACGGGGGCTAAATGCTTTGAGCTTGTCCACTTTCGACCACTTCCAGAGGTAGTTGAAAACGCATTCAACTGGATTGCTTTCGTAGTGTAGACGCTCATGTGGTCGAATGCATTCGAACAGCCACAAAAGACTGCATACTCTCTGCCTCCTGACCTAACGTGTAAACATTAAGGGAAGCACACAAGCCAGACAGGATTTAAACTTTGTTGGATGAAAAATGTACCAAGCACAATGTTCCTGATTTCTAACACACACTCACAGCGCTCAGCGTGGTCTTGCGACTATCAGAGAAGAAACGAAAGCTGATGCTCTCTGTATGTTTTTCTGTTTTCTCCGGACATGTTCATACAGTATGTAAAGTACGTGAGCTTATTTTGTCCATTAAATTAAACGATCTAAAAAGCCCATACATTTACCTGCCCATAGACCCTCCCCTCAAAGAAATCAGGACAGAAGTGGTTGAAAGTGGACAAAAGAGGCGGATTAAAACACCAGGTGTACACAGGTATGTGTCTCCCTTGTCTACTTGTGATCTGATTGACCACAATGGCAGTGTAAACAGGGCCGGTGTTGTTGGAAAACTTGTTGTTGGTTACACTGTTTGTGGCCTAAATATCAAATGACTCGTACAAGTTGGCGTGCTCAGGCTGGTTTCTAATTATTTATTTAGATGGCTCAAATGCCAAGTGGCTGCTTTCAGAAACACTTTGTCACACTTGATTGTGTTTCTGAATGTTAAAAATAGTTGGGTGAATGTCAATAAAACGTGTCCATTTCAGGCCAAAATCAAAATGAGTAACTTGTACTATAGTTCTTGTAATTGTTTAACTCTTGCATTTGTTAAAATAAGGATATAATTACAGGTAAGATCACTGATGGCTCCTCATTAGGCCAATGTTGACTTTTTTTCTTTTTTTATTGATCTATAGCTTTTGTTAAGAAAAAAATAGCAACCTACACATAAGAAAAATATATATTTCATTAACAGATTATCTATGATAAATTCTACAAGTTAGTCAAAATTTACCACAATAAATGCAATACAACGTGATAAATTGTAGTATGGCTGGTCAAGAGTAGTTTAATAAGTTTTCTAATTTATGTTGGTGCAAGATGAGGTTTTCTCCTCTTTTCATCAGTCTTTTTAGTTTATACAGCGGTTTTAGATTAGTATATGGTGATCTGCGTGCCATAAACACACAATTAAATAAACCAGGCTTCAGTCCTATTGAATGTTAAAAAATAGTTGGGTGAATGTCAATAAAACGCGTCCATTTCAGGCCAAAATCAAAATGAGTAAAGTAAAAGTAAAAGTTTTACAAAAATTGAGGAAGTTTTTGAAGGTTTTGAACAAAGAAAATGAAGCCTTTTGGGGAAAAAAAACTAAAACTTTTTTTATATATATTAATTTATATATAAATTGTATGTGTGTATATATGTGTGTGTTAAAAAAATAGTTGAATCTTGTATAACCTAAAAAAAGTTATACAAGTTAAAAAAGTTGAAAATTGAAAAAAGTTTGATAAACATTTTTTTTTAATTATAAAAAAAAGTTGAAAATTGCTTATTTTGTTGAGTTAAAGCAATGTAAAAACACATGTTGTCATAACTTATTAATCATATAATATTTTACAATGCATCCTTATTCTCTTCATTCTCTATTAAACCTGACTCGAAGGCCTGGAGCTAGAGCATCCATCATCAGGTACTTAGCAGCTGCTAAATGTTCTGCTTTGTATTTTAGCACTGCTATTAAATGTTTACATAAGTTAATGTGGTAGGCTTTACCATAGAATTACCTCACAAAGGGTTTAATACGTAACAAAGTGCACAGAGCCAACATTCATTATGTCCTACTCTTATTAATCTCACAAACAGGGATTCATTCGATAACTGCACGGCTGAAACATTCAGATGCTACACCTTACCTTTGCAGCACCATCTGTTCCTGCTGTGGGGCTTCAAAGTGGAGTCAGAAGCACATGCAAGCACATGCAGTCTCTGAACAACTAAGTTCTGCCTGTCTGTTCCCTTAAGCATTCATCTGCCAAAATGCCTTTGAAGAGAGCCAGTAGTGCATTTAATTGGAGCAGAGCTATGAGTCCATCAACCTCCTGCTAATAATAACTCTTGAAATTTGCTTACCCACTGGACCTGATGTTCAATCATGATTTCATGTCTCATGGTTGGAAATCCTGCAGAGTTTGAGCAATCAGGTAGAAACAGCTAAAGTAGAAAGAAAGTAGCTTGATTTTTCTTTATGGATGTTTTTGGACCTTATTTGACAAGTTTAGACTAGAGACTAAAGGGCGTAGTTTTGGTTTGAACATTAGGGGGGTTGAAGTTAGTTGATAAGATAACTGCAATAAAGTAATAGCCTAGTTAACAATTACTTGTTTACATAGGATATATGATGTATTTTATATTATTTAAGTATCTGGAACACTTTGACTGCATTTTCTACTTCAAAGTGCCATGGGAAGTCTTTACTCAACATTTTTATATTGAAACATTCTTATACTGAAATTATTTATTTCCTACTCCTTAATAGTTAATCAGGCTCTTAATGATTTTGGCTATGTCTTCTCTTGAGAATATCTGAAGGTCAGAACACTTTGAAGCTCTTGATTCTAACTTGTACTTGCCCTTATGAAAATGTACTATAGTTCTTGTAATTGTTTAACTCTAGCATTTGTTAAAATAAGGATATAATTACAGGTAAAATCACTGATGGCTCCTCATTAGGCCAATGTTGACTTTTTTTTCTTTTTTTTTATTGATCTATAGCTTTTGTTATGAAAAAAATAACAACCTACACATAAGAAAAATATATATTTCATTAACAGATTATCTATAATAAATTCTACAAGTTAGTCAAAATTTACCACAATAAATGCAATACAACGTGATAAATTGTAATATGGCTGGTCAAGAGTAGTTTAATACGTTTTCTAATTTATGTTGGTGCAAGATGAGGTTTTCTCCTCTTTTCATCAGTCTTTTTAGTTTATACAGCGGTTTTAGATTAGTATATGGTGATCTGCGTGCCATAAACACACAATTAAATAAACCAGGCTTCAGTCCTATTGTGCTGAAAATTGGTCCATTCAGTTGGGACGAGAACTTAGCATGTATAAAAGCTCTGAACGTGCTATGTAGATAATTATTAATAGCCTTATTCTGTATGTTTCCATTTACCATGGTATAAATATTGGGGGGATGGGTTGTACTTGTCAGTTTTGGTTACTGAGGGGATTACCCAAACAACACCCTGTCTACAGATGACTTTAAGGACTCCAGTACTTTAAGTTGGGGGCCATGGATTCTTGGGCACTGTATTGTTAGTTGTTCTATGCATATGTATGTCACATGGATGTCTTCGGCCATTGTATTGCATCTTGTACCATGGGTGTCTCTTTATTTTAGGATGGCGTCAATTTAAAAATAATACTTTTTAAAAGCTCTCAAGACCTCTGTGTTGAATCAGACCTTCAAGGTATCACCGAAAATGACAATGGATTTTTGAAGTTTGTAATGTAATCTTTTTCAGACCATGAAAACATGTTGCAATAACTTGTCACTGTTGCTGTTTTGTCATTTCAGAATCCAGACATTGTCATGCATTGCTGATGTAAGCTGATCTGTGTCTGATGGAGCTGAAAGTTTGGGTGGATGGAGTTGTACGAGTGGTTTGCGGCCTGTCGGAAGAGACATCATGCCAGGATGTAGTCATCGCACTCGCCCAAGCCATTGGTAAGTACCTGGGCTGGTAACCAGTAGATTACCTATATGTGTAGGTTAGAAGCCAACAAAGTGGTGGTTAAGGATGTCACAATACCAAAATTCCAGTAGTCGGTACCAATACCATTCAAATTTTACGGTTCTCGGTACCAATTTCGGTACCACAGCAAAATCTGTTGGAACTATTTTACTGTTTTATATAACTATTTGAATTTTTTTTTTTATTAAATTCAATGAGTTTATTATGTATGATGATAATCATTATTAGTAAATAATACATATAAACATTTAATGGCTACATGCTGTTTAAAAGTAAACATTGTTTATAAAAAGATTAAGTGAAAAATAAGCAACCCTCTAGGCACACCTAATAATATTATACATTTTTATTATTAGTAGTAGTATTAGTATTATCATTACATTGAGCTAAATCTACTGTACAACAGTAGCCTAATATATTTCTGTCAATTTCTTCAATTTAAACCCAACTTTTATTTTAACGGGTTGCCGTGAAGACCTTTGAGTGTCTGTGTGTTTATGATATGATGATAGATTTCTCAAATGAAACAGTAAATGCTCATGAAGTGACATGAAGTGCTCAGAGTGGCTCTGGAGATGAAGTTCATGTGTTCATGTCCTCATATTGTGACACGGCAGAGGCTAAAAAGACAGCGAGTGTCACACGTGCGTGTGGCAAATTAAACTGCGCGTCTGCACCATTCATTCACACAGAGACGTAGAACATGCAGGATTAATATTTAAATGGTCTTTTACGGTTTAATATTCACAGACACTAGTGTATATTTGGCTACAGTCTGGAGCCCTGCACTTAGATAAACACGGAAGCGACTGAAAGCAGCTACCTATTACTGAATATACTCTGTACTACCGGTACTACAGAAATGCTGGTATCGTCACATTTTCTTAATTTCAGTACCGACTTGGCACCGAAGTACCAGTACTTGTGACATCCCTCGTGGTGGTCAATGAGCCCTTGCCATAGTGCCCTTGAGCAAGACCTTTAAAGTAACCCTAGGACAGTTGCCCTAGATCCGGGCGGATTGTCCACATAATAAGGGTACAGAATACAGAAAAAAAGGTGTCAAAATTTTACCTTTAGGGGTACAACAGCTTGTCACTGGGGCAGTACCCTTAAAAGGACATATTTGTACCTATTTTACCACAAAAAAGGTACCTTAAGGTACGTTTTTGTACTCTAAGGTGCTAATATGCACCTTTTAGGAGTAAAAAAGGTAGTCCTTTTAATACTGCCCTAGTCACAAGCTGTTGTACCCCTAAAGGTACAATTTTGACAGCCCTTTTTTCTGTGTGAAGAGTAAGTAGGTGTGATGCATTTTTTTAGACTCTAACTACTCCTGTGCTCTCTACAGGCCAGACAGGTCGTTACGTTCTCATTCAGAGATTGAGGGACACCGAGCGCCAACTTCTAGCCAATGAGCGCCCACTGGAGTCCCTTGCCAAACTGGGCCAACATAGCAGTGAGGTGCAATTCTTCCTGCGGCGGACTGGTCCCAGCAGCAGTGAAGAACCGAGTCTGCACAACCGCACACTCCCTCACTCCAAGCCTTCCACGTCAGAACCCAAACGGGGATTACCGAAGAAATCCTTAACCTTCAACTTGGGCCCTTCCTGTTCTCCTCATACAAAGACTAAGGACTCTCGTAAAACACCCTCTCCTGAACAGAGGGCATCCCCAGTTCCGCACACGGCATACCTTCCGGGGCCATCTAAAGAGGAGGTGTTCCGGCATGTTCTCCAGCAGCAAGATCAGCTACGTGCCCTTGAGTCCCAGCTGGTGGCTGTGGACAGGGAATGCGAGACTTGGGACCAGCCGTCTACAGAGGAGTCATCCCTGCAGGCAGAGATGGAAGTTTTGGAAAATACCTTGTGGAAGAACCAGCAAGAGTTGGTGGACGAGGAGTTCTGGGAGGAGGAACTAAGGATAGAGACTGAGAGGGAGCGTGGGATGAAGCGGCGGATAGGAGAGCTGCATGCTAAACTGGATGACTGCGGACAAAAGTTGCATGAATTCAACACTCGTGCCATGCAGCTAGAAAAGGACATTCAGAGAGAAATGCTACAGGTGGACATCTTGCCCAATCAGTCCGATTCAAATGACTCTTTGGGGGTAGTCGAGGCAGATCTTCAAAGTCGACAAAAGCAGGGGGAGGAGTTGGAGGCAGAGCTTATAGAGCTTGAGAAGGCTTTGGGGAGGGCGGAGACTCTGCTGAAGGTAAGCAGAGAGGGCGCGGCTCAAGAGAGAGGTTTATAGCTGTTGGCTGCAAAATGCTGGCAGGTATTGCGGTCCCCTCGGCAAAGGGCGTACGAGCAATGAACTGAAAATCTGAAAGTGAACAAAGGAACTCACCTTTTAAAATTATTCAGATGTTCACACTTAGAACATATGCATTCAGTCTTTTAACCTACTTTTCTGTGCACAAAAACAAATGTTTTTATTTGGACGCACATACGTCTATTTCCTGTGTATTTTATGCCTTGAGAGGACAAAATAAAGGTATACACCTATTAAATGAGTTTCCTTTCCTGCTAGGCATGTATGAATTTTACACTGTACTGTAGGTAATTATGCACCAGAATTTCAAGATTTCACTATTTCAGTGACTTAAATCAAAGACTTGCACATCTGTGAAGATGATCTAAACTACTTCATACCACAGTGCCACTCAAAAATCTTCCTTTATGTCTTCTTCCAAAAAGCAAGAAAATCAACCATGACTAACCGGATTTTACATAATCCAAATCTATTCCCATTAGATAAGTCTTGCCTGTGAAGTAGGCCGCTCTTCCTCAACGACCACACAGTGATTTTATCATAGTTTTCAAATAGCAGCTCAGGTGATTACTTGAGTCACATACTTTGTGATTAACTTTGACTTGTCTGTATTTGAATTTGACTTGTCTTGTTAAACACATGAATCCTACAGCTGTAAAGGTGTCAAAAGTACCCATAGAGGACAAATCCTGAGATTACTGTAAACAGAGCTGCAGGGCACAAACTTTAAAAAAAAAACTTGTTGCTGTTGAAACATGGCGTCCCCTTGTGATTGCTGGAGGAGTTACAAGAAAGAAGCAAACAAAACGGTTGTATTCAGAAAACATTCACAAGAATATTGAAATTAAAAGTTTACAGGGATCGATTAAAGGTACAAATTAAACCATTGATGTTAAAAATGTAAAAAAAAAAAAAAAAATATTGCTAAATAAATGAATAAATACAAAAATCTAAAATGTATGCTATAGTTGGTTGTTGGCCATCTTAAGCATCTTAACAACATACTACAGTGCAGCAACTCCAAAAATGATTGTGTTTAATAATTCATATTCATAATAATTTAAACTGTATTTTATTTTAGTCAGCAGACTATTTGTGATGGTCTGTTCTCTCTGTGTGTAGGCAAAGCAGGAGGAAGTGGAGGAGTTGAATAAGGAGCTCAGACAGTGTAATTTACAACAGTTTATCCAGCAGGCTGGAGCCCTGCCTACCCACACTCAAGCCCGCACAGACCTCAATGAACACCCAGAAGAACTGGACCTGAATCAAGAACAGCAGGACAAACACAAAGACAATGGTATGGCCTGCACATACACACACACACACACACACACACACTAAATCTACTGCAGGTACACATACTTAATTTATCAGAAATTAACACTAGCATACTGTTTACTGCATACTACACTAAAGTTGCATACTAACAGATTCACACATAGTATGCATAGTTTCTGTATACTTGGAACACCCAAGTGATTTACTGATTTATAATGTTCAGTATAGAGCATGGGTGGGGAACGTTGATCCTGGAGGGCCAGTGTCCTGCAGAGTTCAGCTCCAACCCTAATCAAACACACCTGAAGCTAATCAAGGTCTTCAGGATTACTAAAGTTACAGGCAGGTGAGTGTTTTTTTCAGGGTTGGAGCTAAACTCTGCAAGAGAGTGGCCCTCCAGGATCAACGTTCCCCACCCCTGGTATAGAGGGTATGCATGTGACTTCACCGTCGGCAACTCCTCAATTAAATACTTACCATCTTACATTCTTAATTGGATGTTTTTAAATAAACACTGACAAAAACTATACAAGTTTTAGTTGGCTAAATTTAGAATAGCATACTATCATACTACTCTTCCTATTTTTAGTAGTGTGCTACAGTATAGCCTGCACTTTTTAAGAATTTTAATGCAAAAATAAAAATTATTTCTGACAGAATAACTGGATGATGCTCGCTAAATTAAACATATAACATGATGAGGTAAAGTGATATTGTGTCATACTACTGTTTTAAATGTTTATTCTTGAATAATTCATACTGTTTCACGTACTATTTCTTTTAAAATATTAGGCAGTATATACTACACAGTAGACAAGTGTCTGAACATGTGAATCAGTATGCAGTATATAATGGTAAATTGTCTCACTTTGTTGTCATATTACCCCATTATGTTATATATTATATATTACCCCATATATGTCTGATTAAAAAAATATGCCGAGGAGATTTTGAACATCTCAGCTCATTTGTTACACTGGAAATGAAAAGTAAAGTGTGCTGCATTGTGGGATACATTTCTTTCAGTGATTTTTTTATTTATTTTATTTTTTTATTTATTTTTTGGTTGTACACTGCATATTGTTTAGTTTTTCCATGAATACACATAGCATACTGCATAAATAGTACAGTACTATGGTCATTATATAGTACAGATATGTGTGTTTTTATATGAACGTGTGATTGTTGTATATTTTACCCCATATTTCTTTCCCACAGATTCACCCCCACGTCCCACTGCCAAGCAGTTCCTTGGTCACCCGCGCAACCTGCAGCACCCCCTGGTGTCCAGCCTGAACCCTGAGGGTGTGTATGTGTGACAGATGCCTGCTGCTGCGTCCCTGCCCGCCCTGCTCCGCAACCCCAGCCTGCCATGCCCAGTGGCGGCAGCCCTTTCTGGGTGAAAGTGCCTGCATGGTGCCCCCCCCGCTAACCGCCCTCTTTCATCAACATGCCTGATTATTGTAGCACTTTAGCTGAAAGGCATTGCGTCAACCTATTTACACAACATTACCGATATATCAGGCGCTGTATATTAATACTATTAATATACAGTATATGCTGATTTTAACTACTTGGGTCTGTAAATATGGATGTTACATTTTACATTGTCAGTATGTAGTGCCTTTCATAAAGAAGTGTTACTATGACCTGTGTTCTTCAACACTTTAGTTTAAGGGATAGTGGGCTGGTTTCAAATTGCATCTTGACAAGCTGCTAAAACCTTTTGTTTAAGTCTAGTTGAGATATTTTTGCTTACGAAGATGTAATTTGTCTTAAAATTCGCAAACTAAAGTGTTTCTGCAATGTTCCTTTGAGTTCTATACTCCTTTCCTTTTTTACTCTCTTCTGTCCCAGTTTGGTGTCCTTACATTGTGTTATTGTGAGTCCTACGTGTGTGTGTGCGTGTGTGCGCGTGTGCGCGCGCGTGTGTGTGTGTGTGCGCGTGTGTGTGTGGGATAACTCCTTAGGGATAGTTCACCTAAAATATGAAAATTCAGTTTTTCTTTCCTTTACTTGGGGTTCCAAACCTGTGTAACTTTCTTCCATGAAACATAAAATAAGACATTTTGAAGAATGTTCACACTGCTCTTCTCCAACCAAGAATGCTTTCCCCAGACTCTGTGATGAGCTTGACTCAGCATAGCCTTGACGTGTTTGGGGTTCCAATCCAAACCTGGAGCGACGTGTATGTGACAAGTTTGAATATATGGAAGTGCAAATGAGATTTGAAAGCCATGGTGGAGGGAAAGATTATCAGTTAATAACTGATAATTCTTAACTTTATTCTTAAATTAGAACTTAAGTTAGTACTTAAGTTAGAAAATAAGAAGAAAATATTTTAAGAATTTTGTTTTTGAAGGGTTAGTTCACCTCAAAAACGAATCATAATTTACTCACCCTCATGTTGTTCCAAACCTGTAGGACTTTCATTCATCTTCGAAAAACAAATGATCTTTTTAATGAAATCTCTGAGCTTTCTGTACTCTTTATAGACAGCTATGCACTACCACTTTGACACTTCAAAAAGTTTGTAAAGCTAATCTATATGAATTGAGCGGTTCGATCGCTTAATGAACAGATTTAATTTAGTTTTTTTTCATATAAACATTTATCAACGCACACTTATCATGCTTGCTTGATGTGTGAGAACCAGTGAGGTTCATTCTCAACTTACGCAGCACGTTTGAGCTTCTACAAGAACCATTGAGGTTCATTCCAGTGTTACACAGCACATTTGAGCTTCCGCAAGAACTAATGAGGTTCATTCTGGTGTTACGAAGCACGTTTGAGCTTCCTCAAGATCCATTGAGGTTCATTCTGGTGTTATGAAGCACGTTTGAGCTTCCTCAAGATCCAGTTAGGTTCATTCTCGTGTTACGCAGCACGTTTGAGCTTCCGCAAGATCCAATGAGGTTCATTCTGGTGTTACGAAGAGCGTTTGAGCTTCCTCAAGAACCAATGAGGTTCATTCTGGTGTTACGAAGCACATTTGAGCTTCCTCAAGAACCAATGAGGTTCATTCTCGTGTTACGCAGCACGTTTGAGCTTCCTCAAGAACCAGTGAGGTTCATTCTGGTGTTACGAAGCACGTTTGAGTTTCCTCAAGAACCAATGATGTTCATGCTGGTGTTACGAAGCACGTTTGAGTTTCCTCAAGAACCAATGAGGTTTATTCTGGTGTTATGCAGCACGTTTGGGCTTCCTCAAGATCCAATGAGGTTCATTCTCGTGTTACGCAGCACGTTTGAGCTTCCTCAAGAGCCAATGATGTTCATTCACATGTGTTATGCAGCACGTTTGAGCTTCTACAAGAACCAATGAGGTTCATTCTGGTGTTACGCAGCACGTTTGAGCTTCCTCAAGAACCAATGAGGTTCATTCTCGTGTTACGAAGCACGTTTGAGCTTCCTCAAGATCCAGTGAGGTTCATTCTGGTGTTACGAAGCATATTTGAGCTTCCTCAAGAACCAATGAGGTTCATTCTCGTGTTACGCAGCACGTTTGAGCTTCTACAAGAACCAATGAGGTTCATTCTGGTGTTACGCAGCACGTTTGAGCTTCCTCAAGAACCAATGAGGTTCATTCTCGTGTTACGAAGCACGTTTGAGCTTCCTCAAGATCCAATGAGGTTCATTCTGGTGTTACGAAGCACATTTGAGCTTCCTCAAGAACCAATGAGGTTCATTCTGGTGTTACGCAGCACGTTTGAGCTTCCTCAAGAACCAATGAGGTTCATTCTGGTGTTACGCAGCATGTTTGAGCTTCCTTAAGAACCAATGAGGTTCATTCTGGTGTTACGCAGCACGTTTGAGCTTCCTCAAGATCCAATGCGGTTCATTCTGGTGTTATGAAGCACGTTTGAGCTTCCTCAAGATCCAATGAGGTTCATTTTGGTGTTACGAAGCACATTTGAGCTTCCTCAAGAACCAGTGAGGTTCATTCTCGTGTTACACAGCACGTTTGAGCTTCCTCAAGAACCAATGATGTTCATGCTGGTGTTACGCAGCACGTTTGAGCTTCCTCGAGAACCAATGAGGTTCATTCTCATGTTACGCAGCACGTTTGAGCTTCCTCGAGAACCAATGAGGTTCATTCTGGTGTTACGCAGCACGTTTGAGCTTCCTCAAGAACCAATGAGGTTCATTCTCGTGTTACGCAGCACGTTTGAGCTTCCTCAAGAACCAATGAGGTTCATTCTCATGTTACGCAGCACGTTTGAGCTTCCTCGAGAACCAATGAGGTTCATTCTGGTGTTACGCAGCACGTTTGAGCTTCCTCAAGAACCAATGAGGTTCATTCTCGTGTTACGCAGCACGTTTGAGCTTCCTCAAGAACCAATGAGGTTCATTCTGGTGTTACGAAGCACGTTTGAGCTTCCTCAAGAACCAATGATGTTCATGCTGGTGTTACGCAGCACGTTTGAGCTTCCTCAAGAACCAATGAGGTTCATTCTGGTGTGTTACGCGGCAGGTTTGAGCTTCTGCAAGAGATTTGTTCCTGCGTGTCAAGCAGGTTGGGTTGAGCTTATGTTTATATGTGATTAAAAGTTTCAATTCAATCTGTTCATCAAGCGATCAAGTCTCTTCAGAAAATTTGGACTGAACTGCTCAATTCATATGGATTCGTTTTACGATCTCTTTATGAACTTTTTGAAATATGAAAGTGGTAGTTCCACTGTCAATGGAAATCTTTGAGATATCATTTAAAATGTGTTCCAAAGAGCGAAAGTCTCACGGGTTTGGAACAACATAAGGGTGAGTAAATGATGACAGAACTTTAATTTTTGGGTGAACTATCCCTTTAAGAATGTTTTGTGAATCTTGCCCCTGGTTACTATATGGTTTTGAGTGAAAAGGCAGCAGCATTTACATTTTACGAAATATCTCCTTTTGTGTTCCACGGAATAAAGAAAATCATATAAGTTTGGACATCATGAGAGTGAGTAAATCATGACAAAATCTTCAATTTTGGGTGATTATCACTTTAACACATCTAATGACAAGATGTGCTGAGTGGGCGATGATCCAAACAGATATTCATTCTGAATGTTAATACAAAGATTGTGACCACTGTACATAAAATGGTCATTTTGAAAGCATCATGTTTGTGGCGTCTGATTGTGACCAAATGGCAGTATTCAAAACTATTTCCACTCATATAGTTTCAAACAATAACCTTCCCATGGTGACATTTTCTTTGTGAAAGCAACATAAAAATGACAAGAATATCATTAGTAGATGTTTTGCCAGTGATCACTTGTTTTTCTGGTCTGTATCTGCTACTATCGGGACACTCTTTGGATAAACCTGCAAAGTAAGACTGCTGGAAAGCCTTTGTGTGTATATTGCTATTTCCAAAGAACCAATGATGGCGAATTCATCATTCCCACACATTATCAATGCCTTGTGCTATATTACATATTCATCAATAAGACTGAGGCAGTGTGTTGCTGGTTTAGTAACTGCTAAAACTCAGAGTAGGCCTACATACAGAGTAAAGTGTAACGTTTGGACTTTTCTCTGGGTTTGAAGTTTCCTTCTGTCCTCTCTTGGCTGCTGTGTGCATGGGAGCGTGTCTAAATCCCCCGCAGATGAATTATTTTTGTACCTGTCATGGTTTCTATACCCAACAGCATCACTCAATGTCCTTTTCTATGTCTTGCAGTCCTGACATCCAGGGAATCATCTTGGCGGTAATAAACCTGAAGCACAGGGCTAAGGATGTATAATGATGACTTTCTGCTTATATTCAACCCCGCTGTCTTAACTGTCATCAGTATAACCATTTATGTGATATATATCCTGTATATATGAATATATATTAATTATATATTTACTACTTTTTGGTACATTACAAAACATGTATTTACTGTAAAATATTACCAGATTTTATCTTGAGAAGTTTTACTTTTGTCTATGTATTTAATAAAGACTGTGCATATAGTGTATCTTAGATGACTGCGCTTGATAGTTTGTCAATGAGACTCAGTTGGCATTCTCCATTACTGATTCACAAAGTTCAGATGTTAAGTGAAAGCAAACACACAGAATGTTTTCTAACACTTAAACTGGGTTAATAATATACATGTTATAGGCTAAAATCAGTATTCATATCACACAACTGCAGTCTATATTAGAACTAAAAGAATAAAACATTGGTGCTTGAAATAAAATAAACTGAACTGAAATAAAATAAAATATAATAAAGTTCCATTTGTTAACATTAGTTAACATGAACTAACAATGAACAATAATTTTAAAGCATTTATTAATCTCAATATTAATTTCAACATTTACTAATACATTTAATAAAATCAAAAGTTGTATGTTAATATAATTTAAAAGACCTGAGCTAACAATGAAAAGTTTTATTTTTTATTAACTAATATTAACAAATACTGTAACAAATATATCCCTCGCTGTTAGCTGTGTTACCAAAAAACGTATTTTATTTCAGCTAATTAGTCAAATTCTGTTTTTCATTTAGTTTAATTGATGTAAATGACTAAAATGGAAAAAAGTTATAAAAATATTAAAAATAATAATAAAAAAATATAAAATTAAAGAATAAAAACTAATTCAAAATATTAATAAAAATGACACTTAAAGTATACAGTCAGTGGGGTACAAAGGTTTGAGACCATTTTTTTTATTATTATTATTACAAATTATATTAAGATAATAATTTGAGTAAAACAATGAACATTCATTTTCAGAATTTCTTGGTATTATGTGTTATGCTTAAGCTGGCCTGACCTCCACAAATAAACATTTTTTATATTTAGTTATTTATTTTTATCATTTTATAGTTTATACTTTTATATTATTTTTTAATTGTTATATGTATGCATTACATGCGTATGCATTTTAATTTTACTGAAATACATTTCACATTTATTTAAAAATTATAAATAGATCTTTTATTGTAGATTTTTTGTAATATACATTTTTTTTAGTTATTACGTTCTTACATCACCTAATCATGTTACGTATATGGTCTGATTTGATCAAATGTGGTTCATAGAATTAAGTTTAGGAGACACTAATCTAAACCCAGAAATGTCATATTGTGTATAAAAATCCATAAAGACGTGTTTTTATAAAGGAAGTCACAATTTTACAAAAAAACTGCACATCTTACCTTATGATATCACAGATCTGTTCTTCCACTTCACCACAAAGGTTTATTTTACATAAATCTTCTTTAAACATCAAGCACTATGATTCAATAAAAGAAAACAAAACTGATTTACGTGTTTGTCTGAGCTGTTCTCTTTTAGCCTGGCTGCTTTGATATCATAAATAACTATATGAAAGTGGATTATATGGATAAGATCAAGGAAGTGTCTTCCATGCTGGGAGATAAGCCTCAAATCCTCACATGGCTGTCAACAGGAACTATAAAATAGATACAGATAAACACAAGGAAAGGCGTGGCTATGCTCATGGATTTCCATTAATGAGAATACATTTTTAATACATTCCACCAAGGGAGTTTAATCACAACAGAAACAGGTTCAAAAGTGACTCAATCAAATCAAATCTCTGATCTGTGATGAATTCCCTTGAGTGGGCCAGAGCCATTAACAGCTCGAGTAGCCGCACGAGACACAATCATGATTTTTCAGTTATTACATTGAGTATTTCCCAATTACGGCTAAACATTATAAATGGCCATTGAGAGTTGATTTTCAGGAAATTTGATTGATGTTAGGAGACGGGATTTACATTTTATAGAACTCAAACTCCAAAATGTAACCATAAATCACCTAAATTCAGTAAGATATATGTCATATAAAGTGCAATTTGTGCTTTTTAAGACAAAGCCTGGATGTATTAATTTTTGACCAAATTTAACATAAAAAAAAAAGTTAACTTGGTGTTACTCCTTTAGCACATTCTCACCACAATCTGTAATATTTGTTGCTATTTTGCATTCTGAAACATTATAATTTATTTTATATATATATTTGTTATACATAATATAATAATGAAAACAATAAACATTAAAAATTATATTTTTAAAATGTATTTTTATTAGATGTTAAAACTTTGGTGTCACTGCATAACCCATTTCTTGAGCAAAATCTCATCACAAATGTTTGTTGCTAAAAGCATGTTTATATACTCAAAAAATATATTTATTTTCGATTTTTAGAAATCTATATATTTCTAAAAATCTCAAATAAATGTAATAAATATATAATTTTGAAAATATATCAAATAAAATATTATATATATATATTATTTTATATTATATATTTGTTTAAAATATTATATAGTGTCATATCATGAAAACCCATCTAAATATCATATGACCCACTAAAACTAAACCACATTTACTGTACAAAACCAAAACTGAAAATTAACAAAATGAACGTTTAATGATAAAAGAATGAAAAATAACATTGATTGACACTCTGAAGTAAAAGACTGAGTCTGAATATGATTCAAAGTTGTTTCAATTGACATATGACACCCCCACAGCTACAGTAACCGGACTTGTATAACTGTACAAGTTCAGAAGTTCAGAGCTGCTGGTTGCATGCTAAATATATTGGTATACCATTATTATTGCATATAAAAGTACTAGAGAAACAACTTATTCTAGAGATACGAGTTTAATCAGTACACTGCACAAGACTGCACAAGAGCACATGTACTGTAGATCTATAGCACTGGCTGTGACACACTGCACGTACACTGATGTCATTCAAAATTTACATTTACTGTACATTGATCACAGAGCATTCAAGGTGTACATTTATTTAATGAGAATCGAACACACAACCTTGGTGTTTTATGCACAGTGCATTACCATTGAGCTACAGGAACAAAAAAGGGACCGTGGATCCAAAAGTGTCTCTCCAGTGACTGTATCCGCCTCAATCCGTTAAGTAGTCTCCAATGGGACATTCCCAGGGCTGCTGAAGTCAGGCACACATCCAAAAGCTGGTTAGCCGCTGTCACACGCACAGTGGAGTGGAGAATAGGCGCAATGTGCGTTAGTCAGTGGCTTACCTGCTTTCAGAAATCACAAGTTCTGATGCCACAGGAAATCATGAGTCCGGAATATCACTGTAAATGTCTGAATAAACATAATACACTTTATATAGTCATCCTGCAACTCTACATACACACGTATTTCTTATAATTATATTAACATATGAGTTATAAATTAATATAATCTATTCTTCGACCATGTGGCCTATGGATGAAACGCCTGAATATGTTTGTAAATATAAATAAAGCATTTTTCAATCATGTTTTGTCAATATAGGTCTCAATTTTTTTCTGATGGTAAAATATTAATGATAATATAATGTCAATGTATCACTATATATGTCTCATTACAAGAACAATAAAGCTTAAATATTAAAGGATACAATTATGCAAGGTTATCTTTTTTTTCACGTTCAAATAAACTGATACATATTATTTTGACAGACAATTAGAGCTAAAAGCCACACTTACTCACCTCAACTTCCCAATAAACCCATTAATTACTCGAAGAAGAACAAATCCAACATTCCTTAATCACAATCACACGCAGCAAGAGCTATTCTCATCAAAGAAAATAATTTCTCAAATAAAGTATTAAATTGAGGATAGTACACTACACCAGCGCAGAAGTTCAGCTATCCCAACCCTGCCCACTCCCCTGCAACTGCAACCTGACCTGCTTATGCAAATCAGCGAGTGATTGACGTGACAGTCAGCCAATAGTCGGCCGATTCCTTCCTTGAAAGCCCGCCTATTAAATGGAACTATCGAATTACAGCGTCAGAGGGGCGTGTCTATGTCCATCAGCCTGTTTGGTGGATTTTCTGAGTGTTATAGCGGGGTGCGGCGCGTTCGGTTTTGCACGTCGTACTTTAGGAATGAACCATTTTCGGCGCACTTACCTTCTGCTTTTCTGTTATAATTCGAGTAATTCACGCACTACACTTTGCATTTTGATTTTTGTAAGTGGACTCTGATGCACTATTGCTCAGCTGATACATTTATATATTGTTTCACGTGTTTTTGAGAAAAAGAGCTCCACCCGCGTGTTGAAAGTGGTTGGACTCTGTTCGCCTGTGTATAGTAAAGCCATGAAGCTAGTGTGGATGTGCACGTACGAAGGATGCAGAGAGAGAAGGGGGGAAGAGAGGGAGAGAGAGAGAGAGAGAGAGAGAGAGAGAGAGAGAGAGAGAGAGAGAGAGAGAGAGAGAGAGAGAGAGAGAGAGAGAGAGAGAGAGAGATGGCGCGAAAAGTCATTTTGAAAACTCAAATTTAGAATTGTTTTCCTTTTACATTAATAACATAATGTTACATAAAGTTGAGGATTTTGACATAAAGGAGGGATGGGCATTTCGTCGTTGTAAAATCGTTGATTTATATTTAATAAAGTAATTTATACAGTATAAACTTGTGAAAATGAAAGTATTAAATACAATTATATTTGTTAAATAGTTTTATTCATCATATCATATTTGTTGTTTTATTTTTGTAATGTGTTTTTGTTAAGTCATGTTATAATATTGTTTTGAATGGCTTGTGATTTACAATGGTAAATGTATGGTAGATTTACAATTAACTGTATTATTCATTGTTTGTGTGTTTTTTTGTTTTTTTGTTTTTTTTGCAGGTGCGGTGAATTGTATCAAAACAAGACCAAAAATCGTAATAATCAAACTAAATCATAATAATTATTAATGTTAATAATAATATAGGGAGCCCACAACAACAACGACGACAAAAAACATTCAAAAATATATTGTCCCCGTTTTGTAATTAATAGATAATAACAAATTAGATTTTTTTGATATTTTGACCACTCAAATAGGAAATGTCCCCGGTTTCCATTTCAGAAATCTGGTCACCTTAATTTAGAAGATATAAGCATTCAAACCGTATGCTGCGTCCCAATTCGCCTACTTATACTACGCCCTAAAAGTATGTACTCTTTGTGAAGAAAAAGTATGTAGCCTACTTTTGAGTGTGTAGCAAAAGAGTATGCAAGCTTTGGGACATACTACTTCGTCATCTTGTCGCTTAGTTACATGCATCCTGTCACGGTTTAAACTGCCCTGTCAATCATCTTGTCACAGTTAAAATCCTCCACATTCAATTTAATTTAATGTCCTACCGTATCGGAGAGAAATGTAGTAGCCCGTTGATCTGCCAGTTGTGGGTCTTTCATGTGGAGACTCTCCTCATGTGTTTGCAATTTGAATAATGATGCATTAAAAGTTAATGACCAAATGTATCATTACAAAGGTTCACGATGCTGTTACAGATGAAATATAGTGTCGATAACATTGAATAAATATATTTTCGTCAAGTTATATCTACTGATTAGTAATCACTCAAACCCCTTTATCTAAACCTCTCTACTTAACATCGGACTCGCACATCCATCATGTTTGTAGTTTTTTTAAACACTTTTTATCCGCGTTATATTAAATATAAAATATTTATATATAATATAAATGATATATATACAGTATATACATGCAAATATTTCTTAAATATATATATATGTATGTGTGTTTTATTTAAAGCTACATGAAAATTATGCATAGTACACACATATATTATGTAAACACAAACTTTTATTTTGGATGCAATTAATCTCGATTAATCGTTTGACAGCCCTAAATTAGGCCTATATGTTTTTGCATTCACTTACTACTTTTCCTGTTCTCTTGCAAATGTATTGAAACTTTGCATTGAAATATAGTTTTTTCCCCCCACCTCAAAAGTTTGGAGAATGAACAGAAATATTCTTACAAAAGAAAGACAAAGCATTTTTATGCTCATACTGCTTGTAAGTAAATATTGCAAATGATTTAATGCTGTGACTAAAATGAATGAATAAATAGGGACAACAACCCCATCCAAATCAGTTTGGAGAATGCATATCGATCAGCTGATGAATAAAATATAGTGTAACTATACACTATATGTTTTATGAAATTATAGGGAAGGCTAGAAAAGTAAACAAAACTGTAAAAAACAAAGGTTATGGTGTGTGTGGGCGCCTGTCAGTGTCTTCTACATTTGAAATTCATGAATTTTAATCTAGTCGTGCTGAATTTGCTGTAAACTTGCGAGTTACTATTCATAAACCAAAGCCTTCACCGAAGTAAGCTAGCCCACAATTCAATTGTTAAATTTCCCAGCTAACTAGCGCCCACATTCGGGCAATCGAAAGTTTAATTAATATTCATGAGGAAATCCTTGCCATAGTAGGATTCGTAATTTCTCCAGCCGGTAGCGTCAAAGACAAACGCCGTGTGGACTTCAAAACACAAATAATGTCTTACACAACCTTACAGGGTAGGTACAAATACTCGATATTATAACCTCCCCGGTGAATTCAATAAATGAGACATTTACCGCATATAAAAGCTGCTTTATATGGCCTGGATAGTATATATAACAAAAATAGCTGATGAGTTAAATTTAGACTGAGGACAAGAAACACAGATAGCGTGTTAGCTTTAGCATTAGCTACAGTGTAAGTGCTCAAGGCTCACTTTCACAAAATTAAATGACTTTTGGTGTTTTGCATTGATTATTTGTCATGTTTACAACCTTATTATAAACGTGTCGTTAAAATGAAGCAGGTTAATGTTTTTATTAGCTGGCTTGATGTTAGCCGTTAGCATCGAGTCAATAACATTGTTCCGTATAATAGAAGCATCGAGAGTTATGTGATTTTGAACCATCTGTATCAAAATTACAAAATCAAGATGACATTTAAGCGTAACGTGAAAATCTAAACTAATAGTTAGTGTCTTTTAAAATGAGTACACGTATCTATCAGATTGGTGTTGATAAATTATATCTGTGATGATAAAGATAGTCAACCTGGTTTATTGGATTTTTTTTAAATTCTTTTTGACACTATTTAAATTTTGCTCACATTTGGAGTGTATGTTCACATTGTATAATGCTTATGTTCCCTACAGTTTCAATGCTGAAATATATCTAGATTATATCAGAGCATAACCATGGATGAGGAGGACAGCCAGGATGAGCTGATCAACAGGAATGTCTCCCATGGAAAAGGAAAAAGACCGGTCATGTCCATCATCTCTGATGATGGTTAGTGGTCGTGTGAACGACACAGGGAATCCTAATGTGTTGTAGGACTTAAAAGGGATAGTTCACCCAAAAATTAAAATTACCCCATGAATTACTTACTTTCAAGTCATCCTAGGTGTATATGACAAATAAAGTATTAAAGTATCTTCTTTATGTTTAAAAATGTCCTGAATTAAAAAAATAATATCAGAAACAGCCATTCACTGCCATTATAAACGATTGTATTCGTCTGAAAAAAGAAAGTCATATACACCTAGGATGACTTGATGGTGAGTAAATCATGGGGTAATTTTCACTATCCCTTAGTTTACATCAGAATTAAAATGTCCTGATAATTTACTCACCCCATGTCATCCAAGATATACATATCTTTCTTTCTTCAGTCGAAAAAGAAATTTTTGAGGAAAACATTCCAGGATTTTTCTCCATATTGTGGACTTCAATGGGGACCAATGGGTTGCAGGTCCAAATTGCAGATTCAATGCAGCTTCAAAGAGATCTACACGATCCCAGACGAGGAATAAGCGTCTTATCTAGCCAAAGATTATCTTATCTTTCCAACGTGATGACGTAATGCATGCCGCATCACAGATCAGAGCAAGAAGAGCATTTGTGGTTAAAAAGTATATACATTTTTTTATTTTTTAGAAAATAACTGATCGTTTCGCTAGATAAGATCCTTATTCCTCACCTGGGACTGTGTAGAGCTCTTTGAAGCTGCATTGAAACGGCAATTTGGACCTTCAAACTGTTGGACCCCATTCCATCCCAAGTCCACTATATGGAGAAAAATCCTGAAATGTTTTCCTCAAAAACCTTCATTTCTTTTCGACTGAAGAAAGACATGAATATCTTGGATGACGTGGGGGTGAGTAAATTATCAGGAAATTTTAATTCTGAAGTGAATTACTCCTTTAAATGATCTCTATCCCCTGTTTAACCCTGTAAATTATTTTGATTCTTTGTTAATAAAGTCAGAAAAATCTCTTTTTTTGTTTTGTTTTACTATTTATTGAATGTTTATGTTTTGTATCATATTTGATATATGGGTAAATCAAGTAAAGTTGCTTCAGTTAAGTTACAGTGTGTTCATCTTGAAATATTACTAACAATATAAAAGTTATTCTTACATTTACTTAAAAATCAGTAAAGATTTCACAACAAAAGACTTGAAAGGAGATGTTTTTAGAATTATACTAGAAGACAGAAAGCATGTAGTAGATTGTGTACATGTACAACAGGTTTTTCCAGCAAAGTTTTGGTCGTGTTGATAATTTAGAGGCCTTAGAAATTTGATACAGTAGGCTTTATAGTTCAGGATTGCTTTTAAAAAACACATTTTCAGTTTCTGCTTTTACTTTACGTGACCTGTTCCTGCATTTCATTCCAACTCAGAGGACAACTCAGAAGATGAGGGGGAATCAGAGGAAGGAGAAACGGGCAGTGAGGAAGATGATGACGAAGAGGAGGATGTCCTTGATGGAGAGGAGGAGGAAGATGATGAGGGTGAAAGTGAAAGTAAGATTAAACTTCAACATGCCTTCAACATGACTTTTTATGCTTGTCAATTTAACAAGTTAATTATATTGAAAGAATAGAAATGTAATAAACAGTATATTGACTTCCTGAAATATTTATTTAATCAACTGCCAGAATAATGTCTTTGAGTTATTTACCTTTAAGTGTTAAAGTCACAATCTATTCTTATTTTTTTTATGGAATATTGCAGTTTATCACAAATTATTTGTCTATGCACATCAGGGTCAGAAATTAAAGGGGGTTTGGGGCAAAAATGCTATTAAAATGAACAAACGATTAGTGAGTGCAATGTAAAATGAAAATTGACTGCGGCATTGCGTTTACAGTAGATTTGCACATATTTCATATGCAGCGTTGAGTATTATAACCAAGCACACACGTTTCTGTTGAGCTTATGAATGCAATGTCCAATCAGAGGCGTTTTGAATCATCACTGCGGAGGGTGTCGGAGTTGTTTAGTGCATGTGCTCACTGACTGAATTCTGAATCTACATTCGCACATTCTCTCATCATAAACAACAAAGTGCAGAAAAGATGCAAGTAAGAGATTGTTTTACAGTGATTGTAATGAGAGTTTTTGTGAAAGTTCATAACTCGTCTGTGTTCTTTGCTGGCATTCTTTGTATAATTTAATCCCATTTTGAATAACCGTTTTGTTTTTCGTGCTACTGAAATAACCAATTTGAAATCATGATTTTCTGATCCGTAAAAAGCAATAAACAAACACAGATACATTTAAAGCTGCAGTCTATAAGTTTTACCATCTTTGTTTGAACCCTGAAATTGCAGTTATTTGCGGAATTATCTTCTTTATGTGGTTGTACATAGGCAAGGCTCCTCAGCGCGGAAGAATATAATGTTTTTAGGTGTATGTGTGGGTTGTTTCAGGGCTTGACGCTTACTTTTTTTCCCAAGGAGCACCTTTACTCCTAAATTGAAACATTTAGGAGCACATATAGAAACTTTAGCGGCACAACTAACCATTTCAGTATTTATATTATATAAAACACACTGTAACAGATTTTGTCATACTAGTGTTATTTTAGTATCACTGAGACACTATATAATTTTTGTTCATATTTTGAATTCAATTTAATTCTGTTTTCATTTTAATTTTAGTTATAAGTTTTAGTAATTACGTTGTTTTGTCATTTTCTTTCTTAGTTTTTATTTTTGTTTAAAAATGTCTGTATAGTTTTTTATTAATTTTTATTTGTTTTAGTTTGGTACATCAGGTTAATTTCAACCAAAGAAAATAAGAAAAGTCAGTTAACATTTATTTCAAGTAAAGAGATTTTTTTTATGGTTTTAGTTTTTGTTAACTATAATATCACTGATACTAGTAAAACATTTATATATTTAATAATATGCGTCAAATAATATTCTTGGTCTTTCCTTCTTGTGACAGGCATCTCAGACAGAAGCTAAAATAGTTTACTGTAAATTAAATCGAAATTAAATTTAATTGCATACAGTTTGTGTAACCAAATAATAACCAGGTGGTAATTGGACACACCTCATGACTTTAATTTAATAAACAAGCCCGAAATACAACGGGACTCTTATTTCGAAATGTCGATGCTTTATTATTGCAGGATGCTCATTTAAATTCAGATGAGGGAGATGAAATATGCATTCTTACAACTGTATACAACATATTACAATATAAACACCGTAAAGTAAAAATTGTCATAATTGATCAGCATTAGTTCATAAACAGTCGCTTGTCATAAATGTGCGCTATTCATTGATTGTGAACTGATCTCAAGAAGTCGCGAGCCTGTACAACACGCACAACAGCGCCACTTTCAGGCTTTGAAACGCGAAGCGCTCACATTTGTTTAATGAAATCATAGCCTTTTGATAGACTTAAAAAGATTTGTGTTTTTCCATCCCCAAAATATAAGATGCCTTAAAATTATCATTAAGATGCTTGTTATACCATTTATGGTATTGAAGACTTTTTATGATCTTCCATTTAAGAAAATCCGCAGGGATTGTTTATTCACACACTGCTCCAAAATACATTTTACAATTTGCACGCATCTATTTTTAGTCGCAAATGCGAGTGAAATGGTCGCACTGTCGAGCCCTGTGGCTTTCAACGCACCAGTTGTCACCGATGATTGTAATTTTTAACTTTCTGGATGACAAGCCGCCATAAAAATACGTTTAATTACATTCCAGCTGCTGTAAGAAGAGGCTACAAACGATCCACCGCCTGCAGCATCCTCACATGCGATATAGCCTACTAGCCGGACTCCTTTATGCATACAGACGTGACGTAATGATGCAAAGATGAACGGCGGAAGCTTGTATTTCCCGCGGAAAGCTACCAGTACCACTCAAATGATAACATATTATTACAAGCTTACCACTGTGAATCGGGAGTTCGTTTTGAACACTGGCTGGTTATGTATAATTATAAAAATTGCTTTTACAACGGTAAAAAATGCCACTGGAATTCAATTCATGAATTCCTTAATTGAAAAGTAAATTTTTGACCCTTATGTACATCAAAAAAATGTACATGAAAAAATGAATGTGCCCTGGTAATCTTTAATCTATACCATTAACTGCCCCTCCCCTTGACAATGACAATTTGTGAGGGTGCAACAATAATCCCTCCTCTCCAGCAACCTGTCAATCACATGAGGTTTCAACAATTGGCAAACAATAACAATCCAGTCAATTCTGGATGGACAAAATCAAGTCCCACCTTAATTTTTTTTTTCTCCTTTTAGAAGCCGTTTTATTTGGATAAGCATCACAATACAGAAAAAAAGACGATTACAACTTCGTTTGTTGATCCATACAATATATCAGTCTTATAAAAGTGCTTTTTCAGCAGGTGTCAGATCATGTGGCACTTCAATCGTTGGGAGTGATGCGTTTACGTTTTGCCCTAAAATATGCCTATCATAAGACTGGCCACACCATCCTCAAACAAACAGAAGGAAAAACACTCAGGCTTTGTACCTGTATCCTCAGATGAGGACTGTGGCAACGTCCTGGAAGGAGCTGTAGGGAATGTTCCTGTGGATGCAGCTGGCCTGAGCTCAGATGAGGACTCTGAGAAATGCCCCATCTGCCTGAACTCATTCCACGAGCAGCCCGTGGCCACACCGGAGTCTTGCGAACACTACTTTTGTCTGGACTGCATTCTGGAATGGTCAAAGGTGAGATTGACAACCATTTATGTCACTCATACATGATGATCTTGTCCATATTTGGTCTGTGATTCTCTACAGTTATTTAGCATTATTCATAATATGCAAATACAGGTGAAACAACTTTATGGTTGATGCAATATTGTTCATAACAGTGTTCTTTTATTAGGGGTCCAAGCACCCAAGGTACTGAAAACACCCCCACATCATAAGATCAATTTAAAGGCACAATATGTAAGATTTTTTGATTAAAATATCCAAAAACCACTAGAACTATGTTATATATTTTGTTGACTTGTGTACTAAAATTATCCTAGATGTTTCCAAGAATGTTTAAATCCAGAGAAATAAGCAATTTTAACCTGGACACGGACCGTGTCCGTGCGTTGCCTATTTAAAACATCATCGTTACCCTCGATTTCTGTGGAAACACTAAAGAAATTTTTATTATATTTAATATATTATTTAAAATTGTATATATTATGTGTTTTATTAGACAGGTGAGCAACTGTTTGGATACATTCATCGAAAGAAAACGAATCATTGTTATATAGCTCAACACAGTCAGTCTTATTATTTGAATCTCGTTTTTTACTGCGAGTAGCATGTTTTACCATGACTAATATCGATCTAGTGTCTCATAGCAGCCGCAGAGCGAACGCACAGAGTAACGTTAGTACATAATTTTCAACCTGCTCAAATGTGTTTAATATGATAAAACAGCGCTGCGTTACCCCACATACACATGAGCGGAAGAAGCAGAAGCGGCGACTGCGGCAGAATAAATTCTCCACTGCTGTCGAGCGGTGTTGTGCTCGTTTCTCATTAGCAATCTCTCCAGTGGCCTCATTCAGCTCCCACAACACTCGGTCCTGCTCTGCTTCATACTACAGTAACGTTAATAATCTCATCCATGATTGTAATTTCTGCCCGAGTCCCGTCCCGATTCTTTTCCACCAGCTGTGAGGTGAAGATGACATCTCCCATGAATCTGCGCTTAACGGCTACGCTTTGTTTTGAATAGGCGACTTCTAGCGGATTATTTTGCCTTTAAGTTGGGTCACTAATCATCCACATTGGCCATTATTGCATGGACCCTGATGATCATTAACATGCTATGATAGTTTTTATTTTTTTCATAATTAATTAGGATTTTTTTACATTTTTAATATTTTTTTTGTTTAACATTTGGTGTTAAACATTTTTATTGGTGTTTTTGATTTTTATTTCAGTTTTAGTATATTTTAGTACATCAAGTTAAACGCATAAAAAATTACCTTAGCAACTAGCTGAAATAAAATAAGTGTTTTTCTTTATTTCAGTTAACATTTATTTTATTTCAAGTAACAAAACTGTTTTTGGTTCTTTATGGTTTAACTATAATAACCCTGGTTTATAAACAGTAATGTCACACTTTTTTCTTTTCTTTTTTCAGAATGCCAACTCCTGTCCTGTGGACCGAATAGTCTTTAATAACATTCTCCTGAGAAAGTGCCATGGTGGGAAAGTTCAAAAAGCAGTGAGTCACATAACGCATCAGTCCATTAGGATTGTTGTTACACATAAAAGGCCCATTTACACCAAGAACTATAACTATAAAAATAATTATCATGATAACTGTATTAGCGTCCACATCAATAGATGTTAATATTCTGTTTATTATAAGCGCGCTGCAGTTATATCGTCTGCCTATTTATCGTTCATCAGCTGGAAAAAAAAATTCTGAATGTGATTCTAACAATATGGTTCCTCTGGGTCGTTTTTATTATAGCTGTTTGCCCTATTCTCATAGAAACTTAGTTATCGTCCGTGGTGTGAATGGGCCTTAACTTTTGTGTAGAGAGTTATGTATTAGGTGCTGATTTAATGGTGTGTTCTAGTCATGTTGAAAAGGTTGTATTTATGAGTTTCACGCACATGAATGGTAACACGATGTCATAATAATGACTTGGGAAAACTCAAATTGTCTTTGAATACGGTAGTATTGTACAATTATGATAAAACAATATAATGATTCAGTTTACATCAACTTAATAATTTGAATAAAAATATGAAAAAGCAAAAACACATTTGATGCATTGTAATTATGACTTCCCAATTCATAAACATCAAGGCACGTCCGAATCCAATGTTAGCTTCACTTTCTGTCTCCTGATATACCATCTGTTTGATTTTTGAAGGCAGCATACAGTAGATGTATCCTTCGCTACCTTTGATATCCCACAATCCTGTGCTTTCCATTCTGTGACAGTTGAGCTTTTAAATAAAGATGGCGTCTGAAAGTTGCGTTTGGTGGTCAGTTTGTGTGTAAATGTATGTTTTTGACCAACATTTTCCACTTCTGATGTAATTTCTAGCGAGAAAGTACTATTGTAGTAATTAAAAATTTGCATAGTTATCATCAAAGCTCTCTCTATTTTGTTATAGATCATTTAACCGTTACGCTGACTACAAAGTCATTGCCTGTTAAGGCAGCGAAGCAAGTCAGCTGCCTACGTTTTCGGATGCAGCCGCAGTTTAATATTCACAGACACGTATTGCATTTTGATCAAGTGTACAGCCCTACTTTTGATTTTGATTTATTCAAAATGCAGTACATTTAAATTTTATGATGGGATACTGGGATTCCATTTGCGTTTTCCACATTGAAAGAAATATATTGTGAATAATAAACCCAAATAACTACATCTAAATTCAAAATCTATCACTTTCTATACATGCATGTGAAAGTTAAGTGATTATTAGACCATTCACTACACACTTGCTTTCCGCTCACTGATCTCTGTAGATTTATAGATCAGTGTTTCAAATCACTGTTTTTGAGTTTTTCCACTTTCTAAATACAACATTTCTCGGTCATTCATGTGCTTGGACATTGTAATTATAATATTTATGACTCCACTTGAAGGGCACATTGAACGCACCATAATATCAGCCTCAGTTAAGCTGATCGGAGAGTATTAGTTTATGTGTGCTTAGATTGCAGTTAAGAAGCCTGTAAAACCTGGGGAGGAACAAGTGGACGTGGACTTGGATCAGACCAGCTGTGAGGTTTGCGGGGGTCGAGACCGTGAAGATCGCCTCCTGCTGTGTGATGGCTGTGATGCTGGGTAAGAAATATATGGCAAGCCAGGGTTGTGGATAGTGCTGGGTGGTATACCGGTTCATACCGAATACCGTTTTTTATTTTTGTTATGATATAAATTTTTATTATACCGCAATACCAGCGTATGCCACTTAAACAACGTTCGGAACGCGGCGCAGTGCGACACTGTTTGAGAGGGGTCCGGTTTCACTGTTGCACTGTGGTGAGAGCAGCTGAGGAGTGCGTCTTAATCAGCTCCCTAGTTCAGTAGTCAGGGCATTGATCGGGGAATCAGTCAATGAATCAGTCAAACTTCCTGATCAGTGCCCTGACTACTGAACTAGGGAGCTGATTGAGACACACCAGAGATCACATTACAGACAGCGGAGAATTCAAACAAAACACGCAGCGCGCGCATGAGAGTGATTTCTGCGCGGAGCACTGCGATGAGTTTAAAAACACTCACCACATGGATCATAGATCAGATACAGACTGGAGCGAGCGTGCTTCAAGTTTTTATGGACATATTTCATATGCTCTAGTGCTCTAAACATGAACCAGCACCGTGTATGCGCACATATTTAATCACATCTTCTTCAAATGAAATATGTGCAAATAAGGACACTCATACAGCTGTACTTCTGATCATGAACGCTATGACACAATGAATTATTCTAATACACAGAAGACAATGATGTAGACCGAAAATTCAAAGAATAATTGGCAAAAAAGGTCATGCATGGGGAAAAAATACCGTCATATACTGCAAAACCGGTATAATTTTGAAAAATACTGTGATATAAATGTTTGGTCATACCACCCAGCTCTAGTTGTGGACTTGGACCAAATTTGATGTTATATATTTATTTATTTTCCCCTTCATTTCATGCATCTTTTTGCCCAATTATTATCATTCTATATTATCTAATTAAAGGCACAATATGTAAGATTTTTGGATTAAAATATCCAAAAACCACTAGAACAATGTTATATATTTTGTTGACTTGTTTACTTACATTATCCTAAATGTTTCCAAGAATGTTTAAATCCAGAGAAATAAGCCTTTTTTAATAAACCATGTCTGTGCATCACCTATCAATGACATCATACCCGCATTACCCTTGATTTCTGGTTTTATTTTGTAGAAACCATGGAAACACTAAAGACGCTTTAATATATTATGTGTTTTATTAGACAGGCGAGCAGCTGTTTGGAGACATTCATCGACAGAAAACTAATCATTGTTATATAGCTCAACACAGTCAGTCTTATTGTTTAAATCTTGTTTTCTTGATTTACTGCGAGTACCATGTTTTACCATGACTAATATCGATCTAGCTCACTGTGGTGTGCAACAAGTGTCTCATAGCAGCCGCAGAGCAAACGCACAGAGTAGCATTATAACATAACTTTCAACACACTCAAATGTATCTAATATGATAAAACAGCGCTGCGTTACCCCACATACGCATGAGCGGAAGAAGCGTTCGTCTGCGGCATAATTAAAACTCTGCGAAATCAAGGCATCATCAAGCTACACCTTTGTTTTGAATAAGTGACCTCTAGTGGTGAAAAATTACATATTGTGGCTTTAACACTTAAAGTACCATAAATGTTTTGTAAATACCTGATAATTATGTCAATAAAGCTTTGATTCTGTGGCTATTTTATAGGCCTACGCCTGAAAGCTTAAAGGGATGGTTCACCCAAAAATTTTAATTACCCCATGATACTCACCCTCAAGTCATCCTAAGTGTATATGACTTTCTTCTTTCAGACGAATACAATCGGAGTTATATTAAAAAATGTCCTGGCTCTTCCAAGCTTTATAATGGCAGTGAAAGGCAGCCCAAAATTTGAAGACCAAAAAAGTGCATCCATTCATTATAAAAGTACTCCACACGGCTCCGGGGGGGTTAATAAAGGCCTTCTGAAGCGAAGTGTTGTGTTTGTGTAAGAGAAATATCCATATTTAACACCTTATAAAGTAACATATCTAGCTTACGTATTCAACTTATGAAAAAAGTGTAACTGGCACGACGCATGACATCGGACGTAGCGTAATCATTTTGAACTGTGAGAGGCACTACACTTTCTGCATAAGTTGAATAGGAAGGCAGTCCGGTTGTATTCGTCTGAAAGAAGAAAGTCATATACACCTAGGATGACTTGAGGGTAAGTAAATTATGGGATAATTTTCATTTTTGGGTGAACTATCCCTTTAATTGGCATGATTGTTGGGCATTTACAGTATTTACTAAACATATATAGTACTTTAAATATTAAAATAAAAGGTGAAAATAAAATAAATATATAAATTAGTATCAATTTACTATAGTAATTAATACTGATAAATTAATTTGGGCAAAGAGCACCAAAGACTTATTGACTTTTGGTGTTTTGCCTTGGTTATTTTTCATCAATTTATAGCCTTCCTGGAGTTTGTAGTGTAAATTAAGCAGGTTGAGTGTTTTTATTTGACTTAATGTTAGCATTGAGTCTATAACACTGGTTAAGGTCTACAACCCCTGGCAAAAATTATGGAATCACCACACTTAGAGGCTGTTCACCCAGCTTTTTTACTTTATTACAAAAAAAAAACAACTAATCACAGATATGACACAAAAAGGCTTTGCTCAATAGCTTAACATTCTGGCCTCATGAAGCACACCTTAAACAAAATCACTTACACTTTATATATTAATGGCATGTCTTTTTCCAGATCAAGTAGAGGAAAAACATGTGGAATCAACAAAAAAACACAATTAGTACTTTGTTGCTCCTCCTCTGGCTTTTATGACAGCCTGAATCCTTTGAGGCATGGATTTCACTAATGAAAAACAATATTCCCCATCAATCTGGTTTCAACTTTCTCGAATAGCAGTTGACAGATCAGCTTTGCAGGATGGAGCCTTATCATGGACCAGTTTTTTTAATTTCCACCATAAATTTTCAGTTGGATTGAGATCCGGACTGTTTGCTGGCCATGAGTTGATATGCCTTTCCTGAAGAAAAGCTTTAACACTCTTTGCTCTGACATTTTTCATCCTGAAAAATGACTTCACCATCACCAAAGCCATTTTCTATGGATGGAATAAAAAAGTGTCCAAAATTGTATGTACACCTGCACATTGACTGTTGCGGTAATGATGGCCATCTCCCCTGGTCCTTTACCTGACATGCATCCCCATATCATAAAATAAGTTGGGAAATTTGGTTGTTTTCTTCAGGCAATCATCTTTATATGTTTCATTAGAACGGCACCAGACAAAAGTTCCAGCATCATCTCCTTGACCAATGCAGATTTTTGATTCATTACTGAATATCACTTTCATCCAATCATCCACACTCCATGATTGCTTCTCCTTATGCTGGGTACACACGAAAAGATTTTTAAACTCTTATAAGAGTTTCAAAATGTGAGAGCCCACAAACATGACGATAAGAAATCATAGATTTAACCGTTTTGTTCCTCTAGTGTGTGGAGGGCCGCGATGTAACCGGGAAAGCACACCACACACAAACAGATTCCATTCACAAATAACAGAGACCTGTCTGTGAACACGGGAAATCTCGCAAAATCTCTTGCATCAAAACATCTCAAACGTGACTTTAAAGTAAACAAACATGGTGGACGAAATTAGGAAGAATTTCAGGAAGAAATTACGCTTGTAGTGTATGGAATGCTTTTTACAGAACATTTGTGGGGGGAAAAGGAAAATGTTTAGATGAAGTCATGGAGACTGAACTTTACATGTTACAGCGCGAGCTGGAGGTGAGTCTTCCGTCAGCTTGCTTTCTGATTGGGTATTGTTTCGTTTCACGTGATAATCTCCAGAGCGCGCACTTGTGTCCTCGGGGTTCCCCCCACACGTCAAGATTTCTAATCATAAATATTCAACATGTTGAATATTTACGATTCGAGATCGGGTCGGCTCTGACGTTCTTCCAGTCAGGTTCAATCACTCTTAACACACCTCACACCACAGGAAAATCTGATAACATAATCTGTAGAACCATTGAGATAATCAGGACTTTACCTAGGATTGTCGGAATGGGAGAAATCAGCCCCAAATCGCCCCAATTATCTTTTCGTGTGTACCCAGCATTAGCCCACTGTAACCTTGTTTTCTTCTGTTTTGGTGTTAGTGCTGGTTTTCGTTTGGCTTTTCTATAGGTAAATCCCATTTCATTCAGTCGGTTTCTTACAGTTCTGTCACAAACATTGACTCCTGTTTCCACCCATTTATTTTGTTGTGCATTTTCTATTTTCAAGGCATATTGCTTTGCATTTTCTATCCTGACTCTTTGACGGCTGCCTGTATGTTTTCCTTTTATAACCTTCCCATTTATTTTATACTTGCACCAAATTTTAGACACAGCTGACTGGGAGCAACCAACTTCTTTGGCCACACTCCGTGTTGAAATTCCTTGTTGAAAGAGTTTTATAATCAAGTCTCTCATTGGGGCCATGTTTTATTTCAATTAACCAAGTCCAACAGCTCGTTAAGGTGTGTAAGCACTCCCTTTTAACTGCTGAATAATTAGCATTTTTGGACTTGTTTTAGAAATGGAATTTGAGGTATGTTTCATGAAGCCAGAATGTTAAGCTATTGAACAAGCTATTGCTATTTTTTTTTTGTTTTTTGTTTTTTGCTATAAAGTAAAAAAGCTGTGTGAACATCCTGTAAGTGTGGTGATTCCATCATTTTTGCCAGGGGTTGTAGTACAGGGCTGGACAACTCTGGCCCTCAAGATCTACTTTCCTGTTGAGCTTAGCTCTTCCAACCCTAATCAGACACACCTGATTGAGCTAATTAAGGGTTTCAGGAATACTAGGTACAAGCAGGTGAGTGTTTTGTCTTTTGTAAATGAGATGTTTAAGAGTTTTAAATCTATTAATTCAGAAGATTTGAGTCTGATATACAAAGGGATCAGTTTGCCCCAGTAATCTCCATTAAATAATTAAAAAATCTCCTTGTCCATTGAGCACAAATGACTGATTATTAGTGCAACGGTACCATGTGTCAGCTGCTTATTTGTTATTTAAGCAGTGATTTGGACTTGAATAATGACACTGACAAACTTTTTGTAGACAACTAATTGAAAATATACAGTGTTGTTTTAAAATCAGAGAATTATTATCTAGAAAGGGATTTAAATGTTCAGGAATAGTCATCATTTTTGGTCATTAAACCCTATTTTCCAAATGCATGTTATTGATCTTATTGTGAATAATTTATTTGTGCATGTTTCATTTCATTTTTCATTTTTTTTTACCTCGAAATTCTTAATCAAAATGTGTGCAACTTGATCTTCCAGTTATATGTCAGGCTGCTCTCTGACTTATACCAGTGTAGTGGCAAATTGGGTCCCCCTCGAAATCGTGTCTCCTTTAGGACCCCAAGCGATTCCATTGCTTCAAATTGCTTTTAATAGGTACTCTCTTTAGCGCCTGATTACAATTCCTACAAAATCTTATGATAAATGCTTTTTTAACTGTTATAATGATCATTTATGTCTGGATTGGTTATCTTATATACTAGGATAGCATACAGATAAGCGATTAGCCTGATATCTTAGTTTATACACATTTGCACTTACCCTATATTCTCAATCATCTTTAATGTAATTATGTGTTAAATTAAGTGTTTCATTAAGTGTCCAAATATTTCAGTTATATATATATATAAAACAAATTATTGATATTCAATTATTCACTTAATAGGCTATTATTATTAATTAATAGTTAATCAGTAAGAAATTAACAGTAAGAAATTATGTTCAGTTGGTTTTATTATGCACTATAATGTTTTTTCGTACTCATTATATAGTAAGCTATGCATATTTTAAATACATTCATATATATGATCATTATGATGATCATTAACTGACAGTTTTGGGAGACACGATTTCGAGGGGGGACCCGATTTGTCATGACACTGGACTGCTCCAATTAATGTTAATACTCATGTCATGTGGAGAACTCAAAATATCACGTGCATATAACTACATATTATCATCATCATTATTGATCATCATTATTTGTATCAGTAATACAATAATGATGATGATGATGATGATGATAATAATAATAATAATAATAATAATGGTAGTAGTAGTAATAATTAATATGCTCAAGAATGGAAAATATTGTGTTTTTCCTCTTTATAAATTTAATACATTTAGGCTGTTTGGATAAACTTGTGTTTGTTGTTTAGTACTTGAACATATGATCATGGATGTTAGCCCTGCCTATTTACAGGGATTTTATTGGTTAATTTCCATTCTACTACTTATTCTATATTATACTCACTTTTTTTATGAAAGGTACCACATGGAATGTCTCACACCGCCTTTGGATGCTGTACCTGTAGAGGAATGGTTCTGTCCAGAGTGCATCGCCAACAACCGCACATCAGGTCATCTTTCATTTCTCAAAACCACTTGTTACATTAACATTACATTTAAGATTTGTTACATATTGTAATAACCACATTTTTCGTCTATTGTCTTGTTTTAGGTTCTGAACAAATTAGTGAGGAGGAGAGCAGCTCTCTCCCCACCACCAGCCGTCCCCAGTCCAGACCAACCCGAGCTATCGCACGGACCCAGCAGAGTGAACGAGTTCGGGCCAACGTCAACAGACATCGGATCACACAGGCACGCACAGCAGCACAGGTTTGCATGAGGCTTTTGCTTTGCTCTCTAATCACAAGTGTGTAACAATGTCTCGACTGATTTGCTGATGGCTGAGAGTTGAATCAGACTAACTGGTTTGATTAACCAACTCTATACTTTGGATGTTTGTTGTTTTGTTCAAATACAAGTAAATGAGATACTTAAATGCTAGAACAAGCATGAACAAAAAAAAATCACTTACTTTTGCTCTCATGGTTGGGGATAGTGATTGAATAAACTCTATTAAACTTTGGGAATGTTTTGTGCAGTACTGTACTATTATTGTTGTGAGCTAAGTGAGTGTTGGATTTGAGTGGTATTGTGCTTTAGCTTGCTCCCAGATATATGATGCAGTCCACATGGTTGGATGAGACCATCAATGCTGTAGTGGCCGGACTCAACACAGCCGTGTATGTGCGAGACTTGACCCCTCACTCCAGAACCCGCCGGAGGAGAAAGACAGGTGAGACAAAGAGACCTGCCATTTACACATGGTATTTGAGGCCCAATCCCAATTCTATTTTATACCCACCTAACCCTTCCCCTTGCCCCTTGAAACAGAGTGGCAAGTCGTAGGGGTGACAATATTCCCCTAAGAATATTGGGACACTACTACACCATTACACATCATTATACACTGTTTCTTTTATTAGTGTCCTGTAACATTTAACCAGTATGAACAGCAATATCATACTGGTTAAATGCACATATCTAACAGAAATCAGGTGCAAGCATGTTTAACAGATTACTCAATCCCAACGTTGTTTTGACTTAAGAAACTGGCGCTCGTTTTCATTTCAAAAACGTATGAGCCTTTGAGTTTCCTCAGACGATACAGAATGATAAAGAACATACAATACTGGTGGAGCTGCTTTTCTATTCGGCCAAACTGTTCTCTTTTTTATTAAAGGGTTACTTCAGCAATTAGCATTAACCTTTGTATCAGTAGAAACCCGGTAGTATATTCGAATGATCGTGCTTTCCCCCCTCATATCCCCCTGAGACGAGAGATTTATGTATTTTATGTCTGGAAAAAAGCCTTGTTTGAAAAGCCAATATTTGCGTCATCGGAGGCCTTTTTGGCCAGAGGCTAGAGACTACATCCAGTAGTAGGAGCTAGTTCCATATGTTTTCAACCCGCCCATAGGGGTGGGATCTCACTCACAGAATGTAAATGCGCACGGCCTCCAGGCATTCATAACGGAGCGGTGCGGAGCAAAGCGAGTGTTTTCAGTGAATTCCTATGAAAGTTAAGCTTCCATAGGCATGAGCTCATTTTAGTTTCGGTTTTGAATTAGTGCCAATTCGGGGGCGGGTTGCTTGAATTGTGGGTTCATTAGCCTATTACTCCTAATGAAAAACACAACAACAAAACGGTACAATGACAAACTCGCTTAAATAGGAGCTTTTACATTTTGCTTTGAAACCAAATCTTCCGTGATCATCTTGTCTGTCAGGTCCTCTGATGAATGAACTCTGACTCCTGCTGCTGGTCTGTGTGGCGACTCTCGTTCGGCTCATGCTGTATTGAGCAGAAATGTTCAGTTTTTAATTGTAGTGTCTGTTCTCTAACTGAACTAAATGATTTTATTACTATAAAAATCAAAACGACGGTGGGGTGGTGCCGCAGTGGGCAAGTGATGTAACCGGTGGGAGTGGCCTCGTAGGGCAGCGAAGCAAGTGCATTCTGGGAGTTGTTGTCTTTCATCCATATGTGCCAAATATACATTTTCTGTCTTTTCTTAGTCTAGAAGGCACCAACTTCTAAAATAATTTCACATTTCTACTACATAAATGACCCAATTTAAATACACATTCATCTTTCCAGTGGTGAAGTACCCCTTTAACCGTTCCATTCCGTGCCGATCCGATCCGGCCGGTATGGATATGGTTTCGTTTTCTACTGTGGTGCTGCGATAACAGAGCTCTTTGCAATGTAATACAAATGAGTAATTTGTTGCCTTGGTAACACAAGAGTTTACAGACGATACGAGATGTAAATACAGACTGCGTTATGAAGGATGACTAGATATTTCTTTTAACTGTATTATTAATTTGTTCACATCACTCAAATAAAATAAACTGCGTTTAGCAAGCTACGGAGAAATTGTCAGCCAGGCAACACATAAGTGATCGATCCCGAGTGGCAACATCACAACATGCATTCGGTAGTCGGTGTATGCAGGGAAATTTCTCATAGCCCTTCATTCGAAGTGTGGTCCTGAAAAATCTTCGTTTGAAGGGCTATCTGGCCCTTCCCCTTACCCCACCACTCCAGCCAAAAGAGAATCGAGACACCCCTATCCCTTCATGTGAATGCGCAAAACAAAGGGATAGGGGAAAGGGAAGGGGTAGAAATAGGATTGGGCCTAAGATTTGTTTTGGTAAATCTTATCACATATGGTGTAAATGTGTGAAGTCTAAAAATACTCCACAATCTGAAAAAACAAAACCAAATTATTTGTGGGAGAAACTTACTTTTTATGCAGTAACACACCGTGTAGTGATTTGATACATAACCGTTCAAAAGTTAGTGGGTTGGTATAGATTTGTTAAATGGTTTTGGAAAGAAGTTTCTTCTGCTCACCAAGGCTGCATTTGTTGGATCAAATATACAGTAAATCAGTAATATTGTGAAATATTACAAATTCAAATAACTATTTTCTATTGTAATATTATTTTAAAATGTATTTTTATTCCTGTGATGCAAAGCATTCAGCATCATTACTCCAGTCTTCAGTGTCACATGATCCTTCAGAAATCAGTCTAATGTTGATTTGGTGTTTATTATCAATGTTGAAAATAGTTCTGCTGCTTAATATTTTTGTGAAAACATTTTTAATTAGTATACTTTGATTAATAAAAAGTTCAAATGAGCAGCATTATTTATTTGAAATTTTGTAAATATTTTGTAACATTATAGGGGTCTTTACTGTCACTTCTGATCATTTTAATGCGTCCTTGCTGAATAAAAGTATTAACTTCTATTAGACCCTACTCTAAAATAACACATGGTTTACCGAAGACGCTTTTGAGATGTGTGTTAGTACCTACTTACTGTTTCGCCTGACCACTTGTCATTGGTTAACCCGAAATGGATCATAATACCATGTGTAATCAGATGTTTTAGTTTTAATTAACCTGGATGTTTAGTTTTTTGTAGTTCTGTCTGATCTAAATGTGATTCTCTTATCAGTTAAAAGAAGGAAAACCAAAAGCAAATCCTCAGCAACCTCAGGGGGGAAAACAACAAAAAGCATGGGAGTGAAGAGACGGAAACGCAGAGTGAGGAAGTCAAAATTTAGAAGAAAACTGGTGAGTTTTTGAAAGATGTATAACCACTACATTTTTACAGTTTTGTTCTTTATTGTTAGGCTGTTTAAAAGGTTGCTGTTATTGGTTTTTGAAAGCTCTAATATAAATGTTTTGCTGATTAAAAAAAGTATTGCTTTTCCTCATCTATGCAAGAACAAGTAAAAGTTTGCAATTATATGTCTGGCAAAAAACTGATAAAACCAAAATCTTTTTGCCCCTTCAGGTCAAAAAGAAGGAAACTAATTCCAGAGGTCGTATTGCACGAAGTTTAGGAATTAAGAAGCCCAAGTCTGGTTCCATCATTCCCTCAGTTTATCGGCCTTCAGAGTACAGTTTAGGAAGTATGCGGGCAGAAATCGGTGCAGCTTCCCTCTCTGTATACGGAGATCCCTTTGACCTAGACCCCTTTGATGATAGGTGAAGTTCTACTTAGTTTTGTTTTTTATATTTGTCAACTATTTTTAAGTGGTTCAGTTTCTAATCTTCCAATTTATCTTGTTAGGGAGGATGAGATTCGAGTTCCAACACCATCCTCTGTTTTGGATGCAAAACGGCGTGGCCTTTCCCGTTCTGCCTTGCGGTCCCATCAGCCTGTGGCCAGACCCATATCTGCCGGCCTCTCCAGGTAACTACTAGAGGGGGGGAATCACTCTTTATGGTCACCATGGAGGAAACAGATGATTTCTACTTCAAGGTGATGAAAATCACAATGAAAATATGTTTGAGGTTTAAATGGGTGTTTAAATCCTGGTTGTGTGGTGGTTTCCAGGGGAGGCGTGAGTATCCCACAGGTGGGAGATGTTGCAGTGGAAGCCCCTGTATCAGACCTGCTGGGGAGTATTCTCAGTGGTCAAAGCATGCTCCTCATGGACAGTTCAGATGTGGTCATCAACAGAGATGGTTCCCTCAAAGCAAGTAAACCTGGTAAGTCATACTTTGGAGACTTTGTGTGCTTTCACACTGGCAGTTTAGTTCAAAATGGGGTACGGTTCACGTGAAAAATTGGTAATGTGAAAGCTGTCATGTGGTAGCGCACCGGGATACTGACCCCGAGACTACCTGTAGGTGGTGGTCTGAGTTCGGATGCGCTGGAACTGTGGTGCAATTCGTGTGAAAGATGTCAATAAAACAGCTTGAGAACACTGTTACTTAATGTTATATTCACCTCAAAAGCCATTCATTGTCCAAAAACTAATTAGTCAGCTATAAAAATAACTTGGAGAGGAGCATTTTGATAAATATATTGCATATTATATTGCATATTTTATATATATATATATATATATATATATATATATATATATATATATATATATATATATACACACACTCACCTAAAGGATTATTAGGAACACCTGTTCAATTTCTCATTAATGCAATTATCTAATCAACCAATCACATGGCAGTTGCTTCAATGCATTTAGGGGTGTGGTCCTGGTCAAGACAATCTCCTGAACTCCAAACTGAATGTCAGAATGGGAAAGAAAGGTGATTTAAGCAATTTTGAGCGTGGCATGGTTGTTGGTGCCAGACGGGCCGGTCTGAGTATTTCACAATCTGCTCAGTTACTGGGATTTTCCCGCACAACCATTTCTAGAGTTTACAAAGAATGGTGTGAAAAGGGAAAAACATCCAGTATGCGGCAGTCCTGTGGGCGAAAATGCCTTGTTGATGCTAGAGGTCAGAGGAGAATGGGCCGACTGATTTAAGCTGATAGAAGAGCAACTTTGACTGAAATAACCACTCGTTACAACCGAGATATGCAGCAAAGCATTTGTGAAGCCACAACACGCACAACCTTAATAATATAATAATATAATCTTTTTTTTTTTTTTTTTTACAGTAGAAACATAATTTTCATTCAAAATGTAATAATAGAACTATTATAAAAACTTTAAATGCAAGTAGTTTGCAGTTCATTTTAACCTTTAATTATAGTGTTGAAGAATCAACTGGGTTCCCTGTATAGTTTACAGCATTATATTAGCCTTTGGGCTAATTTGAGTATATTAACATCTAACTGTTGATTAATGTACAATGTCCCTTAAGAAATATAAATAAAAATAACATTTTCTTGAGGAAATTTGCCATGTACTGTACCAGATAGTCCCCAATTAATTGATATTGAATTGAATTGAATCGAATCAAAATTGAGTCGCAGGCTTTTGAATCAAATTGTGAAATTTGTGTCAATGCCCAGCCCTAATATATAGTGCTGTCAATCGATTAAAAAAATTAACTAGATTAAACGCATTGTTTCTGTGATGAATCGCAATAAAAAAAAACACTTGGTTTTTAATATATTTTGCAATGTTATCATTTCACAGTTAATCTCAAAATGAATGTAGAAAAAACAGTATAAAGATGGTATATTTTAAATTTTAATTGCATCTTTTTATGAATGCAGGACAGTATCACTGATACTAATACAGCTACTGATGTTTCGATGAAAATCCCCCCAATTTTAAACCTTATTATTGAACATTACTGTGTAATTGATTGCTATCTTTTTTTTTTTTACATTTATTAGGCTTCTAACAGCTAGGAAATATACAGAAATTGAATAAAGTTATTAAACAGTCTGCACTGCATAAATTATAAATTAAATATATATGAAACCTTATTAAAGCTACATAAGTTCTTTAGTCAAGAGCCATATGATCATATAATGTTACGCTAACCAAAGGATGACAGAAAAAATGGATGCTGCGTTAATTGCATTAAATATTGTTAACGTGTTAAACGGAAAAAAAATTAATTGCATGCATCAACGCATTAACATTGACAGCACTAATATATATTCACAGTCTAAACCAAAAATTATTCAGACACCAGGTATTTTTTTTTTTTACTAGTGGGTGCAGAACACTATAGTTCATTTATGTGAGTGAGGATAGCAAAATAAAATAAACTGACATATTATACCCAAAAATTCTTCATACAGTGGACTACCAGTAAAATTAATACAAAATTGTGACAAATTATTCAGACACTTTGACCTGACCATGTTTTGCTCGTGTTTTTTCTTTAATTGCTAATGTGTAGTTTTACACCACAGACTGAACAAAATTAAGCATTGCTTTGTAATTGGTTGACCTAAATTGGTATTATCTAATTATCTATTTTGGTATTATCTATATATATATATATTTCTTATTATTATTATTATACATTTGACTTGATGTTGCATGATTGTCATCCTTTCAAAAGTCAAATGTTTGTTTGTTCCTTTCAGTGTCCCTGTCCTTGCCAACGAACACTACCCCTAGAGAATCAGGCTCAGGGGAAACGGGAAACACACCAAACTCAGAAACAAGTCTCATCCACACACCTGAACAGGCTGGTCCTTCCTCCAGTCCGTTGAGGAGGCCCCCACCAGTACACAATCCCACATCTCCACCCATACACTCTCCCCATCTTCCTCACTCTCACCCATCTCCCTTGGGACATCCCCATCTGCATCCTGGTGCTCTTAACAGGCCGATCACCCTAAATCCACCAAGACCTGGAAATGGTCACTTGAGCTCTAATGGGATTAGAGGTCAACCCCTCTCAAGAGTGTCAAATAGCTCTTCTGACTCTCCCAATCAAGACAAGGAGGGTACTGCCCGACAACCGCCTGCCAGAAAGCCTCCTCCAAAGCCTGTATGGGTGGATGTTTCTGTATTGCCAAGGATACCAAAAATTAAAAGGGACAGTACCTCCAGTGCAAATAGTAGCAGTGACAGCAGTAGCAGTACTTTGCCTGGGTCTTCAGCGACCAGCTTAGCAGGCAATACAGGTAGGGAACGTACCGTGGACCAGAAAGGAATGGGTACAAGTCAGCAAAACAGGACAGTGGATGCTCAGAGGCAAAGAGCAGACAGAACTGGTGCTTCTTCTTCATTTTCTAGCTCTTTCACCTCCACTACATCTTCTTTCAGTGCCTCTTCAAACTCACGCCCATCCTCCTCTTCCGTCAGTTTCCGTATAAACTCTAGTAGAAACCCATGGCAAGCTCGGCAACTTCCTGCATCAGGAGGGACTGTGCCTGGGAATGATGAGAAATCAATAAAGAAGAGTAATAAAAGTAAACACATGCTGTTGTCATTAGGAACAAAGGCCAAAGAGGTGAAGTGTGAGGTCTATGACCCCTTTAACCCTACTGGGTCTGATTCATCTGATAATGAAACAGAAGGTGAGGGTCTTGATGTTAGCACCCAAAATACTGAGTCTCGGGTGCCAGTTGGAGTCAATGTGGATGCCTGTCATCAAATCAAATCTGAGCCTGTGGATTCTGATATGGAGAGAGACTCGGAAATATGTGCAGAAGTTAAAACAGAGCCAGATCCTTGCAGAGATGAACCGTGCAAACAATCACCACATAATTCAGACACAATCCACAGTCAGGCTACCTCAGGAGCTTCTGAAAACTCTACTATATGCGAAGCTAGCATAGATCCTGGAAGTCTAGAAAGTCAATTTTGGAAAACTCAGGATCACTCCAGATCAAGCTCGTCATGCAGTGACAAAAACATTAAGTTGGAAGTGAAGTCTGAGCCTGAGGCCGAACCTCAACCCGTCAGGTCCCAATCAAAGTCCCTTAAAGAGTCTTTAGCAAATCAACAAGCTTCCAAAGGAAATGGGGTGTGTAAAGAGCTACCTTCAGTCAGTGGTGCCTTTAATGCTACTAACATAAAAATGGAAAGACCTCACCAGTCCCAGTGCATGGATAGGAAGCAGTCACCTTCAAACTCGCAAACCCTTTCATCTAAAGACTCCCATAAAAAGAAACACTCAAGATCAAAAGAAAAGAGGAGGTCACGCTCAAGGTCGAAAGAGAAGAGGAGGTCACGCTCAAGGTCAAGAGATAGGCGGCGATCTCGTTCGAAAGAGAGGAGACGTCCACGGTCAAGAGACAGGAGGTGTTCCTCGAGTTCCAGCAGTAGAGAGAGGAAGACAAGTGGGAGAAGAGTGAGTCGTGAGAAGAATGACAACCGAGGGAGAGAGAGACGAAATAAGAGGTCAAAAGAAAGAAGGTCTCGATCTCGTTCGTTTTCTAGATCTAGATCCAGAGAAAAGAGGAGAACATCAAAGGATCATGGTGAGAATAGGTTAAAGAGACAGAAGTCAAAATCAAGATCAACATCTAGAGAGCGAAAAAGGCGAGAGGATCGATCGAAGACCTCTCGACGTACAGAAAGGAGCTCCCATAAGTCTGCAGAGCCCATGTCCACTGAGTTACATGAGCCCGCTGTTAGTTCAATCAAGTCTACAACAACGGTGAAGACAGAGAGAGATGCAAGAGCACATAATAATGAGGCTACTTCATTTAAACCGTCAATTAAACAAGAGACTCAGTCGGTTGACATCACAACTCATGGTCTTGGGTCATCAAGACATGGGGACCAGACTAGAACAGTTAAAGAAAGCAAGGAAGATGTTTCCCTTGAGCTTCTTAAGCCCGAAAAGATTGAACAAGAGGAACATTGGCCAATTAGTGCTGTCAAGGAGTTGAAAATTTTCAAAAAGGAGGAGGAACTCGGTCTTAACTTGTGTGGAGAATTAGATGGTGTTAAAGAGATAAATGAAGAGGTGTCTTTAAACATCTTCAGCAAGGAATCACCAAATCTTAATGAAATGAATTTGAAAAGTGCTGATTTAGAAAAGAGCCACACTGGCTTTCAGGATCAAATGAAAGTGCAAGAAATGGTTGAGCCAAAAAAGATAAAAATCGAGCAAATATGGCCTGATGAAGATGATTCACCAAGCTGCAGTGACAACCCTCTGTTCATCACTTTGGATACACCTAACTTAGACACTGCAAACTGTAAAAAGGAAATGAAATCGCAAGAAATGGTTGAGCCAAAAAAGATCAAATTCGAGCAAATGTGGCCTGATAAAGATGATCCACCAAGCTGCAGTGACAGCCCTCTTGTCATCAGTTTGGATAAACCTGATGCTGCGAAGTGTAAAAAGGATATTCAATTGCAAGAAATGATTGGGCCAAAAAAGATAAAAATCGATCAAGTATGGCTTAATGAAGACGATTCACCAAGCTGCAGTGACAACTGTAAAAAGGAAATGAAATCGCAAGAAATGGTTGAGCCAAAAAAGATCAAACTCGAGCAAGTGTGGCCTAATGAAGACGATTCACCAAGCTGCAGTGACAGCCCTCTTGTCATCAGTTTGGATAAACCTGACATAGATGCTGTGAACTGTAAAAAGGAAATTAAATTGCAAGAAATGATTGAGCCGGAAAAGATAAAAATCAATCAAGTATGGCCTAATGAAGATGATTCACCAAGCTGCAGTGACAACCCTCTTGTCATCCGTTTGGATACACCTGACTTAGACACTGCAAACTGTAAAAAGGAGCCCACTGAGCCATATCAGTCACCGCTTTTAGAGGAGGACATGGAGGTGTTACCTCTCCAACCACCAGACCCCCCAATAAAACAAGAACCTGTTATGTCATCCGATGAAGATATTAGCATTGATTACTTGATTGATAATTTGGACTTTATTAAGAAAGAAATGAATGAGAGCTCTGTGGCTGACTCAACAGAAGCTGTCGACCCCAAGTCTGCCATTCCAGAGGCTCCAAAAGGGAATCAGCAAATCACTGAAACAGTTATAGCTGGTGCGAAGTCTAAACCACAGGGAAAGCGAGTTACTTGGAATTTGCAGGAACCAGAAGAACCCCAGTCTGAGAAATTAAGCAGTGAGTAAAAATGTAGTCACATCAGGCTTGGTCTGAAGCATTCAGGCTACATAAAACTCAAACATTTTGAAAATAAGTAAAAATGTTTTCCCATGTCTTATTTAGAACTCGCACTCTTCAAACTAAAACTCAAGCAAGAAGGGTCACGAAGGTCTCAACAAACCTCCGGTCAGGTACAGACTCGTCTTATACTTTCTTTCTTGCAGTGTTTCCACCAAAATGAAAATTGTCATAATTTACTCACCCTCGTTGTTGTTTCACACTTATGACATTAGTCTCTGGAAGACAAAACGGATATTATCAGATTATAAAACAGATTAGAAATATTTTCTTTTGTGTTCCACATATTATCATACTTGTTAGGGAAACAATGAAATATTTAATTTTTCCTATAGAAAACAATTGTAGAAGTAGTTTGAAAACTATAAAATGTATTCAGATGTGTTTTGAAGGCCTCGTGGGCTACATGACTGTAGCTATGTTTCCATCACAGTGTTTTTATGCGCATTTTGAAGTATCGAATCAGAAACGAGTGATGGAAATGGCAAATTTTGTCGAATAATTTTTGACGTAGCACACATTAAACCCATGTGACTAAACGTCTGTTTCCCCTGATGGAGACATTCTAAAATGCTTAACGCCAAACTCAGTAAACACAATACTAATAAAGCATACTATGTGCAGAAAAGCATATGAGCCCAGAATATGAAGAAAGAACGCAAATTTGTGTTCAGGGTGAGAGAGCTTGTTGGAGTAGTTCTCCCTCTGTGTTTATGACAATCTAGTGTGAGTACAGATTTGTTTTTTTGCAAATCACTAAACCTGCCTGTGTTTTATTAATAATGTAAAACGTATTTTGTCTTTTTTATAACTGGTCCATTAAGCCTCATTATAAGCGTTTTCTTTATTTTTTATGGGAGGAAAACGCTTAACGTGTATTTAAACGTGTTGCGTTCATATTCTGGACTCATCTGCTTTTCTGTACATAGTATGCTTCATTAGTTTAGTGTTTACCAAGTTTGGTCTTTTAATAACACTTTCTTAGGCTACGTTAAGCGTTTTTTTCACGTTAAGGTTAAGATGAGGGGGTTTTATTTACTGTTGGTTACTAGGTTACCAATACCATGGTATGGAAATGCACCTAATTTGCATTTGTTTGTTTTTTCTTTTTTGCAAACGTTGAAAAGATTTGCTTCACGTTTGGATGGAAACCCAGCTTGTGAGAGAAGTCACATGGGAAAGAATGGGAATTTTAGCTGAAGTTGCTTGCAGGCACTGATACTTGGTTGCTATTTTGGTTCACATGGCCTTCAACATGATCTCTTGATAAAAACAATAAGGCAAAAACACTGAATAATCACTTTGTGGGACAATCACAACATGTTTTTGGCTAGTTGGCAGTCAGCCACCCTTACAAAGAGAACAGGCTAGCCAATTAATGAAGTAACTGTGGCGAAAGTGTTTGGGAGATTCCAGGAAGAGAGAAGGGAGTAGTGCATCTGCAAATGAGATCATTGTTTAAAGCTGTATAAGAGTTAGGGTTGGGCGATGTCTACCAAATTGGCATCAGACAGTGTCTACAATGAAACATCGCGATGGACGATGACATCGGGGGGTTGCATTTGAGCGTTAAGCTCCATTAATGTAGCGCGCGTCTGGAGAAAGAGGCAACGCGCACGGGGGATCACGATGTCAGTCATCGTCTATCGGCCCAACCCTAATAAGAGTGTGAGTTGTGAGTGAGATGGTCAGATGTCCTGCAGGCGTCTCGGCTTTGTTGCTTTGTCCAATAAAGTCTTATTTTGTTTTGGCAATTATTTTGACTTTAGTGAAATTGAGAAGACTTTTCTTTCCGACAAGAGCAACTCTAGTAAACACAGAATTTTATTGAAGAAACTTTTGTGGGTTACATAAATTGATACTCATGGACAAAGTTTAGAATTTTTTTTAAGAGCTCTTAAAATACGTTTTTGTGGATACCAGAGCACATCACAATTGTTGTACCTCATATGTAGTTGCTCCAAGCAACCAGAGGGTGTCGTCATGTCACTGTTCACATTCACAATTTGCTCTCTCAAGAGGGTGAAAACAATGCTGATGCAATTTATATTTTACCCATGTGACCGAAACTGAAAGCAGCCGTATAAGGCTTCAATTCAGAAGAAATGAAAGTTATCATTACACTTGGAAATTGCATCCTCCTTTCACAAAGAGTGTCCCTGACAATACAAGTTTATGATGGTCATTTTGTTGCAGTTGACACTAAATCTTTCTGTCAAGTTTTGCATTTCTCAGCTACATAGTATCATTTAAAATTTGTATTTAAAAAAAATCATTCAGGTGCATTAAATTTGTGCTTGATAAAATAGTACTTCACATTACTTAAGTGAAGGGAAAGCCCGGAAGATCACAGGAAGCCAAGATGCCTTATAAATCCTTGAAATGTTTCATGGGAATTTTTGTGGGCAGTTTCAGCTTGAGTACTGTTATAGGTACTTTAGTACTACAATAATCCCATAAATCTATTTCATATTAAAGGATAAAGCTTCATCTAAGGCTGATACAAAACTCACAGCAACAGTCTCTAGCCTTCTTCCCCAAGATGAGTCCAGCAAACCAAAATCCTGCAAAGAAGTTTTACAGGACCCCAATCAGAAAGAGAAGGTGCACGATTTCATCACAACGGTGACTCGTTTCATTCCATTGTCTTGATGTCATGAACATTAAACATTATTTCTCTTTCTGTAGTACATGAAGAAACTTCACATGCAGGAGCGAGCAATAGAGGAGGTCAAACTTGCAATAAAGCCCTTCTATCAGAAAAGAGACATCACAAAGGAAGAGTACAAAGAGATTTTGCGTAAAGCCGTTCAGAAGGTAATTGCGTGACGTCAGATATTTTCTTTTGCAATTGTTTTTTATATTCACTTCCTGTTACCATCCGAGTAAACACCTGTGACAAGTACATTTGCATATGCAAATGGGTAGTTGACAAAAAAAGCAGTAAAAAATGCTTTTTTTTTTTTTGTAAAACACCACTTTTGAAGAAAAAATGCATATTATGTAGTGTGAAGTCTGATGTTTGAGAAAATGTAAGGGGTCACTAACTTTGTCAATTCTTTCACTGTTTTTACTGAAATGTGTCCTATGGTGTGACAGAAAGAATTAAAGGGTACATAACACACACAGTTTCATCTCATGTTAATCTTGAGTATCTATAGAGTAGTATTGCATCCTTCATATCTCTGAAGAGACTTTTAGTTTTATCATATTTATAAAAGCGTATACGCTGTACCGATTCTTTCCGAAAACAGCCGAGCTCGTGGAGGTGTGCAGTGGGCAGAGCTAAAGAGTCACGACCACACACACGCACTCAAAAACATCATGGCATTATCCCTGGATAACGTTTAATTCACTATACGTTCGTGTTGTTGACATTATATGCACTTGTGTGCCTATTGCCAACAACACAGAGACATTTGATGCAGTTTCACTCACCGCCTGCGGTTTCCACTCGTGACCGGGAACAAACAAACACACTTGTAGAACTCCGTTGCTGCTCCAGAAAAACAAACTGCATACACGGTTTCCTTAACACTGGGTTATTTGTGAAGCTGAACATGGTTATCTTTCCCTCACAACCAGAAACACACTTCTTTAGTGACATTGTTGATTTCATGGTAAAAACAAAATGACAGCGCTGCCGACGGCTCCCGTAACCCAAACGAAGCTCGTTGATGTGCACACGCGCTTATCCGGGAGAAGTGCCCATACAAGGAATTCCGCCCTTTATGACGTCATACAGAGCCATACTCGACGAAAACATACCACATGTCATGGGCTTCACAGTAATAGACCTTGAATGGGGTCCTTCAACTAATTAAAGTTGTCAGTGGAATTGCCCGATTTAAAATCAGGATATGTCACACCGGAGGAGATGGTTTTTAGTGACAAAATGTATCAAGTTTCTATGCTTTTAGATATGAATGAAAAAATGATTGCCATTTACTAAAATAGACACTTGTAAAATTATGCCTGAGGTATTTATTAACATTTGTATGCTTTTTGTTATTTATGTATTCATGTCTCATTCATGTCACGTCAACAACCCAAATACTATTTTGTTTCCCTTCTCTCCAGTGGGCCATTTTTGAATGAATTATGAAAGAATTAAGTTGTTACACAAAAATTCTCATTCATGTCTTGTTTGCTCCATTCACAAGGTGTGTCATAGCAAGAGCGGTGAGATCAACCCGGTGAAAGTAGTTAACCTGGTCAAAGCCTATGTGGATAAGTATAAACATGCAAGAAAACACAGGAAAGAGGAAACTGGACAAAACCAACACGCAGACGTCCCGAAAGACTTCCAAACTTCATTGTGAGGTCAAGGGTAACGGCTACATCCTTTTCAGACAGTATCATTAGCAATCAACTGTAGATTTGATTGTTTTTAAATTGTGCATTTCTACAACCACATAGGAAACTCTTAAGGGCTCAAGGTCTTGTTATCAGTAAACCTTTTTGAATGTTTGTATGTTTTCTTTTGAATGTGAAGATCATTTGAAAGTATCTGGGTGTGTCCAAATACAAGATAAGTTAAAAATCTTTACATAGCATTTGTGTAAAATGAGTCTTTGAGAGGGTGTTGTGTTTCTTTGCTATTTTAAGCTTATTCAACAGGAAGTATAAGTTGCCAGACAAGTTCTTGCATTGTCAGGCTAAAATATAAATAGTATCTTTGTGTGAACGTATGTATCATATTCATTTTATATATATATATATATATATATATATATATATATATATATATATATATATATATATATATATATATATATATATATATATATATATATATATATATATATATATATATATATATATATATATATATATATATATATTATATATATATATATATATATATATATATATATATATATATATATATATATATATATATATATATATATATATATATATATATATATATATATATAATATATATATATATATATATATAATATATATATATATAATATATATATATATATATATTATATATATATATATATATATATATATATATATTATATATATATATATAATATATATATATATATAATATATATATATATATATATATATATAATATATATTATATATATATATAATATATATAAATATTATATATATAAATAATATATACACACACCCAATACATCAAAGCTCCATCATAAACAATCGACATTGGAGGGCACCGTCATTTTTTTTTGAGACTTGGGACTCTATTTGGTTGACTTATTTCTTTAAAATATTTTAGTTTACTAATATAGATAAAATAGGAAAACTTAAAGTAGACCTCACCTCACCCTCATCAAACGGTTTTGTAAATATAAAAACAATACGGTTCTTTCATGACACGCGTGAACGGCTATAATAGATCTTTTCTGTTCAATGATTTTGTTTTAAATCTTGTCAGATGTGTTTGCCAATTGTTTTTCCTGATTGCCATTGTTTTTTCTGTTAGATTACAGCTTTTACAAATGACTTTCAGCCTAGAAAAAAACTATTTCTTTACGCATTACTAAAGATTTAATGAAAAGAAAAGTACTGATAAGAAAAGTTGATTGTAAATGATGGCTGAAAAGTGTATTGTTTTTCTGACCCTTTTCATCATGTCATTTTAATTGCTTGAGAAATGTTTGTAACCTTTTTGAATTGATCTCATGTAACTCCAGTTGCGCCTCAAAGCGAGTCATGTGACTGAGAGAGTTGATTCTTGTCCTGACAGAGAGGATTCTGTTCTCTTAACCAGAGAGAGCTTTATCACGTGAATCCAAGCAGTCACAGAATACATGATTCGTGATCCACTGTTTGTGTAAATAATTTTATTAGATTCTTTATTTAATAAAAAAAAAATCTTTTGGCATGTTTCTTGCTTGTTTTACAGTCGTAAAATGTGCTGATGTTTAATGATTCATGCACAATCAGAAGGAATTTTTAAAATGTCTATTTGTGAAATGTGTTGTATAGTTGTTTAGTTATAGATCAGTGAGTTTTCAATCTTATTTGCTGTCTTAAATGTAAATAAAATATACATTTAATAATAAGACTTAAAAAGTCTTAATTTGACCTTCCACAATTTAAGGCCTTAAAATGTCTTAAAGTAGATCAGAAAGTCTTAAGTTCAAAATCATGGCATTAAATTAGGGCCCTATGATTACTGCGATGCAGAAAATCTGGATGGAATTTCAGAATCATTCATAAAAATGGAATTTACTGTATAATGCAGAATGTCACAGAATTTGTCAAATTTTGGATGAATAAATCAAAAGTAGGTCAGTACATTTAAAGGGACAGTTCACCAAAAATTGACAATTCTGTCATCCTTTACTCACCCTCATGTCGTTCCAAACCCATATGACTTTCTTTCATCAAATAAAGCGATCGAGTCTCTTCAGAACGTTTGGAATAAACCGCTTGATTCGTATGGATTACTTTTACAATCTCTTTATGAACTTTTTGAAGCGTCAAAGTTGCTTAGACTCAGTGGAGGGACAGAAATCTTTCCCATTTCATTAAAAATATCTTCACTTGCGTTCCCAAGATGAATGAAAGTCAGTAAAATTTAAATTAAAGCAGAGTCCAGAAAAATTAAAACAGAATAAACTATAAAACAAAAAATAAAACCGATTTCATAGGGCCCTAAATTAAATTGCATGAAATGATGTTCTTCCTCAGGATTTTTGTTTTCCAGTACAAATTCAAATCATCCTTAGATCAAGATACATTTAATGACATGCAAAATTAAGAAATTCTGTCTTGTTTTCTGAGAAATTGAACAAAATTAAGTGAGTTTATGCTATGGTAAATATCTGTCATTGGGTATGAAAATTACATTTGAATTAAGTTGATTTTTATGAACACATTGGCAGATAGTTGTGCTTGTTTTAATCATAAAATCACTTTACCAAGATTTCTTCTCAAACATCTCAAAAAGCTATTTTTTGTAACAAACCAAAAAAAAAAAGAAAAAAAAGATTAGTTATGGAGATCTGTTGGAAATTGTATTTTCAAACTTTGAAGTGTCACTAATATAACTCATTGTGTGCTTCGACATTTACATTTAGAAAACATATTGACGTGTTATGTTCCCTTCAATTTATTCCTTAATTTTTTTTATTGGTCTTAAAAACGTCTTAAATGTACCTTCATAAAACCTGCAGAAACCCTGGTTAAATTATATAACAAAATAAATATCACGTTTTATATATAATATATGTTTATTTAACTTAATATGCATGACATTTTTACATGTTGTCCATCATCCACACATTCTTTAGATATTGGTATCAGCATTATCCAATAAACTAACAACCATTACAGTCAACCACTACATTTTAAATGAAGTCAAACTTTCTAGACATCACGTTGATAAACAAGGCAGCAGACAAGAAGCAAATTAAGCCCTTTGGGCAAAGTGTGAAAGATTCTTCACTAGAAGAAAAGATATTAAAATGAGGCTGTAGCCCTCATTAGAAATGTTAACAGTGAGACGTTTTTCTGCTCATTTGAACAATACAGTTTCATTGAGATTACCATTAAACAGTTGAACGACCAGCAATGAGTTCTAAGAAATTACACAATCCATAAAACAGTCACCTCTGAATGTCCCATGGAAATTACCTCTGAAAAGTTCTCTCAGTTTGTATTGCGCTAGAAGTATAACAGTAGCAAAATGAATGACGGCTGACTAATTTCATAGTGAAAACAGAAGATTTAGTCCATTGAAGGCAGACCCAAAGAATTTATAAGGTCAAAAAGGCTGTTGTGGGAGATCTGCAAGCTAATGTTATCATTTCGAAGAGAGGACGCTCCCTCCATTTGAGCTCTTTCATGTAGTTCACGGCATATCAGAGGTACAACCTGTGGAGATGGAAAAGATAGCATTTTAAGTGTTATAACGTAACAAAATGACTAAAAATGTGTTTCTGTTTTGAGATATTTACTTTGACAGTAATAAGTTTTTTCTCCAGTGGTTTTCCATCAGGGAGCTTCTCCCCAAAGCACAGGTAGATGGTGTAATCTGGAGACCCCCGTCTGTTCTCTTTAAAATCCATCAGATCTGAAAAACAATTGGGATATTCGAATCAGAAAAGAAAAACACGTTGTTCTGGTCTATTTTCAGCTGAACATTTAAAGACAGCATTTGTAACATGTCAGTTACAACAGAAACTTGTCCATCAGTTTGTAAAAACAGGAAAAACACGTACAATGGAAGTCAATGGGGCAAGTGTCCAGGAGGGTTTAAAAGCATGAATGTGAAGCTTGTAATTTTAAACATTTGATAAACAAATCTGTCACAGTCTAATGGTAGCATGTGTAATATAAAATCATAGGTCACACTTTCTAAACTGTGTTACAGTGGCATATTTTAATGCTATATCCGCTGTGCTGTACACTTGCCCCATAGACTTCCACTTTAAAGTCCAAAGTATACTTAAAAAACGTAACTTAAGCGTAAAAAAAAAACAAAAACAAAGTATACTTTGGGCTTTAGTGGTGCCTTTCTTGAACAGGGTACAAGATAGGGCTTTTTTCTTTTTTTTCTTCAACAATTAGTCAGAGAAAGGTGTTTAAACCTTTTTTTTGTTTGTTTTATTTAAAATTAATTGTATATAAGAAATACATTTGATAACATTTCTTTTAAAAAAGTCCCAAAATGATTAGCAGGCATGGGCATCGGAACCATTGTATGTGGATGGGACAAGACCCACCCACTTTTTAAGACCAATGATATTGGACCCACACACTTCTCTAATTCAGCACGTCTGTTCACCTACCCCTAACTGATAAACACTTTATTATTAAACACACGTTAGACTCTTTATTTATACTTTTTGAATATTTTCTTTATTTTTATTGAAAATAAATGCTTTTCCGATCTGATATGTGATGGGAAAAGGGAGTAGAGCAAGTTTGGCAAAAGGCGGATTTGAACCTCAGGTTGATTTGTGTCAAAATTCTTCCATGTGCCTTACCCCTACACTATTTCCGCTGTAAATGATTCAGTGTTTTCTGTAAATTTAGTAAACAAGATGGGCTCTTTGCACTTAATGCAAATGGCATTTACTCCAGTAAAAATCTTCTGGGGGAGGACCCACCCACATTTTTTTTGCTTCCGACGCCCATGGTAACAGGGTTACATATTTCACAAAAGTCAAATACCGGTTTAGTTAGTGATAAACATATTTTCCATAAATGAAAGAAAATATGTGTTCAGATATTTCTATTTTGCAGAATAATTTTGGTAACAAGGTTGAAGGCTGAGCAGTCAATTCTAAAATTTGCAAGAAAAAATATATTCCTGACGTGCTGTAGAAAGGGCCTTATGATGTAAATAATGTTGTGTGTCACATTTTTAAGGAATATTCTGTTATTCGTTTTAATAGGAGAATAATCATAGTAACAGGGTTAGATAGAAAAACAAGTATTCTTTTTTTCCTTTTCAACAATTTGTCAGTCAAAGGTGATTAACATTTATTTTAAATTATATTTATGTAAGGATTAAGCTTAATACATTTAAAAAAATAAACTAATTTCAAATAGAGTAACAGGGTATATATCTGTCACTCAGTAGCTATTTTGGGACCAAATGCTGGTTTTTAGTTTGTTATAACTATAACTAGCAACTTTATGCAAACAGTAAATTCTGCAATTTTGTGATATTTTTTACTGCCATGCTGTAGATGGTGTCACTTTTTAAATTAAAATTTTTTGTAATGGGAACATTCATGGTAACAGGGTTGCAAATGGTGGATCCAGCTATATTTTGGTAATTAAAAGTGGTTTACAAATTGTAGGCCAAGTATGGTAACCCATACTTGGAATTTGTCCTCTGCATTTAACCCATTCACGTTAGTGCACATACATTAGGAGCAGTGAGTAGTGAACACACAGAGCAGTGGGCATCCATTTTGGGCAGTGGGCAGCCCGGGAACGATTGGGAACCTCTTGTTCAAGGGCACCTTAGTCGTTTCCTGCCGGTATTGAGAATCGAACCCGCAACCTTTAGGTTACCAGTCTGATTCTCTAACCATTAGGCCACAACTGCCCCAATTAAACTGGATATTAATTCAACATATTATAGAGATTATTATATATGTTTAGTAAATATTCTCATCATTTATACCTCTTATATACTTATCAAAACTAAACAGTTGCTCCTTGGAGTTCTGGTGCAGTTTTCTGGGCTCTGAGTTCTGGATCTCAGATTGGTCACTGGTGCTGACAAAGACTTTACACTTGTCCTGCCGGAAGCCGTAGATGCCATACTGGTTTACCTCCAGCTGCAGACCTCTCTGAATGCTGTCTAGGATGCGTTTAGTGAACTGAATCTGTTTGTGGTCAATCAGACCCTCTGTGGTTGGGAAGCGTATTGGCTCTCCTCTCAGCTCCGATTGGTCACACTGGTAGTAAAACTGAACAAGTGATGAACACAGGCGAGTTTTCAAAACTTCTGTTCTTCTATAGTTGATCGAGATCTCCAGGTCGCAGAGGTTCCATTGGTGCACTAGAAGTAACAATATATATCACAATTTAGAAATATACTACTATGTATGCAATATTCTAGATATGGTCAGCGTCAATGGTTCAAATACAACTAACGCAGCCTCATGGAAATTCACAGTTATTGTAAGTTTTTGGCAAATTTGTGGCAAGTTCAGATTAATTCATAATCTCATACGTTTCCGCCCTACTTACGGTTTGGGGTGGACCTCAAAGTAATTTTTTTTTCTTAAAATTGTACTAAATCAACTTGTATGAATTCATAAGAAATATCCAACTTGTAAAAAACAATTACGATTTCTCATGAAATTGGGTTGAGTAAAACCGCTTTGGCATCTGCAACAGCTTGTGGTGTTACCAGTGGTGTCGGATTGCTGGACTTGGACAGGTGTGTTGTTCTGCATGCATGAAACATCTGAGTAGGCCGTCCCAAAGTAACTCCTCGAGGTAGTCTGTATGTTTTGTTGGGAATAGGTCTCCCATGGTTCTGTAAATAGAAAGAGTATATATTGTGAATATGCCAACGCAAAAGCCTAACTCACTCCCTGCCATGGAGCAAAACTTAAATAATGAGTCAAGTGAAACCAAGTCACCTTTATTTATATAGCGCATTATACAATACAGATCGTTTCAAAACAGCTTTACAGTATTGCCATATGGTTGTTTTGGAGGCCTGTATGAATTCTAAAGGTGCAGACACATAAGCAACATTTTGTGGATAAAGTTGAATGTGGTAGTGATGCATGAAGCACAGCTCACAGAAGTCACAACTTTTTGTTGGTCAGTGTATTTGTGTGAACCTGAACATGAGCGAAATCTGCACAGAAATTTCAATTTCTGAGTGCACCTGCCCGGATTCCTATTAAAATGACTGGATTTCAGTCTGAAACCGCACCTTAAAGGGATAGTTCACCCAAAATGAAAATTAGCTCATGATTTACTCACCCTCAAGCCATCCTAGGTGTATATGACTTTCTTCTTTCAGATGAATACAAATGGAGTTATATTAAATAACGTTCTGCTTCCACGCTTTATGATGGCAGTGAATGGTGAATTTTGAAGCCCATAAAAGTGCATCTATCTATCCTAAAAGTACTCCACGAGGCTCCGGGGTTTAATAAAGGCCTTCTGAAGCGAAGCAATGCATTTGTGTAAGAAAAATATCTATATTTGAAACATTACAAACTTAAATAACTAGCTTTAACTCCTGACCTGAGGCATGACGTAATGACGAACGCGGAAGCGCAGAGGATAGAGCAAAACAAAACACTGGTCATGAATTAGAGTCTAAAACGAGAATTATTAAAGAGAAATGTCAAAGGATTTGTTGCCCATTCCTATTTGTTTGAACCATAGACCGTAAAAAGAGATGGACGACGCACCTTCACTCTCTTCCATTGTAGTAAGTGAAGCCGCCAGTGTCCAAATATGGCTCTGACATCTTGAGTCTCGAGTCTGTGCAGTAGTGAACGTGAAGTGGAGCCGCGATATCAAGGTCCTGCCCAAAGACTGCTCCCGCCTAATCAGTCACATGCCCCTGAACTTTTTGTGAAATAAACAGCTATGGAAATTAAATGAAAGTTAAAGCTCCAATCTTTGAACCACGAGATGCGTCTAGGCTTACGCTACTCCTACATCCTACGTCACACATCGCTTCAGAACTCTTTTGGCGTAAGTGGACTTGTGTAGGCTGTCTTCCGGAAGCTTAGTTTAGTTTGTAAAGTTTTGAATATAGATATTTTTCTTACACAAACGCATCGATTCGCTTCAGAAGGCCTTTATTAACCTCCTGGAGTCATATGGAGTACTTTTATAATGGATGGATGCACTTTTTTGGACTTCAAAATCAGGACTGCTATTATAAAGCTTGGAAGAGCCAGGAGATTTTTTTATATAACTCTGATTGTATTCGTCTGAAAGAAGAATGTCACATACACCTAGGATGACTTGAGAGAAAATCATGTTATAATTTAAATTTTTGGGTGAACTATCCCTTTAAGATGGTAGTTGCAAAATCATGGTTTGTTTAAATCACTAAAACTACTAAATGTAGTCATCATAGTGATAGTAAATGTTCTACCTGCATGTTGTTGATTTAGATGCATTGTCTCCACCTGGCTGAGCAATTCCTGCTGTATCAGACATAATATAATATATATTTATTATATATTTTTAAAAATATATTTAAATCATTTTATTTATATACACTACCGGTCAATGTGTAATAATTATGACTTTTTGAACCCTTTTTCAGCATCATTACTCCAGTCTTCAGTGTCACATGATCCTTCAGAAATTATTCTAATATGCTGTTCAATCAAGAACAATTATTATTGGGGCTGAATTATTAATAATGTTGAAAATAATTTTGTGGAAACCAAGGATCAGGATTCTTTAATTATTAGAAAATGCAATTATTTGATACAGAAATCTTTCATAACATTATAAAGGTCTTTACTGTTGCTTTTGATCAATTTAATGCATCCTTGCTGAATAAATGTATTAATATTAAGCAGCAAAAACTGTTTTCAACACTGACAATAATAATGAATGTTTCTTGAGCAGCAAATCCTCACGTTAGACTGATTTCTGAAGGATCATGTGACACTGAAGACTGGAGTAATGATGCTGAAAATTTAGCTTTGCATCACAGGAATAAATAACATATACACACACACATATATATATACATGTTTTTTTCTTTATTTTTGATCAAATAAAAGCAGCTTTGATGAGCCTTAAGAGAATTCTTTCAAAAACATGAAGAAAAAAAATTATTCCAAACTTTTGGCTGGTAGTGTATTATTTTTAATTATTAATTATTTCATATTTTTAAAAAAATAATGAATTCCATTATGTACTTCTCATCATGTCTACTGCCAGTCATAAATCCTGGCCTTACCTCCATGTCTTCAGATATGTAATTAGATGCGCTGTAGACCTCAGCGATGAATGGTAGCTGAGGATGAACTGGCTCTGCTCTCGGTATCTCTTGGTGATCTGAAGAACAAGATGAGCCAGATCTTTATAATCAACTCATTTTCCCATGACAAGTGCAGCTTGAGCAATTAAACTCACTTTGAGGACGGATAATGCGAAAGACTTTGTGCTGGTCGTCTTGATCTTTGGAGTGATCCTCTAACATCTCAAAGTTTTTTAGACTATGAAGTGCACAACGGAAATTTGTCTTCCATTTCGCTTTGTTGTTGGGGTGCTCGTTGATCTTCCCACTGACCACGGCCCACTCCTGTAACAGACCGAGAAAATTAGAAAATACATGTTACATTTATTTAAAGTTAGTATAACTGAAATTCAATTCATTGATGCATCAGGTGTGAATTGTGTATCAAATGATTTTAACTTTTAGGGTGAATTCCACTCAATGGTTAGGAAATCCTGCCCCCCTTTTTTAAATCCTGCCCCCTTTGAAGATCTTCAGACTGCAGCTTTATGCCTCTTGGACCATTCATGCAGAAGTGAAATGTGAGACAAAAGGAAGAAGTTACCTTAAATATTTTAACATCCTCGTCCCCAAGGTCTCTTCTAGAGTTGTGTTTCCAAGGGACCCGAAATATGTCATTGCCTATCATGCGCAATCCCTCATACCTCCCACTTTCCACCTGCTCTATAAGCCAGGGGCCGAACTGAGGTTTGCCGATTGTGCTGTTTAAAAAAAAAAAAAAAATGGGGATATCAAAAAGAGATGCTTAGTGACATCATTGCATGTTTTTGCAGGTTGAACCCCTTTTTAAATAATAAATATCCAAGTCACTTTTAAACTCAAATGCACTATGTATGCTACACTGCAGTATTTATTATATTCTGTGCTAAATGTAAATATAACGATTCTGGTTGAATTTTAGCAATATTAAATAAATAAAAAAAATTAATTTCTACAATATTTTGCTTTAAATGAAACCTCTATAATTATTTTTAATTTAAAAAAAAAAAGCAAAATAAAACGTCACAAAATAATAACCTACAATAGCTATTTATTTTTTTGAATTTCTTATTACCTTTCACTTTTTAAACAGTATGCAAATATGTGCATATAATATTGATACATATTTTGAACACACACACACACGTTTTCATGTTTTATGGGGACTTTTCATAGACATGATGATTTTTTACTCTACAAACTGTATATTCTCTCCTAACCCTACCCCATAAACTGACCCATCACAGAAAACTTTCTGCATTTTTACAATTTCAAAAAGCATCACATATTATGATTTATACGCTATTTTTAGTTAAGGATTTTAGATATTGGCATCTATGTGGGGACATTTTGTCCTCATAATGTAGGGTTTACAAGGACACACACGCACACACACGTTGTGTTTTTTGTGGGGACTTTTCATAGACATAATGATTTGTATTCTGTACAAACTATATTCTCTCCCCTTACACTAACCCAACCCTTAAACCGACCCATCACACAAAACTTTCTGCATTTTTACATTTTCAAAAAAAAATATTTAGTATGTTTATTCATTCATTTCCCGCTGGCTGGTCCCCACAATGTAGGTGATTTCAGGTTTTACTATCACATTTGGTCCCCACAGTGTAATATAAACCTGTACACTGTGTGTATACACTACGTGTGTCATAGTTTTATTTAAATGCAATTTAATTCCATTATCTGTAGTCTATTTAACTGTACCACCTTCATATCTGCGTCTCAAAATCAAGTGCGTCTCAAAATAGAATCTAGATAGCATATTTCCTAAACAACATTCCTGTCCGAAAATTTAGTCCTAACCCAATCCCTACCTCTAAACATAACCCTATCTGTAACTTCTCTCTAAAATCAGTGGGAATGACAGGTGAATAACACTGACGTAAAAGCACGCCCTTGTTGTCGCTTAAATCTGATTGGTTGATGGAAATGTTGATCCAGGAACTTGTATTTGGTTAAATCACCAAACACAGGCATCATACGCTTTTATCTAGCGCTTCGTCCAGCGGTTTGTGAAAGCCAAAACGCGTATTGGGTCGTGCTCGTGCAATAGGTTTTGAGACACGGTCTATATTTCATAATAATTATAATAATTTCATCATCTTACCTCTGCATCGCTGCTATGATTTAAGGTCCTGACGCAATTTTTCTACCACGCAGTTTGCAGCGATTTGCTGCTTCTCTTGTGTTTTATATGTCTGAGAGCGTCACGCGGGCACACCCCTTCAGAAGGGTGGAGTGTATCATCAAGGAAGTTCAGTGAAAAAGAAACCAAATCGTTTTCGAAAATAAAAGTGACTAAACACGAATTCGTCTTCTTGCATCATCACATCCGTTTTAAGGTGAAGGCTGCTTATGCAACACCTATGCCCTTAAAAAGAAATTGACGTGTGTGTTATACCTGGTTTGTTTTTCAACCCCTTTCATTTATTTTAGTCATAAAGAGACTCCTCCTCAGGGGTATTTAAACTTTTTGATGCCAAGGACACCAAAATATGATGATCCTAGTAAGTGTGTGTGATATTAGAGACGGTGATGTTTAAAAAATAAAATTAGCATTTGTCATTGTAGAAAAAAAATTATTCAAATATTGTCTGGAAAATATTATTACTGTCACAATCTGGTTGTGCAGTGAGGGAAAACAGGATGCGGACTTCAAATAATAGATGGGTTTAAATACAAAGCATAGGACACAACCAAACATCAGGGTAACACAAACGAGAACGGACAATGAGTGCAGAGGAGTGAGACAATATAAAGGGAGTGCTAACGAAGACGACCAGGTGCAGGGAATCCAGGGAGAGCGGGATAGATAAGGAGTGAGTTCAGGTGTGGGACAGGGAGGATCATGGGAAATGGAGTCTGGGACAGGCGTGGATTGTAACAATTACTAATTCAAATTTTTTTTTTATTCACCAATCAATTTTCAGGTTTTTTTAAAACAAACTTTGTTTAAAGATGATTCCCAACTATGTTATGAGATATATAACAGAATTAATTGATATACCATTTTACTTTATGCAGTATGAGGGTAAATGGCCATACATGGGTTTTTAGAGAACATACACTTCTCTAATTTGCATATTAATGTATTCTTGGAGCAACAGAAAAGTAATAATGGGTGTACAGTATCTCACAAAAATTAGTACACCCCTTACATTTCCGCAACCATTTTTGTATGTCTTTTCAAGGGACAATACCATAGAAATAAAACTTGGATTTATTTTAGAGTAGTCAGTGTGCTGCTTGTATAGCAGTATATATTTACTGTCCTCTGAAAGTAACTTAACATACAGCCATTACTGTCAAAATAGCTGGCAACAAAAATTAGTACACCCTAAGTAAACATGTCAAAACTGTGTCCAAAGTGTCAATATTTTGTGTGAGAACCATTGTTATCTAGCACTGCCTTAATGCTCCTTGGCATGGAATTCACCAGAGCTGCACAGGTTGTTGCTGGGATCCTCTTCCACTCCTCCATAATTACATCACGGAGCTGCTGGATGTTAGACACATGGCGCTTCTCCACCTTCCGCTTGAGGATGCCCAACAGGTGCTTCAGATCTGGATTCATACTTGGCCACTCCATCACCTTCATCTTCAGTTGTCATCTTCGCTGTCTGTTTGGGGTCGTTATCATATCTTCAGCAAACTGTTTGCGGGCTTTCTTGTGAGCCAGCTTCAGAAGAGGCTTCCTTCTGGGATGACGGCCATGCAAATCGAATTTGTTGCAGTGTGCGGCGTATGGTCTGAGCACTGACAAGCGGACCTTCCGCTTCTGCAACCTTTAAAGCAATGCTGGCAGCACTCATGCGTCTGTTTTTTGAAGTCAGCTTCTGCACCTGATGCACAGCATGAGGACTCAACTTCTTTGATCGATCTTGCGAGGCGACCAGTCTTGGAAAACCTCTGTATGATCCTAGCCAATGTACTGTAACTCAGATTCAGGGTGTTACCTATCTTCTTATAGCCTACGCCATCTTTGTGAAGAGCAGCAATTCTAATTCTCAAATCCTCAGAGAGATCTTAGCCATGAGGTGCCATGTTGAAAATCCAGAGGTCAGTATGAGAGAATTGCACGCATAGCACCAAATTTTAACTGCTCTAATACAAGATACACAAATTTGTATGGTCCTCTCAAGCAGACAAAAACATGAACATGATGAATAGGACATGTGGCTTTGCATGGTTAAACAACGTACCGCTGTTATCACTTAGGGTGTACTCACTTTTGTTGCCAGCTATTTTGACAATAATGGCTGTATGTTAAGTTATTTTCAGAGGACAGTAAATCTATACTGCTATATAAGCAGCACACTGAGTACTCTAAAATATATCCAAGTTTCATTTCTATAGTATTGTCCCTTGAGAAGATATTCTAAAATGGTTGCTGAAATGTGAGGGGTGTACTCACTTTTGTGAGATACTGTAATAGTTGGCAACATTTTCATAATAATATGTAATATTTTATTGGAACATTGATATGTAATTTCTTTCCCTATTCACTTGTTGTGTCTCCCAAAATGCCTGATAAACATGATTTAAGTCCCGGTGTCCTCTATTGAGGACATGTATGAAATCAATGCCCTGTTTCGTAACACAAAGTCATATTTTGTCAACATTTTCCTAAGATGTTGATTTATAACAAACAATTTGAAAACTGGTCAGATTTAAATGATAATGACAAAATATTATATTTCCACAAGAGTCATTTTTAAAGACCAAGGAGAAGTTGTTGTCCTGGTGAAACCTCAAAATTTTAAATATTTTATAATAGTTCAAATGTATTTGCATAGCACCTTTCACAATGATTTCTACAAAAATACTAGGCAGCACAACTGTGATAAGAAATGTTTCTTGAGCTGCAAGTCAGCAGATTAGAATGATTTTTTTTAAGGATCATGTGACACTAAAGACGGGAAAATTCAGCTTTGCCATCACAGCAATACAGTTCTTGTAATACTATATGACAGTATGTAATTTGTATGTAGTCTAATTGGCTAATTTAACGTTCAAAACATCCCAAGTGCTAAATTATATTTTGATACAAAGGCCTTGTTTGTTATGATTGTATGTCTTATCAAAAGGTACTTAAACTGTTATGTACATAGAGCTAAAAGTACAGAGTTCATACAGATCTTGCATCATGTTCATGGGAGTCCTTATGAACTTCAAACAGTACCATGTATAATAACTAGCACTGCTCAACTTTTGTTATAAAAATCACACCTTTCTGTGACGTGTGAATCAGATACAGTGATTTATGAAACACATGCAAACAAATATGCGTTGTGCATTGACTCACCTTAGTTTTAGTTAGTCTTTCTAACACCTATTCAATTGAGATTCTTTACTGTTACACTTTTTTTTTTTTATTTACTTAAAATATACATGCAACATTTTTGTAACACACTTTTTAAGTAAATCCAACTTGAATCAATTTTATTTCAAATTAACAAGAAAACCTTTGTTATATGTACTTAAATACACCGATCAGGAATAACATTATGACCTAATATTGTGTCCCACTTTTGCTGCCAAAACAGCCCTGACCCATCACGACATGGACTCCACTAGACCCCTGAAGGTGTGCTGTGGTATCTGGCACCAAGATGTTTGCAGCAGATCCTTTAAGTCCTGTAAGTTGCGAGGTGGGGCTCTCCATAGATCAGACTTGTTTGTTCAGCACATCCCAGAGATGCTCGATTGGATTGAGATCTGGGGAATTTGGAGGCCAAGTCAACACCTCAAACCTGTTGTTGTGCTCCTCAATCCATTCCTGAATGGGAATTCCTGATTTCTGCTTTGTGGCAGGGCGCATTATCCTGCTGAAAGAGGCCACAGCCACCAGGGAATACCGTTTCCATGAAAGGGCTTACATGGTCTGCAACAATGCTTAGGTAGGTGGTACATGTCAAAGTAACATCCACATGGATGTCAGGACCTAAGGTTTCCCGGCAGAACATTGCCCAAAGCATCACACTGCCTCCGCCGGCTTGCCTTCTTCGTATAGTGCATCCTGGTGCCATGTGTTCCCCAGGTAAGCGACGCACGCGCACCCGGCCATCCACGTGATGTAAAAGAAAACGTGATTCATCAGACCAGGCCACCTTCTTCCATTGCTCCGTCCAGTTCTGATGCTCACGTGCCCACTGTTGGCGCTTTCGGCGGTGGACAGGAGTCAGCATGTGCACCCGACTGGTCTGTGACTATGCAGCCCCATACGAATGCGATGTATTCCAGCACTAACTTCTTGAGCAATTTAAGCTACAGTAGCTCGTCTGTTTGATCGGACCACACGGGCCAGCCTTCGCTCCCCACATGCATCAGTGAGCCTTGGCCGCCCATGACCCTGTCGCCGGTTCACCACTGTTCCTTCCTTGGACCACTTTTGATAGATACTGACCACTGCAGACCAGGAACACCCCGCAGGAGCTGCAGTTTTGGAGATGCTCAGACCCAGTCGTCTAGCCATCACTATTTGGCCCTTGTCAAACTCGCTCAAATCCTTACGCTTGCCTATTTTTCCTGCTTCTAACACATCAACTTTGAGGACAAAATGTTCACTTGCTGCCTAATATATCCCACCCACTAACAGGTGCCGTGATGAAGAGATAATCAGTGTTATTCACTTCACCTGTCAGTGGTCATAATGTTATGACTGATCGGTGTATATGAGTTCACTCAACATTCTATACTTTAAAAATATCGAACACAATGGAATCTACTAAGTAATTGCAAGTTGTGTTAACAACATTTAAGCTCATTTACATTTAAAAAAGATAACTGAGTTGAACCAACATAAAATTTTGATTGTAGCGTATCACACAACTCACAAATATGTCAACTTTTATGTTAGGTTTACTTAATTTTAATCTAGTTGTAATGCTATTGACATGACATTATGTAACTACTTTTATTGAATGCAGTGATTAAATTGTAATCTTTGGTGCTAAAATTGAATGGGTATAAGAGGGATTGTGGTCATGAGGCCACAGTTTCATTGATGTGTAATTTCATGAACAGGTGTTTTTCTGCACACCATCCGTCTCTCTGTCCTCATTTATTTCGCACGGCAGCTTTAAGAGAGGAACCTGAGAGAATTTTGACAGTGCTGTTATAAATATTGCATGTTCACGGCACTTTCCCTTGAAGTTTGAAGTGCATGTGTCTGTTATTTAGCAGTGGAAAAAGGAAATGAATCTCAGTGCAAGGGTGCACTTCTCTCTACGAACTCCTAGGAAGAGCTTTTCTTCTGGTGTGAGGTTGTTTCCCCAATACTAAAGTTTCTTGACCTCATTCAGCTGACAGGGTGCTCCTCGCCTACGTCAAGCAATATAGTGTTTTCATATCCCTTTTTTCGTGATTTCATGAAAAACAGAGAGAAAGTTTTAGAAACCTGTGACTGCATGGAAATAAAAACCTATTTATTCAGAACATCATTACTGAAATCTCAGCTGGACAAAACTATGTGATCTTTCACCGCCAGTTGTGTGGGCCTATACCAGTTTCTCCCATTATTTTAAAAATATTTGACTATTTTTGTGAATGTACATTTTAACAGATAAAATATATAATATGATACTAACAGACAGTATGACTGCCAGTCATGGCTTTGTCAAGTTATGGCAATTGTTGCATTAATAGACTGGTAACTGAAGGTCTACTAATGATCAACGGTTGTTGTCATCTTGTCCATTTCTGCCCTCTGGTGGGGATAAAACCACTGTACACAATAAGAACTCTGCATATGAATAGAGTTTAACATTTAAAGTTGAATACGTTACATAATTGACATAGTTAATTAGGAACTAGCAAGGTGTACCTGACAGGGTCATGGGCGGCCAAGGCTCATTGATGCACGTGGGGAGCAAAGGCTGTCCCGTGTGGTCCAATCAAACAGACGAGCTACTGCAGCTCAAAGTTAATGCTGGTTCTGATAGAAAGGTGTCAGAATACACAGTGCATTGCAGTTTGTTGCGTATGAGGCTGCATAGTCACAGACCGGTCAGAGTCAGTCAGCATAATGCACCCTGTCACAAAGCAAAAATGGTTCAGGAATGATTTGAGGAGCACAACAACGAGTTTGAGGTGTTGACTTGGCCTCCAAATTCCCCAGATTTCAATCCAATCCAGCATCTGTGGGATGTGCTGAACATACAAGTCCGATCCATGTAAGCCCCACCTCGCAACTTACAGGATGGTCATTTTTATAAATTCAGCTCTTTTTTTGTCTTGTGGACCATATAACATCTTTTATGTAAAATATCTTATTCAGGACAGTATTTGCTGGACAGATTCCTCTGGGATTTTGGTCCATATATAAGGTGTTATCATGCAGTTGCTGCAGATTTGTCGGCTGCTCATCCATGATGCGAATCTCCCATTCCAACACATCCCAAAGGTGCTCCATTGAGATCTGGTGACTGTTGAGTCAGTTTCAGTATAGTGTACTCTGCAGGCATGTTCAAGAAAGCAGTCTGAGATGATTTGAGCTGTGTGACATGGCACATTATCCTGCTGGAAGTAGCCATAAGATGATACACTGTGGTCATAAAGGGACGGACATGGTCAGCAACAATACTAAACAATGTTCAATTGGTACCAAGGGGCCCAAGGTGTGCCAAGAAAATATCCAACACACCATTACACCATTACACCATTACACCACCAGCAGCCTGAACTGTTGATACAGGCAGGATGGATCCATGCTTTCATGTTGTTTACGCTAAATTCTGACCCTACCAGCTGACAGGAGAGACACTTGAGTGTCTTCTGCTGCTGTAGTCCGTCTGCTTTAAGGTTGGACATGTTGTGTGTTCGCACCTCGGATGATTCTCTGTAAACCCTAGAGATGGTTGTGTGTGAAAATCCCAGTAGATCAGCAGTTTCTGAAATACCCAGACCAGCCCATCTGGCACCAACAACCATGCCATGCCAAGTCACTTGAATCACCTTTCTTTCCCATTCTGATGCTCAGTTTGAACTTCAGCAAACCGTCTTGACCATGTCTACATGCCTTAATGCATTGAGTTGGTGCATGATTGGTTGATTAGATACTTGCCTTAACAAGCAGTTTAACAGGTGTACCTATAATAAAGTGGCCTGTGTGTATAACATATAAACATAACTAATGCTTCTTCATCAAATATAAAATGAAAATAATTATGGATTAATGAACCATTATAAATTAACATTAAACTAAATTAATAAATACAGTAAACATTGTGACGTCCATTTTTAGTGAAACGAATGCATATAAAAAGCTTTATCATAAGGTGTTAGCGATTATTTATAGTTGATGAATTATCAGAATATGGAGCAAAATATACAAGACTTTTAAAGTAATGTTTTGGAAAGCAATGCCTCTTTTAACCAATAGAGGGAGGCAGATTTCTGCAGAGACACCTGCTACTTTAACAAGCAATACTAATGCAACTACCATGAGTGGTAACTAATAAACAACAGCAATAGTGGAGATATTAGATGAGCAAATACAACAGCAAACCTTCAGGTCTGCAGGTTGTCTTGAATTGTTTTTACTTTAGGCTGTTATTAAAATGTAGACCTATATGCATTCCATTCAGTTTTAAACGTATATGGGTATTTTTAAATTAGAAAATAGCTTATAGAAAATAGTGAGACCTGTGCTAAAGAATCAGATAAACAATAAATGTCCACAAATGGCTTTCAGAAAGACACACTAATTTCAAGGGTGCTAACATTGCATAATTTCAATAAGCCCGTTTGTCACAAACAAATATTTTATCATATAACATTATATATATATATATATATATATATATATATATATATATATATATATATATATATATATATATATATACATACAGGTGCTGGTCATATAATTAGAATATCATCAAAAAGTTGATTTATTTCACTAATTCCATTCAAAAAGTGAAACTTGTATATTATATTCATTCATTACACACAGACTGATATATTTCAAATGTTTATTTCTTTTAATTTTGATGATTATAACTGACAACTAAGGAAAATCCCAAATTCAGTATCTCAGAAAATTAGAATATTACTTAAGACCAATTCAAAGAAAGGATTTTTAGAAATCTTGGCCAACTGAAAAGTATGCACATGAAAAGTATGAGCATGTACAGCACTCAATACTTAGTTGGGGCTCCTTTTGCCTGAATTACTGCAGCAATGCGGCGTGGCATGGAGTCGATCAATCTGTGGCACTGCTCAGGTGTTATGAGAGCCCAGGTTGCTCTGATAGTGGCCTTCATCTCTTCTGCATTGTTGGGTCTGGCATATCGCATCTTCCTCTTCACTATACACTATCGCCTAAGGTCAGGCGAGTTTGATGGCCAATTAAGAACAGGGATACCATGGTCCTTAAACCAGGTACTGGTTGCTTTTTTAGGCACTGTGTGCAGGTGCCAAGTCCTGTTGGAAAATGAAATCTGCATCTCCATGAAGTTGGTCAGCAGCAGGAAGCATGAAGTGCTCTAAAACTTCCTGGTATACGGCTACGTTGACCTTGGACCTCAGAAAACACAGTGGACCAACACCAGCAGATGACATGGCACCCCAAACCATCACTGACTGTGGAAACCTTACACTGGACCTCAAGCAACGTGGATTGTGTGCCTCTCCTCTCTTCCTCCAGACTCTGGGACCCTGATTTCCAAAGGAAATGCAAAATTTACTTTCACCAGAGAACATAACTTTGGACCACTTAGCAGCAGTCCAGTCCTTTTTGTCTTTAGCCCAGGCGAGATGCTTCTGACGCTGTCTGTTGTTCAAGAGTGGCTTGACACAAGGAATGCGACAGCTGAAACCCATGTCTTGCATACGTCTGTGCGTAGTGGTTCGTGAAGCATTGACTCCAGCTGCAGTCCACTCTTTGTGAATCTCCCCCACATTTTTGAATGGGTTTTGTTTCACAATCCTCTCCAGGGTGCGGTTATCCCTATTGCTTGTACACTTTTTTCTACCACATCTTTTCCTTCCCTTCGCCTCTGTGAACAGCCAGCCTCTTTTGCAATGACCTTTTGTGTCTTGCCCTCCTTGTGCAAGGTGTCAATGGTCGTCTTTTGGACAACTGTCAAGTCAGCAGTCTTCCCCATGATTGTGTAGCCTACAGAACTAGGTTGAGAGACCATTTAAAGGCCTTTGCAGGTGTTTTGAGTTAATTAGCTGATTAGAGTGTGGCACCAGGTGTCTTCAATATTGAACCTTTTCACAATATTCTAATTTTCTGAGGTACTGAATTTGGGATTTTCCTTAGTTGTCAGTTATAATCATCAAAATTAAAAGAAATAAACATTTGAAATATATCACTCTGTGTGTAATGAATGAATATAATATACAAGTTTCACTTTTTGAATGGAATTAGTGAAATAAATCAACTTTTTGATGATATTCTAATTATATGACCAGCACCTGTATATATTTATAAGCCATTTAATATATGTACATTAACTTCCAAAGGTTTGAGACCACATTGAAAAGCATTTTTTATTCTGTAAAATTTAAATCAAAGAAATTATGTGATTTAAGATTCATAACGTAATCTTTTGCTAGGTCACTAATCAAATGTAAGCAAATTTGTGACTGACCATGTGAACTCAGTCAGACTCTCTTTCTGTTTGGAACTCAAATCATGAAACTAACGCAGGTTTAATCCAGCTTGTCATTAATGCTTTTTTAAAATTATGAATCAAAGTCAATAGCAGCATTTTCATTAGGCCTAGTGATCTCAGACTTTTGGATTCCGCTGTATTTTATTCCATGCTTTTTACATGCATCCCAATATAGCCTATGTCTTATACTCTTATTCTATAATATATCCTATTACATTTCTATATGTTGGTATTTTTGTTAGTGAATTTGTGTTGGATTTAGCAGACCACAAGAGGGCAAATCTAAACTGAACGCTTTCAAAGAATTATAGTTAGACTCAAAAGCATCTATAAAGCCATTCACCTTTTATTCCGCACATTTTGTGGCCTCTGTCATTCAGTTTAAAAGCGTTTGAATCCACCAATAGGCTTTGAGACTGCAGATATTGGGATGTAAATGAGCGCACAGCGCGTGCTGGCGCAGTGAAAGCGTCCGATTGTTTATTGAGCTCGCGGAGCCACGCGCCCGGCTCGCGGAGCGTCACCCGGCGAGGGCGGAGTCTCGAGCGAGAAGCGTGCGTCTTCAAAGGGGGTGGGGTGTCGGACGCGTGTTGAAAAAGCCGAGGGCTGCCAAAGTTTGTATCAGATACGAGGGACAGCGAGACTCTGACCGCAATACTCCCGACCGACCACGCGAAAGGCACGAGAGTCGTGCGTCGCCACTTTTTTGACAGTGATAGTGGATTTGCTGTTACACCCAGACTTACCAAAAGAGATGACTACTACAACGCAGCTGGCGCAAAGTGCATGCAACGCGTCCATCACCCTGCAAGAGTGCGCGCTCCAGAGCGCGACTGCCAGTCAAACCAAGTTGAAGGTGCTGAAAAGACAGCGCTCGAGTTCACCGGAGCTTTTGCGCTGCAAGCGAAGACTCACGTTCAGCGGGCTGGGATACTCCATTCCGCAGCAGCAGCCCGTCGCAGTGGCGCGACGCAACGAACGCGAGAGAAACCGCGTCAAACAGGTCAACATGGGATTCCAGACGCTGCGCCAACACGTCCCCAACGGTGCGGCCAATAAGAAGATGAGTAAAGTGGAAACTCTGCGGTCGGCGGTGGAGTACATCCGCGCGTTGCAGCAGCTGCTAGACGAGCACGACGCGATCTCGGCCGCGTTCCAGTGCGGCGTTCCGTCACCGACGCTCTCGAACTCGTACTCCGCAGATCCAGAGTCACCGCACTCATCCTATTCTTCTGATGAAGGGAGTTACGAGCACCTGAGCTCTGAGGACCAAGAGCTGCTGGACTTCACAACTTGGTTTGATCGCTACTGATGATGAGATTTTACGATCCTCACCCAAACTTTCCAAGGGAACTTCTGGAAACCCCAGTTTAGGCCTACATGTATTTTGGAACATGGTTGCTAGTTTCTTGCTGGTCTGTTGACCACCTTAAGCTATCATGGTGGCTTGTTGCTGGTCCAGGATGATCTAAGACCAGATTGAAACCAACTACTGGGTTTCAAAATAGCCTAAAACTTCACAGATGCTGTTTTGCAGACTCAGCAGTCTGCGGTGCCATGGCTTATTGGTTAAGCTGGAAAAGGTTGTAGGTTCAAACCCCAGTGGGGTCGATGAGCTTCTACAACACAATACAAAAAGACTGCTGGATGAACATATTTCATAAGTGCAATTGTTGGCATGATATGTTGAGGCAACTGATGCCGTTTCTTTATGTCCTGATGGTAAAACAAACTCCCCATGTCAATTCCAAGAATGTCAAGTTAATGGGAATATTGATTATTACCTACAACTATGTTGAAATTTGTACAATAACTTTTTGTATTGTTAAAGATGAAGATATATTTTTGTAAGTTGAGCACAACAGCCTCTTTGTGACAATGAACACTGTTAGTTTGTTGTAATAATAACCTTTCCGTTATAGATCAAAGTTGCTTTTAACACTGGAGAAGATTTAATCTGTCGATCTGTATTTATCAAAATTTTATTGTTTTAGATTTAGTTCTTCCTATGAAACCATACATGGCAGATTTTTTCAATGCACTTGTCCTTTTTTTAGTAGTGTACATAAGTGATTTAACAAATATATTTTGTGGAAATGTTTTTATAAATAAATCTGCTCTATTTATATGTACGTCAGTGTTTCTGGTTGATTTCCAACTCAAATGTTCAAACTTGTGTTTGGGAGTCAGTATGTTTTCCCAGCATGCAGGCCATAAAACATCCCTGTGGATGTGGAAGAATCACAAAACGGTCTTTTTGTCTCTTTACAAAGACACTATATGGGCTATTTCCACCCTTTCTAGGGACAAAGATTTCTTATCTGAGGGCGATCACTTCTAAATGAAGCTATTTTTACTGTCAGTCTTTAACCCCAACTGAGTTTTTCAGCCTTGTCAAACCAACTCAAAGTCGTCGTTTTGCCATTGTGCCTCCTCAGAGGTGCCTTCATGCATTTCTATATATATAATGACACTGCTTATTGTTAATAATTGAAATAATGACTTGGGTTTCACCTGCAGGCTGATACATTTCAAATAGGGACAATAAAAACACAAAGACCCCATTTAATGATCCCTCAGTGAGAGTTTTAATGGGTGCAGCTCATGCATAAAAACTTAGTAGTCTATGGTTCTAAAAGGCAAGATAAAGATCTATTTGAGCAATTAAGGTCCTTCAAAAACTGTCAAATACTAATGCTGCCCCATTCATCTCAAAGGGGGCACCGATGCCCCCTCAGCCACCGTAAAGAGTGTTTCTAAGCAGGTGTGAGCCACGTGCCTGTGTTTGGTGCGACACATCTGCTCCACCCCATTGGCTAGCTGATGAACCCTCTCGGTTGGAGTTTTAAAAAATAAGGGAGTGATTTATGACAGCAATTATTCATCTCTTTATGGATTCTTCTATATCTTTTAGGGCGCCAAAAGAAAAATATACTCAGCATAAATCACCTACTGGTGGGCTATTGTTTCATTTTGAAATATAGTTAATCTTTGCTGACCTTCTTGGGGTCCAAAATGACATGTCACTGTTTTTAATACTGGGCGGTTTTAGTTTATTAGAGAATGAACTCTTGAAGTGTGATATTCAATGCAAGTGACTGATATATTTAAACCCCCAGTAATTTTGAAAAGTACATCAACATGAATTTTCAAAAGAAAATAATCTAGATTAATAATACAATAATAATTCAAATAATAATAAAACCTCTTGATAAAAAAAATATATAAAATATGCTTTTTTTATATAAAAAGAAGTACTTTATTCTTGTGATCAAAGCTGAATTTTCTGCATCATTACTCACTTCAGTCTTCAGTGTCACATGATGCTTCAGAAATGAGTCTTAATATGCTAATTTTGCTGATATGATTGCTCAAGAAACATTTCTGATTATTATCAATGTTGAAAACAGTTGTGCTGTTTAATATTTTTGCGGAAACTGTGGTCACACTTTAGATTTGAGTCTAATTCCTACTATCAACTATTAACTACAACTTTTGCCTCAATAAACTCCTAATTACTGCTTATTTATTAATAGTTAGTAAGGTAGTTGTTAAGTTTAGGTATTGGGTAGGATTAAAGGATGTAGAATAAGGCATTAATATGTGCTTTATAAGTACTAATAAACAGCCAATATCCTAGTAATATGGATGCTAATAAGCAAATAGTTAACAGTGAGAACTGGACCCTAAACTAAAGTGTTATATATTTTTTTCAGGCTTCTTTGACAGTTACAAAAAACAGCATTTATTTGAAAAAAGAAATCTTTTGTAACATTATAAATGATCTTTGCTGTCACTTTTGATTTTGGATTTAATGTATCCTTTCTAAATAAAACTATTAATTCCCTTAAAAAATGTTACAGACCACAAACCTTTGAATGCTACTGTATAATTTAAATATGTAAGCTTTTTTTGCTGTATTTAGAAGCCTATTAAAGGGCCCATAGCAGAGTGATGCTTCCAGCCACACCCTGAAGCACATGTGGGGGCGGAGCCTGAAGCACATATGGGGCGGGGCCTGAAACACCTGTGGGGGTAGGAGCCTGACCATAAACTAACTGTGTGGTGGATAAGAATTGCTTGTAAAGTGATGATGAAAGTGGACTTTGTCTTGGCATGCAGTGCCCAGAAGGTAATCCCACCTGGGTCTATTTTTATGGCCCTTTGAGCAATGTTTGATTTCAAAGCCTGGAGAAAAAAATTTTTTTCTTCATATAATTTTTTTGAATGTTTGAGCAAAAAAAAAACAAAGGACACATCTATGCTGCCTTCAAAAATCAATCAGATGATAGTATCTCAGTATACAGGATGTGACACGATCATTCCTACCTCCGTAGGGTGCCTGTGGAGGCAGCTTTTTTAGCTTTTAGACGCAGCCTAATTTTGTAACCTGAACTAAATTTGTTCTTTCAGATCTGTTGTCCATTCTGCTGTAGTCTCAGCCTCACAAATCATTGTGGTGTCTGTCAGAAGTTAGTAAGCAACAAATCACACCAGACAGGAGTAGCGGACTTCATCCATCTTGTTTACTCAACTTCCGTTCTCACACATTAGAACACAACACTTCAAAATAGTAGTCACAATATAATTCACTTACAAACAGTCATGCCCACGGACTATTAGCTGAACATCTGAAGCATAAGTTACACAAAATGGGAAACACTTCAGGAGTATTATTCACTTCAGTAAGTTATCATCTGATTTGCTGAATTCTACAGCATTTCCGGGCGACGTGTGTGTCATCTTCTTGAACAGTCCTCCTGAAAACAAAGCCATTGTGATGCCAAACCCCCTCATGGAAGAAGAAAGCTGTTGTCGTGTTTACAAGGGCTTACAATGAGAGCTTCTCAGGATCAACTAAATGCTGGATTTTCAAAAGTTTGTGAAGTATGTGAAGTTCATGGCATAGACTCTTTAAAAGACGTCCAAGAGTTTTACACGCTCGGCTGGTCTGTTATAGACCTTAGTCAGAGCAGCGCCATGACCAGTATGAAAGCGAGGCTTTGAGGGATAGACTGTATAAAAGCTGGATAAAGCTCCTAGATCACTCATAACTTTCCAGTTTTTTTTTTTATTTCTTGAAAATATATTTTTGCACCGTTTAGTCAGCAGAACAATCCAAAAACACATTAAATAACAGTACAACCCTCTGAAGATATGTATGTCTATCCCTTTTTTGCTAGTTTCAGCCCAACGCAGTTCATCATTTTCACGTCCAGCGCCACGTTGTTCAAATAGCAAATGCACTCGTGCCCATCTGTTCGCCCCAATGGATGTGCTGGTCTGAAAATGAGGTGTTCAGGTGCATTGTTGGCGCGTTGCTATTTTGAGGAACTGAAAACTACTGTGCCATTGACCAACAAAAACCTGGTCTGAAGTCAATAGTGCAGTATTTTTTGTGTTACTGAAAGAGCGTGTTAATAATATGCGCCTATAGGCGGGTGCACAACGCGTGTACACACAGGCGTATTACAAACACAGGGATGCGCAGCTGCACACAACCATGTTTAAATATTAAAAATAAAAGGATTCCTCTCTGGAGAAGCATTCAGTCTTTCCGTTTGCAAATTCCACCATGTAACTAGCAAGTCTAAAAATTCTAAAGGTTTCTAAACGTATCTTTTTTAAATAAATAAATAAATAAATAAAAGCTTGACTAGATTAAGTTTGTCAAATTAATTTTTAAGTGTTACATTTTTACTTTCACATTTAACAGTGAAGTTGTTTAGCATTTCTGTTTTCTCTTTTCTTGCATGTTAACATCAGGGGCTCACAAGAGCATCCCACCTTTCCATCGGATAAAACTCCTCTGCTTTCTCTAAAAGCCTCAGGATGTCTATAAATCCCAACAAAAATTCACAAGACTTCTGTCTTTAAGGGGGAGGGAGATAAAACTTGCTTTTCACTCAAAAGTTAGAAAGAAGAAAGTTTGAAAATGCAGAGCCTAACACTTTGACAGCACTAAGCTGTCTAAACTTCAGACGACCTAACCGTGTCTCACAGAGTTGAGGACAGGGGGTTTGCAGTCATTTGCATGGACCATTGTACCACACAAGTTTGGCTTCTCTCTTTTTTTTTCTGATGAGAGCCTTTTGGCCATTTACTTCCACCCTGGCTGGCTGTTTGGAGCTGTGAATGGCCTTCACTCCAGGCCCACACAAAGAAGCCTTTGTGCCACGGCTGCACCATATTCATCATGTAATGCCTGTTAGACAAATCTGATTGGACGCTCCTGTCACTTTGATGTGTGTCCAGGGGCGAGCGGTTTGGTAGTGGTGAATTTCACTCTCTTGCTCGCTCTCTCTTGACCTTTAGGGCTAATATAGATGGGAGGTTCGGGTGCTGTGCTGCTGATGGAGACACTCATTACGTGCGAAAGCAATTTCATAACAATTTCTTAGGTTGCACAAAAAAACGGGTCGAGATGATTGACGTTACTTTACTCTGGCCTGAACAAAACCCAGATTTAAGATGAATAACGGATGAATGTGCAGAGTGTGGACTCAATTCAAACCATTTTAATCCACCCCCAATCCCCCCCCCCCCACGCACACTTTATTCACCCCTCGAACCCTCTTTTCCCCCTCTTTGTGGCTCTTTCCCTCTTTTCAGCTTTCTATCCTTCTTTTTTTTTGCCCAGCATTCCTGATTTTCAGGGTAATTCCACACAGACAGAACTGCTAATTAAGTTCATTAAAGCAGGGGGCTGCTAGACTTCTGATAGTGAGCTTATATCTGTCTAATGACTGTTGGAACTGGAATTAGACCTTTGTTGGGTTTGTTGTTCATTGAATAAATGAAGAACCAGGGGGTCTGGTTGGTCTGTGTGCTGCTTTTGAGTGGAATTTTTATGCTACTGATTTTAGATGTCCATCACATAAAAACTGTAATATTTTGCTGTACACTAACAAAATATTACCTAGTGGCATGGTATTACTAATGTAGTAGGCCTAATACTATAGTTTTCTGGATATGGTATCATCAAAAAAGCCTAGAAAGTGTCCAGATTGATCCATTCAAAATGTATATTAAAAATGCATTTTATACACCCAGTGATTTGCATACACTTCTCTATGATGAACATGTTTTTTCATTTCTGAAATAAAACAAAAGGTCAAAAATGTCAGGGTGGTACAACTATCCTGATCACGTATAGAGTGGTGCAAGTATGACGTCACTTTGTAGGCCAAACGGCAGTTAGCATCGCACTGGTACCCTCAGGATAATTATCACAGAGGAACACAACTTTTATTCATTTTAAAGCCTAAATGCAATCGCCACAAGTAAAAGGCTAAAGGTGGGCTATAAATGAACTACACCACGGTCGCTCAACTTCAACGTCACCATCACTAAGCTTTCAACAACTCTTTCATTTTTATCTAAGAACATTTGTTCCATAAAGTTTGAGTTAGAATAGTTTATTAGAGCACAATTATGAGCATAATGAGGCTATAAAAGCGGACTGAGGTTACCTGCTGGTGTGATGACGTTTAATGTATTTGACAGCCTCTGTAGTCCCATTTAGACACTTGTTAGCAACCACCTTTTTCAAGACACGTAACGGCTACAAAAAATCATGAGTGGGGTAATACTGATGTATTTTAGGTCGTAGAATAAAACGTCAAAGTGTCCTGAGCTTGTGTTCACCACAGACCTTATTTCAGCCATTTAACCAAAATCCCATTAAAAAAAAACATTGACTTCGGGACGAGGAAACCGGAAGTGCTAAAATGCTAACTCGCTCGCGTTTTGGCCTACAAAGTGATGTCATACCAGCACCACTCTATAAAGAAAAGAATCATTAAAAGAATGAAATTATTGAAAATAACTCATTTGGGGCCAGATTTACTAAACAGGGCAAATTAGCGTGAGGGCGCGAATGGAAGAGAAAAGTTCTGCGCGCAAATTAAAGAACACAGGCTCAACCAGATCATTTCCATAATGACCAACACAATCAACCAAGAGCAGCACAAATTAGCGGGGGGCGGTAAATAATGGTGCAAATAAATAAACTGACCAGCGCAAACCTTAGCGAATCACCTTGCATAATTCATTTAAATACTTTCCTCCCATAAATTTTGAATCTGAAAGGGAAACTCCTACAAATGCATAAGCAATAAGGTCAACCGCAAAAATAACCCTGTCCACGCCTTTTCAGTGCTAATTTATCACTGCGTGTCTTTAGTAAATCCTGACAATATTTTTTTAATGCCAAAAGAGGGTTTGCGCTAGCACAAGCTGTTAGTAAATCTGGACTGGACTGGAAACAACAATGGAGAACATACGGCAGATCTTGTTCTTGCTTCTTGGCATGTGACTGTTTGTTACTTCAGACAGCAACATTGTGTTGGCCCAGAACCGGCCCACATCTGGTACATGTGGATTCAACGTGTACCAGATGTGGGCCGGATTTATGCTGCTGACATGGACAAGAATGGTATTGTGTTTCAACTGTATATTAAAAAATGCCGCCACTTGTGTTGTCAATCCCCTTGTAGCATGCGCAAGTGCCAATTCTCTGTCAACCAATCAACGTTCTGCATTGAGTCTAGCTCCACCCTTTAGTAACGGACTACTGTGCTAGGTACCCCAACGGAAGGATCCCAAAAAAGTGGCTCGGTATTTTGGTACCATCACAACTTCTTACAATCGAAACGAAATTGTGTACCGTACGGTACTGTACTGTACCGTACCGCTCGGAGGTTTAACATTTTCCTTTTCTTTATTGAAAACATTGTATTTCTGCCACATAAGAAAAAATATGCTTTGTAAATCATAATTATGACATAAAAAGTCATAATTATGACACAAAAAGTCCAAGTTACTCACAAGTCAACTCACGATGCGATACGATTCACGATACTAATTTCACGATACGATTTTCTCACAATTTTTTAAACAAAATTAGATTTAAGACAAATTATAAAATAAAAGTGTCCTTTTATTTCTCAGACAAAATTCTGCATATTTCTTTGTAAAATTTAAATATATATTTGATGTCAAATAATAACTCAATTGAAATTTTAAAACAAATCCTTAAAAAAGTCCCTTCAAGGAGATCTTCCAATGTTTTCTTGGGAGGAGGTTGTTTCAGCTTCTTCACCATCATCCTGCACTGAGGAATAGCAGAAATAAAAAGACTAGGTCAAATTTAAGTACAACAGTACTTAACAGTACAACAGTGACAGGGGTTTCACATTGTTATAAAGGCAAGATTTCAATTATAATTTGCATCATTACACTTGCAAGAGTTAGAAAAACATTTAGATAAATATGCCATAATAATCAACAAGTTATTGAGAAAAAAAATCCATGTACACATTTAGAGAAAGAGAGTAAAATAAATACAACACCTGGCTCTGTAAGAGCACAGATTTCTCCTTCAGTCTGTGGAATATATCCTCGCGCTGGTCTTTTTATTGATGAGGAAGAGCCTGGAATTAATTTACTACGGCAGAAAACAGCCTTGTATCTTTCGCTGTGAAAACACTGATGCACCTTGTGATCTCCATGGCAATCGCCCTAGATGCCGCGAGTGGGGTTGCAAATCCGCTGGTCAGTGTGGTTTGGCCTATTATCTTTTTTCATGCAGACGGTGGTGACTGGAGCCTCTCACCGTGGTAATTATTAGTCTTCGGAAAGTCAAAATGCCGCCACACCTCCGATTTGAATGAGTTATTGTAAACTACGCGCTTGCCGTCGCCATGCTTTTGTTTTACAGAGCGTGCACACGGATGCGCTCGCGCCAAACTTGAATGAACTGAAAACATTTGTTTATTTCACTCTTTTTCGCGCCAGTGTGCACGCACAGTACTTGTTTGTTGCTATCGTGCCTGTAAAGTGAGGTCACAGTTTATGGTTTCAGCGTCCCTGCTGTTTAAAACGTGTATCGCGATTCGTTTAACATCTCAACCGACTTGAATCGTCACACATTTGTATCGATTTTCAACCGACTCCGACTGAATCGTTACATCCCTACTTTAATTACATAACTTACGGTTTTTCTCGATTGCTAACACAAGTTAACTGATTCATTTGGCACAGTTTCCAAAACATAGACATTTCTCTAAACATTTAACACATTTCACCTGTTTTCACACACATTCCAATTTTCTCAATGTTTTCTGCGGAATTCTACACAAAAAATACCCTCATTTTACAAAGTTTTAATCATTCTCATTCATAAAGCCAAAACACATAATATAATTAACTCATCATAATGTGAACTCAAGTAAAACACATTTATCCATGAGTAAACATTATTAGAACATTAAAACTGATGACATACAGTATGATGACATCAGAATCTCAGGATAATATCACTGTAAACCCTAATGCTCAAAATACTTATTTGGTTTGAGTAGGACAAACTTAAATTAAACAAATGAGTTCAGTTAAATTAACTGCTATGAGTATTTAGCACTTTCTTTTTCTTTTGAGTTCTCAGCACTGACATATTTCAAGTAAACTGAACTGTTTCATTGTTTTGAGTTGTATGAACTCATTTTCTTTAATTTAGACTAACTTAAGTTGAAACTGGGCTGGGATTTTCCCAGCATTCCCAGCATACTTTGCCCATTGCACTCGAAAGGGAGAGTAAATGCTAAAATTAAGTGTTATATAATGTTTTTTTGTGCAAGATTAATGGTAAGGGAGATTGATTAATGTTTTGTTATGTTAATTTAGAAGAGTTTCTGTTAATGTGGGTTCTTGGAGAGTTACCATCATGGTGACAAGTGGCGCATGCTGCTTGGTTTGAGAGCAGGTAAGCTACATGTTTTATGTTGCTGTACTCATTCAGTAAGTGCTATACTGTGCTATTGTTAACATGTTAGCAAATTAGCAAGTTGGCATTTTCTGAATTAGTTTGTTATAGCTTGCAAAATATTTATGTTGAGATAACCTGATAATTTAAAGTTAAATGTATAAATTAGTGTACTCAAATATTTCAAGTTAAGAACAATAAAAATGTCAGAGTACAAAATAAAAATCTTACTTAAACTTGTTTTTTAACTTAAAAATTAAAAAACTTTTTTGAGTGTTTACAGGGAAGTAAATAACTAATTTGATTTGCAAGAACAAAAAATTATTAACTAAATCTTTTATGTTAATTGCTATCAAAATGTATGAGTTAGCTAAACCTGGGCTCAGACTAGATGAGTTTTTAAATCCTAACCGATTATGAAATCTGGTGGCATCACTCACATTAAGGAAAATATTCACAGATTTTTTTCTCTCAAATCTCAAACATGCGCACACTACACGATTTGAAAATTTTTGCGCATCACACACTACAAGATATTATTAAGATTATCATGCCAGGACGAGCACCTCACATGATCTCATGGGGGAAGCGGATGTAAACATGTACGTAGCAGATCGTCATGGATGTCTCATCAGGTAATATTTACATTTGTTAGCAGCTTTCTACACTCACCCAGTATGTTCAAAACCAAGGTGATTTCTCCTCAGCTCTTTTCTATGCCGGTACGGTTGTGTCTTGTTTTCGAAGACAAGTTATACAAATAGACGTGTTGTTGCAACTCTTCCACACGCAGTTACGCCATCTCCGCTCTACAACGGACCCGTATACAGCAGCTTGTTACGCGATCGCGATTTCAAACGTGCTCTTATTCACTTCTCTCATTGGCTATTGTGAAAGAACGGACGTAATCATCCCAAATTAAAATCCTAAATATCAAACATGTTTGGTCCTCGTCCTCGACAAGATTTTTTCTCAGATTCTCGGGAGGGGAAATTCGGGCATAAATCAGCCTAAAACTCCTCTAGTCTGAGCCCAGCTTAACTCAGTACTTCAAGTTAGGAGCAATTAACATGAATGAGTACTACAAACTCAAAACTTATGCTTACTTAAAATTGGGAACATACACTGTAAACCCGAATATGTTGGGCTAACTCAAAACATTTGAGGTAATCAGTTACATCAAATGTTTTGAGTTAGCACAACTTATTCTGGTTTACAGTGTATTTGAACTTTTCTTCACTAGTACTTTTCATCTACTGTAAGATCTACTGTAATGAAAATATTTTTTCCTATAGCTCGTTGTATTTTACTGTATCTGCACTCTTTCATTTATGTTGTAATGCTGTAATAGACTGTAATATGCTGCAAAATTATACCTGAATCCCAATAAGAGGTTGTTGTTCATGTTATGAATTGATCTCACCAATGTTCACTGGCAGGAAAGTCTGTTAGGATTTGTGTGTCATTTATAGCCAAAGTTTGATTTTGACGAGAGAATATGATTTTGACTAAAATAGTTTATTTTGGACTGAGTTTGAGGTTTTGCTTCATGAATTGTGTGTTAGCTATGGAGAAAAACTAATGTCATTATAATTGAATATGTCAAAAAAAATCTACATTTTATATAACAATTTATTTTGCCTCTCCCTGCTGAAGTGCCACATAATACATGTCTAAATAAATCTCCTCACATGTCTGAGCATGCCCGAAATAATTCACAAGTGAACCTACTTATTAATATGGCTTCAAAACACTATTCAGTAGTTACATCTAACATTACATAAATTTAACAGTAATGTGTTGCATCCCTGCATAGCTACTGAAATAAATATGTATTCTCTATTGTATTTATATAGACAGAAACACATACACTGCATTCAATGTGTATCATGTATCTGTAATAAATAAAAACAAACTGTTGAGATGTGAGGTCACACAGTCAGATAAATGAGGTTATATTCTTAAAATACTATTCCTTCTTACTGATAATGCCCCACATTGCTCTTTTCCCTTTTCCATTCTTGGCTTTTTGAATAATGTCTCAGCAAATAGGATTAGTGAGCACCATTTTGTGGGGCTCTTTTCATTTCATTAGTTTGTGACCTCTCCAGTTAATTATCTTGATCTGGCCAAAGACTGGGCATACTTTAACTGCCCTGAGTGACACACTGCCCAGAAACACACACATGCACAAACAAATACACACAATAGTTAACGCACTGAGGGTGAATGAATGAAAAGGCCAGAGAAGGCAGAGAATGAGAAAGAGAGAGATTGAGTGTGGCATTGATCGCTATAAGAACCAGGTTGAATTGATGGGGAATCTTTTTTAGAAGGAAGTGAAATGCCTTAATAAGCCTTTTGTTGAAGTATGCAATTGTTGCAGATTGATGGAGTGCTCTTATTGACAAGGCAAAATGGCATTAAGCTGATTTCAGTAGAAAGAAAGAGAAAGGAAATAATGGTTCCTGGTTAATGGTAGAAAATAGCATTAAGTCACATGTTACCTGAATTCAGGAAGAACTTTTTTCACTCTCACAACAACTGAATATTTAAAAAGATTTTTGCACTTTTATACTTTAATTTTAGAGTTAGCTATAGTTTAAGCTTTAGTTTTGGCTTTAGCTTTTTGTTTTAGCTTTAGTTTAAGCTTAGTTTTAGATTTAACTTTAATTTTAGCATTCATTTTAGCTTTAGTTTTAGAGTTAACTAACTTAGTTCTGGCTTTAGTTTTAGATTTAACTTTAGTTTAGCTTTATTTTTTAGCTTTGTACTCTTTTTAATGGCTTTTTGTTTAGTTTTGGCTTTATTTATTTTTTAAGCTTTGGGGCCAGATTTACTAAACTTTGGTGTTTAAATTTTAGCTTCCCATCCACAGACAAACAAAGCAACAAAAACAAAACATTTAGGGCCCTATTTTAACGATCTGAGTGCATGGTCTAAAGTGTACAGCGCAAGTGCAATTTGGGCGTGTCCGAATCCACTTTTCTAGTTTAACGACAGGAAAAATGGTCAGCGCGCCCAGCGCATGGTCCAAAAAGGATGCACCTCGTCTCTTAATGAGTCATGGGTGTGTTTTGGGCGTAATGTACAATAAACCAATCAGAGTCTCATCTCCCATTCCCTTTAAAAGCCAGTTGCGCTCGCACAATGGCGGATTCACTATTTACATGGTGGGATTTGTGAGCGGAAAGACTGAACGCTTCTCCAGAGAGGAAGCCTTTTATTTTTAATATTTAAAAATGTTTGTGGGAAGCTGCCTGTGTGTGTAATAAGCAGAGTGTACGCACATTGTGCACCCGGCTATAGGCGCATATTACTAACGCGCCCTTTAAATAGAACAAAAAATACTGCGCTATTGACTTTAGACCAGGTCTTTTTCAGTTCCTCAAAATAGAAACGTGCCAACAATGCGCTTGAAAACACCTCGTTTTCAGACCAGCACGCCCATGGGCGAACAGATGGGCATGAGTGCATTTGCTATTTAAACAACGTGGTGCAGGAAGTGAAAATGATAACTGCGTCTGGGCTGAAGCGCAAAAAAAACACTAGCATCGCGCCTGGTGTCACATTCGCCGGGTGTATAATAGGGCCCTAAATGTTCCCAGATATGTTGAGAAACAATAAATCACAGGCGAATGTATAACTTCTAAAAATGAAATTACTATTACTAAACCCTGATGCTGTTATATTTTACTTTCGACTGATGTACGACTTAATAGGTGTTGTAATTGGTCACAGCCAAGACTCAAGACTGAATGAACGCTGGTCCAGAGCGCCTCACCTGATGGGCCTCTGTCTCTGTCTCTTCTGCACCTGTCTCTCCAAAACTTAGCTATACAAATCCTCTCTTATTTGTTCACTCTGTTGATGTTTGCAGAGATGGCTTCAGTTTGCTCTCTGCTTCATATGCAATATTGAAAACAAATGCAATCAAATCCAGCCAGTTTGCAAAGTGTGACCTCTATTGTGACCAATAAACAAAGAGGAATGAAAATCTCTTTAAATGTTTTGGGAGGAAATACTAAAAAGGTCTGTTTTTATTTTATTTTCTGGAAGCTAGAATAGTCTAGTCTGTCTGGCTATGCATGTAAAGAGAGTCCTCCTTTTTGTTCCAACTATGGCTGTGAGCCAAGGTCTTCTAACATACCCACTCACCACCCTCCACACACCAACAGCACCAACCTCCACCCCTCACCCCGTCCAACCCAGACCACCTCGCTGAAAAAGTGCTTCAACAGAGGAGACGGTGATCATTTAAAAAGCAGGTGTTTGGAGTTTTAAAGAATACTCAAAATGGACATCCTTTCACCCGTGAGCCGGTGGTGGTTGAAGTAGCCAGTCGGCCAATCAGCACCATTTAACTGGCACAGTACCTCTCTCTCAGACGGACTGGCAGAATAATGCTGGCTGTTCTGATTGATTGGTGCCTCATTTAGATTTGAAGTGTGGATAAGCCTTCTTTTAGACTATGGTCAGGCCTCATAATTGTTAATCTGTGAAAAGTATTAGTAAGCATTGAGGAAATGTTCACTCTTTTCACATTTAAACGTTACATCAAATAAAGTAATAACATTTTCCTTACACTTCTCAGACAGCAACATAGTGTTGGCCCAGATCCGGGCCACATCTGGTACATGTTGATTCATCACATACAAGATGTGGGCCGGATCTGGGCCGACACCATGTTGCCCGTCTGGGTTTGAATACATGTGTATATCATCACATGATGTACATAATTATTTTCGAAAATGTTTTTTGTTTTTTAAGGTATTTTTTAGTTATTCAAGGTATTTTTTACTTATTCAAGTATATAAGTATTCAAATTCAAAATCATATTTATTTATTTAACAAATATGAATTATTGAATTATTGAATTCATTGAATTATTTGAATTATTATATTGAATTACTATTACAGTTTTTCTCAATCGATTTGACACATTTCTCCAAATGAATGTAGTTGCTCTCAAAACAATTAACACAGCAAACTAAACACCCTCTTATGTTGGCAAAATATTTCAGGATTCACTGCATAATGAAGCAATGCATTTTATTCTAGTAATGCATTTATCAAAAATAAATAGTAACATCAAAACTACAAGTGTGTTTTCTGTGGATTTGATAACAAATTCAGTTGTAGATGCACAAATACATGAATGAATCGTTTCACTTTAATCGTGTTCTTCAAAGTTTAGTTCTATTACAATGAGTTTTTGCCCCCCAAAAATAAAATAAAATAAATAACAGTGAACAGCATCGGCTTACCAACACAGACACAACAACAAACGTGTAACCAATAAGCATTAGGGGGCGAATGACGGTGGTGGAGAGAGAACAAGCAAGAGGGAAAGACTGTTGAAAGAGAGATGCCTGAGAGACATTACAAAAGAGAAACGCTCATAAGAATATCACTTGAAAATGAAGGGTTATGATCAGGAAAGAGCTGTAGGACCCGCGTTAATATTAGAAAAGCTGTCCAGCGCTGGAGAGAGCTAAGATAGAAGGCCTGAAAACAGACGCGGAGGTTGCTTTGATTTAGCTCCATGTGAGTAACACTGGTTTTGATTCATATTGTTTTATTGTTTGTCTGGAGCTGCTGTGCTGTTGGCATCTAACAACGAACTCTTGTATTCTTGTGTACTGTATGTCTATTTTTTGTGCTTCCTTGTCGTTCGTTCATCATCTTTGCCTTATTTTTCATGCGCTTCTGCTATGATAAATAGACATCCACTCTTGCATTGCGTGTGTAACGGAGGTCAGCTAGTGAGAATTCTGCAGGCTGATGACTGCTAGAGAATACGGTGTTTACTGTTTAGAGTTCTTGTTAGTGCACTCGAGGCATGCCAGCGATTAGGGTTCGAGACCGACTCGGAGCAGGGCAGTTATTGGAAGGTGAGCTTTGGAGGCGGAGCAATGAAAAGAGGGGTGTGCTTGTTTGGGTTGATTTCAAATATCAACAATGTTCAGCAAATAACGCTTAACCCACCTTTACTATAGGCTTAAACATTGAATTTATGGATTTTTTGTTTTTTGTTTTACAAACTTTAGTGCTTTTTAAGTACTTGACTTGAGTTGTTGAGGTCCTTTGAGGTCTCTTCTAAACTTTAAAAGAGATAAATGTGAGCGCTCCTCTAGCTTGAGAAAAATCTGAGCCTATGTGATGTTGTTGAGATCTTGTCTGAAACTTTCTGTAAAAAAAACAAAAAAACAACATACAATAATACTGATAAGATAATAATACTACGAATTCTACTACTAATAACAATATAAACCGCACTATGGATTGATGAGCTGCTGGGATCATGAATATTAATCACGTTGTCTGCGTTCGCTCGAACTGATCTGCCGAAATCCAAACAGGGACAGTAATAGGTGAGCACCAGCCAATGAGATTGCCGTGTGCACATTAGTTTCTTCTTGTTTATTAAGGCTGAATAATTCCACACAAACGCTGTTATTTTACAGGAAAATACAACAAAGAATATTGTTTACATGTAGCATGTAAATTCTTTGTGGTATGTGAGACTCTCGCTCTCTCTGTGAGTGTGTGAGAAACACTGAACGCTCTCAGTCGGAAGCCTCACACTAGTGTTGACTGTTTACCATCAAATACACTGCATTCATTGAGATGAACTGAAATAGCGTGCTTTAAGGATCGCTTGACAAAGCGCAAATCTCTCAAGTGATCAGCGAGTGAAAATATATCTGTGTATAGGTTCCAGATTGTAGAGGTAGCCCCTCGTTTAGCGATAAACTCCTTCGCAGCTTCCGCCATGGTTGTTTTCGCTCTGCACGTGAGCTGTGAATGGGGCGCGTCATCAACTAGGCTTTATCGTTATTATCGCAGGAAGACTAATTCTTATCGTGGAGAGAATATTTACCGGTATATCGCAAACGATAAGATATCACCCATCCCTAATGGATAGATGCACTTTTATGGACTTCAAAACACAAACAGCAATTCACTGCCATTATAAAGCTTGGAAGAGGACATTTTTTTATATAACTGTCATATACACCTAGGATGGCTTGAGGGTGAGTAAATCATGGGATAATTTTATTTTTTAGGTGAACTATCCCTTAAATGTAACCTAATTTCTGTCTAGGAGAAACATTTGAGATGTTAAAGGGATCTCACTTTTGATTTTTCTCTCCTATGGGACCATTCTGAAATGTGGGTGATGCTCAAACCACTCCTGCACCAGTGCTGAATGGTCAATGGTGAAATTGGAAATTGTCCCAAACAACACAGTTTCGCTCAATTTGCTCTTGATCACCCTGCGGAAAGTGGATTTCAGTGAAGGAGTTAAAAAAATGTAGAAGCCTTTCTGTGTTGTGCGGCCCCTATAGCGTTGTGTGCCACAACACCAGAGGATTTGTTGTCCAGGGACATTGACTGTGGCACAGTGTTTATATTGGGCTGAACTCTTTGTCCAGCTTCCCTCAAGGAAAGCATAATTTATGACATGATCAATTAGGGTGGCTCTGATTTCATTTGAAACCCATCTAAACCCTATCCTTCTGCCTCTCCTCCTTCTCCTCTTTCTTTCCCCTTCCCCTCTGTCCATGTCCACTTATATTTTCTTCTCTTGCTATTTCCATTAATAGCCTACCATTGCCTTCCACTCTGCCATCTCTTCTCCCTCTACATCCTCAGCTCTGCTTGCTTCTCCTAAATCCTCACCTCTTCTTGTTCCATCTCCTCTACCTATACCATCTAGTCCTTTCCCTTCATCTCTTTCTACCTCTTCCACTCTTCCTCTCCCTCTCAATATTACGCTTCCTCCCCAAAACCTCCCACTCTTACAACCCTTTCTTTTACCATTCTTTTTTTTTCCTTTCCCCTTTTATAGTTTTTTTTTGTAATTGAGATAGCTTTGTAAACAAGTAGGACATTTGCATTTCCTGTGTTGTGTGTATTACTAACTCAGCAGATATTTATTCAGGGCTAAGGGTGTGAACCTACACTGGTCTCACGGTTGTCATCGATTCAGTTCAATTCGATATCACAATGCATCAATGCTTTGACGATGCACTGCATCCTCAATTTTAAATTTTACTTTACATGTATACAATTTTGTCAATAAATAAAAGCAGTCAGATATATGAACTGAACCTTTAATTTTACCTGCTCAAAGAAAACATTCTTTTTAATGTATCAAAACTCAAGACAACAGGAGCACTTAGAACAAATGCACAAAAGTAAATACTAAAAGCCACTTCAGGGGGTGGTCTGTGGCACATTCCAGATGAAACTGAACAAGTCTAAATGCATCTGGTTGTTGAAACCACATATGTAAATTTTACTCCTCCCATCTGATCTGTAAAAACGCGGTTCTTAAGAACTTCCGCAATAATAAAAGCCAGCTGGAAAACTTCCGGTGAAATGTCACTTGTTGGTGTGTCTTGAGGCATGAAGTGACCAGGTGTAAACAGGCCCTTTAAGAACACTAACATTGATATCATTTGATCTATTTTGGCTGGGGTGAAAATGGCTGACGTAGTTTCTCAAGTTAGTGGCATTACCCCATGTATATTTTATTTGTGCGTAACATGATTTAGGCTACACACAGCGTGTGTCTTCTCCAGGTTGTGCTTACCAGGTTGTTCATAAAAGTCGAAATGTGCTCAGATGTCGACTTTTAAAGTAGTTGGAGCATTTTTAATTACTCGCACTCGTGTCTCGTCTCCTTCTGCCATTGTATGCTACCGCAACAAAGCACGTACGCGACAAATGACGGTAGAAAAGCGTCAGTACATTATAATCGATTATGGTCTATTACTGAACCAATACCAAATCGTCCTCGTCTGCATCGCAATGCATCGTAGAAAAGATTAATTTCGTCACCCCTATTTGGGGCAAATTGAGAATATTTCAAGTGCAACTGAGAATTTAACAAATAACAGAGTTTTGTTTGTTGTGTTTGGAAAAATGGTGCACAAATGATTGTGATTTTTGTAAAGCCAATAAAAAAAGCTGCAATTGTTTTTTTTCCTGATGTATTTAAGTTCTGGTTGGCTCTATGAACTACTGTGAAAACGTTTGAGAATTTTGAACATAGTGTTTTGAGAAAATTATGCATGTGATTTGTAATTTGCACAAAATGAATGTACAACCTGGTTAGAACAATTATAAAGTGTTCAGGTTACTGTGTTAAATGTTTTGAGAACAGTGACCTGAGTTTAGAGAAATGTATCAAATCGATTGAGAAAAACTGAAATCCAAATATCCTAACCTTAATTATGCCACTGACCCAGATGCTATATAGACCTATTCAACCTGGACATGTTGCTTTTATTACTATAGTAATTCATTATAGAAATTTGAATTTCTTTACAGAGTAATTCATTTTAGAAACAGAATCTTTTTAGCAATCAGCTTAGTGTTGTGGCCATGTTAAGCTTAACAATGTTGTCAGTATCAGGACAAATATCCCTTATTAATCTTCATATAAGATAACATTGTACTTGTGCCTTTATGGATCTTTAAAGTTCGATTCAGAGTATTGCCATTCGTCTCCCTTGTGTAACCATTAGCCAGGCTGTCTGCCACCAGCCTGAATCTGTGCATTTAGAATAGCACTAAACTGTGAATGAAAAATTCCCACATCAGCACATTTATCTGAGTTTGGAGGTGGTTTGATTAGATATTGGTGAGCTTTTGTATGTCAACACTGAGACAGATGCCAAGCCTTTTACAGCACAGTCAGAGCCCATCTCCAGGGTTTATGGGTAATAAAAGGTAAAACACCATTTCCCTCTAGTTTCCCTCATTGATCCACCATTACTGGGCATAGTCCAAATCTCAGGAGTTATAGGTAAGGCCACTAACATGAATATGGTAATATGAATATGGTAATCATTCAGTAATGTACACAGTATTATGATACCACTTTTTTGTAAGAGGCACTATGATTATTTTGTTAGCAATAGGTTATGTTTAGCTGATATTACTGTCCATTTAGTTTCCTGTAGGACAGGGGTGTAGCAACTTTTAACAGACATTTTGCTGTTCATCCTGGATAATCATTACTTTTCAAAGATCCACACCTTTAAGTCTCCTGCCTCGGGAGGAATTCCACCCATTTCATTGTGGTTGGAGGAAGTTGTGCTGTGTAACAATCAACATTACACATGAATTATGGTGCAATTCTAGGAACCCATCCCAAAGCTCCAGAACATCCTGGTGTTATTTGTTTAATTTGGTGTTTGTTGCTTTTTTGGATCAGGGGATTGAAGTGACCGTCAGTCATTTTCGTTATATTTATCACTATTATTATTTCCTTTTAATTTACAATATTTGTTACGTCCTCTCCTTCCCCTAGACATACGGGGAGGTTTGTAACACAAAAAACTGTTATTTATATAGCACATTTCATGGTTATTCAAAGTGCATTAAACATGTGTAATAAAGAAAGTCAAATTAAATAATTGAAGATAATAAGATCATTTAAAATGTACACTTCACTTGAATTTTTTGAACTACAAAGTTAGGCTGGTATTATGTATAAGTGATGGTGAGTCTGTACACAATTGTGTGTTCCACACAAAATCTCATTTAGGTCTGAGGAATGTTAGATTTGTCCTTCTATTCTTCGAGAAGGTCCTTAATCAGATTCCTGAGTGGCAGATTTCAGATAGAGTTTAAATGGCACAGCATGAGAACTGAAGTAAGCATGTTTCTGAAAACTGCACTCAGTCAAAACTTGTCACAGTAGGAACAGGCAGTTAACTTAAAAGAGTTTGTTCTTCTTATTAATGTCACTGTGCTTGTAATGAAGTTAGTGTGATCAATCAGGCCAGACCTGGAGCTGTTCATTGTTGTCTAAAACTGAGCCATTCAAATGAAAGCTTACTTTCTTACTGTAGTTTAGAAGGGATTTTTTTTTATACAAGCAATAGGAGTTAAGGATTTGAACAATTAATAAGAAATAATAATAATATAAATAACACACTCTGAGGATTAAGGCTGAAGGCCAAAATGCATTAGTGTGCAGTGTTTTAGTCATTTTTAATGTTTGATTTGTGGTAGCCATTATGTGAATAAAGGCTTTTTAACTTTTTTGGACTGGAAGAAGTGCCTTGGATTTTTTTCTTTCTAAAAATAACATAATTTTAAGTATTAAAGCATTAAAAAGCGGTCCTGTAACCACATAGCAATGTAGTAAAAATCACTCAGAACTTTGTCAAGGCAAGTCATTGTCTTGTCTTTGCATCTGCAATACCCTTGCAACAGTCACACATTCACTTTTTTTTCCAAAAATGTAAAAATCTGTATTGTTTGTCATTATTACTACTGCCCTTTGTTTAATGACCATAATATTCATGTCATCATTCAGCCTTTATATGACTGATAAAAATTCCACATGACTTATAAACATTAAACAAACTGTAAGGCACACAAAAATCACAAGTGCACTCTAATATTTTGTAACCATTTATTTATAATAATTACAGCTTTTTGGATGCTTACTAATTACATTCTCGTTCGATAAAAAAGTTTAAGCAGAACTTCACTCTACATTGTAAAAATGTCAGTAATTATATGAATTAATTTAGTAATATATTAAAACTGATTTTTATAAATAAACAACAACATAAATAGCAGCAGGAACAACAAAAACAATAATAATTAAATGCTACAGTAGAAAACAGAACATTTTGAATAGTTGAGTTGTTTAGTATTAAATAATTTAATGAGATAAATCGCTTTAAACTTTAAAGTCACCAAAATTATCCTGTAAACTATAACTGTATTTTTCATCGATTTATATTTTATATATTTTTAAATTAAGTATATTTAGTCATACCTTATTTAAACAACGTCTCTGCTGTTAAGTAAGTTTGAGTAAACACAAAAGATAAAGTGAAACCACACATGTATCGGTGGCATCCGTGCAGTGCACGAGCGCTCAGATTACACTGTGATTATTTACCTTAGGGCCACACTTTGCAAGTCCTGGTTATCTCGTGCCCTGATTTTCAGTTAGATAAATATCCTTCTAAATGTTTCCAGATTTAGTTTGGAATATGTGTTACAGGTGCTCAGTTTAAGCGGGAACGTGGTTTTATTTGAGTAGTGACCTCTGGACACGTTTGGAGCCATCTGCAGGTGAACAGCTGGCGGAAGGCCTTGTGGAATTATTTTGAGCTTTAAATGTAACAGTATCAGCTTGTGTGATACAAGTGATACATGGAAAGAAATAAGGTAATTTATATTGTGGTTCTCAACCGGTGGGTCGCAGCTCTTTTATAATGGTTCTGATTCTGCTTATGGACAAAAGAGAATGATACAATTATTTAAAAAAAAAACTGTATAATCATCTATTACTAGGATAGCAAAGTAAACAGGCATATACATTTCAGGGCCATTCCAAGCATGGGGCAGGACCCAGTGCGAGGTAGGGGTTGAACGCCTTCCGATTTTTTTAAAGTCGACATTTATGTGATGAAAGTCGAGTCGACGTCGACTAGTCGCTGATGACATCATTAATGAACAAATAACCCTGAACCTTGAGCTGAGATGCCAACACGGGTTTTCTTGTGCACAGGACAGCTATGGCATATAACACAGCGCTGCCTATAAGGTATAGCTCATACATAACAGCTTTTGTATCAGTTCTTTTGTCTTTGGGTCGTTATATTTCTCACAGATTTCTGCTCGTTCTGAATCAGATACAGATAAAGTAGCACAATAAAGATTACATGTGAATGCATTAGTGAGAGAGTGATTGCGTGTGAATTAATTCTACCTGCCAGCGTCTCTAAGAAATATATGCTATAACTTTTCAGATTCTAAGCTATTTTATTGATAAGTCACAGAACAGTGTTGACGATACATTTCTGCGCTACTGAATGGTTTTGTGTGATGTGCGAGCTATGTGTGTGTGTGTTACAATGCAGCGCGTATTAGTTTAGAACAGTGATTAACTTACGTGTACAATAAGCGTGCATTCCGATCAATTTTGAGCATCCGATGGTATAATCAAACATGTCTTGTGGAGAGCTCTTTGAGTATGTATTTATTTGTCATTTTTAACTGTTGGAAACAGCCTGCGTGTCAGGAAATGGCTTATCCTGTTGCGCCTTCTATAGGCCAGCGACTAGTCGACGTCAAGCTTAAAGTGATACATGGAGCATTAAAGTCCACTAGTCGATTAGTCGACTAGTTGGTGCAACCCCTAGTGCCAGGTGCAAGGTAGAGGAAGCGGGTTTGTTCGTGATCCCATTCTGGGGGGTGGGGTGGTTCCCCCTCGGTCCGTTTGCCGACTGGTTCTATCGCTCATGTTCACGAAGGAGGAGAAAAGGCTTCCCATGTCTTTTGTTGCTGAGGTTTGTGTTTCAAACTCCAGAAGTATCTATTTGAAAAAAGTATACTTAAGTGTTTTGAAAGTTCTGAACGTGGTGTCGATGACTGACAATAGGGGTCACCTCTGATATTTTGAGAAAAGGCCAGTGAAAATTGGCGAGTGGAATTTGTGCCACTCCCCCATACATATGGGTATAAAAGGAGCCAGTGTGCACCCACTCATTCATATTTGTTCTTCGGAGTCGAGCAAAGTGTCTTCTATAACACTTGTTGAGAAGGGTTGCTGGTGTTACAGCACAGTACAGCAGTCTTTCTCCACGCCTCGCACGGATAAGTGCAGAGAGAGCTTCCCCTGGGCGTTTCAGCGATCTAAAAGAGCAAGCAAAGATGCCTCTCCGCCTGTGTGTTTCTGGGTGCAGTCGATAGCTCTCGTCCTTGGACGGCCATGATCTTTGTCTCACGTATTTGGGTCGCACCAACACTGGGACAGCATTCGTGGATGGTTCATGTCCTCAGAATGACATGATCATGGCAACGCTTCAGCATTGGCTACAGACTTGAGCCCCCAGAAAGGCATGGTGCAGCGGCACACATCGCATGGACATCACGCCAGTTTGTCGTTGCTTATTCAGCCCTTGGACAGACCTTGCATTTCTAGAGGCAGGGGTTCCCCTAGAACAAGTGTCCAGGCATGTTGTTGTCATAACAGATGTGCCTGTGTCCGTCGGACTCCTAGTCAGGAACTTGACTGCAGTGGCATATCAACTGCCTCAAGTTGCTGGTGATATTGCTGGCCCTGGGAAGGTAATGACTGTTGATCCAGGGCAAGCACGTGTTGGTCCGGACAGACAGCACGGTGGTTTACGCTTACAACGTATGTCACAACTTGTCCTTCATCTCCTCCTCTGAAATCATTGTGGGCCACTCACATCCCAGACAAACTCAATTGTGCTGCAGACATGCTTTTGAAACAAATGACGCTTTAGGGGGAGGGTACACTCCATCCCCAGGCGGTCCTGCTGATTTTGAGTTGACTCTGTGAAGCACAGGTAGACCTGTTCACTTCCCAGGAATTTTTCCGCTGTGGTATTCCCTGATCGAGACCCCCCTCTGCACAGGTGCACTGGCATACAGCTGGCCCCAGGGCCTATGCAAATATGTGTTTCCCCCAGTGAGCCTGATTACACAGACATTGTGCAAAGTCAGGGAGGATGGAGATCAGGTCTTGTTGGTTGCGCCGTACTGACCCACCTGGACTTGGTTCTCGGAGTTTATGCTCCTTTCAACAACCCCTTTCCTGGCAAATTCCCCTGAGGAAGGACCTTTGAGGCGGCTGTATGCTTTGAAGTAGAATCTGTTTGCGAACTGGTGTACTTCAGAAGGGAAAAACCTACAGAGATGTGCAGTATGGTCAGTCCTTTCCTTCCTGCAAAAAAGGTTGGAGCGCCAGCTGTCCCCTTCCACCTGGAAAGTGTATGTGGTCGCCATAACGGCACATCACGATGCAGTGGATGGCAGCTCACAAGGGAATCGTAAATTGAATCATAGACAATGCCTTCATTGACGACGGCGCTCCTGACTGTTCTCACCTCCATCAAGAGTGTTGGGGAACTGCAGGCGTTCTCTGTCAGTGAAACATGCCTTAAGTTCGGCCCGGCATCTCTCATGTGATCCTGAGACCCTGGACGGGTTATGTGGCAAAAGTTCCCACTACCCCTTTTAGGGGCCAAGTGGTAAACTTGCAAGCGCTGCCTCGAGATGAGGCAGATCCAGCCTTGTAGTTGCTGTGTTCTGTTTTGGGGGACAGCAGAAGGGGCGTCTCCAAACAGAGGATGACCACTGGATTGTGGATGCCATTGCTTTTGCATACCAGGCCCAAGGCATGCCGTGCCCTTAGGGTTGGTTATGATGTTGCGAGTGCGTTTGTTACCCAGGCTGCTGGGGCTTACCGACATCTGCACTGCCAAAACCTCGTAACACAGTTCAGCTGTTGTGACGTTTTCCCCAGGGGACCCCTAGTGTCAGTCATCTACACCATGTTTTGTTTATCTTGGTTACTGTTGTAGCCTCCTTTCCCTGATGGAGGGAATGAGATGTGGTGTCCCTCCTGCCACAAACACTGTCTCATTTCCTCAGCACCAACCTGAATGAGTGGATGCACACCGGCTCCTTTTATACCTGTATGTCCGGGGGTTGAATGGGGCTCCCAAACCCGTATGATTAGGGCTCCCAAACATGAGCCCTAGTGTCAGTCATCGACACCATGTCTCGCTCCTTCCGCCAGTGACTGAGGTTACAACAATAACAGAGACATTCACTGACCTGACAAAAACCTCCCCCAAAGAGCTAACTCTGGGAGCACTGCTTTGACTTTGCCCTGGGATGAGGACTAGCATTCTGATTAGCATGAAATTCCTGGCATAAGTTCGGAACCAGGATGTCTTGTGCTGCAAACCAGCACTGTTACTCTGGTCCATATCTGGTGGTATCCTGATGTTAGACTTATTGGGTCTCATTCACTAAGCATGCGTACGCACAAATCTGTGCGTGAAATGTGCATACGAACGATTTTAAGAACAAATCACAATTCACCAAAGATTTTGTAATAATTTCTTTTTCTAAATTTACTAAAAAATATAGGAACAACTGAAACCACACGTAAGCAAAAAAAACTTACTCTGTATGGCTTTATAATCGTGTTAAGAAGTTATATTTCATCCTAACATGACTATAATTACATTGAAGTATATTGCATTAATTGTATTATATAATCCATATATAAAATTATATAATTAAATTATTAAATAATACAATTTAATTTCATCTTAAATACATTCGATCATATACAGTTAAAGAGTAAGAAAAGCTGTGTTATAGCTTCAGCTGCGAGGTTTCTCTGAATAACGCAGATATACGCGTATGTATAGCTGGCTAATGAGAGCTCTGTAATCTGGGTCTTTATAAAAGGTGTTTATTGTGAACTGGTGAGAATGGCACACTTGGCATTGCTCGAGGATCCGGGTGAGAGCGCGTCTGCGAACAGCGGCAAGTTTGACGAGAGTGACGAAAGGCTGTAAGGAAAGCGTGTGGAAAGCCCTTATGTGGAGATGGTTAGGGTGTGTTTTATGCAAATGACTAACCTTGTGCATGCGGCCGCTCATTTAGAATACTCCAAATTCACTATCATCAGAACGATGCTAAGAACAAATCCATGTGCGTACGAACGTTTTGTGAATCAGACGGAGATTTTTTGTGAGAAGTGCGTACAAATACGTACGAATCCACGCAATTTTCTGTGAAGTTCTGATATGATGCTACATGTTCTCATGCTGAGGCCCACTTCAACGCCCTTCCAGTCAACAAGCTCAAAAATATGCTATCTTATGTTGCTCTGACATCCCCTCATGACAGACACAATACAGAGAACATTTCATTAGAACCCTTACATTGAAAGACTTGACCTGAGAATTTTTCAGGTGTGACTTCAGGGAACTTGTTACTTGAGGGGTTATGCGAAGTGGTGGAGCTGAAGCAATTGCTTGAGAGAGGAGGTCAACCTTGGCGTTGAGCTCAGCAAGTTGAGTTTGTTGCTACTCCCCCATCCAGTTAAATTCACCTGCTGCATCCAAGTCGATATTCTGATTATATATTTTTTTATAAATGTGGTAACACATTTTACCAATTCCAAACCACATCAATCTTAATAACTATTAATTTGGTATATAATCATTTATAAGTGATATATAATTTTTAACAAGGGCTGGAAGTGAAAAACACCTTATATTCAGATGTGCATAATTATTAAGAAGATTTTTTTCTCGTTTGTATTATTTTAGGAATTGAACTTAAGTTGAACTGTTTTGAAAAAAGTATCTAAATGTGCAAATTGACCTGTAGGTTTTGGCAGAGTTTGTGTCTGAGTGATAAAAAAAAATCATGCAAGCAGCTTTACAGTGATCAACAGGAAAATAATGATTCAATGATGCAAACAATCCTGCAATAAATCAGCTAAGGTCAGTTCAGTGTTGATTCAGTTTCGTTCAATAACTGTGTAAAGATCATCAAATATTAAATGAGTTCAATTAAGTTATAAAGCAGCTCTGCAGAAAACATGCAGTAAAATCAACAATATTGCTGAATATGATGTGTCCCCAACTAAGCAAGCCAAAAGGTGACAGTAGCAAGGAACCCAAACTCAATCAGTGTTGGGGAGGAGTTGAAGCTAGCCATAGGATCTGTGCAGAGGACTTGTCTTGTACTTGTGGTCTTTTGCTTGCACACAGACTGCTGTTGTGGTCACTGTATGAAGAGTTTTGAAGAAGAGACATATAGGCCTACTGAGAAATGGGCCCTAGTGATTGAAAAATGGAATAGAACAAATTATTTTCAAATAAAAAAATGACACGATGTACCTTTAAAATTATGGCAGTGAAAAGCATTAACATCCTATTTTTGATATCAGCAGGATCACCTCAAAGGCCAGTGAACAAATATATTTGCATATTCCTGTGTGGATCATGCATGGATATAACAGCAATTAGCAAATCCTTTTGTATGCTAATATTGACTGACTTTCTCTCTGCTGGTGGCATGGAGTTACTGGCAGCAAATGTTTATGTTTATGTTATCCAAACTCTAGACACATGTGCAAAATGACAAATAGCTAAATTAATTCCAGACCTGCTGATTAAATCAAACAGTGTGTTTGTTTCTTGTCGTATTCAATTACCCAGGGTTCAGTTTATTTAAGTCTTCATAATTGAAATCACATTCTTGAACGCTTATGAGCAAAGCAAATTATGCGAATGACTTGACTGCACTGAATGTGGATCATGGCCTAGAATTCATTAAGGAGCCATATTGCTTGTGTGTGTGTGTGTGTGTACTCTGAAAGGGACCATCTGCTTAGTGTGACAGTAATGAAGTGAGGGAAATTGCAGGACAATAGCTCAGTCTCTTTCACTGACGCAGTAGGCGGCTCAGGCATATTTCTCCTGCTCTGTTTAGGATGGCTTCACTCTGTCTCACTGTGGTGGCATGTCTAAAATACATCCAGCCACAGGTAATACAATACACATACTGTACATGTACAACCAGCACACACACACACACATGCTGTAGACTTCAATCGTTTTAGGTAAACTAATTATAATTACTTTAAAAATAATATTTAATTCTTAAATTATAAATTAAATAATTGTATGTTTATATATAATGTATATAATAAATAACTGGAAAATTATTTAGTTAAAAGAAATTTTAAAAAAGGGTAATACTTCACTGTAAGATGGAATGCTTGAAAAAAATCCCTTTTTTTGTTATTATTAAAAAAAACTTTCTAACCGGTATCATTCCCTAATGGTTGTAAAAGAAAAATCAGGTCACACTGCTGTAACATGTACTGTCAACTTCACATTTGCATTTCTCATACAGAATTGGCGGGGAGTGAAGCACAGCGTCAACTGACTCTCAAACACAAAGCAAACCGAATGCCCAAGATATAATTTCTGACAAGAGAGGTGGTGAATGACACCTGTGGTGTTACTGTAACAACCTGGCCTGAAGCAAAACAAACAGGTACACTGTCTTTAATGTGAATATAATAACAGCATACATGAGTCAAATCAATAGCTTTCTGTGCCAAATCCACAGTAAAACCCCATTTACATAGGGATCTTAACAGCTTTATGTGTAATGTGATTCTGTTAGTTCACAAAAAGGGGAACAATCACCTTTGATAGTAGTATTGAGCGGTTTTGCATTAGTCACCAGTTCAGATGAAGACATTTGCAAATTTCATAAAAATGCAAAGTGCCTTTGAGTCACAGTTATTTTCATAGTTGTTGAGGTTTATTTATTTAATCTACTTTTTATGTGTATAGACTACTGTCTATACACATAAAAGGATGCATTCATTTGATAAAAAAAATGAAATCATCATAAAAAGACATTTATAACGTAACGTTACAAAAACTTTCTGTTACTAATAAATTATTTTCTTTTGAACTTTCTATTCATCAAAGAATCCTGAAAAAATACTATTAATGATTAAATTATTACAAATATTAATAAAATATTATTATTATTATTTACATATTTTATCAATATTCCACAAAAATGGACGCAATGGTTGTTTAATGTTAACTTCTTCTTAATATCCACACCCCATACACGCATTGGGTCAGTCAGGCTATAAGAGACTTACACTGTCAATGCTTAACAATCTCACGCATCAAGATCTTTCAGCTGCTGTTGCGTTTGTCATTTTCTCGCCCGTCATGCCTCCATCCTCATGTAGACAGCCACGCTAACCTCCCGAAGAAACCTTGTTTTCATTTTCCCTCTCTGCTTTTAGAGGCGCAGTGCTGATTATTAGCTCTCCTCGCTTCCAAAGAGGCCTTTTTTCTCAGAGATTTGAGAAAGCGTCTCTCTCTTCTGAGCTGAAGGATAAGGCTACTGTTATGCAAATGATGAGTCCTGCTACTAATAGGGTCTTTATACCAAAGATTTTAATTCCCTTTTTCAGTAAATGGTTGCAAGTAGAAGTTTTCTTTTTTTTTCAATGCTCAAACAGGATAAATACATCAGTCTTTTGCACCGAGGGAGAGGCTTCAGGGTGGCGGTGCTTGCGTACTGTAGAGTGCAAATTTGAACCTTTTTTAGTTTGTTTAGGGGACGTTTAGGGGGGCATTGGCGTTGTACGACAAAAGCACAATGACCTTATTCATTCAAGGCCGATTTCAACAAGAGAAGCAAAATAGCTGTCTAAGATGATACAAGAAACATCTCGTCTATAATATGTGCAGAATGATGTTACGATTTTTACAGGATGCTCCAAGGCCATTTAACGAATGGAAACAGAACAGAAAAGAATATCAAAATAAGAGTCCATAACCGGAGCTTTAGGGATAGGGACACGTAATATCCCAATAAGGCAGCATCCATTTATGATTTTAATAAATATAATCATATACATGAATATGTTGGTAAAAGCCTATTGCAAATAGTATCTATTTGTGACACTATTTGCACATTTAAATAGCATCTAACAACTATTTACAAAGGAAATACTTCTATTTTGAATTTAATGCTATTTGCACTTAGTTCAAAGAAAATACTTTTTGTTGCTATATTTACACAGTGTAAATAGCATCTATCACTGCCTATATTAGAGTAATATAGTCAAGTCAAGTCAAGTCAACTTTATTTATATAGTGCTTTTTACAATGCAGATTGTTTCAAAGCAGCTTCACAGTGTTAAACAGGAAAATAATGAACAGAATTTGATTCGGCTGTACAGCCGTTCTGGAGAAAACTGTGATGTCATCAGATCATTTCAATTATCATATATATTCAAGTAATGTAGTTAATTTAGTTTAGTAATTACATTTATTTGGATATTTATTTGAAAATTTAGTGTCCCCAACTTAGCAAGCCAAGCCAAAGGCGACAGTGGCAAGGAACCAAAACTCCATCAGGTGGCATAATGGAGAAAAATAAACCTTGGGAGAAACCAGGCTCAGTCGGGGTGCCAGTTCTCCTCTGGCCACTTAACAAACAGTGTATGATTATTATTTTGGCAGCCTTACAGGTCAGAAGTAATATTAGATCGGAATATTCGAAAGATCGGAGGCATCACGCCGGAGACAGGTTTATTGAGGATGGCGTGTCGATTAAACAATTATTAAATAGGAATATTTGAAATATCGGAGTCATCACGCCGGAGGTGGATCCATTGAGGATGCCATGTCGATGAGCAATTTCAGAGGGGACTGACACGGTCTCTGCAGACACTTCAGGGATGAGTTGGTCATGTCCAGGCGCAGGTCCACTATCTGATCTGCATACGGCCCGGATCCGGCTGACTGCGGTAAACCTTGGGATAAACAGAGAGACTAACATTAGCGTAGATGCCATTCTTCTTATGATGTAACGAGTACATCAGATGTTATGGGAAGTGTTCCCGGTTTTGGTTGACCTAGTTAATGCAGCCTAACAATCATTTAATATTACTTCTGACCTGTAAGGCTGCCAAAATAATAATCATACACTGTTTGTTAATTGGCCAGAGGAGAACTGGCACCCCGACTGAGCCTGGTTTCTCCCAAGGTTTATTTTTCTCCATTATGCCACCTGATGGAGTTTTGGTTCCTTGCCACTGTCGCCTTTGTCTTGGCTTGCTCAGTTGGGGACACAACATTTTCAAATAAGTATCCAAATAAATGTAATTACTAAACTAAATTAACTAAGTCAACTACATTACTTGAATATATATGATAATTGAAATGAGCTGGATGACATCACCGTTTTCTCCAGAGCGGCTGTACAACCGAATCAAATTCGGTTGCATTATTTTCCTGTTTAACACTGTGAAGCTGCTTTGAAACAATCTGCATTGTAAAAAGCGCTATATAAATGAATTTCATTGATTTGAATAAAATATAAATAAAAAATGTTTTATGTGTATGCCATAGTAAAGAGATGTGTTTTTAGTCTAGATTTAAACTGACAGAGTGTGTCTGCTTCCCGAACAATGCTAGGAAGGCTGTTCCAGAGTTTAGGTGCTAAATAGGAAAATGATCGACCGCCTGCAGTTGATTTTGATATTCTAGGTATTATCAACTGGCCAGAGTTTTGAGACCGCAATAGACGTGATGGAGTATAATGCGTTAAGAGCTCGCTCAAGTACTGGGGAGATAAACCATTTAGTGCTTTGTAAGTAATTAGCAAGATTTTAAAATGTATGCGATGTTTAATAGGGATCCAGTGCAGTGTTGACAGAACCGGGCTAATATGGTCATACTTCCTGGTTCTAGTAAGAACTCGAGCTGCTGCGTTTTGGACCAGCTGCAGATTATTTATTAAGCGAGCAGTGCAACCACCCAGTAGAGCATTACAATAATCTAGCCTTGAGGTCATGAACGCATGAACTAACTGTTCAGCATTTTGCATTGAAAGCATATGCCGTAGTTTAGATATATTTTTAAGATGGTAGAATGCAGTTTTACAGATGCTAGAAACGTGGCTTTCAAATGAGAGATTGGTATTAAAAAGCACACCCAGGTTCCTAACTGACGACGAGGACTTGACAGAGCAGCCATCAAGTGTTAGACAGTATTCTAGGTTACTACATATGGAGTTTTTTTGTCCAATAATTAAAAATTCTGTTTTTTCTGAATTAAGTTGCAGGAAATTACTAGTCATCCAATTTTTTATATCAGCTATGCATTCCGTTAATCTTGTGAATTGGTAAGTTTCGTCAGGGCGTGAAAAAATATAGAGCTGAGTATCGTCAGCAGAACAATGAAAACTAACGCCATGCTTCCTAATGATATCTCCCAGTGGTAGCATGTACAGGGTGAAAAGCAACGGTCCTAGCACTGAGCCCTGCGGTACTCCATACTGAACTTGTGATCGGTGTGACATTTCTTCATTTACTGCTACAAACTGATAACGGTATATACACTCACCTAAAGGATTATTAGGAACACCTGTTCAATTTCTCATTAATTCAATTATCTAATCAACCAATCACATGGCAGTTGCTTCAATGCATTTAGGGGTGTGGTCCTGGTCAAGACAATCTCCTGATCTCCAAACTGTATGTCAGAATGGGAAAGAAAGGTGATTTAAGCAATTTTGAGCGTGGCATGGTTGTTGGTGCCAGACGGGCCGGTCTGAGTATTTCACAATCTGCTCAGTTACTGGGATTTTCACGCACAACCATTTCTAGAGTTTACAAAGAATGGTGTGAAAAGGGAAAAACATCCAGTATGCGGCAGTCCTGTGGGCGAAAATGCCTTGTTGATGCTAGAGGTCAGAGGAGAATGGGCCGACTGATTCAAGCTGATAGAAGAGCAACTTTGACTGAAATAACCACTCGTTACAACCGAGGTATGCAGCAAAGCATTTGTGAAGCCACAACATGCACAACCTTGAGGCGGATGGGCTACAACAGCAGAAGACCCCACCGGGTACCACTCATCTCCACTACAAATAGGAAAAAGAGGCTACAATTTGCACGAGCTCACCAAAATTAGACAGTTGAATACTGGAAAAATGTTGCCTGGTCTGATGAGTCTCGATTTCTGTTGAGACATTCAGATGGTAGAGTCAGAATTTGGCGTAAACAGAATGAGAACATGGATCCATCATGCCTTGTTACCACTGTGCAGGCTGGTGGTGGTGGTGTAATGGTGTGGGGGATGTTTTCTTTGCACACTTTAGGCCCCTTAGTGCCAATTGGGCATCGTTTAAATGCCACGGCCTACCTGAGCATTGTTTCTGACCATGTCCATCCCTTTATGACCACCATGTACCCATCCTCTGATGGCTACTTCCAGCAGGATAATGCACCATGTCACAAAGCTCGAATCATTTCAAATTGGTTTCTTGAACATGACAATGAGTTCACTGTACTAAAATGGCCCCCACAGTCACCAGATCTCAACCCAATAGAGCATCTTTGGGATGTGGTGGAACGGGAGCTTCGTGCCCTGGATGTGCATCCCACAAATCTCCATCAACTGCAAGATGCTATCCTATCAATATGGGCCAACATTTCTAAAGAATGCTTTCAGCACCTTGTTGAATCAATGCCACGTAGAATTAAGGCAGTTCTGAAGGCGAAAGGGGGTCAAACACAGTATTATTATGGTGTTCCTAATAATCCTTTAGGTGAGTGTATATACCTAGTACACTTGTGAAAAATACACTTTAGCATACTTTTAAAAAGATCCTTCTTATGGTAATAAAATTACTTAATTGCGTGTTAATTGTAATATCAAATAACATACTATAGTTAAAATTATAATCACATTCTTTAGTATATTTTTTCATAGATTCAGTTCCACGAAGAAAATGAGGGAAGGTTTAGTAAGTAAATAAAGAAACTTTATTAAATAAAAGAGAATAATCCAAACGGTGTGCAGGCACAAACACCAATACCAGATAGCAAACTGAAAAAAATGAGGAACCTAAATACACAATGATGATTAACTCAAAAAATACATTTAAAATGTAATCTAAAGTAAAACCTTTAATTTAACATGTACAAAGTGCAGTTTTTAAAATTGTTAAGAAACAAAATGTACTCTCTTTAAGTATACTTACGTGACCTTTTATTTCATTAATATTAAAATGTCTCCAAGTACAGTTTTTGACTATACAGTTACACTTTATTTTAAAGCGCCTTTGTTACAGTGTAATTAATGCACATTTCTTTGTCAAGAGTGCATTTCCAATGTACTAGATAGATAGTGAACAAAACTAATAGTCAACTAATAGTCAACAACACATTTGCACGCTTAAGTAATTAGTGTCATTCTCCTCACTGGAGTCTGATTGTGGATGTGGCGGGCAGGTTGGCTCATGTCTCATGCAAAGCGTTAAGGGGGTTTCTAGGTGGAGAAAGTTCCTTGGGGTCTTGCTTTCGTGACTGCAGGTAACTCTGATTTGCTTTCCTTTCTGTGGTGTCTCACTGGAGGGAGGAATCTAGTTGGAGAGCAGTACAAAATTCAGATTAAAGCCTAAATAAAGAATATTATTGATCTTGTTATTATAATGAAAGCAAGGTATAGAGCATAGATAATGGTTGGTTGTTTGTGTGCTAGTTTGCCTAAAGCTGCGTTCAAGCATGACTAGTATAAAGAACAGTTCATTGCACTTATAACCAAATGACACCAGGCCCTTTTCTGAAGTCGAATCTTACAGCCGAATCAAATTCTGTTGCATTATTTTTCTGTTAACACCGTGAAGCTGCTTTGAAACAATCAGCATTGTAAAAAGCGCTATATAATTAAAGGTGACTTGACTTAGTTCCATTCTGTGTGGCATTCAATGCCACAATGCACCTTCATTTGTTCCCTCCATCCCTAAGGATTCCTATATGATGTATTCTGACAGCTTTGTCAAGCAAAAGAAAGCTTTTGGCTAGCCCTACTAGCCCTACTGCTTTACTGGCTTACCATGTTGAAATGGTTAGCAAGGCCTGGAGAGCAGGGGAAATGGTTGAAATGGATATCACAGATTATTTATTCAAGTTTTGGAAAGGAAAACATTCTAATTAATAATAAAATAGTATGCCAAACAACTAAAGAAGAATTCAATTAAGCTTTTTTCTTCATTATGATATTATTCCACTTATACCACCATGGCATTTTTTTGCTTTATGTCACCCAAAACATATCAGAAATTAAACACATATTACAAATTATTACAAATCAAGTCATTGTATGTATATCTTGCATTTTAATGTATCCAGACAAGAAATTAATGTAATGTCAATGACCCAAAAGTTAGAGGCATATATTGTATACTCATAAACCCTTAAATTAAATGCCATATAAACCAAGGCCATCACAGAACCCTTATGCAAAAGTGAAGTGTGCATAATTGTATTGAATGTACACTTTTAGTGTATAAATCTTAAAAGTGTGTTATATATTAAATATTATTTCTATAATGAGTAGGCTACTTTTTTTTTTTAGAAGTTTTAGATGCTATGCTGTGGTGTACATCTTTTTCACAAGGAAATTCAAGAGTGTGCTAATGTAATCATGGGTTCACAGACTTTTATGGCTGACAGCCCATATCAGGGCTTCTATGGTTAGCAGTTTTCTGTGAAGCAAAAGGGCACGACCCATCCTGGAGTCAAGATTGTTGGGAATAAAAGCAGTGCTTCAGGCTCAAGCTGTACACATAACCTCGTCTTATCCACATTTTCCAGGCTACAACTGTAGGGAATTCCCCCAAACCATGATAAATACCAGTGTCACTTCATCACACTGCTGTAAGTTATACGCAACGAAACATCAATATTGTCAAGTCAAGTCACCTTTATTTATAATAGTGCTTTTTACAATACAGATTGTTTCAAAGCAGCTTTTACAGTGATAACAAAAAAATAATACAACAAAGTTTGTTTTTTTTGTTTTTTTTATTAGCAGCTCTAATAGAAAATAGTGTCATTGTCTAGCAATTAGAAATAGAAATTAGAAAATTAGAAATTAGTTCATTTATCTATAGAGCAGCTCTGGAGAAAACACTGAGCTTCAGCAAGAACCAATGAGGTTCATTCTCGTGTTACGCAGCACGTTTGAGCTTCCACAAGAACCAATGAGGTTCATTCTGGTGTTATGCAGCAGATTTTGGGTTTCCGTAAGAACCAATGAGGTTCATTCTCGTGTTACACAGCACGTTTGAGCTTCCGCAAGAACCAATATTTTCAGGCAGAGAAACAGAGGAAGCTCCCGAAAAAAACTGATTGGCTTTATTTTAATCACATATGCAGAGCTAAATAAGGATATCAGACAGTCCGGTATAAAGAGACGAGACGCACCGGCAGATAAAATAAATACATGATTGTGATAGCCTATATGATATGTCTATAAACCCCAGCTTTGTTCATAACCACTCCTCAAGCCCAAGCTGGCCCACTTTGAACCAAGGTATTCGGCGGGCCAAAAAACCCTGGCCGCTGGCCCCGAGAAAGCCCTGATGAGGCCTGATCAAAGCCCGGAAGTGACAGTGGAAAATGCGACTGACCCTGGCATGCACTAGCACGCCCGTTTTTGGCCCGACAGTGGAAACGTGGCTAATAAGAACCAATGAGGTACATTCTCGTGTTACGCAGAACATTTGAGCTTGTGTTATGCAGCATGTTTGTGCTTCTGTAAGAAGCAATGAAGTTCATTCTCAAATGAACGTTTGAGCTTTTGAACATTTGAGCTTCTACAAGAACCAGTGAGGTTCATTCTCATGTTACGCAGCAGATTTGAGCTTCTGTAAGAACCAATGAGGTTCATTCTCGTGTTACGCAGCACGTTTGAGTTTCAACAAGAACCAATGAGGTACATTCTCATGTTATGCAGGACGTTTAAGCTTCTACAAGAACCAATGAGGTTCATTCTCATGTGTTACGCAGCAAGTTTGAGCTTCTACAAGAACCATAGAGGTTCATTCTCATGTTACGCAGCACGTTTGAGCTTCAAAAAGAACAAATGAGGTTCATTCTTGTGTTACGCAGCACGTTTGAGCTTCTACAGGAACAAATAAGGTTTATTCTCGTGTTACGCAGCACGTTTGAGCTTCTACAGGAACAAATGAGGTTCATTCTCGTGTTACGCAGCACGTTTGAGCTTCTATAGGAACAAATGAGGTTCATTCTCGTGTTACGCAGCACGTTTGAGCTTCAACAAGAACCAATGAGGTTCATTCTCATGTTACGCAACACATTTGAGCTTCAGCAAGAACCAATGAGGTACATTCTCATGTGTTATGCAGCACATTTGAGCTTCTGTAAGAACCAATGAGGTTCATTCTCATGTGTTATGCAGGACGTTTGAGCTTCTACAAGAACCAATGAGGTTCATTCTCGTGTGTTATGCAGCACGTTTGAGCTTCCGCAAGATCCAATGAGGTTCACTCTTGTTGTTACGCAGCACGTTTGAGCTTCCATAAGAACCAATGAGGTTCATTCTCCTGTTACGCAGCACATTTTGAGCTTCCACAAGAACCAATGAGGTTCATTCTTGTGTTACGCAGCACGTTTGAGCGTCCATAAGAACCAATGAGGTTCATTCTCCTGTTACGCAGCACATTTTGAGTTTCTACAAGAACCAATGAGGTTCATTCTTGTGTTACGCAGCACGTTTGAGCTTCCATAAGAACCAATGAGGTTTATTCTCGTGTTACGCAGCACGTTTGAGCTTCAACAAGAACCAATGAGGTTCATTCTCGTGTTACGCAGCACGTTTGAGTTTCAACAAGAACCAATGAGGTACATTCTCATGTTATGCAGGACGTTTAAGCTTCTACAAGAACCAATGAGGTTCATTCTCATGTGTTACGCAGCAAGTTTGAGCTTCTACAAGAACCATAGAGGTTCATTCTCATGTTACGCAGCACGTTTGAGCTTCAAAAAGAACAAATGAGGTTCATTCTTGTGTTACGCAGCACGTTTGAGCTTATACAGGAACCAATGAGATTTATTCTCGTGTTACGCAGCACATTTGAGTTTCCATAAGAACCAATGAGGTTCATTCTCGTGTTACGCAGCATGTTTGAGCTTCCACAAGAACCAATAAGGTTCATTCTTGTGTTACGCAGCACATTTGAGCTTCCATAAGAACCAATGAGGTTTATTCTCGTGTTACGCAGCACGTTTGAGCTTCTGCAAGAACCAGTGAGGTTCATTCTTGTGTTATGCAGCACGTTTTTTTGAGCTTCCATAAGAACCAATGAGGTTTATTCTTGTGTTACGCAGCACATTTGAGCTTCCGCAAGAACCAATGAGGTTTATTCTTGTGTGTTATGCAGCACGTTTGAGCTTCTACAAGAACCAATGAGGTTCATTCTTGTGTGTTACACAGCACATTTGAGCTTCCACAAGAACAAATAAGGTTCATTCTCGTGTTACGCAGCACGTTTGTGATTCCATAAGAACCAATGAGGTTCATTCTCGTGTTACGCAGCACGTTTGATTTTCGCAAGAACCAATGAGGTTCATTCTCATGTTACGCAGCACGTTTGAGTTTCCGCAAGAACCAATGAGGTTCATTCTCATGTTACGCAGCACATGTGAGCTTCTACAAGAACCAATGAGGTTAATTCTCGTGTTACGCAGCACGTTTGAGCTTCTACAGGAACAAATGAGGTTTTTTCTCGTGTTACGCAGCACGTGTGAGCTTCTACAAGAACCAATGAGGTTCATTCTCGTGTTACGCAGCACGTTTGAGCTTCTGCAGGAACAAATGAGGTTCATTATCGTGTTACGTAGCACGTTTGAGTTTCCGCAAGAACCAATGAGGTTAATTCTCGTGTTACGCAGCACGTTTGAGCTTCTACAGGAACAAATGAGGTTTATTCTCGTGTTACGCAGCACGTTTGAGCTTCTACAGGAACAAATGAGGTTCATTCTCGTGGTACGCAGCACGTTTGAGCTTCTATAGGAACAAATGAGGTTCATTCTCGTGTGTTATGCAGCACGTTTGAGCTTCCGCAAGATCCAATGAGGTTCACTCTTGTTGTTACGCAGCACGTTTGAGCTTTCATAAGAACCAATGAGGTTCATTCTTGTGTTACGCAGCACGTTTGAGCGTCCATAAGAACCAATGAGGTTCATTCTCCTGTTACGCAGCACATTTTGAGCTTCTACAAGAACCAATGAGGTTCATTCTTGTGTTACGCAGCACGTTTGAGCTTCCATAAGAACCAATGAGGTTTATTCTCGTGTTACGCAGCACGTTTGAGCTTCAACAAGAACCAATGAGGTTCATTCTCGTGTTAGGCAGCACGTTTGAGCTTCTGCAGGAACAAATGAGGTTCATTCTCGTGTTATGTAGCACGTTTGAGCTTCTGCAGGAAAAAATGAGGTTCATTCTCGTGTTACGATGCACGTTTGAGTTTCCGCAAGAACCAATGAGGTTAATTCTCGTGTTACGCAGGACGTTTGAGCTTCTACAGGAACAAATGAGGTTCATTCTCGTGTTACGCAGCACGTTTGAGCTTCTACAGGAACAAATGAGGTTCATTCTTGTGTTACGGAGCACGTTTGAGCTTCTATAGGAACAAATGAGGTTCATTCTCGTGTTACGCAGCACGTTTGAGCTTCAACAAGAACCAATGAGGTTCATTCTCATGTGTTATGCAGCACATTTGAGCTTCTGTAAGAACCAATGAGGTTCATTCTCATGTGTTATGCAGCACGTTTGAGTTTCAACAAGACCAGTGAGGTACATTCTCATGTTATGCAGGACTTTTGATTTCCTACAAGAACCAATGAGGTTTATTCTTATGTGTTATGCAGCACGTTTGAGCTTCTACAAGAACCAATGAGGTTCATTCTTGTGTGTTACACAGCACATTTGAGCTTCCACAAGAAAAAATGAGGTTCATTCTCGTGTTACGCAGCACGTTTGTGATTCCATAAGAACCAATGAGGTTCATTCTCGTGTTACGCAGCACGTTTGATTTTCGCAAGAACCAATGAGGTTCATTCTCGTGTTATGCAGCACGTTTGAGTTTCCGCAAGAACCAATGAGGTTCATTCTCGTGTTACGCAGCACATTTGAGCTTCTGCAGGAACAAATGAGGTTCATTCTCGTGTTACGTAGCACGTTTGAGCTTCTGCAGGAACAAATGAGGTTCATTCTCGTGTTACGTAGCACGTTTGAGTTTCCGCAAGAACCAATGAGGTTAATTCTTATGTGTTATGCAGCACGTTTGAGCTTCTACAAGAACCAATGAGGTTCATTCTTGTGTGTTACACAGCACATTTGAGCTTCCACAAGGACAAATGAGGTTCATTCTCGTGTTACGCAGCACGTTTGTGATTCCATAAGAACCAATGAGGTTCATTCTCGTGTTACGCAGCACGTTTGATTTTCGCAAGAACCAATGAGGTTCGTTCTCGTGTTACGCAGCACGTTTGAGTTTCCGCAATAACCAATGAGGTTCATTCTCGTGTCACGCAGCACATGTGAGCTTCTACAAGAACCAATGAGGTTCATTCTCGTGTTACACAGCACGTTTGAGCTTCTGCAGGAACCAATGAGGTTCATTCTCGTGTTACGTAGCACGTTTGAGTTTCCGCAAGAACCAATGAGGTTAATTCTCGTGTTACGCAGCACATTTGAGCTTCTACGGGAACAAATGAGGTTTATTCTCGTGTTACGCAGCACGTTTGAGCTTCTATAGGAACAAATGAGGTTCATTCTAATGTTACGCAGCATGTTTGAGCTTCAACAAGAACCAATGAGGTTCATTCTCATGTTACTCAGCACATTTGAGCTTCTGTAAGAACCAATGAGGTTCATTCTCATGTGTTATGCAGGACGTTTGAGCTTCTACAAGAACCAATGAGGTTCATTCTCATGTGTTATGCAGGACGTTTGAGCTTCTACAAGAACCAATGAGGTTCATTCTTGTGTGTTACACAGCACATTTGAGCTTCCACAAGAACAAATGAGGTTCATTCTCGTGTTACGCAGCACGTTTGTGATTCCATAAGAACCAATGAGGTTCATTCTCGTGTTACGCAGCACGTTTGATTTTCGCAAGAACCAATGAGGTTCATTCTCATGTTACGCAGCACGTTTGAGTTTCCGCAAGAACCAATGAGGTTCATTCTCGTGTTACGCAGCACATGTTGAGTTTCTACAAGAACCAATGAGGTTCATTCTTGTGTTACGCAGCACGTTTGAGCTTCCATAAGAACCAATGAGGTTTATTCTCGTGTTACGCAGCACGTTTGAGCTTCAACAAGAACCAATGAGGTTCATTCTCGTGTTACGCAGCACGTTTGAGTTTCAACAAGAACCAATGAGGTACATTCTCATGTTATGCAGGACGTTTAAGCTTCTACAAGAACCAATGAGGTTCATTCTCATGTGTTACGCAGCAAGTTTGAGCTTCTACAAGAACCATAGAGGTTCATTCTCATGTTACGCAGCACGTTTGAGCTTCAAAAAGAACAAATGAGGTTCATTCTTGTGTTACGCAGCACGTTTGAGCTTATACAGGAACCAATGAGATTTATTCTCGTGTTACGCAGCACATTTGAGTTTCCATAAGAACCAATGAGGTTTATTCTCGTGTTACGCAGCACGTTTGAGCTTCCGCAAGAACCAATGAGGTCCATTCTCGTGTTACGCAGCACATTTGAGCTTCTGCAAGAACCAGTGAGGTTCATTCTTGTGTTATGCATTTTCGCAAGAACCAATGAGGTTCGTTCTCGTGTTACGCAGCACGTTTGAGTTTCCGCAATAACCAATGAGGTTCATTCTCGTGTCACGCAGCACATGTGAGCTTCTACAAGAACCAATGAGGTTCATTCTCGTGTTACACAGCACGTTTGAGCTTCTGCAGGAACCAATGAGGTTCATTCTCGTGTTACGTAGCACGTTTGAGTTTCCGCAAGAACCAATGAGGTTAATTCTCGTGTTACGCAGCACATTTGAGCTTCTACGGGAACAAATGAGGTTTATTCTCGTGTTACGCAGCACGTTTGAGCTTCTATAGGAACAAATGAGGTTCATTCTAATGTTACGCAGCATGTTTGAGCTTCAACAAGAACCAATGAGGTTCATTCTCATGTTACTCAGCACATTTGAGCTTCTGTAAGAACCAATGAGGTTCATTCTCATGTGTTATGCAGGACGTTTGAGCTTCTACAAGAACCAATGAGGTTCATTCTCATGTGTTATGCAGGACGTTTGAGCTTCTACAAGAACCAATGAGGTTCATTCTTGTGTGTTACACTGCACATTTGAGCTTCCACAAGAACAAATGAGGTTCATTCTCGTGTTACGCAGCACGTTTGTGATTCCATAAGAACCAATGAGGTTCATTCTCGTGTTACGCAGCACGTTTGATTTTCGCAAGAACCAATGAGGTTCATTCTCATGTTACGCAGCACGTTTGAGTTTCCGCAAGAACCAATGAGGTTCATTCTCGTGTTACGCAGCACATGTGAGCTTCTACAAGAACCAATGAGGTTAATTCTCGTGTTACGCAGCACGTTTGAGCTTCTACAGGAACAAATGAGGTTTATTCTCGTGTTACGCAGCACGTGTGAGCTTCTACAAGAACCAATGAGGTTCATTCTCGTGTTACGCAGCACGTTTGAGCTTCTGCAGGAACAAATGAGGTTCATTATCTTGTTACGTAGCACGTTTGAGTTTCCGCAAGAACCAATGAGGTTAATTCTCGTGTTACGCAGCACGTTTGAGCTTCTACAGGAACAAATGAGGTTTATTCTCGTGTTACGCAGCACGTTTGAGCTTCCATAAGAACCAATGAGGTTTATTCTCGTGTTACGCAGCACGTTTGAGCTTCAACAAGAACCAATGAGGTTCATTCTCGTGTTACGCAGCACGTTTGAGTTTCAACAAGAACCAATGAGGTACATTCTCATGTTATGCAGGACGTTTAAGCTTCTACAAGAACCAATGAGGTTCATTCTCATGTGTTACGCAGCAAGTTTGAGCTTCTACAAGAACCATAGAGGTTCATTCTCATGTTACGCAGCACGTTTGAGCTTCAAAAAGAACAAATGAGGTTCATTCTTGTGTTACGCAGCACATTTGAGCTTATACAGGAACCAATGAGATTTATTCTCGTGTGTTATGCAGCACGTTTGAGCTTCCGCAAGATCCAATGAGGTTCACTCTTGTTGTTACGCAGCACGTTTGAGCTTCCATAAGAACCAATGAGGTTCATTCTTGTGTTACGCAGCACATTTTGAGTTTCTACAAGAACCAATGAGGTTCATTCTTGTGTTACGCAGCACGTTTGAGCTTCCATAAGAACCAATGAGGTTTATTCTCGTGTTACGCAGCACGTTTGAGCTTCAACAAGAACCAATGAGGTTCATTCTCGTGTTACGCAGCACGTTTGAGTTTCAACAAGAACCAATGAGGTACATTCTCATGTTATGCAGGACGTTTAAGCTTCTACAAGAACCAATGAGGTTCATTCTCATGTGTTATGCAGAACGTTTGAGCTTCTACAAGAACCAATGAGGTTCATTCTCGTGTGTTATGCAGCACGTTTGAGCTTCCGCAAGATCCAATGAGGTTCACTCTTGTTGTTACGCAGCACGTTTGAGCTTCCATAAGAACCAATGAGGTTCATTCTTGTGTTACGCAGCACATTTTGAGTTTCTACAAGAACCAATGAGGTTCATTCTTGTGTTACGCAGCACGTTTGAGCTTCCATAAGAACCAATGAGGTTTATTCTCGTGTTACGCAGCACGTTTGAGCTTCAACAAGAACCAATGAGGTTCATTCTCGTGTTACGCAGCACGTTTGAGTTTCAACAAGAACCAATGAGGTACATTCTCATGTTATGCAGGACGTTTAAGCTTCTACAAGAACCAATGAGGTTCATTCTCATGTGTTACGCAGCAAGTTTGAGCTTCTACAAGAACCATAGAGGTTCATTCTCATGTTACGCAGCACGTTTGAGCTTCAAAAAGAACAAATGAGGTTCATTCTTGTGTTACGCAGCACGTTTGAGCTTATACAGGAACCAATGAGATTTATTCTCGTGTTACGCAGCACATTTGAGTTTCCATAAGAACCAATGAGGTTTATTCTCGTGTTACGCAGCACGTTTGAGCTTCCGCAAGAACCAATGAGGTCCATTCTCGTGTTACGCAGCACATTTGAGCTTCTGCAAGAACCAGTGAGGTTCATTCTTGTGTTATGCAGCACGTTTTTTTGAGCTTCCATAAGAACCAATGAGGTTTATTCTTGTGTTACGCAGCACATTTGAGCTTCCGCAAGAACCAATGAGGTTTATTCTTGTGTGTTATGCAGCACGTTTGAGCTTCTACAAGAACCAATGAGGTTCATTCTTGTGTGTTACACAGCACATTTGAGCTTCCACAAGAACAAATGAGGTTCATTCTCGTGTTACGCAGCACGTTTGTGATTCCATAAGAACCAATGAGGTTCATTCTCGTGTTACGCAGCACGTTTGATTTTCGCAAGAACCAATGAGGTTCATTCTCATGTTACGCAGCACGTTTGAGTTTCCGCAAGAACCAATAAGGTTCATTCTCATGTTACGCAGCACATGTGAGCTTCTACAAGAACCAATGAGGTTAGTTCTCGTGTTACGCAGCACGTTTGAGCTTCTACAGGAACAAATTAGGTTTATTCTCGTGTTACGCAGCACGTGTGAGCTTCTACAAGAACCAATGAGGTTCATTCTCGTGTTACGCAGCACGTTTGAGCTTCTGCAGGAACAAATGAGGTTCATTATCGTGTTACGTAGCACGTTTGAGTTTCCGCAAGAACCAATGAGGTTAATTCTCGTGTTACGCAGCACGTTTGAGCTTCTACAGGAACAAATGAGGTTTATTCTCGTGTTACGCAGCACGTTTGAGCTTCTACAGGAACAAATGAGGTTCATTCTCGTGGTACGCAGCACGTTTGAGCTTCTATAGGAACAAATGAGGTTCATTCTCGTGTGTTATGCAGCACGTTTGAGCTTCCGCAAGATCCAATGAGGTTCACTCTTGTTGTTACGCAGCACGTTTGAGCTTCCATAAGAACCAATGAGGTTCATTCTCCTGTTACGCAGCACATTTTGAGCTTCTACAAGAACCAATGAGGTTCATTCTTGTGTTACGCAGCACGTTTGAGCTTCCATAAGAACCAATGAGGTTTATTCTTGTGTTACGCAGCACATTTGAGCTTCCGCAAGAACCAATGAGGTTTATTCTTGTGTGTTATGCAGCACGTTTGAGCTTCTACAAGAACCAATGAGGTTCATTCTTGTGTGTTACACAGCACATTTGAGCTTCCACAAGAACAAATGAGGTTCATTCTCGTGTTACGCAGCACGTTTGTGATTCCATAAGAACCAATGAGGTTCATTCTCGTGTTACGCAGCACGTTTGATTTTCGCAAGAACCAATGAGGTTCATTCTCATGTTACACAGCACGTTTGAGTTTCCGCAAGAACCAATGAGGTTCATTCTCATGTTACGCAGCACATGTGAGCTTCTACAAGAACCAATGAGGTTAATTCTCGTGTTACGCAGCACGTTTGAGCTTCTACAGGAACAAATTAGGTTTATTCTCGTGTTACGCAGCACGTGTGAGCTTCTACAAGAACCAATGAGGTTCATTCTCGTGTTACGCAGCACGTTTGAGCTTCTGCAGGAACAAATGAGGTTCATTATCGTGTTACGTAGCACGTTTGAGTTTCCGCAAGAACCAATGAGGTTAATTCTCGTGTTACGCAGCACGTTTGAGCTTCTACAGGAACAAATGAGGTTTATTCTCGTGTTACGCAGCACGTTTGAGCTTCTACAGGAACAAATGAGGTTCATTCTCGTGGTACGTGCACGTTTGAGCTTCTATAGGAACAAATGAGGTTCATTCTCGTGTGTTATGCAGCACGTTTGAGCTTCCGCAAGATCCAATGAGGTTCACTCTTGTTGTTACGCAGCACGTTTGAGCTTCCATAAGAACCAATGAGGTTCATTCTCCTGTTACGCAGCACATTTTGAGCTTCCACAAGAACCAATGAGGTTCATTCTTGTGTTACGCAGCACGTTTGAGCGTCCATAAGAACCAATGAGGTTCATTCTCCTGTTACGCAGCACATTTTGAGCTTCTACAAGAACCAATGAGGTTCATTCTTGTGTTACGCAGCACGTTTGAGCTTCCATAAGAACCAATGAGGTTTATTCTCGTGTTACGCAGCACGTTTGAGCTTCAACAAGAACCAATGAGGTTCATTCTCGTGTTATGTAGCACGTTTGAGCTTCTGCAGGAAAAAATGAGGTTCATTCTCGTGTTACGATGCACGTTTGAGTTTCCGCAAGAACCAATGAGGTTCATTCTCGTGTTACGCAGCACGTTTGAGCTTCTACAGGAACAAATGAGGTTCATTCTCGTGTTACGCAGCACGTTTGAGCTTCTACAGGAACAAATGAGGTTCATTCTTGTGTTACGGATCACGTTGGAGCTTCTATAGGAACAAATGAGGTTCATTCTCGTGTTACGCAGCACGTTTGAGCTTCAACAAGAACCAATGAGGTTCATTCTCATGTGTTATGCAGCACATTTGAGCTTCTGTAAGAACCAATGAGGTTCATTCTCATGTGTTATGCAGCACGTTTCAGTTTCAACAAGACCAGTGAGGTACATTCTCATGTTATGCAGGACTTTTGATTTCCTACAAGAACCAATGAGGTTTATTCTTATGTGTTATGCAGCACGTTTGAGCTTCTACAAGAACCAATGAGGTTCATTCTTGTGTGTTACACAGCACATTTGAGCTTCCACAAGAAAAAATGAGGTTCATTCTCGTGTTACGCAGCACGTTTGTGATTCCATAAGAACCAATGAGGTTCATTCTCGTGTTACGCAGCACATTTGATTTTCGCAAGAACCAATGAGGTTCATTCTCGTGTTATGCAGCACGTTTGAGTTTCCGCAAGAACCAATGAGGTTCATTCTCGTGTTACGCAGCACATTTGAGCTTCTGCAGGAACAAATGAGGTTCATTCTCGTGTTACGTAGCACGTTTGAGCTTCTGCAGGAACAAATGAGGTTCATTCTCGTGTTACGTAGCACGTTTGAGTTTCCGCAAGAACCAATGAGGTTAATTCTCGTGTTACGCAGCACGTTTGAGCTTCTACAGGAACAAATGAGGTTCATTCTCGTGTTACGCAGCACGTTTGAACTTCAACAAGAACCAATGAGGTTCATTCTCATGTATTATGCAGCACATTTGAGCTTCTGTAAGAACCAATGAGGTTCATTCTCATGTGTTATGCAGCACATTTCAGCTTCTGTAAGATCCAATGAGGTACATTCTCATGTTATGCAGGACTTTTGATTTCCTACAAGAACCAATGAGGTTTATTCTTATGTGTTATGCAGCACGTTTAAGCTTCTACAAGAACCAATGAGGTTCATTCTTGTGTGTTACACAGCACATTTGAGCTTCCACAAGGACAAATGAGGTTCATTCTCGTGTTACGCAGCACGTTTGTGATTCCATAAGAACCAATGAGGTTCATTCTCGTGTTACGCAGCACGTTTGATTTTCGCAAGAACCAATGAGGTTCGTTCTCGTGTTACGCAGCACGTTTGAGTTTCCGCAATAACCAATGAGGTTCATTCTCGTGTCACGCAGCACATGTGAGCTTCTACAAGAACCAATGAGGTTCATTCTCGTGTTACGTAGCACGTTTGAGCTTCTGCAGGAACCAATGAGGTTCATTCTCGTGTTACGTAGCACGTTTGAGTTTCCGCAAGAACCAATGAGGTTAATTCTCGTGTTACGCAGCACATTTGAGCTTCTACGGGAACAAATGAGGTTTATTCTCGTGTTACGCAGCACGTTTGAGCTTCTATAGGAACAAATGAGGTTCATTCTCATGTTACGCAGCACGTTTGAGCTTCAACAAGAACCAATGAGGTTCATTCTCATGTTACTCAGCACATTTGAGCTTCTGTAAGAACCAATGAGGTTCATTCTCATGTGTTATGCAGGACGTTTGAGCTTCTACAAGAACCAATGAGGTTCATTCTCATGTGTTATGCAGGACGTTTGAGCTTCTACAAGAACCAATGAGGTTCATTCTCGTGTGTTATGCAGCACGTTTGAGCTTCCGCAAGATCCAATGAGGTTCACTCTTGTTGTTACGCAGCATGATTGAGCTTCCATAAGAACCAATGAGGTTCATTTTCCTGTTACGCAGCACATTTTGAGCTTCCACAAGAACCAATGAGGTTCATTCTTGTGTTACGCAGCACGTTTGAGCTTCCATAAGAACCAATGAGGTTTATTCTCGTGTTACGTAGCACGTTTGAGCTTCAACAAGAACCAATGAGGTTCATTCTCATGTTAGGCAGCACGTTTGAGCTTCTGCAGGAACAAATCAGGTTCATTCTCGTGTTACGTAGCACGTTTGAGCTTCCGCAAGAACCAATGAGGTTAATTCTCGTGTTACGCAGCACGTTTGAGCTTCTGCAAGAACCGATGAGGTTCATTCTCATGTGTTATGCAGCACATTTGAGCTTCTGTAAGAACCAGTGAGGTTCATTCTCGTGTTATGTAGGACGTTTGAGCTTCTACGAGAACCAATGAGGTTCATTCTCGTGTGTTATGCAGCACGTTTGAGCTTCTGTAAGAACCAATGAGGTTCATTCTCACGTGTTACGCAGCACGTTTGAGCTTCCTTAAGAACCAATGAGGTTCATTCTCGTGTGTTATGCAGCACGTTTGAGCTTCTGTAAGAACCAATGAGGTTCATTCTCACGTGTTACGCAGCACGTTTGAGCTTCCTTAAGAACCAATAAGGTTCATTCTCGTGTTACGCAGCACATTTGAACTTCTACAAGAATCAATGAGGTTCATTCTCGTGTTACACAGCACGTTTGAGCTTCTACAAGAACCAATGAGGTTCATTCTCGTGTTACGCAGCACGTTTGAGCTTCTGCAATATCCAATGAGGTTCATTCTTGTGTGTTACGCAGCACTTGTGAGCTTCTGCAAGAACCAATGGGGTTCATTCTCGTGTTACGCAGCGTGTTTGAGTTTCAACAAGAACCAATGAGGTACATTCTCATGTTATGCAGGACGTTTAAGCTTCAACAAGAACCAATGAGGTTCATTCTCATGTGTTACGCAGCAAGTTTGAGCTTCTACAAGAACCATAGAGGTTCATTCTCATGTTACGCAGCACGTTTGAGCTTCAAAAAGAACAAATGAGGTTCATTCTTGTGTTACGCAGCACGTTTGAGCTTCTACAGGAACCAATGAGATTTATTCTCGTGTTACGCAGAACATTTGAGTTTCCATAAGAACCAATTAGGTTCATTCTCGTGTTACGCAGCACGTTTGAGCTTCCACAAGAAACAATGAGGTTCATTCTTGTGTTACGCAGCACATTTGAGCTTCCATAAGAACCAATGAGGTTTATTCTCGTGTTACGCACCACGTTTGAGCTTCCGCAAGAACCAATGAGGTCCATTCTCGTGTTACGCAGCACATTTGAGCTTCTGCAAGAACCAGTGAGGTTCATTCTTGTGTTACGCAGCACGTTTGAGCTTCCATAAGAACCAATGAGGTTTATTCTTGTGTTACGCAGCACATTTGAGCTTCCGCAAGAACCAATGAGGTTTATTCTTTTGTGTTATGCAGCACGTTTGAGCTTCTACAAGAACCAATGAGGTTCATTCTTGTGTGTTACACAGCACATTTGAGCTTCCACAAGAACAAATGAGGTTCATTCTCGTGTTACGCACCACGTTTGTGATTCCATAAGAACCAATGAGGTTCATTCTCGTGTTACGCAGCACATTTGATTTTCGCAAGAACCAATGAGGTTCATTCTCATGTTACGCAGCACGTTTGAGTTTCCGCAAGAAGGTTCATTCTCGTGTTACGCAGCACATGTGAGCTTCTACAAGAACCAATGAGGTTAATTCTCGTGTTACGCAGCACGTTTGAGCTTCTACAGGAACAAATGAGGTTCATTCTCGTGTTACGCAGCACGTGTGAGCTTCTACAAGAACCAATGAGGTTCATTCTCGTGTTACGCAGCACGTTTGAGCTTCTGCAGGAACAAATGAGGTTCATTCTCGTGTTATGTAGCACGTTTGAGCTTCTGCAGGAAAAAATGAGGTTCATTCTCGTGTTACGATGCACGTTTGAGTTTCCGCAAGAACCAATGAGGTTAATTCTCGTGTTACGCAGCACGTTTGAGCTTCTACAGGAACAAATGAGGTTCATTCTCGTGTTACGCAGCACGTTTGAGCTTCTACAGGAACAAATGAGGTTCATTCTTGTGTTACGGAGCACGTTTGAGCTTCTATAGGAACAAATGAGGTTCATTCTCGTGTTACGCAGCACGTTTGAGCTTCAACAAGAACCAATGAGGTTCATTCATATGTGTTATGCAGCACATTTGAGCTTCTGTAAGAACCAATGAGGTTCATTCTCATGTGTTATGCAGCACGTTTGAGCTTCAACAAGAACCAATGAGATTCATTCTCATGTTACTCAGCACATTTGAGCTTCTGTAAGAACCAATGAGGTTCATTGTCATGTGTTATGCAGGACGTTTGAGCTTCTACAAGAACCAATGAGGTTCATTCTCGTGTGTTATGCAGCACGTTTGAGCTTCCGCAAGATCCAATGAGGTTCACTCTTGTTGTTACGCAGCACGTTTGAGCTTCCATAAGAACCAATGAGGTTCATTCTCCTGTTACGCAGCACATTTTGAGCTTCCACAAGAACCAATGAGGTTCATTCTTGTGTTACGCAGCACTTTTGAGCTTCCATAAGAACCAATGAGGTTTATTCTCGTATTACGTAGCACGTTTGAGCTTCAACAAGAACCAATGAGGTTCATTCTCATGTTAGGCAGCACGTTTGAGCTTCTGCAGGAACAAATCAGGTTCATTCTCGTGTTACGTAGCACGTTTGAGCTTCCGCAAGAACCAATGAGGTTAATTCTCGTGTTACGCAGCACGTTTGAGCTTCTACAGGAACAAATGAGGTTCATTCTCCTGTTACGCAGGACGTTTGAGCTTCTACAGGAACAAATGAGGTTCATTCTCGTGTTACGCAGCACGTTTGAGCTTCTATAGGAACAAATGAGGTTCATTCTCATGTTACGCAGCACGTTTGAGCTTCAACAAGAACCAATGAGGTTCATTCTCATGTTACGCAACACATTTGAGCTTCAACAAGAACCAATGAGGTACATTCTCATGTGTTATGCAGCACATTTGAGCTTCTGTAAGAACCAATGAGGTTCATTCTCGTGTGTTATGCAGCACGTTTGAGCTTCCGCAAGATCCAATGAGGTTCACTCTTGTTGTTACGCAGCACGTTTGAGCTTCCATAAGAACCAATGAGGTTCATTCTCCTGTTACGCAGCACATTTTGAGCTTCCACAAGAACCAATGAGGTTTATTCTTGTGTTACGCAGCACGTTTGAGCTTCCATAAGAACCAATGAGGTTTATTCTTGTGTTACGCAGCACGTTTGAGCTTCAACAAGAACCAATGAGGTTCATTCTCGTGTTACGTAGCACGTTTGAGCTTCTGCAGGAACAAATGAGGTTTATTCTCATGTGTTATGCAGCACGTTTGAGCTTCTACAAGAACCAATGAGGTTCATTCTTGTGTTACACAGCACATTTGAGCTTCCACAAGAACAAATGAGGTTCATTCTCGTGTTACGCAGCACGTTTGTGATTCCATAAGAACCAATGAGGTTCATTCTCGTGTTACGCAGCACGTTTGATTTTCGCAAGAACCAATAAGGTTCATTCTCGTGTTATGCAGCACGTTTGAGTTTCCGCAAGAACCAATGAGGTTCATTCTCGTGTTACGCAGCACATTTGAGCTTCTGCAGGAACAAATGAGGTTCATTCTCGTGTTACGTAGCACGTTTGAGCTTCTGCAGGAACAAATGAGGTTCATTCTCGTGTTACTTAGCACGTTTGAGTTTCCTCAAGAACCAATGAGGTTCATTCTCGTGTTACGCAGCACGTTTGAGCTTCTACAGGAACAAATGAGGTTCATTCTCGTGTTACGCAGCACGTTTGAGCTTCTACAGGAACAAATGAGGTTCATTCTCGTGTTACGCAGCACGTTTGAGCTTCAACAAGAACCAATGAGGTTCATTCTCATGTATTATGCATCACATTTGAGCTTCTGTAAGAACCAATGAGATTCATTCTCATGTGTTATGCAGCACATTTCAGCTTCTGTAAGAACCAATGAGGTACATTCTCATGTTATGCAGGACTTTTGATTTCCTACAAGAACCAATGAGGTTTATTCTTATGTGTTATGCAGCACGTTTGAGCTTCTACAAGAACCAATGAGGTTCATTCTTGTGTGTTACACAGCACATTTGAGCTTCCACAAGGACAAATGAGGTTCATTCTCGTGTTACGCAGCACATTTGTGATTCCATAAGAACCAATGAGGTTCATTCTCGTGTTACGCAGCACGTTTGATTTTCGCAAGAACCAATGAGGTTCGTTCTCGTGTTACGCAGCACGTTTGAGTTTCCGCAAAAACCAATAAGGTTCATTCTCGTGTTACGCAGCACATGTGAGCTTCTACAAGAACCAATGAGGTTAATTCTCGTGTTGCGCAGCACGTTTGAGCTTCTACAGGAACAAATGAGGTTCATTCTTGTGTTACGCAGCACGTTTGAGCTTCTACAAGAACCAATGAGGTTCATTCTCGTGTTACGCAGCACGTTTGAGCTTCTGCAGGAACAAATGAGGTTCATTCTCGTGTTACGTAGCACGTTTGAGTTTTCGCAAGAACCAATGAGGTTAATTCTCGTGTTACGCAGCACATTTGAGCTTCTACAGGAACAAATGAGGTTTATTCTCGTGTTACGCAGGACGTTTGAGCTTCTACAGGAACAAATGAGGTTCATTCTCGTGTTATGCAGCACGTTTGAGCTGCTATAGGAACAAATGAGGTTCATTCTCATGTTACGCAGCACATTTGAGCTTCTGCAAGAACGAATGAGGTTCATTCTCATGTGTTACGCAGCACGTTTGTGCTTCCATAAGAACCAATGAGGTCCATTCTCGTGTTACGCAGCATGTTTGAGCTTCCATAAGAGCCAATGAGGTTCATTCTCGTGTTACACAGCATGTTTGAGCTTCCACAAGATCCAATGAGGTTCATTCCCTTGTGTTATGCAGCACATTTAAGCTTCCGCAAGATCCAATGAGGTTCATTCTCATGTGTTCACACTGCACTTTTGAGCTTCCGCAAGAACCAGAAATGTTCATTCTCATGTATTATGCAGCATGTTTGAGCTTCTACAAGAACCAATGTGGTACATTCTCGTGTGTTAAGCAGCATGTTTGAGCTTGCACAAGAACCAATGAGGTTCATTCTTGTGTTACGCAGCATGTTTGAGCTTCAATAAGAGCCAGTGAGGTTCATTCTCGTGTTACGCAGCATGTTTGAGCTTCCATAAGAGCCAATGAAGTTCATTCTCGTGTTACGCAGCACGTTTGAGCTTCTACAGGAACAATTGAGGTGCATTCTCGTATTACGCAGCACGTTTCAGCTTCCATAAGAACTAATGAGGTTCATTCTCATGTGTTACGCAGCACATTTGAGCTTCTGCAAGAACCAATGAGGTTCATTGTCATATGTTACGCAGCATGTTTTTTTAAGCTTCTACAAGAACCAATGAGGTTCATTCTCGTGTTGCGCAGCATGTGTGAGCTTCGACAAGGACCAATGAGGTTCATTTTCATGTGTTACGCAGCATGTGTGAGCTTCTGCAAGAACCAATGAGGTTCATTCTTGTGAGTTACGCAGCACGTTTGAGCTTCTACAAGAACCAATAAGGTTCATTCTCGTGTTACGCAGCATGTTTGGGCTTCTACAAGAACCAATGAGGTTCATTCCCATGTGTTATGCAGCACATTTGAGCTTCCGCAAGATCCAATGAGGTTCATTCTCATATGTTAACGCTGCACTTTTGAGCTTCCGCAAGCACCAGAAATGTTCATTCTCATGTGTTATGCAGCATGTTTGAGCTTCCACAAGAACCAATGAGGTTCATTCTTGTGTTACGCAGCATGTTTGAGCTTCAATAAGAGCCAATGAGGTTCATTCTCGTGTTACGCAGCATGTTTGAGCTTCAATAAGAGCCAATGAGGTTCATTCTCGTGTTACGCAGCATGTTTGAGCTTCAATAAGAGCCAATGAGGTTCATTCTCGTGTTACGCAGCATGTTTGAGCTTCCATAAGAGCCAATGAAGTTCATTCTCGTGTTGCGCAGCAAGTTTGAGCTTCTACAGGAACAATTGAGGTTCATTCTCGTGTTACGCAGCACGTTTCAGCTTCCTTAAGAACCAATGAGGTTCATTCTTGTGTTACGCAGCACGTTTGAGCTTCCACAAGATCCAATGAGGTTCATTCCCATGTGTTATGCAGCACATTTGAGCATCCGCAAGATTCAATGAGGTTCATTCTCATGTGTTAACGCTGCACATTTGAGCTTCCGCAAGAACCAGAAATGTTCATTCTTATGTGTTATGCAGCATGTTTGAGCTTCTACAAGAACCAATGAGGTTAATTCTTATGTTACGCAGCGTGTTTGAGCTTCCACAAGAACCAAGAAAGTTCATTCTAATGTGTTACGCAGCATGTTTGAGCTTTAAGAAGAACTACTGAGGTTTATTCTTATGTAACGCAGCGTGTTTGAGCTTCCTCAAGAACCAGTGAGGTTCATTCTCGTGTTACGCAGCACGTTTGAGCTTCCGCAAGAACCAATGAGGTTCATTCTTGTGTTACGCAGCATGTTTGAGCTTCCATAAGAGCCAATGAGGTTCATTCTCGTGTTACGCAGCACTTTTGAGCTTTTACAGGAACAAATGAGGTTTATTCTCGTGTTACGCAGCACGTTTGAGCTTCTACAGGAACAAATGAGGTTCATTCTCGTGTTACGCAGCACGTTTGAGCTTCCTTAAGAACCAATGAGGTTCATTCTTGTGTTACGCAGCACGTTTGAGCTTCTGCAAGAACGAATGAGGATTATTGTCATGTGTTACGCAGCATGTTTAAGCTTCTACAAGAACAAATGAGGTTCATTCTCGTGTTGCGCAGCACGTTTGAGCTTCCGCAAGAACCAAAAATGTTCATTCTCACGTGTTATGCAGCACGTTTGAGCTTCCACAAGATCCAATGAGGTTCATTCCCATGTGTTATGCAGCACGTTTCAGCTTCTTTAAGAACCAATGAGGTTCATTCTTATGTTACGCAGCACGTTTGAGCTTCCACAAGATCCAATGAGGTTCATTCCCATGTGTTATGCAGCACATTTGAGCTTCCGCAAGATCTAATGAGGTTCATTCTCATGTGTTAACGCTGCACATTTGAGCTTCCGCAAGAACCAGAAATGTTCATTCTCATGTGTTATGCAGCATGTTTGAGCTTCTACAAGAACTAATGAGGTTCATTCTTATATTACGCAGCGTGTTTGAGCTTCCGCAAGAACCAAGAAACTTCATTCTAATGTGTTACGCAGCGTGTTTGAGCTTCTGCAAGAACCAATGAGGTTCATTCTTGTGTTATGCAGCATGTTTGAGCTTCCATAAGAGCCAATGAGGTTCATCCTCGTGTTACGCAGCACGTTTGAGCTTCTACAGGAACAAATGAGGTGCATTCTCGTGTTACGCAGCACGTTTCAGCTTCCTTAAGAACCAATGAGGTTCATTCTTGTGTTACGCAGCACGTTTGTGCTTCCATAAGAACTAATGAGGTTCATTCTCATGTGTTACGCAGCACATTTGAGCTTCTGCAAGAACCAATGAGGTTCATTGTCATATGTTACGCAGCATGTTTTTTTAAGTTTCTACAAAAACCAATGAGGTTCATTCTCGTGTTGCGCAGCACGTGTGAGCTTCTGCAAGAACCAATGAGGTTCATTCTCGTGTTACGCAGCATGTGTGAGCTTCTGCAAGAACCAATGAGGTTCATTCTTGTGAGTTACGCAGCACGTTTGAGCTTCTACAAGAACCAATAAGGTTCATTCTCGTGTTACGCAGCATGTTTGGGCTTCTACAAGAACCAATGAGGTTCATTCTCATGTTATGCAGCACGTTTGAGCTTCCACAAGATCCAATGAGGTTCATTCCCATGTGTTACGCAGCATGTTTGAGCTTCCATAAGAGCCAATGAAGTTCATTCTCGTGTTGCGCAGCAAGTTTGAGCTTCTACAGGAACAATTGAGGTTCATTCTCGTGTTACGCAGCACGTTTCAGCTTCCTTAAGAACCAATGAGGTTCATTCTTGTGTTACGCAGCACGTTTGAGCTTCCACAAGATCCAATGAGGTTCATTCCCATGTGTTATGCAGCACATTTGAGCATCCGCAAGATTCAATGAGGTTCATTCTCATGTGTTAACGCTGCACATTTGAGCTTCCGCAAGAACCAGAAATGTTCATTCTTATGTGTTATGCAGCATGTTTGAGCTTCTACAAGAACCAATGAGGTTAATTCTTATGTTACGCAGCGTGTTTGAGCTTCCACAAGAACCAAGAAAGTTCATTCTAATGTGTTACGCAGCATGTTTGAGCTTTAAGAAGAACTACTGAGGTTTATTCTTATGTAACGCAGCGTGTTTGAGCTTCCTCAAGAACCAGTGAGGTTCATTCTCGTGTTACGCAGCACGTTTGAGCTTCCGCAAGAACCAATGAGGTTCATTCTTGTGTTACGCAGCATGTTTGAGCTTCCATAAGAGCCAATGAGGTTCATTCTCGTGTTACGCAGCACTTTTGAGCTTTTACAGGAACAAATGAGGTTTATTCTCGTGTTACGCAGCACGTTTGAGCTTCTACAGGAACAAATGAGGTTCATTCTCGTGTTACGCAGCACGTTTGAGCTTCCTTAAGAACCAATGAGGTTCATTCTTGTGTTACGCAGCACGTTTGAGCTTCTGCAAGAACGAATGAGGATTATTGTCATGTGTTACGCAGCATGTTTAAGCTTCTACAAGAACAAATGAGGTTCATTCTCGTGTTGCGCAGCACGTTTGAGCTTCCGCAAGAACCAAAAATGTTCATTCTCACGTGTTATGCAGCACGTTTGAGCTTCCACAAGATCCAATGAGGTTCATTCCCATGTGTTATGCAGCACGTTTCAGCTTCTTTAAGAACCAATGAGGTTCATTCTTATGTTACGCAGCACGTTTGAGCTTCCACAAGATCCAATGAGGTTCATTCCCATGTGTTATGCAGCACATTTGAGCTTCCGCAAGATCTAATGAGGTTCATTCTCATGTGTTAACGCTGCACATTTGAGCTTCCGCAAGAACCAGAAATGTTCATTCTCATGTGTTATGCAGCATGTTTGAGCTTCTACAAGAACTAATGAGGTTCATTCTTATATTACGCAGCGTGTTTGAGCTTCCGCAAGAACCAAGAAACTTCATTCTAATGTGTTACGCAGCGTGTTTGAGCTTCTGCAAGAACCAATGAGGTTCATTCTTGTGTTATGCAGCATGTTTGAGCTTCCATAAGAGCCAATGAGGTTCATCCTCGTGTTACGCAGCACGTTTGAGCTTCTACAGGAACAAATGAGGTGCATTCTCGTGTTACGCAGCACGTTTCAGCTTCCTTAAGAACCAATGAGGTTCATTCTTGTGTTACGCAGCACGTTTGTGCTTCCATAAGAACTAATGAGGTTCATTCTCATGTGTTACGCAGCACATTTGAGCTTCTGCAAGAACCAATGAGGTTCATTGTCATATGTTACGCAGCATGTTTTTTTAAGTTTCTACAAAAACCAATGAGGTTCATTCTCGTGTTGCGCAGCACGTGTGAGCTTCTGCAAGAACCAATGAGGTTCATTCTCGTGTTACGCAGCATGTGTGAGCTTCTGCAAGAACCAATGAGGTTCATTCTTGTGAGTTACGCAGCACGTTTGAGCTTCTACAAGAACCAATAAGGTTCATTCTCGTGTTACGCAGCATGTTTGGGCTTCTACAAGAACCAATGAGGTTCATTCTCATGTTATGCAGCACGTTTGAGCTTCCACAAGATCCAATGAGGTTCATTCCCATGTGTTACGCAGCATGTTTGAGCTTCCATAAGAGCCAATGAAGTTCATTCTCGTGTTACGCAGCACGTTTGAGCTTCTACAGGAACAATTGAGGTGCATTCTCGTGTTACGCAGCACTTTTCAGCTTCCTTAAGAACCAATGAGGTTCATTCTCATGTGTTACGCAGCACATTTGAGCTTCTGCAAGAACCAATGAGGTTCATTGTCATATGTTACGCAGCATGTTTTTTTAAGCTTCTACAAGAACCAATGAGGTTCATTCTCGTGTTGCGCAGCACGTGTGAGCTTCGACAAGGACCAATGAGGTTTATTTTCATGTGTTACGCAGCACGTGTGAGCTTCTGCAAGAACCAATGAGGTTCATTCTTGTGAGTTACGCAGCACGTTTGAGCTTTTACAAGAACCAATAAGGTTCATTCTCGTGTTACGCAGCATGTTTGGGCTTCTACAAGAACCAATGAGGTTCATTCTCATGTTATGCAGCACGTTTGAGCTTCCACAAGATCCAATGAGGTTCATTCCCATGTGTTATGCAGCACATTTGAGCTTCCGCAAGATCCAATGAGGTTCATTCTCATGTGTTAACGCTGCACTTTTGAGCTTCCGCAAGCACCAGAAATGTTCATTCTCATGTGTTATGCAGCATGTTTGAGCTTCTACAAGAACCAATGTGGTACATTCTCGTTTGTTAAGCAGCATGTTTGAGCTTCCACAAGAACCAATGAGGTTCATTCTTGTGTTACGCAGCATGTTTGAGCTTCCATAAGAGCCAATGAAGTTCATTCTCGTGTTACGCAGCAAGTTTGAGCTTCTACAGGAACAATTGAGGTTCATTCTCGTGTTACGCAGCACGTTTCAGCTTCCTTAAGAACCAATGAGGTTCATTCTTGTGTTACGCAGCACGTTTGAGCTTCCACAAGATCCAATGAGGTTCATTCCCATGTGTTATGCAGCACATTTGAGCTTCCGCAAGATCCAATGAGGTTCATTCTCATGTGTTAACGCTGCACATTTGAGCTTCTGCAAGAACCAGAAATGTTCATTCTTATGTGTTATGCAGCATGTTTGAGCTTCTACAAGAACCAATGAGGTTCATTCTTATGTTACGCAGCGTGTTTGAGCTTCCACAAGAACCAAGAAAGTTCATTCTAATGTGTTACGCAGCATGTTTGAGCTTTAAGAAGAACTACTGAGGTTTATTCTTATGTAACACAGCGTGTTTGAGCTTCCTCAAGAACCAGTGAGGTTCATTCTCGTGTTACGCAGCACGTTTGAGCTTCCGCAAGAACCAATGAGGTTCATTCTTGTGTTACGCAGCATGTTTGAGCTTCCATAAGAGCCAATGAGGTTCATTCTCGTGTTACGCAGCACGTTTGAGCTTCTACAGGAACAAATGAGGTTCATTCTCGTGTTACGCAGCACGTTTGAGCTTCTACAGGAACAAATGAGGTTCATTCTCATGTTATGCAGCACGTTTGAGCTTCCACAAGATCCAATGAGGTTCATTCTCATGTTATGCAGCACGTTTGAGCTTCCACAAGATCCAATGAGGTTCATTCCCATGTGTTATGCAGCACATTTGAGCTTCCGCAAGATCCAATGAGGTTCATTCTCATGTGTTAACGCTGCACTTTTGAGCTTCCGCAAGCACCAGAAATGTTCATTCTCATGTGTTATGCAGCATGTTTGAGCTTCTACAAGAACCAATGTGGTACATTCTCGTGTGTTAAGCAGCATGTTTGAGCTTCCACAAGAACCAATGAGGTTCATTCTTGTGTTACGCAGCATGTTTGAGCTTCAATAAGAGCCAATGAGGTTCATTCTCGTGTTACGCAGCATGTTTGAGCTTCAGTAAGAGCCAATGAAGTTCATTCTCGTGTTACGCAGCAAGTTTGAGCTTCTACAGGAACAATTGAGGTTCATTCTCGTGTTACGCAGCACGTTTCAGCTTCCTTAAGAACCAATGAGGTTCATTCTTGTGTTACGCAGCACGTTTGAGCTTCCACAAGATCCAATGAGGTTCATTCCCATGTGTTATGCAGCACATTTGAGCTTCCAAAAGATCCAATGAGGTTCATTCTCATGTGTTAACACTGCACATTTGAGCTTCCGCAAGAACCAGAAATGTTCATTCTTATGTGTTATGCAGCATGTTTGAGCTTCTACAAGAACCAATGAGGTTCATTCTTATGTTACGCAGCATGTTTGAGCTTTAAGAAGAACTACTGAGGTTTATTCTTATGTAACGCAGCGTTTGAGCTTCTACAAGAACCAGTGAGGTTCATTCTCGTGTTACGCAGCACGTTTGAGCTTCCGCAAGAACCAATGAGGTTCATTCTTGTGTTACGCAGCATGTTTGAGCTTCCATAAGAGCCAATGAGGTTCATTCTCGTGTTACGCAGCACGTTTGAGCTTCCATAAGAGCCAATGAGGTTCATTCTCGTGTTACGCAGCACGTTTGAGCCTCTACAGGAACAAATGAGGTTCATTCTCGTGTTACGCAGCACATTTGAGCTTCTGCAGGAACAAATGAGGTTCATTCTCGTGTTACGTAGCACGTTTGAGCTTCTGCAGAAACAAATGAGGTTCATTCTCGTGTTACTTAGCACGTTTGAGTTTCCTCAAGAACCAATGAGGTTCATTCTCGTGTTACGCAGCACGTTTGAGCTTCTACAGGAACAAATGAGGTTCATTCTCATGTTACGCAGCACGTTTGAGCTTCTACAGGAACAAATGAGGTTCATTCTCGTGTTACGCAGCACGTTTGAGCTTCAACAAGAACCAATGAGGTTCATTCTCATGTATTATGCATCACATTTGAGCTTCTGTAAGAACCAATGAGGTTCATTCTCATGTGTTATGCAGCACATTTCAGCTTATGTAAGAACCAATGAGGTACATTCTCATGTTATGCAGGACTTTTGATTTCCTACAAGAACCAATGAGGTTTATTCTTATGTGTTATGCAGCACGTTTGAGCTTCTACAAGAACCAATGAGGTTCATTCTTGTGTGTTACACAGCACATTTGAGCTTCCACAAGGAGAAATGAGGTTAATTCTCGTGTTACGCAGCACATTTGTGATTCCATAAGAACCAATGAGGTTCATTCTCGTGTTACGCAGCACGTTTGATTTTCGCAAGAACCAATGAGGTTCGTTCTCGTGTTACGCAGCACGTTTGAGTTTCCGCAAAAACCAATAAGGTTCATTCTCGTGTTACGCAGCACATGTGAGCTTCTACAAGAACCAATGAGGTTAATTCTCGTGTTACGCAGCACGTTTGAGCTTCTACAGGAACAAATGAGGTTCATTCTCGTGTTACCCAGCACGTTTGAGCTTCTACAAGAACCAATGAGGTTCATTCTCGTGTTACGCAGCACGTTTGAGCTTCTGCAGGAACAAATGAGGTTCATTCTCGTGTTACGTAGCACGTTTGAGTTTCCGCAAGAACCAATGAGGTTAATTCTCGTGTTACGCAGCACATTTGAGCTTCTACAGGAACAAATGAGGTTTATTCTCGTGTTACGCAGGACGTTTGAGCTTCTACAGGAACAAATGAGGTTCATTCTCGTGTTACGCAGCACGTTTGAGCTTCTATAGGAACAAATGAGGTTCATTCTCATGTTACGCAGCACATTTGAGCTTCTGCAAGAACGAATGAGGTTCATTCTCATGTGTTACGCAGCACGTTTGTGCTTCCATAAGAACCAATGAGGTCCATTCTCGTGTTACGCAGCATGTTTGAGCTTCCATAAGAGCCAATGAGGTTCATTCTCGTGTTACACAGCATGTTTGAGCTTCCACAAGATCCAATGAGGTTCATTCCCATGTGTTATGCAGCACATTTAAGCTTCCGCAAGATCCAATGAGGTTCATTCTCATGTGTTCACACTGCACTTTTGAGCTTCTGCAAGAACCAGAAATGTTCATTCTCATGTATTATGCAGCATGTTTGAGCTTCTACAAGAACCAATGTGGTACATTCTCGTGTGTTAAGCAGCATGTTTGAGCTTGCACAAGAACCAATGAGGTTCATTCTTGTGTTACGCAGCATGTTTGAGCTTCAATAAGAGCCAGTGAGGTTCATTCTCGTGTTACGCAGCATGTTTGAGCTTCCATAAGAGCCAATGAAGTTCATTCTCGTGTTACGCAGCACGTTTGAGCTTCTACAGGAACAATTGAGGTGCATTCTCGTATTACGCAGCACGTTTCAGCTTCCATAAGAACTAATGAGGTTCATTCTCATGTGTTACGCAGCACATTTGAGCTTCTGCAAGAACCAATGAGGTTCATTGTCATATGTTACGCAGCATGTTTTTTTAAGCTTCTACAAGAACCAATGAGGTTCATTCTCGTGTTGCGCAGCATGTGTGAGCTTCGACAAGGACCAATGAGGTTCATTTTCATGTGTTACGCAGCATGTGTGAGCTTCTGCAAGAACCAATGAGGTTCATTCTTGTGAGTTACGCAGCACGTTTGAGCTTCTACAAGAACCAATAAGGTTCATTCTCGTGTTACGCAGCATGTTTGGGCTTCTACAAGAACCAATGAGGTTCATTCCCATGTGTTATGCAGCACATTTGAGCTTCCGCAAGATCCAATGAGGTTCATTCTCATATGTTAACGCTGCACTTTTGAGCTTCCGCAAGCACCAGAAATGTTCATTCTCATGTGTTATGCAGCATGTTTGAGCTTCCACAAGAACCAATGAGGTTCATTCTTGTGTTACGCAGCATGTTTGAGCTTCAATAAGAGCCAATGAGGTTCATTCTCGTGTTACGCAGCATGTTTGAGCTTCAATAAGAGCCAATGAGGTTCATTCTCGTGTTACGCAGCATGTTTGAGCTTCCATAAGAGCCAATGAAGTTCATTCTCGTGTTACGCAGCAAGTTTGAGCTTCTGCAGGAACAATTGAGGTTCATTCTCGTGTTACGCAGCACGTTTCAGCTTCCTTAAGAACCAATGAGGTTCATTCTTGTGTTACGCAGCACGTTTGAGCTTCCACAAGATCCAATGAGGTTCATTCCCATGTGTTATGCAGCACATTTGAGCTTCCGCAAGATCCAATGAGGTTCATTCTCATGTGTTAACGCTGCACTTTTGAGCTTCCGCAAGCACCAGAAATGTTCATTCTCATGTGTTATGCAGCATGTTTGAGCTTCTACAAGAACCAATGTGGTACATTCTCGTGTGTTAAGCAGCATGTTTGAGCTTCCACAAGAACCAATGAGGTTCATTCTTGTGTTACGCAGCATGTTTGAGCTTCAATAAGAGCCAATGAGGTTCATTCTCGTGTTACGCAGCATGTTTGAGCTTCCATAAGAGCCAATGAAGTTCATTCTCGTGTTACGCAGCAAGTTTGAGCTTCTACAGGAACAATTGAGGTTCATTCTCGTGTTACGCAGCACGTTTCAGCTTCCTTAAGAACCAATGAGGTTCATTCTTGTGTTACGCAGCACGTTTGAGCTTCCACAAGATCCAATGAGGTTCATTCCCATGTATTATGCATCACATTTGAGCTTCTGTAAGAACCAATGAGGTTCATTCTCATGTGTTATGCAGCACATTTCAGCTTATGTAAGAACCAATGAGGTACATTCTCATGTTATGCAGGACTTTTGATTTCCTACAAGAACCAATGAGGTTTATTCTTATGTGTTATGCAGCACGTTTGAGCTTCTACAAGAACCAATGAGGTTCATTCTTGTGTGTTACACAGCACATTTGAGCTTCCACAAGGAGAAATGAGGTTAATTCTCGTGTTACGCAGCACATTTGTGATTCCATAAGAACCAATGAGGTTCATTCTCGTGTTACGCAGCACGTTTGATTTTCGCAAGAACCAATGAGGTTCGTTCTCGTGTTACGCAGCACGTTTGAGTTTCCGCAAAAACCAATAAGGTTCATTCTCGTGTTACGCAGCACATGTGAGCTTCTACAAGAACCAATGAGGTTAATTCTCGTGTTACGCAGCACGTTTGAGCTTCTACAGGAACAAATGAGGTTCATTCTCGTGTTACCCAGCACGTTTGAGCTTCTACAAGAACCAATGAGGTTCATTCTCGTGTTACGCAGCACGTTTGAGCTTCTGCAGGAACAAATGAGGTTCATTCTCGTGTTACGTAGCACGTTTGAGTTTCCGCAAGAACCAATGAGGTTAATTCTCGTGTTACGCAGCACATTTGAGCTTCTACAGGAACAAATGAGGTTTATTCTCGTGTTACGCAGGACGTTTGAGCTTCTACAGGAACAAATGAGGTTCATTCTCGTGTTACGCAGCACGTTTGAGCTTCTATAGGAACAAATGAGGTTCATTCTCATGTTACGCAGCACATTTGAGCTTCTGCAAGAACGAATGAGGTTCATTCTCATGTGTTACGCAGCACGTTTGTGCTTCCATAAGAACCAATGAGGTCCATTCTCGTGTTACGCAGCATGTTTGAGCTTCCATAAGAGCCAATGAGGTTCATTCTCGTGTTACACAGCATGTTTGAGCTTCCACAAGATCCAATGAGGTTCATTCCCATGTGTTATGCAGCACATTTAAGCTTCCGCAAGATCCAATGAGGTTCATTCTCATGTGTTCACACTGCACTTTTGAGCTTCTGCAAGAACCAGAAATGTTCATTCTCATGTATTATGCAGCATGTTTGAGCTTCTACAAGAACCAATGTGGTACATTCTCGTGTGTTAAGCAGCATGTTTGAGCTTGCACAAGAACCAATGAGGTTCATTCTTGTGTTACGCAGCATGTTTGAGCTTCAATAAGAGCCAGTGAGGTTCATTCTCGTGTTACGCAGCATGTTTGAGCTTCCATAAGAGCCAATGAAGTTCATTCTCGTGTTACGCAGCACGTTTGAGCTTCTACAGGAACAATTGAGGTGCATTCTCGTATTACGCAGCACGTTTCAGCTTCCATAAGAACTAATGAGGTTCATTCTCATGTGTTACGCAGCACATTTGAGCTTCTGCAAGAACCAATGAGGTTCATTGTCATATGTTACGCAGCATGTTTTTTTAAGCTTCTACAAGAACCAATGAGGTTCATTCTCGTGTTGCGCAGCATGTGTGAGCTTCGACAAGGACCAATGAGGTTCATTTTCATGTGTTACGCAGCATGTGTGAGCTTCTGCAAGAACCAATGAGGTTCATTCTTGTGAGTTACGCAGCACGTTTGAGCTTCTACAAGAACCAATAAGGTTCATTCTCGTGTTACGCAGCATGTTTGGGCTTCTACAAGAACCAATGAGGTTCATTCCCATGTGTTATGCAGCACATTTGAGCTTCCGCAAGATCCAATGAGGTTCATTCTCATATGTTAACGCTGCACTTTTGAGCTTCCGCAAGCACCAGAAATGTTCATTCTCATGTGTTATGCAGCATGTTTGAGCTTCCACAAGAACCAATGAGGTTCATTCTTGTGTTACGCAGCATGTTTGAGCTTCAATAAGAGCCAATGAGGTTCATTCTCGTGTTACGCAGCATGTTTGAGCTTCAATAAGAGCCAATGAGGTTCATTCTCGTGTTACGCAGCATGTTTGAGCTTCCATAAGAGCCAATGAAGTTCATTCTCGTGTTACGCAGCAAGTTTGAGCTTCTGCAGGAACAATTGAGGTTCATTCTCGTGTTACGCAGCACGTTTCAGCTTCCTTAAGAACCAATGAGGTTCATTCTTGTGTTACGCAGCACGTTTGAGCTTCCACAAGATCCAATGAGGTTCATTCCCATGTGTTATGCAGCACATTTGAGCTTCCGCAAGATCCAATGAGGTTCATTCTCATGTGTTAACGCTGCACTTTTGAGCTTCCGCAAGCACCAGAAATGTTCATTCTCATGTGTTATGCAGCATGTTTGAGCTTCTACAAGAACCAATGTGGTACATTCTCGTGTGTTAAGCAGCATGTTTGAGCTTCCACAAGAACCAATGAGGTTCATTCTTGTGTTACGCAGCATGTTTGAGCTTCAATAAGAGCCAATGAGGTTCATTCTCGTGTTACGCAGCATGTTTGAGCTTCCATAAGAGCCAATGAAGTTCATTCTCGTGTTACGCAGCAAGTTTGAGCTTCTACAGGAACAATTGAGGTTCATTCTCGTGTTACGCAGCACGTTTCAGCTTCCTTAAGAACCAATGAGGTTCATTCTTGTGTTACGCAGCACGTTTGAGCTTCCACAAGATCCAATGAGGTTCATTCCCATGTGTTATGCAGCACATTTGAGCTTCCGCAAGATCCAATGAGGTTCATTCTCATGTGTTAACGCTGCACATTTGAGCTTCCGCAAGAACCAGAAATGTTCATTCTTATGTGTTATGCAGCATGTTTGAGCTTCTACAAGAACCAATGAGGTTCATTCTTATGTTACGCAGCATGTTTGAGCTTTAAGAAGAACTACTGAGGTTTATTCTTATGTAACGCAGCGTTTGAGCTTCTACAAGAACCAGTGAGGTTCATTCTCGTGTTACGCAGCACGTTTGAGCTTCCGCAAGAACCAATGAGGTTCATTCTTGTGTTACGCAGCATGTTTGAGCTTCCATAAGAGCCAATGAGGTTCATTCTCGTGTTACGCAGCACGTTTGAGCTTCTACAGGAACAAATGAGGTTCATTCTCGTGTTACGCAGCACGTTTGAGCTTCTACAGGAACAAATGAGGTTCATTCTCGTGTTACACAGCACGTTTGAGCTTCCTTAAGAACCAATGAGGTTCATTCTTGTGTTACGCAGCACGTTTGAGCTTCTGCAAGAACGAATGAGGTTTATTGTCATGTGTTACGCAGCATGTTTGAGCTTCTACAAGAACAAATGAGGTTCATTCTCGTGTTGCGCAGCACTTTTGAGCTTCCTCAAGAACCAAAAATGTTCATTCTCACGTGTTCTGCAGCACGTTTGAGCTTCCCCAAGATCCAATATGGTTCATTCCCATGTGTTATGCAGCACATTTGCGCTTCCGCAAGATCCAATGAGGTTCATTCTCATGTGTTAACGCTGCACTTTTGAGCTACCGCAAGAACCAGAAATGTTCATTCTCATGTGTTATGCAGCATGTTTGAGCTTCTACAAGAACCAATGAGGTTCATTCTTATGTTACGCAGCGTGTTTGAGCTTCCGCAAGAACCAGTGAGGTTCATTCTCGTGTTACGCAGCACCTTTGAGCTTCCGCAAGAACCAATGAGGTTCATTCTTGTGTTACGCAGCATGTTTGAGCTTCCATAAGAGCCAATGAGGTTCATTCTCGTGTTACGCAGCACGTTTGAGCTTCTACAGGAACAAATGAGGTTAATTCTCGTGTTACGCAGCACGTTTGAGCTTCCTTAAGAACCAATGAGGTTCATTCTCGTTTTACGCAGCACGTTTGTGCTTCCACAAGAACCAAAAATGTTCATTCTCATGTGTTACGTAGCACGTTTGAGCTTCCTTAAGATCCAATGAGGTTCATTCTTGTGTTACGCAGCACGTTTGAGCTTCTGCAAGAACGAATGAGGTTCATTCTCATGTGTTACGCAGCACGTTTGTTCTTCCATAAGAACCAATGAGGTCCATTCTCGTGTTACGCAGCATGTTTGAGCTTCCATAAGAGCCAATGAGGTTAATTCTCGTGTTACGCAGCACGTTTGAGCTTCTACAGGAACAAATGAGGTTCATTCTCGTGTTACGCAGCACGTTTGAGCTTCCGCAAGAACCAATTAGGGTTAATTCTCGTGTTACGCAGCACGTTTGAGCTTCTACAGGAACAAATGAGGTTCATTCTCGTGTTACGCAGCACTTTGAGCTTCCTTAAGAACCAATGAGGTTCATTATTGTGTTACGCAGCACGTTTGAACTTCAACAAGAACCAATGAGGTACATTCTCGTGTGTTAAGCAGAATGTTTGATCTTCCACAAGAACCAATGAGGTTCATTCTTGTGTTACGCAGCATGTTTGAGCTTTAATAAGAGCCAATGAGGTTCATTCTCGTGTTACGCAGCATGTTTGAGCTTCGACAAGGACCAATGAGGTTCATTTTCATGTGTTACGCAGCACGTGTGAGCTTCTGCAAGAACCAATGAGGTTCATTCTTGTGTGTTACACAGCACGTTTGAGCTTCTACAAGAACCAATAAGGTTCATTCTCGTGTTACGCAGCATGTTTGGGCTTCTACAAGAACCAATGAGGTTCATTCTTGTGTTACGCAGCATGTTTGAGCTTCAATAAGAGCCAATGAGGTTCATTCTCATGTTACGCAGCATGTTTGAGCTTTTACAGGAACAATTGAGGTTCATTCTCGTATTACGCAGCACGTTTGAGCTTCCATAAGAACCAATGAGGTTCATTCTTGTGTTACGCAGCACGTTTGTGCTTCCATAAGAACTAATGAGGTTCATTCTCATGTGTTACGCAGCACATTTGAGCTTCTGCAAGAACCAATGAGGTTCATTGTCGTGTGTTACGCAGCATGTTTTAGCTTCTACAAGAACCAATGAGGTTCATTCTCGTTTTGCGCAGCACGTTTGAGCTTCCTCAAGACCCAATGAGGTTTATTCTCGTGTGTTCTGTAACACGTTTGAGCTTCTGCAAGAACCAATGAGGTTCATTCTCATGTTATGCAGCACGTTTGAGCTTCCAAAAGATCCAATGAGGTTCATTCCCATGTGTTATGCAGCACATTTGAGCTTCCGCAAGATCCAATGAGGTTCATTCTCATGTGTTAACGCTGCACTTTTGAGCTTCCGCAAGAACCAGAAATGTTCATTCTCATGTGTTATGCAGCATGTTTGAGCTTCTACAAGAACCAATGAGGTTCATTCTTATGTTGCGCAGCGTGTTTGAGCTTCCGCAAGAACCAAGAAAGTTAATTCTAATGTGTTACGCAGCATGTTTGAGCTTTAAGAAGAACTACTGAGGTTTATTCTTATGTAACGCAGCGTGTTTGAGCTTCCTCAAGAACCAGTGAGGTTCATTCTCGTGTTACGCAGCACGTTTGAGCTTCCGCAAGAACCAATGAGGTTCATTCTTGTGTTACGCAGCATGTTTGAGCTTCCATAAGAACCAATGAGGATCATTCTCGTGTTACCCAGCATGTTTGAGGTTCTACAGTAACAAATGAGGTTCATTCTCGTGTTACGCAGCACGTTTGAGCTTCCTTAAGAACCAATGAGGTTCATTCTTGTGTTACACAGCACGTTTGTGCTTCCGCAAGAACCAAAAATGTTCATTCTCATGTGTTACGTAGCACGTTTGAGCTTCCATAAGAACTAATGAGGTTCATTCTCGTGTTACGCAGCACGTTTGAGCTTCTACAGGAACAAATGAGGTTCATTCTCATGTTACGCAGCACGTTTGAGCTTCCTTAAGAACCAATGAGGTTCATTCTTGTGTTACGCAGCATGTTTGAGCTTCTACAAGAACAAATGAGGTTCATTCTCGTGTTGCGCAACACGTTTGAGCTTCCGCAAGAACCAAAAATGTTCATTCTCACGTGTTATGCAGCACGTTTGAGCTTCCACAAGATCCAATGAGGTTCATTCCCATGTGTTATGCAGCAAATTTGAGGTTCCGCAAGATCCAATGAGGTTCATTCTCATGTGTTACGCAGCACATTTGAGCTTCTGCAAGAACCAATGAGGTTCATTGTCGTGTGTTACCGGGCATGTTTTAGCTTCTACAAGAACCAATGAGGTTCATTCTCGTGTTGCGCAGCACGTTTGAGCTTCCTCAAGACCCAATGAGGTTTATTCTCGTGTGTTCTGTAACACGTTTGAGCTTCTGCAAGAACCAATGAGGTTCATTCTTGTGTTACACCGCTTGTTTGAGCTTCGACAAGGACCAATGAGGTTCATTTTCATGTGTTACGCAGCACGTGTGAGCTTCTGCAAGAACCAATGAGGTTCATTCTTGTGTGTTACGCAGCACGTTTGAGCTTCTACAAGAACCAATAAGGTTCATTCTCGTGTTACGCAGCATGTTTGGGCTTCTACAAAAACCAATGAGGTTCATTCTCATGTTATGCAGCACGTTTGAGCTTCCACAAGATCCAATGAGGTTCATTCCCATGTGTTATGCAGCACATTTGAGCTTCCGCAAGATCCAATGAGGTTCATTCTCATGTTTTAACGCTGCACTTTTGAGCTTCCGCAAGAACCAGAAATGTTCATTCTCATGTGTTATGCAGCATGTTTGAGCTTCTACAAGAACCAATGAGGTTCATTCTTATGTTGCGCAGCGTGTTTGAGCTTCCGCAAGAACCAAGAAAGTTCATTCTAATGTGTTACGCAGCATGTTTGAGCTTTAAGAAGAACTACTGAGGTTTATTCTTATGTAACGCAGCGTGTTTGAGCTTCCTCAAGAACCAGTGAGGTTCATTCTCGTGTTACGCAGCACGTTTGAGCTTCCGCAAGAACCAATGAGGTTCATTCTTGTGTTACGCAGCATGTTTGAGCTTCCATAAGAACCAATGAGGTTCATTCTCGTGTTACGCAGCATGTTTGAGCTTCTACAGGAACAAATGAGGTTCATTCTCGTGTTACGCAGCACGTTTGAGCTTCCTTAAGAACCAATGAGATTCATTCTTGTGTTACACAGCACGTTTGTGCTTCCGCAAGAACCAAAAATGTTCATTCTCATGTGTTACGTAGCACGTTTGAGCTTCCATAAGAACTAATGAGGTTCATTCTCGTGTTACGCAGCACGTTTGAGCTTCTACAGGAACAAATGAGGTTCATTCTCATGTTACGCAGCACGTTTGAGCTTCCTTAAGAACCAATGAGGTTCATTCTTGTGTTACGCAGCATGTTTGAGCTTCTGCAAGAACGAATGAGGTTCATTGTCATGTGTTACGCAGCATGTTTGAGCTTCTACAAGAACAAATGAGGTTCATTCTCGTGTTGCGCAGCACGTTTGAGCTTCCGCAAGAACCAAAAATGTTCATTCTCACGTGTTATGCAGCACGTTTGAGCTTCCACAAGATCCAATGAGGTTCATTCCCATGTGTTATGCAGCAAATTTGAGCTTCCGCAAGATCCAGAAATGTTCATTCTCATGTGTTATGCAGCATGTTTGAGCTTCTACAAGAACGAATGAGGTTCATTGTCATGTGTTACGCAGCATGTTTGAGCTTCTACAAGAACCAATGAGGTTCATTCTTGTGTTACGCAGCATGTTTGAGCTTCTGCAAGAACGAATGAGGTTCATTGTCATGTGTTACGCAGCATGTTTGAGCTTCTACAAGAACCAATGAGGTTCATTCTTGTGTTACGCAGCACGTGTGAGCTTCTGCAAGAACCAATGAGGTTTATTCTTATGTAACGCAGCGTGTTTGAGCTTCCTCAAGAACCAGTGAGGTTCATTCTCGTGTTACGCAGCACGTTTGAGCTTCCGCAAGAACCAATGAGGTTCATTCTTGTGTTACGCAGCATGTTTGAGCTTCTACAAGAACCAATAAGGTTAATTCTCGTGTTACGCAGCATGTTTGGGCTTCTACAAAAACCAATGAGGTTCATTCTCATGTTATGCAGCACGTTTGAGCTTCCACAAGATCCAATGAGGTTCATTCCCATGTGTTATGCAGCACATTTGAGCTTCCGCAAGATCCAATGAGGTTCATTCTCATGTTTTAACGCTGCACTTTTGAGCTTCCGCAAGAACCAGAAATGTTCATTCTCATGTGTTATGCAGCATGTTTGAGCTTCTACAAGAACCAATGAGGTTCATTCTTATGTTGCGCAGCGTGTTTGAGCTTCCGCAAGAACCAAGAAAGTTCATTCTAATGTTTTACGCAGCATGTTTGAGCTTTAAGAAGAACTACTGAGGTTTATTCTTATGTAACGCAGCGTGTTTGAGCTTCCTCAAGAACCAGTGAGGTTCATTCTCGTGTTACGCAGCACGTTTGAGCTTCCGCAAGAACCAATGAGGTTCATTCTTGTGTTACGCAGCATGTTTGAGCTTCCATAAGAACCAATGAGGTTCATTCTCGTGTTACGCAGCATGTTTGAGCTTCTACAGGAACAAATGAGGTTCATTCTCGTGTTACGCAGCATGTTTGGGCTTCTACAAAAACCAATGAGGTTCATTCTCATGTTATGCAGCACGTTTGAGCTTCCACAAGATCCAATGAGGTTCATTCCCATGTGTTATGCAGCACATTTGAGCTTCCGCAAGATCCAATGAGGTTCATTCTCATGTTTTAACGCTGCACTTTTGAGCTTCCGCAAGAACCAGAAATGTTCATTCTCATGTGTTATGCAGCATGTTTGAGCTTCTACAAGAACCAATGAGGTTCATTCTTATGTTGCGCAGCGTGTTTGAGCTTCCGCAAGAACCAAGAAAGTTCATTCTAATGTGTTACGCAGCATGTTTGAGCTTTAAGAAGAACTACTGAGGTTTATTCTTATGTAACGCAGCGTGTTTGAGCTTCCTCAAGAACCAGTGAGGTTCATTCTCGTGTTACGCAGCACGTTTGAGCTTCCGCAAGAACCAATGAGGTTCATTCTTGTGTTACGCAGCATGTTTGAGCTTCCATAAGAACCAATGAGGTTCATTCTCGTGTTACGCAGCATGTTTGAGCTTCTACAGGAACAAATGAGGTTCATTCTCGTGTTACGCAGCACGTTTGAGCTTCCTTAAGAACCAATGAGATTCATTCTTGTGTTACACAGCACGTTTGTGCTTCCGCAAGAACCAAAAATGTTCATTCTCATGTGTTACGTAGCACGTTTGAGCTTCCATAAGAACTAATGAGGTTCATTCTCGTGTTACGCAGCACGTTTGAGCTTCTACAGGAACAAATGAGGTTCATTCTCATGTTACGCAGCACGTTTGAGCTTCCTTAAGAACCAATGAGGTTCATTCTTGTGTTACGCAGCATGTTTGAGCTTCTGCAAGAACGAATGAGGTTCATTGTCATGTGTTACGCAGCATGTTTGAGCTTCTACAAGAACAAATGAGGTTCATTCTCGTGTTGCGCAGCACGTTTGAGCTTCCGCAAGAACCAAAAATGTTCATTCTCACGTGTTATGCAGCACGTTTGAGCTTCCACAAGATCCAATGAGGTTCATTCCCATGTGTTATGCAGCAAATTTGAGCTTCCGCAAGATCCAGAAATGTTCATTCTCATGTGTTATGCAGCATGTTTGAGCTTCTACAAGAACGAATGAGGTTCATTGTCATGTGTTACGCAGCATGTTTGAGCTTCTACAAGAACCAATGAGGTTCATTCTTGTGTTACGCAGCATGTTTGAGCTTCTGCAAGAACGAATGAGGTTCATTGTCATGTGTTACGCAGCATGTTTGAGCTTCTACAAGAACCAATGAGGTTCATTCTTGTGTTACGCAGCACGTGTGAGCTTCTGCAAGAACCAATGAGGTTTATTCTTATGTAACGCAGCGTGTTTGAGCTTCCTCAAGAACCAGTGAGGTTCATTCTCGTGTTACGCAGCACGTTTGAGCTTCCGCAAGAACCAATGAGGTTCATTCTTGTGTTACGCAGCATGTTTGAGCTTCTACAAGAACCAATAAGGTTCATTCTCGTGTTACGCAGCATGTTTGGGCTTCTACAAAAACCAATGAGGTTCATTCTCATGTTATGCAGCACGTTTGAGCTTCCACAAGATCCAATGAGGTTCATTCCCATGTGTTATGCAGCACATTTGAGCTTCCGCAAGATCCAATGAGGTTCATTCTCATGTTTTAACGCTGCACTTTTGAGCTTCCGCAAGAACCAGAAATGTTCATTCTCATGTGTTATGCAGCATGTTTGAGCTTCTACAAGAACCAATGAGGTTCATTCTTATGTTGCGCAGCGTGTTTGAGCTTCCGCAAGAACCAAGAAAGTTCATTCTAATGTGTTACGCAGCATGTTTGAGCTTTAAGAAGAACTACTGAGGTTTATTCTTATGTAACGCAGCGTGTTTGAGCTTCCTCAAGAACCAGTGAGGTTCATTCTCGTGTTACGCAGCACGTTTGAGCTTCCGCAAGAACCAATGAGGTTCATTCTTGTGTTACGCAGCATGTTTGAGCTTCCATAAGAACCAATGAGGTTCATTCTCGTGTTACGCAGCATGTTTGAGCTTCTACAGGAACAAATGAGGTTCATTCTCGTGTTACGCAGCACGTTTGAGCTTCCTTAAGAACCAATGAGATTCATTCTTGTGTTACACAGCACGTTTGTGCTTCCGCAAGAACCAAAAATGTTCATTCTCATGTGTTATGTAGCACGTTTGAGCTTCCATAAGAACTAATGAGGTTCATTCTCGTGTTACGCAGCACGTTTGAGCTTCTACAGGAACAAATGAGGTTAATTCTCATGTTACGCAGCACGTTTGAGCTTCTTTAAGAACCAATGAGGTTCATTCTTGTGTTACGCAGCATGTTTGAGCTTCTGCAAGAACGAATGAGGTTCATTGTCATGTGTTACGCAGCATGTTTGAGCTTCTACAAGAACAAATGAGGTTCATTCTCGTGTTGCGCAGCACGTTTGAGCTTCCGCAAGAACCAAAAATGTTCATTCTCACGTGTTATGCAGCACGTTTGAGCTTCCACAAGATCCAATGAGGTTCATTCCCATGTGTTATGCAGCAAATTTGAGCTTCCGCAAGATCCAGTGAGGTTCATTCTCATGTGTTAACGCTGCACTTTTGAGCTTCCGCAAGAACCAGAAATGTTCATTCTCATGTGTTATGCAGCATGTTTGAGCTTCTACAAGAACGAATGAGGTTCATTGTCATGTGTTACGCAGCATGTTTGAGCTTCTACAAGAACCAATGAGGTTCATTCTTGTGTTACGCAGCATGTTTGAGCTTCTGCAAGAACGAATGAGGTTCATTGTCATGTGTTACACAGCATGTTTGAGCTTCTACAAGAACAAATGAGGTTCATTCTTATGTTACGCAGCGTGTTTGAGCTTCCGTAAGAACCAAGAAAGTTCATTCTAATGTGTTACGCAGCATGTTTGAGCTTTAAGAAGAACTACTGAGGTTTATTCTTATGTAACGCAGTGTTTGAGCTTCTACAAGAACCAATGAGGTTCATTCTCGTGTTACGCAGCACGTTTGAGCTTCCGCAAGAACCAATGAGGTTCATTCTTGTGTTACACAGCATGTTTGAGCTTCCATAAGAGCCAATGAGGTTCATTCTCGTGTTACGCAGCACGTTTGAGCTTCTACAGGAACAAATGAGGTTCATTCTCGTGTTACGCAGCATGTTTGAGCTTCCATAAGAGCCAATGAGGTTCATTCTCGTGTTACGCAGCACATTTGAGCTTCTACAGGAACAAATGAGGTTCATTCTCGTGTTACGCAGCACGTTTGAGCTTCCTTAAGAACCAATGAGGTTCATTGTCGTTTTACGCAACACGTTTGTGCTTCCACAAGAACCAAAAATGTTCATTTTCATGTGTTACGCAGTACGTTTGAGCTTCCTTAAGAACCAATGAGGTTCATTCTTGTGTTACGCAGCACGTTTGAGCTTCTGCAAGAACGAATGAGGTTCATTCTCATGTGTTATGCAGCACGTTTGTGCTTCCATAAGAACCAATGAGGTCCATTCTCGTGTTACGCAGCACGTTTGAGCTTCCATAAGAGCCAATGAGGTTAATTCTTGTGTTACGCAGCACGTTTGAGCTTGTACAGGAACAAATGAGGTTCATTCTCGTGTTATGCAGCACGTTTGAGCTTCCGCAAGAACCAATTAGGGTTAATTCTCGTGTTACGCAGCACGTTTGAGCTTCTACAGGAACAAATGAGGTTCATTCTCGTGTTACGCAGTACGTTTGAGCTTCCTTAAGAACCAATGAGGTTCATTATTGTGTTACGCAGCACGTTTGAACTTCAACAAGAACCAATGAGGTACATTCGCGTGTGTTAAGCAGCATGTTTGAGCTTACACAAGAACCAATGAGGTTCATTCTTGTGTTACGCAGCATGTTTGAGCTTCAATAAGAGCCAATGAGGTTAATTCTCGTGTTACGCAGCATGTTTAAGCTTCCATAAGAGCCAATGAAGTTCATTCTCGTGTTACGCAGCACGTTTGAGCTTCTACAGGAACAATTGAGGTTCATTCTCGTGTTACGCGGCACGTTTGAGCTTCCTTAAGAACCAATGAGGTTCATTCTCATGTGTTACGCAGCACATTTGAGCTTCTGCAAGAACCAGTAAGGTTCATTGTCGTGTGTTACGCAGCATGTTTGAGCTTCTACAAGAACCAATGAGGTTCATTCTCGTGTTGCGCAGCACGTTTGAGCTTCCTCAAGACCCAATGAGGTTTATTCTCGTGTGTTCTGCAACACGTTTGAGCTTCTGCAAGAACCAATTAGGTTCATTCTTGTGTTACACCGCATGTTTGAGCTTCCACAAGGACGAATGAGGTTCATTTTCATGTGTTACGCAGCACGTGTGAGCTTCTGCAAGAACGAATGAGGTTCATTGTCATGTGTTACGCAGCATGTTTGAGCTTCTACAAGAACCAATGAGGTTCATTCTTGTGTTACGCAGCATGTTTGAGCTTCTGCAAGAATGAATGAGGTTCATTGTCATGTGTTACACAGCATGTTTGAGCTTCTACAAGAACAAATGAGGTTCATTCTTATTTTACACAGCGTGTTTGAGCTTCCGTAAGAACCAAGAAAGTTCATTCTAATGTGTTACGCAGCATGTTTGAGCTTTAAGAAGAACTACTGAGGTTTATTCTTATGTAACGCAGTGTTTGAGCTTCTACAAGAACCAATGAGGTTCATTCTCGTGTTACGCAGCACGTTTGAGCTTCCGCAAGAACCAATGAGGTTCATTCTTGTGTTACACAGCATGTTTGAGCTTCCATAAGAGCCAATGAGGTTCATTCTCGTGTTACGCAGCACGTTTGAGCTTCTACAGGAACAAATGAGGTTCATTCTCGTGTTACGCAGCACGCTTGAGCTTCCTTAAGAACCAATGAGGTTCATTCTCGTTTTACGCAGCACGTTTGTGCTTCCACAAGAACGAAAAATGTTCATTCTCATGTGTTACGTAGCACGTTTGAGCTTCCATAAGAACTAATGAGGTTCATTCTCGTGTTACGCAGCACGTTTGAGCTTCTACAGGAACAAATGAGGTTCATTCTCATGTTACGCAGCACGTTTGAGCTTCCTTAAGAACCAATGAGGTTCATTCTTGTGTTACGCAGCATGTTTGAGCTTCTACAAGAACAAATGAGGTTCATTCTCGTGTTGCGCAGCACGTTTGAGCTTCCGCAAGAACCAAAAATGTTCATTCTCACGTGTTATGCAGCACGTTTGAGCTTCCACAAGATCCAATGAGGTTCATTCCCATGTGTTATGCAGCAAATTTGAGGTTCCGCAAGATCCAATGAGGTTCATTCTCATGTGTTACGCAGCACATTTGAGCTTCTGCAAGAACCAATGAGGTTCATTGTCGTGTGTTACCGGGCATGTTTTAGCTTCTACAAGAACCAATGAGGTTCATTCTCGTGTTGCGCAGCACGTTTGAGCTTCTACAAGAACCAAAGAGGTTCATTCTCGTGTTGCGCAGCACGTTTGAGCTTCCTCAAGACCCAATGAGGTTTATTCTCGTGTGTTCTGTAACACGTTTGAGCTTCTGCAAGAACCAATGAGGTTCATTCTTGTGTTACACCGCTTGTTTGAGCTTCGACAAGGACCAATGAGGTTCATTTTCATGTGTTACGCAGCACGTGTGAGCTTCTGCAAGAACCAATGAGGTTCATTCTTGTGTGTTACGCAGCACGTTTGAGCTTCTACAAGAACCAATAAGGTTCATTCTCGTGTTACGCAGCATGTTTGGGCTTCTACAAAAACCAATGAGGTTCATTCTCATGTTATGCAGCACGTTTGAGCTTCCACAAGATCCAATGAGGTTCATTTCCATGTGTTATGCAGCACATTTGAGCTTCCGCAAGATCCAATGAGGTTCATTCTCATGTTTTAACGCTGCACTTTTGAGCTTCCGCAAGAACCAGAAATGTTCATTCTCATGTGTTATGCAGCATGTTTGAGCTTCTACAAGAACCAATGAGGTTCATTCTTATGTTGCGCAGCGTGTTTGAGCTTCCGCAAGAACCAAGAAAGTTCATTCTAATGTGTTACGCAGCATGTTTGAGCTTTAAGAAGAACTACTGAGGTTTATTCTTATGTAACGCAGCGTGTTTGAGCTTCCTCAAGAACCAGTGAGGTTCATTCTCGTGTTACGCAGCACGTTTGAGCTTCCGCAAGAACCAATGAGGTTCATTCTTGTGTTACGCAGCATGTTTGAGCTTCCATAAGAACCAATGAGGTTCATTCTCGTGTTACGCAGCATGTTTGAGCTTCTACAGGAACAAATGAGGTTCATTCTCGTGTTACGCAGCACGTTTGAGCTTCCTTAAGAACCAATGAGATTCATTCTTGTGTTACACAGCACGTTTGTGCTTCCGCAAGAACCAAAAATGTTCATTCTCATGTGTTACGTAGCACGTTTGAGCTTCCATAAGAACTAATGAGGTTCATTCTCGTGTTACGCAGCACGTTTGAGCTTCTACAGGAACAAATGAGGTTCATTCTCATGTTACGCAGCACGTTTGAGCTTCCTTAAGAACCAATGAGGTTCATTCTTGTGTTACGCAGCATGTTTGAGCTTCTGCAAGAACGAATGAGGTTCATTGTCATGTGTTACGCAGCATGTTTGAGCTTCTACAAGAACAAATGAGGTTCATTCTCGTGTTGCGCAGCACGTTTGAGCTTCCGCAAGAACCAAAAATGTTCATTCTCACGTGTTATGCAGCACGTTTGAGCTTCCACAAGATCCAATGAGGTTCATTCCCATGTGTTATGCAGCAAATTTGAGCTTCCGCAAGATCCAGTGAGGTTCATTCTCATGTGTTAACGCTGCACTTTTGAGCTTCCGCAAGAACCAGAAATGTTCATTCTCATGTGTTATGCAGCATGTTTGAGCTTCTACAAGAACGAATGAGGTTCATTGTCATGTGTTACGCAGCATGTTTGAGCTTCTACAAGAACCAATGAGGTTCATTCTTGTGTTATGCAGCATGTTTGAGCTTCTGCAAGAACGAATGAGGTTCATTGTCATGTGTTACGCAGCATGTTTGAGCTTGTACAAGAACAAATGAGGTTCATTCTTATGTTACGCAGCGTGTTTGAGCTTCCGTAAGAACCAAGAAAGTTCATTCTAATGTGTTACGCAGCATGTTTGAGCTTTAAGAAGAACTACTGAGGTTTATTCTTATGTAACGCAGTGTTTGAGCTTCTACAAGAACCAATGAGGTTCATTCTCGTGTTACGCAGCACGTTTGAGCTTCCGCAAGAACCAATGAGGTTCATTCTTGTGTTACACAGCATGTTTGAGCTTCCATAAGAGCCAATGAGGTTCATTCTCGTGTTACGCAGCACGTTTGAGCTTCTACAGGAACCAATGAGGTTCATTCTCGTGTTACGCAGCACGCTTGAGCTTCCTTAAGAACCAAAAATGTTCATTCTCATGTGTTACGTAGCACGTTTGAGCTTCCATAAGAACTAATGAGGTTCATTCTCGTGTTACGCAGCACGTTTGAGCTTCTACAGGAACAAATGAGGTTCATTCTCGTGTTACGCAGCATGTTTGAGCTTCCATAAGAGCCAATGAGGTTCATTCTCGTGTTACGCAGCACATTTGAGCTTCTACAGGAACAAATGAGGTTCATTCTCGTGTTACGCAGCACGTTTGAGCTTCCTTAAGAACCAATGAGGTTCATTGTCGTTTTACGCAACACGTTTGTGCTTCCACAAGAACCAAAAATGTTCATTTTCATGTGTTACGCAGTACGTTTGAGCTTCCTTAAGAACCAATGAGGTTCATTCTTGGGTTACGCAGCACGTTTGAGCTTCTGCAAGAACGAATGAGGTTCATTCTCATGTGTTATGCAGCACGTTTGTGCTTCCATAAGAACCAATGAGGTCCATTCTCGTGTTACGCAGCACGTTTGAGCTTCCATAAGAGCCAATGAGGTTAATTCTTGTGTTACGCAGCACGTTTGAGCTTGTACAGGAACAAATGAGGTTCATTCTCGTGTTATGCAGCACGTTTGAGCTTCCGCAAGAACCAATTAGGGTTAATTCTCGTGTTACGCAGCACGTTTGAGCTTCTACAGGAACAAATGAGGTTCATTCTCGTGTTACGCAGTACGTTTGAGCTTCCTTAAGAACCAATGAGGTTCATTATTGTGTTACGCAGCACGTTTGAACTTCAACAAGAACCAATGAGGTACATTCTCGTGTGTTAAGCAGCATGTTTGAGCTTACACAAGAACCAATGAGGTTCATTCTTGTGTTACGCAGCATGTTTGAGCTTCAATAAGAGCCAATGAGGTTAATTCTCGTGTTACGCAGCATGTTTAAGCTTCCATAAGAGCCAATGAAGTTCATTCTCGTGTTACGCAGCACGTTTGAGCTTCTACAGTAACAATTGAGGTTCATTCTCGTGTTACGCGGCACGTTTGAGCTTCCTTAAGAACCAATGAGGTTCATTCTCATGTGTTACGCAGCACATTTGAGCTTCTGCAAGAACCAGTAAGGTTCATTGTCGTGTGTTACGCAGCATGTTTGAGCTTCTACAAGAACCAATGAGGTTCATTCTCGTGTTGCGCAGCACGTTTGAGCTTCCTCAAGACCCAATGAGGTTTATTCTCGTGTGTTCTGCAACACGTTTGAGCTTCTGCAAGAACCAATTAGGTTCATTCTTGTGTTACACCGCATGTTTGAGCTTCCACAAGGACGAATGAGGTTCATTTTCATGTGTTACGCAGCACGTGTGAGCTTCTGCAAGAACCAATGAGGTTCATTCTTGTGTGTTACGCAGCACGTTTGAGCTTCTACAAGAACCAATAAGGTTCATTCTCGTGTTACGCAGCATGTTTGGGATTCTACAAGAACCAATGAGGTTCATTCTCGTGTTATGCAGCACGTTTGAGCTTCCACAAGATCCAATGAGGTTCATTCCCATGTGTTATGCAGCACATTTGAGCTTCCGCAAGATCAAATGCGGTTCATTCTCATGTGTTAACGCTGCACTTTTGAGCTTCCGCAAGAACCAGAAATGTTCATTCTCATGTGTTATGCAGCATGTTTGAGCTTCTACAAGAACCAATGAGGTTCATTCTTATGTTACGCAGCGTGTTTGAGCTTCCGCAAGAACCAAGAAAGTTCATTCTAATGTGTTACGCAGCATGTTTTCAGCTTCAACAAGAACCATTGAGGTTCATTCTTATGTTACGCTGCGTGTTTGAGCTTCCTCAAGACCCAATGAGGTTCATTTTCATGTGTTACGCAGCACTTTTGAGCTTCAACAAGAACCAATGAGGTTCATTCTCGTGTGTTACGCAGCACGTTTGAGCTTCTGCAAGAACCAATGAGGTTCATTCTCGTGTTATGCAGCGTGTTTGAGCTTCCGCAAGAACCAAAAAAGTTCATTCTCATGTGTTACGCAGCACGTTTGAGCTTCTACAAGAACCAATGAGGTTCATTCTCGTGTTACGCAGCACGTTTGAGCTTCCTCAAGATCCAATGAGTTTTATTCTCGTGTGTTACGCAGTACATTTGAGCTTCCACAAGAACCAATGATGTTCATTCTTGTGTTACGCAGCATGTTTGTGCTTTTGCAAGAACCAATGATGTTCATTCTCGTGTTACACAGCACATTTGAGCTTCCACAAGAACCAAAAAAGTTAATCCTCATGTGTTATGCAGCATGTTCGAGCTACCTCAAGAACCAATGAGGTTCATTCTCATGTATTACGCAGCACGTTTGAGCTTCTGCAAGAACCAATGAGGTTTATTCTCTTGTATTACGCAGCACATTTGAGCTTCCACAAGAACCAATGATGTTCATTCTTGTGTTACACACCATGTTTGCGCTTTTGCAAGAACCAATGATGTTCATTCTCGTGTTACACAGCACGTTTGAGCTTCCACAAGAACCAGAAAAGTTAATCCTCATGTGTTACGCAGCATGTTCGAGCTTCCTCAAGAACCAGTGAGGTTCATTATCGTGTATTACGCAGCACGTTTGAGCTTCTGCAAGAACCAATGATGTTCATTCTCGTGTGTTATGCAGCATGTTTGAGCTTCTGCAAGAACCAAAGAGGTTCATTCTCGTGTGTTACGCTGCACGTTTGAGCTTCTACAAGAACCAATGAGGTTCATTCTCGTGTTACACAGCATGTTTGAGCTACCGCAAGAACCAAAAAAGTTAATCCTCATGTGTTACGCAGCATTTTTGAGCTTCAACAAGAACCAATGAGGTTCATTCTCATGTTACGCAGCATGTTCGAGTTTCCTCAAGAACTAAAGGGGTTAATTCCCGTGTATTACGCAACACGTTTGAGCTACTGCAAGAACCAATGAGGTTCATTCTTGTGTTACACAGCATGTTTGAGCTTCCATAAGAGCCAATGAGGTTCATTCTCGTGTTACGCAGCACGTTTGAGCTTCTACAGGAACCAATGAGGTTCATTCTCGTGTTACGCAGCACGCTTGAGCTTCCTTAAGAACCAAAAATGTTCATTCTCATGTGTTACGTAGCACGTTTGAGCTTCCATAAGAACTAATGAGGTTCATTCTCGTGTTACGCAGCACGTTTGAGCTTCTACAGGAACAAATGAGGTTCATTCTCGTGTTACGCAGCATGTTTGAGCTTCCATAAGAGCCAATGAGGTTCATTCTCGTGTTACGCAGCACATTTGAGCTTCTACAGGAACAAATGAGGTTCATTCTCGTGTTACGCAGCACGTTTGAGCTTCCTTAAGAACCAATGAGGTTCATTGTCGTTTTACGCAACACGTTTGTGCTTCCACAAGAACCAAAAATGTTCATTTTCATGTGTTACGCAGTACGTTTGAGCTTCCTTAAGAACCAATGAGGTTCATTCTTGTGTTACGCAGCACGTTTGAGCTTCTGCAAGAACGAATGAGGTTCATTCTCATGTGTTATGCAGCACGTTTGTGCTTCCATAAGAACCAATGAGGTCCATTCTCGTGTTACGCAGCACGTTTGAGCTTCCATAAGAGCCAATGAGGTTAATTCTTGTGTTACGCAGCACGTTTGAGCTTGTACAGGAACAAATGAGGTTCATTCTCGTGTTATGCAGCACGTTTGAGCTTCCGCAAGAACCAATTAGGGTTAATTCTCGTGTTACGCAGCACGTTTGAGCTTCTACAGGAACAAATGAGGTTCATTCTCGTGTTACGCAGTACGTTTGAGCTTCCTTAAGAACCAATGAGGTTCATTATTGTGTTACGCAGCACGTTTGAACTTCAACAAGAACCAATGAGGTACATTCGCGTGTGTTAAGCAGCATGTTTGAGCTTACACAAGAACCAATGAGGTTCATTCTTGTGTTACGCAGCATGTTTGAGCTTCAATAAGAGCCAATGAGGTTAATTCTCGTGTTACGCAGCATGTTTAAGCTTCCATAAGAGCCAATGAAGTTCATTCTCGTGTTACGCAGCACGTTTGAGCTTCTACAGGAACAATTGAGGTTCATTCTCGTGTTACGCGGCACGTTTGAGCTTCCTTAAGAACCAATGAGGTTCATTCTCATGTGTTACGCAGCACATTTGAGCTTCTGCAAGAACCAGTAAGGTTCATTGTCGTGTGTTACGCAGCATGTTTGAGCTTCTACAAGAACCAATGAGGTTCATTCTCGTGTTGCGCAGCACGTTTGAGCTTCCTCAAGACCCAATGAGGTTTATTCTCGTGTGTTCTGCAACACGTTTGAGCTTCTGCAAGAACCAATTAGGTTCATTCTTGTGTTACACCGCATGTTTGAGCTTCCACAAGGACGAATGAGGTTCATTTTCATGTGTTACGCAGCACGTGTGAGCTTCTGCAAGAACGAATGAGGTTCATTGTCATGTGTTACGCAGCATGTTTGAGCTTCTACAAGAACCAATGAGGTTCATTCTTGTGTTACGCAGCATGTTTGAGCTTCTGCAAGAATGAATGAGGTTCATTGTCATGTGTTACACAGCATGTTTGAGCTTCTACAAGAACAAATGAGGTTCATTCTTATTTTACACAGCGTGTTTGAGCTTCCGTAAGAACCAAGAAAGTTCATTCTAATGTGTTACGCAGCATGTTTGAGCTTTAAGAAGAACTACTGAGGTTTATTCTTATGTAACGCAGTGTTTGAGCTTCTACAAGAACCAATGAGGTTCATTCTCGTGTTACGCAGCACGTTTGAGCTTCCGCAAGAACCAATGAGGTTCATTCTTGTGTTACACAGCATGTTTGAGCTTCCATAAGAGCCAATGAGGTTCATTCTCGTGTTACGCAGTACGTTTGAGCTTCTACAGGAACAAATGAGGTTCATTCTCGTGTTACGCAGCACGCTTGAGCTTCCTTAAGAACCAATGAGGTTCATTCTCGTTTTACGCAGCACGTTTGTGCTTCCACAAGAACGAAAAATGTTCATTCTCATGTGTTACGTAGCACGTTTGAGCTTCCATAAGAACTAATGAGGTTCATTCTCGTGTTACGCAGCACGTTTGAGCTTCTACAGGAACAAATGAGGTTCATTCTCATGTTACGCAGCACGTTTGAGCTTCCTTAAGAACCAATGAGGTTCATTCTTGTGTTACGCAGCATGTTTGAGCTTCTACAAGAACAAATGAGGTTCATTCTCGTGTTGCGCAGCACGTTTGAGCTTCCGCAAGAACCAAAAATGTTCATTCTCACGTGTTATGCAGCACGTTTGAGCTTCCACAAGATCCAATGAGGTTCATTCCCATGTGTTATGCAGCAAATTTGAGGTTCCGCAAGATCCAATGAGGTTCATTCTCATGTGTTACGCAGCACATTTGAGCTTCTGCAAGAACCAATGAGGTTCATTGTCGTGTGTTACCGGGCATGTTTTAGCTTCTACAAGAACCAATGAGGTTCATTCTCGTGTTGCGCAGCACGTTTGAGCTTCTACAAGAACCAAAGAGGTTCATTCTCGTGTTGCGCAGCACGTTTGAGCTTCCTCAAGACCCAATGAGGTTTATTCTCGTGTGTTCTGTAACACGTTTGAGCTTCTGCAAGAACCAATGAGGTTCATTCTTGTGTTACACCGCTTGTTTGAGCTTCGACAAGGACCAATGAGGTTCATTTTCATGTGTTACGCAGCACGTGTGAGCTTCTGCAAGAACCAATGAGGTTCATTCTTGTGTGTTACGCAGCACGTTTGAGCTTCTACAAGAACCAATAAGGTTCATTCTCGTGTTACGCAGCATGTTTGGGCTTCTACAAAAACCAATGAGGTTCATTCTCATGTTATGCAGCACGTTTGAGCTTCCGCAAGATCCAATGAGGTTCATTCTCATGTTTTAACGCTGCACTTTTGAGCTTCCGCAAGAACCAGAAATGTTCATTCTCATGTGTTATGCAGCATGTTTGAGCTTCTACAAGAACCAATGAGGTTCATTCTTATGTTGCGCAGCGTGTTTGAGCTTCCGCAAGAACCAAGAAAGTTCATTCTAATGTGTTACGCAGCATGTTTGAGCTTTAAGAAGAACTACTGAGGTTTATTCTTATGTAACGCAGCGTGTTTGAGCTTCCTCAAGAACCAGTGAGGTTCATTCTCGTGTTACGCAGCACGTTTGAGCTTCCGCAAGAACCAATGAGGTTCATTCTTGTGTTACGCAGCATGTTTGAGCTTCCATAAGAACCAATGAGGTTCATTCTCGTGTTACGCAGCATGTTTGAGCTTCTACAGGAACAAATGAGGTTCATTCTCGTGTTACGCAGCACGTTTGAGCTTCCTTAAGAACCAATGAGATTCATTCTTGTGTTACACAGCACGTTTGTGCTTCCGCAAGAACCAAAAATGTTCATTCTCATGTGTTACGTAGCACGTTTGAGCTTCCATAAGAACTAATGAGGTTCATTCTCGTGTTACGCAGCACGTTTGAGCTTCTACAGGAACAAATGAGGTTCATTCTCATGTTACGCAGCACGTTTGAGCTTCCTTAAGAACCAATGAGGTTCATTCTTGTGTTACGCAGCATGTTTGAGCTTCTGCAAGAACGAATGAGGTTCATTGTCATGTGTTACGCAGCATGTTTGAGCTTCTACAAGAACAAATGAGGTTCATTCTCGTGTTGCGCAGCACGTTTGAGCTTCCGCAAGAACCAAAAATGTTCATTCTCACGTGTTATGCAGCACGTTTGAGCTTCCACAAGATCCAATGAGGTTCATTCCCATGTGTTATGCAGCAAATTTGAGCTTCCGCAAGATCCAGTGAGGTTCATTCTCATGTGTTAACGCTGCACTTTTGAGCTTCCGCAAGAACCAGAAATGTTCATTCTCATGTGTTATGCAGCATGTTTGAGCTTCTACAAGAACGAATGAGGTTCATTGTCATGTGTTACGCAACATGTTTGAGCTTCTACAAGAACCAATGAGGTTCATTCTTGTGTTACGCAGCATGTTTGAGCTTCTGCAAGAACGAATGAGGTTCATTGTCATGTGTTACGCAGCATGTTTGAGCTTGTACAAGAACAAATGAGGTTCATTCTTATGTTACGCAGCGTGTTTGAGCTTCCGTAAGAACCAAGAAAGTTCATTCTAATGTGTTACGCAGCATGTTTGAGCTTTAAGAAGAACTACTGAGGTTTATTCTTATGTAACGCAGTGTTTGAGCTTCTACAAGAACCAATGAGGTTCATTCTCGTGTTACGCAGCACGTTTGAGCTTCCGCAAGAACCAATGAGGTTCATTCTTGTGTTACACAGCATGTTTGAGCTTCCATAAGAGCCAATGAGGTTCATTCTCGTGTTACGCAGCACGTTTGAGCTTCTACAGGAACCAATGAGGTTCATTCTCGTGTTACGCAGCACGCTTGAGCTTCCTTAAGAACCAAAAATGTTCATTCTCATGTGTTACGTAGCACGTTTGAGCTTCCATAAGAACTAATGAGGTTCATTCTCGTGTTACGCAGCACGTTTGAGCTTCTACAGGAACAAATGAGGTTCATTCTCGTGTTACGCAGCATGTTTGAGCTTCCATAAGAGCCAATGAGGTTCATTCTCGTGTTACGCAGCACATTTGAGCTTCTACAGGAACAAATGAGGTTCATTCTCGTGTTACGCAGCACGTTTGAGCTTCCTTAAGAACCAATGAGGTTCATTGTCGTTTTACGCAACACGTTTGTGCTTCCACAAGAACCAAAAATGTTCATTTTCGTGTGTTACGCAGTACGTTTGAGCTTCCTTAAGAACCAATGAGGTTCATTCTTGTGTTACGCAGCACGTTTGAGCTTCTGCAAGAACGAATGAGGTTCATTCTCATGTGTTATGCAGCACGTTTGTGCTTCCATAAGAACCAATGAGGTCCATTCTCGTGTTACGCAGCACGTTTGAGCTTCCATAAGAGCCAATGAGGTTAATTCTTGTGTTACGCAGCACGTTTGAGCTTGTACAGGAACAAATGAGGTTCATTCTCGTGTTATGCAGCACGTTTGAGCTTCCGCAAGAACCAATTAGGGTTAATTCTCGTGTTACGCAGCACGTTTGAGCTTCTACAGGAACAAATGAGGTTCATTCTCGTGTTTCGCAGTACGTTTGAGCTTCCTTAAGAACCAATGAGGTTCATTATTGTGTTACGCAGCACGTTTGAACTTCAACAAGAACCAATGAGGTACATTCTCGTGTGTTAAGCAGCATGTTTGAGCTTACACAAGAACCAATGAGGTTCATTCTTGTGTTACGCAGCATGTTTGAGCTTCAATAAGAGCCAATGAGGTTAATTCTCGTGTTACGCAGCATGTTTAAGCTTCCATAAGAGCCAATGAAGTTCATTCTCGTGTTACGCAGCACGTTTGAGCTTCTACAGGAACAATTGAGGTTCATTCTCGTGTTACGCGGCACGTTTGAGCTTCCTTAAGAACCAATGAGGTTCATTCTCATGTGTTACGCAGCACATTTGAGCTTCTGCAAGAACCAGTAAGGTTCATTGTCGTGTGTTACGCAGCATGTTTGAGCTTCTACAAGAACCAATGAGGTTCATTCTCGTGTTGCGCAGCACGTTTGAGCTTCCTCAAGACCCAATGAGGTTTATTCTCGTGTGTTCTGCAACACGTTTGAGCTTCTGCAAGAACCAATTAGGTTCATTCTTGTGTTACACCGCATGTTTGAGCTTCCACAAGGACGAATGAGGTTCATTTTCATGTGTTACGCAGCACGTGTGAGCTTCTGCAAGAACCAATGAGGTTCATTCTTGTGTGTTACGCAGCACGTTTGAGCTTCTACAAGAACCAATAAGGTTAATTCTCGTGTTACGCAGCATGTTTGGGATTCTACAAGAACCAATGAGGTTCATTCTCGTGTTATGCAGCACGTTTGAGCTTCCACAAGATCCAATGAGGTTCATTCCCATGTGTTATGCAGCACATTTGAGCTTCCGCAAGATCAAATGCGGTTCATTCTCATGTGTTAACGCTGCACTTTTGAGCTTCCGCAAGAACCAGAAATGTTCATTCTCATGTGTTATGCAGCATGTTTGAGCTTCTACAAGAACCAATGAGGTTCATTCTTATGTTACGCAGCGTGTTTGAGCTTCCGCAAGAACCAAGAAAGTTCATTCTAATGTGTTACGCAGCATGTTTTCAGCTTCAACAAGAACCATTGAGGTTCATTCTTATGTTACGCTGCGTGTTTGAGCTTCCTCAAGACCCAATGAGGTTCATTTTCATGTGTTACGCAGCACTTTTGAGCTTCAACAAGAACCAATGAGGTTCATTCTCGTGTTATGCAGCACGTTTGAGCTTCCGCAAGAACCAATTAGGGTTAATTCTCGTGTTACGCAGCACGTTTGAGCTTCTACAGGAACAAATGAGGTTCATTCTCGTGTTATGCAGCACGTTTGAGCTTCCGCAAGAACCAATTAGGGTTAATTCTCGTGTTACGCAGCACGTTTGAGCTTCTACAGGAACAAATGAGGTTCATTCTCGTGTTTCGCAGTACGTTTGAGCTTCCTTAAGAACCAATGAGGTTCATTATTGTGTTACGCAGCACGTTTGAACTTCAACAAGAACCAATGAGGTACATTCTCGTGTGTTAAGCAGCATGTTTGAGCTTACACAAGAACCAATGAGGTTCATTCTTGTGTTACGCAGCATGTTTGAGCTTCAATAAGAGCCAATGAGGTTAATTCTCGTGTTACGCAGCATGTTTAAGCTTCCATAAGAGCCAATGAAGTTCATTCTCGTGTTACGCAGCACGTTTGAGCTTCTACAGGAACAATTGAGGTTCATTCTCGTGTTACGCGGCACGTTTGAGCTTCCTTAAGAACCAATGAGGTTCATTCTCATGTGTTACGCAGCACATTTGAGCTTCTGCAAGAACCAGTAAGGTTCATTGTCGTGTGTTACGCAGCATGTTTGAGCTTCTACAAGAACCAATGAGGTTCATTCTCGTGTTGCGCAGCACGTTTGAGCTTCCTCAAGACCCAATGAGGTTTATTCTCGTGTGTTCTGCAACACGTTTGAGCTTCTGCAAGAACCAATTAGGTTCATTCTTGTGTTACACCGCATGTTTGAGCTTCCACAAGGACGAATGAGGTTCATTTTCATGTGTTACGCAGCACGTGTGAGCTTCTGCAAGAACCAATGAGGTTCATTCTTGTGTGTTACGCAGCACGTTTGAGCTTCTACAAGAACCAATAAGGTTAATTCTCGTGTTACGCAGCATGTTTGGGATTCTACAAGAACCAATGAGGTTCATTCTCGTGTTATGCAGCACGTTTGAGCTTCCACAAGATCCAATGAGGTTCATTCCCATGTGTTATGCAGCACATTTGAGCTTCTGCAAGATCAAATGCGGTTCATTCTCATGTGTTAACGCTGCACTTTTGAGCTTCCGCAAGAACCAGAAATGTTCATTCTCATGTGTTATGCAGCATGTTTGAGCTTCTACAAGAACCAATGAGGTTCATTCTTATGTTACGCAGCGTGTTTGAGCTTCCGCAAGAACCAAGAAAGTTCATTCTAATGTGTTACGCAGCATGTTTTCAGCTTCAACAAGAACCATTGAGGTTCATTCTTATGTTACGCTGCGTGTTTGAGCTTCCTCAAGACCCAATGAGGTTCATTTTCATGTGTTACGCAGCACTTTTGAGCTTCAACAAGAACCAATGAGGTTCATTCTCGTGTGTTACGCAGCACGTTTGAGCTTCTGCAAGAACCAATGAGGTTCATTCTCGTGTTATGCAGCGTGTTTGAGCTTCCGCAAGAACCAAAAAAGTTCATTCTCATGTGTTACGCAGCACGTTTGAGCTTCTACAAGAACCAATGAGGTTCATTCTCGTGTTACGCAGCACGTTTGAGCTTCCTCAAGATCCAATGAGTTTTATTCTCGTGTGTTACGCAGTACATTTGAGCTTCCACAAGAACCAATGATGTTCATTCTTGTGTTACGCAGCATGTTTGTGCTTTTGCAAGAACCAATGATGTTCATTCTCGTGTTACACAGCACATTTGAGCTTCCACAAGAACCAAAAAAGTTAATCCTCATGTGTTATGCAGCATGTTCGAGCTACCTCAAGAACCAATGCGGTTCATTCTCATGTATTACGCAGCACGTTTGAGCTTCTGCAAGAACCAATGAGGTTCATTCTCTTGTATTACGCAGCACATTTGAGCTTCCACAAGAACCAATGATGTTCATTCTTGTGTTACACACCATGTTTGCGCTTTTGCAAGAACCAATGATGTTCATTCTCGTGTTACACAGCACGTTTGAGCTTCCACAAGAACCAGAAAAGTTAATCCTCATGTGTTACGCAGCATGTTCGAGCTTCCTCAAGAACCAGTGAGGTTCATTATCGTGTATTACGCAGCACGTTTGAGCTTCTGCAAGAACCAATGATGTTCATTCTCGTGTGTTATGCAGCATGTTTGAGCTTCTGCAAGAACCAAAGAGGTTCATTCTCGTGTGTTACGCTGCACGTTTGAGCTTCTACAAGAACCAATGAGGTTCATTCTCGTGTTACACAGCATGTTTGAGCTACCGCAAGAACCAAAAAAGTTAATCCTCATGTGTTACGCAGCATTTTTGAGCTTCAACAAGAACCAATGAGGTTCATTCTCATGTTACGCAGCATGTTCGAGTTTCCTCAAGAACTAAAGGGGTTAATTCCCGTGTATTACGCAACACGTTTGAGCTACTGCAAGAACCAATGATGTTCATTCTCGTGTGTGTCGCAGCACGTTTTAGCTTCTACAAGATCCAAAGAGGTTCATTCTCGTGTGTTACACAGCACATTTGAGCTTCTGAAAGAACCAATGATGTTCATTCTCGTGTTATGCAGCACGTTTGAGCTTCTGCAAGAACCAAAAATGTTCATTCTCATGTGTTACGTAGCACGTTTGAGCTTCCATAAGAACTAATGAGGTTCATTCTCGTGTTACGCAGCACGTTTGAGCTTCTACAGGAACAAATGAGGTTCATTCTCATGTTACGCAGCACGTTTGAGCTTCCTTAAGAACCAATGAGGTTCATTCTTGTGTTACGCAGCATGTTTGAGCTTCTGCAAGAACTAATGAGGTTCATTGTCATGTGTTACGCAGCATGTTTGAGCTTCTACAAGAACAAATGAGGTTCATTCTCGTGTTGCGCAGCACGTTTGAGCTTCCGCAAGAACCAAAAATGTTCATTCTCACGTGTTATGCAGCACGTTTGAGCTTCCACAAGATCCAATGAGGTTCATTCCCATGTGTTATGCAGCAAATTTGAGCTTCCGCAAGATCCAGTGAGGTTCATTCTCATGTGTTAACGCTGCACTTTTGAGCTTCCGCAAGAACCAGAAATGTTCATTCTCATGTGTTATGCAGCATGTTTGAGCTTCTACAAGAACGAATGAGGTTCATTGTCATGTGTTACGCAGCATGTTTGAGCTTCTACAAGAACCAATGAGGTTCATTCTTGTGTTACGCAGCATGTTTGAGCTTCTGCAAGAACGAATGAGGTTCATTGTCATGTGTTACACAGCATGTTTGAGCTTCTACAAGAACCAATGAGGTTCATTCTCGTGTTACGCAGCACGTTTGAGCTTCCGCAAGAACCAATGAGGTTCATTCTTGTGTTACACAGCATGTTTGAGCTTCCATAAGAGCCAATGAGGTTCATTCTCGTGTTACGCAGCACGTTTGAGCTTCTACAGGAACAAATGAGGTTCATTCTCGTGTTACGCAGCACGCTTGAGCTTCCTTAAGAACCAATGAGGTTCATTCTCGTTTTACGCAGCACGTTTGTGCTTCCACAAGAACCAAAAATGTTCATTCTCATGTGTTACGTAGCACGTTTGAGCTTTTATAAGAACTAATGAGGTTCATTCTCATGTTACGCAGCACGTTTGAGCTTCTACAGGAACAAATGAGGTTCATTCTCGTGTTACGCAGCATGTTTGAGCTTCCATAAGAGCCAATGAGGTTCATTCTCGTGTTACGCAGCACATTTGAGCTTCTACAGGAACAAATGAGGTTCATTCTCGTGTTACGCAGCACGTTTGAGCTTCCTTAAGAACCAATGAGGTTCATTGTCGTTTTACGCAACACGTTTGTGCTTCCACAAGAACCAAAAATGTTCATTTTCATGTGTTTCGCAGTACGTTTGAGCTTCCTTAAGAACCAATGAGGTTCATTCTTGTGTTACGCAGCACGTTTGAGCTTCTGCAAGAACAAATGAGGTTCATTCTCATGTGTTATGCAGCACATTTGTGCTTCCATAAGAACCAATGAGGTCCATTCTCGTGTTACGCAGCACGTTTGAGCTTCCATAAGAGCCAATGAGGTTAATTCTTGTGTTACGCAGCACGTTTGAGCTTGTACAGGAACAAATGAGGTTCATTCTCGTGTTACGCAGCACGTTTGAGCTTCCGCAAGAACCAATTAGGGTTAATTCTCGTGTTACGCAGCACGTTTGAGCTTCTACAGGAACAAATGAGGTTCATTCTCGTGTTACGCAGCACGTTTGAGCTTCCTTAAGAACCAATGAGGTTCATTATTGTGTTACGCAGCACGTTTGAACTTCAACAAGAACCAATGAGGTACATTCTCGTGTGTTAAGCAGCATGTTTGAGCTTCCACAAGAACCAATGAGGTTCATTCTTGTGTTACGCAGCATGTTTGAGCTTCAATAAGAGCCAATGAGGTTAATTCTCGTGTTACGCAGCATGTTTAAGCTTCCATAAGAGCCAATGAAGTTCATTCTCGTGTTACGCAGCACGTTTGAGCTTCTACAGGAACAATTGAGTTTCATTCTCGTGTTACGCAGCACGTTTGAGCTTCCTTAAGAACCAATGAGGTTCATTCTCATGTGTTACGCAGCACATTTGAGCTTCTGCAAGAACCAGTAAGGTTCATTCTCGTGTGTTATGCAGCATGTTTGAGCTTCTGCAAGAACCAAAGAGGTTCATTCTCGTGTGTTACGCTGCACGTTTGAGCTTCTACAAGAACCAATGAGGTTCATTCTCGTGTTACACAGCATGTTTGAGCTACCGCAAGAACCAAAAAAGTTAATCCTCATGTGTTACGCAGCATTTTTGAGCTTCAACAAGAACCAGTGAGGTTCATTCTCATGTTACGCAGCATGTTCGAGTTTCCTCAAGAACTAAAGGGGTTAATTCCCGTGTATTACGCAACACGTTTGAGCTACTGCAAGAACCAATGATGTTCATTCTCGTGTGTTACGCAGCACGTTTTAGCTTCTACAAGATCCACGAGGTTCATTCTCGTGTGTTACACAGCACATTTGAGCTTCTGAAAGAACCAATGATGTTCATTCTCGTGTTATGCAGCACGTTTGAGCTTCTGCAAGAACCAAAAATGTTCATTCTCATGTGTTACGTAGCACGTTTGAGCTTCCATAAGAACTAATGAGGTTCATTCTCGTGTTACGCAGCACGTTTGAGCTTCTACAGGAACAAATGAGGTTCATTCTCATGTTACGCAGCACGTTTGAGCTTCCTTAAGAACCAATGAGGTTCATTCTTGTGTTACGCAGCATGTTTGAGCTTCTGCAAGAACGAATGAGGTTCATTGTCATGTGTTACGCAGCATGTTTGAGCTTCTACAAGAACAAATGAGGTTCATTCTCGTGTTGCGCAGCACGTTTGAGCTTCCGCAAGAACCAAAAATGTTGATTCTCACGTGTTATGCAGCACGTTTGAGCTTCCACAAGATCCAATGAGGTTCATTCCCATGTGTTATGCAGCAAATTTGAGCTTCCGCAAGATCCAGTGAGGTTCATTCTCATGTGTTAACGCTGCACTTTTGAGCTTCCGCAAGAACCAGAAATGTTCATTCTCATGTGTTATGCAGCATGTTTGAGCTTCTACAAGAACGAATGAGGTTCATTGTCATGTGTTACGCAGCATGTTTGAGCTTCTACAAGAACCAATGAGGTTCATTCTTGTGTTACGCAGCATGTTTGAGCTTCTGCAAGAACGAATGAGGTTCATTGTCATGTGTTACACAGCATGTTTGAGCTTCTACAAGAACCAATGAGGTTCATTCTCGTGTTACGCAGCACGTTTGAGCTTCCGCAAGAACCAATGAGGTTCATTCTTGTGTTACGCAGCACGTTTGAGCTTCTACAGGAACAATTGAGGTTCATTCTCGTGTTACGCGGCACGTTTGAGCTTCCTTAAGAACCAATGAGGTTCATTCTCATGTGTTACGCAGCACATTTGAGCTTCTGCAAGAACCAGTAAGGTTCATTGTCGTGTGTTACGCAGCATGTTTGAGCTTCTACAAGAACCAATGAGGTTCATTCTCGTGTTGCGCAGCACGTTTGAGCTTCCTCAAGACCCAATGAGGTTTATTCTCGTGTGTTCTGCAACACGTTTGAGCTTCTGCAAGAACCAATTAGGTTCATTCTTGTGTTACACCGCATGTTTGAGCTTCCACAAGGACGAATGAGGTTCATTTTCATGTGTTACGCAGCACGTGTGAGCTTCTGCAAGAACCAATGAGGTTCATTCTTGTGTGTTACGCAGCACGTTTGAGCTTCTACAAGAACCAATAAGGTTAATTCTCGTGTTACGCAGCATGTTTGGGATTCTACAAGAACCAATGAGGTTCATTCTCGTGTTATGCAGCACGTTTGAGCTTCCACAAGATCCAATGAGGTTCATTCCCATGTGTTATGCAGCACATTTGAGCTTCCGCAAGATCAAATGCGGTTCATTCTCATGTGTTAACGCTGCACTTTTGAGCTTCCGCAAGAACCAGAAATGTTCATTCTCATGTGTTATGCAGCATGTTTGAGCTTCTACAAGAACCAATGAGGTTCATTCTTATGTTACGCAGCGTGTTTGAGCTTCCGCAAGAACCAAGAAAGTTCATTCTAATGTGTTACGCAGCATGTTTTCAGCTTCAACAAGAACCATTGAGGTTCATTCTTATGTTACGCTGCGTGTTTGAGCTTCCTCAAGACCCAATGAGGTTCATTTTCATGTGTTACGCAGCACTTTTGAGCTTCAACAAGAACCAATGAGGTTCATTCTCGTGTGTTACGCAGCACGTTTGAGCTTCTGCAAGAACCAATGAGGTTCATTCTCGTGTTACGCAGCACGTTTGAGCTTCCTCAAGATCCAATGAGTTTTATTCTCGTGTGTTACGCAGTACATTTGAGCTTCCACAAGAACCAATGATGTTCATTCTTGTGTTACGCAGCATGTTTGTGCTTTTGCAAGAACCAATGATGTTCATTCTCGTGTTACACAGCACATTTGAGCTTCCACAAGAACCAAAAAAGTTAATCCTCGTGTTATGCAGCATGTTCGAGCTACCTCAAGAACCAATGAGGTTCATTCTCATGTATTACGCAGCACGTTTGAGCTTCTGCAAGAACCAATGAGGTTCATTCTCTTGTATTACGCAGCACATTTGAGCTTCCACAAGAACCAATGATGTTCATTCTTGTGTTACACACCATGTTTGCGCTTTTGCAAGAACCAATGATGTTCATTCTCGTGTTACACAGCACGTTTGAGCTTCCACAAGAACCAGAAAAGTTAATCCTCATGTGTTACGCAGCATGTTCGAGCTTCCTCAAGAACCAATGAGGTTCATTATCGTGTATTACGCAGCACGTTTGAGCTTCTGCAAGAACCAATGATGTTCATTCTCGTGTGTTATGCAGCATGTTTGAGCTTCTGCAAGAACCAAAGAGGTTCATTCTCGTGTGTTACGCTGCACGTTTGAGCTTCTACAAGAACCAATGAGGTTCATTCTCGTGTTACACAGCATGTTTGAGCTACCGCAAGAACCAAAAAAGTTAATCCTCATGTGTTACGCAGCATTTTTGAGCTTCAACAAGAACCAATGAGGTTCATTCTCATGTTACGCAGCATGTTCGAGTTTCCTCAAGAACTAAAGGGGTTAATTCCTGTGTATTACGCAGCACGTTTGAGCTACTGCAAGAACCAATGATGTTCATTCTCGTGTGTTACGCAGCACGTTTTTAGCTTCTACAAGATCCAAAGAGGTTCATTCTCGTGTGTTACACAGCACATTTGAGCTTCTAAAAAGAACCAATGATGTTCATTCTCGTGTTATACAGCACGTTTGAGCTTCTGCAAGAACCAATGAGGTTCATTCTCGTGTGTTCGCAGCACGTTTGAGCTTCTACAAGATCCAAAGAGGTTCATTCTCGTGTGTTACACAGCACATTTGAGCTTTTGCAAGAACCAATGATGTTCATTCTCGTGTTCTGCAGCACGTTTGAGATTCTACAAGAACCAATGAGGTTCATTCTCGTGTTACGCAGCACTTTTGAGCTTCTACAAGAACCAAAGAGTTTCATTCTCATGTTACACAGCACGTTTGAGCTTCCTCAGGAAAAGTATATTATTTTCACAAGGGTCTACCGAGAAAATAGGGTACTTTAGCCATGTCTAGAGACCCGGGGTTGGACTAATTTTGACATGGGCCAGTAAACAACCACCTAGCAGCCACATATTAATAAACTAAAATGTCTGAATCTCCATTCATACCTGTATCTCCCTCTGATTCCATCATGAAGTCAATTCTCATTTCTCAAACATAGCTGAGGGCTGATGGCTGTTTAACACTGACAGAAACTCTGCCATCCTGTATTTATTACTACACACTCCAAACTCTGCAGCGCTTCATTGTGTGTTAGTGTGTGTTGTTGTTGTTATTGTAGGTCAGGCCTAGAGCTACAGTTATATATAGACAGTATATATATATATATAGTTGACAGCTTTTATTCACTAGATTACACAACTAAAACATAAATTAAAAACATGTTTGTATGATCACTACATTCAAAAATCTAGGGTATTTTGAAGAGTTCCTTGGTGGTTATTACACTTGAAATCTCTAAGTTATTTTGGTCTCTAGATACGGTGTTTTTCCACCAGAAGAATTATTGTGTGAACCATAATTCTGAACAGTTAATAATACACCTCTTTTCAACAAGCTGCAATTTGTGCTAACATTCATATGGTGCTGGATGATTTACATGCCAATAATAAGTTTAATAAGTTTAAGGTTAGGGGTTTGTTTAAAACAGTTTCCTTATGACTATTGACACCTCTATCTAAAGGCATTCACAGCAAATGCTGATGTCAGTTTGATAAGAGAGCAGATAATAACTCTACAGTAGCTCATTGCTGTCCAAAGTGACAGGACAGTGAATGACAAGCAACCTGGAGGGCAGGACAGAGACACAGGTATGTGTAATGAATACAATGTCAAGAAAAATGGGAAATAAACAGCATAGGCTAAATGGAAAAACATGTCTTGACCTATATTTTGCAAAACTCCATAAATGTACATATACATACAATTCCCTTCTGTTTCCAGCTTAAATGAACAGTAGTGGCAGTAAAACACCAACAACGTTTATTCCTTTTCACACAAATTAAGATTACACCTAGGGCAGATTATCGATTAATAAAGACGCACAATACTACACTATATTGCCAAAAGTACTGGGACACTCCTCCAAATCATTTAATTCAGGTGTTCCAATCACGTCCATGGCCACATGTGTATAAAATCAAGCACCTAAGCATGCAGACTGCTTCTACAAACATTTGTGAAAGAATGGGTCACTCTCAGGAGCTCGGTGAATTCAAGCGTGATACCGTGATAGGTTGCCACCTGTGCAATAAGTCCATTCGTGAAATGTCCTCACTACTAAATATTCCACGGTCAACTGTTAGTGGTATTATATCAAAGTGGAAGCAATTGAGAACAACAGCAACTCAGCCACGAAGTGGTAGGCCACGTAAAATCACAGAGCGGGGTCAGCACATGCTGAGGTGCACAGTGCGCAGAAGTGGCCAACTTTCTGCAGAGTCAATAGCTACAGACCTCCAAACTTTGTGTGGCCTTCAGATTAGCTCAAGAACAGTGTGTAGAGAGCTTAATGGAATGGGTTTCCATGGCTGAGCAGCTGCATCCAAGTCTTACATCACCAAGTGCAATGCAAAGTGTTGGATGCAGTGGTGTAAAGCACACCGCCACTGGACTGGAGACGTGTTTTCTGGAGTGACGAATCACTCTTCTCTGTCTGGGAATCCGATGGATGAGTCTGGGTTTGGCAACTGCATTTACAACTGCATTGTGCCAAGTATAAAGTTTGGTGGAGGGGGGATTATGGTGTGGGGTTGTTTTTCAGGGGTTGAGCTTGGCCCCTTAGTTCCAGTGAAAGGACCTCTTAATGCTTCATTTTGGACAATTTCATGCTCCCAGCTTTGTGGGAACAGTTTGGGGATGGCCTAGACTGGGTAAACCTAGCCTGATCTGACGGCGATTTGATTTCGCCCTGCAACTCAGTCTGGAAACCTGTACATTCATTTTTACTGCTTCTGTTACACTTTTGCGGGAACCAATCACAGACTGGCTTGTCCACCTGGCACGCTATTGGCGGGTTTAACACAATGACGATAGAGAAGCGATGGGTCGTTGCTTGTTGATCACGCCTCTTGTGGTCTGATTGGTTGAAGGACTATCCAATTGCGTACAGAGTCATTTGAATTATGCTCGTTTATCACGCCTCTTGTGCAGTAGAAAATACATAGCAGACTCCCCAATGTTCAATCTTAAATTGGCCCCTTCCTGTTCCAACATGACTGCGCACCAGTGCACAAAGCAAGGTCCATAAAGACATGGATGAGCACGTTTAGTGTGGAGGAACTTGACTGGCCTGCACAGAGTCCTGACCTTAACCCGATAGAGCACCTTTGGGATGAATGAGAGTGGAGACTGCGAGCCAGGCCATCTCTTCCAACATCAGTGCCTGACCTCACAAATACGCTTCTAGAAGAATGGTCAAAAATTCCCATAAACACAATCCTAAACCTTGTGGAAAGCCTTCCCAGAAGTGTTGCAGCTGTTATAGCGGCAAAGGGTGTGCCAACTCCATATTATACCCTACGGATTAAGAATGGGATATCATTAAAGTTCATGTGCATGTAAAGGCAGTCGCCCAAAACTTTTGACAATATAGTGTATTTTATGACCTCAAAACACTACCATAGTTAAAAGCGTATTCAGTTTTATCCAAAACAGATAAATGTGAATGTGGAAAATTGTTGTTTTATGTATCGTGTGGCAGCTCTACAATTAAATGTCTGGTGAGTGGCATTAAAATGTTAATGCTCTATTGCATTTGAATGTACCACCTACACTAAACATTACCCTAAACATAACCAAAAGCAAACGTGAGATAAGCACATTTGTTGAAGCAACCATGCCATTTTGGCTTGCTTCTACAAGTCTTTGAGCTCTTTCATCATGACTCATAGTTCACACGAGTTGTACCGGAGTGCGTTGCTCTACCAAGTGAACAACAGAGTAAGTTTACTATGTCAGAAAAGCCATACATAAGGAGCTGGTTATGTGATGCAAATGTCAAAATGTATTAGTTTTATAAATCATGCACTATGGTAAAAGTGTTTTGAGATCACAACATAGCATTGTGCAAGGAACTGCATAATAATAATTTGCTCCTTTAATCATAATTTGTGTAAAAAGGAATCAAAGTTGTTAGTGTTTTACTTTACTTTATTATTATTATTATTATTATTATTATTACAATTATTTATTTCCGCTTGAAACTGCAGTTAATTGAATTTATAGCTGTACGTTATTGGAGTTTTGCAAAAATGTAGATTTTGCAAAACTCCATAAATGTACATATACATACAATTCCCTTCTGTTTCCAGCTTAAATGAACAGTAGTGGCAGTAAAACACCAACAACGTTTATTCCTTTTCACACAAATTATGATTACACCTAGGGCAGATTATCGATTAATAAAGACGCACAATACTACACTATATTGCCAAAAGTACTGGGACACTCCTCCAAATCATTTAATTCAGGTGTTCCAATCACGTCCATGGCCACATGTGTATAAAATCAAGCACCTAAGCATGCAGACTGCTTCTACAAACATTTGTGAAAGAATGGGTCACTCTCAGGAGCTCGGTGAATTCAAGCGTGATACCGTGATAGGTTGCCACCTGTGCAATAAGTCCATTCGTGAAATGTCCTCACTACTAAATATTCCACGGTCAACTGTTAGTGGTATTATATCAAAGTGGAAGCAATTGAGAACAACAGCAACTCAGCCACGAAGTGGTAGGCCACGTAAAATCACAGAGCGGGGTCAGCACATGCTGAGGTGCACAGTGCGCAGAAGTGGCCAACTTTCTGCAGAGTCAATAGCTACAGACCTCCAAACTTTGTGTTGCTTCTACAAGTCTTTGAGCTCTTTCATCATGACTCATAGTTCACACGAGTTGTACCGGAGTGCGTTGCTCTACCAAGTGAACAACAGAGTAAGTTTACTATGTCAGAAAAGCCATACATAAGGAGCTGGTTATGTGATGCAAATGTCAAAATGTATTAGTTTTATAAATCATGCACTATGGTAAAAGTGTTTTGAGATCACAACATAGCATTGTGCAAGGAACTGCATAATAATAATTTGCTCCTTTAATCATAATTTGTGTAAAAAGGAATCAAAGTTGTTAGTGTTTTACTTTACTTTATTATTATTATTATTATTATTATTATTACAATTATTTATTTCCGCTTGAAACTGCAGTTAATTGAATTTATAGCTGTACGTTATTGGAGTTTTGCAAAAATGTAGATTTTGCAAAACTCCATAAATGTACATATACATACAATTCCCTTCTGTTTCCAGCTTAAATGAACAGTAGTGGCAGTAAAACACCAACAACGTTTATTCCTTTTCACACAAATTATGATTACACCTAGGGCAGATTATCGATTAATAAAGACGCACAATACTACACTATATTGCCAAAAGTACTGGGACACTCCTCCAAATCATTTAATTCAGGTGTTCCAATCACGTCCATGGCCACATGTGTATAAAATCAAGCACCTAAGCATGCAGACTGCTTCTACAAACATTTGTGAAAGAATGGGTCACTCTCAGGAGCTCGGTGAATTCAAGCGTGATACCGTGATAGGTTGCCACCTGTGCAATAAGTCCATTCGTGAAATGTCCTCACTACTAAATATTCCACGGTCAACTGTTAGTGGTATTATATCAAAGTGGAAGCAATTGAGAACAACAGCAACTCAGCCACGAAGTGGTAGGCCACGTAAAATCACAGAGCAGGGTCAGCACATGCTGAGGTGCACAGTGCGCAGAAGTGGCCAACTTTCTGCAGAGTCAATAGCTACAGACCTCCAAACTTTGTGTTGCTTCTACAAGTCTTTGAGCTCTTTCATCATGACTCATAGTTCACACGAGTTGTACCGGAGTGCGATGCTCTACCAAGTGAACAACAGAGTAAGTTTACTATGTCAGAAAAGCCATACATAAGGAGCTGGTTATGTGATGCAAATGTCAAAATGTATTAGTTTTATAAATCATGCACTATGGTAAAAGTGTTTTGAGGTCACAACATAGCATTGTGCAAGGAACTGCATAATAATAATTTGCTCCTTTAATCATAATTTGTGTAAAAAGGAATCAAAGTTGTTAGTGTTTTACTTTACTTTATTATTATTATTATTATTATTACAATTATTTATTTCTGCTTGAAACTGCAGTTAATTGAATTTATAGCTGTACGTTATTGGAGTTTTGCAAAAATGTAGATTTTGCAAAACTCCATAAATGTACATATACATACAATTCCCTTCTGTTTCCAGCTTAAATGAACAGTAGTGGCAGTAAAACACCAACAACGTTTATTCCTTTTCACACAAATTAACCTAATACTAGGTTGAGGAAATTTTTTTCCAACAAGCCTGTGTTGCATATGCATATTTAATATGGTTATCACAGAGGTAAAAGGGTCATAGCGGTTTGGAATGACATGAGGGTGAGTAAATGACAGACGTCTTTTTCCATTTAAGTTGAGATGTAACTGATTGGCAAGTGTAATTTTAGAAAATAGTCAAGTTTTAGGGGTTTTACAAGAATCTTGCTGAAATCCATTATCTCAATCAGATATACTGATAACTTATCTGTGAATCTAAATTATCATAATGGGGCACGCACAGATCTGGGGTCAAACGGTGATCTTCGTTACCATAGAGATGTGCCAAATTCCTTGATAGAGTAAAGATCAAATGCGCGCTACCTTTAGTTATGATTCCCAGAGGCATCTACTCAACTGTAGTTATCAATCAGTGAGAGCACGTCAAAGAGAAATGACTGTTGACAGATGACTTTCTCTTTTGCGCATATATTAATACTTATGTAAGAATTTTTATTCGGCTGATTTATGTTGTGGTCAGGAGGTGCAGTTTTCTCATGCATAAACACATTGTAACTGAATAATATTGTGTTTATAGTAATTCAGACAGGTACTGTAGATATGATCTGATTCCAATTATCATCACGAAAATAAGACAACATGCTTTTGTTAAATTTTTCAAAGCCGTTTTTACAGGTTGAACCTATGACCCCATGAAGCTCAATCCATTAAAAGAAACTTGTGTCTTGACATAAGTTTTCACATCTGAACTCTGAGGAACCATGTTCACTGACACATTTCTCAATGAGTTTTCAGTGTGTGGAAAACAATGAGTTAGATTAAAATAATACACCCTAGAAATTATGAAATGTTCATACATACTGAATGTTTTTAGTTACCTAAAGGCAGAAATGTATTTTCATTTAAAAAATGTCATTATTTAAAGTAAAATAATCATGAACTAAAATGAAACGAAAAATAATAATTCAGCTAGATGCCAAGACAACATTTCTCATTTCTGTTTAGGTTAGCTTGAAGGCATATTTATATAAAAAAAAATAGCAAAAACACACAACAAAAGTACTAAAATTTTGACTAGAAAAATTGAAAAATGAACTAGAAAAAAACAGAAAACATAAAAATAAAATCTCATCAAAATATTAACAAAAGCTATATTTTACATACTGCTTCTAAACGATAATACAGACTGCAAATTTTGTCCAATGCATTTCAGGCCATTTTCTAGATTATAGATTTTTTTTTTATGGAATTTCTATGGGAATTTCTAGCGATTAAATATTTAACAAATAACAAAGCATAACAAAAAAATTATATTCACTAGAAATTTTCATTCACTTTTTTTTTCATTTCCATGACTTTTACAAGCCAATTTTTTATAATATCACTGCTTATATGCAAATGCAATTAAAAATAAACTTTGTAAATGTTGATTTCCCCAAAAACAAGTTTTTAATTTCAACTTCCTGGCAAGCATGGCATAACAAAATCTGCTCAACCAATAGCGTGAGTTTTTGGCATTGTCATTATTGTTCTGTCTGGTAACATTTTACTTTCAATACGTTTTTTATTTTTATTTCTCTGAACTCAGAAATTGCATCCAGGACACACTTAATAGTGAGCACAAGATGGAGAACACTTGTGAGAACGGTTCTGTGAAAGAGTTGTCGGGGCTATTTTTGTGCACCAATGCTCATAACATTCAACCCTCTGGCCATCCTCTGGCAGACAGACAGTTGGGTGGAGACAGAGCTGTAAATGTGTGTGAGTGTTTAAAATTGCACTGTCCATTAAAAAGAATGGTTTTTAATAGGTGTCTATTATAATGAATGAATTACTAGAGGCAAATACCTCAAAAATATTTGCATTTTCAGGGATACACAGGATGACCTTTTGTAAAAATCAGCTCCAGGCACGTTTCTGTCATGAGGTGTATTTTATTTCAACCTTTGAATTTCTCAAGTTGACTGTGCTGCTTTTAATGACTTTGTTTACAGTGTGTGTTTGCATTGAGTTTAAGGCAAATTATAGGGGAAATCAATCTCCAAACAATTGTAGATTTTCTTAAATAAAATGTTGATGCAGTTTCCATGAATATGGCACAATTTGGTGTCCCGTTATTTTTTAGAGCATTAGGGGTGAACATATCCTGACATAAAATAACACATGAAACGTAGGTAGTTTTTAAATACATAATGTGCATGTCAAGTTTATTGTAATTAACCCTATTACCATTATTATAAAAAATGATCAAACAAATAGTTTAAGGGAAATATTTATCATTTATAGTAGTTATAATACTATTAACTATAATAATTAATAATGAAAAACCAACATTTGGTTTGACAGTGTAATTTATCTGTAACCATGTTACTTATTCTGGAATATACTTTTACTCAATTTTTTAATGTTGAATTTCTCCTCCCATGTAAGTTAGCGCACACACACCCAAAGCAGTGAGTAGTGAACACACACACACACACACTGCAAACTGTGGACACACACACCCTGAGCAGTGGGAAGACCCAGGTGCCCATTGGGTGACCCAGTGGGTGCCTTGCACAAGGGTGCCTTGCCACAGTCATTCCCTGTCTGTATTGAGAATCGAACCTGCAACCAGTCTGACTCTCTAACCATTAGGCCATGACTGCCCCTTTTTTTTGACCCGCTGAGGTTGATCATCGTTAAGCACCTCCTTTTACTAACCATTTACTGTAAATAATAAGAAAGGGTTTCAGGCCTTATTTTAATAATGAAATTTCCTGCACACCAGTTACTCACCTGAAATCCTGAGATCCTCCTCTGCTGTGTTCATTCTCTCTAGAATCTATATTTATTTAAACACTTGCCATTTAAGCACAGCTTCAACAGAATGGTACAAAACTTGGTGACTTTTATGACACTTGGAAAATGAACACACAAAAAAAAAATTAAGGGCATGACTCGAACAGTGGTCGTAAAAAAAATAGTCACACTCAGAGTCTTCGGTAAAAAATTACCGACCATAGGAAATGAATGGGAAATTGACAAAAATACGAAAATACTGAGAATTTTGCGTGCACAATCTACAAATCGGACACAATACTGAAAAAAAGTACACAGCAGTGAAGGGATGAAGCTATAAAACATCAAGAATGTGATATAAATACATCCATTCACACACAGACGCACACACACACACACCTATGAACCACTGTGTCTGTAACACAGAGCAAAGTTTTGAGAATATGTCAAATCTATTCAATAATGAAGGGGTGACACTCTAAAACATCAAGACTGTGGAATAAACACACCCATTCCTACACACACATACAGAGACACCTATACCTATATATACCACACACATGCACCTATAAACCACTGTGTAACACAGAGCAAAGTTTTGAGAGTATGTAATATCAATTCAATAATTTAGTAATAATGCAGAAAAAAGCTCACCTCCGTGATGTGGTGTGCCACAGGGTGATTTAATTAATTGCATTTTTTAATTAAATTCAGAATCAAAAAATGGGTAACAAAATGCTTTATATATTTAAATCTTCCACCTAATAAAAATATGTAATTATGTCTAAAAACAACTAGGCAATTCACAAGCTGCTCTATAGAGAGCTGTACAGGCAACTAGTGGTTACACAAGGGTATTACATGTTTTCTTTCTATACTTTCAACAGATGGCTCTAATCTGCCTTCAAAAAATTGGATTTTAAAGGCCTAGACTCTAGCCTGACAAGCCAGACCCACATCAAGATGTTGGGTCTGGGAACACACCATTGGCTGGGCTCAATCCGAGGAGCGGGATGACGATTGTCTTTCAAATATCCCCTCTGCACGCAATAGGATAGCGCTACAACCAACCAGAGCAACGAAGAAGGTAACATATTGATAGATTCAACTTTTGCCGTAAAACTCAGAACACATCTTTCTTTTTTAAGAATGACTTTAGTGCTGTTCTTTGCTCTTTTCTCAAAGAAAAGCTTAACTCCAAGTCTTCCAGAGTCGCGGCCAAAGCCGATTTGAAAGACCGCTGTTGGCCAGCAGCAGCAGCCATCTTCTTTAGCAGGGAGAATACGCGGATCCGTCGCAACTCTGCCTTCATTATGTAAGCTCGCCCACCGACTCTATACACGATGTGATTGGCCTGACTAGAGTTTGGTTTTTCAAGCACAAGCCAACGGAGAGTTGCTAGCCGACCCTGGCTGCAAATTACATTTGCTGCCACTAGATTTCTAGATTTCTAGGCTACCTAGACCCTATTTTAACCTAAAATACTGCATAAATTTTTTTTTTTAAATTAATCTTTTTATTATTCTTATTTTCTACGGGAAAAAATTTATATTAATTATTGCATACATATTAATTAGTACCACAAAACCCTCTCAAAATGCTAAATAAAAAAGAAAATATATTATTGAACAAAAATGTATTAGAATGATTTTACTGAAAAAATAAGAAATTACATTTCAGGGGTTCGGTCACTTTTGACCGCTAAGACCACCAGTGTGACTCCCAAGTAAAGACCGCACAAGGGACACCATTAAGGTTCTATATACACTTTCAAAGCATGTTTTTTTATGGAACCTTATAAATGGGTTCTATTTAGTACCCAAAGGGGGTTCTACTATTTTTACAAGCCGAAGAACCATAATCTGCTACTGTTTAGGACCATTTATCTTACACTGTAAACTCAAGTTTTAAGTTGGCAAAAATTTTAAGTTGATAAATTCAAAGTTTTAGTAAGCAGAACTGGCAGATTTTTATTTGTAATCATACATTTTAATTTCTCTTAACTTAAAATATTTGAGTAAGCTAATTCATACATTTTAACTTAAAATTATCATGTAATCTCAATTGAAATATTTTTAGTATTGGAAACTTGGCTAGCTTTAACTACCTAATTCAGTAAATGTTAACTTGCTAATTGGTAACACAATCATTTGATAGCCATAGCCTAGCAATTGCTGAAAGAGTATGACAGTATAAAACATTTAATACTGTACATCTGTTCTCCAACTAAGCTCATGCTCCACTTGTCACCATGATGGTAACAAAAAATGCCACATGACAGAAACTATTCTAATTTAGCATAGCAAAACATTAAATACTACTAAATCTCCCATTTAACATTAATCTTGCTCAAAACATTATATAACACTTAATTTTAGCATTTACTCTCCCAAAGCATGCTGGGAAATAGAAATAAGTTTGTCTAAATTAAAAGAAACAAGTTCATAAAACTCAAAACAATTATTACCTAATACCTATTCAGATTACTTCAAATGTGTCCGTTTTGTGAACTCAAAAGAAAAAGAAAGTTCTAAATACTCATAAAAGTTCATTTGACTGAACTAATTTGCTTAAAGTAAGTTTACACTACTCAAACCAATTAATTGTTTTGAGCATTAGGATTTACAGTGTGTACAACTGTCGAAAACAGCATTGAACTACATATTGTTCTGTAACAAGAAGTAGTCAAATTAATGAATCATTCAATTATGAGAGAGACCTATTAAATATTAACTCATTAACAAGAATACATCAGATTTTCGAATGAGAGACAGAAACCTGTTTAATATGAACTGATGCATTGGAATAAATTGTATTTTCTAATTCTTTAGGATGAAATGATTTACTAAAATGTATGAGACTTTCCAGCACTATATGAGAGGAATTTATAGAAGTACCGAGTACTAGAATTATTTGAACCTGAGGTTTTGACTCATGACCGTGAACATACAAACACACTTGCAGAACTCCGTTGCTGTTCCGGAAAAACAAACTGCATCCACTGTTTCCTTAACGCTGGGTTATTTGTGAAGCTGAACAAGGTTATCTTTCCCTCACAACCAAAAACACACTTCTTTAGTGACATTGTTGATTTCATGGTAAAATCAAAATGACAGCGCTGCCGACGGCTCCCGTAACCCGAACAAAGCTCGTTGACGGCCATGCTCTTGTTCTCGCTCTGGTTGATGGACGCGCTCTGCATGCGCTTATCCAGGAGAAGTGCCCATACAAGCAATTCCGCCCTTTATGACCTCATACAGGGCCATACTAAAAAAAAAAACTTTCCGAAACTTATTCGAATCCTGAAGGAGTGTATTTGGCACAGAACTACTCTGTCAAACGTCCAACAGGTTTTAGCATGAGAATCCAACTCTTTAACAGTGTAAATAAGTCAGAGCTTAGCTTTAGACCCCCTCTTTAAGGACAAGGAGATTCACTACAATGAATCATAATTTTCAATGTTACACATGAGAGACGGGGTTTGAGATATAAATAAAATTGTTTGTATGATATAATATAATATAGTTAGGATACTTCAAAAAAGAGAATCAAACTGGAATTTTGAAAAGAGAATTGAACCAGAATCATTCAGTTTCTTATGATTTTCATTCCTAAAGCAAGTCATTCACACCAAAGACAATAACTATAACTATAAAGTTTTAATAATCATTCTAATTTTATGAGAATAGTCATGTCCACACCACATACTGAACAATATTTTTCAGATATTCAGATATCACTTTCAGAATGATTTTTTCCAACTGATAAATGATAAAAAAACATTGATAATCAGACTGAGCTTTTAAAACTACATTGCACACTTATAATAAACATCATTTTCTGTCAGTTTGGGCACTAATATAGTTACAGTTATCATCATTATAATTATCATTCTTGGTGTGAACGGGCCTTTAGTCAAGTGCATCCCCGAACTTCTTCAGTATTCACAGAACAATTTGTTTTGCATCTTGTCACAAGAGGAACACACTGTGCATGTCAGCAAGCGTTTTGTTGGCAATGGGCGTTTGAGCACAGTCAAAGCCGGAGAAGGTCACGCAGTCAGCAGGGGGCGGGGCTGATTGTTGCTCCTCCCCTTCGCTGTGGGTGGATGGTCCTGATGTGGAATGTTGGACAGATGGGCTTGGCAGAAAAGACAACTGACCTCTCTCCACTCCCCCTCTGGCCCTGAGCTGTGCCTGGGAAGAACGGATCTAAAGTTTGCCTCCATTAAATGTCGATTATGCTAGACAGACTGCACGAACGGCAGCTTGTAACAAATGCTCCCTTGACCTTTAAAGGTCAAACTCAAGAGAGAGGGGGGGGAAACAAAGCCACTGGAAATACTACATAAGATTTAGGTAAAGTGTTCTGACATACACACACAAAAAATGTATACAAAGTTAGTTCTTATTGGTCTAGTGTAAGATGCAAATGAGTTCATTTTAGGTCATAACTTTTTTACGTTTACATATATGCATTTATCAGACACTTACAAAAGAGAAACAAAAGAAATCCATCAAAGAGCCAACAATATATGTAATATACAAAAGCCAGGTTTATTAGACAACTAGATTACTGTCAGAGCAGTTAGTAAATCAATAAAATTGGTTGACATTTAAAAGACAATTAATGTTCAGTAATATTCTGCAATTTTGACAACTTTTGTACATACTCTATGCCAACGTACACATTGCAGTTTTCGGAGTGACAGTCATGTTTAAATGTATTTTATATTTAGAAACGAATCCACTATTATTCCATTTGTGAACAGAAAACACATCTCAATATTACTGAATATTCTGTCATGACTACCATGATTGGTATGGTAATAGAGATTGGCATGGTAATAGTTATGGAAATGTTAATGTATTTGGTCTTGGCGGTATAGATATGCTACGCTGCTGCAGAGCAAGTACCTAGACTTGCTACTGCCAATAAATTCACAGACATTGCTGTGAGCATGTAAGACATGCTGCTGCACATGTAACATACATGATTTAACCTCCGTAGCAGATCTAGAGCTCGCTGCCGACTGCTACCTGCAACACTACCGGTATTTATTTGAATGTTGAGCCATAGCTCATTGGCCGCTGAAGCAACAACCAATTAGCGGTGCTATGAGGATAATGATGTGATCACTACCAAATGTGTTAGACCATCAGCCTGCACCATCTAGAGCCCTATCATACACCCGGCGCAATGCAAGTGTTTTTTGCTAGTTTCAGCCCGATGCAGTTATCATTTTCACGTCCAGCGCAACGCTGTTTAAATAGCAAATGCACTCGCGCCCATCTGTTCGCCCATGGTCTGAAAACGAGGTGTGTTCAGGTACATTGTTGGCGTGTTGCTATTTTGAGGCAACTGAAAACGACTGCCATTGACGAACAAAAACCTGGTCTAAAGTCAATAGTTCAGTATTTTTTGTGTTATTTAAAGGGTACGTTAGTAGGCGGGTGCACAGCACGCATACACTCAGCTTATTACACACACAGGGATGCGCAGCAACACACAAACATGCCAAATATTAAAAATAAAAGGATTCCTCTCTGGAGAAGCATTCAGTCTTTCTGCTCGCAAATTCCTACATGTAAATAGCGAATCTGCCATGGCGCAAGCGCAACTGGCTTTTAGAGGGAATGGGAGATGAGACTCTGATTGTTTTATTGCACGTTACGCCCAAAACACACCCATGACTCATTACGAGACTAGGGACAACCCTTTTGGACCATGCGCCTGGCGCACCGACCATTTTTTCCATCGGATTCGGACAGTAAGTGCCCTTGCACCGTGCGCTTTAGACCATGCGCTCAGATCGTTAAAATAGGGCCCCTAGAGTTTCATGCCAGAACTAGGTAATTTACCAATATTATAACTGCACTGACAATATCGGATGAGAACAAAATTTTACCTGAATTGAGTTGGATGATGACACTTACGACATTGACACCATTATTAAACTTGAGCTGAATTATGACGCTACAATCTTCTATAGAGCTGTCCAGATTATCAAGGTTTTTTTTTATCCTGATAAAAAAGACCTTACAATCTCACGTTTTTCAAGAGTTTCAAATGTTCTCAGCAATGTTTGAAACTGTGGCAAAATCTGCGATCAAAATTCAGATTTTCAATATGAACTTTATCTGAATAGATTTAGTTCAGTTTATAAGAGTAATGTAACTTATTCTCATAGCAAAGCTAGTGGTTACATTAGCTTTATATCTCTAAACTCATACTGCATGTCAGCAATTGTCTTTCAGAAGAAACGTCTGATATGAGTTAATAATGTAAAACATAACTGAGACCTCCATTAAATCATTTAAGCTATGAAAGGGCAACCTCTAAGTACTATTAGTGACAAGAGATGTATTCATATCCAGCAGTTGTACGTAAACCCATTTTTATTACTATTTTGCATGTAGATACGGAGATAGTTAGTGTGGATGTATAACCCAGGCTTGTTTCATTGTGTGTGGAATTGCTGTTAGTTCTGGACTCAACAGATGGTCCAGACACATAAAGGAATCACCTCCTGGCGTGTCCTCATTGACGCTTATGGAATATTAACATTCCGTTAGCCTGTTTCCACACTCATCTATAGGGAAATGCAACAGGAAAAAAAATAACTAGAGCTGGGTGGCCAGTGGCAGATATAATATTAATATATATGTTTTTCTTCAAGTATGTACTTATGAAAAAGAAATGCATTATTGTACTGAATGTGCCCTTGTAGTGAAGGCTATTTCAAACCTTAAAAGTATAGGAAAAGTATAAAAAAACATGCAGGTAATATAATATTAGTGAAATAAAAGGCCACTTAAAGAGAGTACACTTTCATGACTATGTTTCAGAAAAGTGAACTTTGCAATAACGTCAAATTAAACTAAACTCTTAAAACATTACATTTGTTAAAGATTTGTCCACTAACAATGTTAAACAGTGGCCATCACAAGAGATTTTGTTTTTGAGTCAGTCTTTTCGTTTTCTATCAAATTCACTCTCTCTAATCAAAAAACTATTACAACATTTTACTTCTCACTAGGAATAACGGACAGTTTTATAATGGTTACTTTTCTGAAATAAGACATCCTTTACGACGTACACTTTCAACATTTCAGTGGAAAAAAAATTAAGTCAAGTCAAGTCAAGTCACCTTTATTTATATAGCGCTTTTTACAATGCTGATTGTTTCAAAGCAGCTTTACAGTGTTAACAGGAAAATAATGCAACATAAATTGATTCGGCTGTACAGCCGCTCTGGAGAAAACGGTGATGTCATCCAGCTCATTTCAATTATCATATAGTGTCAATGCGGGCAGATCAGTAACCCAACTAAGCAAGCCAAAAGCCAAAGGCGACAGTACCAAAACTCCTTCAGGTGACAGAATGGAGAAAAAAAACTTGAGAGAAACCAGGCTCAGTCAGGGTGCCAGTTCTCCTCTGGCCAACAAACAAACAGTGTATGATTATGATTCTGGCAAAAATTAAGAGGAACACAAGTCTGTAGCAGTTTCTATATGTATGAAATTTTTTAAGTTAAAAATTAGGCTACATTATTAATTAGGCTAATTAATTTAGCGTCATGAAAATGCAAAGGAGTCTGTGTTTCATGTAGCAATTTCATGAGATTAGTATGTTACAATACTGCCAGTAATCTCATAAATATCTTCTCTAGAATGCAGGCAAGATCTCAGTAATGTCTAAAAGCTGTGCCAAAATCTGCCACCAATAATTAATATGAACTCACAGTTTTCTCATTCATTTTTTTATATTTCTATACTCTGTTACTGTACTATTCTGTCAACAGTTGTTTTGTGTCTGTTTTTTATTTGTCCTAATTTACTGTATTAGAAACATCTGAGACAAAACAGAGAATGATGCAAAGTTTCCAAAGATTAAAGAGCCCTGAAGCTTGTTCTGGGCTATTGTCATATGTTATAAGCAGCCGTAAGTTTTTAAGTATTTCCCACTCACCCATCTGTTCGCTACATATGGTCTAGAGATGTGTGCGTGTGTGTGTGTAGGTGCATTATCTGAACTCCAGAAATCAAGTTCAGTATGTAGACAAGCATTCATCCCATCCGCCCATGTCTGATGGCCCCCGTCCTCTGGAAGAGACCTTCACAGGGCTTCCCGTCTCATGCTCCTCTGCCAAGAGATTGAGAGCATGCAGTCTAGATGGTACCCAGTGAGGCACGGGCCCCCGAGGGCCCTCCCTGCAGAGCCCTTTGGGTTAAATCAATTGTTTGGCCCCATTGATCCCTGACTGGCCATATTGTGGCTCTGTGGGATATCACACACACAAAAGGAGCAGACCACATTGTCTCACACTCCAAATGAAGAAGTTCACTGGAAAGCAAAAAAATCTGAGCTTGGGGATGTCAGAGGTTGGCCTGAGGATGTGTTTCTGGGCTAGCTACACTTTTGAGGACACAATTGCTGAAAAATGTCTACAGAAGTTCTTTTTTCTATATGTCCTCATGAAGACTAAAAAATGTCTTCAGCTTCTATGTACTAAAAATTTTAATGAATCAGTTGATATAATGCACTTATTGTGTACATACATGTTTTTACACTGTACTTTAATTTAACAAATACCTGCATGTAATTACAGCTGTATTAAATTTTCGTAATTGCATCTATAATTACAATGTTGACCCACCCCTAAAACCAGACCATACCACCAAATCTGTCCCTAACCATACCCGTATCCCACCTCAATAGCAGCAAAGTGCTTTGCAATACAACATCAACACAATATGTAAACTGTACTTTAGGTTTTTTATGCAAGTACCTAGTAGTTAAAGACACCTAAGTGTGACCTTCACTTTTATTATAAAATGGATATTTACGACCATAATATCAGGATGAGCCATATTCTCATCTCTGTTCCAATTCATCTCAAAGGAGTTTGACCGGGTTGAGGCTAATCAAGTTCTTCCACACCACTTGCTTTGTGCACAGTCATGTTAGAATAGAAAAGGCCCGAACTGTTCCCCAAAACGTCTTGGTATGCTGAAGCATTAAGATTTCACTTCACTAGAAGAGCCCTATAACCCAACCCCTGAAAAACAGCGCTACAGTATACCTATATCCAACAAACTTTACAGTTGGCACAGTGCAGTCGGTAAGTACCGTTCTCCTGGCATCTGCCAAACCCAGACCCATCAGACTGCCAAACAGAGAAGCGTGATACGTCACTCCAGAGAACATGTCTCCACTGCTCTTTACGCCACTGCATCTGACGCTTTGCATTGTACTTGGTGATGTGAGTCTTGCAAGTAGCTGCTCGGCCATGGAAACCCATTCCATGAAGCTCCCGTCGCACAGTTTTTTGTGCTGATATTAATGTCAGTGGAAGTTTGTAACTCTTCAGCTGTGGAATCAGCAGAGGTGACTTTTTACGCACCATGTGCCTCAGCACTCGTTGACCCCGCTCTTTGACTTTGTGGTCTTCCGCTTCGTGGTTGAGTTGCTGCTGTTCCTAAACGCTTCCACTTTCCAATACTATCACTCACAGTTGACCGTGGAAAGTCTAGCAGGGATGAAATTTTATGAACTGATTAATTGAAAAGGTGTCATCCTATCACAGTACAACGCTTGAATTCACTGAGCTCTTCAGAATGACCCATTTTTTTCATAAATGTTTGTAAATGCAGACTGCAGGGCAAGATGCTTGATTTTATTATTTTTATTTTATTATTAACTGGTTTGTCCCAATACTTTTGTCCATATGTGTGAGTTGCAATTTAGTCCATTTAAAGTATAATTACTATAGATTATATTATTATATAGAATATTATTGTACTATAGTTATTTATTCACCTTAATGTAAAGTGAACACATGTGAAACATTTATTAATGAGTTACAAACATAAAAACCTGTGAAAGTGCACCTTAATGTAAAGTGAACACATGTGAACCATTTATTAATGAGTTACAAACATTAGTAACCTGTGAAAATCCAGAAGGTGCATTTTCACAGGATACTAATGTTTGTAACTCATTAATAAATGGTTAAAATGTGTTCACTTTACATTAAGGTGCATTTTCACAGGTTACTAATGTTTGTAACTCATTAATAAATGGTTCACATGTGTTCACTTTACATTTAAAAATGAAATTTGATAATTTCATCTTGATAAGCAAGAAATCAGTTTTATACACTGCTGTGGATAGGCATGAGCCTTTTGTGGAATATCATGAGTAAGACAATAACTTTTGGTAAGGAACATTTTAAGAAAAGATTTGCTTCTCGCGCTCCGTGGAATATACACGTATGGACTGGCCGTGGGCAGTGCAACATACGGAAGTCCCAGGGGTGGCCCCGGCCAATGCAGGCGGGGGACTACACCGCACAGAGACGGCAGAGCAAGCTCTGCCAAGGGAAAGACACGGGCTCGCCGTAGGGAGCCGTACCGTGGAAGAATACACATATGGGACCGCCGTAGGGGTCACAACATATGGATACCCAGCCTAACACAAGTTCCACCAATGCGTGTCGGACGCTCCACCATGTCTGAATGCTGCGGAGGAACTCAACAGGGTTCGCCAAATCCTGGGGAACTCGACTGGAGCATATCAGCGCACATATCCGGTCCATGAGGAGGGGAATGGCGCAGCAAGCCAACACAAGAGCGGGCACTTCGGTGTTACTGGCTATTTGAAGCGAGCACACAGGAAGAAACCGGCTCTACACGGAGGCTATAGAATCTAGCTAACGTGTTAGGTGTTGCCCAGCCCGCAGCTCTACATATATCTCTCAGCGAGGTGCCATGCGCCAGCGCCAAGGAAGAGGCCACACTCCTAGTGGAGTGGGCCCCTTAACCCGAGCGGGCAAGGCACCCATGGCGATGGCATCCACTATCCAGTGGGCCATCCTCTGCTTGGAGACAGCCTTTCCCTTCTGTTGGCCTCCGTAACAGATGAAAAGCTGTTCTGAGGTCCTGAAGCTTTGCGTTCTGTCCACGTAAGTCCGGTCAGGAGTACTGTCTCCCAAGACAGAATTTTTAACTCTACTGACTGCAAAGGTTCAAAGGGAGCTCTCTGCAGTGTGGTTAGCACCAGAGATAAGTCCCAAGAGGGTATGGAGTGAGGGCGAGGCGGTACCATGTCGTGATTTGCGGCGATAGCGGCAACATAGACTTTGAGGGTGGGGGGAGACAGCCTTCACTCCAACCCTTCTTGCAGAAAGGCGATTTACGCGTTGCACTACGCCTCAGCCACCCGGGAAAGCATGGCTGTCAAGTCTAAATCTGATTCAGCATGAGCACACACCATTATAGTGGGAAACTCAGCATCATCTTCATTTCCAGCTCATAACAGCCCTCTCTCCGATGCAGCGATTGACATCTGTCCTCTGCTAGAGCCCCAGATGAAACGCTAGGTCCCTTTTTCTTTTTTTTTTTGGAACCAGCAGTCCCACCTGTAAGCTACCAGCAGGCACGTGAGACTGTGAGCGTCAGACGGCACACGATGCGCTGAACATTCAAGCCCCTATGAAGAAGGCAAGACGAACAATGCGCCGACATCAGTCACGAACACAGTCTCACGACGTCACCCACGAAAACAGTCTCAGCATGCTTGCGATGCGATAGAGGAGTGATGGCCCACGGAGATGTACTCGGCAGGGAAGCCCCACTGTAATCCTCAGGTCACCAAGGCCCATTAGCCGAAGTAGCCCCTTTCTGGTGCAGGAAGCACCCAGGAACAACCACGGCAAAACACAGGAGAGTAGTGCAGCCTGTGTATGTACTCACCGTTGGGAACGCCCTCACCGAACCAACAGACCAAACCAACAGTACTGTGAAAACAGCAGTTTATCACTGTATCAGTGAGCTTGCGGCTGCCGCTGATCGTGCCTTCTCTCCCAGCACTCAAAGAAGCCTCTTCTCTCATTCTCTCTCTTTCTCTCTGCTGAAGCAGGAACAGTCTCCTTCATCGACACCGTGTTCGGCTCCGAAGTGAATGACAATGGTGCGCTGCATTCGCCTCCTGTTTATACCCGCGGCGCGGGGCAGAGCGCGAGATGTAAATCTCGCACACCAATGGCCATTCGCCCATTCTCTATATCTCGAAGCTGATAGGGGCTCCCAGAACTGATCCCAATTCGTCGGTGACGTCCGACGTACGTCGAACGTGACCGACTGAAAGGGAACCACAAATACAACACCCTTCAGTCTCACTAAGCTAGTCTATTTTTGCTGCATCATGAAATAAATATTCATGCCGTTATAACTGCTTATTAACGATCTATAGTGCATTTGTAAATGAGTTATTAGTCATTAACAAACACCTGTATAAACCCTTTACAAAGGGAACCTTAATGTAAAGTGTTACCGAAAAAAAAATAGATGGGAGGAAAAATAATAAGTAACGTTGCATTTGCTCGCAAAACGTTTTGAGCTCTTTGTGAAGATAAATTTGTTCCAGGAGTTAGCTTTACAATTCAGTAAATAAATGTTGTCTGGTTAATAAATCAAACATTGCCTATTGCATAAATTTCTCCATTAGGTCACAATATCCAATCTGAATCATGCAATATGTTTGATAGGTGACTTAAACATATTTAATCATAGCAACAGATAGCAACTGAAACCATATAATCAGATTTGAACCCTTTCCGAATCATTATAAACCTTAAAAATTACTAAAAAAGAACTGATTTTGTGAATATATTTGCTCTTTCCAGAAGTAAACTTTAAAAATCTAAAGCTAAATTAGCCCTTTATGGTAAATCAGCCTTTTAGCATTTAGCTAAGTATTCATATCCATCAAGAACAGATTAAATGAGACTTGTTGGTCAACACACCATGGAGACTCCCACACACAGAGTTTGACAGATACATTTTCCATAATTTTATGTAAAAAAAAAAAAATACAACACTTTACAAACATTCCCACAGTAAAGATGATAACAGGAATTAGACATGAGGAAAGTAGGATAAAATAATAAAATTGTCTCATAAACAGAAGCATAGCCTACAAACAAGAGTTAAAACTCATATTTTCCCTCCAAGCTACCTTGAGCTCAACTCGCACTGGAATTTTCCAAACACACACACATGCACGCAGCCTTGCAAAACACAGTCTGATTAATCTTTTTGCCCTTAAATATCCAAGCAGTGAGTCTTTTATGATTTATGTTATTACTCTTTGAAAAGAAACCGATGAAACTGCAGTTGGCGAATATCCAGGATAAGAAAAAGAAACTTAGCTGAAGGGGTTCAGGTGGGATAGATGGGGCTAATGATATATCTTTAGATCAGATCAGTTTACATTTCAGAGTCTTTGACTAATCTAGCCAAGGGTTGAAGTAATTATGTTCAAGTACAATATCATGGATATAAAGGAAGAAACTATTCTGTTTATGACACATGAATGGCAACTGAAAGCTCATTTGCTCTAAAATGAGGCCGCAAGATCCCTAAGGCCACATGTTAGCAACATGTCACATGGGCATGTTTTAATATGAAACAAAACATCAACAGTTTTGGTTTGACATGTAAAATTATCCTGTATGTACACATGTTGAACCTAAAAGCTATCTAGTCTTAGGAAAAATACTGCAAATTAAATTTTCTATAGAAAAAATCAGTGGTACTAGTACAAAACTCACCGTCATATTGCCAAGTGTTTAGGGGGTTACCAGGGCATTATATTGTACTTAACATTGTAGTTGTTAAGGTTGTCCGGATTGTTGCTAGGGCATTGCTGGGTGGTTGCTAGATATTTATTCACTGGTCAAAATAGCCAACTTTCTGCAAGTCAATAGCTACAGAGCCACTCATTATATATATATATATATATATATATATATACAGCAACCTCTGTCATATAAAAAATTTGTGACCAATCTTAATGTATTAAATCTTTAAACCAACACTTTCTCATGCAAATCCCTCTGTATTGTGTCTTTTATAAATGACTGATAGTTTCTGTGCTTGTTTATGTGTAAGATCTCAGAGGCTGTGAAAGTTAGACCTTGACCTCTATGTCTTTGCACAGGCAAGCTCAGCTAATGCCTTGCATCACAATACATGGCACAAAAAAGAGAGTGTAACCCCAAAAAGAGTAAGACTTGTCAAACAAAGTGCTGCATTATCAGCCTAAACTTTCAAACACATATGCATAATGCCAGAACGCTGAAAACCCAACAGCACTGAATTGCCGCCTGTCTCTGTAATGCAGAATTCCCTTATCTTGCCCTTTCAGTTGTGCAGAGCAGAAAAGAGGTGGCTATGTTTTTGTGTGTCCCATAGTGCCCCAATGTTATTCCATTGAGGTTTTTTTGTGGATCTCTTGACACCCCCTCTTTCACCCCACGCCAATCCTCCAGTTTTCCACCCACCATTGTCCTCTCCATCTTTTATTCCCTAACCAGATTCGTCATGTATGTTTTTATAGGTTTGGGGGAAGATGTTTGGCATTTGAACAGCGTTTGTTGTGTTCCGATGGGCCAGCGGTGGCACACCATCCACGCAAAGCTGGCCATTAACAGAACAAACATCCAGGGTGCCATATGGAGCCACCACGCAATCAAATTACTCTCCTTGTTGTTGCTTCATTTACTCCAAACATGGTTTCAGTTAGCTTGAATGAATAATGGTGACCTGTAAATTCTGCCTCAAAGGGGTCTCGGGGTGACCGGATTATGTCATTGCTCTAATTTACTAATGAAATTATGAGGTGAGCTGTTGACTCATCTATCACCCCGCTGCTCTGGGGGTGTCTAAGACCGAGAAGGACCATTCCTGCAAACCTTAAGCTTTTGTTCCTGGTTTAATTTAATCTAATAAACAAAAAGTATGTCTGAGAAGTTCTAAGACCTCCAACCACGCAAAATCACTTGTTCTTAAAACGTTGTCACTGAATCACAGTATTTTGTGTTGTAGGGATTTAGATGGTAAATCCTATATCTAAATGTATACATTTTCTGAACCACAATGCTAGCACTTAGCTAAGTTTGTTTTGAGTGGGTTTTAGCATGTTGCTATGTGGTCCCTCAGCCTCTTAATCTTTTGTCTTACTTTAAAGAAGTGCACTTATTTTGATGAGTTTACTACTAATTCACGTGTAAGGTACATTTAACTGAAATGTTATTTGATATTACTTCTCAAACTTAAATACATGACATACATATTTTAATAGAAATTACATTAAAGTGTATTTTAGTTTACCATAAATGCATGTCAGTACATTCAGCAGTAACTTTTACAAAATTTTAAATACAATAGAAGTAATTTTGAAATGACATAAAAAGATGTACTTAAGTCCTACTTAAGTGGGTCAAAAAAGATCAGCTAATTGCAATTAATATCAACTTAAACTATAATAAACTTTCGTTTAATTTATGTATTTATTTTTGCAATTAACATGCAACTTAATATCTGACACCATTACATTCTGTTTGGCCTTAATTATATTATTATTATATATTTTTTTTACTTTTGTAAATAAGTACTCTTTTTAAAAAAGCAAAGTGTACTTCTTTTTACCAAGAGGTTCTGGGTTGCTACTGGCCTAAGTCAAAGGCAGCCGTTTTATTTTTATTTATTTTTTCTCCACTCGTTACTGTTCACCCCTTCCTTGGAAATAGCAATGGCTCATTTAAATAAATGCATTAGTTAAAGATATATTTATAAATATATCCCGGTTTCTCCTTAATGACGTAGAGGTATTCTTTTTCTTAAAGTAATTGGCCACCCAAGCTTTTTTTTCCAAACACGTGGATGTCCTCTTTTTGCAAAGAGTAACCCTTATATAACCCTATATATAGACTTTATACTTTTATACTTTAGACTTTTTATATATATATATAGACTTTATTTCGCTAAAATTGTCAACAAGCTGTCAACAAATGATGTTTTATTAACAAAGTTCTTGAGGAACACGTTCAAATTATCTATCCAATCAGTATGAGAGGAGGCCTACGTAGCCCACTCACCTATGTTCCTCGACAGTTTTCAGCATCCCTCCACCACCCCGTCTCCTCACACTCACCTGGTTACTATCCCAACCAGAGATACAGGGGGAGTACTCTGGTTTCGGGCCAAAATACTGAGCCCGGAGCCCTCTCCTCGGACAATATGCCAAATACGCATTCTACTTGTGTAAATGTGAACATGTGACATTTATATTTAAGCTAGGTGTGCAGTTTCGCAGAGGCTAGCTAGCTTTGAAAGGTCCTGAAGCCCCTTCCAAGCAGAACATCACGGATTGCCATCTCGTAATTACGGTAGTTGCGACATGGCATGAACGCAGCATAAGCTGGTTGTTTTGGTTTTTATGGCATTTACATGCACATGACATCCCATTCTTAATCTGTATGGTTTAATATGGAGTTGGCCCACCCTTTGCAGCTATAACAGCTTCAACTATTCTGGGAAGGCTTTCCACAAGGTTTAGGAGTGTGTTTATGGGAATTTTTGACCATTCTTCTAGAAGCGCATTTGTGAGGTCAGGCACTGCTGTTGGACAAAAAGGCCTGGCTCGCCGTCTCTGCTCTAATTCATCCCAAAGGTGTTCTATCGGGTTGAGGTCAGGACTCAGTCAGGCCAGTCAAGTTCCTCCACACCAAACTCGCTCATCCATGTCTTTATGGACCTTGCTTTGTGCACTGGTGCGCAGTCATGTTGGAACAGGAAGAGGCCATCCCCAAACTGTTCCAACAAAGTCTGGAGCATGAAATTGTCCAAAATGTCTTGGTATGCTGAAGCATTAAGAGTTCCTTTCACTGGAACTAAGGGGCCAAGCCCAACCCCTAAAAAACAACCCCACACCATAATCCCCCCTCCACCAAACTTTACTCTTGGCACAATGAAGACAGGCAAGTATCGTTCTCCTGGCAACCGTCAAACCCAGACCCAGAATTTTTCTTATTTTCTCATGTGACAGCTCAGCGAGAAATGTTGTTGCACAGAAGAATTAATGCATGTCTCAGATATGTTTCATGTATTGACGTTTGGATGTTTCTCCAAAAAATCCTTCATATAAAATAAAACTTTTTACAATTTCAGGACAAATTAGCGTGAGAGACCAAAAAAAGCAAATAAATCTGTCCCTAAATGTCCATTCACACAAAGAACATTAATTATAAAGATAACTATAATGGTAACTTTATTAGCACCCACACCAACAGACGATAACTTTCTGTTTACTATCTGTTTATTATATACACACTGCAGTTATGTCATCTATCGCTTTAAATGCTTGAGCTCTTTAAAGTCGGGTGGATTCAGATTGGCTGTTGGGATGTTATCTGAAATTCAGTGTAGGTCTTTTTCTCAGGAGGCAAATTAGAGAATCAAGAGATGTCAACACAAGAAATTTGAGACATTAAAGAGATTTCATCAGATTTTTTTTTAAAGTATATAATTAGGGAGCTTTTACAATGCATCATGGGATGTAGTAACATCAGCGTACAGATCTGTTACGTGCGTTGCCATAACAAGCTCTTCAAAATGGGCCCCCATTTGATTGCGTCTCACACTGGCGGTTGTGGAGTATGTGCAGTCATTTTTAACGAGCGAGGGGCCTCTTCGCAGTGAGTGCTGAATTGTACCTGACTAATTTGTGTGTGGAGGGACGTGCTCAGCACTGGGCTGCATGCGCAAGGGATCTTTGTATCTGAGGCAGAGGCCGAGGTCGACCTCGCGGGGCTCTGCTAGGGGCTGGAACAAAAGCCACGGCAGGATAATCCACCCTGGGACAAAGTGTGTGATTAACATGAGAAAGCAGCTCGGCTTGGCACTGCTGCCTTGGGCGGAGAGGGAGAGGAGTGGTGGTCTACCAGCGTTTGAGGGGAGAGACTTTGGAGGCACAGATTAATGCACCGATGCGCAAACAAAAAGGCCTCGAAGGTGGTTCTGTTGATCTAAGATGTTTTCAGATGGTTGTTGGGAGAAATCTTCCTACTTGAATTCCAAACAGAAAGTAAAAGGATGCGGTTTGGTATCGATGAGTGAAAGACTCGGATCTATCACAAATCCCCAGCCTGCTGTGATGACTAAACTGATCCATTGAGTGTCCGCTGTCCTAAGCCCCCAGCATGTAGATTTCACCCCTTTCACAAACTTTCTTGGTCCTGCAAATTAAGAGGATGAGCTGAGCTCCGCTATGTAAACCCCCTCCACCTCCTGGGTCCCTGGTTTAGAGAGTCACAAGTAGCATTTGTTTTGTCTGGGAATAAATATCCTCTCAGTAAATCTCTTATTCTCTCAGTCTTGTCTGAGAGCATTTGATGTATTGAAGCACCCTATCAGATGTCCTAGCAGATGCTAGGATTTCAGTTTTGTATCAGTAGCTCTTTTCTCCCAGTATCTCTAAGGCTACATCCTCATTTGCATGCATAGTAAAGCTTTTGAGTAAAGTAATGAATGATTGGTCAACGTATTTCATCCAAGTTCATCCAAAGATTACATTTGTGGCAGAACTATTCCTTAAATGTATGTTTTGTATGTTACTATGACGGTAACAAGCACCAGTACTCAGGGGGGCGATAGAGTCTAATGATCTTCAAAGGCTTGTACCAATAAACTTTAGTTTAAATTATTCAGGTACCTAGCATTGGAAGCTTATTTCCATCATGGAATAAAAATATCCAATAATAAAAAATTATATCTCACATTTATTTTATTTTTTTTACTATTCAGTTTTTTCTCCTGAATTCTTAGACACCTGACCTGACATGCAGAATTCTCAGGGGAAAACAAGGCTAATATGTTAAATGGGTAAACAAATTGAAGTAAGTGAAGCCGCCAGTGTCCAAATATGTCGCTGACATCTTGAGTCTTGAGTTTGCGCAAGTGGAGTGGAGCGATATCAAGCTCCCGCCCACACTACTGAAATGTAGAAATTAAAGTTAAAGCTCCAATCTCCTCCCGAAGTTCAAGAAAATTTACGTTGGTGCCTCAGTGACTACACTGTTTGTTAATTGGCCAGAGGAGAACTGGCACCCCGACTGAGCCTGGTTTCTCCCAAGGTTTATTTTTCTCCATTAGGACACCTGATGGAGTTTTGGTTCCTTGCCACTGTCGCCTCTGGCTTGCTCAGTTGGGGACACTAAATTTTCAAATAAATATCCAAATAAATGTAATTACTAAACTAAATTATATCAACTACATTACTTGAATATACACTCACCTAAAGGATTATTAGGAACACCTGTTCAATTTCTCATTAATGCAATTAATTAGCAATCACATGGCAGTTGCTTCAATGCATTTAGGGGTGTGGTCCTGGTCAAGACAATCTCCTGAACTCCAAACTGAATGTCAGAATGGGAAAGAAAGGTGATTTAAGCAATTTTGAGCGTGGCATGGTTGTTGGTGCCAGACGGGCCGGTCTGAGTATTTCACAATCTGCTCAGTTACTGGGATTTTCACGCACAACCATTTCTAGAGTTTACAAAGAATGGTGTGAAAAGGGAAAAACATCCAGTATGCGGCAGTCCTGTGGGCGAAAATGCCTTGTTGATGCTAGATGTCAGAGGAGAATGGGCCGACTGATTCAAGCTGATAGAAGAGCAACTTTGACTGAAATAACCACTTGTTACAACCGAGGTATGCAGCAAAGCATTTGTGAAGCCACAACACGCACAACCTTGAGGCGGATGGGCTACAACAGCAGAAGACCCCACCGGGTACCACTCATCTCCACTACAAATAGGAAAAAGAGGCTACAATTTGCACGAGCTCACCCAAATTGGACAGTTGAAGACTGGAAAAATGTTGCCTGGTCTGATGAGTCTCGATTTCTGTTGAGACATTCAGATGGTAGAGTCAGAATTTGGCGTAAACAGAATGAGAACATGGATCCATCATGCCTTGTTACCACTGTGCAGGCTGGTGGTGGTGGTGTAATGGTGTGGGGGATGTTTTCTTGGCACACTTTAGGCCCCTTAGTGCCAATTGGGCATCGTTTAAATGCCACGGCCTACCTGAGCATTGTTTTTGACCATGTCCATCCCTTTATGACCACCATGTACCCATCCTCTGATGGCTACTTCCAGCAGGATAATGCACCATGTCACAAAGCTCGAATCATTTCAAATTGGTTTCTTGAACATGACAATGAGTTCACTGTACTAAAATGGCCCCCACAGTCACCAGATCTCAACCCAATAGAGCATCTTTGGGATGTGGTGGAACGGGAGCTTCGTGCCCTGGATGTGCATCCCACAAATCTCCATCAACTGCAAGATGCTATCCTATCAATATGGGCCAACATTTCTAAAGAATGCTTTCAGCACCTTGTTGAATCAATGCCACGTAGAATTAAGGCAGTTCTGAAGGCGAAAGGGGGTCAAACACAGTATTAGTATGGTGTTCCTAATAATCCTTTAGGTGAGTGTATATGATAATTGAAATGAGCTGATGACATCACCGTTTTCTCCAGAACGGCTGTACAGCCGAATCAAATTCTGTTCATTATTTTCCTGTTTAACACTGTGAAGCTGCTTTGAAACAATCTGCATTGTAAAAAGCGCTATATAAATAAAGTTGACTTGACTTGACTTGACTTGACTACTTCGCTCAGAGAAGATGTCAATCTCAGCTGTCAATCATAACATCACAGCCCCGTTTTTATAGCATCAAATAACTAACTAAAACCAAATTTATTTAAAGAACGAACACTTAACATCAGCATGATATAAACTGCCTAAAATGACAGAAACCATCTTTGGAAAAAATTTATTTGAAGTGTAATTTGATTGTTTGGAGAGGGTGGGATTTTATGCACATCATCAAAGACAAATGTACCATTTCATAATATTTTCTCAGCCACAAACGCATCAAAATACGCCTGGTGCAGATACTTTGGTTTATTATAAGCTAGATGCTTGCGTTCGCTTTAGACCAGTAGTTCACAACCCTGGTCCACAAGCACTGCACAGTTTAGATGTCTGTCTAATCGAACACACTTGATTCAACTTATGATTAGGGGTGTGTCAAATGTGACCTTGCGTAGTTAGAACTTGTGTTTTTCTTTGTATTACAGCCTGGCAAAAAAAAAATTATTTGTGATATCACAAATAAAACTGTTTACTACGCAATATGCTTACAAAATCTTTAATACATTTTTAATTTGTTGTCAATTTCCTATTGTTGTCAATTTTCTTAGGCTGAACATCCCTTTTGGCCACTACTGTACGTACCTCATTAGTGATGGAAATGTAATAGTAATTGTAATTGTTTAGTAAGTAAATGCTCAGTATTTTATACTACCATATAGTGTCCCGTTATCACATATTACTTGGGTTTTGCATTCTGTCTAGTGTTAGCATCTAGCTAAGTAATGCTAGGTTTATACATCGAATAACTGTTATTGCAGCTTCGGGCCTCGGATTCCTTGCCAAGTTCCTTTAACGGAAAAGCTTGAAAAAGAACCATTGTAAGCTACTCCTTTTCCATGAGGCAATGTTAGCAATATTAGCTCACAAAGTTTGAAATCATTCAGATGCACTAATTCTAATCTAGCAGAGACAGGACAGTACAAATAGGAACACAGGGTGAGTCTGTGTTTGTAATGCATCAGTAACATGCAAATAATGACCAAATTGCCTTAAATGACTGACATCTGGAGTTATTCAAGGGGTCAGAAGTTCAGCATGCTGCCACCCTGACCAACAATATTTACAGATGCTTATTTGTCTGGGGGTTGCCACTTTGTTTTGCTGCGTGTGGCTGCATGTGCATTACCCTGTGTTATTTTACGACTCCATTGTCGCCTTGTGTCTGCAAGCACCGTCTCTTCCTCTTTGGGGTAGAAGCAGGTCAAAGCTTAAGCAAGACATCTCTCTTAACTGGTGCATTGTTCTGCTTTTGTAAATAGCTGCGGAGATCACTATAGTAACCTTTACTTGAAGTACAGTTACAGGAAGACAACCAAATTCAGAGTGACTGATTAGTACATATACTGTATGAATAAAAAAATAAAATAATTGTAAGCACTTGACATGCAAATTCCAAAGCTATCTCACGACCAAATTGTACGTATTTGTACGAGTTGGCTAATTCGTATGTTCTCACTTGTATGAATTCCTACGATTTGTCTAAACCACAGTGACAGTAACATTAGGGTCGGGGTTAGGGGTAGGTCATTCATATGAAATCATGCGAATTGGGCAACTCGTCAAATACGTACGATTTAGCAAAAATCGTACTAGTGAGCTTGTACACATTCGTACGAATTAGCTACCTCGTAAAATACGTACGAATTGCTGTGAGATCGGGTTGCAAATTCCCATGTCCCCAATCATGTTTTCTCAACTTCACTTTGAAATAAAGGTTAAATTAGCAATTTTGAGTATTAGTATATGCAATTGTTGACATTTGACATAAAATACAATTTATTGATACACAAAATTAAATTATATTTAAATTTAATTAAAACAATTAAATACGTTTGTCTCTCAAACGCCAGTCCACCCTACTTCCCTAAATCGCATGAGTAACAAAGAATAGGTTATAAACTTTTCTATCTTTTCCTAATTTTTAAAAGACTTATATTGTCAATTTATTTTGGACATGAAAATGTTTGATTTTTATTTATTTTTATTTTATATATCTATTAAAATTCTTCCTAAATGTTAATCTTCTGTTAGCATGTTTTCCTTTCCTAGCTAGTAATGGGCTACATTAGCTTAAATCGTCCACCCTGTTACACATTGCATTGTAAAAATGTCATGGTTATTTCTTTTCAGCAAACCTGCACAGTCCAAAACCAAACTGAATGACCTTTCTACAATATAGTCAAGTCAAAAGACAAAAAAGGATGGGATAAGGGTATGTCACATGCAGGATTTGAACCTACATCCTTTTGAGCATAATACACATACTACCACTATACCACAGATCCAGCTAAATTCCACATTATAGTTTTTTTATAATGGTTATTCATGTCTGCTTTGCTAAACGAGTCTGCTTTTGGTGGTCACAAATCAAAAACAAGGTCTAGGCTAAAAATATCCACCCCGGATCCCCTTTCTCTCCTCTTTTTTCATCAGAGTGCATTCATCCCCATACCTGTGGGGAAAAGATGACAGAGTAGTTGATTTATTGAACGAGGGCAAGACGATTATGTATCTACTTTTTGGGGAAAAGCAAACAAAGTTTGAGAAAAGAACAAAGTCTAGAAAGTGGCATGATTCAGCAATAAATTTGAAAATTAAGCAGTCAGCGATGAAATTATAAAACTTAAACTGTTCCTCACAAAGATATAATTATAAACACACACACAGGAGGGAAGAACCCCCAGATGGCTTAGGGTCTAGTGGTGAGGGAGAGGGTCATTAATAACCATAGAATAAGAGGAGGCCATAACACAGCCAGAGCCACATTCTGCCCAACACTTTATATGAGCACACATAGTAACTTTGACATGGTATATGCAAAGATACGAGAAAGAAGCAGTTTACACAGAAAAAAATACAACCATAGAAATTATGCATAACCAGAAGTGCATCCGCAAAAAAAGTAGTATATAAAAGTATATATATAAATATAAATATAAATATAAATATAAATAAACACAGTCAAACCAAAAGTTATTCAGACACCAGATATAATTTTTTACTAGTGGGTGCAGGACACTATAGTTCATTTATGTGAGTGAGGATAGCAAAATAAAGTAAACTTTGACATATTATACCCAAAAATTCTTCATACAGTGGAGTACAAGTAAAATTTATAAAAATTGCGACCAAAATTATTCAGACACTTTGACCTGACCATGTTTTGCTTAAGTGTTTTTTCTTTAATTGCTAATGCAACCTTTTACACCACAGACTGAACAAAATAGCTTGGTCATTGGTTGACCTAAATTGGTATTATTTAATTGTGTACTTACATTTAACAGCTGATTGGTTGATTGTAATCCATTACATACCTTTCTATCAAAGTTATCTGACATTATCAAGATGAATTTGTACATTCTTATAGCTTGTAATGTAAACAAAATAACAGACTACTTACATAAAACGCATATTTATACTTATATAAAAACATATCATAATGCAAAAGCAGCAAACAATGATGATTGAGAGATGTACAAATACATGTTCCTCAAAAGCCTGATGTAGCCTATCCCATTTGATACATTTTAGCACGATTTTTCTTAAAAAAAAATTATTTTTTAAAGTATGGATAATCAAGTAAACCCTTAGTTGCTTCTGTCCAGTAAGTGTTCATGAAATATTACTAGTATAAAAGTTATTCTTAACATTACTTTATAAAGATCAGAAACTGTTTCACAGCAAAAGATATGTGCACCACGACTTGAAGGTTTGATCGAATTATAATGTATAGAGGCCTGCAGGCCATACAGTATAGGGTCAATAAATGGTCAGCTGCACATATGTGACCCTGGACCACAAAACCAGTCATAAGTGAACAATACATTGTATGTGTCATAATTATCAATTTTTCTTTTCATGTTCCATGAAGATATTTTGTACATTTCCTACCGTAAATATATTTTAAAAATATATATTATTAGCAGTAACATGCATTGCTAAGGACTTCATTTGGACAACTTTAAAGGCGATTTTCTCAATATTTAGATTTTTTTTTTTCAGATTCCAGATTTTCAAATAGCCATATCTCGACCAAATATTGTCCTATCCTAACAAACCATATCAATGGAAAGAATGTATTCAGCTTTCATATGATGTATAAATCTCAATGTAATAAAATTGACCCTTATTACTGGTTTTGTGGTCCAGGGTCACATTTTTGCTTTTAATCTTTGCTACACTTACACCTTTGACTTCGACCATTGTAGGTACATTAGGCTACTGTACACAATTTAAAAAGTTAACATAAACCTATTGCATTTTTGCAATATATTTTATAATTATTATTTGTTGGATATTTAATTTGCAATCTGTCAAATAAAAAAAATTATATATATTTACAATTTAAAAAAATAAATATAGGCTAAATGTTTTATTTTAAAAAAACATATATTTGTTAAATATTTGTTTATACCATTCTGTTGCAGATGCTAAAGAAGTTCTTTTCAATTATATTGAAAGCTTTGTTGATTATAATGGAAGCGTTCTAGTTGTGTCACGTCCCGTCAGTCACTTGCAGTGTAGACACAGTGTGTGGAGTGATGGCTGAGTTCAGGGGTGGATCCCTCCGGCCCCTTTGACAGGCACAAACAGAGAGAGTTGCTGGTGACCAGGACGGGCCGAGCGTATGAAGATGCGGGGGGTGTTCGCGGAGCACCACTCCCTCCGCTGAATAGGCCTTCATTCCGCGCCGTTGTCCCGTTGAGGGGAGGGTGTCCCGGGCTAGAGCGTGGAACAAAAGCCCAACTCAAAACCGCATCAGCCCTCTCAGCGCTACACTTTCTGCCTTTTATTCTCCATATTCTTTTGTGCCTGTGTGTTTCTGACCTAGCTACACTTCGGCCGTAGGAATATTTATAAGAGAACACACTGAAAGCAGGATGCTGATAAAGCGGTGTTTTTGATAAATGCGTCTGCTTGAGCTCGAGAACATGGGCTACACAAGAGTATTCGGTGAGTGCACACACAGCACATTGCATTTATTACTTATACAGAAACTCATATATCACGAGGAGACAAGAACAGGGCCTTGATAAAGTGTAACACTGGTCATTTGAAACCACACACGTTCTGATTTTACTGCCAACAACCTCTCTGCATTATGTCTGCTCTTTTAATGCGCTTGCCGCTTTCGTTGTGTAGCCTATAAGCCCCATTGACCCTTACACTGTCCTCTATTGTGTGAGGGCCAATTATAGCACATTTTTGTCTTTTTCAGCCAGTTTCCACCTTGCAACCTGGAATGCACAGAACAAAAGTGACATTCGATATAGTTCTTTGATACAAATGTGTGATGTGTCGTATAATGACAGAACCTGCTTTGTGCTAATGATAGTACAAAACATTCACTTTTTTACAGCGTTAGATGTCATTTATTTTGCTAATTCCATGGCGCTTTTTAGTCTACTCAAACATTTAAGTTTGATTCAACCTAAAGAAAAAATCTAATATAGGGTAATTGTATTTCAGTTTCAGTTAGTTTCAATTGTTGGGGGGATTTTTTACTTTTGTTGATACAAAAAAAGTCTTAAAGTCTTAAAAAAAATAAAGCTTCTTTAATGATTCTTTGCACCCATGCATCATAAAGCCAGTTTTTCTTAAGATTTCTTCATGGGTTTTTATTTTATTATCTCTGTGGAATCTTTTTTCTCAGTTTACATATTTTACATTAACTTACCTCATTACTATTAGGTCACAAACACACACACACTATCTTTGTGGGGACTCTCCATAGACATAATGGGTTTTATACTGTACAAACTGTATATTCTCTCCCCTTACGCTAACCCTACCCCTAAACCGACCATCACACAAAACCTTCTGCATTTTTATAAATCTCATTCTGTATGATTTATAAGCTTGCTTCCTCATGGGGACCTCATAAATGAACTATAGTGTCCTGCACCCACTAGTTAAAAATTATATCTGGTGTCCAAACTATTTTTGGTTTGACTGTGTGTATATATATATATATATATATATATATATATATATAGTATCAATATTTCAGATCAATGTTTTTGTTTCTGGGGTCTTTAAGGCATATAAGTATGTAACTTTAACATGTTGTTAAAGAACCAGTGAATAAAAGTTTGGTATCAGGCTCCTTTGTGATTTTAAAATGTCCACAGAAAAATGTGAATTGGCATCTTTAACCATTTAAATTTAAGTTCGGAAGGTTAAAATAAGAAACCAATACACTGTGGATCACTGAAACTTTTACTATGCAAACACTAAAAGTGAGATAAGACCAAAGTGAGCAAAGACTTCTTATTCAACTGGTCTGAATGTTTCTTTCGCTGTGTGCTTGTCTGTGTGTGCATAGCACAAGCTGTCCGCTCTCTGATAATGCCACAAAGGGGATTTCTATGTTTGTAGATTTCTTAGTACGCAAGTTCCCACCCTGCTCAGAGTGTCTGCTCTCTCTTTTTGGAAGCCGCACGTGGGATGCTGCCAGCTGTTCTATTCTCTTAGCGACCTGTGCCTGCCACATTCTCTGAACTCTGTCTGCTTGTCCTACACTGCAGGGCCTGCACGCCATCAGATAAGACCCTCGGCAGAGACCCTCTGAGGCACTCTGTGCTAACAATACGCCACAGACATTTACATGTGAAAACACTGGGCCTTATCTTAAGTTCAGTAAAGGTTTAGGACAAGAGGACTCAACTTGCTTGTGTGGGGATGCAGATCTGTAACAGGTAGGCCTCTACTGGCGAATGAAGGCTGCAATAAGGCTGTCAGTACAACAAACAAGCACTCAAACTATAGTATTCCCAAACTTCCCACTCCAAAAGCCCACAATTTCCTCAAATTGCAAATCACAGAGCTTGATGAATAATAGTGATCACTTCCAACAGTTGTGTGGAGTCTTGCTGCCACCCACTGGACAAGATATGAAAACACTGTTAGAGCTTTGGACTGTTTGAAATAGTGTAGTAGTGGACTGCATTTTGTGCAGTATTTACTGTATACCATTTTTTATGCTATATAAGTTTTTATCAGTAAAATCTGTAAAAATCAGTCTTTTTTTTTTTTAAGTTTTTATCAGTAAAATCTATTTAGTCATGATATCTGATTAAAAGTTGTTGTTTGACCTTTTTATTTTGACTTTAGCTAATCTAAAGTTCAGTTTTGCCCGCAAATGCTACATTGATCTTGATCTTCATTTTTATTTTCGAAAATTATATTTTATATTTACATATTTTATTTCAAGATATTTTACTTTTTTTGCATAGAACATTTTTATTGATTTATTAATGTTATTCCCAGTAGCCTTCAATTATTCCCCAAAATAGCTGAACATTAGTCAATATTAGTTTATAGCAAATAATAGCAAATAGTTTTTAAAGATGGTTTAATATTTGCATTCAATGCCAGCCTTAGTGGAAAAAAACATATACCAAAATGTATTTAAAATAAATTAATTTCATACTAAGTATACTACAAACCCATTAACATATTTACTGACATATCGCTTGAGAGTTACTGATATAAATATAATTAAAATGTATTTGAAGTACTTCTTTATTGCACAATGCACATTTCTTAATATTAAGCCTAAAATGTGTTTTAATACCACTATTAGTAAGGATAGTATGATCTCTGTATAATATCAGACTTTAAATGCAAGATATTTAAAGTGTACGTAAAGTGTACTTGCAGTAGTTCCACTTTAGCACAATCAAACATACTTAAGTATACACCAATCAGGCATAGCATTATATAATATTGTGGTGATCCCACTTTTGCTACCAAAACAGCCTTGACCCGTTGAGGCATGGACTCCACTAGACCCGTGAAGGTGTGCTGTGGTATCTGGCACCAAGATGTTAGCAGCAGATCCTTTAAGATCTGGGGAATTTGAAAGCTAAGTCAACACCTCAAACTCGTTGTTGTGCTCCTCAAACCAATCCTGAACCATTTTTGCTTTGTGGCATGGCGCATTATCCTACTGAAAGAGGCCACAGCCACCAGGGAATACCGTTTCCATGAAAGGGTGTACATGGTCTGCAACAATGCTTAGGTAGGTGGTACGTCAAAGTAACATCCACATGGATGGCAGGACCCAAGGTTTCCCAGCAGAACATTGCCCAAAGCATCACACTGCCTCCACCGGCTTGCCTTCTTCCCATAGTGCATCCTGGTGCCATATGTTCCCCACGTAAGCGACGCACACGCACCCAGCCATCCACGCGATGTGAAAGAAAATGTGATTCCATTGCTCCGTGGTCCAGTTCTGATGCTCACGTGCCCACTGTTGGCGCTTTCGGCAATGGACAGGGGTCAGCATGGGCACACTGACTGGTCTGTGGCTATGCAGCCCCATACGCAACGATACGATACACTGTGTATTCTGACACCTTTCTATCAGAACCAGCATTAACGTATTGAGCAATTTGAGCTACAGTAGCTCGTCTGTTTGATCGGACCACACGGGCCAGCCTTCGCTCCCCACGTGCATCAATGAGCCTTGGCCGCCCATGACCCTGTCGCCGGTTCACCACTGTTCCTTCCTTGGACCACTTTTGCTAGATACTGACCACTGCAGACCGGGAACACCCCACAAGAGCTGCAGTTTTGGAGATGATCTGACCCAGTCGTCTAGTCATCACAATTTGGCCCTTGTCAAAACTTGCTCAAATCCTTACGCTTGGCCATTTTTCCTGCTAACACATCAACTTTGAGGACAAAATGTTCACTTGCTGGCTAATATATCCCACCCACTAGTAGGTGCCGTGATGAAGAGATAATCAGTGTTATTCACTTCACCTGTCATAATGTTATGCCTGATCGGTGTATCTTTAGTTGGACCTCAGCACTGTTTCTGGATAACTAAAGTGCATTAGGTATAAAATTAGTTGTTCCAATTTATCAGATACATTTTAGTATATACATTTTAAAGGTTTAGGACAAGAGGAATCAACTTGCTTGTGTGGGGATGCAAATCTGTAACAGGTAGGTCTCGACTGGTTAACAGTACAATTGCAGGGTATTTAAGTGCATACACACGTAAATGTATTTGTAGTATATACTTAGCTTAAAATAAATGTATTTCAAACACCATTTTTCACTAGGGAGATTATACATATGATATTAATATATTTCAGAAGCTTTATTTATTTTGTACATACCCACATCAATAAAAAGCAAAAGGGAAAGTGGTTATTTGATCAGCATTTAATTTTATTTCATGTCATAAATGAGAACAATGTTACTTACAACAGGACCTTAAATTCTTCAAAGAGTGAAAATGTGCTTTGGTTTTCATAAACAGGTGGCATCATTATTTCTGAACAAAGTACTTGACATTTCAAAAGCATTTGAAAACCACATCAAAACCATACATGTACACACACAAACCTGTAATGCAAATGGAAAGAGCTGCCAAACCTTCTGAAGGCGTATTGTGTCAGTTGTAGAGAATATTGAAACATGTCTAAAATAAAATAGCTGCAAAAACATTGGTTAATGGCGCTTTATGGTTCAAAAAGTTCATTGGGATGTGCCCCTAAAATCTTCCCTGAGGTTTGCAGAGGATGCAAATGAAAGTGTTGTCACAGTTTTGAAGTTCAGTTTCAAGTCCCATTATGTAATAAAAAGGTATTCTAAATATTCTAGAATTGTATTGATTTACAGACATTGTCAAAATAATCATCTCAATTTAAAGCAGAGAGAGAGAGAAAGAGAGAGAGAGAGAGAGAGAAAGAGAAAGAGAGAAAGAGAGAGGCACAAACTGAACAAAGAGTGCCTGTAATGGCAATTCAGCAAATGAGAAAATAATTTGACTAGTTGATTTATTATTTAAAGTACCCTTTTTGATATTACCAGAACAGGCTACAAAACAACCTCATGCCAAAACAACCTCAAAATTAGGTATTGTTTAAAAAGCCCTCCAGCATGATGAGAACCTGTGGTACAATGTACAAAATACCCAACCAGAGGTAGTTTAAAATAAACATGGTTTAGAGATCTTAAACACAGAAAGAAAATCATTTCATATCTGAACAAGTAAAGGTTTCAGCAATATATCAACTAATAACAATAAAATGTAATTTACATTAAGATACCCAAATATATTTACAGTAGGCTTTGATTTTAAGCTTTTGGTCTCATTTCAACACAAAATGCATGAATGTAATCTGCTAAACCTAAAAAAAAATTAATCATAAGAACAATGCACATGCCACAAGCAAATATGGACAACATGCTGTATAAATTAAGCCATTGGTTGAAGCATTGGGAAATAATAATACAAAAAACCCAAAGGAAAACCCCTGAAAAAAGAAGAAAAGAAAAAGATTTATATAAACCTGAATTGAAAGAAGCATAAATTAGACTTAAATATTTAGCAAGAATATAGATTTGGTTATATAGTTTTACAGTATTTCTTCAGCATTTCAACATTCAATATTTCTTTGGAACTGTACATCAAAACACCATAATTGCTCAAGCAATATGACTTCACTAGCTCAGATCGCAACCCTACAGTGAAGTATTACCTGACCCCCTGAAAAGTGTACATTAAAACAGGCAGTGTTTTCTCCTCTGTTCTGGATCCGATGTCAGTTTAAGATCATTAATGAAACTAGACAGTGACTGTATTATGGAAGACAGCATGTAGTTTTTCTTGTCCAACATGTAGTCTTTAATCTCATACAGGCTAATCAGAGGGTTTGGTTTAATCTGAGGTAGCAAGTTTGTGTATTCAAGTAAACAACCAGATAGCTTTATTATAGCGGTCCGTTTCTGAAGCCTAAACTAGATCACGATTCCTAAATTACATTCGAGAGGTATCGCAAGTCACTGCTGTAAAATAACTGGCATCACCAGGAACATTCGGTTGTTTCAGTTCTGAGAGAATTACTAGCTATTTGAGGTAATTTTCGTTTTAATAGATCAAACTACATCACTAAGTGGATAAACTTGATATTTGTTTAGCTACACACTAACAATAACAATAAACAATTCATGCACAAGAAGAAGATTTATAGAAATTCATAGAAAGAGGTATAACAGCAGGTATTGGCTGAAGTTGGCATTTTTATACTTATCAGGAAATGGCATCGCCATTCTTCTACCAAGATCAAGATAATTCTTTGTAACATTCTAGAGGATTTGCGAGCAAAATTTAACTCTAGATTAGCTAAAAAAAGGGTAAACTGCAGAGAAACCTTACAGAACCCTAGATTAGACAAGAATGGTTTTCTTTTTGAGAGTAGAAAAATAGAATGCTACAAATAATCCTCTAGATCTTCTCTACAGAAGTTTAATTTGCAGCTAGAGAAATAGTTGTGTGGGTGAAAATGAAACTTTGCTTTTAGCTTTTTTTTTTTTTTTAGCAAATCTATGTAGAGAAGAGGTAGAGGATTCTTTTACAGAATCCTAAAGGACTTGTGATCAGAAATGAATACTATATAAGGGTAAACTAAATGAATCTTCATATAGAGTCATCTAGAGGATTTGTGGCCTAACCTGATCCATAGAATAAGCTACAGATGTTTCCTTTTGAGATAATCTTCTGTTTTGGCCACAGAATCTGAGAATTCTACAAAAAAACGTCTAGATCAGGGGTGCCAAATGCTGCTCCTGGAGGGCCACAGTCCTGCAGTGTTTTGTCCCAACCCTGCTCACACACATACCAAATAATGCTGAATGACTAGATTAGGTGCATTTAATTAGGGTTGAAGCTAAACTCTAGATTGGGATTCCTCAAATCCGGCTCTGGAAAGCCACTGCCCAGTTAAACTCCATCCCTAATCAAAGACACATGAACAAACTAGTCAAGTGCTGTGTTCGAAATCGCCCCCTATACCCTCATGCACTACATTACTCCACTAATATAGTCCACTTGAAGGAGTGAATGAAAACGAGTGAGTGAATTCGGACACTGAGTGTGAATAATCCTTTGAAATAGGGGGCGATTTTTGGACACAGCCAACGTCTTGTCAGTTACAATTAGGTGAGTTTAACCAGGGTTTGCGCTAAACTCTGCAGGGCAGTGGCCTTCCAGCCCTAATCAAACACACCGGAACCAGATAATCACTTGATTGGAGCAGGGTTGAAAACCAAGGCTGTGTCCGAAATCGCCCCCTATACCCTTAAATAGAGGACAGCCATTTGTAGTGGTGTCCAAAACCATAGTGTGCACTCGTTCAATCCCACAATGCACAAGTGTACAACTGATGTATGCTCATTGGCTAGAGAATACCCATAATGCACTGTGACGGTCACAGCGAATTAATTCCTGTGTCTTTTCAGAAGATGGCGCCAGCAGCTGGATCAATCAACCATCCATTTTCCAAACCGCTGGTCCAGCGTAATATACAGGTATAAATTCCTTTTTAATTGCTTATTAAACTGTTATACATGTTAGTTTCCATAGCAGAGTTCTAGATAAATCTTTTCATTACTACTGGAGCTGCCAGTTTGATACGTTTCAAATAATTATTAAACAGCAAACAGAAACTATGCAAAAGCGGCAGCCCTTCCGGCACACTCACTCGTTTTCATTCACTCCTTCAAGTGGACTATATTAGTGGAGTAATGTAGGGAATAGTGAATGAGGGGGCGATTTCGAACACAGCACAAGTCAAGGCGGCAGCCCTTCAGGTTGGCTACTCCTAAACCTAGTTCAAACGGTCCAATTTGTGTGCATATCCAATTAGAATCTGATCATATTTAGCAAGTGTGAACGGCAAAAAAAAAGATCACATGAAATGCGATTTTTACAAATCCATTTTGAGCTACATTCACATGTGGGTTGAAATTGCATTTCTAGAAATCCTTTTCAGTCTGACCGCTCTGATCGGATTGCGAGTGATTTATCCCTTTCTCACGCCACGTAAAGTGTGAACATGTCAGACGTTGTTATAAGAAACATTCTGAAAGTCGTTGCAAGGTTGTGTTGTTTCAAAGTGCCGGTCAAGCAAAAAATTACAATATAATGGAGACATGTTGAATTTTAAGACTGGCAAAGATGACACAGGGAATAAACTGCAGCGGTTACACATTGTCATGTTGTAAATAAGACAACATCTGTATTGCAAACCCCTCCACATTGCTGTTGTTTTTGGCATATGCCTACTAAAGCAACGTCATTGCCATAGAAACCAATGCAGATATTCTGGAAAATGAAAGAGCGCCACAGGACACTCAAATCATTTCTGAACAGTTGTGATACAGTGTGGACAGACAATTTAGATCAGATTCCAATTGGATGCACAAATATTCGGATTTGGACTGACAGTGTGAACACAGCCCTACTCTAGATCTTCAGAGGTATCATTTTTGAGCTAGAAGAATCTTTGTAGAATTTAAGAATTTGTGGCTGGGACTGAACCTTAAATTAGTTTAAAAAGTAAACTATGCAGAGGAATTTTCATAGAATTCTAAGATTTGTGGTCAAAACTGTACCCTAGATTAGACTACAGAGGTTTCCTTTTTGAGCTAGTGGACTCTTTTTAGAATGGTAGAAGATTTGTGGATTAAACTAAAATTAGCTAAAAAGGAATCCCCTGTAAAGAAGATCTAGATGAATCTTTGTAGTGTTCTTGAGGGAAAACTGAACCCTAGTTAAAAGAACCTAAACCAAAGCACTATGGAGAACTGTTGGTATCTGTATTATCCAAGTTTGGGGCTCTTTGACCTGTTCTAAGATGCTGAGGTATGCATCCGCATGTGACTAATGAGGTTTCTTTGTTGCGTAAACTTCCCACCACAGACCTGGCACTCATACGGTTTCTCCCCTGAATGGACACGCATGTGCTCAGTGAGACGGTACTGCCTGGTGAAGCGCATACCACACTCCTCACACGCAAATGGCTTTAGACCAAGGTGGCTGCGCATGTGACGGGTCATAGTGCCGCGCTGTGTGAACATCTTGCCGCATATGTTGCAAGGGAATGGACGCAGGGTGTCAACATCTTTGAGGGACTTTAGTGGACTTTGCTCCAGGCTTTCAATAGCTTCTTGCGTGACTCTGGTGACTCTGGAGTCTCCATCACGTTCCTCATCCTCCTCATCCTCAACCTTCACATCCAGGTCTTCATCCAAATGACTTTCCACATGGGACTTGAGACTCTCGGAAGAGGGAAAACCCTTTTCACATGGTATACAAACGTAAGGGTTGTCTCCTTCAGCTTCTTTGAGAAAGGTCTCCTTTTGATATACAAAATTGGTGCTGCCATTGCTTGGTTTTTGGCCATCAGTTTCGTCTGTTTTCCCTCCAATCCCTTTCTCTTTCTTTACAGACAACTGTAAAGTGAAAGTCTGATTCTGGCTTAGTTGACTTCCAACTCTACTAAGAGGAATGTAACCATTAACCTTGGATTTTCTTCGGGATCCCTCCCTTTTTCTTTCCTGAGCGCCATCCAAAGGAATTATCCACTTTTCTTTCTTTGGAACACACTTCCCATTTATTCCTAGCTGCATATTGTTGGAGATGGTTCTAGAAAACTCATCATTAACTGTTGTCTCAGACTTTACATTTTTCTTAGACAAATCCAACCCCAAGTCCTGCTTTTTTCTGCATTTACTTTCAGCATTATGCCTTTTTTTGGGAGGAGTCATACACATGTATGTTTCAGTGTCTGATGAGTGGTCTTCGTACCGGTGAAATGAAGATTTGGAGCTCCCACAAGCTAGGCTATTGAGGGATCCATTTTGGTTAATCTTACTGGAGCACAGGTTTGCGAGGTCATTGAGCTGGAGAAAATTAGCTGTGGTGAGCAGAGAGCTTAAATCCAGACTATCAAAAGTGTCATCTGACAATTTGCCGGTGTAAATGAAATCCAGAATTAGCTGGAAAACAGCTGGATCCACCATATCAGGGTCGAGGTGGATGAGGTTATCATGAAGGACAAGGGACTTGAAGTAGTGGCTGGTGGCGGCGAGCACACTTTTGTGGGCTCGGAAGAGCGTATTCTCAACCATGATGATGACATCACACAGGAAGCCCTTGGAGCGTTGTTGATTGAGCTGGAGAAGCAGTTGACTGGCGTAGTTGGGGAGCTCCATCGCCTACCCTTGATGTTTTGCATTGGTGTCACTGTAAGAAAAGATGACAATGTTATTTTGGTGTGACACGGATCATCAAAAACATCTGCTGTCTTAAAGGTGCACTATGAAAGATTTTCAGAAAAAATTAAAGCATGGACTCAAAATACACTAGTAGTATGTGGTGGTGTTTGTGTCTACAGAGTCTTGTGCCTGTAATTTCTTATTTACTTCTTGGATTCCTGTGCTCGCGATGTGTCTCGACACAAAAACAATTAGCTAATGTTGCTATTGCCTGTTATCTGTAACTTGAGTCAGATTATTAGGCATTGTAATTATGTTTTTATGATGACAAGTTATTGGTGAACATCTAACTATTAGCATAACTGTTCTTTCATATACACAATCTTATTTATGCATGAAAAAAAAGTGCAAAATAGCTCATCACTCATCTTCCCGCGGGTAGACCCTTGAGTCGGTTGTGCTTCTGGCGGTGTTCCGCCCATGAGGGGCCAAGTTTGAATGTTGTGTTTACAAACTGAAAATCTTGCATGGTACACCATTAACAAAAAAAAACTAGGGGGCGACAAGCAGATGATAAAATGCTTAGATTACTTGTTTTTAGAATGAGACTTAATTTATGTTTCATATTATGCAGTTAAATAATGTCAGTCAATATGTAACTGTCAGTGTTATAAATTCAATTGTATATTGTGACTCTGCAAATCAGCTTAGCTCAACAGTGTACACCCACCTTTTCAGTGCCCTTGGTCCTAGTATACAACAAGACTTATTGAGCTTTGAGATACATCAGGGCTTAGAAACAAGCTTTTATTTTAAGCAAAAAAAAATATTTGCAACTGGAAAGGTTCATGGTTCAGACTGTGTACTTCGCAAAGTAATGGAAGCAGGATTGCACCGTATACTGGTACTGGAAAATACCTGTATATATTATATTTTCTAATGGTACAATATAATGATTTCGCTCATTTCAGTACTTGATACACTGCTGTTCTGAAGTTCACCACTATGCAGCAATGTGACCCAAACTGATGCAAACAGATAAAATTCACTCTACACGATAATTGCCCTGACAATAAATAATATAAGAGAATGTCATCATTTAAGTTTCTCTGAATCCACTCAACACAACTGGAGTTAGTTTAGAGTGAGCTCACAGAGTTCAGCCAAAACAGGTATACGAATCCTTTCATTATAAAAAAAACACCACAATGTAAATAAGATTCATTGTGCAGTGTTGTCAGATTCATTGATTATAACGAGTCAGTAAGTGCGTCGCTTTTTGTATATAATACACATTTGTCATGCTGCTAACTGCACATTTCAAAGTTTCTGTATTGACAACCTTTTTAAAATGGAGGATTAAATCAGAAACTGTGATGATTGACAGTGATAACCATACAAACAGACAAGACAAAAATAAACCTGATACTGTACGTCAAAATAGATCTGTGCATTAAGTCTCGGGGGCCCTATTTTAACGACCTGAGTGCATGGTCTAGAGTGCATGGTCTAAAGTGCACGGCACAAGTGCCCTTAGGGCGAATCCACTTTTGCAAAAATGGTCAGCGCGTATGGTCTAAAAGGGTTGTACCTAGTACCGAGTCATGGGTGCGTTTTGGGCATAACATGCAATAAACCAACCAATACCATTCCCTTTAAAAGCCAGTTGCGCTTGCAACAATGGCACGGTCGTTGTCAGTTGCCTCAAAATAGCAACACGGCAACAATGCGGCTGAACACACCTCGTTTTCAGACTAGCACACCCATGGGCGCAAATGCATTTGCCATTTAAACAACGGGACGTGAAAATTATAACTGCGTCGGGCTGAAACGCAAAAAAAAAAACATGTGTATGATAGGGCGTAAATGCGTAAATACTAACGAATAGATCTGCCACTTGTTCTTGGTTAGTTTTTATAGAAAGATTGCACTTTTTGTACAAATCATTAATAGTAATTCAATAATAAAAATTGTATCACTTCAGTTTGTATGGAACACTGAGAATTGTTGTTTATATATTTATGCTTGAAAACAAGCAACACATTTGTTACTGCAGAGTTTCATGCAGTGTTCTGAATAAAACTATTTTTAATTCGGTTTTCTTTTGGGGCTGCTAGTCCCTCTATGGTATCAATTTAATATCAAAACTGAAGTATTGGATTCTGGTATCGTACCGAAGCCAAAACTGTGGTACTGAACCAACCCTAAATGATCATTTGATCATCACATAAATGATCAACCATAAAAAGATAATTTATTCCATATTGTGAATCAAATTACCAACAAAAAAAAAGGTTCACAATAAATGTAAGATGCATTTAGAAAATAAGGTAAATTTCCATTTCATGCCGATTTTAAATTCTTTCATGATATGAACTACTCCCATGAATCATTAGAAATGACATAACTGAATCAGAAATTATGGTTAAATAGATAATTATTGATGTTAAGTCACTGATCTTAAAAAAAAGGTTGAATGCAAAATATTCACATACACCAAAATGAGTAGTTTGAGTGTAGAGTTACCAACTTATTCATGGGAGTTTGGGGGTTGCTGCTAAGTTTGGCTCATGGTAGGTCTGAAAAGCGTATACATTACAGCCAACAATTTCTCTACTGAAACAAGAACACAAATGTAATGTGTACAGGTGCGCCCTATTGTGGTCTTGAAGTGTTTTGAAGGCATTAAGATTAAGTTTTTGCCATAACAGTCAATCAAGCTAGTGTTACTACAATAAAACAGTGGTAACTTTATATCAGCCAAGACAGTCAACAAAAAGGTCAACAATGAAAAAAGAAAGAAATAGATTTATAAAACTTACACTATTTGAAGTGTAGTGAATTAGTTATTATGATTTTACAGTACTGATAAAAACTGCACAAACTACAGCATTTTAGCAGAAGCTGTGGTCATTTATAAAGGCAGATCGGCATAATGGTCATAATTAAAGTATATTAAGAGTCATCGCCCGTTTGTGTCAGGTGTGGTGTTATATTGATCCACAAACAAAAATCTAACATTCTAACTACGGGTTACGGGTTACAGATTACGAGTATTTGATGTGGACGACCAAACGCGCATGTGCTAATTAATTGGGGCTGGTCTTTGATTAAAATTGCGAAACTACATGCGTTTTTAAATGTGTTTTGGTTTCATTTCAAAATGTTATTACAAAAACATCAACATATACTCGTCGAAAACAGCTTGTCGGTGAATAACACGCCCGGGCTCGTTAAAGCACACGTATCTGTGTCTTAATAAATGCGGAAACCGATCCTTTACCGACGTGCTTACGCGCGTATATCACAAATTAATTATTGTATACTCTCTGCCACGCCTAAATAGTATGGATGGTGGTCTAGATGTTTACAAAGAGACAAACACTGAACAATTTAAAGCTCGTTTAAAGTATTTAAAAAAATAAAAAAAAAACAGGAAATGATACCTTGCACGGCTGCTGTTGGGTTAGGTAAGCGGATCGCGCAATGCATTTAATGCCGTTTGTGGTTTAATAAACAACATGAGTTCTTCAGTTCAACACAACGCATTCGTTTATATCATATATATGCGAAAACAAATATATATATATATATATATATATATATACTATTTTCAAATACCTTTTAAACAAGGGCAGGGGTCCTTACTTCTCGCGTCGTCATCAAAACGCCATCTTAGGAGCTTGTGACGTAGGTTTGACCCCTGACCCAGTTCAGATCAGTCTCACCCCCCTACCTGTCCTTCTCGAGGCATTACTATAGTATTACCTCAGGTTATTCTCTCGGAGTGACACATAAGCCTTGTAATACTATAAATACGTTCACCTGAGCCTGACGAGTGATAGTTGAATAAAATAAATGTATAATTGTATTAGACTAATTCGAATACAATATAAAATATTCTAAAAGATAAAAATATTTTAAAACAACATATTCTAAAATGACAAAATACTGAAATGAAAGGAAAAACTACATTTATAAAAATACATTTATTGAGTGCAACTAAATGGTTACAATGGATTTGCCATGAAGCATAAATAGAACGGCGTAATAAAATTATCAGATATATTACAAAGTATTTAACAACTCACTTTACAACACATGCAAATGTGATGAGCCACACATTTAAACAAGTTAGTCATGAGATAACTTTAATATGGTATTGTGTGTCTTTTGTATGAAGATCTGCTCTGATAGTTGTGGAAGTGTCACAGTTTGTTAAGGAAGAGAAGGTTAGAGAACTGTGGCTTTCTGGATAGCTTCAATCCATCTATGAGAGAGAGAGAAAATTATATGCGATGATAATTACATTTAAATGTCTGAAAAATACATTTTAAATAATTTATATCAATACATTCACCTTTCACAGAGCTGGCTGTCACTTGCTCTGAAAATGTAATAGAGGGTGTTTTTATGATAAAGTTTAAAATGCAATGAAGATTCTGGTTTCTCTGTTCGGAGAGAGAATCCGAGAAGGGGTTGACTTTCCAAAGCTGCTACATCCTGGATACAACAAATAAAATAATATATAAATGTAAAGTAAATAACACAAACATTTATAATAGTGTATAAAATACATTTATTGTGTGCAATAAACTGGTAACAGTGGATTCATTAGGTGATTAATATGATAACGTGTGGTCATAAAGCAAAAATATAACAGCATAACATGATTTTGACTATATCATGAAAAAACATTATCAGATAAATTAAGGAAAGGCACTAAATAACTACAAAACAATCACCTTACAATATGTAAAAGAGACATTTATATTGATAGATTTGCTGTTTATTGTAAAAAAAAAAATTTTAAAAATTAAAAAAAAGACAAATAAATTTTTTTGATGAGAAAAAGTTAACTATACTATTTAAACATCCAACAAATTGAAACTAAACTGAAAAAGTTAACTCTTTGGTGGATGTTTGATGACAGAAACTACACATTAACTCATGATTGGCCAGATTTACACATCAATTACTATTGTTGTGCTCAGAAACCCACCAAGTCACAAAGACAGTGATTAGGTACTATCATTCCAAAACACCAGAAGCACTAGAAATAGGATTAGCATTTACCTCCCTGATCATTTCAGTCCAACCTCAAAGTCTACATGAAATTAAAATGGACTCCATTTGTTTTCTTAATACACCTTCTTGGTATTATTGTGCACAATTCATCTGTGCATGTCATGCCAAATTCCAAACGTTTGTCTTAGTAGTCTTTCATCAAAATAGTATTATCTGACACCACCAAATCATTTATCTCAAATTTTCAGGTTTACTTGTCATGTTAATATTTTTATAACCTGTTGGGATTTGCAGCAAAATGTCTAATTTTATGAATGGAGATCTCCAAATGAGATATAGTTGTGGTCAGAATTATTGGCACTCTTGTTAAATATGATCAAAGAATGCTGTGAAAATAAACCTGCATTGTTGATCCTTTGATCTTTCATTTAAAAAATCTAGCCTTTCATTGAAGTAAAACAAATGGAAGTGGGAGAAGATCATATGTTGATGTTTTCCTCTAATGTATGTTGGTCACAATGGGAAAAACCAAAGAATATAGTTCTGATGTGTAGCAAAAGATTGTTGAGCTTCACAAAATATAAAGGGGCTTCCATAACCTACTGTATCCAAAGCACATGTAGCTCATTTAGTCTATTCCAAAACCCATATTAACAAAATATAGACTTCTGTTAATCCACTTTCTGGTCTCATGAGGCCAAATCAATCATTTTGAATCTAACAGCACCCAAAATATATGGCATAGCAAGGGGAGGAGTACAGTGAGAAGAGGTCCCCACAAAGTAGTAGTAGTTCTTACATAGGATGTATGAGTGCTGAATGAGTGGGGGAGTTGTGCTTAAACAGTCTTCTCCTAATTCCCTGCATTGCTGGAGCCTTTTTAAACATGACAATGACTCTACACATTCTCCCAAGGTGAAAATCCTTCAGTAGTATGTCACCCATCAAATATCAGGGCACTCAAGGAGGTCATACTCCAGGAGTTAAACAATAGATGTGAACATTTGTTGTGAAGGGCCAGAATTAGGGTAACTGATGAAATAAGAGCTACTATCATAGACCATGTCATAAACCACAGGCTATCATACAGAGAGGCTGGTGAATGAGTACAGCCAAATCTCAGCGGGACACAGTGGCATCCATTATCCAGATCTTTCGAGAAACCAAAAGGGTAGGATATTGTATAAGGGCTTCTCCTACTGCAAAGTGTAAATACTACCATGTATTACAGTGACTGTATGCCTCTGGTCTCTAATATGTAGCTGTATTCTGTCTATCTAAGGATTCAACACCTCCATCAGGGGGCAGAGGAAAGCTCCTGAATGAAGAACAGAAACTTGCTATTGTCAACATGGTGATTGCTGATAATGAAATAAAATTGAAATAAAATGTGTCAGATGTGTCATTCATTTTTTGTATTGAATTTCTGCGGCAAAAGAAACAAAATGCATGCATTTACTAAACCCAACAAAACAAAAATGTGGAGAGGCTTCAAAAGACACAATCTATGATCAATCAAATATACTGTCTATTGTATAAGGGCAGACCTGACGCATAAAATAATGCAGTTTCTGTAATTCCATCTGATGTTAGTGTTTTTATGACATTGTGCTATGATTGACTAAATGTTCCTGTTGGAAGAGAACATGTGTTAGTGTTTTGGTAGACATAGTGTATTGTGTTAGTGTATTATTGTATTTTGAAAATTAGTGTTGGAGTTTAGTTTACAATGTGTGCTTTTGAGCATGAAATTAACCGTTTTGGCAATTGTGTGTTAAGAGTTTAGTAAAATTGTTAAAAGTATTGAAAAAATTGTCATAGCGATTGTAAAAAAACTGTAAGTATACGTTTAATAAATTTTTTTTCATCTTTCAATGAATTGTAATAGTGATCATTAATACATAAATAAATAAAAATATCTTTATGTTCAGAGGGTGTGTACTAATTTATGCTTAAGTATTTCATTATATTACATTTTCTGCATTTATATATTCTTACCTCACTGGCAGCATACGTGTACAAAACTTTGTTCATGATGACAAACCAGAACCGTTTCCACTGTTTCCTGTTGGCCTTCGTCCTCTCCAAGTAGCCGCTCATCGAGGACCCATCTGTGTTAGCTGAAACCTAAAATTAATGAATGGATTCAATTAACTGACATGTGCACTACTGTTCAGAAGTTTGGGATTGGTAAGATTTTTAAATGTTTTTGAAAGAAGTCTTTTTTAACAATAAAAACATTATCCAACACTATCTCACAACCAATTTGTATGTGTTTGTACAAGGTGGCTAATTTGTACAAATTTGTACGACCTCACTCGTATGAATTCGTACGATTTGTCTAAACCGTAGTGACGGGGCAGAATTAGGGGCAGGGTTAGGGGTAGGTAATTCGTACGAAATCATACGGATTGGGCAACTCATCAAATACATACGATTTAGCAAAATTTGTACGAAGTAGCCACCTAGTAAAATACATACGAATTGCTGTGAGATCGGGTTGTATTATCAAACAGTTGTGCTATTTTTGTGGAGACCTGCATTTTTTATTAATTCAAAAGAACAGCATTCATTTGAAAATTGTTTGTAACATTATAAATGTATTTATTGTCACTTTTGAGTAATGTAATGCATTCATAAAAGTATCCATTTCTCATCTTCAAAAAAAATGTCTTACTGACCCCAAACGTTTGAACAGTAGTGTATCAAATTAACTCATAAATCTAACTCATACTAGTCAGATTTACATATTACTATCACAAACTTTAAGATAGTTTGATAAACTAGAAGTCAATGGCTTGAGCGAGGCAAACCTCAATACACTGTGAACTGGAAACTTGTCTTTATGATATTAGGTCAGATTAAGTCAACTTTGATTGGCATATGAAAGACAGTTGCAGTTCTTTGGATCATCACCTCTTTTAGGGCTGCTGGTATTTTCTTCTGCTTTCTAAATGGAAAGGAACCAGGGGACTTGCTAGTAGGCGAAAGAGGCATATTACTGGGTGCTTGGTCACCTAATATGAGTAAAATGTCACACATGCTCTTATTTTATACAAATCAATACAAATACATAAAAATAAATTAAAGCATACAGAGTTTCTTTGTGAGTGTGTTTGCATGATGAACCTGAATTGCTCTGCTGCAAAGCAGAAAAGCAGAGATCGCAAACTCGCGCAAGTTGATTCTTCAGATATTTCAGTGGCTGTTTGTTAGTTGAACAGGCCTGACACACAACCTACATGCCAAGAGAAAAGAATGCATAAACATCATTGAATGCAAAAGAAAGAAAGAAAACTAAAAAATAATAACATTTTCCTTACAATCCTTAAACATTTCCTCAAATAAATTTATATAAAGATTTTTTTTTTTTTAATGAATTTTTAATAAAGGGCTATATGTATATAATTTTGATGTATTAATCACTTTTTTTATTGCAAATGTGTACAGCTTGTAACAAAACTTAAAAATCAAGACCTTCTCCGACTTCCTAGGTTGTCTATGAACGCCTGTAGACTCTGGACATTTTGCCAGGAAAATCAAATCAAATCGAATTAAGTTCTCTTTCGTGGCTTTGTCAGAATGCCTGTCTGGGCGAGTATTCATGTTAACATTAATGACTTAAGTACGGTGGCCCAGTAGTGCAAAACACGACGAATTTTAAAAAGCATACATAAGTTCACAACACAACGAAATAAAGCCACAACACAACGGAAATGCTCCCGACCACTAGGGGGCTCTCGGAGTGCGGTAAAGTTAGTTTTCCTTGCCATTGTTCCATAGATTCGCCAGTCTTACAAAGATATAAACACTACGATCAGTTTTAAGTGTGTAACCATTGTATATCGACATGAAATATAAATTCAAAATCACCTACATGCATTATAGCTGTATATTTATACTCGAGAAGGCTTTTACTCGCTATCACGGCGCATGATGCCTAAGGGAACGTCTGCCAATTCCACCAAGTGGTTGAAACGTATAATTTGTATTAATTAAAATGACTTTTTTTTTTAATGTTCAAATTTCACTGTTGTGCATTACTGAGTCAGTTTTACCAATCCAACCAAGCTGTGGAATTTTAACATGTTAAAAGTAATTTAATTAATACAAATTGTTTTAACTACATGGTGGAATTGGCAGACGTTCCCTTGGACATCAAGCGCCGTGGTAGCGGGTAAAAGCGTTCTCGAGTATAAATATGCAGCTATAATGCATGTAGGTGATTTTGAATTTATATTTCATGTCGATATACAATGGTTACACACTTAAAACTGATCGTAGTGTTTATATCTTTGTAAGACTGGCGAATCTATGGAACAATGGCAAGGAAAACTAACTTTACCGCACTCCGAGAGCCCCCTAGTGGTCGGGAGCATTTCCGTTGCGTTGTGGCTTTTCCGTTGTGTTGTGGCTTTTCCGTTGTGTTGTGGCTTGTTTCCGTTGTTTTGTGGCTTGTTTCCGTTGTTTTGTGGCTTGATTCCGTTGTGTTGTGGCTTGTTTCCGTTGTGTTGTGGCTTGTTTCCGTTGTGTTGTGTCTTTTCCGTTGTGTTGTGGCTTGATTCAGTTGTGTTGTGGCTTTTCTGTTGTGTTGTGGCTTGATTCCGTTGTCATGTGGCTTTTCCGTTGTGTTGTGGCTTGATTTCTTTGTGTTGTGGCTTAATTCCGTTGTGTTGTGACTTGATTTTGCTGTGTTGTGAACTTATGTTTGATTTTTAAATTTTGTTGTGTTGTGCACTATTGGGCCACCGTACCCTTAAGTGAACATAAATCAATGATAACAACAGCCTAATACAGTATACCTGCTGATTGTCTGTCAAAAAAAGAGAAATTCACTCACTGCTCTTGACTGAGTAGCTTTAATATGAAGTAATAAAGACTTTGCAGTTTTATTTTTACATTTGATTATTTTGTGTTGTTTCTAACTTGAATGCTACTTTTAAATATATCTTAATGTAGGCCTACCTGAAAGACTTAAAGCACTGTTTATTTCACTTGTAATTTTGTTTTATTGTATTTGTCCTATTGTTTGTAATTTGCCCCTTTGTTCTTGTTTTTAATAACAAAGATAAATTAAAATAACTAACTGTCCACCCCTAGTTTCAGGTGTTTTTATTTACCTGGATGTTCTTGATGTTTTTTAGGTTGATATAACTATATATTACCAAGCTTAGCAAAGAGTTGTATTTAAAAAAAAAAAAAAATTTGTTTACATAATGTTGGAATGACATTGTCAGATTTGTGACATTATATATAAATTCAAAATCACCTACATGCATTATAGCTGCATATTTATACTCGAGAAGGCTTTTACTAATAATAAATTTGCCATGAGTATATCAGGATTTTGAATCAGTCTCTTGTACGTTACGTGTGCATGAGTGCGAGCATGAGCAATACGTTTTTATAATGGGGGAACCGCAGGCAAATTAGTCTTTTAGGTTTTGACGTCACGATTGCAGCACGTTATAACAAGGGTTTCTGAATTCTACATATTAGCACCTTTAATTCCTAAATAACATTCGAATGTAAGGTTTTGTGGAGTGGCACCACAAGACATAAAACCTGAACTAGCCTTATTTTTCAAAAACCTCCACACATGTAGTAACCTAGAATACTGTCTAACACTTGATGGCTGCTCTGTCAAGTATTCGCCATCAGTTAGGAACCTGGGTGTGCTCTTTGATATCAATCTTACCACGTCAAATTATCTGATTTTTTAAGAAACATATTGACCTTGACAATCATGAGGGTCTGCAGGGGTCCTCTCTATGATATAATTTCCTGTTTTATGTTTATTTCTGCATTTTAGGTGCACCCCTTGACTTTCTTGGTCACACCATGGCCACATACACACTGCAATTTGGTTGTCGATTTGCTTTTTAGTGCTTAATCCTGTTCTGTACACACACAGTTCAGTAATTTAATCCTGTTCTGTATACACACAGTTAAGTAAACTGCATTTTAAAACCAAATTAACTCCTAAAAAAATGTGTGATACCTGCGTTTACAAAAATTCTACGCAGTGTGTAAAGATCAAAACACGCATCAGAGATGTGTCACTCTTCTGTATGCGCGATGCAAGTAAATCACATGGAAAGAAGTTATATTGACGTATTTGTGCTGCCAGATCTTGCTAGAAAAAAACAGCAAACAAGAACAAGTACATAATAAACTAAATCAATCCAAATGCTTTATATTGAAAATAAGACTAAAATATTGTGCCACTTTATTAACTCTATTACCTTTATCACTTTAAGAGCCAAACCCAAACAACAAGCCGCTTATGACATGGCAACACTGCAAGAGCATGCTCTGTGAAGAAGCTTCCAAGCAAGAATATCATTATTTTAATGTTGATTTTTCTTAATTATGATTTTATTATATTAGGACAGTTGTATCACCCTGACATTTTTTCCTTTTTAAAAGTTAGAAGATTTTAAAGCCATGATGGATTGATAGATACAATTTTTTGCTTGTTTATTCTAGGCAATAGAATAAAACATGAAAGTATCTTGAGCTTGTGTTAACCACAGACCTCTTTTCAGATATTTAATCAAAAACGTATTTTTAAAAAACTAATTGACTTTGGGACAGTGGAACTGGAAGTTCAAAAATGCTGACTTTCTCATTGCTCATTCCTGCGGGACTCTATTACACCTGGTATCATCATCCGTCTAAAGAGATCTAATCGCAAGTGTCCAGCTGGCCTGAGACAGATTGATGTTTACACCTGGTAACAAAGGAATAATCCAAAAATGTTGTCACCATTTACTCATGTCACTCCAAAATGTACACATCGGAAAGCAGTTCTGTAACTTTGTTTTAAAATAAGGGAGGGACAGGAGGGGTTGCTAATACAATGAGCGCCCCGATTAAACTTACCAATTCACAAAATTAACGGAATGCATAGCTGATAGAAAAAATTTAATGACTAGTAATTTCCTACTACTTAATGCTGAAAAAAAATTCTAATTATTGGACCAAAAACCTCCACACATAGTAACCTAGAATACTGTCTAATGCTTGATAGCTGCTCTGTCAAGTCTTCGTCGTCAGTTAGAAACCTGGGTGTGCTCTTTGATACCAATCTTTAATTTGAAAGCCACGTTTCTAGCATCTGTAAAACCGCATTCTTCCATCTTAAAAATATATCTAAACTACGACATATGCTCTCAATGCGAAAATGCAGAACAGTTAGTTCATGACCTTTTAAAGCTAGATTATTGTAATTCTCTACTGGGTGGTTGCCCTGCACGCTTAATAAACAAACTCCAGCTGGTACAAAACGCAGCAGCTCGAGTTCTTACTAGAACTAGGAAGTATAACCATATTAGCCCGGTTCTGTCAACACTGCATTGGCTCCCTATTAAACATTGTATACATTTTAAAATCTTGCTAATTATTTACAAAGCACTAAATGGTAAATATTTGAGCGAGCTTTAGCGCATTATAGTCCTTATAATACCTAGAATATCAACTGCAGGCGGTAGATCCTTTTCCTATTTCCCTCCATTTTCCTCTATCCCATCCCTATTCTAGCTTATGCTACTCTAAGCAATGTCCAAAACGTAGTATTTTGGGCACTTTTTGTGATTATTCGCCTCTTCATGATGGATCGCTTCCTGTATTCCTCAGTTGTAAGTCGCTTTGGATAAAAGCGTCTGCTAAAAGAATAAATGTAAATGTAAATGTATTTAGCACCTAAACTTTGGAACAGTCTTCCTAGCAATGTTCGGGAAGCAGACACACCTATCAGTTTAAATCTAAACTGAAAACACATCTCTTTAACCTGACATACACGACACATTATCAATTTCTATTATTCAAATCAGTTAAATGATTGCTAGGCTGCATTAACTAGGTCAGCCGGAACCGGGAACACTTCCCATAACACCCGATACTTGGCATCTATGACTTTTTATTAGTCTCTCTGTTTATCCTGAGGTTTACCATAGTCAGCCGGATCCAGGCCATATCCAGATCAGATGGAGGACCTGTGCCTAGAGACGACCACAACGCAGCCCTGAAGAGTCAGCAGAGATTGTGTCAACTAGACTCTCCCCTGGCCTTGTCGATATGACAGCCCTCAGCATAGATCCTCAACAAACCTGTCTCCATACCGGTGTAATGAATCCGATCTTCAACCAGATGAAACTGGATTAAATATTTTAAATATTCCGATCCCAACCTGACTTCTGACCTGTAATGTTGCCTGAATAATAATCATACTCTATTTGTTCAATGTCCAGAGGAGAACTGTCCCCTTTTGACTGAGCCTGTTTCTCCCGAGGTTTTTTTCTCCATTCTGTCACCTGATGGAGTTTGGGTTCCTTGCCAATGTCGCCTCTGGCTTGCTTAGTCAGGGACAATTATTATTCTTAATATTATTGATCTGCCTGCTTTGACAACATTGTATGAGAGCTAAACTGAGCTGGACAATGACATCACTGTTTTCTCCAGAGCTGATAAATTAACTAAATTAATAACGGAAATTAATCAACACTGAACTTACTTAATTTGGACACTATTTTCTTCTAGAGCTACTGTAGAGCCAAAACAAAAGTTGTTGCATTATTTTCCTGTTATCACTGTAAAGCTGCTTTGAAACAATCTGTATTGTAAATCGAATGATCATGTGCTTTAGTGGTCTGGTGGTAGAACTTTTGTTAAGTGTGTCAGAGAGGTTCTGGGGTCTAATCTGCGCTCGTATAGGTTTTTTTTCTCATTAAAACAAAAGGTGTTTATCAGTGATTGTATATCAAGAGCATGGCCACGTTTGTGTGCATCTTTTTTTGTGACTTCACCGGAATGAACATGCAATGGCTTTAAGTGATAGATTGAAGCGCTAATCTGTGTGAAGACTGTGCACGAGAGAGCACAGTTGCCTTCCGAAACTGATAACAGTGGCAACGAGCACTCAGCATGATTAAAAAAACTACACATTCCAGCGCCAGATCGATTCTTGTTTTTTATACCACAAACGAACGAATTGTTAATCAAATGGAGATGTTTCTTTTGTAGACTAAATACAGGTACATCCATGCCGCAAGATGTTTCAAAAAGTGGTGGGGACAATATCAACCCTGGCAAAAAGTGTCCCACCTGCAAATCATGCCTATGTCAGAAAGTGGTTTGAGTAATTGGATCACATAGTGGACATGCATCGCCACACTGGTTTTGCTGCTTGTGATCGGATTACCAAGAATGGAATTTAATATGGGGTCTTTGTTAACTAAAGGGAGCCAGATCTTCTCACCTTCCCACAGGCTCTGCAATGGTGGCGCCTCCAGGTGAGGGTGAACTCACAGGTGCAGATCATACACATCGTGGCTCTGGGATCTGGGATCCATATTGGGGCTATGGTTCCCAGCTGGGCCCCAATGTCTAGAATGTCTTGGGTTGCCTGGAAATTTTATTTAGTTGACAACAAAATTGCACACATGAAAAATTATTATAAAGTTTATGATTTAAATTCAGTTACAGGTCATTTCAATCAGTCGGTTTACCATCTCAGGGTTTCTAACTGAGGTGAAGGTGGTATAATCATAGATTGCAGTAGAAATAGCCTGAAGCCACTCATCTCGACAAGCAGCAGAGCTTTGTGGATAAAACCATGAGAGTTTGTAAATCAGAAACATATACATTCAATTGTATTGATTTGTTATGGGGCATGAAATAAATAAGGGTCAGTATTCACATAATGAGCAGAAAATATTAAAATTCAATCATAATTTATGCACCCTTTTGTCATACCAGACCTGTATAACTTTCTTGCTTCTGGGAAACACAGAAGATATCTTGAAAAATTCATTTTTCTTTGTCCATACAAAAATAGATAAAACATTCTTTAAAATATCTTTAGTGTGCATGTAGGTTTGGAACAACATGAGGGTGAATAAATGATGACAGAATAAAAAAATTGAATAGTCCTATCTATTCATTTACAAAAAATGAGCATCACATCATTGACCCAGATGATTTAAAACTTTTTAAAGATTCTCACCTGGCAGATAAAATGAAAGATCGTTCAACACTCTCAATGTTCAGCTCATTTTGATACCCCTCTTGACTAGGTTTACTAACCTGAGGAAAATACAGATAAAAATTATTGATTAAAATTATTTAATTTTAAATAAAAATAATAAATGGTTACACTTTATTTGAAGGTGACGTTGTTACAGTGTCATTACGCAAATAAGTATTGAGTAATATTAATTAACTACATGTGCTTAATATAGAGTTATGGTTAGGGTTTGGTTTAGGTTTAGTTGATTGTAATTATGTATCAATTACTCTTATTACTACAGTATAGTAAGTGCATGTAACTTCAGTAACTATGTCACCTTAAAATAAAGTGTTACCTAATAAATAACTATATTTCATTTTACTATGATAAAGAATAATATAGAGAAAGAATAAACATCTTACCTTCATCTCAGCCAACGACAGTATGTTGTTCAGTTTAAAATTGCCCGATGCTACTAGCGTGGCATAAAGAAGACTATCGTTTAACTGTTAAAAAAAAAAAGTTTTTATAGAGCAAGAAAAACGAACTATTACATATATTGAAAACAGTACCTGCACAAAAGTTTACATAAAATCAACAACAAAATATAAAAAAAAACACCACAAATTCTGCTTTTGATTTTCTTTTCTTTTCTGTATTCTATGTTATATATTCACTAATACTATCATACCCTCACATCTATGATCAAATTACGTCCTATGGTAAAAAGCCCCGCCAACTGAAGTTGTCATTTTTAATAAAATCGAATGAGAAGTGTGACAACTGTCACTTACTAAGAAGAACATTCGAGGCTGCATCCCTTTCCTGGAGAGCTTCATCAATATCCCTTCCTTTAACAAAACCTAAAGAAACATGCATGGATATATTACAAAAGCATTTACTGTTGCAAATAGTTAGGTCAGGTCAGGTCAGGTCAACTTTATTATCCCCAAGGGACAATTTGTTTCACAGCCAGTGGTAATCCATACAATCAGCAAAAACAAACAAACACACAACAACATGATACACAAGAGCAAAAAAAAAAAAAAAAAAAAAAAAATATATATATATATATATATATATATATATATACACTCACCTAAAGGATTATTAGGAACACCATACTAATACTGTGTTTGACCCCCTTTCGCCTTCAGAACTGCCTTAATTCTACGTGGCACTGATTCAACAAGGTGCTGAAAGCGTTCTTTAGAAATGTTGGCCCATATTGATAGGATAGCATCTTGCAGTTGATGGAGATTTGTGGGATGCACATCCAGGGCACGAAGCTCCCGTTCCACCACATCCCAAAGATGCTCTATTGGGTTGAGATCTGGTGACAGTGGGGGCCATTTTAGTACAGTGAACTCATTGTCATGTTCAAGAAACCAATTTGAAATGATTCGAGCTTTGTGACATGGTGCATTATCCTGCTGGAAGTAGCCATCAGAGGATGGGTACATGGTGGTCATAAAGGGATGGACATGGTCAGAAACAATGCTCAGGTAGGCCGTGGCATTTAAACGATGCCCAATTGGCACAAAGGGGCCTAAAGTGTGCCAAGAAAACATCCCCCACACCATTACACCACCACCACCAGCCTGCACAGTGGTAACAAGGCATGATGGATCCATGTTCTCATTCTGTTTACGCCAAATTCTGACTCTACCATCTGAATGTCTCAACAGAAATCGAGACTCATCAGACCAGACAACATTTTTCCAGTCTTCAACTGTCCAATTTTGGTGAGCTCGTGCAAATTGTAGCCTCTTTTTCCTATTTGTAGTGGAGATGAGTGGTACCCGGTGGGGTCTTCTGCTGTTGTAGCCCATCCGCCTCAAGGTTGTGCGTGTTGTGGCTTCACAAATGCTTTGCTGCATACCTCGGTTGTAACGAGTGGTTATTTCAGTCAAAGTTGCTCTTCTATCAGCTTGAATCAGTCGGCCCATTCTCCTCTGACCTCTAGCATCAACAAGGCATTTTCACCCACAGGACTGCCGCATACTGGATGTTTTTCCCTTTTCACACCATTCTTTGTAAACTCTAGAAATGGTTGTGCGTGAAAATCCCAGTAACTGAGCCGATTGTGAAATACTCAGACCGGCCCATCTGGCACCAACAACCATGCCACGCTCAAAATTGCTTAAATCACCTTTCTTTCCCATTCTGACATTCAGCAACTGCCATGTGATTGGTTAATGAGAAATTGAACAGGTGTTCCTAATAATCCTTTAGGTGAGTGTATATATATATAAATAATGATAATTTATCTTAATTAATTTATCTAAAATAATTTTAAAAATCGATGGCAGCTGGTACTAAGGAATTTTTGAATCTAATAAGTGGTAAATAATATCTGCGAGTAGAAGGTAACAACTTAAAAACATTCTGCAGGGGATGGCTGGAATCTCTCATCATTAACTCGGTTAATGATGGGAGATTCCAGCCATCCCCTGCAGAATGTTTTTAAGTTGTTACCTTCTACTCGCAGATATTATTCCTCAGAGTCCTGGCTTTATACAAACTATTCAAATCATTCAGATTGGTGCCAACAATCTTACGTGCATTTACACATGCAGAGGGAGCATGATACCCCTTGAGGGAGGGGTTCTGGCAGACCAATCACAGCGCTTGCGGTCCGCGTAGAATTGACACGTTACATTTTTGGAGAGGTGCACGTCAGGGTACGTCATAGGCTACGTGTGCTACACACAGCCTACGATGTAGCTATGGGGTACACTTGACGCAGAAGTATAAATTGGGTTCAAGCCTCAAAAGTCAACTTTTCATCTATTACACACTCAAAAAAAATGGTGCTATATAGCACTAAAAGTGGTTCTTGGCTCATAATCATAGGAGAACCACTTTTAGTACCATAGCACCATTGTTTTTAGAGTGCAGTACCAAGGTATTTAAATTGATGTACAATCTCAACAGCATGATCATTAATAGCCACAGGAGAGATGGCTGTACAATTCTTCCTAAAATCTACAATCATCTCTTATCATGTTTTAAATACATTGATATCCAAAAAGGACAAATTACACCAATCAATAAAATCTGCTAATAAAGAACCATGATCAGGATCCTCATTATTAAGGAGGGAAACAATCACTGAATCATCCGCAAACTTAATGATATGACGCCTCTCTAGTTGCGTCTGACACTCATTGGTATAAAGCACAAATAAAAGAGGTGAAAGAACACTTGCGGTGACCCAGTAGAAGAAAAAAAAAAGAGAGTTTTTCAGCGAGAGTAAACCGTTGTTGTTAACCTACCCTTCCTGGTTGGACAATCACGTGATTCCCAATTAAGCGGCATTGAATCTCATAGAGCTTCTGAGAGTTATCCTGTTTGGAAAAAAAAACTTTGCATTTCTCACAATTTACCACAAAAAAAATAGTTATAGTTCTTTTAGAAAGAAACAATTGATTCTGAATTACCTCTTGTCTTACGAATTCATTTGCATGATTAGCCACCTCCTTTACTATCACTAGGGCAGCTGTAAAGATTTATAAAAATATAATTTGTTTCATATAATAGAAGATTCAGATCAAGTTTTTGTTGTACTGTATGTATTTAGATGATTTAAAGGTGTGTCTAATATTGGAATGGAATTTAATAATTTCACCTTCAGCATCTCTGTAGTCTGGAGATTCTTCACCTAGATTCTTCAAATAATCTGAGGAATTAAAAAAAAAAAAATATGAGAGTAATTAAAAAATATTTGAAATACATAATTTTTTATATAAATTTGTTTAAATAATAAGCAATTAGAAGTTATCATTTCACTAGCTCATTTTTAGCCAGTTTTCATTCTAAGATTCATTTATAGTCTCTCAGCGGGCATTATCCTGCTTGCTTCTGATCCAATCTTTTCAACTTTTCAGCAAACATAGTCCCGTGTTGCAAATGCTGACTGTTATCCATGAAGGTGCCCTTAGTTTCAAACCATTTAATAGAAGTTAACTGTAATGTAATAATCCTTAGTTACTTATGTAATCAGTGCATTAGCACTAATAAATACATTTTTCAATTTTTTTGTACCATTAAGCCTGTACTGCTTACACAACACAAAAAAATGTGGCCTGTGGTGTACAAATCAGATTTCTGCTTTGTAAATCTGATTATGTGTTTGCTGTAGTAAAATAAAAGCATTAATGCCAACATATCTGACATACACAAAAAATGTTATACACAAAAAATGTCATATCTGACATACACTGAAAATATATCCTTGTGTTTAGATATTTGGATGTTACAACTGGTCATCTGAAAGTGTGTGTGTGTCCTTGTTTGTGTTGTTTGCTAAGTCAAGCATCACTGTTAAGACCCGTTCACACCAAGAATGATAGAACTATAAAGATAACTATATTAGAGTCCTCACCAGCGAACACCCCTAAGAGGCCAAGCCAACTTGTATAAGGGGCGCGACTGCAGACCACCCTGATGATTTATGTAAGCGACCACCAATGTGTTGTCTGAACAAACAAGCACATGGTGGCCCCTGAGGTCTGGCAGGAAGTGCTTCAGAGCCTGAAACACCGCCATCATTTCTAGGCGATTTATGTGCCACGAGAGCTGATGGTCCTGCCACAGACCTTGAGTCGAGCGACCACTCATGATCGCCCCCCAACCCGTGAGAGATGCATCAACCCGTGAGTGGTTCTCTGTAATGGAGAAAGCACACTTTTCTTCGCGTTCAGTCTCAACCCCAACTTTTTCATATGAGCGAGAACAACATCTCGATGTCAAACCGCCATCTGCTCTGACTGAGCTAAAATCAACCAATCATCGATGTAATTGAGTATGCGGATGCCCTCTGAGGGCACTGAAGGGAGACATGCACCGTATACTGAGGTGAACACCGCCTTCCTTCGGAGGGGACTACCCTCAGAGTCCTGACACCACTGCTGGCATCAGGATTTCTTCGACAAAGCCTTCTTGGAAATAATGACTGTCCTTAGATCAGCCCTACCCCTCAAAGACTTCGCCTGCGTGTGCTGCCCGGGCAACGACGCTCTGCTTTTGTTGTGCCCTGTGCAAGGAGCTAGTACTCGGCCCGGGCTGCTGAGCAGCCACCCTAGGGAACTGCTTCACCAACACAGATGTAGGTTTTAGCGGTTTGGTGGGTAATGTCGAGGCTTTTAGGGACGATGTAGCCTTGGGAGAGAGATGGCTTGCAAGCATCTCTTTAACCCTGGGCATCGCCCCATAACCGCGCTGCTGTAGACCCACGATGTTACTGTAAGTGGAGGTTTGTGGGCAAAAAAAACGGTATGAGACCAGTTTCTTCCAGGACCCCGGCCATTCAATATTTAATCTGGCCACGGCCCTCGTCAGCACCTCTATAAGCTCCTCACTCGCAGGTGACTCAAGTGGCGAGTCTTCAGTTGCGACACTAACAACATCCAACTCCTCAGAGCTGGATAGTTGCAGCACCGGTGCCTCACCCGGGGAGGAAGTAACCGCAGCGTGGGCTTCCAAACCCCGAGATGAGGCACTGGATCTAACAGGTGAGAGTCGAGAAACTCTAACTGTTGAAACACCACATTGAACAACACAACCTGGCCATAAAAATAATTGCAAACAAATCAAGTCACCTTTATTTATATAGTGATTTATACAATACAGATGGTTTCAACACAGCTTTACAGTGATAAACAGGAATGATGATGATGACGCAAACAGAATTGAATTCTGATGTAAAGCAGCTCTAAAACAACAGTGTCATTATTCAGCAGTCAGCTCAGTGTTCAGTTCAATAACTGTGTAACATTTATCAGTTATAAAATGAGCTCAATTCAACTTTGCAGAAAATAGTGATGTTATCGTCCAATTCAATTCAATTTTCATCCAAAAGTGTCAGTTCAGTCTAACACAAAAAAACACACTAAAAACATCTTAGTGACAGCATGGCAACAAGCCAACACACTAGCAACAGCACCACAATGTGCTGAAAAAACTACTCTGAACACATTAGAACCATCATAGCATCACCCTGGAAACCACCCACAATAACCTAGCAACTGCACTGCCACAGTCAGAACATCTTATAAACTGCATAGCATCACCCTTGCATTGTGGCATTGATTTTTTTTATGGGCACTTCCATTAAAGCACCCCCATTTCCTTCATAAAACTTCTTAAAGTGTAAAAATTCTCACCAGTTAGGAGGAGTTGATATTGTGGGATCCTCTGGATAGGTTTAAGCATGTAATGCTTCACTGCGAGGTTAGCGCAGCACGGATTGCTCTGTATCAGAAAGTAAGACAGAGAAAGAAAGACAGGTGATGGCCTGAGGGGAATCTTTTTTTAAGAATGTAAAAAAAAACAAAAAAAAACAACCACCCAAGAGACTATTCACATCCCTACAAAGGCTGTCAACTAGGTATGAATTAAACCGAAAAAAACAGGTTGGAGTAGTTCTGTTACCTCAAACTCTCTGACGACTTTGGCAAAGGCTGGGTTTTTCCGGCAATGCTCTTCAAGAAGTTCCACATTCTTGTCGAACTCACGAATATAAGTGGAGTACATTTTAAGATAAGGTCCTTTCTTCACAAATATATCTGCTACACAACAATGTTTGTTCCTGTTTGAACAAGGAAACTTCTATAAATAGACCAGTTGACATAAAAATACCATCTGGCATCATAGTTTACACATGTTGTCCAAACCCATGTAACTTTGGATCATCCACAGAACTCAAAAGATATTTTGAAGATTGCTCTTTTAGTTTTGTGATCAACTGATTCATTGAAAAGACTCAAAAGGACACTGCTAATTCTCAAGGAGGGCTAGTGCAGATGTCAAGATTTATAGTGGCTTGAGATTGTGTAAAAAAGATTTGTGTTCTGCTGAAGTCATACAGGTTTGGAATGACGTGAGTGAGTAGATGATAACAGAATATTCATTTTTAAATATTATTTTTAATTAAACCCTTTACTTTTATCATATTTATAAAAGACAGATACATCTGTGCCGCTTCTTTCTGAAAACAGCACCTGGAGGTGTGCCGTGACCCTTGGCGTAACCCGAACGAAGCACGTTGATGGCCGTGCTCTTGGGGTGCGTTTTCCAAAAGCCAACTATGGTCGCAATTTCCATTGTTATCAGCATAGTTTAGCAAGTCAGTGTTTCCTGAAACCATAGTTCCAACAAACATTCGCAAACAGCATCGCAAAGTTGAGTCACAGCTCTTGACCTGTGGTTAGAGGCATAGTTTCTTGTTTGCATGACATGTGGACTTAATAAATCCTTATCTTGAGCAAAACAAGCCAGCTGACATTCAGTACAATCTATATTTTTTATTTTGAATACATACAAATTTACAAAGATTTAAAGTGCCCTTTTTGAAGAGTGCGCATGTGCGTATGTGCTCTAGTAAGTAAGAATGAGGCAAGCCTGATTGAATCTGGAAATCAGCAAAATAACTGAGAAAAATGAGAATCTAGCATTAATTCGATCTCAAACTAATTAATTAAAAGTTATTACTCCACCACCTGCATGACATCATTAACCAACGTAGCTGAACGACAAATTTGTGACTAGCTAATTGATTACTTCAACAATGCACCGTACTATGGCAGTTAAGCAGCGAGTTACGTTGTTGTACGGGAAACGCACCCCTGGTTGATGTGCGCGTGATCTTCCGGGAGAAGTGCCCATACATGGAATTCCGCCCTTTATGACATCATACAGGGCCATACTCGAAAAAAACGTTCTAAAATTTAAATGAACCCTGAAGGAGGTACTACTCTGAAACAGAAATACTCTGTCATACGTCCAACGTGATTTTTTAAACTTTGGCCATGTTTAGCATGAGAATCCAACTCTTTAACAGTGTAAATAAGTCAGATTGCATGAAATAGCATTAGACCCCCCTAAGAAATTAGACCCAATAAGTAGATAGGTGATGCTCATTTTTGTCCCTTCTATTAATTAATTTAAAGTACATTTAAAAATGCAATTCATAAATACAAAGATTTGAAAACACATGTTCTATGGTGAGCAGGGGCAGTGTTTGTTTGTTAGTTTTTATTGCCATGCCAACTTCTGTGGATATTTTCATAGTGAGAAAAAATGTATGGTAAAACTATATCAGGTTTTTACCATTTATATTTGCTAAAAACTCTAGAACTTTTTTACTTTGTTAAAAATGTTTTAAAAGCATTAACTGAATAAAAAAAAATTCTCACAGGGTTAAAACCAGCACAAAAACATGCTTCAATGCTTTTAAGAGTTCTGACAGAAAGAACATTTTGGTGGATCTTCTCCTAAAACTTGTGTGTCATCCTGGAATGGCCTATTCTGCAACGGTAAACAATCTGGTCCCATCGGTTTGAGATTCGATAGAGATTTGATAGATGGCCAAATGGAGAGCACAGCCTACCGATTTCTAAGAACTTGACTTGTTTTAAACATTTTTCCTTCCAAATGCCATTGCTATATGTCATTGACCCATTTATCTGATTTCTTTTACTAGCCTAGCTATAACAAACATGATGTGGTCTACACTTTCTACAATGACATTTTCCATTAAATCATGGCAGACCTACAAATGCACCTTATAGCTACTGTAATGCTGACTCCCCATTGTTTAAATATAAATAAGTAGGTGGATAATGCAGGATTGTTGCTTTCTGGTATTTGTTGATGTTGGTGCAGTTGCATTACCAGTGAGCAACCCGTTCTTCCAGCTCATTCAACAGGTCGCAATTTAGCTCGTACAGCTGAGGCAAAGAACACAAGATCTGGTTCACGACTCGCTCATCGATTACAGCTTTTCCCGCCTGACAGGAGGCCTTCAGTACCGCTTCACGAAAGTCCTGCAAGGTTTAGGAGAGTAAGATTAAACTATAAAAAAAACTAAATCATCATTTTAGGAGTCACTATAATGACATTTTACCAACAGTAACAACAAAAGCACTAATAATGGCCAAAGTCTTTGCTTTTTTAACACCGTAAAAACACGATAGATGTTTAAATGTAGTTTTAGTTTTCTGAAGCCTTGGTCTTTTAACAAAATTTAAATAGATGTTTGCACACAATGTTGTGTGAATTCATGAAACCAAGCACAACTCTCCCATTGCTTCAGCACTCATAGATCCCTATATAAGAACTTTACTACCACCAAACTTCATCGCCATACACCGCACATTGACGCTACTGAATTGTCATTTGATTAAAAAAATTCCAACAAAAAACTGGTGATAAATGCAGTGAAATTAACAGATTCCCAACACCGACTGCAAGTACTGTAAGTGTGATTTCCATAATAAAGTATAAGAAGCAGAAGCAAAAAAGCAGATTTAGAAAAGGACCCTGATTAACTCACATTTCATGAAATGGGTGAAAAAGCAGGGCTTTTAAGTAATGTTTCCTATCTAACGTGACTGCACCTAAATCAATTCAAGTTATCATAAACACTTACTATATGGAGGAGCTTTAGTACTTGCACAAATCTGTAAATAAATAAAGAGAAAAAGTATAAAAAAAAAAATTTTTTAATTATTTATGCAAACATAAAGATCCAAAACATGACTTTCTTTATTCTGTGGAACACAAAAGGAGAATTTGATGAAACTCTTTTCCAGACAGCAACATCCACATATCAAAAAACTTGACACATATGGTAACCGGAAACTGAACAAAAGGGCTGCATGGAAAAGGGCTAAATTCTACTTGTATGTTCCACAGTAAAAAAAAAATGGCATACATGTTATGAATGACATGGTGGTGAGTAAATAATACAGAATTGTCCTTTTTTTTGTAAATGTTCCTTTAAAAAGGTTTGACTGGATAAAACACTTACATTTTCTCAGAAGACAAGATCTCATTTACAATGTGTGCAACATTGGTCTTCTTTGCTTCAGTCTAGAAACAAAATAAATATTGCCATCAAAAATAAATATTTAGCTCTAGTTAATTAAGCAAATAGAAAGTATTTATAAATTGCACTTGACCATTTTATCTTTGCATATGCTGTTCTGTAATATTACTATAAATATATAGCATTTATCTTTTAGGGACAATAAAGGCTTATATCTTATAAAGTGTTATAAGATTTGTGTGCTTTCACACTTGAGTCCTCTTTAAAAGCTCAGATCCTTTCTTGGTCCACTTAAGTAATAATGGCTCAGACCTGTTTGTGTTCATACTGTTGCTTTTTTAAATCTACTGTTAAAATTATGAAAGAACTATCAATTATTTTTGACAAGACAAGTGTATGTCGTGAATAAATCCTTTGGAGAGATCTGCCAGCAGAAGCAGCCATGATGAATATAGCCGATTTGTACAGAGGCATCTGATGACCAAAATAAATTGGAATTTACAAATGGAAAAATCACGTGATCCTGGAGCGATTTACCCAATGTATGTTTTTTAGAGAATCGTACCATTAGCTAAGAGCGAACCATACTCGGACCACCTCCCGAGATGGATGGTCTCGGTTCGCCTCACTTTAAAAGGGTCTGAGATCATTTGGAGTGTTCCCAATTGTGAAAACGCCCTGATTTTTTTATTAATCCTTAAGAATAAATTCTTATTTGAATACAGTACCTGTTTTTCTCTATTGATGGTGTTATCCTCCTCTTCTGAGCTGCGTTCGTCGTCTTCTGAATGCATATCCTCCAATTCTTGCACTTCTTCCAACACATTTCTAAAAAAGAAATCAAAAAGCGTCCCAGATTTTAAAAGCATGTGAGTGGAACTGAAGGGGTGTCACATCCCCAAAACACAACATTTCTGTTCTTCCCGCCATAACAGCTACAGAAGAAGAAGAGTCAATAGTAATGTCTGGGAATATGTAGTATGAATTAGATGTTGGTCAAATGTAAAATTATTCAGCAACACTGAATGCTGCAACCATTCTTTAAATTCCATGTCAAAGTGGTGTCACATAAATCAAACTAAACTTCTTCACCATATCGACCTAATGTTTTGTTGGTGCCGTTAGCCAGGAAGTATCTAATTATTGCCATATAAACAAGAAAACAGCCCTAAATCAAATTAGACTGCATGTAAAAATAGCCCTGGCTCATTTCCAGCTAAATATGTTTGTTTTTGATATTGCTGATGTATTATCTAAATTAATTATCCTAAAAAAATTTTATTCATACATTTTTTGTGTTGTTTAAGTGTCCAAATACTGTTTTGGGCAATTGTATTTTTTAACCAAGACTAGGGGATTTATTATTAGTAGTATTATTATTGATTTATTTTAGAAATCTGTAAATTTGATAATCAAAGTACAAATGTCTGTCCCTCCATAAGGCCCGTAAACATCAAGGATTTTTTCTAAAACTTCAAAGCCTTCGCAAAAACTTTGTTTTACTAGTTTACTAACTTTGTTTTACTAGTTTCCATCCTTCAGATGAGACGTTAAACCGAGGTCCTGACTCTCTGTGGTCATTAAAAATCCCAGGATGTCTTTAGGAAAAAGAGTAGGGGTGTAACCCCGGCACCCTGGCCAAATTTTTGCCCATTGGCCTCTGTCCATCAAGTCAAGTCAAGTCAACTTTATTTATATAGCGCTTTTTACAATGCAGATTGTTTCAAAGCAGCTTCACAGTGTTAAACAGGAAAATAATGCAACCGAATTTGATTCGGCTGTACAGCCGCTCTGGAGAAAACGGTGATGTCATCTAGCTCATTTCAATTATCATATATATTCAAGTAATGTAGTTGATATAGTTAATTTAGTTTAGTAATTAAATTTATTTGGATATTTATTTGAAAATTTAGTGTCCCCAACTGAGCAAGCCAAGCCAAAGGCGACAGTGGCAAGGAACCAAAACTCCATCAGGTGGCCTAATGGAGAGAAAAATAAACCTTGGGAGAAACCAGGCTCAGTCGGGGTGCCAGTTCTCCTCTGGCCAATTAACAAACAGTGTATGATTATTATTTTGGCAGCCTTATAGGTCAGAAGTAATATTAGATCGGAATATTCGAAAGATCGGAGGCATCACGCCGGAGACGGGTTTATTGAGGATGGCGTGTCGATTAAACAATTATTAAATAGGAATATTCTAAATATCGGAGTCATCACGCCGGAGATGGATCCATTGAGAATGCCATGTCGATGAGCAATTTCAGAGGGTAGACTATTTGACACGGTCTCTGCAGACACTTCAGGGATGCATTGGTAATGTCTGGGCGCTGGTCCACCATCTGATCTGGATACGGCCCGGTTCCGGCTGACTGCGGTAAACCTCGGGATAAACAGAGAGTAGATGCCATTCTTCTTATGATGTAATGAGTACATCAAGTGTTATGAGAAGTGTTCCCGGTTCCGGCTGACCTAGTTAATGCAGCCTAACAATTTGAATATAAATTAAAAATGTTTTATGTGTATGCCATAGTAAAGAGATGCGTTTTTAGTCTAGATTTAAACTGAAAGAGTGTGTCTGCTTCCCGAACAATGCTAGGAAGGCTGTTCCAGAGTTTAGGTGCTAAATAGGAAAAGGATCGACCGCCTGCAGTTGATTTTGATATTCTAGGTATTATCAACTGTCCAGAGTTTTGAGACCGCAATAGACGTGATGGAGTATGATGCGTTAAGAGCTCGCTCAAGTACTGGGGAGCTAAACCATTTAGTGACTTGTAAGTAATTAGCAAGATTTTAAAATGTATGCGATGTTTAATAGGTTTAATAGCCAGTGCAGTGTTGACAGAACCGGGCTAATATGGTCATACTTCCTGGTTCTAGTAAGAACTCGAGCTGCTGCGTTTTGGACCAGCTGCAGTTTATTTATTAAGCGAGCAGGGCAACCACCCAGTAGAGCATTACAATAATCTAGCCTTGAGGTCATGAACGCATGAACTAACTGTTCAGCATTTTGCATTGAAAGCATATGCCGTAATTTAGATATATTTTTAAGATGGTAGAATGCAGTTTTACAGATGCTAGAAACGTGGCTTTCAAATGAAAGATTGGTATCAAAGAGCACACCCAGGTTCCTAACTGACGACGAGGACTTGACAGAGCAGCCATCAAGTGTTAGACAGTATTCTAGGTTACTACATGTGGAGTTTTTTTGTCCAATAATTAAAAATTCAGTTTTTTCTGAATTAAGTTGCAGGAAATTACTAGTCATCCAATTTTTTATATCAGCTATGCATTCAGTTAATCTTGTGAATTGGTAAGTTTCGTCAGGGCGTGAAGAAATATAGAGCTGAGTATCGTCAGCATAACAATGAAAACTAACGCCATACTTCCTAATGATATCTCCCAGTGGTAGCATGTACAGGGTGAAAAGCAAACGGTCCTAGCACTGAGTCCTGCAGTACTCAATATTGAACTTGTGATCGGTGTGACATCTCTTCATTTACTGCTACAAACTGATAACGGTCAGATAAGTATGATTTAAACCATGCCAATGCAATTCCACTAATGCCAACATAATTTTCGAGTCTATTCAAAAGAATGTTGTGGTCGATAGTATCGAATGCAGCGCTAAGATCGAGTAACACTAACAGAGAGATACAACCACGATCGGATGATAAGATTAAATCATTTGTAACTCTAATGAGAGTAGTCTCAGTACTATGATACGGTCTAAATCCTGACTGGAAATCCTCACAGATACCATTTCTTTCTAAAAAGGAGCATAATTGTGAGGACACTGCCTTTTCTAGTATTTTTGACAGAAAGGGTAGATTTGAGATTGGCCTGTAATTGACTAATTCTGTAGGATCAAGTTGCGTTTTTTTAATAAGTGGTTTAATAATAGCCAACTTAAAAGTTTTCGGTACATATCCTAAAGTCAAGGATGAATTAATGATATTAAGAAGAGGATCTATGACCTCTGGAAGCATCTCTTTTAGTAGTTTAGTCGGTATAGGGTCGAGCATACATGTTGTTGATTTAGATGATTTAACGAGTTTAGCCAATTCTTCTTCTCCTATAGCAGTGAATGAATGTAATTTTTCCTCAGTGACACTACAATGCTCTGTCTGATGTGATACGGTAGTAGACGGCTGCATGGTTATAATGTTTTTCCTAATATTATCAATCTTACAAGTAAAGAAGTTCATAAAGTCATTACTGCTGTGCTGTTGGCAGACATCAGAAGTTGAAGCTTTATTTTTGCTTAATTTAGCCACTGTATCGAATAAATACCTAGGGTTGTATTTGTTTTCTTCTAAGAGAGTAGAGAAATAAGCAGATCTAGCAGTTTTTACGGCCTTTCTGTATGAAATCATGCTCTCTTTCCACGAAATGTGAAAAACTTCCAGTTTTGTTTTCTTCCAGCTGCGCTCCATTTTTCTGGCTGCTGTTTTAAGGGCCCGGGTGTGCTCGTTGTCCATCATGGCCACCTAATAATCCTCATATACTGATTGACTTTATCACTCTGTCTCCTCTCCACCAATCAGCTGGTGTGTGGTGGGCATTCCTGTCGCAATATGACTGCCGTCGCATCATCCAAGTGGATGCTGCACATTGGTGGTGGTTGAGGAGATTTCCCCCCTTCTATATGTAAAGCACTTTGAGTACCAAGAAAAGCGCTGTATAAATGAAACAAATTATTATTATTATTATTACTACTACTACAAACTAATTCAGCAAATTACTTTGAAGTTCAATTAATTTCTACTTAAATTCAAATTTGAATTGCAATTCTGCATTTTGTAAATTAAATTCATTTTGCTACTTATTTAAATTCAGGAATGAAATTTCCTCATCTCAACTATTCAACTTTCTCATTAATTATTCATGTCAAAGTTAAAAGTTATCTATATTACATATAAGCAGGGGCCTTGGATCCACTTTCCTGCTTTAGCCTTAACCTTGATTAAACTCTCCTGCCTATAACATTCTAGTAATTCTGAAGACCTTGATTAGGGTTGTGATTAGGGTTCTCGAATTGAGAGCCCTGATGTACAGTATGCCTTCATTTAAGCATTACAGCATTGACTTAACCTAGATTTAGTTTCTAGTCTGTGTTCTAGACAGAATATTAAAGTGACTTTACTAAAGTAAACAAAAAAATAATTGTAATGTTGATCATTTATCAGTTTATCTGTATCAGCTAAAATTTTACCTTTTAAGAAACTGCTGTTTTTTATTGTCTGCGTAGTGTTCAGGGAACACATCTGGAATTTCATAAATATCATCGTCCTCATACAGATTTTGGTAATTATTGGCATCCTGTGCCTTTGCAGTGCTAAAAGGAGGCAGGTTTTCATATTCTGGGATATCTTCATATGCATGTTCAGATTCACCAGCATTCTCTAGATGTTTCGCAAGATCTTCATCTACACTCTGCTCAACTCCTAGTATATTCCCATCGAGGTGACCACTGTGCAGCGACACCAGTTTATGAGGGCAGATTTCACACTGGCTTTCCTCTGTATCCACTGACTGCTCATTCTTAACTGGAGTGAGATCAAGGGCCTGCCCACTCTTGACAGATAATTTGGGAACCTTTTTGGCAGGGTCAAGGTCCATGATCCTTAGAAAGGAGGTCTTCTTGAGGCCATCAGGTTTACGTATATCTGCTGAGGACAAGGACTTTGATTTAGGCTTGAGAGTCAAGCCGGTCTTCTTGTTTGGCACATCATTCTGATTGGAAATTTGTCTTTCAAATGCGAGAGGGGGATGTCCTTCAGTATTTTTTGCGTTGTGACCATGATTTCTCAGTGGATCTTTGAATGTCTTTTTAAGGAGTCTATCTACTGAAAGTTCTGTAGACCCAATGTTATCGTGCCTACGGCCATCAGGTCGAGGTTTCTGGGATGACTTCTTCAGATGGGTATTGCTTGATACCTCAGGAGATACATATATACTTTGTTCTTTATTTTCAGGCCCCTGTATACTAAATTGCTGGGTTTTATTTTGAGAGATCTTCTGGTGTGGGAAAGGTGCTGGGGTGCCCTGACAGTTATACTCGGTACATTTAAAGCTCTTCATGGCCTGAGTACCTTTGTTCTCTCTAGAATGTCTTACAGCATTGATGTTCATCTTGTTAGGACTTTCTCTCCATAATGGATCTGGATTATTTACATCAACAGGTAAGACAGTAAACTCTATCTTGGTAAGGCCCGCTGACTCCTGATGGATAACTTTGGGTTTATTTTTGCGCTGCAAGGGTACTGGTGCTGCTTTCTTAAGAGGCTTACTAGGGGACGGATTACAATGCACACTAGTTTGCTGACATTTTAGAGGCTCTGGTGTATGACCTCTATCAACAGATGAATTAATGCTAGAGACAATGTTCTTTTGGTGTTTCCTGGCCGTTTGCATCTCAGAACCACTCTGATGTGCCTTCAAAGGCTCCTTGTTCTGGATCTTGGATGTTCTCTGAGGTTTTTCAATTGGATGGAAATGGAAATTATTATTATTGGACGAGATGCACTTTGACAAAATAGGTGTCACCAAATGCTTTTCTTCCTCTGGTGTTCTCAGCGGAGGTTTAGATGAACTCTTTCTGGGACTTTCGGTATTTCCTGCTTCACACAGATCAGGAGTGTTCCCATGTTGATTAACCTTGTTTTCCTTCGGTGAGCAATCAGCACAATTTCGGTCATTGCACACACAGATTGGAATTATGTAATCCCACTCTGGTTTGTTGTTCCCAGTGTGCATTCCATTTCTGAAATTTAGAATGCCAACAGTCTTTGTTGTGTCAGACTTTGGTTGTAAAATAGGTTGATGGCCCTCCTTGGATGTGAGATGTTTTGAATTGAAAGGAGGGGGGTGTTTGAAAAGGCATGGTTTTGGTGCTACATCAGGCTTAACTTTACTTTTAACAGCTGGTGAGGTATGTTGGTAAACACACAACTTGAAAGCAGGTGGACGTTCTGTTTGCACTGGTGCTGGGATAACCTTTGGTTTTGGAGCCAAAGGTGGTTTCTGATCACCCACTGAGGGGGAAAAAAGCACATGGAGACATTAAAACAAGGAAAGAACACTCTGGTTGAAATACAGTTAGTATGCTTTAACCATTAAACCAATTTTTGTCCCTGAGACACATTTTGTTGTTTGTGTATTTGTATTTTTTAAATATCCTACTATCAAAATAATAATAACATTAATAATAATTAATAACATTAAATATTTTTATCTCTAAATTAAAATCTAGTAGAAGATTTAACACATTTTACGACAAAGAAGTTTTACTACAGGAGAGTAATCATGACAAGAACAACAAAAACAAACTACAAATATATAGCAGGCAGAGCAGTGCAAAACAAAAGAAAATCCATGTGTATTTTTTTTTTACCTGAAATGTAGTAACATTTTCAGAACTTTTGTCAGTGATATAATATACAAATATTCTTTAAGTTATTAACTTATAAAATTAGGAAAAGTCATTCAGTGAATAAACATATATTTCTATAGGCTACATGGAAAGTCCCTGGCTTTAATGGAATTCAGCAAGATTTATATAGCATATTCTACTTTTTAGCTTTGTTAAATTAACAAACAAAAGACCCATTAAATATAAATGGTATACACTCTTTAATCCAGTGAATATTTCTAAAGGTAGGTCACTTCTAGAGAAAACTTATTTGTAACAAAAATATTTTGACATCTTATCCGTGTGACTAGTCAGTTTCTCTTTTGCCTTTAAAAAGTCAGTTCATAAAATAAACGAACCTTTCCAGTGGTGACTGAGATATATTTTGCACAATTTGTCTTTTAAATGATACAACTTCTATCCATTAAAAGTAAACATCAGCTTACTAATAAAATGGTTGTAGTTGTGTATGAAAAAACCTGTAAATCCCTGTAAAAAAAACTCTCACCTGCACGCTTCATGGCCCCACAATATTCACTTATTCATGAGATATACGTGACCACGAGCAAATATCCTTTGTGCGTTTGTTTTCCCGGTATTCTGCCAATTTTCAGCGCTCAGCGACAGCATCCAAGGCGTTTTCAGTCCAGTTTAATGAGGAAAGACTGTGATCAAATTCCTTTAGAGGCTCAGAGAGGGCGGGTTACATACACACGTGTATAGGCTATTATGGAACTAGTAAGTAAAGTAATTCGAGTTTCAATTATCAGTTCCATTGTGTGCGTGCCTGGCTGTGTTGATCCGACGAAACCCTTTACATCATTTTTTTCTGTGCTGACTATATCCATATCGGTAAAACAAAATAATTCTACTCACAAACCTAAAGACGATTTTCAATCAAAAATTCATGTCAAAATCTTTTTCATGTCATGATTTTCTGGATATGGTCTTATTTGGAAAGTTTAGAGCATGTAAATAGGAATGTCAGCCTGTCGACCATTTAAAGATGTTAAATAGCTACACAAATATTATGTTTAGGTTACAAATGCATCTGTCTCTGAGAAAAAAAAAACGGAAGTGTTTGATTTTTATTATTTTCAAAGATTATTTGCCAAATAGACTCATATAAAGCGAACGTACGCTATTCCGTTCTTGTTTCGCTTTGGAACCAGAACGAAATTATTATTATTATTTTTTTAAGCTTAAATCAAAACAATTCGTTTCTAATTAAGTTAATTTATCAAGTTCAAAGATGTCTTATCCTGAGACGCCCTCTAATGTATAGTATTAGCATTACAGCCATAATTTCTCAGCCAATGTAAATTTATGTTTTTTTTGTTTTTGTTTTTTGGAGTTTTGTCATCTTACAGTTTTTCTCAATCGATTTGACACATTTCTCCAAATGAATGTAGTTGCTCTCAAAACAAATAACACAGCAAACTAAACACTCTTATGCTGGCAAAACATTTCAGTATTCACTGAATACTGAAGCAATGCATTTTATTCTAGTAATGCATTTATCAAAAATAAATAGTAACATCAATACTATAAGTGTGTTTTCTGTTGATTTGATAACAAATTCAGCTGTAGATACACAAATACATGAATGAAAATACACATTTTTGTGTTCTTTAATCGTGTTCTTCAAAGTTCTTTAATGAGTTTAGTTGTATAACAATGAGTTTTCGCCCAATAAAATAAAATAAATAGTAAATAAATAAATGTATAGATAAATACATTTATATATATATATATATATATATATATATATATATATAAACTTTATAGATCTTACCTCTCATGCATCGTGGGAAAAAAGCTGTAAATGCTGGATCCATCCTTGTGTCTCAACCACAGGCCTCTTCCATTGCTTGTAAGGGTTGCCAATACTTACTTACATATACTTTCCATCTCCAAGAGGAGAATATGCTGGAAGGAACACCATCCTGAAATGTGGGTGATGCTCAAACCACTCTTGCACCAGTGCTGAATGGTGAAATTGGAAATTGTCCCAAACAACACAGTTTCGCTCAATTTGCTCTTGATCACCCTGTGGAAAGTGGATTTCAGTGAGGGAGTTAAAAAAATGTAGAAGCCTTTCTGTGTTGTGCGGCCCCTAGACAGCGTTATCTAAACCCCTAGCACAAAACAAAGTTAACTAGTAGTTTTTCATTTTTTTGTCTTCCCTTCCCTTATAAAAAATAAGTTTATGTAAGTGTTCTATTAGTATACTTCTTTTAAACTAAAAATAAGAAAGTAATACTTTCAGTCTACTTTTTATATACTTCTCAGAAATATACTTTATGTACTTCTCAGAAATATACTTAAAATTGCATTTAAGTATACTTGACATATACTGACAGAAAGGTCTAAGTATATTTGGCCTATACTTATACTCAGTCGTTTGATCGAGATATACTTAAAAGTATAATTAAGTAAGCGTACTTGGTTTGTAAATGTGTTACCCTGCACCCTCTGTTTTCTCAGTCCCAAGACCTTCCATGTGCCATACATGTAGATGTCTAAATGTAAAAAATGTTAAATGCTAAATGTTTTTCATGCACTGTAAAAAAATATATGATTAATAAGTCATGGAATATGTTACTTCAACAAATAAAAATAATTTAAGCAATATCAACTTTCTTTTATAAGTTACACAAGATTCAACTTGATTTTAAAGTTAGTTTTAATGTAATTTAAGTTTAAATGATTTGTATAGCCAATTTGATTATACTTAAGTTTAATAGCAACAGAACTTAAGTTTTTAAGTTGAAATAAGTGGACATTTTTTACAGTGCAGTTTCATAGGTTGTTGTTGTTCGCCGTTTTGAAACTTTGAACTAGAAACTGCTGTGTTATATTTTCTTTCCTGGTAATTTGGTGTGTGGTTTTCATTCTTCGCCCTCCCTGTTTTATGAAGCGCCACCCCCTTGAACATGTCTGGCCTCGCCCCTGACTGAGACTATAGCTGTTTTCACACTCCTGTGTCAGACTGAAGGGTTTTTGAAGGGTTTTTGCTTGTTTTGACAAGATAAACTTGAAAGTGAGTACCATAAGTTATGTCTTTACATTTATAATGTATTTTGTAATTGTTTTTTGTTTTACATTGTGCCATAATCATAATATGTTTACTTCTGTTTTTCTTTAAAAAATACAATTATTATGTAGTGCAATAACTTTTAAGTATCTGTGGTATTTTTTTTATTTTGATTCAATATAAAAGTATTTTACAATTTTTTTTTAAGTATTTAGTGTTTGTAAGAAAAGTTGGGCTCTGCTACAGAACCATTATATAAGCTTTTAAATACAAAGACACAAAGTATTTATATGCTGGGAAGGATTACCAAGACAAAGTCAACAGAAAAGTCTACATTACACCATATAAAATGTTTAGGTATGAAGGGCAACGTGATTTTTAGCTGATGATGTGCTGTAAATGCAGTGGCAAGCTCAAAATGAAAGGATATTTCACAATGAACTTCCTGTTGCTTTTATTTGATTGTGAAAGTCACTTTGGTTTACTGGTTTGTAGAGACAAGGTAGTCTTATTTTAACATGCGGTATTGAAGTAGTTTTCAATGATACTTCATTTTCTTCGATTATTTTGTGGTATTCCTTTCATTGGAAACATTTATAATGACAAGAACAGTGGTTCTAACAGGAACGAGGAAATGGTGCGCATTGATTTGATTTAGTACGTTTCACTTCTTTCATTATAATGCATATGAGGAATAGATGCCATAAAACTTTTTACATTTTCGACATGTATTATTGCCTGCATTTGTTTTCATTTCTTCGTTCAATGTGCATAAATCATTATTATTATTATATTATTATAAATCATATTATTATAATTATTACAGTTCAAAAAATTATTTAAAACCTAATTAAACCTGTTTTGATGTCAGTAATCTGATGAACATTTAATATCTGAAAAAAAATCTCTAGTTATTTTCACTTAGAGGGAACTAGGTCTAGTTGTCACATGGGGAAGTTATCATGATGGATATGTTTCAGTATTTTCAGTTTTTTTTATCTCTTCCGTTTTTGTTTCACAAATTGGTTTGTGTTTAATTTTTACTGTTTACATTGTTGCTGAATTACCAGTTAAATAATCTGTACTGGATTTGTTTGCGTTAGAGCTTATTTTATATTTAGAAATAAAGCATTTTTCACAATTCAGTGTCAATAAATCATAGATTTACATTGTGACAACTTGACATCATGCTTGACATCATGCATCACTTAACCTTATAAATATTTCTTTTTAAATGTATTTTTTTCCCAGTTGCAATGGACATCATAGAACCAATCCTGGCCATTGCAGAAAAACTCTATGCCCTGTGTGGGGAGGTGCAGGCCAACAAAAAGCGCTGCAAGCGTTTAGCTGACCGTGTGTCTGCTCTGGTTGAGCTGGTGGAAGCTGTAAAGGTTCATGGCTTTGGGACTGTCACTAAGCCTGAACAGGTTAAAAATGGACTTAAACAACTTAAACTCACTCTGGAGTCAGCATTGAGGGTAGTAATGAAATACACCTCCTTCAGCTATTTGAAACGCATCACGAAAGCATATGAACTCGGCGAGGAGTTCAGCAGCCTAAATGAAAGGCTGAATGATGCGGCCCAGTTACTTTCTCTAGCACTTCAGGTCGAGCACAGAGAGAGTATAGAGAAAGTGTTTCAAGAAGCAACAAGGCGACGGGAAGATGAAGAAGACAGGAAGAGTGACTCGGAGGAACTTCGGAATTGTAAGTTATAGGCTACTTAAAGTTATTGTTGTATGGATTTGAATTGGAATAAAAAAGCTACTTTGTAGGATTACAACAATGTATTACAGGGTATGCATTTTTTTTCTATAGTGCTCCAGTCTTTAGCCCAGGAGAGCAAAGGAATGAACACAACAGTTGACGCTGTGCGAAAGACAGTTGACCAAACACAAAGACATATGCAGGACATTAAAGACATCCTGCTGGAGTCATGTAAGTACAAACAAGTGGGTCAATAAGACTGTCCACAAAAAAGAAATAAATTATATATATATATATATATATATATATACAGTGGGGCAAAAAAGTATTTAGTCAGCCACCAATTGTGCAAGTTCTCCCACTTAAAAAGATGAGAGAGGCCTGTAATTTTCATCATTGGTACACTTCAACTATGAGAGACAGAATGAGAAAAATCACATTGTCTGATTTTTAAAGAATTTATTTGCTAATTATGGTGGAAAATAAGTATTTGGTCACCTACAAAAAAGCAGACCTGTAACTTCTTCTTTAAGAGGCTCCTCTGTCCTCCACTCGTTACCTGTATTAATGGCACCTGTTTGAACTCGTTATCAGTATAAAAGACACCTGTCCACAACCTCAAACAGTCAGACTCCAAACTCCACTATGAAGAGCTGTCAAAGGACACCAGAAACAAAATTGCAGACCTGCACCAGGCTGGGAAGACTGAATCTGCAATAGGTAAGCAGCTTGGTGTGAAGAAATCAACTGTGGGAGCAATTATTAGAAAATGGAAGACATACAAGACCACTGATAATCTCCCTCGATCTGGGGCTCCACGCAAGATCTCACCCCGTGGGGTCAAAATTAACACAAGAACAGTGAGCAAAAATCCCAGAACCACACGGGGGGACCTAGTGAATGACCTGCAGAGAGCTGGGACCAAAGTAACAAAGGCTACCACCAGTAACACACTACGCCGCCAGGGACTCAAATCCTGCAGTGCCAGACGTGTCCCCCTGCTTAAGCCAGTACATGTCTGGGCCCGTCTGAAGTTTGCTAGAGAGCATTTGGATGATCCAGAAGAGGATTGTGAGAATGTCATATGGTCAGATGAAACCAAAATAGAACTTTTGGTAAAAACTCAACTTGTCGTGTTTGGAGGAAAAAGAATGCTGAGTTGCATCCAAAGAACACCATACCTACTGTGAAGCATGGGGGTGGAAACATCATGCTTTGGGGCTGTTTTTCTGCAAAGGGACCAGGACGACTGATCCGTGTAAAGGAAAGAATGAATGGGGCCATGTATCGTGAGATTTTGAGTAAAAACCTCCTTCCACCAGCAAGGGCATTGAAGATGAAACGTGGCTGGGTCTTTCAGCATGACAATGATCCCAAACACACCGCCCGGGCAACGAAGGAGTGGCTTCGTAAGAAGCATTTCAAGGTCCTGGAGTGGCCTAGCCAGTCTCCAGATCTCAACCCCATAGAAAATCTTTGGAGGGAGTTGAAAATCCGTGTTGCCCAGCGACAGCCCCAAAACATCACTGCTCTAGAGGAGATCTGCATGGAGGAATGGGCCAAACTACCAGCAACAGTGTGTAAAAACCTTGTTTAGACTTACAGAAAATGTTTGACCTCTGTCATTGCCAACAAAGGGTATATAACAAAGTATTGAGATGAATTTTTGTTATTGACCAAATACTTATTTTCCACCATAATTTGCAAATAAATTCTTTAAAAATCAGACAATGTGATTTTCTAGATTTTCATTCTGTCTCTCATAGTTGAAGTGTACCTATGATGAAAATTACAGGCCTCTCTCATCTTTTTAAGTGGGAGAACTTACACAATTGGTGGCTGACTAAATACTTTTTTTGCCCCACTGTATATAAGATTGATCAGATATTTATGCAAAATGTTACTGTTTTACTGTGAATCGAAACTGAAAACACCACAGCACCGTGTTTCCATTCACAGTAAAATGCTACTCTGCAAGTGGACTGTGTTTGAGTCGCTTATAATTTACAGCATTTGTCATGAGAATTGTTTATAAATCTGTTGTTGTTGCTGTCAACAAACAAAAAGATATGAGGCCTACCTGCGGTTTTCCGTCAAAGTAAAAGCTCAATGGTTTAATGTTTGAAACCAAAGAAATACCATAAATGATAGTATTATAATTTTACTGTTGTTCTGTGAAATAAAATAATAATAATAAGAATTATGAAAATTATGAATTATGATAGAATTAACATTGTTATTAATAACAATAATAACAATTCTAATATTACTTGTATTATAACATATATTGTATAATATACAATATAATAATAATATTTCTCATGATTATTAAATACTTGATTTATTTTTATTTGGAAAAAAAAAAGTAATTTATACATTTTGTAAAAGTTTATCTGGTTTATATATTAATTAAAAAATATAAATTGAAAGTCGCACTACATGATATTTTATAACCTGAACAAAATTTCCTTATCATAAAATATCTCATGTTTCAACAGACTTATTGACCCTGACGCACAGTCATACGGTGTCTCTATGATAGAATAGTTTATGAAGCTTTAAAGGGATAGTTCACCCAACTACCCCTTTAGGTTGTTCCAAACCCGTATGGGTTTCTTTCTTCTGCTGAACACAAAAGAAGATATTTTGAAGAATTTATGAACCCCATTGACTTTTTCCTACTTTGAAAGTCAATGGCTGTTTGGTTAACCATAATCTTCAAAATACCTTCTTTTGTGTTCAGGAGAAGAAAGAAACTCGTACAGGTTTGGAACAGCTTGGGGGTGAGTAAATGATGATACAATTTTTGGGGGGTGAGCCATCCCTTTAAGTAATGTTTAGCATTGTTGAATTAATATTGAATGGTTGCTCAACTGAACAGTTTTATTTGTCATTTGTTGGCAGTGAAAAAACCCTGCCTTCATCTGCAGGACATTAGAGAGATTAAACCAGAAGAACTGACCTACAGTTTACCTGCTAAACCCCTTCTGAAGTGCAGCCATTCCGAACTATACAAAGGGACGTATAACAAGTTCACAGTGGCTATCAAGAGATACTCATGCCCGCTGAATACCAACCCCAGCCCCAGGTAGATGGTAATGGCAGACTCTGATTATGGGACATTTTTTCATAAGAGTGATAAAATATGTTTTGTGGTCAATGTTATCATGTCATTACATTTTTATTATGAGTGAGACCAGTCTATTTGGTTGCAATCATCATCTTGACTGATTTAAAAACAAAAATTTCTTTGTTGCATTTGTTCATTCTTTCCAGTGAGTTGAGGAGTGTTTTTAACAAGGAGGTGGAGACCATGAAGCGCTTTGAGTCACCCAATATTTTAAGAATGTTTGGTATCTGTGTCCAGGATGAGAATGGTATGCTAATCTAAGCAAAAAATATTTTCAAAATGTTAACTTGAGTTAAACACACATCTGATTGTCATTGTTTTCTTACAGGACCAAATCCAAGTTACTTGATAGTCATGGAATACTGTGAGAAGGGTAGTCTTCGACAAGTCCTGGACAGTAAGAGCAATCTGCCCTGGGACAGAAAGACTCAAATGTGTCTGGATGCGGCACGGGGGCTCTACAGGTCCAAATCTAGTTAATTTATTCTCATTTAATTTTAAAATACACTATAATGAAGGGACTCAATCAGTGAGTGGTAATTCCTTTGCACAATGCAGATTGCATCAGTCAGAAGAAAAGTTTAAAGTGCATGGTTCCATCAGAAGCTGCAGCTTTCTAGTGGCAGCTGGCTACAGAGTGAAGGTAATTGATTTTCTCTTTCACAATATTAAAAAGAGGAACAAAGCATGCACATCTCCGGCAAAAATATGCTCAAAGTTGGGTGCTCGACAAAATAAATAATACAAATAGAAATAGAAAAAAAGTCAGCACACCAAAGTTCCAAAATATGTAAAATATCATCTGACGAAGAACCTGTGTTGCTCGAAACGTAACTCGTGTGTGAGACCACTATTAAACCACCTCTTTTACTATTAAATTGGAAACTTCCTGGTACAGTAACCAGTGGAAAGTTGTTGTTTTGTTTTAGTTTTTTTTACAAATGCATTATTTTTTAGCATAGCATTATTTAGCATATTTTTAGCATACCTCCCTTGTATCTCCTGTTCCATCGCGTCTCCTTCATCTTCCTGGTCCTCCGTGTCTGTTCTTCGTCTCCTTCTCTTGGTTCCCGGGCTTCCTTACCTTCATCGAGGTGTGTTTGGCTCCAACATCACCGCCATCCACAACCTCCTCCACCATCTACAACCACAGAGACTGTCAGTATTCCCATTCTCCATTCCTCTACCATTTTATCATATCTGAAATACTTACCTTATCATCTCCATACCCATCTGCTGTTAATAAACTCTTTTATATTACCGTTATTCCTGGTTGTGAGTCTCTGTTCCATAACAGAAGACCAGACCAACACAGTGAAAATGAGTGTTCCGGATCCATTCCAGGAGGTCGTGGATGCGCTCAAGTGTGCACTGTCTGGCACCACTTCTGCATCATCCGTCACCTCTGTTTCTTCACCGCCAGTGGCCTCCAGTCCCGTGGCCCAACCAGCACCCTACTCTGGTTCGGCAGAGGATTGCGATTTCCTCCTGCAGTGTTCGCTGGCCATGGAGATGCAGTCGCACCGTTTCCCCACGGAGAAGTCGAAGGTAGCCTTCATTATATCCCTGCTGACGGGGCGAGCGCTCCACTGGGCCCGGATGATCTGGAACCAAAATAGTAGTGTCACTCAAACTCTAAAGAATTTCGCCCTTCATTTCTGCGACGTGTTTGGAGTTCTAGATGGAGATTCCTTAGTCGGTGAGCAGCTATATCATCTCAAAAAAGGGAAAATGTCTATGTCTGATTATGCTCTCAAGTTCAGAACCCTTGCAGCGGCCAGTGGATGGAACGAGCGTTTGTTCCTCACCACCTACCGGCAGGGACTCAATCCCAGGCTGCGACTGCATCTCGCTGCATATGACGACTCCATCGGTCTCAAACAATTCATCCATCTCTCCCTCCGCACCGATCGTTGTATGTAGCCATGTCTCAAGGATCTACATGGCCAGTTTTCACCCTCATCATCATGTCCCCGCCAACCAGAGTATACCAGCCCTCCAGAACCTAAGCCTATGCAACTGGACACCACTCGCCTCACCATCACTGAGCGGCAGAGGAGGCTGACCCAGGGTGACCTGGGTGGCCTGTACTGTGGGGTTGGTGGACATCTCATCACTGCCTGTCCCATTCGTCCACCACGCCAGTAGGCCAGATGCATTTTGAATCCATCTCCTTCCTGATTCTGGAGGATTCCACCGCTGGTATCATCCTGGGGCGCCCGTGGTTAGTGCAACACGACCCCGTTATCTCCTGGACATCTGGAGAGGTCCTGAAGTGGGGCGATTGCTGTTTCCTAGGATGCTTCCCTCATCTTCCTCAACCTGTGGTCACAATCCCAGTCAATTCCACCTCCATCGAAAGTTCAGTTGAACAGGAATCCATCAATATTCCAGCCTGTTACGCCCGCTTCAGTGACGTGTTCTGTCCCAAAGGGCGTCGTCGTTGCAGCCACATCGGCCATGGGACTGTGCCATCGACCTCCTTCCAGGTGAGCCAGTTCCCCACGGCAAGATCTATCCTCTATTGATCCCTGAACAGAAGGCCATGGAGGAGTACGTTGAAGAGGCGCTCCATCAGGGCTACATAAACCCTTCCACCTCCCCTGCTGCTTCGAGCTTCTTCTTTGTGGCAAAAAAGGACAGAGGCTTGCGGCCCTGCATTGACTACTGAGAACTTAACAACATCACCGTCAAATTCAAGTATCCTCTTCCCCTCGTCCCTGCAGCCCTAGAACAACTTTGTGGAGCAGCCGTGTTCACCAATTTGGACCTCCGCAATCTCATCCGGATACGTGAGGGGGACGAGTGGAAAACTGCCTTCGTGACTCCTACAGGACACTATGAGTACCTTGTCATGCCTTATGGATTAGTAAATGCCCCCTGCATATTCCAGGACTTCATGCATGAAGTGCTCCGGGACTTCATCAATTTGTGATAGTTTACATAAATGACATCCTGATCTATTCCCAGAGCCTGGCTGACCATCGCCGACACGTTGCGGAGGTCCTTCAACATCTGAGAGAACACCAATTGTTTCTGAAAGCTGAGAAGTGTTCCTTTCATCAACCCACAGTCCAGATCTTAGGCTACAACATCAGTGAACACGGCATCCAAATGGACAAGGGGAAGGTCAATGCAGTCCGGTCATGTCCCCAGCCTTCTAACATCAAAGAACTCTAGAGATTCCTAGGATTTGCAAACTTCTACCGCCGGTTCATCCACAGTTACAGCTCCAACACTGCACCTTTAAACAATCTTCTCAAAGATAAGCCCAAGTCTCTGTCCTGGACACCAGCCGCCACCCAGGCTTTCCAGAGCCTCAACGATGCCTTCACCAGCGCACTGCTCCTGATCCATCTAGACCCCAATAAGCCCTTCATAGTTGAGGTCGATGCATCTACCACCGGGATAGGAACAGTGCTGTCTCAGCAGCAGGGGAGCCCAGCACGTCTCCATCCATGCGTATTCTTTTCAAAGAAATTATACCCGGCGGAGATGAATTATGACATTGGGAACAGAGAACTGCTAGCTATTAAGCTCGCGTTGGAGGAGAGGAGACACCGGTTGGAGGGTGCGAAGGAGAAGTTCACAGTACTCACTGAACATAAGAATCTCCAATATCTCCGTGATGCCAAACGACTCAACCCGCGGCAGGCTAGATGGGCTCTATTCTTCACACGGTTCCATTTCGTCATCTCATATTGTCCAGGTACCAAGAATCTCCGAGCTGATGCTCTCTTCCGTCTCCATGCTCCAGAAGATAAATCCGAGGATCCCGAGCCCATCTTACTTTAAGACATCCTCCTATGTCCCATCCAGTGGTCCATCAATCAACAACTCTCCTCCTCCAATGTAGCAGATCCTTCTCCACCGGGGTGTCCTCCAGGACGTATATACAGTACTGTGCAAAAGTCTAGGGCACGTTGGTATTTTCACACGAAATTTTTTTTTAAGCCAGTTATTTATATCTTTTACTGTAGTGTGTCAGAAGGAAATATCAGTTTACATTTCCAAACATTCATTTTGCAATTAATTGTAATAATCCAGTGAGATTTTTTTTTATTTATTTTTTTATGCACAAGAAGTCTGATAGCAGCCGGTATGATCTGATCTCACCATCATCGAGTCTGTCTGTGATTACATGAAAAAACAGAAAAAACTGAGATGGACTAAATCCAGAAGAACTGTGGCAACGTCTCCAAGACACTTGAAGAAACTGTCCTGCAAAACTACATGATCAGGTGTAGGAATAGATGCAGGTGACAAAAGCCGTTTTAAATGCAAAGGGTGGTCACTTCAAATATCGATTTGATTTAGTTAATAGAAGTTAATTCATAAATAAAAGCTATTTATGTTATTATTTTTGACAGCATTCTCACTTTAAAGCATTCTGACAAGTGCCTAAACTTTTCACAGTACTGTAGTTTTGCAGGTAGGTTTCCTCAAGTGTCTGGGAGACATTGCCTTAGTTTTTCTGGATTTAGTCTGTCTCAGTTTTTTCTGTTTCTTCATGGTATCACAGACAGACTCGATGATGGTGAGATCAGCTTGTGCATAAAAAAATTTAAAAAATCTCACTGGATTATTACAATTAATCGCAAAATGAATGTTTGGAAATGTAAACTGATATTTCCTACTGACACACTACAGTAAAAGATATAAATAACTGGCTTAAAAACATTTTTCGTGTGAAAATACCAACGTGCCTAAGACTTTTGCACAGTACTGTATGTGCCTAGGTCCCAACGTAATAACATCACGCACATAAATCAGTGGGCACTGGCCACCCAGGGGCCAACCGCACCCTCTCACTGCTACAAGATCACTTCTGGTGGCCCAACATGGCGAGGGACGTGAGAAGGTTTGTCAAGGGATGTCCAGATTGCGCCATCTCCAAGAGTCTACGTCATTTTCCATCCAGCAAGCTCCTTCCGTTGCCCATTCCACAACGCCCCTGGTCGCACCTAGGAGTAGATTTCGCCACAGACCTGCCGCCCTCTGATGGTAACACCTGCATATTCATTATTGTTGATTGATTCTCTAAATCCTGTCGTTTGATCCCCTTGAAAGGTTTACCCACAGCCATGATCACTGCAGAACTTCTCTTCAATCACGTCTTCCGGTACTATGGAATCCCTGAGGATATCGTGTCTAATCGAGGGCCGCAATTCATCTTGCAGGTATGGAAGGCCTTCTTCAAGCTCCTAGGTGTGGCCATCAGTCTGTCATCGGGGTACCATCCTCAGTCAAACGGGCAAAAAGAAAGGAAGATTCAGGAAATTGGGCGCTTCCTGAGAACCTTCTGTCACGGCCACCAGAACTCTTGGAACCAATTCCTAGGCTGGGCCAAGTACGCGCAGAACTCTCTCCGTCAACCTGCTACTGGAATCACTCCCTTCCAGTGCGTGCTCGGCTACCAGCCTCCTCTGTTCCCATGGTCCGGGGAACCCTCCGATGTCCCTTCCATCGACTATTGGTTCCGAGAGAGTGAGAGGGTCTCAGAAAGAACCCAGGCGGACCCTCGGAGATCCGAGACACCCATCTTCCAGCCGGGTGAGAAGGTTTGGCTCTCTACACAGGACATCAAGCTGCGCCTGCCCTAGTAATGGAGAGGGGGGTGGGTTCACCAAACTTTGGTGGGAGAGTAAGTTTGCTGGATCATTCATTAAATATAATGAATAAATAATTGTGTCTGATTTGTCTCAGTCGTTACAGTAGTTTGTATTTTATAAGGGTTCATTATATTTGGGGGTCTTGAGCATCAAAACATTTTTTTAAAAACCCTGTCTTAGAACTTAGAGAGTTATTTTTATGATAGAATTTTTTTGATAGAGGACACACACAAACCAATTTAGCCAAATAGTTATCTATAGTTCAAGAAAAATAAAGAAAAATACAAGGGTTATACAAGGGTTATAAGGGTTCATTATATTTGGGGGTCTTGAGCATCAAAACGTTTTTTTTAAAACCCTGTCTTAGAACTTAGAGAGTTATTTTTATGATATAATTTTTTTGATAGAGGACACACACAAACCAGTTTAGCCAAATAGTTATCTATAGTCATAAAGAAAAATAAAGAAAAATACATTCAATCAAACTCAATGTACTGGACACCTAACCTAACCTAAACCTAAATGGAATATTACTTGTTGGGGTTTCATCCTAATTTTTATGTTATGTGTATATGCTCATTTCATATCTCGTTTCATAGTTGGGAGGCTTCGAGTTGGCAAGAACAGAAACTTCTCTTCAGAAGAATAAATCCAAAAAGAACAGTGCTTTCCATTACAGCTCCCCACAACTGCTTCAGAATATCAACCATCCTTATGACAAGGCATGTGAGATCTACAGGTATGGCACACCAAATCATATATCAAATGCGTATCTTATTCAAATAAAGGATTTTCTGACCATACATGCTCTTTTTAGTTTTGGCATTGTCTTGTGGGAAATTGCAACACGAGATGTTCCTTTTATAGGTGTGTATCACCACCACAATCAATTTTGATAAAAAAAAAAATATTCTGTTAATCTTTTACGTATTTGTTTCCCTGAATATTACTTAAATGTTTTGTGCCTGTGTTTTTAGACTGTTCTTCCCACAGTCAGATCTATCAAAAAGTGTGTGTAGAGAAGGTCATGGAGCCACTTCCTACAGATTGTCCCAAACAGCTAAAAGAGCTCATCAATGCCTGCCGTTCATTTGAGCCCTTCCTAAGACCAACGGCAGGAGGTAAGACCACACAAGTGAAATTACATAAAACAAGTAGGCCATCACATTTTATTCTGTGATTAGTAATGTGTTACATACATAAATAGGCTTTTTGAAAGTGAAAAAGCAGCATCACTTACCCTATAACAGGGTGTAACTCTGGCCCTTGAGATCCACTTTCTTGCAGAGTTTAGTTCTAACTCTAATCAAATACAACTGAACAACCTAATTAAGGTCCTCAGGATCAGCCTGGTCTTATTATTAATACAATACGTAAAATTTTCAGGTGCAAAACATATATAGTTTTTACATTTGGATAGATGCTAAAAAGAGAAAATCTGATGATGTTGAGATCTCTTCTAGAAATTTAAAGGAGACCGTTTTTGTCAGTGTTTTTGTTGCAGGAGACAAGTGTGAGAAGCAGGAGACTCAAGCAAGTCTCCATTTGATGCTAATGTAACTTAACATATGTCTTTCTAGTGTGTTTAGAAAATGTGCTGCATATACAATGCTGGGCATTGAAGATTAATTTAAACTAGTAACCCATAATATTCTGAAATGTGTAAATTTTTTAATTTTGTGAAGTTCCTAAACGTAATTTAGGGTGGAGTGAGCCCATCTAAGCTTCCAATCAACAGCTAGAGTAATAAGCAGCTGCTTCTCAGCTTTTCCAGAGTTTGTGGTGCTACTGAGAATGATACGGAGCCCCTAAAGGGACATGGTGGTGGCAAAAAAATATGAGATGGGATGAAAAATAATAAGTAAATGTTTTTTGCGTTGTCTCACTAATGTTTTGCATTCTCTGAGAAAAAACCTCGCAAAACCTTTGCGTTCCAACGAGAAACTGTAAGTTCGTTCGCAAAATGTTATACATTCCCCGTTAAATTTGAGTTTGCTCTCAAAACCTTTGAGCTCTTTGCAAGCGAACGCAAAGTTTCTCAGCGGAATACAAAACCACTGACAAATATTTTTTTCCTCCATCTAATATTTTTTCCTCCACCATGTCCCTCCACCTCACAATCATATGGATTCTGAAGATGTGGAAAAAAAGATTACATTTGTGAATTTGTTTTGCATTTTGGCATATTTTATTTTATTTTATGGTTCAGTTTATTGTCAGTCACACCATAGGTCTATACTGTAATAATGCCTTTTGTGTCCCACGGCAAGCAAGATAAATATTAGGCTACATGATGAACAATGGTTAAACAATTACAGAAATGCTATTCATTTTAAGGTTTTAAAGTGTTGTTCTAAATACTTGTTTAACATGTAATCTTTCGAAACGAGTTTGCAGCAGAAGTATCACTGATCACTGTTATAGAGCTAAACAGGAAAGTGGATCTCAAGGGCCAGAGTTGCCCAGGATGTGTTTTTCTGCAAACAACTTTTTTTATAATGTTGTTTGGTTTTTGCCATTATTAGAGTAACAAAACCAACTGAAACAAAGCAGTACAGCAAGCTGTTGAACATTAAATGATTGACCAAAGACAGGGCAAACATAATGGCTATAAATACTAATGACATACAGAAATAATTAATAAGCAATGAAACAGTAAAAAATCGACAAGAAGGGAAAATGATGAAAAGAGACAATTAAAAATGAAATACATTAACAATATGACTCATGAAAACATATCAAAGGTCAACATATCTGTTAGACCTACACAAACTTTTGGTGAGATATTTCAAGAAAGGACAAAGAGCCTACAATGGCCAAAAAAGGCTTAATCTTACAGCTAACCTTTACTCTTGCTCACAAAACTGACATCATTATATTTATATATATTATTATTATATTATAAAGATGATTCAAATAGATATGTGAAAATGTGAAGAACACACAAACTATCATTTTTGGTGGTAACAATAGAAAATCTGAATTTTAAGAAAGCGATATTTATGGTCTTTGTTTTTTAGTATTAGTCGACATGCTCCTTAAAATGGTGGAAGAGGATTGATGGAGCACCTCTGCTTCTCTAACCGAGCCTGCTGGCATATTGTTCACATCAGATTCCAACGATACAATCTATTACCATCTACCTGGGGGGTATTCCAGAAAGCAGGACAAACTTTGCATCACATAAACCCTGAACTCTTGGGGAATGCCGGTTCCAGAACACCTGTGAGAAATTCAATCAACGGTAACTCACACACATAAAGACATTGTCTATGGATTGCAGATTTCAGGAGTCAGCATGGAAACGGAAGTTAAGAAGCATGCCATTTTTGATTCATCTGTGTACAGTGCATCCGTAAAGTATTCACAGTGCTTCACTTTTTCCACATTTTGTTATGTTACAGCCTTAATCCAAAATGGATTAAATTAATTATTTTTTTATTTTTATTTTTATTTTTATTCTACAAACAATACCCCATAATGACTTTGCAAAAAGTTTTTTACTTTGCCATAAAAAATCTTTGCAAATGTATTAAAAATAAAAATCGAAAATGTCAGAGCACAAACCAAGCCATGAAGTCCAAGGAATTGTCTGTAGACCTCCAAGACAGGATTGTATTGAGGCACAGACTGGGTACAGAAAAAATTCAGCAACATTGAAGGTCCCAATGGGCACAGTGGCCTCCATCATCCATAAATGGAAGAAGTTTGGAACCACCAGGACTCTTCCTAGAGCTGGCCGCCCGGCCAAACTAATTCAGAGAAGTGATCAAGAGAGATTTTAATATCCATGTAGACAATGAAAAAGACGCATTGGGATTGGCATTTAGAGACATTCTAAACTCTATTAGAGTTAGGCAACATGTATCAGGACCCACTCATCGCCGTAATCATACTTTAGACCTAATATTGTCACATGGAATAAATGTTGATACCGTTAAAATTCTGCAGCAGAGCGTTGACATCTCAGATCATTACCTAGTATCATGTATACTTCAAATATGGCAGGACTATCACTGCTGCGACTAAAGATTTCTTTGTAAATAATCTTCCTGATCAGTTTCATCTCCTCAGCATCCCAGATAGCCTAGAGGAACTCGATGTTGCAACATAAACTATTGACTCTTTTCCAGCACTTTAGACACAGTTGCTCCTCTGCGCTTAAAGAAGATTAAAGAAAATAGTCCAACGCCGTGGTACAACGAGCACACCCGGGCCCTTAAAACAGCAGCCAGAAAAATGGAGCGCAGCTGGAAGAAAACAAAACTGGACGTTTTTTTGCATTTCGTGGAAAGAGAGCATGATTTTATACAGAAAGGCCGTAAAAACTGCTAGATCTGCGTATTTCTCGACTCTCTTAGAAGAAAACAAACACAACCCTAGGTATTTATTCGATACAGTTGCTAAATTAACCAAAAATAAAGCTTCAACTTCTGATGTCTGCCAACAGCATAGCAGTAATGACATTATTAACTTTATTATATTAATTATTTTCTTTACTTGTAAGATTGATAATATTAGGAAAAAAATGATAACCATGCAGCCGTCTACTACTGTATCACATCAAACAGTGCATTGTAGTGTCAAAAATTAGGAAATTAGGAAAAATTACATTCATTCACTGCTATAGGAGAAGAAGAATTGGCTAAACTCGTTAAATCATCAAAATCAACAACATGTATGCTCGACCCTATACCGACTAAACTACTAAAAGAGATGCTTCCAGAGGTCATAGACCCTTTTCTTAATATTATTAATTCATCCTTGACTTTAGGATATGTACCGAAAATTTTTAAGTTGGCTATTATTAAACCACTTATTAAAAAAACGCAACTTGATCCTACAGAATTAGTCAATTACAGGCCAATCTCCTTTCTGTCAAAAATACTAGAAAAGGCAGTGTTTTTTATGCTCCTTTTTAGAAAGAAATGGTATCTGTGAGGATTTCCAGTCAGGATTTAGACCGTATCAGACTGCTGTCATTAGAGTTACAAATAATTTACTCTTATCATCCGATCGTGGTTGTATATCTCTGTTAGTGTTACTCGATCTTAGCGCTGCATTCGATACTATCGACCACAACATTCTTTTGAATAGACTCGAAAATTATGTTGGCATTAGTGGAATTGCACTGGCATACTTATCTGACCGTTATCAGTTTGTAGCAGTAAATGAAGAGATGTCACACCGATCACAAGTTCAGTATGGAGTACCGCAGGGCTCAGTGCTAGGACCGTTGCTCTTCACCCTGTACATGCTACCACTGGGAGATATCATTAGGAAGCATGGCGTTAGTTTTCATTGTTATGCTGACGATACTCAGCTCTATATTTCTTCACGCCCTGACGAAACGTACCAATTCACAAGATTAATGGAATGCATAGCTGATATAAAAAATTGGATGACTAGTAATTTCCTGCAACTTAATTTAGAAAAAACTGAATTTTTAATTATTGGACAAAAAAACTCCACATGTAGTAACCTAGAATACTGTCTAACACTTGATGGCTGCTCTGTCAAGTCCTCGTCGTCAGTTAGGAACCTGGGTGTGCTCTTTGATACCAATCTCTCATTTGAAAGCCACGTTTCTAGCATCTGTAAAACTGCATTCTACCATCTTAAAAATATATCTAAATTACGTCATATGCTTTCAATGCAAAATGCTGAACAGTTAGTTCATGCGTTCATGACCTCAAGGCTAGATTATTCTAATGCTCTACTGGCTGGTTGCACTGCTCGCTTAATAAATAAACTGCAGCTGGTCCAAAACGCAGCAGCTCGAGTTCTTACTAGAACCAAGAAGTATGATCATATTAGCCTGGTTCTGTCAACACTGCACTGGCTCCCTATTAAACATCGCATATATTTTAAAATCTTGCTAATTACTTACAAAGCACTAAATGGTTTAGCTCCCCAGTACTTGAGCGAGCTCTTAACGCATTATACTCCATCACGTCTATTGCGGTCTCAAAACTCTGGCCAGTTGATAATGCAGGCGGTCGATCCTTTTCCTATTTAGCACCTAAACTCTGGAACAGCCTTCCTAGCATTGTTCAGGGAAGCAGACACACTCTGTCAGTTTAAATCTAGACTAAAAACACATCTCTTTACTATGGCATACACATAAAACATTTTTAATTTATATTTTAGTCAAATCAATTAAATGATTGTTAGGCTGCATTAACTAGGCCAGCCGGAACCAGGAACACTTCCCATAACACCTGATGTACTCGTTACATCATAAGAAGAATGGCATCTACGCTAATGTTAGTCTCTCTGTTTATCCCGAGGTTTACCGCAGTCAGCCGGATCCAGATCAGATGGTGGACCTGCGCCTGGACATGACCAACTCATCCCTGAAGTGTCTGCAGAGACCGTGTCAATTAGTCTACCCTCTGAAATTGCTCATCGACATGGCATCCTCAATGGATCCATCTCCGGTGTGATGACTCCGATATTTCGAATATTCCTATTTAATAATTGTTTAATTGACACGCCATCCTCAATAAACCCGTCTCCGGCGTGATGCCTCCGATCTTTCGAATATTCCGATCTAATATTACTTCTGACCTGTAAGGCTGCCAAAATAATAATCATACACTGTTTGTTAATTGGCCAGAGGAGAACTGGCACCCCGACTGAGCCTGGTTTCTCCCAAGGTTTATTTTTCTCCATTATGCCACCTGATGGAGTTTTGGTTCCTTGCCACTGACGCCTTTGGCTTGGCTTGCTCAGTTGGGGACACTAAATTTTCAAATAAATATCCAAATAAATTAAATTACTAAACTAAATTAACTATGTCAACTACATTACTTTAATATATATGATAATTGAAATGAGCTAGATGACATCACCGTTTTCTCCAGAGCGGCTGTACAGCCGAATCAAATTCGGTTGCATTATTTTCCTGTTTAACACTGTGAAGCTGCTTTGAAACAATCTGCATTGTAAAAAGCCTATATAATTAAAGTTGACTTGACTTGACTTGACTTGACCAAGAACCCGATGGTCACTCTGACAGAGCTCCAGCATTTTTCTGTGGAGAGAGGAGAACCTTCCAGAAGAACAACCATCTCTGCAGCACTCCACCAATCAGGCCTGTATGGTAGAGTGGCCAGGCGGCACATGACAGCCCGCCTGGAGTTTGCCAAAAGGCACCTGAAGGACTCTCAGACCATGAGAAACAAAATTCTCTGGTCTGATGAAACAAAGATTAAACTCTTGGGCCTGAATGGCAAGCGTCATATCAGGAGGAAACCAGGCACCGCTCATCACCTGGCCAATACCATCCCTACAGTGAAGCATGGTGGTGGCAGCATCATGCTGTGGGGATGGTTTTCAGCGGCAGGAACTGGGAGATTAGTCAGGATCGAGGGAAATATGAATGCAGCAATGTAAAGAGACATCCTAGATTAAAACCTAATCCAGAGCGCTCTGGACCTCAGACTGGGTGAAGGTTTACCTTCCAACAGGACAACGGGGGGTAGAGGGGGGTAGAGGGAGCTAGAGGGGGCTAGAGGGAGGTAGGAAGAGGTAGACCTGGAGTAGGACATGGACAAAGAAGACGGGGACCAAATTTATCAGATGCGATTCGCGCAACCTTGGTTGACCACGAGTACTGAGTACCCATGGCAGCCTTGGCAGCCTTGCAATTCTACAAAAAGTAGATGTGCAGTTACAAAAAATAGGAGTAGGACGTGGACAAAGAAGACAGGGACCAAATTTATCAGATGCGATTCGCACAACCTTGGTTGACCACGAGTACTGAGTACCCATGGGTTGACATTGAGAGAGGCTGGACAGAGAGTTCAGCCCAACCTCAGCAGATATAAAAAACAAACCCTGCTGATCTTGAACCTGCCGCTCAAATAAAATATCAAGACAGATATTGTCTGTGTAGAAATACAATATACTGTATTTAGAATTTTGTAAGTTTATACTGTAGTAGCATACTGTACCTGTTCTCTTCTCTGAATGTCCTTACTATTGTAGAAAATCGGCTCAAATTGGGTTGCACTCTAAGTCCTGCTTCCCTCATTGTCAGTCCATGGACAAGAACATGGTCTATGACTGTTGCTCGAATTTCATCAAATATTTCCACTCTTTGTCTTCCTCTTCCTATTCGTCCTCCTCTTCCTCTTTCTTGCCCTCCTCTTCCTCCTCATCTTCCTCTTTCTTGCCCTCCGCGTCCTCTTCCTCGCCCTCCTCCTCCTCCTCCTCTTCCTCACCCTCCTCCTCCTCATCCTCTTTCTTGCCCTCCTCTTAACAACAGACTTAGCTAGCACAATTAGCTAAATGAGTTCAGGCAACTGAGAACTTTGTTCAGCCAATGGGTTTTAGTTTTTTAGCAATTGAGAAAAACTGTAATAATGAATGATCTTTACAACGGAACTGAATCAACACTGAACTGACCTTTGCTGAACAATGACACTATTTTCTGTTGCTGCTGTACAGCCAAAATTAACTCTCTTTGTATCACTGATCATAATTTTCCTGTTATCCCTGTAAAGCTGCATTGAAACAATCTGTATTGTATAAAGCACTATAAAAATAAAGATTTAGGCCGGACCTAGCACAAAGACGTGATGCTGAGGCAGAATCAATCTTTTACTGACCTTGATTTTGCAGTTGCACAGCTTTTTTGAATGTACAGTACTGTAACATACTTTTCATTTAGAGTTTTCTTTGACCTTTTGCATTTACAGTAAACTGCTGTATTTTTACAGTAAAAGTGTTGAAGTGTTCATTACCATTCAATATTCAATACAATTCTGTACTTGCAGTACACAGTATACAATATATTCACCATACTTAGCTTTTGATTACTATATTCTTTACGTAATTGCAACATTTTTTACAGCATGCTATATAAAAGAAAATTCTGTAACCTCATGTTCTGGATGCTGTGTTCTCCATTTTTTGATGTAGATGAATGAACTGTAGTGCTTATATTACTGACTCATGTTTGTATGATCTGAAAGCTTTGTTTGATTTTGAGAACAGGTGAAATACTTTTGAGGCAATTGTTTGATTTTGCCAGAAGAGTCAGGGGTTTTGTGAATGTAGTTTGAGGATTTGGATTTGTGTTTAAGGTTTTGAGAAAATGAGTGATGGTTTCAACAAATGTGTTTTAGCAATTCAGATATTACAGGTTCAAATTAACAACAAAGTTAACAACAAACTATGAAAAATTTCAGATAAAATATTAAAATCTTTACAACAATAAATGCAGCAAAATGTTAAAAAAGGCTCTGAATATATCTTTAACAATACTGAAAAAAACAAAAAAAACAATAATTAACTCGAATAAAAAAAGGAAACGTGACCTGCTCCACAAAGTCCCTTTGTGCAACATAATATATGTTATGTGAAATTTGTTCAAGGCACAACGGAATTAGTTATATCTTGTATGCAATGAAGCACATATGTTATCTCTTCAACGAACATCGGAATGAGTTATACACATAGAAAATATATATACACATACACATATTTTAGAAAAACCTAAAAATGGTCAAAATTCAAACTAAAAAAGCTAGATCTTTATCAAAACATGATTTTATAATGTCTACATGTGTATGAATTCATACTGCAGAGAAATGACTTTGGAACCCAGTGGCCCTGTTAAAAAAAAAAACAGCATATGCTGGTTAGGTATGTTTTGAAGCATGGTAGCTGGTTTGAGCTGGTTTATGCTGGTTCTGAGCTGGTCATGAGCTGGTTTAAGCTGGTCCTCTGGTCATGAGCTGGTTTAAGCTGGTCCTGAGCTGGTCATGAGCTGGTTTAAGCTGGTCCTGAGTTGGTTACAAGCTGGTCCCTGAGCTGGAGCTAGTTCACTGCCATTATAAAGCTTGGATTAGCCAGGACATTTTTTTAATATAACCCTGATTGTATTTGTATGAACAAAGAAAGTCATATACACCTGGATGGCTTTGACCAGTACGTAACCAGCTTAAACCAGCTAATGACCAGCTCAAACTAGCTGCCATGCTTCAAAACATACCTATGCTGTTTTTTTTCAACAGGGTACAGCTCAATTTGCTCCATATAGAGCTAGAAAGTCATGCAGGAGTCATGAAATATGTTACATTATTTTTTTTCCAAGAGGTCGGCCCAATGTAAGATATTTTGAGCTGTATTAAAAGGGTTATGCCTGAAATTGAGTTGTTTTGAATTTAAGAAGAATGTGAAGAATGTGCTTAAATTATTATTTATGTATTATTTATTAATTTATTTATTGATAAAATCTAGTAAAATAAATGGCAAATAAAATAAATTTTAAAAAATATATATTTTTTATATATATAAGTAAGCTTTCTGGACAAAAAAAAGTATCATTTTAGGGCTTCAGGTCATTTTGTACAGGTACCATACCATACAAATAAGTGACTTAAAAAATAAGCTGTGACTTCGGGTACAGCTTATCAGTGATCTGGAAGCTTTTTCAAGCAAGGAATGGTCCAAGATTGCAGAGAGGTACAGAGTCAAAAAACCAAAACTTCCATGTTTTCCTGGATGCTGTTGACTGTCAATTATTATATCCTCAAAAACTAACAATTCTTATCAACAATGTGTCACAGGGTGTTTTAGTTATGTTTCATGTGTTTAGTTAGCCATGTTCTCTGTCTATGTTTCTAAGTTTGCCATGTTCACTGTCATGTCTTTCCATGCACTTCCTGGTTTTTGTCATGTGATTCCCATGCCCTCATGTGTTGTCATGTCATTGGTTCATTGTCTCATCATTGTTCACAGGTGTCCCTCGTCTTGTCATTAGTCATAGTGTATTTAAGCCCTCATGTTTGCCATATGTCCTGTTCTTGTATTGAATGTGTAATCTGTGTGTTGGTGAGTTTTTGTTTAGGTCAAGTCAAGGTCAAGTCTTTGTTTTATGTTTTGGATTTTTGTTAAATAAACTGCACTTGGGTTCAGCAAACTCGCCTCCAGTGGACTCCATGTTACAGAATACAAGACCTAAAACAATGAACCCAGCAGTTTGCCTCTTGCGCCTCCAACAAGGTAATCGATCTGTATTTTTTGGGGGATAAAAAAAATGTTCTCTAATCCAACCTGTTACATTTCTGAATTAAGATGACGTTAATGAAATTAACATTTGACCTACTCAGGCAACAAGGCATAGGCTCACAAAATGATGGGAGGACCTGCACCACCACCACTGACAGAAGAAGAGGACATGGAGGAAGAATATAAAATAAAAAATAAACAAAAAATAAGGATATACAATAAAAAAATAACTTGTTTTTGTATTTATAAAGATGACCAAATAAATTGTGAATAATTCGTTTTTATTTAACACCTGTGGTGTATGACATATATTTCAGACTACCCTTCCATCTGGTATTCTTCCATTCCATACAGTAATCTGTTTCATTTTCGGAAGGTGCGATGATGGGAATATGCATATCAGTGCATCCAACCACATTGGAAATCCTAAAGGAAATTCTAATTATTAGGTTACTTCCAGAGGTTGCAACAAGATGTTATCAAGTGAACGGCATTTAACCTGATTTCTACACCACTGACCTGCAATCCTGCTCTTATGAGTTTGTGCCCAGGAAACAATACAAACATGAATATGTAGAAAGAGCTCACGTGAGAGTGAGGCAAACTTACCTCTCTGCATACAGTGGCCTTACTAATATGCTCTGCATCCCTGATATATAAAACTATCATTAAAACATGGTACTGTTCAAATAAATATAGCAAGCAAAAAAATCCTCTCCTGACATGATTGTAACTCCCTACAAATTATTGCAGCCTCATCTACAGGATGCTATTTTTGTCATTTTGACATGTCCTCTTGATGAAAATATTCACAGTGAATGAATGTACCTGCACTGCAAAAAAATGCTTTTCTTTTGTCTTGTAATTTCTAGTCAAAATATCTAAAGATTCTTAAATCAATGTGCATTTTCTACATAAGAAAAATGCATAAGAATTTAGTCTTGTTTCCTGGGGGACAAAAGAAAAGCAAATTTAAGTGCATTTTTCTTATTTTGCAAATTATCTGCCAATAGGGTAAGAAAAAATACTCAGTATGAAAAGCATTTGTGCAGCATGAATGAAAGAAGTATTTAAACACTGCTGATGCTTTAAAAAGGGGGAAGAGACTGAAGAAAACCTGCTCCAGACCAGGTAAGGTTCACAGAGTTATACTCTGAGTATAAGTTACCTCTCTTTCAGAAACGGTCTTTAACATACCTCCCATTCTGAAACGGAAAACCCAGAGTTTTCCTCATTTCAGGGTTAACATACTCAGAGTTTTCACTTAACCTCCTTTCTGAAACGGCCCCAGCACAGACCAATGTTCAGTCAAGTGTAAATACAGCAGTCATAACGTTTCTTTACAATACGCTCAGTTTTGGACAAGAGATGTTCATTGCAAATACTGTAATGCAAATCAACTGAGGGTGGGTACCAGTGATGGTGAATTTAAATGTTACTGTAACTGTAATCATAGCCGCGAGCGAGAGTGAGACTATAGTGAGATGATTGACAGCCTGTCAAAGTTATCTTGCGCTTGCCTCTGCTATCGTTCTGTCAATGACGATAGCGGAAGCAAACGCAACATAACTTTTTTAATATATGAGTTTGTCTTTTTGTTGTTGTTGTTATTTTCAATCAAATAATAGTGAACCACAAACTGAGCATTCGGGTATTTTATGTCATTCGTATTATTCGTTTTTGATAAAAGTTTAATATATGCTAGTTTTTTATTGTAGCCTACTATTTTATTGTTAAGTTTTCATTAAAAATTATAATGAACAAAAAACTTGTAAATGTAGCTTTCATTTATTTGTGTTACAAATATCATGCCATTTGCTTATTCGTTTTGCTTATTCCATCCTTCGGATGAGACGTTAAACCAAGGTCCTGACTCTCTGTGGTCATAAAAAATCCCAGGATGTCCTTCGAAAAAAAAGAGTAGGGGTGTACCCCCGGCATCCTGGCCAAATTTGCTCATTAGCCTCTGTCCATCATGGCCTCCTAATAATCCCCATATACTGATTGACTTCATCACTAATAAGCTGGTGTGTGGGGGGCGTTCTAGCACAATATGGCTGCCGTCGCATTATCCTGGTGGTTGAGGAGATTCCCCCTTCTATATTTAAAGCGCTTTGAGTACCTAGAAAAGTAACACAAAATTTTACAAATTATTATTATTATTTATTATTATTAAAAACGAATAATGTTAATAATAATTTTATTCAAAGAGTTTGATCAACGATCAAAATAAGCGTCATTGACAAATACACCGATCAGGCATAACATTATGACCACTGACAGGTGAAGTGAATAACACTGATTATCTCTTCATCGCAGCACCTGTTATTGGGTGGGATATATTAGCAGCAAGTGAACATTTTGTCCTCAAAGTTGATGTGTTAGAAGCAGGAAAAATGGGCAAGCGTAAGAATTTACAGAGCATCTCTAAAACTGCGGCTCTTGTGGGGTGTTCCCGGTCTGCAGTGGTCAGTATCCCAAAAGTGGCCCAAGGAAAGAACAGTGGTGAACCGGCGACAGGGTCATGGGCGGCCAAGGCTCATTGATGCACATGGGGAGTGAAGGCTGACCTGTGTGGTCCAATCAAACAGACGAGCTACTGTAGCTCAAATTGCTCAAGAAGTGAAAGGTGTCAGAATACACAGTGCATCGCAGTTTTTGCGTATGGGGCTGCATAGCCGCAGACCAGTCAGGGTACCCATGCTGACCCCTGTCCACTGCCGAAAACGCCAACAGTGGGCATGTGAGCATCAGAACTGGACCACGGAGCAATGGAAGAAGGTGGCCTGGTCTGATGAATCACGTTCGCGTGTGCATCTCTTACCTGGGGAACACATGGCACCAGGATGCACTATGGGAAGAAGGCAAGCTGACGGAGGCAGTGTGATGCTTTGGGCAATGTTCTGCTGGGAAACCTTGAGTCCTGCCATGTACCACCTACCTAAGCATTGTTGCAGACCATGTACATCCTTTCATGGAAATGGCAAAAATGGTTCAGGAATGGTTTGAGGAGCACATGAGTTTGAGGTGTTGACTTGGCTTCCAAATTCCCCAGGGGCCTCATTTATAAAACGTGCTATGAACTTTGCTGTGGATTTTAGCTAAAATCCACGGCAAAGTTCATATTTATAAAAATGGTCTTTGAAAAATGGTCTTTTTGTCTTACCGCCACTTCAGGGTCTGAGCAGACGTACGCACTTTTTCTTGTGGCAGAGTCAGACTACTGCAGGTATTTGGAAATGTATAAGCAGTAGCAGTAATAATTAGAAATATAGCTGCAAGCAGCAATTAAGGGGCCAAGTGCAAAGAAGATGAGAAGACATGCCAACATGACTGGGAGTGTCAGACCAACTGCCATAAGGAGCAATTGAAGACATTTTAAGATGATTTTGGGCAAAATTGCTGATAAATCATATAAACAGTCCCTAATATTATGATTTAATGGTTTATCACTTTTGACACATACAAAGTTTGGTGTCAGTATGTTAAGGCATTGCAGAGATATAGCCTCAAGAGGCCTTTTGGCATCTTGCCTTAAATTTGTTGCTGCATTATACAAAAAAACGGTTTTGTCTATCAACATAAAAATCCTTATCTTTTATTCGGCACGCTCTGAAGATGATTCGGTTTGATTTTGGTGAAAATTGGACAAACGGTTATGAAGATTAATCATAATAAAAAATGAATGTTATTTCTATTTCTGTAAAAACCTGCATTATATAAAACAGTTGACAGAAATAAAAATGTGACTGCTTCACCCTCTACCAGAGTATGTAAGAGAAGTGGAGCATTGACCATTTCCTGCTCCACACATCCTCCTCACTCCCTTGCATCAAAACATAATATTACATTTGTACAATATATTATACAAATATTAATGTACAATACTAGCAGAAAATCTTTTAACATGTTTCATAAAACACAAACATTAACCTTTATAAATGTATTAGTCTATATTAAATGTGAAACATGCAGTGTCTATATCAGGATTGAAAAGTTAAAGCTACCATTGTTTTTTTGAAGTTCAAATTTTGATTGGAAGGATAACAATAACAGTTCATTTAAATAAGTTATTTTATCTACAGGTCATTACATCCTTAAGTGGACAAAGATAAAGTAGCATGATTAGAATTAACCCCCTAAAATTAAAAAAAGTTACACATAGGTTCATAGTGAAAAAGTTTGTTTCAGAAAACTGTCATAAAAATGTTAAATTCTGGTGTCATTTTAAAGAAGACTCTGGGCAGATTATTGTTGAAGTAAAAAAAAAAAAGAATGAAATAAAAAAAACTTGCAGAAGTTTAATTTAAGAAAATGATTTATGAACATTATTTTATATAAAATATATATTTATGAAACATGTTGAACTCTAAAACTGTTAAAAAATGAAAACCATAAATCTTAAGAAATTGTCAAATTTTGTAAGATTTTGTTTGGGCGCAGTGCCACATTTTCCCCATTAGATGCCAGCAGAGCTCCACAGGTCACATATAGTTTGGATTTATTACATTTATTACATAATTTACAATTTATTTATTACACACATACAAACCACACTCTGACATCCATATCAACACACCCACACAATTATGGCTGCATTGATCCAATTGGTTCTATAATATGCATAAGCAAAATAAATTTAATAAAGTGAGTATTTACTTTGTAGGCCAAACCTGAAAAAATGGCACCATCTGCCATTCATCTTCAAAATCTTTTTAAAATGTAAATTTTGAAACCTTGCCAACAGATTGAAAGCCTATTAACAAAGATTGCATAATTTTATAGTTAAATGGCACTTGAATTAAAAATTGCAGTTTTAATGGGTTTTAATTAGGACATTTTTGTTCTTAAGGTCCTGACTATAACTATTTTGTGTACCTAGTGTAAAATAGATTTATTAAAAGGAAATTAAAAGTAAAATTGTACAATTCCAAACTATCAGCCATTTCAACTGAAATATTAAGGCTGTGAGATTAATGTTGCCCACTAGAGGGAGCCCCAGGATAAGAAATCTTTTGAGCCAAATGTTTTTTTTTTTAATAAAAAAAAGTTACAAAAAAGTTGTAACACACATGTTTTAAAACTTTCCACACATCATGACGAAACGCCAAAATTAAAAAATCTTCGGAAGATATCACTAAACATTTATTTAACCATAGCAAAAGTCAATTTCTTAAGTAATTTTTCACCTCTGTTTTTTGTGTTTATTTAAAATTAGACAAATCTGATATTATTTTAATCTTATATCTGTAATTTAACAGTTGCAATAGTTCTTTAATACTTATTTAACCAGCAGAAGACACTAAATCCCAGTTGTGCAGGTGGTGCATGTTGTAAACTAATTCATTACAGAATTATGTAATTAAATGAAATTATACTATTCTATTCTATATTTTTATGAATAGTCTAGTCAATGTTCAGAAATTATTAATTATTATTATGAACTATGCTGTATGTGTTTTGCAGTGTGTTTGTTGTTTTAATTAATAAAAAATGCCATTATTTTATATGAAAAAAAAATGTATTGACAAAATATTTTAGTTTGTCTTGGATATTTTTTATTAGATAAGATAACATTTTAAGCTGTCATATGGCCATGTTACCTATGGGGCATTGTCACATTTCACTTCCATTCTTTTGGGGTAAATCAAGAAAAAAGTATACACTGTATTAATGAAACAAAACCACATAATATATATATATAGGAATAAAATAAATAGGCTACACAAAATATGTTTCACCTAAATAATTAACACATTAACAAAACTAAAGAAAAACAAGTGTAATATTTTGTTTTTATTGTGAGTGTACACAAATAAAAGTAAACCAGCTTTTGGGGCTTTTTAATTTTTCAGGTATGCATTGGAATCCAAAAGCACTAATCTCTTCAATGCACATGAGTTCTTGAATGTAATGCAATCAAAAGCACTTATCTCTTTAATGAACGAGTTCAGGTATGCATTGTAATGCATAAGCACTAATCTCTTCAATGCACAACGAGTTCTAGTATGCAATGCAATGCAAACAAACTAATCTCTTCAATGCAAAACAAGTTATTTTATGCATTGCAATGCAAAAGCACTTATCTCTTCAATGCACAACGAATGATTGTATACATTTCAATGCAAAAGCACTTGTCTCTTAAAGAACGAGATCAGGTATGCAAAAGCACTTATATCACAAAAAGCACAATGCACAACGAGTTCTTGTATGCAATGCAATGCAAACGCACTAATCTCTTCAATGCACAACGAATCATTGTATGCATTGCAATGCAAAATCCATTATCTCTTCAATGCACAACGAATGATTGTATGCATTGCAATGCAAAATCCATTATCTCTTCAATACACAACAAGATCTTGTATGCATCGCTATGAAAAGCACTAATCTCTTCAATGCACAACGAGCACTTCAATGCACAACGGTGCAAAAGCACTAATCTCTCAATGGACAACGAGTTCTTGATGCAATGCAATTCAAAAAGCACTTGTCTCTTTAATGAACGAGTTCAGGTATGCATTGGAACGCAAACACACTAATCTCTTCAATGCACAAAGAGTTATTGTACGCATTGCAATGAAAAAAGCACTAATATCTTCAGTGCACGAGTTCTTGTATGCAATGAAACACACTTATCCTTCAATGCACAACGATTTCTTATATTCATTGCAATGCAAAAGCACTTATCTCTTTAATGCACAACGAGTTCTTGAATGCAATGCAATGCAACAACACTTATCTCTTCAATGCACAACGAGTTCTTGAATGCATTGCAATGCAACAACACTTATCTCTTCAATGCACAACGAGTTCTTGAATGCATTGCAATGCAACAACACTTATCTCTTCAATGAACAACGAGTGCGAAAGCACGAATATCTTCAATGCACAACGAGTTCTTGAATGCATTGCAATGCAACAACACTTATCTCTTCAATACACGAGTTCTTGAATGCAATGCAAAAGCACTTGTCTCTTAACGAACGAGATCAGGTATGCATTGGAATGCAAAAGCACTTATATCACAAAAAGCACAATGCACAACGAGTTTTGTATGTATTGCAATGCAAAAGCACTTATCTCTTTAATGCACAACGAGTCATTTCATGCATTGCACTGCAAATGCACTAATATCTTCAATGCACAACGAGTTTTTGTAATGCATTGACCTGCGAAAGCACTAATCTCTCAATGCACAACGAGTTCTTCAATGCAGTGCAATGCAAAAGCACATATCTCTTTAATGACCGAGTTCAGGTATGCATTGGAATGCAAAAGCACTATATCTTCAATGCACAACGAGTTATTGTATGCAATGAATGCAAATGCACTAATCTCTTCAAAGCACAACGAGTTATTTTATGCATTGCAATGCAAAAGCACTAATCTCTTCAACTCTTCAATGCACAACGAGTTTTGTATGCAATGCACTGCAAACGTACTGATATCTTCAATGCACGAGTTCTTTTATGCATTGTAATGCAGAAGCACTAATTTGCACGGCCAATGCACAACGAATTCTTGTATGCACTGTAATTATCTCTCAATGCACGAGTTATAGTATGCAATGCAAAAGCACTAATCTCTCATCGAGTTCTTGAAGGCAATGCAAAAGCACGAATCTCTTCATTGCACAAAGATTTCTTATTTGCATTTAATGGAAAAGCACTAATCTCTTCAATGCAGAACGAGTTCTTGTATGCATTTTAAGTATCTCTTCAATGCACAACAAGTTGCAGAACGAGTTATTTTATGCATTGCAATGCAAAAGCACTAATCTCTTCAATGCACAACGAGTTCTTGTATGCAATGCAAACGCACTTATCTCTTCAATGCACAACGTGTTCTTGTATGCACTGCAACAACATGTAGCATACAATACATTCTCTTTTCAATACACAACAGAATAAGCTAATTCTTGTATACATATTCTTGCAACAGTTCACATGTTGTGTTATCTCCTACACAACGCATTAAGTTAAATGGTGCAAAAGATCTTATCTCTCATATACACTCTCATTATATAACACAAATTATATATTTTTATGCAATTCATTGAAACAGAGTTATATGAGCAATCAGCAGAGCAATCTTATTCTTTAATGCACAACGGAATATTTTTTTGTATCTAACAGAGCATTTTATGGTTGTTCTTCTTTTTATGTTTCTTATTGTCAGGTGAGGCAAGCATGCAATTTAGTCAAAGGGAATATATAAGAAACTTAACCTCTTCAATGCACGAGTTCCTGTATGCAATGCAAAATCATGTATTTCTTCAAAGCAGAGCAATCTTATTCGTGTATGCAATCAAAATCACTAATCTCTTCAATGCACACCGATTTATTGTATGCATTGCACTGCAAAAGCACTTATCTCTTCAGTCCACAACGATTTCTTATATGCATTGCAATGCAACAACACTGATCTCTTCAATGCACACCGATTTCTTGTATGCATTGCACTGCAAATGCACTTATCTCTTCAGTCCACAACCATTTCTTATATGCATTGCAATGCAACAACACTGATCTCTTCAATGCACACCGATTTCTTATATGCATTGCAATGCAAAAGCACTTGTCTCTATAATGCACGAGTTCTTGGATGCATTGGAATGCAAACGCACTAATACCTTCAATGCATACCGAGTTCTTTGTATGTACTGCAAAGCAAAAGCACTAATTTCTTCATTGCACAACGTGTTATTGTATGTATTGCAATGCAAAAGCACTTATCTCTTCAATGCATGAGTACTTTTATGCACAATGCACTTATCTTGTATGCACAACGAGTTATTGTATGCAATGCACTGCAAAAGCATTTGTCTCATTAATGCACGAGTTATTGTATGCAATGCAATGCAAACGCACTAATATCTTCACTGCACATCGAGTTCTTGTATGCATTGCAATGCAAAAGTACTTATCTCGTCAATGCACAAGTTACATTATCTACTTCCCGGCATAATGGATAACTCTTGGCAAGACAATTCATTCCGAGGTGCATTGCATACAGGACATATATTTATCAGAGGAATACTTGAAGAATAACCTATATAACACATTAGAGATAATAGAGATATACTTGGAGATAACACAGCACTTGCTATTGCAAACGCATTTATATGCACAACGAGTTCTTGTAAGCAATGCACAAAAGCACTGACCTCTTCAATGCACAAGTTCCTGTATGCAATGCAAAAGCATGTATTTCTTCAAAGCAGAGCAATCTTATTCGTGTATGCAATTCAAAAGCACTAATCTCTTCAACGCACAACGAGTTCTTGCATGCTTGCACTGCAAAAGTACTTATCTCTGTACACAACGTGTTCTTATATGCATTGGAATGCAAAAACACTAATCTCTTCAATACACAACGAGTTATTGTATGCAATGCAAACGCACTTATCTCCTCAATGCACAATGAGTTCTTGTATCCATTGTAATGCAAAAGAAATTATCTCTTCATTGCAAAACGAGTTCTTCTATGCAATGCACTGCAAAAGCAATTGTCTCTATTATGCACGAGTTCTTGGATGCATTGGAATGCAAACGCACTAATATCTTCAATGCATATCGAGTTCTTGAATGCAATGCAAAAGCATGTTGAGAATATATCACATGTTGTGTTATCTCCTTAATACTCAAAGCATTAAGTTAGATGGTGCAAAAGAAATTATCTCTCATTATATCACAACATTTTTATGCAATGCATTGAAACAGAAGCATATGTTATTCACAATGCACAACGTATTAAGTTAGATCCTGCATGCAGTGCAATACAGCAGCAAATATGTTATTTAAATGCACAACGGCTTGAGTTTGTTAATGTTGCAATGTATTACAACAGCACACGTTGTGTTGTCTTCAATGCACAACGGGATAATTAAGTTTTGTATGCAGTTCTAGCAGAGCAAAACATAACATTTTAAGTGTGTTCCTCACTAGATGACGAATTAAGTTACTTTAAGCAGAACATGCTGAAAATATGTCTGACCAAGGGGTCCATACAAGGTTTTCAACTATATATTCTTAATGACTCCTTGTGATGTTAAATCAACCAGACAGTAGTCCATATTTGACCCACTTAACATATTTCTGATACACGACTCCGCAATCATGAACTTACTATACATACATTATTGACTTCCTTCTGATTTCCATGATTGGCCAAAGGGTCCACAATTGTTTGTATTTTTTCACAGTCACCGTTTGTTTTTGTTTTTTACATGTTATGGCTGTACAGAAGTCCATATTTGACATACTTAACATATTTTTGTTATTCATTGACTTCCCTTCTGTTTCCCATTTTTAGGCAAAAGTTCCACAAAAAGTTTTTTTTTTTTTACATTTTATGGCTGTACAGAAATCCATACTTGACCTACTAAACATATTTGTGGCCCAAGAGTCCTTAAACACTAACTTACTATACATACTCATTGACTTCCCTTCTGATTTCCATTACTAGACAAAATTTCCACAAAAAGGTTTTTTTTTAAGTTTTAAGTTTTTTTTTTTTTTGGCTAGTAATGGGAATCAGATTTTTTTTGCTATAAAGAAATCCATATTTGACATACTGAATATATTTTTGGCCCAAGAGTCCATAATCAATAACTTACTATACATATTGACTTCCCTTCTGATTCCCATTTTTAGCCAAAAGTTTCACAAAAAGTTTTTTTTTTTTTTACATGTTCTGGCTGTACAGGTCAATTTTTGACCTACTGAACATATTTTTGGCAAAAGAATCCATAAACATTAACTTACTATCCATACTCATTGACTTCCCTTCTGATTCCCATTACTAGGCAAAAGTTCCACAAAAAGGTTATTTTTTCTTCTTTTTTTTTACATGTTATGGCTGTACAGAAGTCATTTTTTGACCTACTGAACATATTTTTGGCAAAAGAGTCCATAAACATTAACTTACTATTCATACTCATTGACTTCCCTTCTGATTCCCATTTTTAGCCAAAAGTTCCACAAATTTTTTTAAAGTTTTTTTTACATGTTATGGCTGTACGGAAGTCCATATTTGACTAACTGAACATATTTTGGCCCAAGAGTCCTTAAACACTAACTTACTATACATACTCACCGAGTTCCATTCTGGTTCCCATTTTAAGCCAAAAGTTCCACAAAAAGTTTTTTTTTTACATGTTATGGCTGTACGGAAGTCCATATTTGACCTACTGAACATATTTTTGACCCAAAAGTCCTTAAACACTAACTTACTATACATACTCATTGACTTCCCTTCTGATTTCCATTTTTAGCCAAAAGTTCCACAAAAAAGGTTTTTAAAGTTTTTTTTTTTTTTTTTTTTTTTTTACATGTTATGGCTGTACAGAAGTCCATATTTGACTAACTGAACATATTTTTGGCCCAAGTCTATAGTCCGTATTTGACTAAATGAACATATTTTTGGCCCAGGAGTCCTTAAACACTAAATTACTATACATACTCATTGACTTCACTTCTGATTTCCATTTTAGATAAAAGTTCCACAAAAAGTTTTAAAAAGTTTTTTAAAGTTTTTTTTTTTTTTTACATGTTATGGCTGTACAGAAGTCCATTTTTGACTAACTGAACATATTTTGGCCCAAGAGTCCTTAAACACTAACTTACTATACATACTCATCGAGTTCCATTCTGGTTTCCATTTTAAGCCAAAAGTTCCACAAAAAGTTTTTTTAAGTTTTTTTTTTACATGTTATGGCTGTACGGAAGTCCATATTTGACCTACTGAACATACTTTTGGCCCAAAAGTCCTTAAACACTAACTTACTATACATACTCATTGACTTCCCTTCTGATTTCCATTTTTAGCCAAAAGTTCCACAAAAAGTTTTTTTTTCATTTTTATTATTGTTTTTTTTTTTTTACATGTTATGGCTGTACAGAAGTCTATATTTGACCTACTGAACATATTTTTTGCCCAAGAGTCCTTAAAAGCTAACTTACTATACATACTCATTGACCACTTCTAATTCCCATTTTTAGCCAAAAGTTCCCAAAAAAATTTTTTAAAGTTTTTTTTTTTTTACACGTTAAGGCTGTACAGAAGACCATATTTGACTAACTGAACATATTTTTGGCCCAAGAGTCCTTAAACACTAACTTACTATACATACTCATTGACATCCCGTCTGATTCCCATTACTAGGCAAAAGTTCCACAAAAAGTTTTTTAAAGCTTTTTAAGGTTTTTAAAAAAAAAATAATTATGCATGTTATGACTGTACAGAAGTCCATTTTTGACTAACTGAACACATTTTGGCCCAAGAGTCCTTAAACACTAAATTACTATACATACTCATCGAGTTCCATTCTGGTTCCCATTTTAAGCCAAAAGTTCCACAAAAAGTTTTTTAAAGTTGTTTTATTTATTTATTTATTTTTACATGTTATGGCTGTACGGAAGTCCATATTTTACCTACTAAACATATTTTAGGCCCAAAAGTCCTTAAACACTAACTTACTATACATACTCATTGACTTCCCTTCTGAATCCCATTTTAGCCAAAAGTTCCACAAAAAGTTTTTTCTTTTCTTTTTTTTCTTACATGTTATGACTGTACAGAAGTCGATTTTTGATCTACTGAACATATATTTGGCCCAAGAGTCCTTAAACACTAACTTACTATACATACTCATTGACATCCTTTCTGATTCCCATTTTTAGCCAAAACTTCCACAAAAAGTTTTAAAAGTTTTTTTTTGTTTTTTTTTTTGACGTTATGGCTGTACAGAAGACCATATTTGACTAACTGTACATATTTTTGGCCCAAGAGTCCTTAAAAACTAACTTATTATACATACTCATTGACATCCCTTCTGATTCCCATTTTTAGCCAAAAGTTCCACAAAAAGTTTTTTTTTTTTTTTTTTTTTTTTTTACATGTTATGGCTGTACAGAAGTCCATATTTGACTAACTGAACATATTTTTGGCCCAAGTCCATAGTCCGTATTTGACTAACTGAACATATTTTGGCCCAAGAGTCCTTAAAAACTAACTTACTATACATACTCATTGACTTCCCTTCTGATTTCCATGTTTAGCCAAAAGTTCCACAAAAAGTTTTTTTTCATTTTTATTATTGTTTTTTTTTTTTTTTACATGTTATGGCTGTACAGAAGTCTATATTGGACCTACTGAACATATTTTTTGCCCAAGAGTCCTTAAAAGCTAACTTACTATACATACTCATCAAGTTTCATTTTGGTTCCCATTTTTAGCCAAAAGTTCCAAAAAAAATTTTTTTTCTTTTTACATATTATGGCTGTACAGAAGACCATATTTGACTAACTGAACATATTTTTTGGCCCAAGAGTTCTTAAACACTAACTTACTATACATACTCATTGACTTCCCTTCTGAATCCCATTTTAGCCAAAAGTTCCACAAAAAGTTCTTTTAACTTTTCTTTTTTTACATGTTATGGCTGTGCAGAAGTCCATTTTTGACTAACTGAACATATTTTTGGCCCGAGTCCTTAAACACTAACTTACTATACATACTCATTGACTTCCCTTCTGATTTCCATTACTAGGCAAAAGTTACACAAAACTGTTTTTTCTTTTCTTTTTTTTCTTACGTGTTATGACTGTACAGAAGTCCATTTTTGATCTACTGAACATATATTTGGCCCAAGAGTCCTTAAACACTAATTTACTATACATACTCATTGACATCCCTTCTGATTCCCATTACTAGGCAAAAGTTCCACAAATGGTTTTTAAATGTATTTTTTTTTTTTTTTTTTTTTACATGTTATGGATGTACGGAAGTCCATATTTGACCTACTGAACATATTTTTGGCCAAAAAGTCCTTAAACACTAACTTACTATACATACTCATTGACTTCCCTTCTGATTTCCATTTGCAGCCAAAAGTTCCACAAAAAGTTTTTTTTCATTTTTATTATTGTTTTTGTTTTTTTACATGTTATGGCTGTACAGAAGTCTATATTTGACCTACTGAACATATTTTTTGCCCAAGAGTCCTTAAAAGCTAATTTACTATACATACTCATTGACATCCCTTCTGATTCCCATTACTAGGCAAAAGTTCCACAAATGGTTTTTACTTTTTTTTTTTTTTTTTTTTTTACATGTTATGGCTGTACGGAAGTCCATATTTGACTAACTGAACATATTTTGGCCCAAGAGTCCTTAAACACTAACTTACTATACATACTCATCGAGTTCCGTTCTGGTTCACATTTTTAGCCAAAAGTTCCACAAAACAAAATGTTTTTCTTTTTACATGTTATGGCTGTACAGAAGTCCATATTTGACTAACTGAACATATTTTTGGCCCAAGAGTCCTTAAACACTAAATTACTATACATACTCATTGACTTTTCTTCTAATTCCCATTTAGCCAAAAGTTCCACAAAAGTTTTTTTAAATTTTTTTCATTTGTTTTTTTTTTTACATATTATGGCTGTACGGAACTCCATATTTGACCTACTGAATATATTTTTGGCCCAAGAGTCCATAAACACTAACTTACTATACATATTGACTTCCCTTCTGGTTCCCATTTTTAGCCAAAAGTTCCACATTATTTTTTTTCTTTTTACATGTTATGGCTGTACAGAAGTCCATATTTGACCTACTAAACATATTTTTGGCCCAAGAGTCCTTAAACACTTACTTACTATACATACTAATTTTGAAGTTTTTTTTTTTACATGTTATGGCTGTACAGAAGTCAACATTTGACCTACTGAACATATTTTTGGCCCAAGAGTCCTTAAACACTAATTTACTATACATACTAATTGACCTCTTCTGAATCCCATTTTTAACCAAAACTTTTTTTTTTTTTTTTTTTTTATATGTTATGTCTGTACAGAAGTCCAAATTTGAGTAACTGAACATGTTTTTGGCCCAAGAGTCCTTAAACACTAACTTACTATACATATTGACTTCCATTCTGATTCCCATTTTTAGCCAAAACTTCCACAAAAGTTTTTTTTAAGGTTTTTATTTATTTATTATTTTTTACATGTTATGGATGTACAGAAGTCCATATTTGACTAACTGAACATATTTTTGTCCCAAGACTCCTCAAACACTAACTTACTATACATATTGACTTCCCTTCTGATTTCCATTTTAAGCCAAAAGTTCCACAAAAAGTTTTTTTAAGTTTTTTTTTTTTTTTTTGCATGTTATGGCTGTACGGAAGTCCATATTTGACCTACTGAACATATTTTTGGCCCAAAAGTCCTTAAACACTAACTTACTATACATACTCATTGACTTCCCTTCTGATTTCCATTTTTAGCCAAAAGTTTCACAAAAAGTTTTTTTTCATTTTTATTATTATTATTTTTTTTTATATGTTATGGCTGTACAGAAGTCTATATTTGACCTACTAAACATATTTTTTGCCCAAGAGTCCTTAAAAGCTAACTTACTATACATACTCATTGACCACTTCTGATTCCCATTTTTAGCCAAAAGTTCCACAAAAAGTTTTTAAAAGTTTTTTTTTTTTACACGTTAAGGCTGTACAGAAGACCATATTTGACTAACTGAACATATTTTTGGCCCAAGAGTCCTTAAACACTAACTTACTATACATACTCATCGAGTTCCGTTCTGGTTCCCAATTTTTAGCCAAAAGTTCCAAAAAAATTTTTTTTTTCTTTTTACATGTTATGGCTGTACAGAAGACCATATTTGACTAACTGAACATATTTTTGGCCCAAGAGTCCTTACACAATAACTTACTATACATACTCATTGACTTCCCTTCTGATTCCCATTTTTAGCCAAAAGTTCCACAAAAGTTTTTTTTAAGGTTTTTATTTATTTATATTTTTTTACATGTTATGGATGTACAGAAGTCCATATTTGACTAACTGAACATATTTTTGTCCCAAGACTCCTCAAACACTAAACTACTATACATATTGACTTCACTTCTGATTTCCATTTGTAGGCAAAAGTTCCACAAAAAGTTTTTTGAAGTTTTTTTTTTTTACATGTTATGGCTGTACAGAAGTCAACATTTGACCTACTGAACATATTTTTGGCCCAAGAGTCCTTAAACACTAATTTACTATACATACTAATTGACTTCCATTCTGATTCCCATTTTTACGCAAAAGTTCCACAAAAGGTTTTTTTAAGTTTTTTTTATTTTTCTTTTCTTTTCTTTTTTTTTTTACATATTATGGCTGTACGGAAGTCCATATTTGTTATTGCTAATATTAATACATATTTGTTTTCAATATAATCAAAAACTCATCTGATGTTAAATCAGCCAAATAGTACTCCACTGTCTGGTTTATTTAACATCAGAAGGAATCTTTGAGAATATATAAAAATAATAGAAGAGTATATAGAATAACCACAAACTTGTTCAGTAGGTGTAAAATGGACTTCTGTATAGCCATAACATGTAAATTAATTTCTATACACAATTTTTGACTCCTTCTGGTAATATATCAGCCATACAGTAGTCCATATATGACCACTGAACATATTTCTGGCCCAAGAGTCTTCGATCATGAAATTACTATACATACTCATTGACTTGCCTTCGAATTCTTATTTCTGGCCGCAGGGTTTTTTCATGTCATGGCTGATCGATTAGTCCTTGAAAACGAACTTACTATATAAATACAAATGGACTTTCCTTCTGATTTCCATCTATTGCCAAAGCATCCACAATAGTTATTTTTTCAAAGTTATTTTCAAGTTTTTCGTGTTTTTACATGATGTGGCAATACAGAAGTCCATAATTGACTATGAGCATATGGGAATCAGAAGCGAACATGAAGTTCGTATAATGTAGTATGTATAATAAGTCCATGATCTCTTTGGCCTGAAATATATTCAGGTCAATTATGGTCTTCTGTATGGCTTGATGTAACATGAGTATGTATAGTAGCTTAATATTTCAGGACTCTTCGGCGAGAAAGATGTCCAATAGGCTACATAATGGACTACGGCCTGTCTGATTTAACATAAGAACTCAACTGGAATGTATAGAAGGTTCATGTTTGAGGACTCTTGAGTGAGAAATATGTTAAGTGGGTCAAATATGGACTACTGTCTGGCTGATTTAACATTAGAAGGAGTCTATGAGAATATATAGTAAAATACTTTCACGGACCCTTTGATCAAAAATACGTTCACTAGGTCAAATATGTACTAATATACAGCTTGATGTAACGTCAATGAGTATGTATGTACTTAATGTTTGAGGACTCTTCGACGAGAAAGATGTCCAATAGGTCATAATGTACTACGTTCTGGCTGATTTAACATAATGAGGAGTCAAAGGGAATATATAAGAAACTTAATGTTTGAAGGATTCGGTGGCGAGAAAGATGTTTAACAGGCCTAATTATCTACTTCCCGGCATAATGGATAACTCCAGGCAAGACAATTAATTCCGAGGTGCATTGCATACAGGACATATCTTTATCCGAGGAACACTTGAAGAATAACATTAGAGATAAAACAATAGAGGTAATAACGATATACTTGGAGATAACACAGCACACATGATACATACCATTTGAATAGACAGATATTACTATCCACTTGCTATTGCAAAAGCATTTATATTTATATAGTTCTTGTAAATAATGCAATAGCACTGACCTCTTCAATGCACGAGTTCCTGTATACAATGCAAAATCATGTATTTCTTCAAAGCAGAGCAATCTTATTCGTGTATGCAATCAAAAGCACTAATCTCTTCAATGCACAACCAGTTCTTGAATGCAATGCAATACAAAAGCACTTATCTCTTTAATGAACGATTTCAGGTATGCATTGGAATGCAAAGCACTAATCTCTTCATTGCACAACGTGTTCTTATATGCATTGGAATGCAAACGCACTTATCTCTGCAATGCACAACGAGTTATTGTATGCAATGCACTGCAAAATCATGTCTCTTTAATGCACGAGTTATATTATCTGCTTCCTGGTGTAATGGATAACTCCTGGCAAGACAATTCATTCCAAGGTGCATTGCATACAGGAATACTTGAAGAATAACCTATTAGAGATAACACGGGTAGAGGTAATAGATATATACTTGGAGATAACACAGCACATATGATACATACCATTTGCATAGACAGATATTGCTATGCACTTGCTATTGCAAACGCATTTTATATGCACAAAGAGTTCTTGTGAGCAATGCAAAAGCACTGACCTCTTCAATGCACGGGTTCCTGTATGCAATGCAAAAGCACTTATCTCTTCAGTGCACAATGTGTTCTTATATGCATTGGAATGCAAAATCACTAATCTCTTCAATGCAAAATGAGTTTTTGTATGCATTGCAATGCAAAAGCACTCGTCTCTATAATGCACGAGTTCTTAGATGCATTGGAATGCAAACGCACTAATATATTCAATGCATATCGAGTTCTTTGTATGCACTGCAATGCAAAAGCACTAATCTTATCAATGCACAACGAGTTTTTAAATGCATTGCAATACAAAAGCACTTGTCTCTTTAATGAACGATTTCAGGTATGCATTGGAATGCAAAGCACTAATCTCTTCATTGCCTGGCGAGTTATTGTATGCATTGCAATGCAAAAGCGCTAATCTCTTCAATTACACAACGAGTTATTGTATGCAATGCAATGCAAACGCACTTAATCTTTTCAAAGCACGAGTTTTTAAATGCAATGCAATACAAAAGCACTTGTCTCTTTAATGAACGATTTCAGGTATGCATTGGAATGCAAAGCACTAATTTCTTCATTGCACAACGTGTTCTTATATGCATTGGAATGCAAACGCACTTATCTCTGCAATGCACAACGAGTTATTGTATGCAATGCACTGCAAAAACATTTGTCTATTTAATGCATGAGTTGTTGTATGCAATGCAATGCAAACGCACTAATATCTTTACTGCACATCGAGTTTTTATATGCATTGTAATGCAATCGCACTTATCTCTTCAATGCATAATAAATTCTTGTATGAATTGCAATGCAAAAGCACCAATCCTTTAACGCACGTGTTCTTGTATGCATTGCAATGCAAAAGCACAAATCTCTACAGTGCAAAACAATTTGCTGTATGCATTGCAATGCAAAAGCACTAATCTCTTAAATACACGAGTTCTTGTATGCAATGCAATGCAAACACACTTATCTCCTCAATGCACAATGAGTTCTTGTATCTATTGTAATGCAAAAGAAATTATCTCTTCAATGCAAAACAAGTTATTGTATGCAATGCAATGCAAACGCACTAATATCTTCACTGCACATCGAGTTCTTGTATGCATTGCAATGCAAAAGTACTTATCTTTTAATGCACATCGAGTTCTTGTATACATTGTAATGCAAAAGCACCAATCTCTTGCAAAACAAGTTGCTGTATGCATTGCAATGCAAAAGCACTAATCTCTTCAATGCACAACGTGTTATTGTATGCATTGCAATGCAACAACACTGATCTCTTCAATGCACAACGATTTCTTATATGCATTGCAATGCAACAACACTGATCTCATCAATGCACAACGATTTCTTATATGCATTGCAATAGCACTTTATATATAATGCATGAGTTCTTGGATGCATTGGAATTCAAACGTACTAATATCTTCAATGCATATTGAGTTCTGTAATGCAATGCAAAAGCATGTTGAGAATGTCACATGTTGTGTCAAAGTATTAAGTTAGATGGTGCAAAAGAAATTATATCACAACATTTTTATGCAATGCATTGAAACAGAAGCATATGTTATTCACAATGCACAACGTATTAAGTTAGATCATGCATGCAGTGCAATACAGCAGCAAATATGTTATTTAAATGCACAACGGCTTGAGTTTGTTAATGTTGCAATGTATTACAACAGCACACGTTGTGTTGTCTTCAATGCACAACGGCATAATTAAGTTTTGTATGCAGTTCTAGCAGAGCAAAACATAACATTTTAAGTGTGTTCCTCACTAGATGACGAATTAAGTTAGTTTAAGCAGAACATGCTGAAAATATGTCTGACCAAGGGGTCCATACAAGGTTTTCAACTATATATTCTTAATGACTCCTTGTGATGTTAAATCAACCAGACAGTAGTCCATATTTGACCCACTTAACATATTTCTGATACACGACTCCGCAATCATGAACTTACTATACATACATCATTGACTTCCTTCTGATTTCCGTGGTTGGCCAAAGGGTCCACAATTGTTTGTATTTTTTCACAGTCACCGTTTGTTTTTTACATGTTATGGCTGTACAGAAGTCCATATTTGACATACTTAACATATTTTTGTTATTCATTGACTTCCCTTCTGTTTCCCATTTTTAGGCAAAAGTTCCACAAAAAGTTTTTTTTTTTTTTTACATTTTATGGCTGTACAGAAATCCATACTTGACCTACTAAACATATTTGTGGCCCAAGAGTCCTTAAACACTAACTATACATACTCATTGACTTCCCTTCTGATTTCCATTACTAGACAAAATTTCCACAAAAAGGTTTTTTTTAAAGTTTTAAGTTTTTTTTTTTTTTTGGCTAGTAATGGGAATCAGATTTTTTTTGCTATAAAGAAATCCATATTTGACATACTGAATATATTTTTGGCCCAAGACTCCATAATCAATATCTTACTATACATATTGACTTCCCTTCTGATTCCCATTTTTAGCCAAAAGTTTTTTTTTTTACATGTTCTGGCTGTACAGGTCAATTTTTGACCTACTGAACATATTTTTGGCAAAAGAGTCCATAAACATTAACTTACTATTCATACTCATTGACTTCCCTTCTGATTCCCATTACTAGGCAAAAGTTCCACAAAAAGGTTATTTTTTCTTCTTTTTTTTTTTACATGTTATGGCTGTACAGAAGTCATTTTTTGACCTACTGAACATATTTTTGGCAAAAGAGTCCATAAACATTAACTTACTATTCATACTCATTGACTTCCCTTCTGATTCCCATTTTTAGCCAAAAGTTCCACAAATTTTTTAAAAGTTTTTTTTTACATGTTATGGCTGTACAGAAGTCAATTTTTGACATACTGGACATATATTTGTCCCAAGAGTCCTTAAAAACTAACTTACTATACATGCTCATTGACATTCATTCTGATTCCCATTTCTAGGCAAAAGTTCCACAAAAAGGTTTTTTAATTCATTTATTTATTTATTTTTTTACATATTATGGCTGTACGGAAGTCCATATTTGACTAACTGAACATATTTTGGCCCAAGAGTCCTTAAACACTAACTTACTATACATACTCACCGAGTTACATTCTGGTTCCCATTTTAAGCCAAAAGTTCCACAAAAAGTTTTTTTAAGTTTTTTTTTTTTTTTTTTTTTTTTTTACATGTTATGGCTGTACGGAAGTCCATATTTGACCTACTGAACATATTTTTGACCCAAAAGTCCTTAAACACTAACTTACTATACATACTCATTGACTTCCCTTCTGATTCCCATTTCTAGGCAAAAGTTCCACAAAAAGGTTTTTTAATTCATTTATTTATTTATTTTTTTACATGTTATGGCTGTACAGAAGTCCATTTTTGACTAACTGAACATATTTTGGCCCAAGAGTCCTTAAACACTAACTTACTATACATACTCATCGAGTTCCATTCTGGTTCCCATTTTAAGCCAAAAGTTCCACAAAAAGTTTTTTAAAGTTTTTTTTTTGTTTTTTTTTACATGTTATGGCTGTACGGAAGTCCATATTTGACCTACTGAACATATTTTTGGCCCAAAAGTCCTTAAACACTAACTTACTATACATACTCATTGACTTCCCTTCTGATTTCCATTTTTAGCCAAAAGTTCCACAAAAAGTTTTTTAAAGTTTTTTTTTTTCTTTTTTTCTTTTTTTCTTTTTACATGTTATGGCTGTACAGAAGTCCATATTTGACTAACTGAACATATTTTTGGCCCAAGTCTATAGTCCGTATTTGACTAAATGAACATATTTTTGGCCCAAGTCTATAGTCCGTATTTGACTAAATGAACATATTTTTGGCCCAGGAGTCCTTAAACACTAAATTACTATACATACTCGTTGACTTCCCTTCTGATTTCCATTTTAGATAAAAGTTCCACAAAAAGTTTTAAAAAGTTTTTTAAAGTTTTTTTTTTTTTTTTACATGTTATGGCTGTACAGAAGTCCATTTTTGACTAACTGAACATATTTTGGCCCAAGAGTCCTTAAACACTAACTTACTATACATACTCATCGAGTTCCATTCTGGTTCCCATTTTAAGCCAAAAGTTCCACAAAAAGTTTTTTTAAGTTTTTTTTTTGGTTTTTTTTACATGTTATGGCTGTACGGAAGTCCATATTTGACCTACTGAACATATTTTTGGCCCAAAAGTCCTTAAACACTAACTTACTATACATACTCATTGACTTCCCTTCTGATTTCCATTTTTAGCCAAAAGTTCCACAAAAAGTTTTTTTTTCATTTTTATTATTGTTTTTTTTTTTTACATGTTATGGCTGTACAGAAGTCTATATTTGACCTACTGAACATATTTTTTGCCCAAGAGTCCTTAAAAGCTAACTTACTATACATACTCATTGACCACTTCTAATTCCGATTTTTAGCCAAAAGTTCCACAAAAAATTTTTTAAAAGTTTTTTTTTTTTACACGTTAAGGCTGTACAGAAGACCATATTTGACTAACTGAACATATTTTTGGCCCAAGAGTCCTTAAACACTAACTTACTATACATACTCATTGACATCCCGTCTGATTCCCATTACTAGGCAAAAGTTCCACAAAAAGTTTTTTAAAGCTTTTTAAGGTTTTTAAAAAAAAAAAAATTATGCATGTTATGACTGTACAGAAGTCCATTTTTGACTAACTGAACACATTTTGGCCCAAGAGTCCTTAAACACTAAATTACTATACATACTCATCGAGTTCCATTCTGGTTCCCATTTTAAGCCAAAAGTTCCACAAAAAGTTTTTTAAAGTTGTTTTATTTATTTATTTATTTTTACATGTTATGGCTGTACGGAAGTCCATATTTTACCTACTAAACATATTTTAGGCCCAAAAGTCCTTAAACACTAACTTACTATACATACTCATTGACTTCCCTTCTGAATCCCATTTTAGCCAAAAGTTCCACAAAAAGTTTTTTCTTTTCTTTTTTTTCTTACATGTTATGACTGTACAGAAGTCAATTTTTGATCTACTGAACATATATTTGGCCCAAGAGTCCTTAAACACTAACTTACTATACATACTCATTGACATCCTTTCTGATTCCCATTACTAGGCAAAAGTTCCACAAATGGTTTTTAAATTTCTTTTTTTTTCACATGTTATGGCTGTACGGAAGTCCATATTTAACTAACTGAACATATTTTTGGCCCAAGAGTCCTTAAACACTAACTTACTATACATACTCATTGACTTCCCTTCTGACTCCCATTTTTAGCCAAAAGTTTTTTTTTTTTTTTTTTTTTTTTTTACATGTTATGGCTGTACGGAAGTCCATATTTGACCTACTGAACATATTTTTGACCCAAAAGTCCTTAAACACTAACTTACTATACATACTCATTGACTTCCCTTCTGATTTCCATTTTAGATAAAAGTTCCACAAAAAGTTTTAAAAAGTTTTTTAAAGTTTTTTTTTTTTTTTACATGTTATGGCTGTACAGAAGTCCATTTTTGACTAACTGAACATATTTTGGCCCAAGAGTCCTTAAACACTAACTTACTATACATACTCATCGAGTTCCATTCTGGTTCCCATTTTAAGCCAAAAGTTCCACAAAAAGTTTTTTAAAGTTTTTTTTTTGTTTTTTTTTACATGTTATGGCTGTACGGAAGTCCATATTTTACCTACTAAACATATTTTAGGCCCAAAAGTCCTTAAACACTAACTTACTATACATACTCATTGACTTCCCTTCTGAATCCCATTTTAGCCAAAAGTTCCACAAAAAGTTTTTTCTTTTCTTTTTTTTCTTACATGTTATGACTGTACAGAAGTCAATTTTTGATCTACTGAACATATATTTGGCCCAAGAGTCCTTAAACACTAACTTACTATACATACTCATTGACATCCTTTCTGATTCCCATTACTAGGCAAAAGTTCCACAAATGGTTTTTAAATTTCTTTTTTTTTCTTTTTTTTTTTACATGTTATGGCTGTACGGAAGTCCATATTTTACCTACTAAACATATTTTAGGCCCAAAAGTCCTTAAACACTAACTTACTATACATACTCATTGACTTCCCTTCTGAATCCCATTTTAGCCAAAAGTTTTTTTTTTTTTTTTTTTTTTTTATATATTATGTCTGTACAGAAGTCCAAATTTGAGTAACTGAACATATTTTTGGCCCAAGAGTCCTTAAACACTAACTTACTATACATATTGACTTCCATTCTGATTCCCATTTTTAGCCAAAACTTCCACAAAAAGTTTTAAAAGTTTTTTTTTGTTTTTGTTTTTTTTGTTTTTTTGACGTTATGGCTGTACAGAAGACCATATTTGACTAACTGAACATATTTTTGGCCCAACAGTCCTCAAAAACTAACTTATACATACTCATTGACATCCCTTCTGATTCCCATTTTTAGCCAAAAGTTCCACAAAAAGTTTTTTAAAGTTTTTTTTTATTTTTTTTATTATTACATGTTATGGCTGTACAGAAGTCCATATTTGACTAACTGAACATATTTTTGGCCCAAGTCCATAGTCCGTATTTGACTAACTGAACATATTTTGGTCCAAGAGTCCTTAAACACTAACTTACTATACATACTTATCGAGTTCCATTCTGGTTCCCATTTTAAGCCAAAGGTTCCACAAAAAGTTTTTTTAAGTTTTTTTTTTTTTTTTTTTTTTTTTTTTACATGTTATGGCTGTACAGAAGTCTATATTTGACCTACTGAACATATTTTTTGCCCAAGAGTCCTTAAAAGCTAACTTACTATACATACTCATCGAGTTTCATTTTGGTTCCCATTTTTAGCCAAAAGTTCCACAAAATTTTTTTTTTCTTTTTACATATTATGGCTGTACAGAAGACCATATTTGACTAACTGAACATATTTTTTGGCCCAAGAGTTCTTAAACACTAACTTACTATACATACTCATTGACTTCCCTTCTGAATCCCATTTTAGCCAAAAGTTCCACAAAAAGTTCTTTTAACTTTTCTTTTTTTACATGTTATGGCTGTGCAGAAGTCCATTTTTGACTAACTGAACATATTTTTGGCCCGAGTCCTTAAACACTAACTTACTATACATACTCATTGACTTCCCTTCTGATTTCCATTACTAGGCAAAAGTTACACAAAACTGTTTTTTCTTTTCTTTTTTTTCTTACGTGTTATGACTGTACAGAAGTCCATTTTTGATCTACTGAACATATATTTGGCCCAAGAGTCTTTAAACACTAACTTACTATACATACTCATTGACATCCCTTCTGATTCCCATTACTAGGCAAAAGTTCCACAAATGGTTTTTAAATTTTTTTTTTTTTTTTTTTTTTTACATGTTATGGCTGTACGGAAGTCCATATTTGACCTACTGAACATATTTTTGGCCAAAAAGTCCTTAAACACTAACTTACTATACATACTCATTGACTTCCCTTCTGATTTCCATTTTTAGCCAAAAGTTCCACAAAAAGTTTTTTTTCATTTTTATTATTGTTTTTGTTTTTTTACATGTTATGGCTGTACAGAAGTCTATATTTGACCTACTGAACATATTTTTTGCCCAAGAGTCCTTAAAAGCTAACTTACTATACATACTCATCGAGTTTCATTCTGGTTCCCATTTTTAGCCAAAAGTTCCCAAAAAAATGTTTTTCTTTTTACATATTATGGCTGTACAGAAGACCATATTTGACTAACTGAACATATTTTTTGGCCCAAGAGTTCTTAAACACTAACTTACTATACATACTCATTGACTTCCCTTCTGATTTCCATTACTAGGCAAAAGTTACACAAAAATGTTTTTTCTTTTCTTTTTTTTTTACATGTTATGGCTGTACAGAAGTCCATTTTTGACTAACTGAACATATTTTGGCCCAAGAGTCCTTAAACACTAACTTACTATACATACTCATCGAGTTCCGTTCTGGTTCACATTTTTAGCCAAAAGTTCCACAAAACAAAATGTTTTTCTTTTTACATGTTATGGCTGTACAGAAGTCCATATTTGACTAACTGAACATATTTTTGGCCCAAGAGTCCTTAAACACTAAATTACTATACATACTCATTGACTTTTCTTCTAATTCCCATTTAGCCAAAAGTTCCACAAAAGTTTTTTTAAATTTAATTTTTTTTTTTTTTTTGACGTTATGGCTGTACAGAAGACCATATTTGACTAACTGAACATATTTTTGGCCCAACAGTCCTTAAAAACTAACTTATTATACATACTCATTGACATCCCTTCTGATTCCCATTTTTAGCCAAAAGTTCCACAAAAAGTTTTTTTTCATTTTTATTATTGTTTTTTTTTTTTTTTACATGTTATGGCTGTACAGAAGTCTATATTTGACCTACTGAACATATTTTTTGCCCAAGAGTCCTTAAAAGCTAACTTACTATACATACTCATCGAGTTTCATTTTGGTTCAAATTTTTAGCCAAAAGTTCCAAAAAATTGTTTTTTTCTTTTTACATATTATGGCTGTACAGAAGACCATATTTGACTAACTGAACATATTTTTTGGCCCAAGAGTTCTTAAACACTAACTTACTATACATACTCATTGACTTCCCTTCTGAATCCCATTTTAGCCAAAAGTTCCACAAAAAGTTCTTTTAACTTTTCTTTTTTTACATGTTATGGCTGTGCAGAAGTCCATTTTTGACTAACTGAACATATTTTTGGCCCGAGTCCTTAAACACTAACTTACTATACATACTCATTGACTTCCCTTCTGATTTCCATTACTAGGCAAAAGTTACACAAAACTGTTTTTTCTTTTCTTTTTTTTCTTACGTGTTATGACTGTACAGAAGTCCATTTTTGATCTACTGAACATATATTTGGCCCAAGAGTCCTTAAACACTAACTTACTATACATACTCATTGACATCCCTTCTGATTCCCATTACTAGGCAAAAGTTCCACAAATGGTTTTTAAATTTTTTTTTTTTTATTTTTTTTTTTACATGTTATGGCTGTACGGAAGTCCATATTTGACCTACTGAACATATTTTTGGCCAAAAAGTCCTTAAACACTAACTTACTATACATACTCATTGACTTCCCTTCTGATTTCCATTTTTAGCCAAAAGTTCCACAAAAAGTTTTTTTTCATTTGTATTATTGTTTTTGTTTTTTAACATGTTATGGCTGTACAGAAGTCTATATTTGACCTACTGAACATATTTTTTGCCCAAGAGTCCTTAAAAGCTAACTTACTATACATACTCATCGAGTTTCATTCTGGTTCCCATTTTTAGCCAAAAGTTCCCAAAAAAATTTTTTTCTTTTTACATATTATGGCTGTACAGAAGACCATATTTGACTAACTGAACATATTTTTTGGCCCAAGAGTTCTTAAACACTAACTTACTATACATACTCATTGACTTCCCTTCTGATTTCCATTACTAGGCAAAAGTTACACAAAAATGTTTTTTCTTTTCTTTTTTTTCTTACGTGTTATGACTGTACAGAAGTCGATTTTTGATCTACTGAACATATTTTTTGGCCCAAGAGTTCTTAAACTCTAACTTACTATACATACTCATTGACTTCCCTTCTGAATCCCATTTTAGCCAAAAGTTCCACAAAAAGTTCTTTTAACTTTTCTTTTTTTACATGTTATGGCTGTGCAGAAGTCCATTTTTGACTAACTGAACATATTTTTGGCCCAAGAGTCCTTAAACACTAACTTACTAGACATACTCATTGACTTCCCTTCTGATTTCCATTACTAGGCAAAAGTTACACAAAAATGTTTTCTCTTTTCTTTTTTTTCTTACGTGTTATGACTGTACAGAAGTCGATTTTTGATCTACTGAACATATATTTGGCCCAAGAGTCCTTAAACACTAACTTACTATACATACTTATTGACATCCCTTCTGATTCCCATTACTAGGCAAAAGTTCCACAAATGGTTTTTATATTTATTTTTTATTTTATTTTTATTTTTTTACATATTATGGCTGTACGGAAGTCCATATTTGACCTACTGAACATATTTTTGGCCCAAAAGTCCTTAAACACTAACTTACTATACATACTCATCGAGTTCCGTCTGGTTTCCATGTTTAGCCAAAAGTTCCACAAAAAGTTTTTTTTCATTTTTATTATTGTTTTTTTTTTTTTACATGTTATGGCTGTACAGAAGTCTATATTTGACCTACTGAACATATTTTTTGCCCAAGAGTCCTTAAAAGCTAACTTACTATACATACTCATCGAGTTTCATTCTGGTTCCCATTTTTAGCCAAAAGTTCCAGAATTTTTTTTTTTCTTTTTACATATTATGGCTGTACAGAAGACCATATTTGACTAACTGAACATATTTTTTGGCCCAAGAGTTCTTAAACACTAACTTACTAGACATACTCATTGACTTCCCTTCTGATTTCCATTACTAGGCAAAAGTTACACAAAAATGTTTTTTCTTTTCTTTTTTTTCTTACGTGTTATGACTGTACAGAAGTCGATTTTTGATCTACTGAACATATATTTGGCCCAAGAGTCCTTAAACACTAACTTACTATACATACTCATTGACATCCCTTCTGATTCCCATTACTAGGCAAAAGTTCCACAAATGGTTTTTAAATTTATTTATTTATTTATTTATTTTTACATGTTATGGCTGTACGGAAGTCCATATTTGACCTACTGAACATATTTTTGGCCAAAAAGTCCTTAAACACTAACTTACTATACATACTCATTGACTTCCCTTCTGATTTCCATTTTTAGCCAAAAGTTCCACAAAAAGTTTTTTTTCATTTTTATTATTGTTTTTGTTTTTTTACATGTTATGGCTGTACAGAAGTCTATATTTGACCTACTGAACATATTTTTTGCCCAAGAGTCCTTAAAAGCTAACTTACTATACATACTCATCGAGTTTCATTCTGGTTCCCATTTTTAGCCAAAAGTTCCCAAAAAAATGTTTTTCTTTTTACATATTATGGCTGTACAGAAGACCATATTTGACTAACTGAACATATTTTTTGGCCCAAGAGTTCTTAAACACTAACTTACTATACATACTCATTGACTTCCCTTCTGATTTCCATTACTAGGCAAAAGTTACACAAAAATGTTTTTTCTTTTCTTTTTTTTCTTACGTGTTATGACTGTACAGAAGTCGATTTTTGATCTTCTGAACATATATTTGGCCCAAGAGTCCTTAAAAGCTAACTTACTATACATACTCTTCGAGTTTCATTCTGGTTCCCATTTTTAGCCAAAAGTTACCAAAAAATTTTTTTTCTTTTTACATATTATGGCTGTACAGAAGACCATATTTGACTAACTGAACATATTTTTTGGCCCAAGAGTTCTTAAACACTAACTTACTATACATACTCATTGACTTCCCTTCTGATTTCCATTACTAGGCAAAAGTTACACAAAAATGTTTTTTCTTTTCTTTTTTTTTTACATGTTATGGCTGTACAGAAGTCCATTTTTGACTAACTGAACATATTTTGGCCCAAGAGTCCTTAAACACTAACTTACTATACATACTCATCGAGTTCCGTTCTGGTTCACATTTTTAGCCAAAAGTTCCACAAAACAAAATGTTTTTCTTTTTACATGTTATGGCTGTACAGAAGTCCATATTTGACTAACTGAACATATTTTTGGCCCAAGAGTCCTTAAACACTAAATTACTATACATACTCATTGACTTTTCTTCTAATTCCCATTTAGCCAAAAGTTCCACAAAAGTTTTTTTAAATTTAAAAAAAAATGTTTTTTTTTACATGTTATGGCTGTACGGAACTCCATATTTGACCTACTGAATATATTTTTGGCCCAAGAGTCCTTAAACACTAACTTACTATACATATTGACTTCCATTCTGATTCCCATTTTTAGCCAAAACTTCCACAAAAAGTTTTAAAAGTTTTTTTTTTTTTTTTTTTTTTTTTTTTTTGACGTTATGGCTGTACAGAAGACCATATTTGACTAACTGAACATATTTTTGGCCCAACAGTCCTTAAAAACTAACTTATTATACATACTCATTGACATCCCTTCTGATTCCCATTTTTAGCCAAAAGTTCCACAAAAAGTTTTTTTTCATTTTTATTATTGTTTTTTTTTTTTTACATGTTATGGCTGTACAGAAGTCTATATTTGACCTACTGAACATATTTTTTGCCCAAGAGTCCTTAAAAGCTAACTTACTATACATACTCATCGAGTTTCATTCTGGTTCCCATTTTTAGCCAAAAGTTCCAGAATTTTTTTTTTTCTTTTTACATATTATGGCTGTACAGAAGACCATATTTGACTAACTGAACATATTTTTTGGCCCAAGAGTTCTTAAACACTAACTTACTATACATACTCATTGACTTCCCTTCTGAATCCCATTTTAGCCAAAAGTTCCACAAAAAGTTATTTTAACTTTTCTTTTTTTACATGTTATGGCTGTGCAGAAGTCCTTTTTTGACTAACTGAACATATTTTTGGCCCAAGAGTCCTCAAACACTAACTTACTAGACATACTCATTGACTTCCCTTCTGATTTCCATTACTAGGCAAAAGTTACAAAAAAATGTTTTTTCTTTTCTTTTTTTTCTTACGTGTTATGACTGTACAGAAGTCGATTTTTGATCTACTGAACATATATTTGGCCCAAGAGTCTTTAAACACTAACTTACTATACATACTCATTGACATCCCTTCTGATTCCCATTACTAGGCAAAAGTTCCACAAATGGTTTTTAAATTTTTTTTTTTTATTTTTTTTTTACATGTTATGGCTGTACGGAAGTCCATATTTGACCTACTGAACATATTTTTGGCCAAAAAGTCCTTAAACACTAACTTACTATACATACTCATTGACTTCCCTTCTGATTTCCATTTTTAGCCAAAAGTTCCACAAAAAGTTTTTTTTCATTTTTATTATTGTTTTTGTTTTTTTACATGTTATGGCTGTACAGAAGTCTATATTTGACCTACTGAACATATTTTTTGCCCAAGAGTCCTTAAAAGCTAACTTACTATACATACTCATCGAGTTTCATTCTGGTTCCCATTTTTAGCCAAAAGTTCCCAAAAAAATGTTTTTCTTTTTACATATTATGGCTGTACAGAAGACCATATTTGACTAACTGAACATATTTTTTGGCCCAAGAGTTCTTAAACACTAACTTACTATACATACTCATTGACTTCCCTTCTGATTTCCATTACTAGGCAAAAGTTACACAAAAATGTTTTTTCTTTTCTTTTTTTTCTTACGTGTTATGACTGTACAGAAGTCGATTTTTGATCTACTGAACATATTTTTTGGCCCAAGAGTTCTTAAACTCTAACTTACTATACATACTCATTGACTTCCCTTCTGAATCCCATTTTAGCCAAAAGTTCCACAAAAAGTTATTTTAACTTTTCTTTTTTTACATGTTATGGCTGTACAGAAGTCCATATTTGACTAACTGAACATATTTTTGGCCCAAGAGTCCTTAAACACTAAATTACTATACATACTCATTGACTTTTCTTCTAATTCCCATTTAGCCAAAAGTTCCACAAAAGTTTTTTTAAATTTTTTAAATTTTTTTTTTTTTTTACATGTTATGGCTGTACGGAACTCCATATTTGACCTACTGAATATATTTTTGGCCCAAGAGTCCTTAAACACTAACTTACTATACATATTGACTTCCCTTCTGGTTCCCATTTTTAGCCAAAAGTTCCACATCATTTTTTTTTCTTTTTACATGTTATGGCTGTACAGAAGTCCATATTTGACCTACTAAACATATTTTTGGCCCAAGAGTCCTTAAACACTTACTTACTATACATACTAATTGACTTCCATTCTGATTCCCATTTGTAGGCAAAAGTTCCACAAAACGTTTTTTGAAGTTTTTTTTTTTACATGTTATGGCTGTACAGAAGTCAACATTTGACCTACTGAACATATTTTTGGCCCAAGAGTCCTTAAACACTAATTTACTATACATGCTAATTGACCTCTTCTGAGTCCCATTTTTAACCAAAAGTTCCACAAAAAGTTTTTTTTTTTTTTTTTTTTTTTTTATATGTTATGTCTGTACAGAAGTCCAAATTTGAGTAACTGAACATGTTTTTGGCCCAAGAGTCCTTAAACACTAACTTACCATACATATTGACTTCCATTCTGATTCCCATTTTTAGCCAAAACTTCCACAAAAAGTTTTTAAAGTTTTTTTTTTTTTTTTTTTTGACATTATGGCTGTACAGAAGACCATATTTGACTAACTGAACATATTTTTGGCCCAAGAGTCTTTAAACAATAACTTACTATACATACTCATTGACTTCCCTTCTGATTCTCATTTTTAGCCAAAAGTTCCACAAAAGTTTTTTTTAAGGTTTTTATTTATTTATTATTTTTTACATGTTATGGATGTACAGAAGTCCATATTTGACTAACTGAACATATTTTTGTCCCAAGACTCCTGAAACACTAACTTACTATACATATTGACTTCCCTTCTGATTTCCATTTTAAGCCAAAAGTTCCACAAAAAGTTTGTTCTCATTTTTATTTTTTTATTTTTTTTTTACATGTTATGGCTGTACAGAAGTCTATATTTGACCTACTAAACATATTTTTTGCCCAAGAGACCTTAAAAGCTAACTTACTATACATACTCATTGACCACTTCTGATTCCCATTTTTAGCCAAAAGTTCCACAAAAAGTTTTTAAAAGTTTTTTTTTTTTTACACGTTAAGGCTGTACAGAAGACCATATTTGACTAACTGAACATATTTTTGGCCCAAGAGTCCTTAAACACTAACTTACTATACATACTCATTGACATCCCTTCTGATTCCCATTACTAGGCAAAAGTTCCACAAAAAGTTTTTTAAAGCTTTTTAAGGTTTTTAAAAAAAAAAAATTATACATGTTATGACTGTACAGAAGTCCATTTTTAACTAACTGAACATATTTTGGCCCAAAAGTCCTTAAACACTAAATTACTATACATACTCATCGAGTTCCGTTCTGGTTCCCAATTTTTAGCCAAAAGTTCCAAACATTTTTTTTTTTTCTTTTTACATGTTATGGCTGTACAGAAGTCAACATTTGACCTACTGAACATATTTTTGGCCCAAGAGTCCTTAAACACTAATTTACTATACATACTAATTGACTTCCATTCTGATTCCCATTTTTACGCAAAAGTTCCACAAAAGGTTTTTTTAAGTTTTTTTTATTTTTCTTTTCTTTTCTTTTTTTTTTTTACATGTTATGGCTGTACGGAAGTCCATATTTGTTATTGCTAATATTAATACATATTTGACATAAGGTTTTCAATATGATCAAAAACTCATCTGATGTTAAATCAGCCAAATAGTACTCCACTGTCTGGTTTATTTAACATCAGAAGGAATCTTTGAGAATATATAAAAATAATAGAAGAGTATATAGAATAACCACAAACTTGTTCAGTAGGTGTAATATGGACTTCTGTATAACCATAACATGTAAATTAATTTCTATACACAATTTTTGACTCCTTCTGGTATTATATCAGCCATACAGTAGTCCATATATGACCACTGAACATATTTCTGGCCCAAGAGTCTTCGATCATGAAATTACTATACATACTCATTGACTTGCCTTCGAATTCTTATTTCTGGCCGAAGGGTTTTTTCATGTCATGGCTGATCGATTAGTCCTTGAAAACGAACTTACTATATAAATACAAATGGACTTTCCTTCTGATTTCCATCTATTGCCAAAGCATCCACAATAGTTATTTTTTCAAAGTTATTTTCAAGTTTTTCGTGTTTTTACATGATGTGGCAATACAGAAGTCCATAATTGACTATGAGCATATGGGAATCAGAAGCGAACATGAAGTTCGTATAATGTAGTATGTATAATAAGTCCATGATCTCTTTGGCCTGAAATATATTCAGGTCAATTATGGTCTTCTGTATGGCTTGATGTAACATGAGTATGTATAGTAGCTTAATATTTCAGGACTCTTCGGCGAGAAAGATGTCCAATAGGCTACATAATGGACTACGGCCTGTCTGATTTAACATAAGAACTCAACTAAAATGTATAGAAGGTTCATGTTTGAGGACTCTTGAGTGAGAAATATGTTAAGTGGCTCAGATATGGACGACTGTCTGGCTGATTTAACATTAGAAGGAGTCCATGAGAATATTTAGCAAAATACTTTCACGGACCCTTTGGTCAAAAATACGTTCACTAGGTCAAATATGTACTAATGTACGGCTTGATGTAACGTCAATGAGTATGTATAGTAACTTAATGTTTGAGGACTCTTCGACGAGAAAGATGCCTAATAGGTCATAATGTACTACGTTCTGGCTGATTTAACATAATGAGGAGTCAAAGGGAATATATAAGAAACTTAATGTTTGAAGGATTCGTTGTCGAGAAAGATGTTCAACAGGCCTAATTATCTACTTCCCGGCATAATGGATAACTCCAGGCAAGACAATTAATTCCGAGGTGCATTGCATACAGGACATATCTTTATCCGAGGAATACTTGAAGAATAACATTAGAGATAACACATTAGAGGTAATAGAGATATACTTCGAGATAACACAGCACACATGATACATACCATTTGAATAGACAGATATTGCTATGCACTTGCTATTGCAAAAGCATTTATATTTATATAGTTCAATGCACGAGTTCCTGTATGCAATGCAAAATCATGTATTTCTTCAAAGCAGAGCAATCTTATTCGTGTATGCAATGCAACAACATTGATCTCTTCAATGCACAATGATTTCTTATATGCATTACAATGCAAAAACACTTGTCTCTATAATGCACGAGTTCTTGGATGCATTGGAATGCAAAGCACTAATCTCTTCAATGCACAAAGAGTTTTTGGATGCAATGCAATACAAAAGCACTTGTCTCTTTAAAGAACGATTTCAGGTATGCATTGGAATGCAAAACACTAATCTCTTCAATACACAACGAGTTCTTGTATGCAATGCAATGCAAACGCACTAATCTCCTCAATGCACAATGAATTCTTGTATCTATTGTAATGCAAAAGAAATGATCTCTTCAATGCAAAACAAGTTATTGTATGCAATGCACTGCAAAAGCATTTGTCTCTTTAATGAACGAGTTCAGGTATGCAATGCAAGCGCACTAATCTCTTCAATGCACAACAAGTTCTTGTATGCATTGTAATGCAAACTCACTTATCTCTTCAATGCATAATACATTCTTGTATGAATTGCAATGCAAAAGCACCAATCCTTTAACGCACAACGGTGTTCTTGTATGCATTGCAATGCAAAAGCACAAATCTCTTCAATGCAAAACAATTTGCTGTATGCATTGCAATGCAAAAGTACTAATCTCTTCAATGCACAACGATTTATTGTATGCAATGCAATGCAAACGCACTTAATCTCCTCAATGCACGAGTTCTTATATCCATTGTAATGCAAAAGAAATTATCTCTTCAATGCCAAACGAGTTCTTGTATGCAATGCACTGCAAAAGCATTTGTCTCTTTAATGCACGAGTTCAGGTATGCAATGCAAGCGCACTAATCTCTTCAATGCACAAGTTCTTGTATGCATTGTAATGCAAACGCACATCTCTTCAGTGCATAATAAATTCTTGTATGAATTGCAATGCAAAAGCACCAATCCTTTAACGCACAACGTATTCTTGTATGCATTGCAATGCAAAAGCACCAATCTCTTCAATGCACAACGAGTTATTGTATGCATTGCAATGCAAAATAACTTATCCCTTCATTGCACAACGATTTGTTATATGCATTGCAATGCAATAACACTGAGCTCTTCATTGCACAACGATTTCTTATATGCATTGCAATGCAAAAGCACTTTTCTATATAATGCATGAGTTCTTGGATGCATTGGAATGCAAGCGCACTAATATCTTCAATGCATATCGAGTTCTTGAATGCAATGCAAAAGCATGTTGAGAATATGTCACATGTTGTGTTATCTCCTTAATACTCAAAGCATTAAGTTAGATGGTGCAAAAGAAATTATTTCTCATTATATCACAACATTGCAATGCAATGCATTGAAACAGAAGCATGTATTCTTTAATGCACAACGGATTAATTTTGTTTTTGTATCTAAACAGCATTTTTAAGGTTGTTATTCACTGAAAACGGATTAAGATAGATACCCATACGGAAATGTAATATATGTGCATATATGAAATATCAATATATGCTCTTTTAAAGTAAAAACATATATGAAACCTATTAGAAATTGGAACAATTCCATATATTTGATATATAACTCTATTCCATATATTATATATGTTCAAATTATATATGTGCCAAATTACTGTCACTGACAGGTCTCTGCAAAAACTACATGCTCATACTGTACGCTCACAACGGGGGGAAAATCACAAGGAGCATTACTGTCTAAACTGAAGCCTTGAACCAAAACCAAACTAGAATGAAATGCCAGGATTCAAACACCACACAAAAAAATTCACACAGACAGAAAAGAGCAAACTCAAACCCACAAGACAACAGGAGTGTCAGAGCTGTCTCCAAACCAAGAATAAAACCTTGTCCAAAACACTGACAAAATTTATATGTAAAATACATGTTCATAATGTCTCTCATATTCTTTTGTATTATGTATATGAATTGGCATAATTATATAAATATACCTTATTAAACATGGCTTCATATATTTGTTAGCCTACATATGTTTTAATACAAGTTTTATGAACATAATTATATATTACATTTTCGTATGGGTAGTGTATGCAACAACTATGTGTTATTTCTTCAACGCATAATGGAATGAGTTAGTTCTTGTATGCAGTGCAATGAAACAGCATATGTTATTCACAATGCACAACGTATCCTGCATGCAGTGCAATGCAACAGGAAATATGTTATTTAAATGCACACCGGCAAGAGTTTGTTAATGTTGCAATGTATTACATCAGCACACATGTTGTGTCGTCTTCAATGCACAACGGGATAATTAAGTTTTGTATGCAGTCTAGCAGAGCAAAACATAACATTTTAAGTGTGTTCCTCACTAGATAACGAAGTAAGTTAGTTTAAGCAGAACATGCTGAACATATGTCTGACCAAGTGGTCCATACAAGGTTTTCAACTATATATTCTTAAAGACTCCTTGTGATGATAAATCAATCAGACAGTAGTCCATACTGACCCACTGAACATATTTCTGACCCACGAGTCCGCGATCATGAACTTACTATACATACACCATACCAAAGGCTCCACAATTGTTTTCATTTTTCACAGTCACCGTTTTTGTTTTTTACATATGGCTGTAAAGATGGCCATATGTGACCCTACTTCATATATTTTTAGCCCAAGAGTCCTTAAACACTAACTTACTATACATACTCATTGACTTCCCTTCTGATTCCCATTTTTAGCTAAAAGTTCCACAAACACTTTTTAAAAATTTTTAGTTTTTTTTTTATTTATTTTTTTATGTTATGGCTGTACAGAAGTCCATATTTGACTAACTGAACATATATTTGGGCCAAGAGTCCTTAAATGGGAATCAGAAAGGAAGTCAATGAGTATGTATAGTAAGTTAATGAACTTACTATACATACTCATTAACTTCCTTTCTGATTCCCATTTTTAGCCAAAAGTTTTTTTTTAAGGTTTTTATTTATTTATAATTTTTTACATGTTATGGCTGTACAGAAGTCCATATCTGACTAACTGAACATACTTTTGGCCCAAGAGTCCTTAAACACTAACTTACTATACATACTCAGAAACCCTTCTGATTCCCATTACTAAGCAAAAGTTCCACAAAAAAGTTTTTTTTTTCTTTTTTTCTTTTCTTACATGTTATGGCTGTACGGAAGTCCATATTTGACCTACTTAATATGTTTTTGGCCCAAGAGTCCTTAAACACTAACTTACTATACATACTCATTGATTTCCCTTCTGATTCCTATTACTAAGCAAAAGTTCCACAAAAAAGTTTTTTTTTTCTTTTTTTCTTTTCTTACATATTATGGCTGTACAGAAGTCCATATTTGACTAACTGAACATATTTTTGGCCGAAGAGTCCTTAAACACTTACTTACTATACATACTCATTGACTTCCCTTGTGATTCCCATTTTTAGCCAAAAGTTCCACAAAAAGTTTTTAAAAGTTTTTTTAAGTTTTTAAAAAATTGTTTTACATGTTATGGCTGTACGGAAGTCCTTACTTGACCTACTTAATATATTTTTGGCCCAAGAGTCCTTAAACAATAACTTACTATACATATTGACTCCCCTTCTGATGTCAATTTTAGCCAAAAGTTTCAAAAAAAAATTTTTACGAAGTAAGTTAGTTTAAGCAGAACATGCTGAACATATGTCTGACCAAGTGGTCCATACAAGGTTTTCAACTATATATTCTTAAAGACTCCTTGTGATGATAAATCAATCAGACAGTAGTCCATACTGACCCACTGAACATATTTCTGACCCACGAGTCCGCGATCATGAACTTACTATACATACACCATACCAAAGGCTCCACAATTGTTTTCATTTTTCACAGTCACCGTTTTTGTTTTTTACATATGGCTGTAAAGATGGCCATATGTGACCCTACTTCATATATTTTTAGCCCAAGAGTCCTTAAACACTAACTTACTATACATACTCATTGACTTCCCTTCTGATTCCCATTTTTAGCTAAAAGTTCCACAAACACTTTTTAAAAATTTTTAGTTTTTTTTTTATTTATTTTTTTATGTTATGGCTGTACAGAAGTCCATATTTGACTAACTGAACATATATTTGGGCCAAGAGTCCTTAAATGGGAATCAGAAAGGAAGTCAATGAGTATGTATAGTAAGTTAATGAACTTACTATACATACTCATTAACTTCCTTTCTGATTCCCATTTTTAGCCAAAAGTTTTTTTTTAAGGTTTTTATTTATTTATAATTTTTTACATGTTATGGCTGTACAGAAGTCCATATCTGACTAACTGAACATACTTTTGGCCCAAGAGTCCTTAAACACTAACTTACTATACATACTCAGAAACCCTTCTGATTCCCATTACTAAGCAAAAGTTCCACAAAAAAGTTTTTTTTTTCTTTTTTTCTTTTCTTACATGTTATGGCTGTACGGAAGTCCATATTTGACCTACTTAATATGTTTTTGGCCCAAGAGTCCTTAAACACTAACTTACTATACATACTCATTGATTTCCCTTCTGATTCCTATTACTAAGCAAAAGTTCCACAAAAAAGTTTTTTTTTTCTTTTTTTCTTTTCTTACATATTATGGCTGTACAGAAGTCCATATTTGACTAACTGAACATATTTTTGGCCGAAGAGTCCTTAAACACTTACTTACTATACATACTCATTGACTTCCCTTGTGATTCCCATTTTTAGCCAAAAGTTCCACAAAAAGTTTTTAAAAGTTTTTTTAAGTTTTTAAAAAATTGTTTTACATGTTATGGCTGTACGGAAGTCCTTACTTGACCTACTTAATAGTAATATGTATACATATTGACTCCACTTCTGATGTCCATTTTAGCCAAAAGTTTCACAAAAGTTTTTTTTTAAGGCTTTTATTTATTTATTTATATTTTTTTACATGTTATGGCTGTACAGAAGTCCATATTTGACTAACTGAACATATATTTGGGCCAAGAGTCCTTAAATGGGAATCAGAAAGGAAGTCAATGAGTATGTATAGTAAGTTAGTGAACTTACTATACATACTCATTAACTTCCTTTCTGATTCCCATTTTTAGCCAAAAGTTCCACAAAAGTTTTTTTTAAGGTTTTTATTTATTTATAATTTTTTACATGTTATGGCTGTACAGAAGTCCATATCTGACTAACTGAACATACTTTTGGCCCAAGAGTCCTTAAACACTAACTTACTATACATACTCATTATCTTCCCTTCTGATTCTCATTTTTACATAAAAGTTCCACAAAAAGTTTTTTAAAGTTTTTTAAGGTTTTTTTTTTTTTTTTTTTTTTTTACATGTTATGGCTGTACGGAAGTCCATGTTTCACCTACTTAATATGTTTTTGGCCCAAGAGTCCTTAAACACTAACTTACTATACATACTCAGAAACCCTTCTGATTCCCATTACTAAGCAAAAGTTCCACAAAAAAGTTTTTTTTTTCTTTTTTTCTTTTCTTACATGTTATGGCTGTACGGAAGTCCATATTTGACCTACTTAATATGTTTTTGGCCCAAGAGTCCTTAAACACTAACTTACTATACATACTCATTGATTTCCCTTCTGATTCCTATTACTAAGCAAAAGTTCCACAAAAAAGTTTTTTTTTTCTTTTTTTCTTTTCTTACATATTATGGCTGTACAGAAGTCCTTACTTGACCTACTTAATATATTTTTGGCCCAAGAGTCCTTAAACAATAACTTACTATACATATTGACTCCCCTTCTGATGTCAATTTTAGCCAAAAGTTTCAAAAAAAATTTTTTAACGTTTTTTTTTTACATGTTATGGCTGTACAGACGTCCATATTTGACTAACTGAACATATTTTTGGCCCAAGAGTCCTTAAACAATAACTTACTATAGATACTCATTGACTTGCATTTTGATTCCCATTTTTAGCTAAAAGTTCCACAAACACTTTTTAAAAATTTTTAGTTTTTTTTTTATTTATTTTTTTATGTTATGGCTGTACAGAAGTCCATATTTGACTAACTGAACATATATTTGGGCCAAGAGTCCTTAAATGGGAATCAGAAAGGAAGTCAATGAGTATGTATAGTAAGTTAATGAACTTACTATACATACTCATTAACTTCCTTTCTGATTCCCATTTTTAGCCAAAAGTTTTTTTTTAAGGTTTTTATTTATTTATAATTTTTTACATGTTATGGCTGTACAGAAGTCCATATCTGACTAACTGAACATACTTTTGGCCCAAGAGTCCTTAAACACTAACTTACTATACATACTCAGAAACCCTTCTGATTCCCATTACTAAGCAAAAGTTCCACAAAAAAGTTTTTTTTTTCTTTTTTTCTTTTCTTACATGTTATGGCTGTACGGAAGTCCATATTTGACCTACTTAATATGTTTTTGGCCCAAGAGTCCTTAAACACTAACTTACTATACATACTCATTGATTTCCCTTCTGATTCCTATTACTAAGCAAAAGTTCCACAAAAAAGTTTTTTTTTTCTTTTTTTCTTTTCTTACATATTATGGCTGTACAGAAGTCCATATTTGACTAACTGAACATATTTTTGGCCGAAGAGTCCTTAAACACTTACTTACTATACATACTCATTGACTTCCCTTGTGATTCCCATTTTTAGCCAAAAGTTCCACAAAAAGTTTTTAAAAGTTTTTTTAAGTTTTTAAAAAATTGTTTTACATGTTATGGCTGTACGGAAGTCCTTACTTGACCTACTTAATATATTTTTGGCCCAAGAGTCCTTAAACAATAACTTACTATACATATTGACTCCCCTTCTGATGTCAATTTTAGCCAAAAGTTTCAAAAAAAATTTTTTAACGTTTTTTTTTTACATGTTATGGCTGTACAGACGTCCATATTTGACTAACTGAACATATTTTTGGCCCAAGAGTCCTTAAACAATAACTTACTATAGATACTCATTGACTTGCATTTTGATTCCCATTTTTAGCTAAAAGTTCCACAAAAGTTTTTTTTTAAGGTTTTTATTTATTTATATTTTTTTACATGTTATGGCAGTACAGAAGTCCATATTTGACTAACTGAACATATTTTTGGCCCAAGAGTCCTTAAACAATAACTTACTATACATATTGACACCCCTTCTGATTTCCATTTTTAGCCAAAAGTTCCACAAAAAGTTTTTAAAAGTAATTTTTAAGTTTTACATTTTTTTTTAACTAACTGAACATATTTTTGGCCCAAGAGTCCTTAAACAATAACTTACTATACATATTGACTCCACTTCTGATGTCCATTTTAGCCAAAAGTTTCACAAAAGTTTTTTTTTAAGGCTTTTATTTATTTATTTATATTTTTTTACATGTTATGGCTGTACAGAAGTCCATATTTGACTAACTGAACATATATTTGGGCCAAGAGTCCTTAAATGGGAATCAGAAAGGAAGTCAATGAGTATGTATAGTAAGTTAGTGAACTTACTATACATACTCATTAACTTCCTTTCTGATTCCCATTTTTAGCCAAAAGTTCCACAAAAGTTTTTTTTAAGGTTTTTATTTATTTATAATTTTTTACATGTTATGGCTGTACAGAAGTCCATATCTGACTAACTGAACATACTTTTGGCCCAAGAGTCCTTAAACACTAACTTACTATACATACTCATTATCTTCCCTTCTGATTCTCATTTTTACATAAAAGTTCCACAAAAAGTTTTTTAAAGTTTTTTAAGGTTTTTTTTTTTTTTTTTTTTTTTTACATGTTATGGCTGTACGGAAGTCCATGTTTCACCTACTTAATATGTTTTTGGCCCAAGAGTCCTTAAACACTAACTTACTATACATACTCAGAAACCCTTCTGATTCCCATTACTAAGCAAAAGTTCCACAAAAAAGTTTTTTTTTTCTTTTTTTCTTTTCTTACATGTTATGGCTGTACGGAAGTCCATATTTGACCTACTTAATATGTTTTTGGCCCAAGAGTCCTTAAACACTAACTTACTATACATACTCATTGATTTCCCTTCTGATTCCTATTACTAAGCAAAAGTTCCACAAAAAAGTTTTTTTTTTCTTTTTTTCTTTTCTTACATATTATGGCTGTACAGAAGTCCATATTTGACTAACTGAACATATTTTTGGCCGAAGAGTCCTTAAACACTTCCTTACTATACATACTCATTGACTTCCCTTGTGATTCCCATTTTTAGCCAAAAGTTCCACAAAAAGTTTTTAAAAGTTTTTTTAAGTTTTTAAAAAATTGTTTTACATGTTATGGCTGTACGGAAGTCCTTATTTGACCTACTTAATATATTTTTGGCCCAAGAGTCCTTAAACAATAACTTACTATACATATTGACTCCCCTTCTGATGTCAATTTTAGCCAAAAGTTTCAAAAAAAAATTTTTAATGTTTTTTTTTTACATGTTATGGCTGTACAGACGTCCATATTTGACTAACTGAACATATTTTTGGCCCAAGAGTCCTTAAACAATAACTTACTATAGATACTCATTGACTTGCATTTTGATTCCCATTTTTAGCTAAAAGTTCCACAAAAGTTTTTTTTTAAGGTTTTTATTTATTTATATTTTTTTACATGTTATGGCAGTACAGAAGTCCATATTTGACTAACTGAACATATTTTTGGCCCAAGAGTCCTTAAACAATAACTTACTATACATATTGACACCCCTTCTGATTTCCATTTTTAGCCAAAAGTTCCACAAAAAGTTTTTAAAAGTTATTTTTAAGTTTTACATTTTTTTTTAACTAACTGAACATATTTTTGGCCCAAGAGTCCTTAAACAATAACTTACTATACATATTGACTCCACTTCTGATGTCCATTTTAGCCAAAAGTTTCACAAAAGTTTTTTTTTAAGGCTTTTATTTATTTATTTATATTTTTTTACATGTTATGGCTGTACAGAAGTCCATATTTGACTAACTGAACATATATTTGGGCCAAGAGTCCTTAAATGGGAATCAGAAAGGAAGTCAATGAGTATGTATAGTAAGTTAGTGAACTTACTATACATACTCATTAACTTCCTTTCTGATTCCCATTTTTAGCCAAAAGTTCCACAAAAGTTTTTTTTAAGGTTTTTATTTATTTATAATTTTTTACATGTTATGGCTGTACAGAAGTCCATATCTGACTAACTGAACATACTTTTGGCCCAAGAGTCCTTAAACACTAACTTACTATACATACTCATTATCTTCCCTTCTGATTCTCATTTTTACATAAAAGTTCCACAAAAAGTTTTTTAAAGTTTTTTAAGGTTTTTTTTTTTTTTTTTTTTTTTTACATGTTATGGCTGTACGGAAGTCCATGTTTCACCTACTTAATATGTTTTTGGCCCAAGAGTCCTTAAACACTAACTTACTATACATACTCAGAAACCCTTCTGATTCCCATTACTAAGCAAAAGTTCCACAAAAAAGTTTTTTTTTTCTTTTTTTCTTTTCTTACATGTTATGGCTGTACGGAAGTCCATATTTGACCTACTTAATATGTTTTTGGCCCAAGAGTCCTTAAACACTAACTTACTATACATACTCATTGATTTCCCTTCTGATTCCTATTACTAAGCAAAAGTTCCACAAAAAAGTTTTTTTTTTCTTTTTTTCTTTTCTTACATATTATGGCTGTACAGAAGTCCATATTTGACTAACTGAACATATTTTTGGCCGAAGAGTCCTTAAACACTTCCTTACTATACATACTCATTGACTTCCCTTGTGATTCCCATTTTTAGCCAAAAGTTCCACAAAAAGTTTTTAAAAGTTTTTTTAAGTTTTTAAAAAATTGTTTTACATGTTATGGCTGTACGGAAGTCCTTATTTGACCTACTTAATATATTTTTGGCCCAAGAGTCCTTAAACAATAACTTACTATACATATTGACTCCCCTTCTGATGTCAATTTTAGCCAAAAGTTTCAAAAAAAAATTTTTAATGTTTTTTTTTTACATGTTATGGCTGTACAGACGTCCATATTTGACTAACTGAACATATTTTTGGCCCAAGAGTCCTTAAACAATAACTTACTATAGATACTCATTGACTTGCATTTTGATTCCCATTTGTAGCCAAAAGTTCCACAAAAGTTTTTTTTTAAGGTTTTTATTTATTTATATTTTTTTTACATGTTATGGCTGTACGGAAGTCCATATTTGACCTACTTAATATGTTTTTGGCCCAAGAGTCCTTAAACACTAACTTACTATACATACTCATTGACTTCCCTTGTGATTCCCATTTTTAGCCAAAAGTTCCACAAAATTTTTTTAAAGTTTTTTTAAGTTTTTAAAAAATTGTTTTACATGTTATGGCTGTACGGAAGTCCTTATTTGACCTACTTAATATATTTTTGGCCCAAGAGTCCCTAAACACTAACTTACTATACATACTCATTGACCCCTTCTGATTCCCATTTTTACACAAAAGTTCTACAAAAAAATTTTTAAAGTTTTTTTTTAAGGTTTTTATTTATTTATATTTTTTTACATGTTATGGCTGTACAGAAGTCCATATTTGACTAACTGAACATATTTTTGGCCCAAGAGTGCTTAAACAATAACTTACTATACATACTCATCGAGTTCCATTCTGGTTCCCATTTTTAGCCAAAAGTTCCACAATTTTTTTTTTTGTTTTTACATGTTATGGCTGTACAGAAGTTCATATTTGACTAACTGAACATATTTTTGGCCCAAGAGTCCTTAAACAATAACTTACTATACATACTCAAAGACTTCCCTTATGATTCCCATTACTAGCCAAAAGATCCAGTAAATATTTTTTAAATGTTTGTTTTATTATTTTTTACATATTATAGCTGTACAGAGGTCCATATTTGACCCTACTTCATATATTTTTAGCCCAAGAGTCCTTAAACACTAACTTACTATACATACTCATTGACTTCCCTTCTGATTCCCATTTTTAGCTAAAAGTTCAACAAACACTTTTTAAAAAAATTTAAAGTTTTTTTTTAATTTATTTTTTTATGTTATGGCTGTACAGAAGTCCATATTTGACTAACTGAACATATATTTGGGCCAAGAGTCCTTAAATGGGAATCAGAAAGGAAGTCAATGAGTATGTATAGTAAGTTAATGAACTTACTATACATACTCATTAACTTCCTTTCTGATTCCCATTTTTAGCCAAAAGTTCCACAAAAGTTTTTTTTTAAGGTTTTTATTTATTTATAATTTTTTACATGTTATGGCTGTACAGAAGTCCATATCTGACTAACTGAACATACTTTTGGCCCAAGAGTCCTTAAACACTAACTTTCTATACATACTCATTGTCTTCCCTTCTGATTCTCATTTTTACACAAAAGTTCCACAAAAAGTTTTTAAAAGTTTTTTAAGGTTTTTTTTTTTTTTTTTTTTTTTACATGTTATGGCTGTACGGAAGTCCATATTTCACCTACTTAATATGTTTTTGGCCCAAGAGTCCTTAAACACTAACTTACTATACATACTCATTGATTTCCCTTCTGATTCCCATTACTAAGCAAAAGTTCCACAAAAAAGTTTTTTTTTTCTTTTTTTCTTTTCTTACATGTTATGGCTGTACGGAAGTCCTTATTTGACCTACTTAATATATTTTTGGCCCAAGAGTCCTTAAACAATAACTTACTATACATATTGACTCCCCTTCTGATGTCCATTTTAGCCAAAAGTTTCACAAAAGTTTTTTTTTAAGGCTTTTATTTATTTATATTTTTTTACATGTTATGGCTGTACAGAAGTCCATATTTGACTAACTGAACATATTTTTGGCCCAAGAGTCCTTAAACAATAACTTACTATACATACTCATTGACTTCCCTCCTGATTCCCATTTTTACACAAAAGTTCTACAAATTTTTAAAAAAGTTTTTTAAGGTTCTTTCTTTTTTTTCTTTTTTTTTACATGTTATGGCTGTACAGAAGTCCATTTTGACTAACTGAACATATTTTTGGCCCAAGAGTCCTTAAACAATTACTTACTATACATACTCATCGAGTTCCGTTCTGGTTCCCATTTTTAGCCAAAAGTTCCACAATTTTTTTTTTCTTTTTACATGTTATGGCTGTACGGAAGTCCATATTTAACCTACTTAATATATTTTTGGCCCAAGAGTCCTTAAACAATAACTTACTATACATACTCATTGATTTCCATTCTGATTCCCATTTGTAGCCAAAAGTTCCACAAAAGTTTTTTTTAAGGTTTTTATTCATTTATATTTTTTTACATGTTATTGGCTGTACAGAAGTCTATATTTGACCTACTTAATATATTTTTGGCCCAAGAGTCCTTAAACACTAACTTACTATACATACTCATTGACCCCTTCTGATTCCCATTTTTACACAAAAGTTCTACAAAAAAAATGTAAAAGTTTTTTTTTTTAAGGTTTTTATTTATTTATATTTTTTTTACATGTTATGGCTGTACAGAAGTCCATATTTGACTAACTGAATATATGTTTGGCCCAAGAGTCCTTAAACAATAACTTACTATACATATTGACACCCCTTCTGATTTCCATTTTTAGCCAAAAGTTCCACAAAAAGTTTTAAAAAGTTTTTTTTGTTTTAATTTTTTTTTTAACTAACTGAACATATTTTTGGCCCAAGAGTCCTTAAACAATAACTTACTATACATATTGACTCCCCTTCTGATGTTCATTTTAGCCAAAAGTTTCACAAAAAGTTTTTTAAAGTTTTTTTTTTTTACATGTTATGGCTGTACAGAAGTCCATATTTGACTAACTGAACATATTTCTGACCCACGAGTCCGCGATCATGAACTTACTATACATACACCATACCAAAGGCTCCACAATTGTTTTCATTTTTCACAGTCACCGTTTTTGTTTTTTACATATGGCTGTAAAGATGGCCATATGTGACCCTACTTCATATATTTTTAGCCCAAGAGTCCTTAAACACTAACTTACTATACATACTCATTGACTTCCCTTCTGATTCCCATTTTTAGCTAAAAGTTCCACAAACACTTTTTAAAAATTTTTAGTTTTTTTTTTATTTATTTTTTTATGTTATGGCTGTACAGAAGTCCATATTTGACTAACTGAACATATATTTGGGCCAAGAGTCCTTAAATGGGAATCAGAAAGGAAGTCAATGAGTATGTATAGTAAGTTAATGAACTTACTATACATACTCATTAACTTCCTTTCTGATTCCCATTTTTAGCCAAAAGTTTTTTTTTAAGGTTTTTATTTATTTATAATTTTTTACATGTTATGGCTGTACAGAAGTCCATATCTGACTAACTGAACATACTTTTGGCCCAAGAGTCCTTAAACACTAACTTACTATACATACTCAGAAACCCTTCTGATTCCCATTACTAAGCAAAAGTTCCACAAAAAAGTTTTTTTTTTCTTTTTTTCTTTTCTTACATGTTATGGCTGTACGGAAGTCCATATTTGACCTACTTAATATGTTTTTGGCCCAAGAGTCCTTAAACACTAACTTACTATACATACTCATTGATTTCCCTTCTGATTCCTATTACTAAGCAAAAGTTCCACAAAAAAGTTTTTTTTTTCTTTTTTTCTTTTCTTACATATTATGGCTGTACAGAAGTCCATATTTGACTAACTGAACATATTTTTGGCCGAAGAGTCCTTAAACACTTACTTACTATACATACTCATTGACTTCCCTTGTGATTCCCATTTTTAGCCAAAAGTTCCACAAAAAGTTTTTAAAAGTTTTTTTAAGTTTTTAAAAAATTGTTTTACATGTTATGGCTGTACGGAAGTCCTTACTTGACCTACTTAATATATTTTTGGCCCAAGAGTCCTTAAACAATAACTTACTATACATATTGACTCCCCTTCTGATGTCAATTTTAGCCAAAAGTTTCAAAAAAAAATTTTTACGAAGTAAGTTAGTTTAAGCAGAACATGCTGAACATATGTCTGACCAAGTGGTCCATACAAGGTTTTCAACTATATATTCTTAAAGACTCCTTGTGATGATAAATCAATCAGACAGTAGTCCATACTGACCCACTGAACATATTTCTGACCCACGAGTCCGCGATCATGAACTTACTATACATACACCATACCAAAGGCTCCACAATTGTTTTCATTTTTCACAGTCACCGTTTTTGTTTTTTACATATGGCTGTAAAGATGGCCATATGTGACCCTACTTCATATATTTTTAGCCCAAGAGTCCTTAAACACTAACTTACTATACATACTCATTGACTTCCCTTCTGATTCCCATTTTTAGCTAAAAGTTCCACAAACACTTTTTAAAAATTTTTAGTTTTTTTTTTATTTATTTTTTTATGTTATGGCTGTACAGAAGTCCATATTTGACTAACTGAACATATATTTGGGCCAAGAGTCCTTAAATGGGAATCAGAAAGGAAGTCAATGAGTATGTATAGTAAGTTAATGAACTTACTATACATACTCATTAACTTCCTTTCTGATTCCCATTTTTAGCCAAAAGTTTTTTTTTAAGGTTTTTATTTATTTATAATTTTTTACATGTTATGGCTGTACAGAAGTCCATATCTGACTAACTGAACATACTTTTGGCCCAAGAGTCCTTAAACACTAACTTACTATACATACTCAGAAACCCTTCTGATTCCCATTACTAAGCAAAAGTTCCACAAAAAAGTTTTTTTTTTCTTTTTTTCTTTTCTTACATGTTATGGCTGTACGGAAGTCCATATTTGACCTACTTAATATGTTTTTGGCCCAAGAGTCCTTAAACACTAACTTACTATACATACTCATTGATTTCCCTTCTGATTCCTATTACTAAGCAAAAGTTCCACAAAAAAGTTTTTTTTTTCTTTTTTTCTTTTCTTACATATTATGGCTGTACAGAAGTCCATATTTGACTAACTGAACATATTTTTGGCCGAAGAGTCCTTAAACACTTACTTACTATACATACTCATTGACTTCCCTTGTGATTCCCATTTTTAGCCAAAAGTTCCACAAAAAGTTTTTAAAAGTTTTTTTAAGTTTTTAAAAAATTGTTTTACATGTTATGGCTGTACGGAAGTCCTTACTTGACCTACTTAATATATTTTTGGCCCAAGAGTCCTTAAACAATAACTTACTATACATATTGACTCCCCTTCTGATGTCAATTTTAGCCAAAAGTTTCAAAAAAAATTTTTTAACGTTTTTTTTTTACATGTTATGGCTGTACAGACGTCCATATTTGACTAACTGAACATATTTTTGGCCCAAGAGTCCTTAAACAATAACTTACTATAGATACTCATTGACTTGCATTTTGATTCCCATTTTTAGCTAAAAGTTCCACAAAAGTTTTTTTTTAAGGTTTTTATTTATTTATATTTTTTTACATGTTATGGCAGTACAGAAGTCCATATTTGACTAACTGAACATATTTTTGGCCCAAGAGTCCTTAAACAATAACTTACTATACATATTGACACCCCTTCTGATTTCCATTTTTAGCCAAAAGTTCCACAAAAAGTTTTTAAAAGTAATTTTTAAGTTTTACATTTTTTTTTAACTAACTGAACATATTTTTGGCCCAAGAGTCCTTAAACAATAACTTACTATACATATTGACTCCACTTCTGATGTCCATTTTAGCCAAAAGTTTCACAAAAGTTTTTTTTTAAGGCTTTTATTTATTTATTTATATTTTTTTACATGTTATGGCTGTACAGAAGTCCATATTTGACTAACTGAACATATATTTGGGCCAAGAGTCCTTAAATGGGAATCAGAAAGGAAGTCAATGAGTATGTATAGTAAGTTAGTGAACTTACTATACATACTCATTAACTTCCTTTCTGATTCCCATTTTTAGCCAAAAGTTCCACAAAAGTTTTTTTTAAGGTTTTTATTTATTTATAATTTTTTACATGTTATGGCTGTACAGAAGTCCATATCTGACTAACTGAACATACTTTTGGCCCAAGAGTCCTTAAACACTAACTTACTATACATACTCATTATCTTCCCTTCTGATTCTCATTTTTACATAAAAGTTCCACAAAAAGTTTTTTAAAGTTTTTTAAGGTTTTTTTTTTTTTTTTTTTTTTTTACATGTTATGGCTGTACGGAAGTCCATGTTTCACCTACTTAATATGTTTTTGGCCCAAGAGTCCTTAAACACTAACTTACTATACATACTCAGAAACCCTTCTGATTCCCATTACTAAGCAAAAGTTCCACAAAAAAGTTTTTTTTTTCTTTTTTTCTTTTCTTACATGTTATGGCTGTACGGAAGTCCATATTTGACCTACTTAATATGTTTTTGGCCCAAGAGTCCTTAAACACTAACTTACTATACATACTCATTGATTTCCCTTCTGATTCCTATTACTAAGCAAAAGTTCCACAAAAAAGTTTTTTTTTTCTTTTTTTCTTTTCTTACATATTATGGCTGTACAGAAGTCCATATTTGACTAACTGAACATATTTTTGGCCGAAGAGTCCTTAAACACTTCCTTACTATACATACTCATTGACTTCCCTTGTGATTCCCATTTTTAGCCAAAAGTTCCACAAAAAGTTTTTAAAAGTTTTTTTAAGTTTTTAAAAAATTGTTTTACATGTTATGGCTGTACGGAAGTCCTTATTTGACCTACTTAATATATTTTTGGCCCAAGAGTCCTTAAACAATAACTTACTATACATATTGACTCCCCTTCTGATGTCAATTTTAGCCAAAAGTTTCAAAAAAAAATTTTTAATGTTTTTTTTTTACATGTTATGGCTGTACAGACGTCCATATTTGACTAACTGAACATATTTTTGGCCCAAGAGTCCTTAAACAATAACTTACTATAGATACTCATTGACTTGCATTTTGATTCCCATTTTTAGCTAAAAGTTCCACAAAAGTTTTTTTTTAAGGTTTTTATTTATTTATATTTTTTTACATGTTATGGCAGTACAGAAGTCCATATTTGACTAACTGAACATATTTTTGGCCCAAGAGTCCTTAAACAATAACTTACTATACATATTGACACCCCTTCTGATTTCCATTTTTAGCCAAAAGTTCCACAAAAAGTTTTTAAAAGTTATTTTTAAGTTTTACATTTTTTTTTAACTAACTGAACATATTTTTGGCCCAAGAGTCCTTAAACAATAACTTACTATACATATTGACTCCACTTCTGATGTCCATTTTAGCCAAAAGTTTCACAAAAGTTTTTTTTTAAGGCTTTTATTTATTTATTTATATTTTTTTACATGTTATGGCTGTACAGAAGTCCATATTTGACTAACTGAACATATATTTGGGCCAAGAGTCCTTAAATGGGAATCAGAAAGGAAGTCAATGAGTATGTATAGTAAGTTAGTGAACTTACTATACATACTCATTAACTTCCTTTCTGATTCCCATTTTTAGCCAAAAGTTCCACAAAAGTTTTTTTTAAGGTTTTTATTTATTTATAATTTTTTACATGTTATGGCTGTACAGAAGTCCATATCTGACTAACTGAACATACTTTTGGCCCAAGAGTCCTTAAACACTAACTTACTATACATACTCATTATCTTCCCTTCTGATTCTCATTTTTACATAAAAGTTCCACAAAAAGTTTTTTAAAGTTTTTTAAGGTTTTTTTTTTTTTTTTTTTTTTTTACATGTTATGGCTGTACGGAAGTCCATGTTTCACCTACTTAATATGTTTTTGGCCCAAGAGTCCTTAAACACTAACTTACTATACATACTCAGAAACCCTTCTGATTCCCATTACTAAGCAAAAGTTCCACAAAAAAGTTTTTTTTTTCTTTTTTTCTTTTCTTACATGTTATGGCTGTACGGAAGTCCATATTTGACCTACTTAATATGTTTTTGGCCCAAGAGTCCTTAAACACTAACTTACTATACATACTCATTGATTTCCCTTCTGATTCCTATTACTAAGCAAAAGTTCCACAAAAAAGTTTTTTTTTTCTTTTTTTCTTTTCTTACATATTATGGCTGTACAGAAGTCCATATTTGACTAACTGAACATATTTTTGGCCGAAGAGTCCTTAAACACTTCCTTACTATACATACTCATTGACTTCCCTTGTGATTCCCATTTTTAGCCAAAAGTTCCACAAAAAGTTTTTAAAAGTTTTTTTAAGTTTTTAAAAAATTGTTTTACATGTTATGGCTGTACGGAAGTCCTTATTTGACCTACTTAATATATTTTTGGCCCAAGAGTCCTTAAACAATAACTTACTATACATATTGACTCCCCTTCTGATGTCAATTTTAGCCAAAAGTTTCAAAAAAAATTTTTTAATGTTTTTTTTTTACATGTTATGGCTGTACAGACGTCCATATTTGACTAACTGAACATATTTTTGGCCCAAGAGTCCTTAAACAATAACTTACTATAGATACTCATTGACTTGCATTTTGATTCCCATTTGTAGCCAAAAGTTCCACAAAAGTTTTTTTTTAAGGTTTTTATTTATTTATATTTTTTTTACATGTTATGGCTGTACGGAAGTCCATATTTGACCTACTTAATATGTTTTTGGCCCAAGAGTCCTTAAACACTAACTTACTATACATACTCATTGACTTCCCTTGTGATTCCCATTTTTAGCCAAAAGTTCCACAAAATTTTTTTAAAGTTTTTTTAAGTTTTTAAAAAATTGTTTTACATGTTATGGCTGTACGGAAGTCCTTATTTGACCTACTTAATATATTTTTGGCCCAAGAGTCCCTAAACACTAACTTACTATACATACTCATTGACCCCTTCTGATTCCCATTTTTACACAAAAGTTCTACAAAAAAATTTTTAAAGTTTTTTTTTAAGGTTTTTATTTATTTATATTTTTTTACATGTTATGGCTGTACAGAAGTCCATATTTGACTAACTGAACATATTTTTGGCCCAAGAGTGCTTAAACAATAACTTACTATACATACTCATCGAGTTCCATTCTGGTTCCCATTTTTAGCCAAAAGTTCCACAATTTTTTTTTTTGTTTTTACATGTTATGGCTGTACAGAAGTTCATATTTGACTAACTGAACATATTTTTGGCCCAAGAGTCCTTAAACAATAACTTACTATACATACTCAAAGACTTCCCTTATGATTCCCATTACTAGCCAAAAGATCCAGTAAATATTTTTTAAATGTTTGTTTTATTATTTTTTACATATTATAGCTGTACAGAGGTCCATATTTGACCCTACTTCATATATTTTTAGCCCAAGAGTCCTTAAACACTAACTTACTATACATACTCATTGACTTCCCTTCTGATTCCCATTTTTAGCTAAAAGTTCAACAAACACTTTTTAAAAAAATTTAAAGTTTTTTTTTAATTTATTTTTTTATGTTATGGCTGTACAGAAGTCCATATTTGACTAACTGAACATATATTTGGGCCAAGAGTCCTTAAATGGGAATCAGAAAGGAAGTCAATGAGTATGTATAGTAAGTTAATGAACTTACTATACATACTCATTAACTTCCTTTCTGATTCCCATTTTTAGCCAAAAGTTCCACAAAAGTTTTTTTTTAAGGTTTTTATTTATTTATAATTTTTTACATGTTATGGCTGTACAGAAGTCCATATCTGACTAACTGAACATACTTTTGGCCCAAGAGTCCTTAAACACTAACTTTCTATACATACTCATTGTCTTCCCTTCTGATTCTCATTTTTACACAAAAGTTCCACAAAAAGTTTTTAAAAGTTTTTTAAGGTTTTTTTTTTTTTTTTTTTTTTTACATGTTATGGCTGTACGGAAGTCCATATTTCACCTACTTAATATGTTTTTGGCCCAAGAGTCCTTAAACACTAACTTACTATACATACTCATTGATTTCCCTTCTGATTCCCATTACTAAGCAAAAGTTCCACAAAAAAGTTTTTTTTTTCTTTTTTTCTTTTCTTACATGTTATGGCTGTACGGAAGTCCTTATTTGACCTACTTAATATATTTTTGGCCCAAGAGTCCTTAAACAATAACTTACTATACATATTGACTCCCCTTCTGATGTCCATTTTAGCCAAAAGTTTCACAAAAGTTTTTTTTTAAGGCTTTTATTTATTTATATTTTTTTACATGTTATGGCTGTACAGAAGTCCATATTTGACTAACTGAACATATTTTTGGCCCAAGAGTCCTTAAACAATAACTTACTATACATACTCATTGACTTCCCTCCTGATTCCCATTTTTACACAAAAGTTCTACAAATTTTTAAAAAAGTTTTTTAAGGTTCTTTCTTTTTTTTCTTTTTTTTTACATGTTATGGCTGTACAGAAGTCCATTTTGACTAACTGAACATATTTTTGGCCCAAGAGTCCTTAAACAATTACTTACTATACATACTCATCGAGTTCCGTTCTGGTTCCCATTTTTAGCCAAAAGTTCCACAATTTTTTTTTTCTTTTTACATGTTATGGCTGTACGGAAGTCCATATTTAACCTACTTAATATATTTTTGGCCCAAGAGTCCTTAAACAATAACTTACTATACATACTCATTGATTTCCATTCTGATTCCCATTTGTAGCCAAAAGTTCCACAAAAGTTTTTTTTAAGGTTTTTATTCATTTATATTTTTTTACATGTTATTGGCTGTACAGAAGTCTATATTTGACCTACTTAATATATTTTTGGCCCAAGAGTCCTTAAACACTAACTTACTATACATACTCATTGACCCCTTCTGATTCCCATTTTTACACAAAAGTTCTACAAAAAAAATGTAAAAGTTTTTTTTTTTAAGGTTTTTATTTATTTATATTTTTTTTACATGTTATGGCTGTACAGAAGTCCATATTTGACTAACTGAATATATGTTTGGCCCAAGAGTCCTTAAACAATAACTTACTATACATATTGACACCCCTTCTGATTTCCATTTTTAGCCAAAAGTTCCACAAAAAGTTTTAAAAAGTTTTTTTTAAGTTTTAATTTTTTTTTTAACTAACTGAACATATTTTTGGCCCAAGAGTCCTTAAACAATAACTTACTATACATATTGACTCCCCTTCTGATGTTCATTTTAGCCAAAAGTTTCACAAAAAGTTTTTTAAAGTTTTTTTTTTTTACATGTTATGGCTGTACAGAAGTCCATATTTGACTAACTGAACATATTTTTGGCCCAAGAGTCCTTAAACAATAACTTACTTTTTTAAGGTTTTTATTTATTTATATTTTTTTACATGTTATGGCTGTACAGAAGTCCATATTTGATTAACTGAACATAATTTTGGCCCAAGAGTCCTTAAACAATAACTTACTATACATATTGACACCCCTTCTGATTTCCATTTTTAGCCAAAAGTTCCACAAAAAGTTTTTAAAAAAATTTTTTAAGTTTAAAAACAATTTTTTTACATGTTATGGCTGTACAGAAGTCCATATTTGACTAACTGAACATATTTTTGGCCCAAGAGTGCTTAAACAATAACTTACTATACATACTCATCGAGTTCCGTTCTGGTTCCCAAGTTTTTTAAGGTTCTTTCTTTTTTTTCTTTTTTTTTCATGTTATGGCTGTACAGAAGTCCATATTTGACTAACTGAACATCTTTTTGGCCCAAGAGTCCTTAAACACAAACTATACATATTGACTCCCCTTCTGATTTTCATTTTAGCCAAAAGTTCCACAAAAAGTTTTTTAAAGTTTTTTTTTAATATGTTATGGCTGTACAGAAGTCCATTTTGACTAACTGAACATATTTTTGGCCCAAGAGTCCTTAAACACTAACTTACTATACATACTCATTGAGTTCCATTCTGGTTCCCATTTTTAGCCAAAAGTTCCACAATTTTTTTTTTTTTTTACATGTTATGGCTGTACAGAAGTCCATATTTGACTAACTGAACATATTTTTGGCCCAAGAGTCCTTAAACAATAACTTACTATACATACTCATTGACTTCCATTCTGATACCCATTTGTAGCCAAAAGTTTCACAAAAGTTTTTTTTTAAGGCTTTTATTTATTTATATTTTTTTTTACATGTTATGGCTGTACAGAAGTCTATATTTGAACAACTTAAAATATTTTTAGCCCAAGAGTCCTTAAACACTAACTTAATATAAATACTCATTGTCTTCCCTCCTGATTCCCATTTTTACACAAAAGTTCTACAATTTTTTTTAAAAGTTTTTTAAGGTTCTCTCTTTTTTTTTTTTTTTTTTTACATGTTATTTCTGTACAGAAGTCCATATTTGACTAACTGAACATATTTTTGGCCCAAGAGTCCTTAAACAGTAACTTACTATACATATTGACACCCCTTCTGATTTCCACTTTTAGCCAAAAGTTCCACAAAAAGTTTTTTAAAGTTTTTTTGAAGTTTTTAAAATTTTGTTTTTACATGTTATGGCTGTACAGAAGTCCATTTTGACTAACTGAACATATTTTTGGCCCAAGAGTCCTTAAACACTAACTTACTATACATACTCATCGAGTTCCATTCTGGTTCCCATTTTTAGCCAAAAGTTCCACAATTTTTTTTTTCTTTTTACATGTTATGGCTGTACAGAAGTCCATATTTGACTAACTGAACATATTTTTGGCCCAAGAGTCCTTAAACAATAACTTACTATACATACTCATTGACTTCCATTCTGATTCCCATTTGTAGCCAAAAGTTTCACAAAAGTTTTTTTTTAAAGGCTTTTATTTATTTATATTTTTTTACATGTTATGGCTGTACAGAAGTCTATATTTGAACAACTTAAAATATTTTTAGCTCAAGAGTCTTCAAACACTAACTTACTATACATACTCATTGTCTTCCCTCCTGATTCCCATTTTTACACAAAAGTTCTACAATTTTTTTTTAAAGTTTTTTAAGGTTCTCTCTTTTTTTTTTTTTTTTTTACATGTTATGGCTGTACAGAAGTCCATATTTGACTAACTGAACATATTTTTGGCCCAAGAGTCCTTAAACAATAACTTACTATACATATTGACACCCCTTCTGATTTCCACTTTTAGCCAAAAGTTCCACAAAAAGTTTTTTAAAGTTTTTTTGAAGTTTTTAAAATTTTGTTTTTACATGTTATGGCTGTACAGAAGTCCATTTTGACTAACTGAACATATTTTTGGCCCAAGAGTCCTTAAACACTAACTTACTATACATATTTATCGAGTTCCATTCTGGTTCCCATTTTTAGCCAAAAGTTCCACAATTTTTTTTTTCTTTTTACATGTTATGGCTGTACAGAAGTCCATATTTGACTAACTGAACATATTTTTGGCCCAAGAGTCCTTAAACACTAACTTACTATACATACTCATCGCATTCCATTCTGGTTCCCATCTTTAGCCAAAAGTTCCACAATTTTTTTTAATTTTTTTTATGTAATGGCTGTACAGAAGTCTATATTTGACCTACTTAATATATTTTTGGCCTAAGAGTCCTTAAACAATAACTTACTATACATATTGACTTCCCTTATGATTCCCATTACTAGCCAAAAGATCCACTAAATGTTTTTTAAATGTTTGTTTTATTATTTTTTACATGTTATAGCTGTACAGAAGTCCATATTTGACCTATTGAACATATTTTTGGCCCAAGAGTCCTTAAACACTAACTTACTATACATACTCATTGGACATCCCTTCTGATTCCCATTACTTGACAAAAGTTCAACCAAACGTTTGTTAAGGTTTTTATTTATTTATTTATTAGTTTTTACATGTTATGGCTCTACGAAAGTCCATATTTGACCTACTTAATATATTTTTGGCCCAAGATTCCGTAAACAATAACTTACTATACATATTGACTTCCCTTATGATTCCCATTACTAGCCAAAAGATCCACTAAAAGGTTTTTCTTTTTCTTTTTTCTTACATGTTATAGCTGTACGGAAGTCCATATTTGACTTACTTAAATGTTTTTGGCCCAAGAGTCCTTAAACACTAACTTACTATACATACTCATTGGACATCCCTTCTGATTCCCATTACTTGACAAAAGTTCAACCAAAGGTTTGTTAAGGTTTTTATTTATTTATTTATTATTTTTTACATGTTATGGCTGTACATAAGTCCATATTTGACTAACTGAACATATTTTTGGCCCAAGAGTCCTTAAACACTAACTTACTATACATACTCATTGACTTCCATTCTGATTCCCATTTTTAGCCAAAAGTTCGACAAAAAGCTTTTAAAAGTTTTTTTTTTTACATGTTATGGCTGTACAGAAGTCCATATTTGACTAGCTGAACATATTTTTGGCCCAAGAGTCTTCGATCATGAAATTACTATACATACTCATTGACTTCCCTTCAAATTCCTATTTCTGGCCGAAGGGTCTGAAGTTTTTTTCATGTCATGGCTGTACAGAAGACCACAATTCACCTACTGAACAAATTTTTGATCGATTAGTCCTTGAAAATGAACTTACTATATAAATACAAATGACTTTCGACTTTCCTTCTGATTTCCATCAATGGCCAAAGCATCCACAATAGTTATTTTTTCAAAGTTACATGATGTGGCTATACAGAAGTCCATAATTGACTATGAGCATATAAGGGAATCAGAAGCGAACATGAAGTTCGTATAATGCAGTATGTATAATAATTTCATGATCTCTTTGGCCTGAAATATATTCAGGTCAATTGTGGTCTTCTGTATGGCTTGATGTAACATGAGTATGTATAGTAGCTTAATATTTCAGGACCCTTCGGCGAGAAAGATGTCCAAAAGGTCATAATGGACTGCGGCCTGTCTGATTTAACATAAGGACTCAACTGGAATGTATAGAAAGTTTATGTTTGAGGACTCTGGAGTCAGAAATATGTTAAGTGGCTCAGATATGGACTACTGTCTGGCTGATTTAACATTAGAAGGAGTCCATGAGAATATTTAGCAAAATACTTTCACGGACCCTTTGGTCAAAAATACGTTCACTAGGTCAAATATGTACTAATGTACGGCTTGATGTAACGTCAATGAGTATGTATAGTAACTTAATGTTTGAGGACTCTTCGACGAGAAAGATGCCTAATAGGTCATAATGTACTACGTTCTGGCTGATTTAACATAATGAGGAGTCAAAGTGAATATATAAGAAACTTAATGATTGAAGGATTCGTTGTCGAGAAAGATGTTCAACAGGCCTAATTATCTACTTCCCGGCATAATGGATAACTTCAGGCAAGACAATGAATTCCGAGGTGCATTGCATACAGGACATATCTTTATCCGAGGAATACTTGAAGAATAACATTAGAGATAACACATAAGAGGTAATAGAGATATACTTGGAGATAACACAGCACACATGATACATACCATTTGAATAGACAGATATTGCTATGCACTTGCTATTGCAAAAGCATTTATATTTATATAGTTCAATGCACGAGTTCCTGTATGCAATGCAAAATCATGTATTTCTTCAAAGCAGAGCAATCTTATTCGTGTATGCAATGCAACAAGACTGATCTCTTCAATGCACAACGATTTCGTATATGCATTGCAATGCAAAAGCACTTGTCTCTATAATGCACGAGTTCTTGGATGCATTGGAATGCAAAGCACTAATCTCTTCAATGCACAACGAGTTTTTAAATGCAATGCAATACAAAAGCACTTGTCTCTTTAAAAAACGATTTCAGGTATGCAATGCAATGCAAACGCACTAATCTCCTCAATGCACAATGAATTCTTGTATCCATTGTAATGCAAAAGAAATTATCTCTTCAATGCAAAACAAGTTCTTGTATGCAATGCACTGCAAAAGCATTTGTCTCTTTAATGCACGAGTTATTGTATGCAATGCACTGCAAACGCACTCGTCTCTTTAATGAACGAGTTCAGGTATGCAATGCAAGCGCACTAATCTCTTCAATGCACAACAAGTTCTTGTATGAATTGCAATGCAAAAGCACCAATCCTTTAACGCACAACGGTGTTCTTGTATGCATTGCAATGCAAAAGCACAAATCTCTTCAATGCAAAACAATTTGCTGTATGCATTGCAATGCAAAAGTACTAATCTCTTCAATGCACAACGAGTTATTGTATGCAATGCAATGCAAACGCACTTAATCTTTTCAATGCACGAGTTCTTGGATGCATTGTAATGCAAAATAAATTATCTCTTCAATGCAAAACGAGTTCTTGTATGCAATACAATGCAAACGGACTAATATCTTTACTGCACAACGAGTTCTTGTATGCAATGCAAATGCACTTATCTCCTTAATGCACAATGAATTCTTGTATCCATTGTAATGCAAAAGAAATTATCTTTTCAATGCAAAACAAGTTCTTGTATGCAATGCAATGCAAACTCACTTATCTCCTCAATGCACGAGTTTTTATATCCATTGTAATGCAAAATAAATGATCTCTTCAATGCCAAACGAGTTCTTGTATGCAATGCACTGCAAAAGCATTTGTCTCTTTAATGCACGAGTTCAGGTATGCAATGCAAGCGCACTAATCTCTTCAATGCACAAGTTCTTATATGCATTGTAATGCAAACGCACTTATCTCTTCAGTGCATAATAAATTCTTGTATGAATTGCAATGCAAAAGCACCAATCCTTTAACGCACAACGTATTCTTGTATGCATTGCAATGCAAAATAACTTATCCCTTCAATGCACAGTGATTTGTTATATGCATTGCAATGCAATAACACTGAGCTCTTCATTGCACAACGATTTCTTATATGCATTGCAATGCAAAAGCACTTTTCTATATAATGCATGAGTTCTTGGATGCATTGGAATGTAAGCGCACTAATATCTTCAATGCATATCGAGTTCTTGAATGCAATGCAAAAGCATGTTGAGAATATGTCACATGTTGTGTTATCTCCTTAATACTCAAAGCATTAAGTTAGATGGTGCAAAAGAAATTATTTCTCATTATATCACAACATTGCAATGCAATGCATTGAAACAGAAGCATGTATTCTTTAATGCACAACGGATTAATTTTGTTTTTGTATCTAAACAGCATTTTTAAGGTTGTTATTCACTAAAAACGGATTAAGATAGATACCCATACGGAAATGTAATATATGTGCATATATGAAATATCAATATATGCTCTTTTAAAGTAAAAACATATATGAAACCTATTAGAAATTGGAACAATTCCATATATTTGACATATAACTCTATTCCATATATTATATATGTTCAAATTATATATGTGCCAAATTACTGTCACTGACAGGTCTCTGCAAAAACTACATGCTCATACTGTACGCTCACAACGGGGGGAAAATCACAAGGAGCATTACTGTCTAAACTGAAGCCTTGAACCAAAACCAAACTAGAATGAAATGCCAGGATTCAAACACCACACAAAAAAATTCACACAGACAGAAAAGAGCAAACTCAAACCCACAAGACAACAGGAGTGTCAGAGCTGTCTCCAAACCAAGAATAAAACCTTGTCCAAAACCCTGACAAAATTTATATGTAAAATACATGTTCATAATGTCTCTCATATTCTTTTGTATTATGTATATGAATTGGCATAATTATATAAATATACCTTATTAAACATGGCTTCATATATTTGTTAGCCTACATATGTTTTAATACAAGTTTTATGAACATAATTATATATTACATTTCCGTATGGGTAGTGTATGCAACAATTATGTGTTATTTCTTCAACGCATAATGGAATGAGTTAGTTCTTGTATGCAGTGCAATGAAACAGCATATGTTATTCACAATGCACAACGTATCCTGCATGCAGTGCAATGCAACAGGAAATATGTTATTTAAATGCACACCGGCAAGAGTTTATTAATGTTGCAATGTATTACATCAGCACACATGTTGTGTCGTCTTCAATGCACAACGGGATAATTAAGTTTTGTATGCAGTCTAGCAGAGCAAAACATAACATTTTAAGTGTGTTCCTCACTAGATAACGAAGTAAGTTAGTTTAAGCAGAACATGCTGAACATATGTCTGACCAAGGGGTCCATACAAGGTTTTCAACTATATATTCTTAAAGACTCCTTGTGATGATAAATCAATCAGACAGTAGTCCATACTGACCCACTGAACATATTTCTGACCCACGAGTCCGCGATCATGAACTTACTATACATACATCATACCAAAGGCTCCACAATTGTTTTAATTTTTCACAGTCACCGTTTTTGTTTTTTACATATGGCTGTAAAGATGGCCATATTTGACCCTACTTCATATATTTTTAGCTCAAGAGTACTTAAACACTAACTTACTATACATACTCATTGACATCCCTTCTAATTCCCATTACTATAGAAAAAAGTTCAACAAAAGGTTTGTTAAGGTTTTTTTTAAGGTTTTTATTTCTTTATTATTTTTTACATGTTATGGCTGTACAGTAGTCCATAGTTGACCTACTTAATGTTTTTGGCCCAAGAGTCCTTAAATACTAACTTACTATATATACTCATAGACTTCCCTTATGATTCCCATTACTAGCCAAAAGATCCAGTAAATATTTTTTAAATGTTTGTTTTATTATTTTTTACATATTATAGCTGTACAGAAGTCCATATTTGACCCTACTTCATATATTTTTAGCCCAAGAGTCCTTAAACACTAACTTACTATACATACTCATTGACTTCCCTTCTGATTCCCATTTTTAGCTAAAAGTTTCACAAACACCTTTTAAAAAATGTTAAAGTTTTTATTTTATTTATTTTTTTATGTTATGGCTGTACAGAAGTCCATATTTGACTAACTGAACATATATTTGGGCCAAGAGTCCTTAAATGGGAATCAGAAAGGAAGTCAATGAGTATGTATAGTAAGTTAATGAATTCATTAACTTCCTTTCTGATTCCCATTTTTAGCCAAAAGTTCCACAAAAGTTTTTTTTAAGGTTTTTATTTATTTATAATTTTTTACATGTTATGGCTGTACAGAAGTCCATATTTGACTAACTGAACATACTTTTGGCCCAAGAGTCCTTAAACACTTACTTACTATACATACTCATTGACTTCCCTTCTGATTCCCATTACTAAGCAAAAGTTCCACAAAAAGTTTTTTTTTCTTTTTTTCTTTTCTTACATGTTATGGCTGTACAGAAGTCCATATTTGACTAACTGAACATATTTTTGGCCCAAGAGTCCTTAAACACAAACACTATACATATTGACTCCCCTTCTGATTTTCATTTTAGCCAAAAGTTCCACAAAAAGTTTTTTTAAGTTTTTTTTTTATATGTTATGGCTGTACAGAAGTCCATATTTGATTAACTGAACATATTTTTGGCCCAATTGTCCTTAAACACTTACTTACTATACATACTCATTGACATCCTTTGTGATTCCCATTTTTAGCCAAAAGTTCCACAAAAAGTTTTTTTTTAAGTTAAAATTTTTTTTTTTAACATTTTTATGGTTGTACAGAAGTCAATTTTGACTAACTGAACATATTTTTGGCCCAAGAGTCCTTAAACAATAACTTACTATACATACTCATCGAGTTCCGTTCTGGTTCCCAAGTTTTTTAAGGTTCTTTCTTTTTTTTTTTTTTTACATGTTATGGCTGTACAGAAGTCCATATTTGACTAACTGAACATATTTTTGGCCCAAGAGTCCTTAAACAATAACTTACTATACATACTAATCAAATTCCGTCCTGGTTCCCATTTTTAGCCAAAAGTTCCACAAATTCTTTTTTCTTTTTACATGTTATGGCTGTACAGAAGTCCATATTTGACTAACTGAAAATATTTATGGCCCAAGAGTCCTTAAACAATAACTTACTATACATATTGACATCCCTTCTGATTTCCATTTTTAGCCAAAAGTTCCACAAAAAGTTTTTAAAAGTTTTTTTTAAGTTTTTAAAAAAATATTTATACATGTTATGGCTGTACAGAAGTCCATATTTGACTAACTGAACATATTTTTGGCCCAAGAGTCCTTAAACATTAATTTACTATACATATTGACACCCCTTCTGATTTCCATTTTTAGCCAAAAGTTCCACAAAACGTTTTTTAAAGTTTTTTTTTTAATATGTTATGGCTGTACAGAAGTCCATTTTGACTAACTGAAAATATTTTTGGCCCAAGAGTCCTTAAACACTAACTTACTATACATACTCATCGAGTTCCATTCTGGTTCCCATTTTTAGCCAAAAGTTCCAAAAATGTTTTTTCTTTTTACATGTTATGGCTGTACAGAAGTCCATATTTGACTAACTGAACATATTTTTTGGCCCAAGAGTCCTTAAACAATAACTTACTATACATACTCATTGACTTCCATTCTGATTCCCATTTGTAGCCAAAAGTTCCACAAAAGTTTTTTTTAAGGTTTTTATTCATTTATATTTTTTTACATGTTATTGGCTGTACAGAAGTCTATATTTGACCTACTTAATATATTTTTAGACAAAGAGTCCTTGAACACTAACTTACTATACATATTGACTCCCCTTCTGATGTCCATTTTAGCCAAAAGTTTCCCAAAAAGTTTTTTAAAGTTTTTTTTTTTACATGTTATGGCTGTATAGAAGTCCATATTTGACTAACTGAACATATTTTTGGCCCAAGAGTGCTTAAACAATAACTTACTATACATACTCATCGAGTTCCATTCTGGTTCCCATTTTTAGCCAAAAGTTCCACAATTTTTTTTTTTCTTTTTACATGTTATGGCTGTACAGAAGTCCATATTTGACTAACTGAACATATTTTTGGCCCAAGAGTCCTTAAACAATAACTTACTATACATATTGACACCCCCTCTGATTTCCATTTTTAGCCAAAAGTTCCACAAAAAGTTTTTTAAAAATTTTTTTTTTACATGTTATGGCTGTATAGAAGTCCATATTTGACTAACTGAACATATTTTTGGCCCAAGAGTGCTTAAACAATAACTTACTATACATACTCATCGAGTTCCGTTCTGGTTCCCAAGTTTTTTAAGGTTCTTTCTTTTTTTTTTTTTTTATACATGTTATGGCTGTACAGAAGTCCATATTTGACTAACTGAACATATTTTTGGCCCAAGAGTCTTTAAACAATAACTTACTATACATACTCATCGAGTTCCGTTCTGGTTCCCAAGTTTTTTAAGGTTCTTTCTTTCTTTTTTTTTTTTTTTTACATTTTATGGCTGTACAGAAGTCCATATTTGACTAACTGAACATATTTTTGGCCCAAGAGTCCTTAAACAATAACTTACTATACATATTGACACCCCCTCTGATTTCCATTTTTAGCCAAAAGTTCCACAAAAAGTTTTTAAAAGTTTTTTTAAAGTTTAAAAAAAAAACATTTTACATTTTATGGCTGTACAGAAGTCCATATTTGACTAACTGAACATATTTTTGGCCCAAGAGTCCTTAAACACTAACTTACTATACATACTCATTGACTTCCATTCTGATTCCCATTTGTAGCCAAAAGTTCCACAAAAGTTTTTTTTTAAGGTTTTTATTCATTTATATTTTTTTTACATGTTATTGGCTGTACAGAAGTCTATATTTGACCTACTTAATATATTTTTAGACAAAGAGTCCTTAAAAACTAACTTACTATACATATTGACTCCCCTTCTGATGTCCATTTTAGCCAAAAGTTTCCCAAAAAGTTTTTAAAAGTTTTTTTTTTTACATGTTATGGCTGTACAGAAATCCATATTTGACTAACTGAAAATATTTTTGGCCCAAGAGTCCTTAAACAATAACTTACTCTTTTAAGGTTTTTATTCATTTATATTTTTTTACATATTATGGCTGTACAGAAGTCTATTTTTGACTAACTGAAAATATTTTTAGACCAAGAGTCCTTAAACACTAACTTACTATACATACTTATTGTCTTCCTTTCTGATTCCCATTTTTACACAAAAGTTCTACAAAATTTTTAAAAAGTTTTTTAAGGTTTTTATTCATTTATATTTTTTTACATGTTATTGGCTGTACAGAAGTCTATATTTGACCTACTTAATATATTTTTAGACAAAGAGTCCTTGAACACTAACTTACTATACATATTGACTCCCCTTCTGATGTCCATTTTAGCCAAAAGTTTCCCAAAAAGTTTTTTAAAGTTTTTTTTTTTACATGTTATGGCTGTATAGAAGTCCATATTTGACTAACTGAACATATTTTTGGCCCAAGAGTGCTTAAACAATAACTTACTATACATACTCATCGAGTTCCATTCTGGTTCCCATTTTTAGCCAAAAGTTCCACAAAATTTTTTTTTCTTTTTACATGTTATGGCTGTACAGAAGTCCATATTTGACTAACTGTACATATTTTTGGCCCAAGAGTCCTTAAACAATAACTTACTATACATATTGACACCCCTTCTGATTCCCATTGTTACACAAAAGTTCTACAAAATTTTTTAAAAGTTTTTTAAGGTTCTTTCTTTTTTTCTTTTTTTTTTTTTACATGTTATGGCTGTACAGAAATCCATATTTGACTAACTGAAAATATTTTTGGCCCAAGAGTCCTTAAACAATAACTTACTCTTTTAAGGTTTTTATTCATTTATATTTTTTTACATATTATGGCTGTACAGAAGTCTATTTTTGACTAACTGAAAATATTTTTAGCCCAAGAGTCCTTAAACACTAACTTACTATACATACTCATTGTCTTCCCTTCTGATTCCCATTTTTACACAAAAGTTCTACAAAATGTTTTAAAAGTTTTTTAAGGTTCTTTCTTTTTTTTTCTTTTTTTTTATATGTTATGGCTGTACAGAAGTCCATATTTGACTAACTGAACATATTTTTGGCCTAAGAGTCCTTAAACAATAACTTACTATACATACTCATCGAGTTCCGTTCTGGTTCCCAAGTTTTTTAAGGTTCTTTCTTTTTTTTCTTTTTTTTTTATATGTTATGGCTGTACAGGAGTCCATATTTGACTAACTGAACATATTTTTGGCCCAAGAGTCCTTAAACACAAACACTCTACATATTGACTCCCCTTCTGATTTTCATTTTAGCCAAAAGTTCCACAAAAAGTTTTTTAAAGTTTTTTTTTTTATATGTTATGGCTGTACAGAAGTCCATTTTGACTAACTGAAAATATTTTTGGCCCAAGAGTCCTTAAACACTAACTTACTATACATACTCATCGAGTTCCATTCTGGTTCCCATTTTTAGCCAAAAGTTCCAAAAATGTTTTTTCTTTTTACATGTTATGGCTGTACAGAAGTCCATATTTGACTAACTGAACATATTTTTTGGCCCAAGAGTCCTTAAACAATAACTTACTATACATACTCATTGACTTCCATTCTGATTCCCATTTGTAGCCAAAAGTTCCACAAAAGTTTTTTTTTAAGGTTTTTATTCATTTATATTTTTTTACATGTTATTGGCTGTACAGAAGTCTATATTTGACCTACTTAATATATTTTTAGACAAAGAGTCCTTGAACACTAACTTACTATACATATTGACTCCCCTTCTGATGTCCATTTTAGCCAAAAGTTTCCCAAAAAGTTTTTTAAAGTTTTTTTTTTTACATGTTATGGCTGTATAGAAGTCCATATTTGACTAACTGAACATATTTTTGGCCCAAGAGTGCTTAAACAATAACTTACTATACATACTCATCGAGTTCCATTCTGGTTCCCATTTTTAGCCAAAAGTTCCACAAATTTTTTTTTTCTTTTTACATGTTATGGCTGTACAGAAGTCCATATTTGACTAACTGAACATATTTTTGGCCCAAGAGTCCTTAAACAATAACTTACTATACATATTGACACCCCTTCTGATTCCCATTGTTACACAAAAGTTCTACAAAATTTTAAAAAAGTTTTTTAAGGTTCTTTCTTTTTTCTTTTTTTTTTTTTTACATGTTATGGCTGTACAGAAGTCCATATTTGACTAACTGAACATATTTTTGGCCCAAGAGTCCTTAAACAATAACTTACTATACATATTGACACCCCCTCTGATTTCCATTTTTAGCCAAAAGTTCCACAAAAAGTTTTTTAAAGTTTTTTTTTTTACATGTTATGGCTGTATAGAAGTCCATATTTGACTAACTGAACATATTTTTGGCCCAAGAGTGCTTAAACAATAACTTACTATACATACTCATCGAGTTCCGTTCTGGTTCCCAAGTTTTTTAAGGTTCTTTCTTTTTTTTTTTTTTTATACATGTTATGGCTGTACAGAAGTCCATATTTGACTAACTGAACATATTTTTGGCCCAAGAGTCTTTAAACAATAACTTACTATACATACTCATCGAGTTCCGTTCTGGTTCCCAAGTTTTTTAAGGTTCTTTCTTTCTTTTTTTTTTTTTTTTTTACATTTTATGGCTGTACAGAAGTCCATATTTGACTAACTGAACATATTTTTGGCCCAAGAGTCCTTAAACAATAACTTACTATACATATTGACACCCCCTCTGATTTCCATTTTTAGCCGAAAGTTCCACAAAAAGTTTTTAAAAGTTTTTTTAAAGTTTTAAAAAAAAACATTTTACATTTTATGGCTGTACAGAAGTCCATATTTGACTAACTGAACATATTTTTGGCCCAAGAGTCCTTAAACACTAACTTACTATACATACTCATTGACTTCCATTCTGATTCCCATTTGTAGCCAAAAGTTCCACAAAAGTTTTTTTTTAAGGTTTTTATTCATTTATATTTTTTTTACATGTTATTGGCTGTACAGAAGTCTATATTTGACCTACTTAATATATTTTTAGACAAAGAGTCCTTAAACACTAACTTACTATACATATTGACTCCCCTTCTGATGTCCATTTTAGCCAAAAGTTTCCCAAAAAGTTTTTTAAAGTTTTTTTTTTTACATGTTATGGCTGTACAGAAATCCATATTTGACTAACTGAAAATATTTTTGGCCCAAGAGTCCTTAAACAATAACTTACTCTTTTAAGGTTTTTATTCATTTATATTTTTTTACATATTATGGCTGTACAGAAGTCTATTTTTGACTAACTGAAAATATTTTTAGACCAAGAGTCCTTAAACACTAACTTACTATACATACTTATTGTCTTCCCTTCTGATTCCCATTTTTACACAAAAGTTCTACAAAATTTTTTAAAAGTTTTTTAAGGTTTTTATTCATTTATATTTTTTTACATGTTATTGGCTGTACAGAAGTCTATATTTGACCTACTTAATATATTTTTAGACAAAGAGTCCTTGAACACTAACTTACTATACATATTGACTCCCCTTCTGATGTCCATTTTAGCCAAAAGTTTCCCAAAAAGTTTTTTAAAGTTTTTTTTTTTACATGTTATGGCTGTATAGAAGTCCATATTTGACTAACTGAACATATTTTTGGCCCAAGAGTGCTTAAACAATAACTTACTATACATACTCATCGAGTTCCATTCTGGTTCCCATTTTTAGCCAAAAGTTCCACAAATTTTTTTTTTCTTTTTACATGTTATGGCTGTACAGAAGTCCATATTTGACTAACTGAACATATTTTTGGCCCAAGAGTCCTTAAACAATAACTTACTATACATATTGACACCCCTTCTGATTCCCATTGTTACACAAAAGTTCTACAAAATTTTTAAAAAGTTTTTTAAGGTTCTTTCTTTTTTTCTTTTCTTTTTTTTTACATGTTATGGCTGTACAGAAGTCCATATTTGACTAACTGAACATATTTTTGGCCCAAGAGTCCTTAAACAATAACTTACTATACATATTGACACCCCTTCTGATTTCCATTTTTAGCCAAAAGTTCCACAAAAGTTTTTTTTTAAGGTTTTTATTCATTTATATTTTTTTACATGTTATTGGCTGTACAGAAGTCTATATTTGACCTACTTAACATATTTTTAGACAAAGAGTCCTTAAACTAACTTACTATACATACTCATTGTCTTCCCTTCTGATTCCCATTTTTACACAAAAGTTCTACAAAAATTTTAAAAAGTTTTTTAAGGTTCTTTCTTTTTTTTTTTTTTTTTTTTTACATGTTATGGCTGTACAGAAATCCATATTTGACTAACTGAAAATATTTTTGGCCCAAGAGTCCTTAAACAATAACTTACTCTTTTAAGGTTTTTATTCATTTATATTTTTTTACATATTATGGCTGTACAGAAGTCCATATTTGACTAACTGAACATATTTTTGGCCTAAGAGTCCTTAAACAATAACTTACTATACATACTCATCGAGTTCCGTTCTGGTTCCCAAGTTTTTTAAGGTTCTTTCTTTTTTTTCTTTTTTTTTTATATGTTATGGCTGTACAGGAGTCCATATTTGACTAACTGAACATATTTTTGGCCCAAGAGTCCTTAAACACAAACACTCTACATATTGACTCCCCTTCTGATTTTCATTTTAGCCAAAAGTTCCACAAAAAGTTTTTTAAAGTTTTTTTTTTTATATGTTATGGCTGTACAGAAGTCCATTTTGACTAACTGAAAATATTTTTGGCCCAAGAGTCCTTAAACACTAACTTACTATACATACTCATCGAGTTCCATTCTGGTTCCCATTTTTAGCCAAAAGTTCCTAAAATGTTTTTTCTTTTTACATGTTATGGCTGTACAGAAGTCCATATTTGACTAACTGAACATATTTTTTGGCCCAAGAGTCCTTAAACACTAACTTACTATACATACTCATCGAGTTCCATTCTGGTTCCCATTTTTAGCCAAAAGTTCCAAAAATGTTTTTTCTTTTTACATGTTATGGCTGTATAGAAGTCCATATTTGACTAACTGAACATATTTTTGGCCCAAGAGTGCTTAAACAATAACTTACTATACATACTCATCGAGTTCCGTTCTGGTTCCCAAGTTTTTTAAGGTTCTTTCTTTTTTTTTTTTTTTATACATGTTATGGCTGTACAGAAGTCCATATTTGACTAACTGAACATATTTTTGGCCCAAGAGTCTTTAAAAAATAACTTACTATACATACTCATCGAGTTCCGTTCTGGTTCCCAAGTTTTTTAAGGTTCTTTCTTTCTTTTTTTTTTTTTTTTACATTTTATGGCTGTACAGAAGTCCATATTTGACTAACTGAACATATTTTTGGCCCAAGAGTCCTTAAACAATAACTTACTATACATATTGACACCCCCTCTGATTTCCATTTTTAGCCAAAAGTTCCACAAAAAGTTTTTAAAAGTTTTTTTAAAGTTTTAAAAAAAAACATTTTACATTTTATGGCTGTACAGAAGTCCATATTTGACTAATTGATCATATTTTTGGCCCAAGACTCCTGAAACACTAACTTACTATACATACTCATTGTCTTCCCTTCTGATTCTCATTTTTAGCCAAAAGTTCCACAAAAGGTTTTTAAAAGTTTTTTAAGGTTCTTTTTTTTTTTTTTACATGTTATGGCTGTACAGAAGTCCATATTTGACTAACTGAACATATTTTTGGCCCAAGAGTTCTTAAACACTAACTTACTATACATATTGACTCCCCTTCTGATTTCCATTTTAGCCAAAAGTTCCACAAAAAGTTTTTTTACGTTTTTTTTTTACATGTTATGGCTGTACAGAAGTCCATATTTGACTAACTGAACATACTTTTGGCCCAAGAGTCCTTAAACACTAACTTACTATACATACTCATTGACTTCCATTCTGATTCCCATTTGTAGCCAAAAGTTCCACAAAAGGTTTTATTTTAAAGTATTTTTTCATTTATTATTTTTTACATTGTATGGCTGTACAGAAGTCCATATTTGACTAATTGAACATATTTTTGGCCCAAGAGTCCTTAAACACTAACTTACTATACATACTCATCGAGTTCCGTTCTGGTTCCCATTTTTAGCCAAAAGTTCCGCAAAATTTTTTTTTTCTTTTTATATGTTATGGCTGTACGGAAGTCCATATTTGACCAACTTAATACGTTTTTGGCCCAAGAGTCCTTAAACAATAACTTACTATACATACTCATTGATTTCCATTCTGATTCCCATTTGTAGCCAAAAGTTCCACAAAAGTTTTTTTTTTTAAGTTTTTATTTATTTATAATTTTTTACATGTTATGGCTGTACAGAAGTCCATATTTGACTAACTGAACATACTTTGGCCCAAGAGTCCTTAAACACTAACTTACTATACATACTCATTGTCTTCCCTTCTGATTCTCATTTTTAGCCAAAAGTTCCACAAAAGGTTTTTAAAAGTTTTTTAAGGTTCTTTTTTTTTCTTTCTTTTTTTACATTTTATAGCTGTACAGAAGTCCATATTTGACTAACTGATCATATTTTTGGCCCAAGACTCCTGAAACACTAACTTACTATACATACTCATTGTCTTCCCTTCTGATTCTCATTTTTAGCCAAAAGTTCCACAAAAGGTTTTTAAAAGTTTTTTAAGGTTCTTTTTTTTTCTTTCTTTTTTTATATTTTATAGCTGTACAGAAGTCCATATTTGACTAACTGATCATATTTTTGGCCCAAGACTCCTGAAACACTAACTTACTATACATACTCATTGTCTTCCCTTCTGATTCTCATTTTTAGCCAAAAGTTCCACAAAAGGTTTTTAAAAGTTTTTTAAGGTTCTTTTTTTTTTTTTTTCTTTTTTTTTTTTTTACATGTTATGGCTGTACAGAAGTCCATATTTGACTAACTGAACATATTTTTGGCCCAAGAGTTCTTAAACACTAACTTACTATACATATTGACTCCCCTTCTGATTTCCATTTTAGCCAAAAGTTCCACAAAAAGTTTTTTAAAGTTTTTTTTTTACATGTTATGGCTGTACAGAAGTCCATATTTGACTAACTGAACATACTTTTGGCCCAAGAGTCCTTAAACACTAACTTACTATACATACTCATTGACTTCCATTCTGATTCCCATTTGTAGCCAAAAGTTCCACAAAAGGTTTTATTTTAAAGTATTTTTTCATTTATTATTTTTTACATTGTATGGCTGTACAGAAGTCCATATTTGACTAATTGAACATATTTTTGGCCCAAGAGTCCTTAAACACTAACTTACTATACATACTCATCGAGTTCCGTTCTGGTTCCCATTTTTAGCCAAAAGTTCCGCAAAAATTTTTTTTTCTTTTTATATGTTATGGCTGTACGGAAGTCCATATTTGACCAACTTAATACGTTTTTGGCCCAAGAGTCCTTAAACAATAACTTACTATACATACTCATTGATTTCCATTCTGATTCCCATTTGTAGCCAAAAGTTCCACAAAAGTTTTTTTTTTTAAGTTTTTATTTATTTATAATTTTTTACATGTTATGGCTGTACAGAAGTCCATATTTGACTAACTGAACATACTTTGGCCCAAGAGTCCTTAAACACTAACTTACTATACATACTCATTGTCTTCCCTTCTGATTCTCATTTTTAGCCAAAAGTTCCACAAAAGGTTTTTAAAAGTTTTTTAAGGTTCTTTTTTTTTCTTTCTTTTTTTACATTTTATAGCTGTACAGAAGTCCATATTTGACTAACTGATCATATTTTTGGCCCAAGACTCCTGAAACACTAACTTACTATACATACTCATTGTCTTCCCTTCTGATTCTCATTTTTTGCCAAAAGTTCCACAAAAGGTTTTTAAAAGTTTTTTAAGGTTCTTTTTTTTTTCTTCTTTTTTTACATGTTATGGCTGTACAGAAGTCCATATTTTACTAATTGATCATATTTTTAGCCCAAGACTCCTGAAACACTAACTTACTATACATACTCATTGTCTTCCCTTCTGATTCTCATTTTTAGCCAAAAGTTCCACAAAAGGTTTTTAAAAGTTTTTTAAGGTTCTTTTTTTTTCTTTCTTTTTTTACATGTTATAGCTGTACAGAAGTCCATATTTGACTAACTGATCATATTTTTGGCCCAAGACTCCTGAAACACTAACTTACTATACATACTCATTGTCTTCCTTTCTGAATCTCATTTTTAGCCAAAAGTTCCACAAAAGGTTTTTAAAAGTTTTTTAAGGTTCTTTTTTTTTTTTTTTCTTTTTTTTTTTTTTACATGTTATGGCTGTACAGAAATCCATATTTGACTAACTGAAAATATTTTTGGCCCAAGAGTCCTTAAACAATAACTTACTCTTTTAAGGTTTTTATTCATTTATATTTTTTTACATATTATGGCTGTACAGAAGTCTATTTTTGACTAACTGAAAATATTTTTAGCCCAAGAGTCCTTAAACACTAACTTACTATACATACTCATTGTCTTCCCTTCTGATTCCCATTTTTACACAAAAGTTCTACAAAATGTTTTAAAAGTTTTTTAAGGTTCTTTCTTTTTTTTTCTTTTTTTTTATATGTTATGGCTGTACAGAAGTCCATATTTGACTAACTGAACATATTTTTGGCCTAAGAGTCCTTAAACAATAACTTACTATACATACTCATCGAGTTCCGTTCTGGTTCCCAAGTTTTTTAAGGTTCTTTCTTTTTTTTCTTTTTTTTTTATATGTTATGGCTGTACAGGAGTCCATATTTGACTAACTGAACATATTTTTGGCCCAAGAGTCCTTAAACACAAACACTCTACATATTGACTCCCCTTCTGATTTTCATTTTAGCCAAAAGTTCCACAAAAAGTTTTTTAAAGTTTTTTTTTTTATATGTTATGGCTGTACAGAAGTCCATTTTGACTAACTGAAAATATTTTTGGCCCAAGAGTCCTTAAACACTAACTTACTATACATACTCATCGAGTTCCATTCTGGTTCCCATTTTTAGCCAAAAGTTCCAAAAATGTTTTTTCTTTTTACATGTTATGGCTGTACAGAAGTCCATATTTGACTAACTGAACATATTTTTTGGCCCAAGAGTCCTTAAACACTAACTTACTATACATACTCATCGAGTTCCATTCTGGTTCCCATTTTTAGCCAAAAGTTCCAAAAATGTTTTTTCTTTTTACATGTTATGGCTGTATAGAAGTCCATATTTGACTAACTGAACATATTTTTGGCCCAAGAGTGCTTAAACAATAACTTACTATACATACTCATCGAGTTCCGTTCTGGTTCCCAAGTTTTTTAAGGTTCTTTCTTTTTTTTTTTTTTTATACATGTTATGGCTGTACAGAAGTCCATATTTGACTAACTGAACATATTTTTGGCCCAAGAGTCTTTAAAAAATAACTTACTATACATACTCATCGAGTTCCGTTCTGGTTCCCAAGTTTTTTAAGGTTCTTTCTTTCTTTTTTTTTTTTTTTTTACATTTTATGGCTGTACAGAAGTCCATATTTGACTAACTGAACATATTTTTGGCCCAAGAGTCCTTAAACAATAACTTACTATACATATTGACACCCCCTCTGATTTCCATTTTTAGCCAAAAGTTCCACAAAAAGTTTTTAAAAGTTTTTTTAAAGTTTTAAAAAAAAACATTTTACATTTTATGGCTGTACAGAAGTCCATATTTGACTAATTGATCATATTTTTGGCCCAAGACTCCTGAAACACTAACTTACTATACATACTCATTGTCTTCCCTTCTGATTCTCATTTTTAGCCAAAAGTTCCACAAAAGTTTTTTTTTAAGGTTTTTATTCATTTATATTTTTTTTACATGTTATTGGCTGTACAGAAGTCTATATTTGACCTACTTAATATATTTTTAGACAAAGAGTCCTTAAACACTAACTTACTATACATATTGACTCCCCTTCTGATGTCCATTTTAGCCAAAAGTTTCCCAAAAAGTTTTTTAAAGTTTTTTTTTTTACATGTTATGGCTGTACAGAAATCCATATTTGACTAACTGAAAATATTTTTGGCCCAAGAGTCCTTAAACAATAACTTACTCTTTTAAGGTTTTTATTCATTTATATTTTTTTACATATTATGGCTGTACAGAAGTCTATTTTTGACTAACTGAAAATATTTTTAGACCAAGAGTCCTTAAACACTAACTTACTATACATACTTATTGTCTTCCCTTCTGATTCCCATTTTTACACAAAAGTTCTACAAAATTTTTTAAAAGTTTTTTAAGGTTTTTATTCATTTATATTTTTTTACATGTTATTGGCTGTACAGAAGTCTATATTTGACCTACTTAATATATTTTTGGACAAAGAGTCCTTGAACACTAACTTACTATACATATTGACTCCCCTTCTGATGTCCATTTTAGCCAAAAGTTTCCCAAAAAGTTTTTTAAAGTTTTTTTTTTTACATGTTATGGCTGTATAGAAGTCCATATTTGACTAACTGAACATATTTTTGGCCCAAGAGTGCTTAAACAATAACTTACTATACATACTCATCGAGTTCCATTCTGGTTCCCATTTTTAGCCAAAAGTTCCACAAATTTTTTTTTTCTTTTTACATGTTATGGCTGTACAGAAGTCCATATTTGACTAACTGAACATATTTTTGGCCCAAGAGTCCTTAAACAATAACTTACTATACATATTGACACCCCTTCTGATTCCCATTGTTACACAAAAGTTCTACAAAATTTTTAAAAAGTTTTTTAAGGTTCTTTCTTTTTTTCTTTTCTTTTTTTTTACATGTTATGGCTGTACAGAAGTCCATATTTGACTAACTGAACATATTTTTGGCCCAAGAGTCCTTAAACAATAACTTACTATACATATTGACACCCCTTCTGATTTCCATTTTTAGCCAAAAGTTCCACAAAAGTTTTTTTTTAAGGTTTTTATTCATTTATATTTTTTTACATGTTATTGGCTGTACAGAAGTCTATATTTGACCTACTTAACATATTTTTAGACAAAGAGTCCTTAAACTAACTTACTATACATACTCATTGTCTTCCCTTCTGATTCCCATTTTTACACAAAAGTTCTACAAAAATTTTAAAAAGTTTTTTAAGGTTCTTTCTTTTTTTTTTTTTTTTTTTTTACATGTTATGGCTGTACAGAAATCCATATTTGACTAACTGAAAATATTTTTGGCCCAAGAGTCCTTAAACAATAACTTACTCTTTTAAGGTTTTTATTCATTTATATTTTTTTACATATTATGGCTGTACAGAAGTCCATATTTGACTAACTGAACATATTTTTGGCCTAAGAGTCCTTAAACAATAACTTACTATACATACTCATCGAGTTCCGTTCTGGTTCCCAAGTTTTTTAAGGTTCTTTCTTTTTTTTCTTTTTTTTTTATATGTTATGGCTGTACAGGAGTCCATATTTGACTAACTGAACATATTTTTGGCCCAAGAGTCCTTAAACACAAACACTCTACATATTGACTCCCCTTCTGATTTTCATTTTAGCCAAAAGTTCCACAAAAAGTTTTTTAAAGTTTTTTTTTTTATATGTTATGGCTGTACAGAAGTCCATTTTGACTAACTGAAAATATTTTTGGCCCAAGAGTCCTTAAACACTAACTTACTATACATACTCATCGAGTTCCATTCTGGTTCCCATTTTTAGCCAAAAGTTCCTAAAATGTTTTTTCTTTTTACATGTTATGGCTGTACAGAAGTCCATATTTGACTAACTGAACATATTTTTTGGCCCAAGAGTCCTTAAACACTAACTTACTATACATACTCATCGAGTTCCATTCTGGTTCCCATTTTTAGCCAAAAGTTCCAAAAATGTTTTTTCTTTTTACATGTTATGGCTGTATAGAAGTCCATATTTGACTAACTGAACATATTTTTGGCCCAAGAGTGCTTAAACAATAACTTACTATACATACTCATCGAGTTCCGTTCTGGTTCCCAAGTTTTTTAAGGTTCTTTCTTTTTTTTTTTTTTTATACATGTTATGGCTGTACAGAAGTCCATATTTGACTAACTGAACATATTTTTGGCCCAAGAGTCTTTAAAAAATAACTTACTATACATACTCATCGAGTTCCGTTCTGGTTCCCAAGTTTTTTAAGGTTCTTTCTTTCTTTTTTTTTTTTTTTTACATTTTATGGCTGTACAGAAGTCCATATTTGACTAACTGAACATATTTTTGGCCCAAGAGTCCTTAAACAATAACTTACTATACATATTGACACCCCCTCTGATTTCCATTTTTAGCCAAAAGTTCCACAAAAAGTTTTTAAAAGTTTTTTTAAAGTTTTAAAAAAAAACATTTTACATTTTATGGCTGTACAGAAGTCCATATTTGACTAATTGATCATATTTTTGGCCCAAGACTCCTGAAACACTAACTTACTATACATACTCATTGTCTTCCCTTCTGATTCTCATTTTTAGCCAAAAGTTCCACAAAAGGTTTTTAAAAGTTTTTTAAGGTTCTTTTTTTTTTTTTTACATGTTATGGCTGTACAGAAGTCCATATTTGACTAACTGAACATATTTTTGGCCCAAGAGTTCTTAAACACTAACTTACTATACATATTGACTCCCCTTCTGATTTCCATTTTAGCCAAAAGTTCCACAAAAAGTTTTTTTACGTTTTTTTTTTACATGTTATGGCTGTACAGAAGTCCATATTTGACTAACTGAACATACTTTTGGCCCAAGAGTCCTTAAACACTAACTTACTATACATACTCATTGACTTCCATTCTGATTCCCATTTGTAGCCAAAAGTTCCACAAAAGGTTTTATTTTAAAGTATTTTTTCATTTATTATTTTTTACATTGTATGGCTGTACAGAAGTCCATATTTGACTAATTGAACATATTTTTGGCCCAAGAGTCCTTAAACACTAACTTACTATACATACTCATCGAGTTCCGTTCTGGTTCCCATTTTTAGCCAAAAGTTCCGCAAAATTTTTTTTTTCTTTTTATATGTTATGGCTGTACGGAAGTCCATATTTGACCAACTTAATACGTTTTTGGCCCAAGAGTCCTTAAACAATAACTTACTATACATACTCATTGATTTCCATTCTGATTCCCATTTGTAGCCAAAAGTTCCACAAAAGTTTTTTTTTTTAAGTTTTTATTTATTTATAATTTTTTACATGTTATGGCTGTACAGAAGTCCATATTTGACTAACTGAACATACTTTGGCCCAAGAGTCCTTAAACACTAACTTACTATACATACTCATTGTCTTCCCTTCTGATTCTCATTTTTAGCCAAAAGTTCCACAAAAGGTTTTTAAAAGTTTTTTAAGGTTCTTTTTTTTTCTTTCTTTTTTTACATTTTATAGCTGTACAGAAGTCCATATTTGACTAACTGATCATATTTTTGGCCCAAGACTCCTGAAACACTAACTTACTATACATACTCATTGTCTTCCCTTCTGATTCTCATTTTTAGCCAAAAGTTCCACAAAAGGTTTTTAAAAGTTTTTTAAGGTTCTTTTTTTTTCTTTCTTTTTTTACATTTTATAGCTGTACAGAAGTCCATATTTGACTAACTGATCATATTTTTGGCCCAAGACTCCTGAAACACTAACTTACTATACATACTCATTGTCTTCCCTTCTGATTCTCATTTTTAGCCAAAAGTTCCACAAAAGGTTTTTAAAAGTTTTTTAAGGTTCTTTTTTTTTTTTTTTCTTTTTTTTTTTTTTACATGTTATGGCTGTACAGAAGTCCATATTTGACTAACTGAACATATTTTTGGCCCAAGAGTTCTTAAACACTAACTTACTATACATATTGACTCCCCTTCTGATTTCCATTTTAGCCAAAAGTTCCACAAAAAGTTTTTTAAAGTTTTTTTTTTACATGTTATGGCTGTACAGAAGTCCATATTTGACTAACTGAACATACTTTTGGCCCAAGAGTCCTTAAACACTAACTTACTATACATACTCATTGACTTCCATTCTGATTCCCATTTGTAGCCAAAAGTTCCACAAAAGGTTTTATTTTAAAGTATTTTTTCATTTATTATTTTTTACATTGTATGGCTGTACAGAAGTCCATATTTGACTAATTGAACATATTTTTGGCCCAAGAGTCCTTAAACACTAACTTACTATACATACTCATCGAGTTCCGTTCTGGTTCCCATTTTTAGCCAAAAGTTCCGCAAAAATTTTTTTTTCTTTTTATATGTTATGGCTGTACGGAAGTCCATATTTGACCAACTTAATACGTTTTTGGCCCAAGAGTCCTTAAACAATAACTTACTATACATACTCATTGATTTCCATTCTGATTCCCATTTGTAGCCAAAAGTTCCACAAAAGTTTTTTTTTTTAAGTTTTTATTTATTTATAATTTTTTACATGTTATGGCTGTACAGAAGTCCATATTTGACTAACTGAACATACTTTGGCCCAAGAGTCCTTAAACACTAACTTACTATACATACTCATTGTCTTCCCTTCTGATTCTCATTTTTAGCCAAAAGTTCCACAAAAGGTTTTTAAAAGTTTTTTAAGGTTCTTTTTTTTTCTTTCTTTTTTTACATTTTATAGCTGTACAGAAGTCCATATTTGACTAACTGATCATATTTTTGGCCCAAGACTCCTGAAACACTAACTTACTATACATACTCATTGTCTTCCCTTCTGATTCTCATTTTTTGCCAAAAGTTCCACAAAAGGTTTTTAAAAGTTTTTTAAGGTTCTTTTTTTTTTCTTCTTTTTTTACATGTTATGGCTGTACAGAAGTCCATATTTTACTAATTGATCATATTTTTAGCCCAAGACTCCTGAAACACTAACTTACTATACATACTCATTGTCTTCCCTTCTGATTCTCATTTTTAGCCAAAAGTTCCACAAAAGGTTTTTAAAAGTTTTTTAAGGTTCTTTTTTTTTCTTTCTTTTTTTACATGTTATAGCTGTACAGAAGTCCATATTTGACTAACTGATCATATTTTTGGCCCAAGACTCCTGAAACACTAACTTACTATACATACTCATTGTCTTCCTTTCTGAATCTCATTTTTAGCCAAAAGTTCCACAAAAGGTTTTTAAAAGTTTTTTAAGGTTCTTTTTTTTTTTTTTTCTTTTTTTTTTTTTTACATGTTATGGCTGTACAGAAATCCATATTTGACTAACTGAAAATATTTTTGGCCCAAGAGTCCTTAAACAATAACTTACTCTTTTAAGGTTTTTATTCATTTATATTTTTTTACATATTATGGCTGTACAGAAGTCTATTTTTGACTAACTGAAAATATTTTTAGCCCAAGAGTCCTTAAACACTAACTTACTATACATACTCATTGTCTTCCCTTCTGATTCCCATTTTTACACAAAAGTTCTACAAAATGTTTTAAAAGTTTTTTAAGGTTCTTTCTTTTTTTTTCTTTTTTTTTATATGTTATGGCTGTACAGAAGTCCATATTTGACTAACTGAACATATTTTTGGCCTAAGAGTCCTTAAACAATAACTTACTATACATACTCATCGAGTTCCGTTCTGGTTCCCAAGTTTTTTAAGGTTCTTTCTTTTTTTTCTTTTTTTTTTATATGTTATGGCTGTACAGGAGTCCATATTTGACTAACTGAACATATTTTTGGCCCAAGAGTCCTTAAACACAAACACTCTACATATTGACTCCCCTTCTGATTTTCATTTTAGCCAAAAGTTCCACAAAAAGTTTTTTAAAGTTTTTTTTTTTATATGTTATGGCTGTACAGAAGTCCATTTTGACTAACTGAAAATATTTTTGGCCCAAGAGTCCTTAAACACTAACTTACTATACATACTCATCGAGTTCCATTCTGGTTCCCATTTTTAGCCAAAAGTTCCAAAAATGTTTTTTCTTTTTACATGTTATGGCTGTACAGAAGTCCATATTTGACTAACTGAACATATTTTTTGGCCCAAGAGTCCTTAAACACTAACTTACTATACATACTCATCGAGTTCCATTCTGGTTCCCATTTTTAGCCAAAAGTTCCAAAAATGTTTTTTCTTTTTACATGTTATGGCTGTATAGAAGTCCATATTTGACTAACTGAACATATTTTTGGCCCAAGAGTGCTTAAACAATAACTTACTATACATACTCATCGAGTTCCGTTCTGGTTCCCAAGTTTTTTAAGGTTCTTTCTTTTTTTTTTTTTTTATACATGTTATGGCTGTACAGAAGTCCATATTTGACTAACTGAACATATTTTTGGCCCAAGAGTCTTTAAAAAATAACTTACTATACATACTCATCGAGTTCCGTTCTGGTTCCCAAGTTTTTTAAGGTTCTTTCTTTCTTTTTTTTTTTTTTTTTACATTTTATGGCTGTACAGAAGTCCATATTTGACTAACTGAACATATTTTTGGCCCAAGAGTCCTTAAACAATAACTTACTATACATATTGACACCCCCTCTGATTTCCATTTTTAGCCAAAAGTTCCACAAAAAGTTTTTAAAAGTTTTTTTAAAGTTTTAAAAAAAAACATTTTACATTTTATGGCTGTACAGAAGTCCATATTTGACTAATTGATCATATTTTTGGCCCAAGACTCCTGAAACACTAACTTACTATACATACTCATTGTCTTCCCTTCTGATTCTCATTTTTAGCCAAAAGTTCCACAAAAGGTTTTTAAAAGTTTTTTAAGGTTCTTTTTTTTTTTTTTACATGTTATGGCTGTACAGAAGTCCATATTTGACTAACTGAACATATTTTTGGCCCAAGAGTTCTTAAACACTAACTTACTATACATATTGACTCCCCTTCTGATTTCCATTTTAGCCAAAAGTTCCACAAAAAGTTTTTTTAAGTTTTTTTTTTACATGTTATGGCTGTACAGAAGTCCATATTTGACTAACTGAACATACTTTTGGCCCAAGAGTCCTTAAACACTAACTTACTATACATACTCATTGACTTCCATTCTGATTCCCATTTGTAGCCAAAAGTTCCACAAAAGGTTTTATTTTAAAGTATTTTTTCATTTATTATTTTTTACATTGTATGGCTGTACAGAAGTCCATATTTGACTAATTGAACATATTTTTGGCCCAAGAGTCCTTAAACACTAACTTACTATACATACTCATCGAGTTCCGTTCTGGTTCCCATTTTTAGCCAAAAGTTCCGCAAAAATTTTTTTTTCTTTTTATATGTTATGGCTGTACGGAAGTCCATATTTGACCAACTTAATACGTTTTTGGCCCAAGAGTCCTTAAACAATAACTTACTATACATACTCATTGATTTCCATTCTGATTCCCATTTGTAGCCAAAAGTTCCACAAAAGTTTTTTTTTTAAAGTTTTTATTTATTTATAATTTTTTACATGTTATGGCTGTACAGAAGTCCATATTTGACTAACTGAACATACTTTGGCCCAAGAGTCCTTAAACACTAACTTACTATACATACTCATTGTCTTCCCTTCTGATTCTCATTTTTAGCCAAAAGTTCCACAAAAGGTTTTTAAAAGTTTTTTAAGGTTCTTTTTTTTTCTTTCTTTTTTTACATTTTATAGCTGTACAGAAGTCCATATTTGACTAACTGATCATATTTTTGGCCCAAGACTCCTGAAACACTAACTTACTATACATACTCATTGTCTTCCCTTCTGATTCTCATTTTTAGCCAAAAGTTCCACAAAAGGTTTTTAAAAGTTTTTTAAGGTTCTTTTTTTTTCTTTCTTTTTTTACATTTTATAGCTGTACAAGAAGTCCATATTTGACTAACTGATCATATTTTTGGCCCAAGACTCCTGAAACACTAACTTACTATACATACTCATTGTCTTCCCTTCTGATTCTCATTTTTAGCCAAAAGTTCCACAAAAGGTTTTTAAAAGTTTTTTAAGGTTCTTTTTTTTTTTTTTTCTTTTTTTTTTTTTTACATGTTATGGCTGTACAGAAGTCCATATTTGACTAACTGAACATATTTTTGGCCCAAGAGTTCTTAAACACTAACTTACTATACATATTGACTCCCCTTCTGATTTCCATTTTAGCCAAAAGTTCCACAAAAAGTTTTTTAAAGTTTTTTTTTTTACATGTTATGGCTGTACAGAAGTCCATATTTGACTAACTGAACATACTTTTGGCCCAAGAGTCCTTAAACACTAACTTACTATACATACTCATTGACTTCCATTCTGATTCCCATTTGTAGCCAAAAGTCCACAAAAGGTTTTATTTTAAAGTATTTTTTCATTTATAATTTTTTACATTGTATGGCTGTACAGAAGTCCATATTTGACTAATTGAACATATTTTTGGCCCAAGAGTCCTTAAACACTAACTTACTATACATACTCATCGAGTTCCGTTCTGGTTCCCATTTTTAGCCAAAAGTTCCGCAAAATTTTTTTTTTCTTTTTATATGTTATGGCTGTACGGAAGTCCATATTTGACCAACTTAATACGTTTTTGGCCCAAGAGTCCTTAAACACTAACTTACTATACATACTCATTGTCTTCCCTTCTGATTCTCATTTTTAGCCAAAAGTTCCACAAAAGGTTTTTAAAAGTTTTTTAAGGTTCTTTTTTTTTCTTTCTTTTTTTACATTTTATAGCTGTACAGAAGTCCATATTTGACTAACTGATCATATTTTTGGCCCAAGACTCCTGAAACACTAACTTACTATACATACTCATTGTCTTCCCTTCTGATTCTCATTTTTAGCCAAAAGTTCCACAAAAGGTTTTTAAAAGTTTTTTAAGGTTCTTTTTTTTTTCTTCTTTTTTTACATGTTATGGCTGTACAGAAGTCCATATTTTACTAATTGATCATATTTTTGGCCCAAGACTCCTGAAACACTAACTTACTATACATACTCATTGTCTTCCCTTCTGATTCTCATTTTTAGCCAAAAGTTCCACAAAAGCTTTTTAAAAGTTTTTTAAGGTTCTTTTTTTTTCTTTCTTTTTTTTACTTGTTATAGCTGTACAGAAGTCCATATTTGACTAACTGATCATATTTTTGGCCCAAGACTCCTGAAACACTAACTTACTATACATACTCATTGTCTTCCCTTCTGATTCTCATTTTTAGCCAAAAGTTCCACAAAAGGTTTTTAAAAGTATTTTAAGGTTCTTTTTTTTTTCTTCTTTTTTTACATGTTATGGCTGTACAGAAGTCCATATTTGACTAACTGAACATATTTTTGGCCCAAGAGTCCTTAAACACTTACTTACTATATATACTCATTGACTTCCCTTGTGATTCCCATTTTTAGCCAAAAGTTCCACAAAAAGTTTTTTAAAGTTTTTTAAAGTTTTAAAAAAATTGTTTTACATGTTATGGCTGTACAGACGTCCATATTTGACTAACTGAACATATTTTTGGCCCAAGAGTCCTTAAACACTAACTTACTATACATACTCATCGAGTTCCGTTCTGGGTCCCATTTTTAGCCAAAAGTTCCACAAAAGTTTTTTTTTAAGGTTTTTATTTATTTATAATTTTTTACATGTTATGGCTGTACAGAAGTCCATATTTGACTAACTGAACATACTTTTGGCCCAAGAGTCCTTAAACACAAACTTACTATACATATTGACTCCCCTTCTGATCTCCATTTTAGCCAAAAGTTCCACAAAAAGTTTTTTAAAGTTTTTTTTTACATGTTATGGCTGTACAGAAGTCCATATTTGACTAACTGAACATATTTTTGGCCCAAGAGTCCTTAAACACTAACTTACTATACATATTGACTCCCCTTCTGATTTCCATTTTAGCCAAAAGTTCCACAAAAAGTTTTTAAAAGTTTTTTTTTTAAATGTTATGGCTGTACAGAAGTCCGTATTTGACTAACCGAACATATTTTTGGCCCAAGAGTCCTTAAACACTAACTTACTATACATACTCATTGACTTCCCTTCTGATTCCCATTACTAAGCAAAAGTTCCACAAAAAGTTTTTTTTTCTTTTTTTCTTTTCTTACATGTTATGGCTGTACGGAAGTCCATATTTGACCTACTTAATATGTTTTTGGCCCAAGAGTCCTTAAACACTAACTTACTATACATACTCAGAAACCCTCCTGATTCCCATTACTAGGCAAAAGTTCCACAAAAAAGTTTTTTCAAGTTTTATTTTTACATGTTATGGCTGTAGAGAAGTCCATTTTGACTAACTGAACATATTTTTGGCCCAAGAGTATTTAAACACTAACTTACTATACATACTCATTTACTTCCTTTCTGATTTCCATTACTAGCCAAAAGTTCAACAAAAGGTTTGTTAAGTTTTTTTTAAGGATTTTATTTATTTTTTAGTTTAGTATTAGTATTTATTAAACACTAACTTACTATACATACTCTTTGACCTCCCATCTGATTCTCCTTCTCATGTTACATCAAGCCATAATGAATAATATAATTGACCTACTGAATATATATCTGGTCCAAGATTCCTTGGAAATTAACTTTCTATACATACTCATTGACTTCCTTTCTTATTCCCAGTATTAGCCAAAATGTTCCACAAAAGATTTTTTAAATGTTTTTTTTGTTGTTGTTTTTTTTTACATGTTATGGCTTTACAGCCAACTTTTAGCTAGAAATGGGAATCAGAAGGGAAGTCAATTATGTATGTAAGTTAATGTTCAAGGAATCTTGGGCCAGAAATATGTTCAGTGGGTCAAATATGGACTACTGTCTGGCTGATTTAATATCTGAAGGTATCTTTGAGAATATATAGTTGATAACATTTTGTTGACCTTTTAGCCATAACATGTAAATAAAGTTTCTATACACTATTATAGACTCCTTCTGATATTAAATCAGCCACACAGTATAAGTCCATATTTGACCTACTGAATATTTCTGGCCCAAGATTCCTTGAACATTAGGTGCTAATACATAAGTACATATTTGACCTACTGAATTTTTTTCTGGCCAAGTGGTCCACATAAGGTTTTTAACATGATCAAAAACTAATCTGATGTTAAATCAGCCAAATAGTACTCCTCTGTCTGGTTTATTTAACATTAGAAGGTATCTTTGAGAATATATAAAAATAATAGAAGAGTATATAGAATAGCCAGAAACTTGTTCAGTAGGTGTAATATGGACTTATGTATAGCCATAACATGTAAATTAATTTCTATACACAATTATTGACTCCTTCTGATATTAAATCAGCCAAACGGACTTCTGTATAGCCATAACATGTAAATTAATTTCTATACACAATTATTGACTCCTTCTGATATTAAATCAGCCATACGGACTTCTGTATAGCCATAACATGTACATTAATTTCTATACACAATTATTGACTCCTTCTGATATTAAATCAGCCATACAGTAGTCCATATATGACCACTGAACATATCTCTGGCCCAAGACTTTTCGATCATGAATTTACTATACATACTCATTGACTTCCCTTCGAATTCCTATTTCTGGCCGAAGGGTCTGAAGTTTTTTTCATGTCATGGCTGTACAGACGACCACAAATAATCTACTGAACACATTTTTGATCGATCAGTTTTTGAAAATGAACTTACTATATAAATACAAATGGACTTTCCTTCTGATTTCAATCTATGGCCAAAGCATTCACAATAGTTATTTTTTCAAAGTTACATGATGTGGCTATACAGAAGTCCATAATTGACTATGAGCATATATGGGAATCAGAAGCGAACATGAAGTTCGTATAATGTAGTATGTATAATAAGTTCATGATCTCTTTGGCCTGAAATATATTCAGGTCAATTGTGGTCTTCTGTATGGCTTGATGTAACATGAGTATGTATAATAGTAGCTTAATATTTCAGGACTCTTCGGCGAGAAAGGTGTCCAATAGGTCATAATGGACTACGGCCTGTCTGATTTAACATAAAGACTCAACTGGAATGTATAGAAAGTTTATGTTTGAGGACTCTTGAGTGAGAAATATGTTAAGTGGCTCAGATATGGACTACTGTCTGGCTGATTTAACATTGGAAGGAGTCTATGAGAATATTTAGCAAAATACTTTCACGGACCCTTTGGTCAAAAATACGTTCACTAGGTCAAATATGTACTAATGTACGGCTTGATGTAACGTCAATGAGTATGTATAGTAACTTAAAGTTTGAAGACTTTTCGACGAGAAAGATGCCTAATAGGTCATGATGTACTACGTTCTGGCTGATTTAACATAATGAGGAGTCAAAGGGAATATATAAGAAACTTAATGTTTGAAGGATTCGTTGGCGAGAAAGATGTTCAACAGGCCTAATTATCTACTTCCCGGCATAGTGGATAACTCCAGGCAAGACAATTAATTCCGAGGTGCATTGCACACAGGACATATCTTTATCCGCGGAATACTTGAAGAATAACATTAGAGATAACACAGCACACATGATACATACCATTTGAATAGACAGATATTGCTATGCACTTGCTATTGCAAAAGCATTTATATTTATATAGTTCAATGCACGAGTTCCTGTATACAATGCAAAATCATGTATTTCTTCAAAGTAGAGCAATCTTATGGGTGTATCAAAAGCACTAATCTCTTCAATGCACAACGAGTCCTTGTATGCATTGCACTGCAAAAGCACTTATCTCTTCAGTCCACAACGATTTGTTATATGCATTATAATGCAAAATCACTTGTCTCTATAATGCACGAGTTCTTAGATGCAGTGGAATGCAAACGCACTAATATCTTCAATGCATATCAAGTTATTTGTATGCACTGCAATGCAAAAGCACTAATCTCTTCAATACAGAACGAGTTCTTGTATGCAATGCAATGCAAACGCACTTATCTTCTCAATGCACAATGAGTTCTTGTATCTATTGTAATGCAAAAGAAATTATCTCTTCAATGCAAAACGAGTTCTTGTATGCAATGCTCTGCAAAAGCATTTTTTTCTTTAATGCACAAAAAATTCTTGTATGCATTGTAATGCAAACGCACTTATCTGTTCAATGCATAATAAATTCTTGTATGAATTGCAATGCAAAAACACCAATCCTTTAACGCACAACGTGTTCTTGTATGCATTGCAATGCAAAAGCACCAATCTTTTCAATGCACAACGAGTTACTGTATGCATTGCAATGCAAAAGCACTAATCTCTTCAATACACAACGAGCTCTTGTATGCAATGCAATGCAAACGCACTAATCTCCTCAATGCACAATGAGTTCTTGTATTCATTGTAATGCAAAATAAATTATCTCTTCAATGCAAAACGAGTTCTTGTATGCAATGCACTGCAAAAGCATTTGTCTCTGTAATGCACGAGTTATTGTATGCAATGCAATGCCAACGCTCTATTATCTTCAGTTCACATCGAGTTCTTGTATGCATGGCAATGCAAATTACTTATCTTTTAATGCACATCGAGTTCTTTGTATGCACTGCAATGCAAATGCACTAATCTCTTCAATGCACAACGAGTTTTTAAAAGCAATGCAATACAAAAGCACTTGTCTGTTTAATGAACAATTTCAGGTATGCATTGGAATGCAAACGCACTTATCTCCTCAATTTACGAGTTTTTAAATGCAATGCAATACAAAAGCACTTGTCTCTTTCTTGTATGCAATGCACTGCAAAAGTATTTGTCTCTTTAATGCACGAGTTATTGTATGCAATGCAATGCAAACGCACTAATATCTTCACTGCACATCGAGTTTTTGTATACATTGCAATGCAAAAGTACTTGTCTTTTATGCACATCGAGTTCTTGAATGCAATGCAAAAGCACTCGTCTCTTTAATGAACGAGTTCAGGTACGCAATGCAAGCGCATTAATCTCTTCAATGAACAACAAGTTATTGTATTCATTGTAAAGCAAACGCACTTATCTCTTCAATGCATAATAAATTCTTGTATGAATTGCAATGCAAAAGCACCAATACTTTAACGCACAACGTGCTCTTGTATGCATTGCAATGCAAAAGCACCAATCTCTTCAATGCACAACGAGTTACTGTATGTATTGCAATGCAAAAGCACTAATCTCTTCAACGCACAACGAGTTCTTGTATGCATTGCACTGCAAAAGCACTTATCTCTTCAGTGCACAACGTGTTCTTATATGCATTGGAATGCCAATTCACTAATCTCTTCAATGCAGAAAGAGTTCTTGTATGCATTGCAATGCAAAAGCACTTGTCTCTATAATACACTAGTTCTTATATGCATTGGAATGCCAAATCACTAATCTCTTCAATGCAAAACGAGTTCCTGTATGCAATGCACTGCAAAAGCATTTGCCTCTGTAATGCACGAGTTATTGTATGCAATGCAATGCAAACGCACTAATATCTTCACTGCACATCGAGTTCTTGTATGCATTGCAAAAGCATGTTGAGAATATGTCACATGTTGTGTTATCTCCTTAGTACTCAAAGCATTAAGTTAGATGGTGCACAAGCAATTATCTCTCATTATATCACAACAAATTTTTATGCAATGCATTAAAACAGAAGCATATGTTATACTTTAATGCACAACGGAGTAATTTTGTTTTTGTATTTAAACATAGCATTTTTAAGGTTCTTATTCACTGAAAATAACGGATTAAGATAGATACCCATACGGAAATGTGCATATATGAAATATCAATATCTTATAAAGTAAAAACATATATGAAACCTATTAGAAATTGGAACAATTCCATATATTATATATGTTCAAATTATATATGTGCCAAATTACTGTCATTGTCAGGTCCCTGATAAATGTCATAGAATCTAAAATATTTTTAATGTTACTTATTGTCAGGTGAGGCAAGAGATGAAGAAGGACTCAAGGATGCAGAGGTTAATTGGCTTTTTATTAGACTTTAAAAATAAACAAACAAAACACAAACTTCATGCTACACAGAACAAAACATGAAAATACACGGCTGGTGATGAGCACGAGCCGACAACACACAACACAAAAGAGAGTATACTGCCCAAGCAAAACTACATGCTCACACGAGAACAAGCGAATGCTCATACTATACGCTCACAACGGGGGGAAAATCACATGGAGCATTACTGTGCAAAGCCTGAACCAAAACCAAACTAGAATGAAATGCCAGGATTCAAACACCACACAAAAAAATTCACACAGACAGAAGAGAGCGCATTATCTGAGCGAACTCAAACCCACAAGACGACAGGAGTGTCAGAGCTGTCACCAAACCAAGAATAAAACCTTGTCCAAGTAACAGAACCCTGACTAAATTTATATGAAAATACATGTTCATAATGTCTGTCTCATATTCTTTTGTATTATGTATATGAATTGCATAATTATATAAATATACTTTATTAAACATGGCTTCATATATTTGTTAGCCTACATATATTTTAATACAAGTTATGAACATATAATTATATATTACATTTCCGTATGGGTAGTTTATGCAATGCAACAATTACGTGTTATTTCTTAAACGCATAATAGAAAGAGTTAGTTCTTGTATGCATATCAATGAAACAGAGCATACCTCAAGAGTTATTATCTCTTCAATGCACAAGTTTATCGTTTATGCAATGCAATGAAACAGCATATGTTATTCACAATGCAGAACGTATTAAGTTAGATCCTGCATGCAGTGCAATGCAACAGGAAATATGTTATTTAAATGCACAACGGCATGAGTTTGTTAATGTTGCAATGTATTACAACAGCAGACATGTTGTGTCGTCTTCAATGCACAACGGGATAATTAAGTTTTGTATGTTCCTCACTAGATAACGAAGTAAGTTAGTTTAAGCAGAACATGCTGAACATATGTCTGACCAAGAAGTCCATGCAAGGTTTTCAACTGTATATTCTTAAAGACTCCCTGTGATGTTAAATCAACCAGACAGTAGTCCATATTTAACCCACTGAACATATTTCTGACCCACGAGTCCGCGATCATGAACTTACTATACATAAATCATACCAAAGGCTCCACAATTGTTTTTTTTTCACAGTCACCGTTTGTTTTTGTTTTTTACATATGGCTGTAAAGAAGGCCATAATTGACCTACTGAACATATTTTTGGCCCAAGAGTCCTTAAACACTAACTTACTTTTGACCTAACCAAAAGTTTCACAAAAAGTTTTTTTTATTTTTTATGTTATGGCTGTACAAAATTCAATTTTTGACCTAATGAACATATGTTTGGCCCAAGAGTCTTTAAACACTAAATTACTATACATACTCATTGACTTCCCTTCTGATTCCCATTACTAAGCAAAAGTTCCACAAAAAAGTTTTATTTTATTTTATTACATGTTATGGCTGTACGGAAGTGCGTATTTGACCCACTGAACATATTTCTGACCCAAGAGTCCTTAAACAATAACTTACTATACATATTGACTTCCCTTATGATTCCCATTTTAGCGAAAAGTTCCACAAAAAGTTTTTTAAAGTTTTTTTTTAAATGTTATGGCTGTACAGAAGTCCATATTTGACTAACTGAACATATTTGTGGCCCAAGACTCCTTAAACAATAACTTACTATACATATTCCCATTTGTAGCCAGAAGTTCCACAAAAGTTTTTTTTTTAAGGTTTTTATTTATTTAAATTTTTTTACATTTTATGGCTGTACAGAAGTCTATATTTGACCTACTTAATATATTTTTGGCCCAAGACTCCTTAAACAATAACTTACTATACATTCTCATTGATTTCCATTCTGATTCCCATTTTTAGCCAAAATTTCAACAAAAGTTTTTTTTTTTTAAGGTTTTTATTTATTTATATTTTTTTACCTGTTATGCCTGTACAGAAGTCTATATTTGACCTACTTAATATATTTTTGGCCCAAGAGTGTTTAAACACTAACTTACTATACATATTGACTCCCCTTCTGATTTCCATTTTAGCCAAAAGTTCCATAAAATGTTTTTTCAAGTTTTTTTTTTACATGTTATGGCTGTACAGAAGTCCATATTTGACTAACTGAACATATTTTTGGCCCAAGAGTCCTTAAACAATAACTTACTATACATACTCATTGACTTGCATTTTGATTCCCATTTGTAGCCAAAAGTTCCACAAAAGTTTTTTTTTAAGGTTTTTATTTATTTATATTTTTTTACATGTTATGGCTGTACTTAAGTCTATATTTGACCAACTTAATATATTTTTGGCCCAAGAGTCCTTAAACACTAAATTACTATACATACTCATTGACCCCTTCTGATTCCAATTTTTACACAAAAGTTCTACAAAAAATGTGTAAAAGTTTTTTAAGGTTCTTTTTTTTTTATTTTTTATATGTTATGGCTGTACAGAAGTCCATATTTGACTAACTGAACATATTTTTGACCCAAGTGTCCTTAAACAATAACTTACTATACATATTGACACCCCTTCTGATTCCCATTTGTAGCCAAAAGTTCAACAAAAGTTTTTTTTTAAGGTTTTTATTTATTTATATTTTTTTACCTGTTATGCCTGTACAGAAGTCTATATTTGACCTACTTAATATATTTTTGGCCCAAGAGTGTTTAAACACTAACTTACTATACATATAGACTCCCCTTCTGATTTCCATTTTAGCCAAAAGTTCCATAAAAAGTTTTTTCAAGTTTTTTTTTTACATGTTATGGCTGTACAGAAGTCCATATTTGACTAACTGAATATATGGTTGGCCCAAGAGTCCTTAAACACTAACTTACTATACATACTCATCGAGTTCCGTTCTGGTTGCCGTTTTTAGCCAAAAGTTCCACAAATTTTTTCTTTTTTCTTTTTACATGTTATGGCTGTACAGAAGTCCATATTTGACCAACTTAATATATTTTTGGCCCAAGAGTCCTTAAACAATAATTTACTATACATACTCATTGACTTCCATTCTGATTCCCATTTGTAGCCAAAAGTTCCACAAAAGTTTTTTTAAGGTTTTTATTTATTTATAATTTTTTTCATGTTATGGCTGTACGGAAGTCCATATTTGACCTACTTAATATATTTTTGGCCCAAGAGTTCTTAAACAATAACTTACTATACACACTCATTGACTTCCATTCTGATTCCCATTTTTAGCCAAAAGTTCCACAAAAAGTTTTTGTTAAGTTTTTTAAAAGTTATGGCTGTACAGAAGTCCATTTTTAATAACTGCACATATTTTTGGCCCAAGAGTCCTTAAACACAAAGTTACTATACATACTCATCGAGTTCCGTTCTGGTTCCCATTTTTAGCCAAAAGTTCCACAAAAATGTTTTTTTCTTTTTACATGTTATGGCTGTACGAAATTCCATATTTGACCTACTTAATATATTTTTGGCCCAAGAGTCCTTAAACAATAACTTACAATACATACTCATTGACTTCCATTCTGATTCCCATTTGTAGCCAAAAGTTCCACAAAAGTTTTTTTTTTAAGGTTTTTATTTATTTATATTTTTTTACATGTTATGGCTGTACAGAAGTCTATATTTGACCTACTTAATATATTTTTGGCCAAAAGAGTCCTTAAACACTAACTTACTATACATATTGACTCCCCTTCTGATGTCCATTTTAGCCAAAAGTTTCACAAAAAGTTTTTTAAAGTTTTTTTTTTACATGTTATGGCTGTACAGAAGTCCATATTTGACTAACTGAACATATGTTTGGCCCAAGAGTCCTTAAACACAAACTTACTATACATACTCATCGAGTTCCTTTCTGGTTCCCATTTTTAGCCAAAAGTTCCACAATTTTTTTTTTTCTTTTTACATGTTATGGCTGTACGAAAGTCCATATTTGACCAACTTAATATATTTTTGGCCCAACAGTCCTTAAACAATAACTTACTATACATACTCATTGATTTCCATTCTGATTCCCATTTTTAGCCAAAAGTTCCACAAAAAGTTTTTTAAAGTACAAAAGTCAATTTTTGACCTAATGAACATATTTTTGGCCCAAGAGTCCTTAAACACTAACTTACAAAGTTCGTACATACTCATTGACATTCCTTCTGATTCCCATTACAAGGCACAAGTTTTTTAAAGTTTTTTTTATTTTTATTATCTTATCTTTTTTTTTTTACATATTATGGCGGTACAGAAGTCCATATTTGACCTACTGAACATATTTTTGGCCCAAGAGTCCTTAAAAACTAACTTACTATACATACTCATTGACATCCCTTCTGATTCCCATTACTAAGCAAAGGTTCCACAAAAAAAATTTGTAAGGTTTTTTTATTTTTCTTTTCTTTTCTTTTTTTTTTTTACATGTTATGGCTGTACGGAAGTCCATATTTGACTAACTGAACATATTTTTGTCCCAAGAGTCCTTAAACACTAACTTACTACACATACTCGTTGACTTCCCTTCTGATTCCCGTTACTAAGCAAAAGATCTACAAAAATATTTTTTTTTCTTTTCTTTTTTTTACATGTTATGGCTGTACGGAAGTCCATATTTGACTAACTGAACATATTTTTGTCCCAAGAGTCCTTAAACACTAACTTACTACACATACTCGTTGACTTCCCTTCTGATTCCCATTACTAAGCGAAAGTTCCACAAAAAGATTTTTTTTTCTTTTCTTTTTTTTACATGTTATGGCAGTACGGAAGTCCATATTTGACCTACTTAATATATTTTTGGCCCAAGAGTCCTTAAACAATAACTTACTATACATACTCATTGACTTCCCTTCTGATTCCCATTTTTAGCCAAAAGTTCCACAAAAGTTGTTTTTTTAAGGTTTTTATTTATTTATATTTTTTTACATGTTATGGCTGTACAGAAGTCTATATTTGACCTACTTAATATATTTTTGGCCAAAAGAGTCCTTAAACACTAACTTACTATACATATTGACTCCCCTTCTGATGTCCATTTTAGCCAAAAGTTTCACAAAAAGTTTTTTAAAGTTTTTTTTTTACATGTTATGGCTGTACAGAAGTCCATATTTGACTAACTGAACATATGTTTGGCCCAAGAGTCCTTAAACACAAACTTACTATACATACTCATCGAGTTCCTTTCTGGTTCCCATTTTTAGCCAAAAGTTCCACAATTTTTTTTTTCTTTTTACATGTTATGGCTGTACGAAAGTCCATATTTGACCAACTTAATATATTTTTGGCCCAACAGTCCTTAAACAATAACTTACTATACATACTCATTGATTTCCATTCTGATTCCCATTTTTAGCCAAAAGTTCCACAAAAAGTTTTTTAAAGTACAAAAGTCAATTTTTGACCTAATGAACATATTTTTGGCCCAAGAGTCCTTAAACACTAACTTACAAAGTTAGTACATACTCATCGACATTCCTTCTGATTCCCATTACAAGGCAAAAGTTTTTTTAAGTTTTTTTTATTTTTATTATCTTATCTTTTTTTTTTTTACATGTTATGGCTGTCCCGAAGTGTATATTTGACCTACTTAATATATTTTTGGCCCAAGAGTACTTAAACAATAACTTACTATACATACTCATTGACTTCCTTTATGATTCCCATTACTAGCCAAAAGATCCACAAAAGGTTTTTTAAATATTTTTTTTATTATTTTTTTTACATATTATGGCGGTACAGAAGTCCATATTTGACCTACTGAACATATTTTTGGCCCAAGAGTCCTTAAAAACTAACTTACTATACATATTGACACCCCTTCTGATTCCCATTTGTAGCCAAAAGTTCAACAAAAGTTTTTTTTTTAAGGTTTTTATTTATTTATATATTTTTACCTGTTATGGCTGTACAGAAGTCTATATTTAACCTACTTAATATATTTTTGGCCCAAGAGTCCTTAAACACTAACTTGCTATACATATTGATTTCCCTTCTGATTCCCATTACTAAGCAAAAGTTCCACAAAGAAGGTTTTTTTTTCTTTTCTTACATGTTATGGCTGTACGGAAGTCCATATTTGACCTACTTAATATGTTTTTGGCCCAAGAGTCCTTAAACACTAACTTACTATACATACTCATTGACTTCCATTCTGATACCCATTTTTAGCCAAAAGTTCCACAAAAAGTTTTTTAAAGTTTTTTTTTTCTTTTCTTTTCTTTTTTTTTACATGTTATGGCTGTACGGAAGTCCATATTTGACTAACTGAACATATTTTTGTCCCAAGAGTCCTTAAACACTAACTTACTACACATACTCGTTGACTTCCCTTCTGATTCCCATTACTAAGCAAAAGTTCCACAAAAAGATTTTTTTTTCTTTTCTTTTTTTTACATGTTATGGCTGTACGGAAGTCCATATTTGACTAACTGAACATATTTTTGTCCCAAGAGTCCTTAAACACTAACTTACTACACATACTCGTTGACTTCCCTTCTGATTCCCATTACTAAGCAAAAGTTCCACAAAAAGATTTTTTTTTCTTTTCTTTTTTTTACATGTTATGGCAGTACGGAAGTCCATATTTGACCTACTTAATATATTTTTGGCCCAAGAGTCCTTAAACAATAACTTACTATACCTACTCATTGACTTCCCTTCTGATTCCCATTTTTAGCCAAAAGTTCCACAAAAAGTTTTTTTTAAAGTTTTTTTTTTTAATTTTTAATTTAATTTTCTTTTTTTACATGTTATGGCTGTACAGAAGTCCATTTTTAATAACTGCACATATTTTTGGCCCAAGAGTCCTTAAACACAAAGTTACTATACATACTCATCGAGTTCCGTTCTGGTTCCCATTTTTAGCCAAAAGTTCCACAAAAATGTTTTTTTCTTTTTACATGTTATGGCTGTACGAAATTCCATATTTGACCTACTTAATATATTTTTGGCCCAAGAGTCCTTAAACAATAACTTACAATACATACTCATTGACTTCCATTCTGATTCCCATTTGTAGCCAAAAGTTCCACAAAAGTTTTTTTTTTAAGGTTTTTATTTATTTATATTTTTTTACATGTTATGGCTGTACAGAAGTCTATATTTGACCTACTTAATATATTTTTGGCCAAAAGAGTCCTTAAACACTAACTTACTATACATATTGACTCCCCTTCTGATGTCCATTTTAGCCAAAAGTTTCACAAAAAGTTTTTTAAAGTTTTTTTTTTACATGTTAGGGCTGTACAGAAGTCCATATTTGACTAACTGAACATATGTTTGGCCCAAGAGTCCTTAAACACAAACTTACTATACATACTCATCGAGTTCCTTTCTGGTTCCCATTTTTAGCCAAAAGTTCCACAATTTTTTTTTTCTTTTTACATGTTATGGCTGTACGAAAGTCCATATTTGACCAACTTAATATATTTTTGGCCCAACAGTCCTTAAACAATAACTTACTATACATACTCATTGATTTCCATTCTGATTCCCATTTTTAGCCAAAAGTTCCACAAAAAGTTTTTTAAAGTACAAAAGTCAATTTTTGACCTAATGAACATATTTTTGGCCCAAGAGTCCTTAAACACTAACTTACAAAGTTAGTACATACTCATTGACATTCCTTCTGATTCCCATTACAAGGCAAAAGTTTTTTAAAGTTTTTTTTATTTTTATTATCTTATCTTTTTTTTTTTTACATGTTATGGCTGTCCCGAAGTCTATATTTGACCTACTTAATATATTTTTGGCCCAAGAGTACTTAAACAATAACTTACTATACATACTCATTGACTTCCTTTATGATTCCCATTACTAGCCAAAAGATCCACAAAAGGTTTTTTAAATATTTGTTTTATTATTTTTTTTTACATATTATGGCGGTACAGAAGTCTATATTTGACCTACTGAACATATTTTTGGCCCAAGAGTCCTTAAAAACTAACTTACTATACATACTCATTGACATTCCTTCTGATTCCCATTACTAAGCAAAGGTTCCACAAAAAAAATTTGTAAGTTTTTTTTATTTTTCTTTTCTTTTCTTTTTTTTTTTTACATGTTATGGCTGTACGGAAGTCCATATTTGACTAACTGAACATATTTTTGTCCCAAGAGTCCTTAAACACTAACTTACTACACATACTCGTTGACTTCCCTTCTGATTCCCGTTACTAAGCAAAAGATCCACAAAAAGATTTTTTTTTCTTTTCTTTTTTTTACATGTTATGGCTGTACGGAAGTCCATATTTGACTAACTGAACATATTTTTGTCCCAAGAGTCCTTAAACACTAACTTACTACACATACTCGTTGACTTCCCTTCTGATTCCCATTACTAAGCGAAAGTTCCACAAAAAGATTTTTTTTTCTTTTCTTTTTTTTACATGTTATGGCAGTACGGAAGTCCATATTTGACCTACTTAATATATTTTTGGCCCAAGAGTCCTTAAACAATAACTTACTATACATACTCATTGACTTCCCTTCTGATTCCCATTACTAAGCGAAAGTTCCACAAAAAGAATTTTTTTTCTTTTCTTTTTTTTACATGTTATGGCTGTACAGAAGTCTATATTTGACCTACTTAATATATTTTTGGCCCAAGAGTCCTTAAACAATAACTTACTATACATACTCATTGACTTCCCTTCTGATTCCCATTTTTAGCCAAAAGTTCCACAAAAGTTGTTTTTTTAAGGTTTTTATTTATTTATATTTTTTTACATGTTATGGCTGTACAGAAGTCTATATTTGACCTACTTAATATATTTTTGGCCAAAAGAGTCCTTAAACACTAACTTACTATACATATTGACTCCCCTTCTGATGTCCATTTTAGCCAAAAGTTTCACAAAAAGTTTTTTAAAGTTTTTTTTTTACATGTTATGGCTGTACAGAAGTCCATATTTGACTAACTGAACATATGTTTGGCCCAAGAGTCCTTAAACACAAACTTACTATACATACTCATTGACTTCCTTTATGATTCCCATTACTAGCCAAAAGATCCACAAAAGGTTTTTTAAATATTTGTTTTATTATTTTTTTTACATATTATGGCGGTACAGAAGTCCATATTTGACCTACTGAACATATGTTTGGCCCAAGAGTCCTTAAACACAAACTTACTATACATACTCATCGAGTTCCTTTCTGGTTCCCATTTTTAGCCAAAAGTTCCACAATTTTTTTTTTTCTTTTTACATGTTATGGCTGTACGAAAGTCCATATTTGACCAACTTAATATATTTTTGGCCCAACAGTCCTTAAACAATAACTTACTATACATACTCATTGATTTCCATTCTGATTCCCATTTTTAGCCAAAAGTTCCACAAAAAGTTTTTTAAAGTACAAAAGTCAATTTTTGACCTAATGAACATATTTTTGGCCCAAGAGTCCTTAAACACTAACTTACAAAGTTAGTACATACTCATTGACATTCCTTCTGATTCCCATTACAAGGCAAAAGTTTTTTTAAGTTTTTTTTATTTTTATTATCTTATCTTTTTTTTTTTACATGTTATGGCTGTCCCGAAGTGTATATTTGACCTACTTAATATATTTTTGGCCCAAGAGTACTTAAACAATAACTTACTATACATACTCATTGACTTCCTTTATGATTCCCATTACTAGCCAAAAGATCCACAAAAGGTTTTTTAAATATTTGTTTTATTATTTTTTTTACATATTATGGCGGTACAGAAGTCCATATTTGACCTACTGAACATATTTTTGGCCCAAGAGTCCTTAAAAACTAACTTACTATACATACTCATTGACATCCCTTCTGATTCCCATTACTAAGCAAAGGTTCCACAAAAAGATTTTTTTTTCTTTTCTTTTTTTTACATGTTATGGCAGTACGGAAGTCCATATTTGACCTACTTAATATATTTTTGGCCCAAGAGTCCTTAAACAATAACTTACTATAAATACTCATTGACTTCCCTTCTGATTCCCATTTTTAGCCAAAAGTTCCACAAAAGTTTTTTTTTAAGGTTTTTATTTATTTATATTTTTTTACATGTTATGGCAGTACTTAAGTCTATATTTGACCAACTTAATATATTTTTGGCCCAAGAGTCCTTAAACACTAAATTACTATACATACTCATTGACCCCTTCTGATTCCAATTTTTACACAAAAGTTCTATACAAATTTTTTAAAAGTTTTTTAAGGTTCTTTTTTTTATTTTTTTTTATATATGTTATGGCTGTACAGAAGTCCATATTTGACTAACTGAACATATTTTTGGCCCAAGTGTCCTTAAACAATAACTTACTATACATATTGACACCCCTTCTGATTCCCATTTGTAGCCAAAAGTTCAACAAAAGTTTTTTTTTTAAGGTTTTTATTTATTTATATATTTTTACCTGTTATGGCTGTACAGAAGTCTATATTTAACCTACTTAATATATTTTTGGCCCAAGAGTCCTTAAACACTAACTTGCTATACATATTGATTTCCCTTCTGATTCCCATTACTAAGCAAAAGTTCCACAAAGAAGGTTTTTTTTTCTTTTCTTACATGTTATGGCTGTACGGAAGTCCATATTTGACCTACTTAATATGTTTTTGGCCCAAGAGTCCTTAAACACTAACTTACTATACATATTCATTGACTTCCATTCTGATACCCATTTTTAGCCAAAAGTTCCACAAAAAGTTTTTTAAAGTTTTTTTTTTCTTTTCTTTTCTTTTTTTTTACATGTTATGGCTGTACGGAAGTCCATATTTGACTAACTGAACATATTTTTGTCCCAAGAGTCCTTAAACACTAACTTACTACACATACTCGTTGACTTCCCTTCTGATTCCCATTACTAAGCAAAAGTTCCACAAAAAGATTTTTTTTTCTTTTCTTTTTTTTACATGTTATGGCTGTACGGAAGTCCATATTTGACTAACTGAACATATTTTTGTCCCAAGAGTCCTTAAACACTAACTTACTACACATACTCGTTGACTTCCCTTCTGATTCCCATTACTAAGCAAAAGTTCCACAAAAAGATTTTTTTTTCTTTTCTTTTTTTTACGTTATGGCAGTACGGAAGTCCATATTTGACCTACTTAATATATTTTTGGCCCAAGAGTCCTTAAACAATAACTTACTATACCTACTCATTGACTTCCCTTCTGATTCCCATTTTTAGCCAAAAGTTCCACAAAAAGTTTTTTTTAAAGTTTTTTTTTTTAATTTTTAATTTAATTTTCTTTTTTTACATGTTATGGCTGTACAGAAGTCCATTTTTAATAACTGCACATATTTTTGGCCCAAGAGTCCTTAAACACAAAGTTACTATACATACTCATCGAGTTCCGTTCTGGTTCCCATTTTTAGCCAAAAGTTCCACAAAAATGTTTTTTTCTTTTTACATGTTATGGCTGTACGAAATTCCATATTTGACCTACTTAATATATTTTTGGCCCAAGAGTCCTTAAACAATAACTTACAATACATACTCATTGACTTCCATTCTGATTCCCATTTGTAGCCAAAAGTTCCACAAAAGTTTTTTTTTTAAGGTTTTTATTTATTTATATTTTTTTACATGTTATGGCTGTACAGAAGTCTATATTTGACCTACTTAATATATTTTTGGTCAAAAGAGTCCTTAAACACTAACTTACTATACATATTGACTCCCCTTCTGATGTCCATTTTAGCCAAAAGTTTCACAAAAAGTTTTTTAAAGTTTTTTTTTTACATGTTAGGGCTGTACAGAAGTCCATATTTGACTAACTGAACATATGTTTGGCCCAAGAGTCCTTAAACACAAACTTACTATACATACTCATCGAGTTCCTTTCTGGTTCCCATTTTTAGCCAAAAGTTCCACAATTTTTTTTTTTCTTTTTACATGTTATGGCTGTACGAAAGTCCATATTTGACCAACTTAATATATCTTTGGCCCAACAGTCCTTAAACAATAACTTACTATACATACTCATTGATTTCCATTCTGATTCCCATTTTTAGCCAAAAGTTCCACAAAAAGTTTTTTAAAGTACAAAAGTCAATTTTTGACCTAATGAACATATTTTTGGCCCAAGAGTCCTTAAACACTAACTTACAAAGTTAGTACATACTCATTGACATTCCTTCTGATTCCCATTACAAGGCAAAAGTTTTTTTAAGTTTTTTTTATTTTTATTATCTTATCTTTTTTTTTTTTACATGTTATGGCTGTCCCGAAGTCTATATTTGACCTACTTAATATATTTTTGGCCCAAGAGTACTTAAACAATAACTTACTATACATACTCATTGACTTCCTTTATGATTCCCATTACTAGCCAAAAGATCCACAAAAGGTTTTTTAAATATTTGTTTTATTATTTTTTTTTACATATTATGGCGGTACAGAAGTCTATATTTGACCTACTGAACATATTTTTGGCCCAAGAGTCCTTAAAAACTAACTTACTATACATACTCATTGACATTCCTTCTGATTCCCATTACTAAGCAAAGGTTCCACAAAAAAAATTTGTAAGTTTTTTTTATTTTTCTTTTCTTTTCTTTTTTTTTTTTACATGTTATGGCTGTACGGAAGTCCATATTTGACTAACTGAACATATTTTTGTCCCAAGAGTCCTTAAACACTAACTTACTACACATACTCGTTGACTTCCCTTCTGATTCCCGTTACTAAGCAAAAGATCCACAAAAAGATTTTTTTTTCTTTTCTTTTTTTTACATGTTATGGCTGTACGGAAGTCCATATTTGACTAACTGAACATATTTTTGTCCCAAGAGTCCTTAAACACTAACTTACTACACATACTCGTTGACTTCCCTTCTGATTCCCATTACTAAGCGAAAGTTCCACAAAAAGATTTTTTTTTCTTTTCTTTTTTTTACATGTTATGGCAGTACGGAAGTCCATATTTGACCTACTTAATATATTTTTGGCCCAAGAGTCCTTAAACAATAACTTACTATACATATTAACTCCCCTTCTGATGTCCATTTTAGCCAAAAGTTTCACAAATTTTTTTTTAAAGTTTTTTTTTTACATATTATGTCTGTACAGAAGTCCATATTTGACTAACTGAACATATTTTTGGCCCAAAAGTCCTTAAACAATAACTTACTATACATACTCATTGACTTGCATTTTGATTCCCATTTGTAGCCAAAAGTTCCACAAAAGTTTTTTTTAAAGGTTTTTATTTATTTATATTTTTTTTACATGTTATGGCTGTACAGAAGTCTATATTTGACCTTCTTAATATATTTTTGGCCCAAGAGTCCTTAAACACTAACTTACTATACATACTCATTGACCCCTTCTGATTCCCATTACTAAGCAAAGAAGTTTTTGGTCAAAAATACGTTCACTAGGTCAAATATGTACTAATGTACGGCTTGATGTAACGTCAATGAGTATGTATAGTAACTTAATGTTTGAGGACTCTTCGACGAGAAAGATGCCTAATAGGTCATAATGTACTACGTTCTGGCTGATTTAACATAATGAGGAGTCAAAGGGAATATATAAGAAACTTAATGTTTGAAGGATTCGTTGGCGAGAAAGATGTTCAACAGGCCTAATTATCTACTTCCCGGCATAGTGGATAACTCCAGGCAAGACAATTAATTCCGAGGTGCATTGCATACAGGACATATCTTTATCCGCGGAATACTTGAAGAATAACATTAGAGATAACACATTAGAGGTAATAGAGATATACTTGGAGATAACACAACACACATGATACATACCATTTGAATAGACAGATATTGCTATGCCCTTGCTATTGCAAAAGCATTTATATTTATATAGTTCAATGCACGAGTTCCTGTATACAATGCAAAATCATGTATTTCTTCAAAGTAGAGCAATCTTATTGGTGTATCAAAAGCACTAATCTCTTCAATGCACAACGAGTCCTTGTATGCATTGCACTGCAAAAGCACTTATCTCTTCAGTCCACAACGATTTGTTATATGCATTACAATGCAACAACACTGATCTCTTCAATGCACAACGATTTTTATATGCATTGCAATGCAAAAGCACTTGTCTCTTCAATGCACGAGTTCTTAGGTGCATTGGAATGCAAACGCACTAATATCTTCAATGCATATCAAGTTATTTGTATAAATTGCAATGCAAAAACACCAATCTTTTAACGCACAACGTGTTCTTGTAGGCATTGCAATGCAAAAGCACCAATCTCTTCAATGCACAACGAGTTACTGTATGCATTGCAATGCAGAAGCACTAATCTCTTCAATACACAACGAGCTCTTGTATGCAATGCAATGCAAACGCACTTATCTCATCAATGCACAATGAGTTCTTGTATTCATTGTAATGCAAAATAAATTATCTCTTCAATGCAAAACGAGTTCTTGTATGCATGGCAATGCAAAAGTACTTATCTTTTAATGCACATCAAGTTCTTTGTATGCATTGCAATGCAAAAGCACTTGTCTCTATAATACACGAGTTCTTAGATGCATTGGAATGCAAAGCACTAATCTCTTCAATACACAACGAGTTCTTGTATGCAATGCACTGCAAAAGTATTTATCTCTTTAATGCACGAGTTATTGTATGCAATGCAATGCAAACGCACTAATATCTTCACTGGATATCACTAATCTCTTTAATGCACAACGAATTACTGTATGCATTGCAATGCAAAAGCACTAATCTCTTCAATACACAACGAGTATGCAATGCAATGCAAACGCACTTAATCTTTTCAATGCACGAGTTATTGTATGCAATGCAAACGCACTTATCTCCTTAATGCACAATGACTTCTTGTATCCATTGTAATGCAAAATAAATTCTCTCTTCAATGCAAAACGAGTTCCTGTATGCAATGCACTGCAAAAGCATTTGTCTCTGTAATGCACGAGTTCTTATATGCATTGGAATGCCAAATCACTAATCTCTTTAATGCACAACGAATTATTGTATGCATTGCAATGCAAAAGCACTAATCTCTTCAATACACAACGAGTATGCAATGCAATGCAAACGCACTTAATCTTTTCAATGCACGAGTTATTGTATGCAATGCAAACGCACTTATCTCCTTAATGCACAATGACTTCTGGTATTCATTGTAATGCAAAAAAAATTCTCTCTTCAATGCAAAACGAGTTCCTGTATGCAATGCACTGCAAAAGCATTTGTCTCTGTAATGTACGAGTTATTGTATGCAATGCAATGCAAACGCACTAATATCTTCACTGCACATCGAGTTCTTGTATGCATTGCAATGCAAAAGTACTTATCTTTTAATGCACATCGAGTTCTTGAATGCAATGCAAAAGCACTCGTCTCTTTAAAGAACGAGTTCAGGTATGCAATGCAAGCGCACTAATCTCTTCAATGAACAACAAGTTATTGTATGCATTGGAACGCCAAATCACTAATCTCTTCAATGCAGAAAGAGTTCTTGTATGCATTGCAATGCAAAAGTACTTCTCTTTTAATGCACATCGAGTTCTTGTATGCATTGCAAAACCATGTTGAGAATATGTCACATGTTGTGTTGTCTCCTTAATACTCAAAGCATTAAGTTAGATGGTGCACAAGCAATTATATCACAACAATTTTTTATGCAATGCATTGAAACAGAAGCATATGTTATTCTTTAAAGCACAACGGAGCAATTTTGTTTTTGTATTTAAACATAGCATTTTTAAGGTTGTTATTCACTGAAAATAACGGATTAAGATAGATACCCATACGGAAATGTAATATATGTGCATATATGAAATATCAATATATGCTCTTATAAAGTAAAAACATATATGAAACCTATTAGAAATTGGAACAATTCCATATATTATATATGTTCAAATTATATATGTGCCAAATTACTGTCATTGACAGGTCCCTGATAAATGTCATAGAATCTAAAATATTTTTAATGTTACTTATTGTCAGGTGAGGCAAGGGATGAAGAAGGACTCAAGGATGCAGAGGTTAATTGGCTTTTTATTAGACTTTAAAATTAAACAAACAAAACACAAACTTCATGCTACACAGAACAAAACATGAAAGTACACGGCTGGTGATGAGCACGAGCCGACAACACACAACACAAAAGACAGTATACTGCCCAAGCAAAACTACATGCTCACACGAGAACAAGCGAATGCTCATACTATACGCTCACAACGGGGGGAAAATCACATGGAGCATTACTGTGCAAAGCCTGAACCAAAACCAAACTAGAATGACATGCCAGGATTCAAACACCACACACAAAAAATTCACACAGACAGAAGAGAGCGCATTATCTGAGCGAACTCAAACCCACAAGACAACAGGAGTGTCAGAGCTGTCACCAAACCAAGAATAAAACCTTGTCCAAGTAACAGAACCTTGACAAAATTTATATGAAAATACATGTTCATAATGTCTGTCTCATATTCTTTTGTATTATGTATATGAATTGCATAATTATATAAATATACTTTATTAAACATGGCTTCATATATTTGTTAGCCTACATATATTTTAATACAAGTTATGAACATATAATTTTATATTACATTTCCGTATGGGTAGTTTATGCAATGCAACAATTATGTGTTTCTTCAACGCATAATGGAATAAGTTAGTTCTTGTATGCATATCAATGAAACAGAGCATACCTCAAGAGTTATTCTCTTCAATGCACAAGTTAGATCGCTTATGCAATGCAATGAAACAGCATATGTTATTCACAATGCACAACGTATTAAGTTAGATCCTGCATGCAGTGCAATGCAACAGGAAAAATGTTATTTAAATGCACAACGGCATGGGTTTGTTAATGTTGCAATGTATTACAACAGCAGACATGTTGTGTCGTCTTCAATGCACAACGGGATAATTAAGTTTTGTATGCAGTCTAGAAGAGCAAAACATAATATTTTAAGAGTGTTCCTCACTAGATAACGAAGTAAGTTAGTTTAAGCAGAATATGCTGAACATATGTCTGACCAAGAGGACCATGCAAGGTTTTCAACTGTATATTCTTAAAGACTCCCTGTGATGTTAAATCAACCAGACAGTAGTCCATATTTGACACACTGAAAATATTTCTGACCCACGAGTCCGCGATCATGAACTTACTATACATAAATCATACCAAAGGCTCCACAATTGTTTTTTTTCACAGTCACCGTTTGTTTTTGTTTTTTACATATGGCTGTAAAGAAGGCCATAATTGACCTACGAACATATTTTTGGCCCAAGAGTCCTTAAACACTAACTTACTTTTGACCTAACCAAAAGTTTCACAAAAAGTTTTTTTTTTTTTTTTTCATGTTATGGCTGTACAGAAATCTATAATTGACCTACTGAACATATTTTTGGCCAAAGAGTCCTTAACAGTAACTTACTATACATACTCATTGACTTCCCTTCTGATTCCCATTTTAGCCAAAATTTCCACAAAAAGTTTTTCTAAAGTATTTTTTTTTTTTTTTACATGTTATGGCTGTACAGAAGTCCATATTTGACCTACTGAACATATTTTTGGCCCAATAGTCCTTAAACACTAACTTACTATACATACTCATTGACATCCCTTATGCTTCCCATTACTAGGCAAAAGTTCAACAAAAGGTTTGTTAAGGTTTTTTTAAGGTTTTTATTTATTTATTAGTTTTTACATGTTATGGCTGTACAGAAGTCCATATTTCTCCCATTGAATATATTTTTGGCCCAAGAATCCTTAAACACTAACTTACTATATATACTCTTTGACTTCCCTTCTGATTCCCATTACTAAGCAAAAGTTCCACAAAAAAGTTTTTTTTTCTTTACTTACATGTTATGGCTGTACGGAAGTCCATATTTGACCCAATTAACATATTTCTGACCCACAAGTCCGCGATCATGAACTTACTATACATACATCATACCAAAGGCTCCACAATTGTTTGTTTTTTTCACAGTCACCGTTTGTTTTTGTTTTTTACATACGGCCCAAGAGTCTTAAACACTAATTTACTATACATACTCATTGACTTTCATTCTGATTCCCATTTGTAGCCAAAAGTCCAACTAAAGGTTTTTTAAAAGTTTTTTTTTTTTTTTTTTACATGTTATGTCTGTACAGAAATCTATAATTGACCTACTGAACATATTTTTGGCCCAAGAGTCCTTAAACACTAACTTACAAAGTTAGTACATACTCATTGACATTCTTTCTGATTCCCATTACTAGGCAAAGGTTCCACAAAAAAAAATGTTAAGGTTTTTTTTTTTTTACATGTTATGGCTGTACAGAAGTCCATTCCCATTTTTAGCCAAAAGTTCCACAAAAAGTTTTTTAAAGTTTTTTTTTAATTTTTAATTTAATTTAATTTTTTTTACATGTTATGGCTGTACGGAAGTCTATATTTGACCTACTTAATATATTTTTGGCCGTAGAGTCCTTAAACAATAACTTACTATACATACTCATTGTCTTTCCTTCTGATTCCCATTTTTAGCCAAAAGTGCCACAAAAAGGTTTTTAAAGTTTTTTTTTTTTTTTTACATGTTATGGCTGTACGGAAGTCCATATGTGACGTACTGAACATATTTTTGGCCCAAGAGTACTTAAACACTAACTTACTATATATACTCAATGACATCCCTTCTGATTCCCATTACTAGGCAAAAGTTCCACAAAAAGTTTTTTAAAGTTTTTTTTTTTTTCTTTTCTTTTCTTTTCTTTACATGTTATGGCTGCACAGAAGTCCATATTTGACTAACTGAACGTATTTTTGGCCCAAGAGTACTTAAACACTAACTTACTATACATACTCATCGACTTCCTTTCTGATTCCCATTTTTAGCCAAAAGTTCGACAAAATGTTTTTAAAAGTTTTTTTTCTTTTCTTTTTTGTACATGTTATGGCTGTACGGAAGTCCATATTTGACCTACTGAACATATTTTTGGCCCAAGAGTCCTTAAACACTAACTTACTACACATACTCAGTGACATCCCTTCTGATTTCCATCACTAGGCAAAAGTTCCACAAAAAGTTTTTTTTAAGTCTTTTTTTATTTTTAATTTCTTTTTTTTCTCACATGTTATGGCTGTACGGAAGTCCATATTTGACCCTACCTAATATATTTTTTGCCCAAGAGTCCTTAAACACTAACTTACTACACATACTCGTTGACTTCTCTTCTGATTCCCATTTTTAGCCAAAAGTTCCACAAAAAGTTTTTTAAAGTTTTTTTTTAATTTTTAATTTAATTTAATTTTTTTACATGTTATGGCTGTACGGAAGTCTATATTTGACCTACTTAATATATTTTTGGCCGAAGAGTCCTTAAACAATAAATTACTATACATACTCATTGACTTTCCTTCTGATTCCCATTTTTAGCCAAAAGTGCCACAAAAAGGTTTTTAAAGTTTTTTTTTTTTTTTTTTTTTACATGTTATGGCTGTACAGAAGTCCATATTTGACCTACTGAACATATTTTTGGCCCAAGAGTCCTAAAAGACTAACTTACTATACATACTCATCGAGTTCCGTTCCTGTTCCCATTACTAAGCAAAAGTTCCACAAAAATATTATTTTTCTTTTCTTTTTTTTACATGTTATGGCTGTACGGAAGTCCATATTTGACCTACTGAACATATGTTTGGCCCAATAGTCCTTAAACACTAACTTACTATACACATTTATTGACTTCCCTTCTGATTCGTTTACTAAGCAATAGTTCCACAAAAAAGTTTTTTTTTTTTTTTTTCTTTTTTTTTATTCTTTTCTTACATGTTATTGCTGTACGGAAGTCAATTTTTGACCTACTGAACATATTTTTGGCCCAAGAGTCCTAAAACACTAACTTACTATACATACTCATTGACTTTCCTTCTGATTCCCATTTTTAGCCAAAAGTGCCACAAAAAGGTTTTTAAAGTTTTTTTTTTTTTTTTTTTTACATGTTATGGCTGTACAGAAGTCCATATTTGACCTACTGAACATATTTTTGGCCCAAGAGTCCTAAAACACTAACTTACTATACATACTCATCGAGTTCCGTTCCTGTTCCCATTACTAAGCAAAAGTACCACAAAAATATTTTTTTTTCTTTTTTTCTTTTCTTACATGTTATGGCTGTACGGAAGTCCATATTTGACCTACTGAACATATTTTTGGCCCAAGAGTACTAAAACACTAACTTACTATACATACTCATCGAGTTCAGTTCTTGTTCCCATTACTCAGCAAAAGTTCCACAAAAATATATATTTTTTCTTTTTTTCTTTTCTTACATGTTATGGCTGTACGGAAGTCCATATTTGACGTACTGAACATATTTTTGGCCCAAGAGTACTTAAACACTAACTTACTATACATACTCATCGGGTTCCCTTCTGATTCCCATTTTTAGCCAAAAGTTCCACAAAAAGTTTTTTAAATTAAAAAAAAATTTTTTTTTACATGTTATGACTGTACGGAAGTCCATATTTGACCTACTTAATATGTTTTTGGCCCAAGAGTCCTTAAACACTAACTTACTATACATACTCATCGACTTCCCTTCTGATTCCCATTTTTAGCCAAAAGTTCCACAAAAAGTTTTTTAAAGTTTTTTTTTTTTTTTTTTTTACATGTTATGGCTGTACGGAAGTCCATATGTGACGTACTGAACATATTTTTGGCCCAAGAGTACTTAAACACTAACTTACTATATATACTCAATGACATCCCTTCTGATTCCCATTACTAGGCAAAAGTTCCACAAAAAGTTTTTTAAAGTTTTTTTTTTTTCTTTTCTTTTCTTTTCTTTACATGTTATGGCTGCACAGAAGTCCATATTTGACTAACTGAACGTATTTTTGGCCCAAGAGTACTTAAACACTAACTTACTATACATACTCATCGACTTCCTTTCTGATTCCCATTTTTAGCCAAAAGTTCGACAAAAAGTTTTTAAAAGTTTTTTTTCTTTTCTTTTTTGTACATGTTATGGCTGTACGGAAGTCCATATTTGACCTACTGAACATATTTTTGGCCCAAGAGTCCTTAAACACTAACTTACTACACATACTCAGTGACATCCCTTCTGATTTCCATCACTAGGCAAAAGTTCCACAAAAAGTTTTTTTTAAGTCTTTTTTTATTTTTAATTTCTTTTTTTTCTCACATGTTATGGCTGTACGGAAGTCCATATTTGACCCTACTTAATATATTTTTTGCCCAAGAGTCCTTAAACACTAACTTACTACACATACTCGTTGACTTCTCTTCTGATTCCCATTTTTAGCCAAAAGTTCCACAAAAAGTTTTTTAAAGTTTTTTTTAAATTTTTAATTTAATTAAATTTTTTTACATGTTATGGCTGTACGGAAGTCTATATTTGACCTACTTAATATATTTTTGGCCGAAGAGTCCTTAAACAATAAATTACTATACATACTCATTGACTTTCCTTCTGATTCCCATTTTTAGCCAAAAGTGCCACAAAAAGGTTTTGAAAGTTTTTTTTTTTTTTTTTTTTTACATGTTATGGCTGTACAGAAGTCCATATTTGACCTACTGAACATATTTTTGGCCCAAGAGTCCTAAAAGACTAACTTACTATACATACTCATCGAGTTCCGTTCCTGTTCCCATTACTAAGCAAAAGTTCCACAAAAATATTTTTTTTCTTTTCTTTTTTTTACATGTTATGGCTGTACGGAAGTCCATATTTGACCTACTGAACATATGTTTGGCCCAATAGTCCTTAAACACTAACTTACTATACACATTTATTGACTTCCCTTCTGATTCGTTTACTAAGCAATAGTTCCACAAAAAGTTTTTTTTTTTTTTTTTCTTTTTTTTTATTCTTTTCTTACATGTTATGGCTGTACGGAAGTCAATTTTTGACCTACTGAACATATTTTTGGCCCAAGAGTCGTTTAACACTAACTTACTATACATACTCATTGACTTTCCTTCTGATTCCCATTTTTAGCCAAAAGTGCCACAAAAAGGTTTTTAAAGTTTTTTTTTTTTTTTTTTTTACATGTTATGGCTGTACAGAAGTCCATATTTGACCTACTGAACATATTTTTGGCCCAAGAGTCCTAAAACACTAACTTACTATACATACTCATCGAGTTCCGTTCCTGTTCCCATTACTAAGCAAAAGTACCACAAAAATATTTTTTTTTCTTTTTTTCTTTTCTTACATGTTATGGCTGTACGGAAGTCCATATTTGACCTACTGAACATATTTTTGGCCCAAGAGTACTAAAACACTAACTTACTATACATACTCATCGAGTTCAGTTCTTGTTCCCATTACTCAGCAAAAGTTCCACAAAAATATATATTTTTTCTTTTTTTCTTTACTTACATGTTATGGCTGTACGGAAGTCCATATTTGACGTACTGAACATATTTTTGGCCCAAGAGTACTTAAACACTAACTTACTATATATACTCAGTGACATCCCTTCTGATTTCCATCACTAGGCAAAAGTTCCACAAAAAGTTTTTTTTAAGTCTTTTTTTATTTTTAATTTCTTTTTTTTCTCACATGTTATGGCTGTACGGAAGTCCATATTTGACCCTAATTAATATATTTTTTGCCCAAGAGTCCTTAAACACTAACTTTCTACACATACTCGTTGACTTCTCTTCTGATTCCCATTTTTAGACAAAAGTTCCACAAAAAGTTTTTTAAATTAAAAATTTTTTTTTTTTTACATGTTATGGCTGTACAGAAGTCCATATTTGACCTACTGAACATATTTTTGGCCCAAGAGTCCTAAAACACTAACTTACTATACATACTCATCGAGTTCCGTTCCTGTTCCCATTACTAAGCAAAAGTTCCACAAAAATATATTTTTTTCTTTTTTTCTTTTCTTACATGTTATGGCTGTAAGGAAGTCCATATTTGACCTACTGAACATATTTTGGCCCAAGAGTATTTAAACACTAACTTACTATATATACTCAATGACATCCCTTCTGATTCCCATTACTAGGCAAAAGTTCCACAAAAAGTTTTTTAAAGTTTTTTTTTTTCTTTTCCTTTCTTTTATTTACATGTTATGGCTGCACAGAAGTCCATATTTGACTAACTGAACGTATTTTTGGCCCAAGAGTACTTAAACACTAACTTACTATACATACTCATCGGGTTCCCTTCTGATTCCCATTTTTAGCCAAAAGTTCCACAAAAAGTTTTTTTAATTAAAAAAAAATTTTTTTTTACATGTTATGACTGTACGGAAGTCCATATTTGACCTACTTAATATGTTTTTGGCCCAAGAGTCCTTAAACACTAACTTACTATACATACTCATCGACTTCCCTTCTGATTCCCATTTTTAGCCAAAAGTTCCACAAAAAGTTTTTTAAAGTTTTTTTTCTTTTCTTTTTTGTACATGTTATGGCTGTACGGAAGTCCATATTTGACCTACTGAACATATTTTTGGCCCAAGAGTCCTTAAACACTAACTTACTACACATACTCAGTGACATCCCTTCTGATTTCCATCACTAGGCAAAAGTTCCACAAAAATATATTTTTTTTCTTTTTTTCTTTTCTTACATGTTATGGCTGTACGGAAGTCCATATTTGACGTACTGAACATATTTTTGGCCCAAGAGTACTTAAACACTAACTTACTATATATACTCAATAAAATCCCTTCTGATTCCCATTACTAGGCAAAAGTTCCACAAAAAGTTTTTTAAAGTTTTTTTTTTTTCTTTTCTTTTCTTTTCTTTACATGTTATGGCTGCACAGAAGTCCATATTTGACTAACTGAACGTATTTTTGGCCCAAGAGTACTTAAACACTAACTTACTATACATACTCATCGACTTCCTTTCTGATTCCCATTTTTAGCCAAAAGTTCCACAAAAAGTTTTTAAAAGTTTTTTTTCTTTTCTTTTTTGTACATGTTATGGCTGTATGGAAGTCCATATTTGACCTACTGAACATATTTTTGGCCCAAGAGTCCTTAAACACTAACTTACTACACATACTCAGTGACATCCCTTCTGATTTCCATCACTAGGCAAAAGTTCCACAAAAAGTTTTTTTTAAGTCTTTTTTTATTTTTAATTTCTTTTTTTTCTCACATGTTATGGCTGTACGGAAGTCCATATTTGACCCTACTTAATATTTTTTTGGCCCAAGAGTCCTTAAACACTAACTTACTACACATACTCGTTGACTTCTCTTCTGATTCCCATTTTTAGCCAAAAGTTCCACAAAAAGTTTTTTAAAGTTTTCTTTTTTTTTTACATGTTATGGCTGTACAGAAGTCCATATTTGACTAACTGAACGTATTTTTGGCCCAAGAGTACTTGAACACTAACTTACTATACATACTCATTGACTTCCCTTCTGATTCCCATTTTTAGCCAAAAGTTTCACAAAAAGTTTTTAAATTTTTTTTATTTTTTAATTTTTTTAATTTATATATATATTTTTTTTGTACATGTTATGGCTGTACGGAAGTCCATATTTGACTAAATGACCATTTTTTTGGCCCAAGAGTCCTTAAACACTAACTTACTATACATACTCATTGACTTCCCATCTGATTCCCATTACTAAGCAAAAGTTCCACAAAAAGATTTTTTTTTCCTTTTTTCTTTTTTTACATGTTATGGCTGTACGGAAGTCCATATTTGACCTACTGAACATATTTTTTGCCAAAGAGTCCTTAAACACTAATTTACTATACATACTCATTGACTTCCCTTCTGATTCCCAATTGTAGCCAAAACTTCAACTAAAGGTTTTTAAAAAAAATTTAAAGTTTTTTTTTTTACATGTTATGGCTGTACAGAAGTCCATATTTGACTAACTGAACATATTTTTGGCCCAAGAGTCCTTAAAAAAATATTTACTATACATACTCATTGACTTCCCTTCTGATACCCATTTTTAGCCAAAAGTTCCACAAAAAGTTTTTTAACTTTTTTTTTAATTTATTTATTTATTTATTTTTTTGTACATATTATGGCTGTACGGAAGTCCATATTTGACCTACTGAACATATGTTTGGACCAATAGTCCTTAAACACTAACTTACTATACATACTCATTGACTTCCCTTCTGATTTGTATTACTAAGCAAAAGTTCCACAAAAAACTTTTTTTTTTTTTTTTTTTTTCTTTTTTTTTATTCTTTTCTTACATGTTATGGCTGTACGGAAGTCCATATTTGACCCTAATTAATATATTTTTTGCCCAAGAGTCCTTAAACACTAACTTTCTACACATACTCGTTGACTTCTCTTCTGATTCCCATTACTAAGCAAAAGTTCCACAAAAAGATTTTTTTTTCCTTTTTTCTTTTTTTACATGTTATGGCTGTACGGAAGTCCATATTTGACCTACTGAACATATTTTTTGCCAAAGAGTCCTTAAACACTAATTTACTATACATACTCATTGACTTCCCTTCTGATTCCCAATTGTAGCCAAAACTTCAACTAAAGGTTTTTAAAAAAAATTTAAAGTTTTTTTTTTTTACATGTTATGGCTGTACAGAAGTCCATATTTGACTAACTGAACATATTTTTGGCCCAAGAGTCCTTAAAAAAATATTTACTATACATACTCATTGACTTCCCTTCTGATACCCATTTTTAGCCAAAAGTTCCACAAAAAGTTTTTTAACTTTTTTTTTAATTTATTTATTTATTTATTTTTTTGTACATATTATGGCTGTACGGAAGTCCATATTTGACCTACTGAACATATGTTTGGACCAATAGTCCTTAAACACTAACTTACTATACATACTCATTGACTTCCCTTCTGATTTGTATTACTAAGCAAAAGTTCCACAAAAAAGTTTTTTTTTTTTTTTTTTTTCTTTTTTTTTATTCTTTTCTTACATGTTATGGCTGTACGGAAGTCCATATTTGACCCTAATTAATATATTTTTTGCCCAAGAGTCCTTAAACACTAACTTTCTACACATACTCGTTGACTTCTCTTCTGATTCCCATTTTTAGACAAAAGTTCCACAAAAAGTTTTTTAAATAAAAAAATTTTTTTTTTTTACATGTTATGGCTGTACAGAAGTCCATATTTGACCTACTGAACATATTTTTGGCCCAAGAGTCCTAAAACACTAACTTACTATACATACTCATCGAGTTCCGTTCCTGTTCCCATTACTAAGCAAAAGTTCCACAAAAATATCTTTTTTTCTTTTTTTCTTTTCTTACATGTTATGGCTGTACGGAAGTCCATATTTGACCTACTGAACATATTTTTGGCCCAAGAGTATTTAAACACTAACTTACTATATATACTCAATGACATCCCTTCTGATTCCCATTACTAGGCAAAAGTTCCACAAAAAGTTTTTTAAAGTTTTTTTTTTTCTTTTCCTTTCTTTTATTTACATGTTATGGCTGCACAGAAGTCCATATTTGACTAACTGAACGTATTTTTGGCCCAAGAGTACTTAAACACTAACTTACTATACATACTCATCGGGTTCCCTTCTGATTCCCATTTTTAGCCAAAAGTTCCACAAAAAGTTTTTTAAATTAAAAAAATTTTTTTTTTACATGTTATGAATGTACGGAAGTCCATATTTGACCTACTTAATATGTTTTTGGCCCAAGAGTCCTTAAACACTAACTTACTATACATACTCATCGACTTCCCTTCTGATTCCCATTTTTAGCCAAAAGTTCCACAAAAAGTTTTTTAAAGTTTTTTTTCTTTTCTTTTTTGTACATGTTATGGCTGTACGGAAGTCCATATTTGACCTACTGAACATATTTTTGGCCCAAGAGTCCTTAAACATTAACTTACTACACATACTCAGTGACATCCCTTCTGATTTCCATCACTAGGCAAAAGTTCCACAAAAATATATATTTTTTCTTTTTTTCTTTTCTTACATGTTATGGCTGTACGGAAGTCCATATTTGACGTACTGAACATATTTTTGGCCCAAGAGTACTTAAACACTAACTTACTATATATACTCAATTACATCCCTTCTGATTCCCATTACTAGGCAAAAGTTCCACAAAAAGTTTTTTAAAGTTTTTTTTTTTTCTTTTCTTTTCTTTTCTTTACATGTTATGGCTGCACAGAAGTCCATATTTGACTAACTGAACGTATTTTTGGCCCAAGAGTACTTAAACACTAACTTACTATACATACTCATCGACTTCCTTTCTGATTCCCATTTTTAGCCAAAAGTTCCACAAAAAGTTTTTAAAAGTTTTTTTTCTTTTCTTTTTTGTACATGTTATGGCTGTATGGAAGTCCATATTTGACCTACTGAACATATTTTTGGCCCAAGAGTCCTTAAACACTAACTTACTACACATACTCAGTGACATCCCTTCTGATTTCCATCACTAGGCAAAAGTTCCACAAAAAGTTTTTTTTAAGTCTTTTTTTATTTTTAATTTCTTTTTTTTCTCACATGTTATGGCTGTACGGAAGTCCATATTTGACCCTACTTAATATATTTTTTGCCCAAGAGTCCTTAAACACTAACTTTCTACACATACTCGTTGACTTCTCTTCTGATTCCCATTTTTAGACAAAAGTTCCACAAAAAGTTTTTTAAATTAAAAAAATTTTTTTTTTTACATGTTATGGCTGTACAGAAGTCCATATTTGACCTACTGAACATATTTTTGGCCCAAGAGTCCTAAAACACTAACTTACTATACATACTCATCGAGTTCCGTTCCTGTTCCCATTACTAAGCAAAAGTTCCACAAAAATATATTTTTTTCTTTTTTTCTTTTCTTACATGTTATGGCTGTACGGAAGTCCATATTTGACCTACTGAACATATTTTTGGCCCAAGAGTACTTAAACACTAACTTACTATATATACTCAATGACATCCCTTCTGATTCCCATTACTAGGCAAAAGTTCCACAAAAAGTTTTTTAAAGTTTTTTTTTTTCTTTTCCTTTCTTTTATTTACATGTTATGGCTGCACAGAAGTCCATATTTGACTAACTGAACGTATTTTTGGCCCAAGAGTACTTAAACACTAACTTACTATACATACTCATCGGGTTCCCTTCTGATTCCCATTTTTAGCCAAAAGTTCCACAAAAAGTTTTTTAAATTAAAAAAATTTTTTTTTTTACATGTTATGAATGTACGGAAGTCCATATTTGACCTACTTAATATGTTTTTGGCCCAAGAGTCCTTAAACACTAACTTACTATACATACTCATCGACTTCCCTTCTGATTCCCATTTTTAGCCAAAAGTTCCACAAAAAGTTTTTTAAAGTTTTTTTTCTTTTCTTTTTTGTACATGTTATGGCTGTACGGAAGTCCATATTTGACCTACTGAACATATTTTTGGCCCAAGAGTCCTTAAACATTAACTTACTACACATACTCAGTGACATCCCTTCTGATTTCCATCACTAGGCAAAAGTTCCACAAAAATATATATTTTTTCTTTTTTTCTTTTCTTACATGTTATGGCTGTACGGAAGTCCATATTTGACGTACTGAACATATTTTTGGCCCAAGAGTACTTAAACACTAACTTACTATATATACTCAATTACATCCCTTCTGATTCCCATTACTAGGCAAAAGTTCCACAAAAAGTTTTTTAAAGTTTTTTTTTTTTCTTTTCTTTTCTTTTCTTTACATGTTATGGCTGCACAGAAGTCCATATTTGACTAACTGAACGTATTTTTGGCCCAAGAGTACTTAAACACTAACTTACTATACATACTCATCGACTTCCTTTCTGATTCCCATTTTTAGCCAAAAGTTCCACAAAAAGTTTTTAAAAGTTTTTTTTCTTTTCTTTTTTGTACATGTTATGGCTGTATGGAAGTCCATATTTGACCTACTGAACATATTTTTGGCCCAAGAGTCCTTAAACACTAACTTACTACACATAATCAGTGACATCCCTTCTGATTTCCATCACTAGGCAAAAGTTCCACAAAAAGTTTTTTTTAAGTCTTTTTTTATTTTTAATTTCTTTTTTTTCTCACATGTTATGGCTGTACGGAAGTCCATATTTGACCCTACTTAATATATTTTTTGCCCAAGAGTCCTTAAACACTAACTTTCTACACATACTCGTTGACTTCTCTTCTGATTCCCATTTTTAGACAAAAGTTCCACAAAAAGTTTTTTAAATTAAAAAAATTTTTTTTTTTACATGTTATGGCTGTACAGAAGTCCATATTTGACCTACTGAACATATTTTTGGCCCAAGAGTCCTAAAACACTAACTTACTATACATACTCATCGAGTTCCGTTCCTGTTCCCATTACTAAGCAAAAGTTCCACAAAAATATTTTTTTTTCTTTTTTTCTTTTCTTACATGTTATGGCTGTACGGAAGTCCATATTTGACCTACTGAACATATTTTTGGCCCAAGAGTACTTAAACACTAACTTACTATATATACTCATTGACTTCCCATCTGATTCCCATTACTAAGCAAAAGTTCCACAAAAAGATTTTTTTTTCCTTTTTTCTTTTTTTACATGTTATGGCTGTACGGAAGTCCATATTTGACCTACTGAACATATTTTTTGCCAAAGAGTCCTTAAACACTAATTTACTATACATACTCATTGACTTCCCTTCTGATTCCCAATTGTAGCCAAAACTTCAACTAAAGGTTTTTAAAAAAAATTTAAAGTTTTTTTTTTTACATGTTATGGCTGTACAGAAGTCCATATTTGACTAACTGAACATATTTTTGGCCCAAGAGTCCTTAAAAAAATATTTACTATACATACTCATTGACTTCCCTTCTGATACCCATTTTTAGCCAAAAGTTCCACAAAAAGTTTTTTAACTTTTTTTTTAATTAATTTATTTATTTATTTTTTTGTACATATTATGGCTGTACGGAAGTCCATATTTGACCTACTGAACATATGTTTGGACCAATAGTCCTTAAACACTAACTTACTATACATACTCATTGACTTCCCTTCTGATTTGTATTACTAAGCAAAAGTTCCACAAAAAAGTTTTTTTTTTTTTTTTTTTTTCTTTTTTTTTATTCTTTTCTTACATGTTATGGCTGTACGGAAGTCCATATTTGACCCTAATTAATATATTTTTTGCCCAAGAGTCCTTAAACACTAACTTTCTACACATACTCGTTGACTTCTCTTCTGATTCCCATTACTAAGCAAAAGTTCCACAAAAAGATTTTTTTTTCCTTTTTTCTTTTTTTACATGTTATGGCTGTACGGAAGTCCATATTTGACCTACTGAACATATTTTTTGCCAAAGAGTCCTTAAACACTAATTTACTATACATACTCATTGACTTCCCTTCTGATTCCCAATTGTAGCCAAAACTTCAACTAAAGGTTTTTAAAAAAAATTTAAAGTTTTTTTTTTTTACATGTTATGGCTGTACAGAAGTCCATATTTGACTAACTGAACATATTTTTGGCCCAAGAGTCCTTAAAAAAATATTTACTATACATACTCATTGACTTCCCTTCTGATACCCATTTTTAGCCAAAAGTTCCACAAAAAGTTTTTTAACTTTTTTTTTAATTTATTTATTTATTTATTTTTTTGTACATATTATGGCTGTACGGAAGTCCATATTTGACCTACTGAACATATGTTTGGACCAATAGTCCTTAAACACTAACTTACTATACATACTCATTGACTTCCCTTCTGATTTGTATTACTAAGCAAAAGTTCCACAAAAAAGTTTTTTTTTTTTTTTTTTTTTCTTTTTTTTTATTCTTTTCTTACATGTTATGGCTGTACGGAAGTCCATATTTGACCCTAATTAATATATTTTTTGCCCAAGAGTCCTTAAACACTAACTTTCTACACATACTCGTTGACTTCTCTTCTGATTCCCATTTTTAGACAAAAGTTCCACAAAAAGTTTTTTAAATAAAAAAAATTTTTTTTTTTACATGTTATGGCTGTACAGAAGTCCATATTTGACCTACTGAACATATTTTTGGCCCAAGAGTCCTAAAACACTAACTTACTATACATACTCATCGAGTTCCGTTCCTGTTCCCATTACTAAGCAAAAGTTCCACAAAAATATCTTTTTTTCTTTTTTTCTTTTCTTACATGTTATGGCTGTACGGAAGTCCATATTTGACCTACTGAACATATTTTTGGCCCAAGAGTATTTAAACACTAACTTACTATATATACTCAATGACATCCCTTCTGATTCCCATTACTAGGCAAAAGTTCCACAAAAAGTTTTTTAAAGTTTTTTTTTTTCTTTTCCTTTCTTTTATTTACATGTTATGGCTGCACAGAAGTCCATATTTGACTAACTGAACGTATTTTTGGCCCAAGAGTACTTAAACACTAACTTACTATACATACTCATCGGGTTCCCTTCTGATTCCCATTTTTAGCCAAAAGTTCCACAAAAAGTTTTTTAAATTAAAAAAATTTTTTTTTTTACATGTTATGAATGTACGGAAGTCCATATTTGACCTACTTAATATGTTTTTGGCCCAAGAGTCCTTAAACACTAACTTACTATACATACTCATCGACTTCCCTTCTGATTCCCATTTTTAGCCAAAAGTTCCACAAAAAGTTTTTTAAAGTTTTTTTTCTTTTCTTTTTTGTACATGTTATGGCTGTACGGAAGTCCATATTTGACCTACTGAACATATTTTTGGCCCAAGAGTCCTTAAACACTAACTTACTACACATACTCAGTGACATCCCTTCTGATTTCCATCACTAGGCAAAAGTTCCACAAAAATATATATTTTTTCTTTTTTTCTTTTCTTACATGTTATGGCTGTACGGAAGTCCATATTTGACGTACTGAACATATTTTTGGCCCAAGAGTACTTAAACACTAACTTACTATATATACTCAATTACATCCCTTCTGATTCCCATTACTAGGCAAAAGTTCCACAAAAAGTTTTTTAAAGTTTTTTTTTTTTCTTTTCTTTTCTTTTCTTTACATGTTATGGCTGCACAGAAGTCCATATTTGACTAACTGAACGTATTTTTGGCCCAAGAGTACTTAAACACTAACTTACTATACATACTCATCGACTTCCTTTCTGATTCCCATTTTTAGCCAAAAGTTCCACAAAAAGTTTTTAAAAGTTTTTTTTCTTTTCTTTTTTGTACATGTTATGGCTGTATGGAAGTCCATATTTGACCTACTGAACATATTTTTGGCCCAAGAGTCCTTAAACACTAACTTACTACACATACTCAGTGACATCCCTTCTGATTTCCATCACTAGGCAAAAGTTCCACAAAAAGTTTTTTTTAAGTCTTTTTTTATTTTTAATTTCTTTTTTTTCTCACATGTTATGGCTGTACGGAAGTCCATATTTGACCCTACTTAATATATTTTTTGCCCAAGAGTCCTTAAACACTAACTTTCTACACATACTCGTTGACTTCTCTTCTGATTCCCATTTTTAGACAAAAGTTCCACAAAAAGTTTTTTAAATTAAAAAAATTTTTTTTTTTACATGTTATGGCTGTACAGAAGTCCATATTTGACCTACTGAACATATTTTTGGCCCAAGAGTCCTAAAACACTAACTTACTATACATACTCATCGAGTTCCGTTCCTGTTCCCATTACTAAGCAAAAGTTCCACAAAAATATATTTTTTTCTTTTTTTCTTTTCTTACATGTTATGGCTGTACGGAAGTCCATATTTGACCTACTGAACATATTTTTGGCCCAAGAGTACTTAAACACTAACTTACTATATATACTCAATGACATCCCTTCTGATTCCCATTACTAGGCAAAAGTTCCACAAAAAGTTTTTTAAAGTTTTTTTTTTTCTTTTCCTTTCTTTTATTTACATGTTATGGCTGCACAGAAGTCCATATTTGACTAACTGAACGTATTTTTGGCCCAAGAGTACTTAAACACTAACTTACTATACATACTCATCGGGTTCCCTTCTGATTCCCATTTTTAGCCAAAAGTTCCACAAAAAGTTTTTTAAATTAAAAAAAAATTTTTTTTTACATGTTATGAATGTACGGAAGTCCATATTTGACCTACTTAATATGTTTTTGGCCCAAGAGTCCTTAAACACTAACTTACTATACATACTCATCGACTTCCCTTCTGATTCCCATTTTTAGCCAAAAGTTCCACAAAAAGTTTTTTAAAGTTTTTTTTCTTTTCTTTTTTGTACATGTTATGGCTGTACGGAAGTCCATATTTGACCTACTGAACATATTTTTGGCCCAAGAGTCCTTAAACATTAACTTACTACACATACTCAGTGACATCCCTTCTGATTTCCATCACTAGGCAAAAGTTCCACAAAAATATATATTTTTTCTTTTTTTCTTTTCTTACATGTTATGGCTGTACGGAAGTCCATATTTGACGTACTGAACATATTTTTGGCCCAAGAGTACTTAAACACTAACTTACTATATATACTCAATTACATCCCTTCTGATTCCCATTACTAGGCAAAAGTTCCACAAAAAGTTTTTTAAAGTTTTTTTTTTTTCTTTTCTTTTCTTTTCTTTACATGTTATGGCTGCACAGAAGTCCATATTTGACTAACTGAACGTATTTTTGGCCCAAGAGTACTTAAACACTAACTTACTATACATACTCATCGACTTCCTTTCTGATTCCCATTTTTAGCCAAAAGTTCCACAAAAAGTTTTTAAAAGTTTTTTTTCTTTTCTTTTTTGTACATGTTATGGCTGTATGGAAGTCCATATTTGACCTCCTGAACATATTTTTGGCCCAAGAGTCCTTAAACACTAACTTACTACACATACTCAGTGACATCCCTTCTGATTTCCATCACTAGGCAAAAGTTCCACAAAAAGTTTTTTTTAAGTCTTTTTTTATTTTTAATTTCTTTTTTTTCTCACATGTTATGGCTGTACGGAAGTCCATATTTGACCCTACTTAATATATTTTTTGCCCAAGAGTCCTTAAACACTAACTTTCTACACATACTCGTTGACTTCTCTTCTGATTCCCATTTTTAGACAAAAGTTCCACAAAAAGTTTTTTAAATTAAAAATTTTTTTTTTTTTACATGTTATGGCTGTACAGAAGTCCATATTTGACCTACTGAACATATTTTTGGCCCAAGAGTCCTAAAACACTAACTTACTATACATACTCATCGAGTTCCGTTCCTGTTCCCATTACTAAGCAAAAGTTCCACAAAAATATATTTTTTTCTTTTTTTCTTTTCTTACATGTTATGGCTGTACGGAAGTCCATATTTGACCTACTGAACATATTTTTGGCCCAAGAGTACTTAAACACTAACTTACTATATATACTCAATGACATCCCTTCTGATTCCCATTACTAGGCAAAAGTTCCACAAAAAGTTTTTTAAAGTTTTTTTTTTTCTTTTCCTTTCTTTTATTTACATGTTATGGCTGCACAGAAGTCCATATTTGACTAACTGAACGTATTTTTGGCCCAAGAGTACTTAAACACTAACTTACTATACATACTCATCGGGTTCCCTTCTGATTCCCATTTTTAGCCAAAAGTTCCACAAAAAGTTTTTTAAATTAAAAAAAATTTTTTTTTTACATGTTATGAATGTACGGAAGTCCATATTTGACCTACTTAATATGTTTTTGGCCCAAGAGTCCTTAAACACTAACTTACTATACATACTCATCGACTTCCCTTCTGATTCCCATTTTTAGCCAAAAGTTCCACAAAAAGTTTTTTAAAGTTTTTTTTCTTTTCTTTTTTGTACATGTTATGGCTGTACGGAAGTCCATATTTGACCTACTGAACATATTTTTGGCCCAAGAGTCCTTAAACATTAACTTACTACACATACTCAGTGACATCCCTTCTGATTTCCATCACTAGGCAAAAGTTCCACAAAAATATATATTTTTTCTTTTTTTCTTTTCTTACATGTTATGGCTGTACGGAAGTCCATATTTGACGTACTGAACATATTTTTGGCCCAAGAGTACTTAAACACTAACTTACTATATATACTCAATTACATCCCTTCTGATTCCCATTACTAGGCAAAAGTTCCACAAAAAGTTTTTTAAAGTTTTTTTTTTTTCTTTTCTTTTCTTTTCTTTACATGTTATGGCTGCACAGAAGTCCATATTTGACTAACTGAACGTATTTTTGGCCCAAGAGTACTTAAACACTAACTTACTATACATACTCATCGACTTCCTTTCTGATTCCCATTTTTAGCCAAAAGTTCCACAAAAAGTTTTTAAAAGTTTTTTTTCTTTTCTTTTTTGTACATGTTATGGCTGTATGGAAGTCCATATTTGACCTACTGAACATATTTTTGGCCCAAGAGTCCTTAAACACTAACTTACTACACATAATCAGTGACATCCCTTCTGATTTCCATCACTAGGCAAAAGTTCCACAAAAAGTTTTTTTTAAGTCTTTTTTTATTTTTAATTTCTTTTTTTTCTCACATGTTATGGCTGTACGGAAGTCCATATTTGACCCTACTTAATATATTTTTTGCCCAAGAGTCCTTAAACACTAACTTTCTACACATACTCGTTGACTTCTCTTCTGATTCCCATTTTTAGACAAAAGTTCCACAAAAAGTTTTTTAAATTAAAAAAATTTTTTTTTTTACATGTTATGGCTGTACAGAAGTCCATATTTGACCTACTGAACATATTTTTGGCCCAAGAGTCCTAAAACACTAACTTACTATACATACTCATCGAGTTCCGTTCCTGTTCCCATTACTAAGCAAAAGTTCCACAAAAATATTTTTTTTTCTTTTTTTCTTTTCTTACATGTTATGGCTGTACGGAAGTCCATATTTGACCTACTGAACATATTTTTGGCCCAAGAGTACTTAAACACTAACTTACTATATATACTCATTGACTTCCCATCTGATTCCCATTACTAAGCAAAAGTTCCACAAAAAGATTTTTTTTCCTTTTTTCTTTTTTTACATGTTATGGCTGTACGGAAGTCCATATTTGACCTACTGAACATATTTTTTGCCAAAGAGTCCTTAAACACTAATTTACTATACATACTCATTGACTTCCCTTCTGATTCCCAATTGTAGCCAAAACTTCAACTAAAGGTTTTTAAAAAAAATGTAAAGTTTTTTTTTTTACATGTTATGGCTGTACAGAAGTCCATATTTGACTAACTGAACATATTTTTGGCCCAAGAGTCCTTAAAAAAATATTTACTATACATACTCATTGACTTCCCTTCTGATACCCATTTTTAGCCAAAAGTTCCACAAAAAGTTTTTTAACTTTTTTTTTAATTTATTTATTTATTTATTTTTTTGTACATATTATGGCTGTACGGAAGTCCATATTTGACCCTAATTAATATATTTTTTGCCCAAGAGTCCTTAAACACTAACTTTCTACACATACTCGTTGACTTCTCTTCTGATTCCCATTTTTAGACAAAAGTTCCACAAAAAGTTTTTTAAATAAAAAAAATTTTTTTTTTTACATGTTATGGCTGTACAGAAGTCCATATTTGACCTACTGAACATATTTTTGGCCCAAGAGTCCTAAAACACTAACTTACTATACATACTCATCGAGTTCCGTTCCTGTTCCCATTACTAAGCAAAAGTTCCACAAAAATATATTTTTTTCTTTTTTTCTTTTCTTACATGTTATGGCTGTACGGAAGTCCATATTTGACCTACTGAACATATTTTTGGCCCAAGAGTATTTAAACACTAACTTACTATATATACTCAATGACATCCCTTCTGATTCCCATTACTAGGCAAAAGTTCCACAAAAAGTTTTTTAAAGTTTTTTTTTTTCTTTTCCTTTCTTTTATTTACATGTTATGGCTGCACAGAAGTCCATATTTGACTAACTGAACGTATTTTTGGCCCAAGAGTACTTAAACACTAACTTACTATACATACTCATCGGGTTCCCTTCTGATTCCCATTTTTAGCCAAAAGTTCCACAAAAAGTTTTTTAAATTAAAAAAAAATTTTTTTTTACATGTTATGAATGTACAGAAGTCCATATTTGACTAACTGAACGTATTTTTGGCCCAAGAGTACTTAAACACTAACTTACTATACATACTCATCGACTTCCTTTCTGATTCCCATTTTTAGCCAAAAGTTCCACAAAAAGTTTTTAAAAGTTTTTTTTCTTTTCTTTTTTGTACATGTTATGGCTGTATGGAAGTCCATATTTGACCTACTGAACATATTTTTGGCCCAAGAGTCCTTAAACACTAACTTACTACACATACTCAGTGACATCCCTTCTGATTTCCATCACTAGGCAAAAGTTCCACAAAAAGTTTTTTTTAAGTCTTTTTTTATTTTTAATTTCTTTTTTTTCTCACATGTTATGGCTGTACGGAAGTCCCTATTTGACCCTACTTAATATATTTTTTGCCCAAGAGTCCTAAAACACTAACTTACTATACATACTAATCGAGTTCCGTTCCTGTTCCCATTACTAAGCAAAAGTTCCACAAAAATATATTTTTTTCTTCTTTTCTTTTCTTACATGTTATGGCTGTACGGAAGTCCATATTTGACCTACTGAACATATTTTTGGCCCAAGAGTATTTAAACACTAACTTACTATATATACTCAATGACATCCCTTCTGATTCCCATTACTAGGCAAAAGTTCCACAAAAAGTTTTTTAAGTTTTTTTTTTTCTTTTCCTTTCTTTTATTTACATGTTATGGCTGCACAGAAGTCCATATTTGACTAACTGAACGTATTTTTGGCCCAAGAGTACTTAAACACTAACTTACTATACATACTCATCTGGTTCCCTTCTGATTCCCATTTTTAGCCAAAAGTTCCACAAAAAGTTTTTTAAATTAAAAAAAAGTTTTTTTTAACTTGTTATGAATGTAGGGAAGTCCATATTTGACCTACTTAATATGTTTTTGGCCCAAGAGTCCTTAAACACTAACTTACTATACATACTCATCGACTTCCCTTCTGATTCCCATTTTTAGCCAAAAGTTCCACAAAAAGTTTTTTAAAGTTTTTTTTCTTTTCTTTTTTGTACATGTTATGGCTGTACGGAAGTCCATATTTGACCTATTGAACATATTTTTGGCCCAAGAGTCCTTAAACACTAACTTACTACACATACTCAGTGACATCCCTTCTGATTTCCATCACTAGGCAAAAGTTCCACAAAAATATATATTTTTTCTTTTTTTCTTTTCTTACATGTTATGGCTGTACGGAAGTCCATATTTGACGTACTGAACATATTTTTGGCCCAAGAGTACTTAAACACTAACTTACTATATATACTCAATTACATCCCTTCTGATTCCCATTACTAGGCAAAAGTTCCACAAAAAGTTTTTTAAAGTTTTTTTTTTTTCTCTTCTTTTCTTTTCTTTACATGTTATGGCTGCACAGAAGTCCATATTTGACTAACTGAACGTATTTTTGGCCCAAGAGTACTTAAACACTAACTTACTATACATACTCATCGACTTCCTTTCTGATTCCCATTTTTAGCCAAAAGTTCCACAAAAAGTTTTTAAAAGTTTTTTTTCTTTTCTTTTTTGTACATGTTATGGCTGTATGGAAGTCCATATTTGACCTCCTGAACATATTTTTGGCCCAAGAGTCCTTAAACACTAACTTACTACACATACTCAGTGACATCCCTTCTGATTTCCATCACTAGGCAAAAGTTCCACAAAAAGTTTTTTTTAAGTCTTTTTTTATTTTTAATTTCTTTTTTTTCTCACATGTTATGGCTGTACGGAAGTCCATATTTGACCCTAATTAATATATTTTTTGCCCAAGAGTCCTTAAACACTAACTTTCTACACATACTCGTTGACTTCTCTTCTGATTCCCATTTTTAGACAAAAGTTCCACAAAAAGTTTTTTAAATTAAAAAAATTTTTTTTTTTACATGTTATGGCTGTACAGAAGTCCATATTTGACCTACTGAACATATTTTTGGCCCAAGAGTCCTAAAACACTAACTTACTATACATACTCATCGAGTTCCGTTCCTGTTCCCATTACTAAGCAAAAGTTCCACAAAAATATTTTTTTTTCTTTTTTTCTTTTCTTACATGTTATGGCTGTACGGAAGTCCATATTTGACCTACTGAACATATTTTTGGCCCAAGAGTACTTAAACACTAACTTACTATATATACTCAATGACATCCCTTCTGATTCCCATTACTAGGCAAAAGTTCCACAAAAAGTTTTTTAAAGTTTTTTTTTTTCTTTTCCTTTCTTTTATTTACATGTTATGGCTGCACAGAAGTCCATATTTGACTAACTGAACGTATTTTTGGCCCAAGAGTACTTAAACACTAACTTACTATACATACTCATCGGGTTCCCTTCTGATTCCCATTTTTAGCCAAAAGTTCCACAAAAAGTTTTTTAAATTAAAAAAAATTTTTTTTTTACATGTTATGAATGTACGGAAGTCCATATTTGACCTACTTAATATGTTTTTGGCCCAAGAGTCCTTAAACACTAACTTACTATACATACTCATCGACTTCCCTTCTGATTCCCATTTTTAGCCAAAAGTTCCACAAAAAGTTTTTTAAAGTTTTTTTTCTTTTCTTTTTTGTACATGTTATGGCTGTACGGAAGTCCATATTTGACCTACTGAACATATTTTTGGCCCAAGAGTCCTTAAACATTAACTTACTACACATACTCAGTGACATCCCTTCTGATTTCCATCACTAGGCAAAAGTTCCACAAAAATATATATTTTTTCTTTTTTTCTTTTCTTACATGTTATGGCTGTACGGAAGTCCATATTTGACGTACTGAACATATTTTTGGCCCAAGAGTACTTAAACACTAACTTACTATATATACTCAATTACATCCCTTCTGATTCCCATTACTAGGCAAAAGTTCCACAAAAAGTTTTTTAAAGTTTTTTTTTTTTCTTTTCTTTTCTTTTCTTTACATGTTATGGCTGCACAGAAGTCCATATTTGACTAACTGAACGTATTTTTGGCCCAAGAGTACTTAAACACTAACTTACTATACATACTCATCGACTTCCTTTCTGATTCCCATTTTTAGCCAAAAGTTCCACAAAAAGTTTTTAAAAGTTTTTTTTCTTTTCTTTTTTGTACATGTTATGGCTGTATGGAAGTCCATATTTGACCTACTGAACATATTTTTGGCCCAAGAGTCCTTAAACACTAACTTACTACACATAATCAGTGACATCCCTTCTGATTTCCATCACTAGGCAAAAGTTCCACAAAAAGTTTTTTTTAAGTCTTTTTTTATTTTTAATTTCTTTTTTTTCTCACATGTTATGGCTGTACGGAAGTCCATATTTGACCCTACTTAATATATTTTTTGCCCAAGAGTCCTTAAACACTAACTTTCTACACATACTCGTTGACTTCTCTTCTGATTCCCATTTTTAGACAAAAGTTCCACAAAAAGTTTTTTAAATTAAAAAAATTTTTTTTTTTACATGTTATGGCTGTACAGAAGTCCATATTTGACCTACTGAACATATTTTTGGCCCAAGAGTCCTAAAACACTAACTTACTATACATACTCATCGAGTTCCGTTCCTGTTCCCATTACTAAGCAAAAGTTCCACAAAAATATTTTTTTTTCTTTTTTTCTTTTCTTACATGTTATGGCTGTACGGAAGTCCATATTTGACCTACTGAACATATTTTTGGCCCAAGAGTACTTAAACACTAACTTACTATATATACTCAATGACATCCCTTCTGATTCCCATTACTAGGCAAAAGTTCCACAAAAAGTTTTTTAAAGTTTTTTTTTTTTCTTTTCTTTTCCTTTCTTTTATTTACATGTTATGGCTGCACAGAAGTCCATATTTGACTAACTGAACGTATTTTTGGCCCAAGAGTACTTAAACACTAACTTACTATACATACTCATTGACTTCCTTTCTGATTCCCATTTTTAGCCAAAAGTTCCACAAAAAGTTTTTTAAAGTTTTTTTTTTTTTTTTTCTTTTCTTTTCTTTTTTTACATGTTATGGCTGTACGGAAGTCCATATTTGACCTACTTAATATGTCTTTGTCCCAAGAGTCCTTAAACACTAACTTACTATGCATACTCATTGACTTCCCTTCTGATTCCAGTTTTTAGCCAAAAGTTCCACAAAAAGTTTTTTAAAGTTTTTTTTATTTATTTATTTATTTATTTTTTTGTACATGTTATTGCTGTACGGAAGTCCATATTTGACCTACTGAACATATATTTTTGGCCCAAAAGTTCCTTAAACACTAACTTACTATACATACTTATCGAGTTCCGTTCCGGTTCCCATTACTAAGCAAAAGTTCCACAAAAAAGTGTTTTTTTTTTTTAAATTCTTTTCTTACATGTTATGGCTGTACGGAAGTCCATATTTGACCTACTGAACATATATTTTTGGCCCAAACGTTCCTTAAACACTAACTTACTATACATACTCATCGAGTTCCGTTCCGGTTCCCATTACTAAGCAAAAGTTCCACAAAAAAGTTTTTTTTTTTTTTTTTTTCTTTTTTTTAATTCTTTTCTTACATGTTATGGCTGTACGGAAGTCCATATTTGACCTACTGAACATATATTTTTGGCCCAAAAGTTCCTTAAACACTAACTTACTATACATACTCATCGAGTTCCGTTCCGGTTCCCATTACTAAGCAAAAGTTCCACAAAAAAGTTTTTTTTTTTTTTTTTTCTTTTTTTTAATTCTTTTCTTACATGTTATGGCTGTACGGAAGTCCATATTTGACCTACTGAACATATATTTTTGGCCCAAAAGTTCCTTAAACACTAACTTACTATACATACTCATCGAGTTCCGTTCCGGTTCCCATTACTAAGCAAAAGTTCCACAAAAATATTTTTTTGTCTTTTTTTCTTTTCTTACATGTTATGGCTGTACGGAAGTCCAAATTTGACCTACTTAATATATTTTTTGCCCAAGAGTCCTTAAACACTAACTTACTATACATACTCATCGACTTCCTTTCTGGTTCCCATTTTTAGCCAAAAGTTCCACAAAAAGTTTTTAAAAGTTTTTTTTTTTTTTTTCTTTTCTTTTCTTTTTTTTTTTTACATGTTATGGCTGTACGGAAGTCCATATTTGACTAACTGAACATATTTTTGGCCCAAGAGTCCTTAAACACTAACTTACTATACATACTCATCGACTTCCTTTCTGGTTCCCATTTTTAGCCAAAAGTTCCATAAAAAGATTTTAAAAGTTTTCTTTTGTCTTTTCTTTTCTTTTTTTTTTTTAACATGTTATGGCTGTACAGAAGTCCATATTTGACTAAATGAACGTATTTTTGTCCCAAGAGTACTTGAACACTAACTTACTTAATATACATACTCATCGGGTTCCGTTCTGGTTTCCATTTTTAGCCAAAAGTTCCACAAAAAGTTTTTTAACGTTTTTTTTTATTTATTTATTTATTTATTTTTTGTACATGTTATGGCTGTACAGAAGTCCATATTTGACCTACTGAACATATGTTTGGACCAATAGTCCTTAAATACTAACTTACTATACATACTCATTGACTTCCCTTCTGATTTGTATTACTAAGCAAAAGTTCCACAAAAAAGTTTTTTTTTTTATTCTTTTCTTACATGTTATGGCTGTACGGAAGTCCATATTTGACCTACTGAACATATATTTTTGGCCCAAAAGTTCCTTAAACACTAACTTACTATACATACTCATCGAGTTCCGTTCCGGTTCCCATTACTAAGCAAAAGTTCCACAAAAATATTTTTTTTTCTTTTTTTCTTTTCTTACATGTTATGGCTGTACGGAAGTCCATATTTGACCTACTGAACATATTTTTTGCCAAAGAGTCCTTAAACACTAATTTACTATACATACTCATTGACTTCCCTTCTGATTCCCAATTGTAGCCAAAACTTCAACTAAAGGTTTTTAAAAAAAAATTAAAGTTTTTTTTTTTACATGTTATGGCTGTACAGAAGTCCATATTTGACTAACTGAACATATTTTTGGCCCAAGAGTCCTTAAAAAAATATTTACTATACATACTCATTGACTTCCCTTCTGATACCCATTTTTAGCCAAAAGTTCCACAAAAAGTTTTTTAACTTTTTTTTTAATTTATTTATTTATTTATTTTTTTGTACATATTATGGCTGTACGGAAGTCCATATTTGACCCTAATTAATATATTTTTTGCCCAAGAGTCCTTAAACACTAACTTTCTACACATACTCGTTGACTTCTCTTCTGATTCCCATTTTTAGACAAAAGTTCCACAAAAAGTTTTTTAAATAAAAAAAATTTTTTTTTTTTACATGTTATGGCTGTACAGAAGTCCATATTTGACCTACTGAACATATTTTTGGCCCAAGAGTCCTAAAACACTAACTTACTATACATACTCATCGAGTTCCGTTCCTGTTCCCATTACTAAGCAAAAGTTCCACAAAAATATATTTTTTTCTTTTTTTCTTTTCTTACATGTTATGGCTGTACGGAAGTCCATATTTGACCTACTGAACATATTTTTGGCCCAAGAGTATTTAAACACTAACTTACTATATATACTCAATGACATCCCTTCTGATTCCCATTACTAGGCAAAAGTTCCACAAAAAGTTTTTTAAAGTTTTTTTTTTTCTTTTCCTTTCTTTTATTTACATGTTATGGCTGCACAGAAGTCCATATTTGACTAACTGAACGTATTTTTGGCCGAAGAGTACTTAAACACTAACTTACTATACATACTCATCGGGTTCCCTTCTGATTCCCATTTTTAGCCAAAAGTTCCACAAAAAGTTTTTTAAATTAAAAAAAAATTTTTTTTTACATGTTATGAATGTACAGAAGTCCATATTTGACTAACTGAACGTATTTTTGGCCCAAGAGTACTTAAACACTAACTTACTATACATACTCATCGACTTCCTTTCTGATTCCCATTTTTAGCCAAAAGTTCCACAAAAAGTTTTTAAAAGTTTTTTTTCTTTTCTTTTTTGTACATGTTATGGCTGTATGGAAGTCCATATTTGACCTACTGAACATATTTTTGGCCCAAGAGTCCTTAAACACTAACTTACTACACATACTCAGTGACATCCCTTCTGATTTCCATCACTAGGCAAAAGTTCCACAAAAAGTTTTTTTTAAGTCTTTTTTTATTTTTAATTTCTTTTTTTTCTCACATGTTATGGCTGTACGGAAGTCCATATTTGACCCTACTTAATATATTTTTTGCCCAAGAGTCCTAAAACACTAACTTACTATACATACTTATCGAGTTCCGTTCCTGTTCCCATTACTAAGCAAAAGTTCCACAAAAATATATTTTTTTCTTCTTTTCTTTTCTTACATGTTATGGCTGTACGGAAGTCCATATTTGACCTACTGAACATATTTTTGGCCCAAGAGTATTTAAACACTAACTTACTATATATACTCAATGACATCCCTTCTGATTCCCATTACTAGGCAAAAGTTCCACAAAAAGTTTTTTAAGTTTTTTTTTTTCTTTTCCTTTCTTTTATTTACATGTTATGGCTGCACAGAAGTCCATATTTGACTAACTGAATGTATTTTTGGCCCAAGAGTACTTAAACACTAACTTACTATACATACTCATCGGGTTCCCTTCTGATTCCCATTTTTAGCCAAAAGTTCCACAAAAAGTTTTTTAAATTAAAAAAAAGTTTTTTTTAACTTGTTATGAATGTAGGGAAGTCCGTATTTGACCTACTTAATATGTTTTTGGCCCAAGAGTCCTTAAACACTAACTTACTATACATACTCATCGACTTCCCTTCTGATTCCCATTTTTAGCCAAAAGTTCCACAAAAAGTTTTTTAAAGTTTTTTTTCTTTTCTTTTTTGTACATGTTATGGCTGTACGGAAGTCCATATTTGACCTATTGAACATATTTTTGGCCCAAGAGTCCTTAAACACTAACTTACTACACATACTCAGTGACATCCCTTCTGATTTCCATCACTAGGCAAAAGTTCCACAAAAATATATATTTTTTCTTTTTTTCTTTTCTTACATGTTATGGCTGTACGGAAGTCCATATTTGACGTACTGAACATATTTTTGGCCCAAGAGTACTTAAACACTAACTTACTATATATACTCAATTACATCCCTTCTGATTCCCATTACTAGGCAAAAGTTCCACAAAAAGTTTTTTTAAGTTTTTTTTTTTTCTTTTCTTTTCTTTTCTTTACATGTTATGGCTGCACAGAAGTCCATATTTGACTAACTGAACGTATTTTTGGCCCAAGAGTACTTAAACACTAACTTACTATACATACTCATCGACTTCCTTTCTGATTCCCATTTTTAGCCAAAAGTTCCACAAAAAGTTTTTAAAAGTTTTTTTTCTTTTCTTTTTTGTACATGTTATGGCTGTATGGAAGTCCATATTTGACCTACTGAACATATTTTTGGCCCAAGAGTCCTTAAACACTAACTTACTACACATACTCAGTGACATCCCTTCTGATTTCCATCACTAGGCAAAAGTTCCACAAAAAGTTTTTTTTAAGTCTTTTTTTATTTTTAATTTCTTTTTTTTCTCACATGTTATGGCTGTACGGAAGTCCATATTTGACCCTAATTAATATATTTTTTGCCCAAGAGTCCTTAAACACTAACTTTCTACACATACTCGTTGACTTCTCTTCTGATTCCCATTTTTAGACAAAAGTTCCACAAAAAGTTTTTTAAATTAAAAAAATTTTTTTTTTTTACATGTTATGGCTGTACAGAAGTCCATATTTGACCTACTGAACATATTTTTGGCCCAAGAGTCCTAAAACACTAACTTACTATACATACTCATCGAGTTCCGTTCCTGTTCCCATTACTAAGCAAAAGTTCCACAAAAATATTTTTTTTTCTTTTTTTCTTTTCTTACATGTTATGGCTGTACGGAAGTCCATATTTGACCTACTGAACATATTTTTGGCCCAAGAGTACTTAAACACTAACTTACTGTATATACTCAATGACATCCCTTCTGATTCCCATTACTAGGCAAAAGTTCCACAAAAAGTTTTTTAAAGTTTTTTTTTTTCTTTTCCTTTCTTTTATTTACATGTTATGGCTGCACAGAAGTCCATATTTGACTAACTGAACGTATTTTTGGCCCAAGAGTACTTAAACACTAACTTACTATACATACTCATCGGGTTCCCTTCTGATTCCCATTTTTAGCCAAAAGTTCCACAAAAAGTTTTTTAAAGTTTTTTTTTTTTTTTTTCTTTTCTTTTCTTTTTTTACATGTTATGGCTGTACGGAAGTCCATATTTGACCTACTTAATATGTCTTTGTCCCAAGAGTCCTTAAACACTAACTTACTATGCATACTCATTGACTTCCCTTCTGATTCCAGTTTTTAGCCAAAAGTTCCACAAAAAGTTTTTTAAAGTTTTTTTTATTTATTTATTTATTTATTTTTTTGTACATGTTATTGCTGTACGGAAGTCCATATTTGACCTACTGAACATATATTTTTGGCCCAAAAGTTCCTTAAACACTAACTTACTATACATACTTATCGAGTTCCGTTCCGGTTCCCATTACTAAGCAAAAGTTCCACAAAAAAGTTTTTTTTTTTTTAAATTCTTTTCTTACATGTTATGGCTGTACGGAAGTCCATATTTGACCTACTGAACATATATTTTTGGCCCAAAAGTTCCTTAAACACTAACTTACTATACATACTCATCGAGTTCCGTTCCGGTTCCCATTACTAAGCAAAAGTTCCACAAAAAAGTTTTTTTTTTTTTTTTTTTCTTTTTTTTAATTCTTTTCTTACATGTTATGGCTGTACGGAAGTCCATATTTGACCTACTGAACATATATTTTTGGCCCAAAAGTTCCTTAAACACTAACTTACTATACATACTCATCGAGTTCCGTTCCGGTTCCCATTACTAAGCAAAAGTTCCACAAAAATATTTTTTTGTCTTTTTTTCTTTTCTTACATGTTATGGCTGTACGGAAGTCCAAATTTGACCTACTTAATATATTTTTTGCCCAAGAGTCCTTAAACACTAACTTACTATACATACTCATCGACTTCCTTTCTGGTTCCCATTTTTAGCCAAAAGTTCCACAAAAAGTTTTTAATAGTTTTTTTTTTTTTTTTCTTTTCTTTTCTTTTTTTTTTTTACATGTTATGGCTGTACGGAAGTCCATATTTGACTAAATGAACGTATTTTTGTCCCAAGAGTACTTGAACACTAACTTACTTAATATACATACTCATCGGGTTCCGTTCTGGTTTCCATTTTTAGCCAAAAGTTCCACAAAAAGTTTTTTAACGTTTTTTTTTATTTATTTATTTATTTATTTTTTGTACATGTTATGGCTGTACAGAAGTCCATATTTGACCTACTGAACATATGTTTGGACCAATAGTCCTTAAATACTAACTTACTATACATACTCATTGACTTCCCTTCTGATTTGTATTACTAAGCAAAAGTTCCACAAAAAAGTTTTTTTTTAAATTCTTTTCTTACATGTTATGGCTGTACGGAAGTCCATATTTGACCTACTGAACATATATTTTTGGCCCAAAAGTTCCTTAAACACTAACTTACTATACATACTCATCGAGTTCCTTTCCGGTTCCCATTACTAAGCAAAAGTTCCACAAAAAAGTTTTTTTTTTTTTTTTTTTTCTTTTTTTTTATTCTTTTCTTACATGTTATGGCTGTACGGAAGTCCATATTTGACCTACTGAACATATATTTTTGGCCCAAAAGTTCCTTAAACACTACCTTACTATACATACTCATCGAGTTCCGTTCCGGTTCCCATTACTAAGCAAAAGTTCCACAAAAATATATTTTTTTCTTTTTTTCGTTTCTTACATGTTATGGCTGTACGGAAGTCCAAACTTGACCTACTTAATATATTTTTTGCCCAAGAGTCCTTAAACACTAACTTACTATACATTCTCATCGACATCCTTTCTGGTTCCCATTTTTAGCCAAAAGTTCCTCAAAAAGTTTTTAAAAGTTTTTTTTTTTCTTTTCTTTTCTTTTTTTTTTTTACATGTTATGGCTGTACGGAAGTCCATATTTGACCTACTTAATATATTTTTTGCCCAAGAGTCCTTAAACACTAACTTACTATACATTCTCATCGACATCCTTTCTGGTTCCCATTTTTAGCCAAAAGTTCCACAAAAAGTTTTTAAAAGTTTTTTTTTTTCTTTTTTTTTCTTTTCTTTTTTGTACATGTTATGGCTGTACCGAAGTCCATATTTGACCTACTGAACATATTTTTGGCCCAAGAGTCCTTAAACACTAACTTACTACACATACTCAGTGACATCCCTTCTGATTTCCATCACTAGGCAAAAGTTCCACAAAAAGGTTTTTTTAAGTCTTTTTTTATTTTTAATTTCTTTTTTTTCTCACATGTTATGGCTGTACGGAAGTCCATATTTGACCCTACTGAATATATTTTTTGCCCAAGAGTCCTTAAACACTAACTTACTACACATACTCGTTGACTTCTCTTCTGATTCCCATTTTTAGCCAAAAGTTCCAGAAAAAGTTTTTTGAAGTTTTTTTTCTTTTCTTTTTTGTACATGTTATGGCTGTACCGAAGTCCATATTTGACCTACTGAACATATTTTTGGCCCAAGAGTCCTTAAACACTAACTTACTACACATACTCGTTGACTTCTCTTCTGATTCCTATTTTTAGCCAAAAGTTCCACAAAAAGTTTTTTAAAGTTTTCTTTTTTTTTTTACATGTTATGGCTGTACAGAAGTCCATATTTGACTAACTGAACGTATTTTTGGCCCAAGAGTACTTGAACACTAACTTACTATACATACTCATTGACTTCCCTTCTGATTCCCATTTTTAGCCAAAAGTTTCACAAAAAGTTTTAAAATTTATTTTATTTTTTTATTTTTTTAATTTATATATATATTTTTTTGTACATGTTATGGCTGTTCGGAAGTCCATATTTGACTAAATGACCATTTTTTTGGCCCAAGAGTCCTTAAACACTAACTTACTATACATACTCATTGACTTCCCATCTGATTCCCATTACTAAGCAAAAGTTCCACAAAAAAGTTTTTTTTTTCTTTTCTTACATGTTATGGCTGTACGGAAGTCCATATTTGACCTACTTAATATGTTTTTGGCCCAAGAGTCCTTAAACACTAACTTACTATACATACTCATCGAGTTCCGTTCTGGTTCCCATTTTTAGCCAAAAGTTCCACAAACATTTTTTTTTTCATTTTACATGTTATGGCTGTACGGAAGTCCATATTTGACCAACTTAATATATTTTTGGCCCAAGAGTCCTTAAACAATAACTTACTATACATACTCATTGACTTCCATTCTGATTCCCATTACTAAGCAAAAGTTCCACAAAAAAATTTTTTTCTTTTTTTCTTTTCTTACATGTTATGGCTGTACGGAAGTCCATATTTGACCTACTTAATATGTTTTTGGCCCAAGAGACCTTAAACACTAACTTACTATACATACTCATTGACTTCCATTCTGATACCTATTTGTAGCCAAAAGTTCCACAAAAGTTTTTTTTTATGGTTTTTATTTATTTATTATTTTTTTTTGTGTTATGGCTGTACGGAAGTTCATTTTTGAACTACTGAACATATTTTTTGCTCAAGAGTCCTTAAATACTAACTTACTATACATACTCATTGACTTCCCTTCTGATTCCCATTTTTAGCCAAAAGTTTCACAAAAAGTTTTTAAATTTATTTAATTTTTTTATTTTTTTAATTTATATATATTTTTTTTTGTACATGTTATGGCTGTTCGGAAGTCCATATTTGACTAAATGACCATTTTTTTGGCCCAAGAGTCCTTAAACACTAACTTACTATACATACTCATTGACTTCCCATCTGATTCCCATTACTAAGCAAAAGTTCCACAAAAAGATTTTTTTTTCTTTTTTTCTTTTTTTACATGTTATGGCTGTACGGAAGTCCATATTTGACCCTACTGAATATATTTTTTGCCCAAGAGTCCTTAAACACTAACTTACTACACATACTCGTTGACCTCTTCTGATTCCCATTTTTAGCCAAAAGTTCCACAAAAAGTTTTTTAAAGTTTTTTTTTTTTTTTATATGTTATGGCTGTACAGAAGTCCATATTTGACTAACTGAGCGTATTTTTGGCCCAAGAGTACTTGAACACTAACTTACTATACATACTCATCGGGTTCCGTTCTGGTTTCCATTTTTAGCCAAAAGTTCCATAAAAAGTTTTTTAAATTTAAAAAAAAAATTTTTTTACATGTTATGGCTGTACAGAAGTCAATATTTGACCTACTTAATATATTTTTGGCCGAAGTGTCCTTAAACAGTAACTTACTATACGTACTCATTGACTTCCCTTCTGATTCCCATTTTTAGCCAAAAGTTCCACACATTTTTTTTTTCTTTTTACATGTTATGGCTGTACGAAAGTCCATATTTGACCAAATTCATATATTTTTGGCCCAAGAGTCCTTAAACACTAACTTACTATACATACTCATCGACTTCCCTTCTGATTCCCATTTTTAGCCAAAAGTTCCACAAAAAGTTTTTTGAAGTTTTTTTTCTTTTCTTTTTTGTATATGTTATGGCTGTACCGAAGTCCATATTTGACCTACTGAACATATTTTTGGCCCAAGAGTCCTGAAACACTAACTTACTACACATACTCGTTGACTTCTCTTCTGATTCCCATTTTTAGCCAAAAGTTCCACAAAAAGTTTTTTAAAGTTTTCTTTTTTTTTTACATGTTATGGCTGTACAGAAGTCCATATTTGACTAACTGAACGTATTTTTGGCCCAAGAGTACTTGAACACTAACTTACTTAATATACATACTCATCGGGTTCCGTTCTGGTTTCCATTTTTAGCCAAAAGTTTCACAAAAAGTTTTTTAAAGTTTTTTTTTTACATGTTATGGCTGTACAGAAGTCTATATTTGACCTTCTTAATATATTTTTGGCCCAAGAGTCCTTAAACACTAACTTACTATACATACTCATTGACCCCTTCTGATTCCCATTTTTACACAAAAGTTCTACAAAAAAAATTTAAAAGTTTTTTAATGTTCTTTTTTTTCCTTTTTTTTTTTACATGTTATGGCTGTACAGAAGTCCATATTTGACTAACTGAACATATGTTTGGCCCAAGAGTCCTTAAACACTAACTTACTATACATACTCATCGAGTTCCGTTCTGGTTCCCATTTTTAGCCAAAAGTTCCACAAACATTTTTTTTTTCATTTTACATGTTATGGCTGTACGGAAGTCCATATTTGACCAACTTAATATATTTTTGGCCCAAGAGTCCTTAAACAATAACTTACTATACATACTCATTGACTTCCATTCTGATTCCCATTACTAAGCAAAAGTTCCACAAAAAAATTTTTTTCTTTTTTTCTTTTCTTACATGTTATGGCTGTACGGAAGTCCATATTTGACCTACTTAATATGTTTTTGGCCCAAGAGACCTTAAACACTAACTTACTATACATACTCATTGACTTCCATTCTGATACCTATTTGTAGCCAAAAGTTCCACAAAAGTTTTTTTTTATGGTTTTTATTTATTTATTATTTTTTTACGTGTTATGGCTGTACGGAAGTTCATTTTTGAACTACTGAACATATTTTTTGCTCAAGAGTCCTTAAATACTAACTTACTATACATACTCATTTACTTCCCTTCTGATTCCCATTACTAAGCAAAAGTTCCACAAAAAGTTTTTTTTTCTTTTTTTCTTTTCTTACATGTTATGGCAGTACGGAAGTCCATATTTGACCTACTTAATATGTTTTTGGCCCAAGAGACCTTAAACACTAACTTACTATACATACTCATTGACTTCCATTCTGACACCCATTTGTAGCCAAAAGTTTTTTTTTATGGTTTTTATTTATTTATTTATTATTTTGTACATGTTATGGCTGTACGGAAGTTCATTTTTGAACTACTGAACATATTTTTTGCTCAAGAGTCCTTAAATACTAACTTACTATACATACTCATTTACTTCCCTTCTGATTCCCATTACTAAGCAAAAGTTCCACAATAAGTTTTTTTTTCTTTTTTTCTGTTCTTTCATGTTATGGCTGTAAGGAAGTCCATATTTGACCTACTTAATATGTTTTTGGCCCAAGAGTCCTTAAACACTAAATTTTTAGCTAAAAGGTCCACAAAAAGTTTTTTTACCTTTTTTTTTTAATGTTATGGTTGTACAGAAGTCCATATTTGACTAACAGAACATTTGGCCCAAGAGTCCTTAAACACTAACTTACTATACATTCCCAATGTCTTCCCTTCTGATTCCCATTTTTAGCCAAAAGTTCCACAAAAAGTTTTTTAAGGTTTTTTTTTTTTTTTTTTTTTTACATGTTATGGCTGTACAGAAGTCCATATTTGACCTACTGAACATATTTTTGGCCCAAGAGTCCTTAATCACTAACTTGCTATACATATTGATTTCCCTTCTGATTCCCATTACTAAGCAAAAGTTCCACAAAAAAGTTTTTTTTTTCTTTTCTTACATGTTATGGCTGTACGGAAGTCCATATTTGACCTACTTAATATGTTTTTGGCCCAAGAGTCCTTAAACACTAACTTACTATACATACTCATTGACTTCCATTCTGACACCCATTTGTAGCCAAAAGTTTTTTTTTATGGTTTTTATTTATTTATTTATTATTTTGTACATGTTATGGCTGTACGGAAGTTCATTTTTGAACTACTGAACATATTTTTTGCTCAAGAGTCCTTAAATACTAACTTACTATACATACTCATTTACTTCCCTTCTGATTCCCATTACTAAGCAAAAGTTCCACAATAAGTTTTTTTTTCTTTTTTTCTGTTCTTTCATGTTATGGCTGTAAGGAAGTCCATATTTGACCTACTTAATATGTTTTTGGCCCAAGAGACCTTAAACACTAAATTTCTAGCTAAAAGGTCCACAAAAAGTTTTTTTACCTTTTTTTTTTTAATGTTATGGTTGTATAGAAGTCCATATTTGACTAACAGAACATTTGGCCCAAGAGTCCTTAAACACTAACTTACTATACATTCCCAATGTCTTCCCTTCTGATTCCCATTTTTAGCCAAAAGTTCCACAAAAAGTTTTTTAAGGTTTTTTTTTTTTTTTTTTTTTACATGTTATGGCTGTACAGAAGTCCATATTTGACTAACTGAACATATTTTTGGCCCAAGAGTCCTTAATCACTAACTTGCTATACATATTGATTTCCCTTCTGATTCCCATTACTAAGCAAAAGTTCCACAAAAAAGTTTTTTTTTCTTTTCTTACATGTTATGGCTGTTCGGAAGTCCATATTTGACCTACTTAATATGTTTTTGGCCCAAGAGTCCTTAAACAATAACTTACTATACATACTCATTGACTTCCATTCTGATAGCCATTTCTAGCTAAAAGTTCCACAAAAGTTTTTTTTTATGGTTTTTATTTATTTATTTATTATTTTGTACATGTTATGGCTGTACAGAAGTTCATATTTGACTAACTGAACATATTTTTGGCCCAAGAGTCCTTAAACACTAACTTACTAATCATACTCATTGACTTCCCTTCTGATTCCCATTACTAAGCAAAAGTTCCACAAAAAGTTTTTTTTTCTTTTTTTCTTTTCTTACATGTTATGGCAGTACGGAAGTCCATATTTGACCTACTTAATATGTTTTTGGCCCAAGAGACCTTAAACACTAACTTACTATACATACTCATTGACTTCCATTCTGACACCCATTTGTAGCCAAAAGTTCCACAAAAGTTTTTTTTTATTTCTTATTTTTTACATGTTATGGTGTACGGAAGTTCATTTTTGACCTACTGAACATATTTTTTGCCCAAGAGTCCTTAAATACTAACTTACTATACATACTCATTTACTTCCTTTCTGATTTCCATTACTAGCCAAAAGTTCAACAAAAGGTTTGTTAAGGTTTTTTTAAGGATTTTATTTATTTATTAGTTTTTACATGTTATGGCTGTACAGAAATCCATATTTGACCTATTGAACATATTTTTGGCCCAAGAATCCTTAAACACTAACTTACTATACATACTCTTTGACTTCCCATCTGATTCTCCTTCTCATGTTACATCAAGCCATAATGAATACTATAATTGACCTACTGAATATATTTCTGGTCCAAGATTCCTTGGAAATTAACTTGCTATACATACTCATTGACTTTCCCAGTATTAGCCAAAAGTTCCACAAAAGATTTTTTTAATGTTTTTTTTTGGTTGTTTTTTTACATGTTATGGCTGTACAGCCAACTTTTAGCTAGAAATGGGAATCAGAAGGGAAGTTAATTATGTATGTAAATCAATGTTCAAGGAATCTTGGACAAGAAATATGTTCAGTGGGTCAAATATGGACTACTGTCTGGCTGATTTAATATATGAAGGTATCTTTGAGAATATATAGTTGATAACATTTTGTTGACCCCTTAGCCATAACATGTAAATAAAGTTTCTATACACTATTATAGACTCCTTCTGATAATAAATCAGCCATACAGTAGTCAATATTTGACCACTGAATTTTTTTCTGGCCAAGGGGTCCACATAAGGTTTTCAACATGATCAAAAACTCATCTGATGTTAAATCAACCAAATAGTACTCCTCTGTCTGGTTTATTTAACATCAGAAGGTATCTTTGAGAATATATAAAAATAATAGAAGAGTATATAGAACAGCCAGAAACTTGTTCAGAAGGTGTAATATGGGACTATGTAAGTGTTTTTCATGTCATGGCTGTACAGACGACCACAATTAACCTACTAAACAAATTTTTGATCGATTAGTTTTTGAAAATGAACTTACTATATAAATACAAATGGACTTTCCTTCTGATTTCCATCTATGGCCAAAGCATCCACAATAGTTCTTTTTTTCAAAGTTATATTTCAATTAATTCCGAGGTGCATTGCATACAGGACATATCTTTATCCGCGGAATACTTGAAGAATAACATTAGAGATAACACATTAGAGGTAATAGAGATATACTTGGAGATAACACAGCACACATGATACATACCATTTGAATAGACAGATATTGCTATGCACTTGCTATTGCAAAAGCATTTATATTTATATAGTTCAATGCACGAGTTCCTGTATATACAATGCAAAATCATGTATTTCTTCAAAGTAGAGCAATCTTATTGTGTATCAGTGTATCAAAAGCACTAATCTCTTCAATGCACAACGAGTCCTTGTATGCATTGCACTGCAAAAGCACTTATCTCTTCAGTCCACAACGATTTGTTATATGCATTACAATGCAACAACACTAATCTCTTCAATGCACAACGATATTTATATGCATTGCAATGCAAAAGCACTTGTCTCTATAATGCACGAGTTCTTGGATGCATTGGAATGCAAACGCACTAATATCTTCAATGCATATCGAGTTCTTTGTATGTACCTCAATGCAATAGCACTAATCCCTTCAACGCACAACGAGTTCTTGTATGCATTGGAATGCAAAATCACTAATCTCTTTCAATGCAGAATGAGACATTGTATGCATTGCACTGCAAAAGCACTTATCTCTTCAGTCCACAACGATTTGTTATATGCATTACAATGCAACAACACTGATCTCTTCAATGCACAACGATTTTTATATGCATTGCAATGCAAAAGCACTTGTCTCTATAATGCACGAGTTCTTAGGTGCATTGGAATGCAAACGCACTAATATCTTCAATGCACAACGCGTTTTTAAATGCAATGCAATACAAAAGCACTTGTCTCTTCAATGCACAATGAGTTCTTCATTTACTTCCCTTCTGATTCCCATTACTAAGCAAAAGTTCCACAAAAAGTTTTTTTTTCTTTTTTTCTTTTCTTACATGTTATGGCAGTACGGAAGTCCATATTTGACCTACTTAATATGTTTTTGGCCCAAGAGACCTTAAACACTAAATTTCTAGCTAAAAGGTCCACAAAAAGTTTTTTTACCTTTTTTTTTTTAATGTTATGGTTGTATAGAAGTCCATATTTGACTAACAGAACATTTGGCCCAAGAGTCCTTAAACACTAACTTACTATACATTCCCAATGTCTTCCCTTCTGATTCCCATTTTTAGCCAAAAGTTCCACAAAAAGTTTTTTAAGGTTTTTTTTTTTTTTTTTTTTTACATGTTATGGCTGTACAGAAGTCCATATTTGACTAACTGAACATATTTTTGGCCCAAGAGTCCTTAATCACTAACTTGCTATACATATTGATTTCCCTTCTGATTCCCATTACTAAGCAAAAGTTCCACAAAAAAGTTTTTTTTTTCTTTTCTTACATGTTATGGCTGTTCGGAAGTCCATATTTGACCTACTTAATATGTTTTTGGCCCAAGAGTCCTTAAACAATAACTTACTATACATACTCATTGACTTCCATTCTGATAGCCATTTCTAGCTAAAAGTTCCACAAAAGTTTTTTTTTATGGTTTTTATTTATTTATTTATTATTTTGTACATGTTATGGCTGTACAGAAGTTCATATTTGACTAACTGAACATATTTTTGGCCCAAGAGTCCTTAAACACTAACTTACTAATCATACTCATTGACTTCCCTTCTGATTCCCATTACTAAGCAAAAGTTCCACAAAAAGTTTTTTTTTCTTTTTTTCTTTTCTTACATGTTATGGCAGTACGGAAGTCCATATTTGACCTACTTAATATGTTTTTGGCCCAAGAGACCTTAAACACTAACTTACTATACATACTCATTGACTTCCATTCTGACACCCATTTGTAGCCAAAAGTTCCACAAAAGTTTTTTTTTATTTCTTATTTTTTACATGTTATGGTGTACGGAAGTTCATTTTTGACCTACTGAACATATTTTTTGCCCAAGAGTCCTTAAATACTAACTTACTATACATACTCATTTACTTCCTTTCTGATTTCCATTACTAGCCAAAAGTTCAACAAAAGGTTTGTTAAGGTTTTTTTAAGGATTTTATTTATTTATTAGTTTTTACATGTTATGGCTGTACAGAAATCCATATTTGACCTATTGAACATATTTTTGGCCCAAGAATCCTTAAACACTAACTTACTATACATACTCTTTGACTTCCCATCTGATTCTCCTTCTCATGTTACATCAAGCCATAATGAATACTATAATTGACCTACTGAATATATTTCTGGTCCAAGATTCCTTGGAAATTAACTTGCTATACATACTCATTGACTTTCCCAGTATTAGCCAAAAGTTCCACAAAAGATTTTTTTAATGTTTTTTTTTGGTTGTTTTTTTACATGTTATGGCTGTACAGCCAACTTTTAGCTAGAAATGGGAATCAGAAGGGAAGTTAATTATGTATGTAAATCAATGTTCAAGGAATCTTGGACAAGAAATATGTTCAGTGGGTCAAATATGGTCTACTGTCTTGCTGATTTAATATATGAAGGTATCTTTGAGAATATATAGTTGATAACATTTTGTTGACCCCTTAGCCATAACATGTAAATAAAGTTTCTATACACTATTATAGACTCCTTCTGATAATAAATCAGCCATACAGTAGTCCATATTTGACCACTGAATTTTTTTCTGGCCAAGGGGTCCACATAAGGTTTTCAACATGATCAAAAACTCATCTGATGTTAAATCAACCAAATAGTACTCCTCTGTCTGGTTTATTTAACATCAGAAGGTATCTTTGAGAATATATAAAAATAATAGAAGAGTATATAGAACAGCCAGAAACTTGTTCAGAAGGTGTAATATGGGACTATGTAAGTGTTTTTCATGTCATGGCTGTACAGACGACCACAATTAACCTACTAAACAAATTTTTGATCGATTAGTTTTTGAAAATGAACTTACTATATAAATACAAAATGGACTTTCCTTCTGATTTCCATCTATGGCCAAAGCATCCACAATAGTTCTTTTTTTCAAAGTTACATGATGTGGCTATACAGATGTCCATAATTGACTATGAGCATATATGGGAATCAGAAGCGAACATGAAGTTCGTATATTGTAGTATGTATAATAAGTTCATGATCTCTTTGGCCTGAAATATATTCAGGTCAATTGTGGTCTTCTGTATGGCTTGATGTAACATGAGTATGTATAATAGTAGCTTAATATTTCAGGACTCTTCGGCGAGAAAGATGTCCAATAGGTCATAATGGACTACGGACTGTCTGATTTAACATAAAGACTCAACTGGAATGTATAGAAAGTTCATGTTTGAGGACTCTTGAGTCAGAAATATGTTAAGTGGCTCAGATATTGACTACTGTCTGGCTGATTTAACATTAGGAGTCTATGAGAATATTTAGCAAAATACTTTCACGGACCCTTTGGTCAAAAATACGTTCACTAGGTCAAATATGTACTAATGTACGGCTTGATGTAACTTAATGTTTGAGGACTCTTCGACGAGAAAGATGCCTAATAGGTCATAATGTACATAATGTAATGTACATAATGTAATCTGGCTGATTTAACATAATGAGGAGTCAAAGGGAATATATAAGAAACTTAATGTTTGAAGGATTCGTTGGCGAGAAAGATGTTCAACAGGCCTAATTATCTACTTCCCGGCATAGTGGATAACTTCAGGCAAGACAATTAATTCCGAGGTGCATTGCATACAGGACATATCTTTATCCGCGGAATACTTGAAGAATAACATTAGAGATAACACATTAGAGGTAATAGAGATATACTTGGAGATAACACAGCACACATGATACATACCATTTGAATAGACAGATATTGCTATGCACTTGCTATTGCAAAAGCATTTATATTTATATAGTTCAATGCACGAGTTCCTGTATATACAATGCAAAATCATGTATTTCTTCAAAGTAGAGCAATCTTATTGTGTATCAGTGTATCAAAAGCACTAATCTCTTCAATGCACAACGAGTCCTTGTATGCATTGCACTGCAAAAGCACTTATCTCTTCAGTCCACAACGATTTGTTATATGCATTACAATGCAACAACACTAATCTCTTCAATGCACAACGATATTTATATGCATTGCAATGCAAAAGCACTTGTCTCTATAATGCACGAGTTCTTGGATGCATTGGAATGCAAACGCACTAATATCTTCAATGCATATCGAGTTCTTTGTATGTACCTCAATGCAATAGCACTAATCCCTTCAACGCACAACGAGTTCTTGTATGCATTGGAATGCAAAATCACTAATCTCTTTCAATGCAGAATGAGACATTGTATGCATTGCACTGCAAAAGCACTTATCTCTTCAGTCCACAACGATTTGTTATATGCATTACAATGCAACAACACTGATCTCTTCAATGCACAACGATTTTTATATGCATTGCAATGCAAAAGCACTTGTCTCTATAATGCACGAGTTCTTAGGTGCATTGGAATGCAAACGCACTAATATCTTCAATGCACAACGCGTTTTTAAATGCAATGCAATACAAAAGCACTTGTCTCTTCAATGCACAATGAGTTCTTGTATGCATTGCAATGCAAAAGCACTAATCTCTTCAATACACAACGAGCTCTTGTATGCAATGCACTGCAAAAGTATTTCTCTCTTTAATGCACGAGTTATTGTATGCAATGCAATGCAAACGCACTAATATCTTCACTGCACATCGAGTTCTTGAATGCAATGCAAAAGCACTCGTCTCTTTAAAGAACGAGTTCAGGTATGCAATGCAAGCGCACTAACCTCTTCAATGAACAACAAGTTCATTGTATGCATTGGAATGCCAAATCACTAATCTCTTCAATGCAGAAAGAGTTCTTGGATGCATTGCAATGCAAAAGCACTTGTCTCTATAATACACGAGTTCTTATATGCATTGGAATGCCAAATCACTAATCTCTTCAATACACAACGAGTATGCAATGCAATGCAAACGCACTTAATCTTTTCAATGCACGAGTTATTGTATGCAATGCAAACGCACTTATCTCCTTAATGCACAATGACTTCTTGTATCCATTGTAATGCAAAAGAAATTCTCTCTTCAATGCAAAACGAGTTCCTGTATGCAATGCACTGCAAAAGCATTTGTCTCTGTAATGCACGAGTTCTTATATGCATTGGAATGCCAAATCACTAATCTCTTTAATGCACAACGAATTATTGTATGCATTGCAATGCAAAAGCACTAATCTATTCAATACATAACGAGTATGCAATGCAATGCAAACGCACTTAATCTTTTCAATGCACGAGTTATTGTATGCAATGCAAACGCACTTATCTCCTTAATGCACAATGACTTCTTGTATCCATTGTAATGCAAAATAAATTCTCTCTTCAATGCAAAACGAGGTCCTGTATGCAATGCACTGCAAAAGCATTTGTCTCTGTAATGCACGAGTTCTTATATGCATTGAAATGCCAAATCACTAATCTCTTTAATGCACAACGAATTATTGTATGCATTGCAATGCAAAAGCACGAATCTCTTCAATACATAACGAGTATGCAATGCAATGCAAACGCACTTAATCTTTTCAATGCACGAGTTATTGTATGCAATGCAAACGCACTTATCTCCTTAATGCACAATGACTTCTTGTATCCATTGTAATGCAAAAAAATTCTCTCTTCAATGCAAAACGAGTTCCTGTATGCAATGCACTGCAAAAGCATTTGTCTCTGTAATGCACGAGTTATTGTATGCAATGCAATGCAAACGCAAACGCACTAATATCTTCACTGCACATCGAGTTCTTGTATGCATTGCAATGCAAAAGTACTTATCTTTTAATGCACATCGAGTTCTTGAATGCAATGCAAAAGCACTCGTCTCTTTAAAGAACGAGTTCAGGTATGCAATGCAAGCGCACTAATCTCTTCAATGAACAACAAGTTATTGTATGCATTGGAATGCCAAATCACTTAATCTCTTCAATGCAGAAAGAGTTCTTGTATGCATTGCAATGCAAAAGCACTTGTCTCTATAATACACGAGTTCTTATATGCATTGGAATGCCAAATCACTAATCTCTTTAATGCACAACGAATTATTGTATGCATTGCAATGCAAAAGTACTTATCTTTTAATGCACATCGAGTTCTTGTATGCATTGCAAAAGCATGTTGAGACTATGTCACATGTTGTGTTATCTCCTTAATACTCAAAGCATTAAGTTAGATGGTGCACAAGCAATTATATCACAACAATTTTTTATGCAATGCATTGAAACAGAAGCATATGTTATTCTTTAACGCACAACGGAGCAATTTTGTTTTTGTATTTAAACATAGCATTTTTAAGGTTGTTATTCACTGAAAATAACGGATTAAGATAGATACCCATACGGAAATGTAATATATGTGCATATATGAAATATCAATATATGCTCTTATAAAGTAAAAACATATATGAAACCTATTAGAAATTGGAACAATTCCATATATTATATATGTTCAAATTATATATGTGCCAAATTACTGTCATTGACAGGTCCCTGATAAATGTCATAGAATCTAAAATATTTTTAATGTTACTTATTGTCAGGTGAGGCAAGGGATGAAGAAGGACTCAAGGATGCAGAGGTTAATTGGCTTTTTATTAGACTTTAAAATTAAACAAACAAAACACAAACTTCATGCTACACAGAACAAAACATGAAAGTACACGGCTGGTGATGAGCACGAGCCGACAACACACAACACAAAAGAGAGTATACTGCCCAAGCAAAACTACATGCTCACACGAGAACAAGCGAATGCTCATACTATACGCTCACAACGGGGGGAAAATCACATGGAGCATTACTGTGCAAAGCCTGAACCAAAACCAAACTAGAATGACATGCCAGGATTCAAACACCACACACAAAAAATTCACACAGACAGAAGAGAGCGCATTATCTGAGCGAACTCAAACCCACAAGACAACAGGAGTGCCAGAGCTGTCACCAAACCAAGAATAAAACCTTGTCCAAGTAACAGAACCTTGACAAAATTTATATGAAAATACATGTTCATAATGTCTGTCTCATATTCTTTTGTATTATGTATATGAATTGCATAATTATATAAATATACTTTATTAAACATGGCTTCATATATTTGTTAGCCTACATATATTTTAATACAAGTTATGAACATATAATTTTATATTACATTTCCGTATGGGTAGTTTATGCAATGCAACAATTATGTGTTTCTTCAACGCATAATGGAATAAGTTAGTTCTTGTATGCATATCAATGAAACAGAGCATACCTCAAGAGTTATTCTCTTCAATGCACAAGTTAGATCGCTTATGCAATGCAATGAAACAGCATATGTTATTCACAATGCACAACGTATTAAGTTAGATCCTGCATGCAGTGCAATGCAACAGGAAAAATGTTATTTAAATGCACAACGGCATGGGTTTGTTAATGTTGCAATGTATTACAACAGCAGACATGTTGTGTCGTCTTCAATGCACAACGGGATAATTAAGTTTTGTATGCAGTCTAGAAGAGCAAAACATAATATTTTAAGTGTGTTCCTCACTAGATAACGAAGTAAGTTAATTTAAGCAGAATATGCTGAACATATGTCTGACCAAGAGGTCCATGCAAGGTTTTCAACTGTATATTCTTAAAGACTCCCTGTGATGTTAAATCAACCAGACAGTAGTCCATATTTGACCCACTGAAAATATTTCTGACCCACGAGTCCGCGATCATGAACTTACTATACATAAATCATACCAAAGGCTCCACAATTGTTTTTTTTCACAGTCACCGTTTGTTTTTGTTTTTTACATATGGCTGTAAAGAAGGCCATGATTGACCTACTGAACATATTTTTGGCCCAAGAGTCCTTAAACACTAACTTACTTTTGACCTAACCAAAAGTTTCACAAAAAGTTTTTTTTTTTTTTTTTTCTTCATGTTATGGCTGTACAGAAGTCAATATTTGACCTAATGAACATATGTTTGGCCCAAGAGTCCTTAAACACTAATTTACTATACATACTCATTGACATCCCTTATGCTTCCTAGGCAAAAGTTCAACAAAAAAGTTTTTTTTTCTTTACTTACATGTTATGGCTTTACGGAAGTCCATATTTGACTCAATTAACATATTTCTGACCCACAAGTCCGCGATCATGAACTTACTATACATACATCATACCAAAGGCTCCACAATTGTTTGTTTTTTTCACAGTCACCGTTTGTTTTTGTTTTTTACATACGGCCCAAGAGTCTTAAACACTAATTTACTATACATACTCATTGACTTTCATTCTGATTCCCATTTGTAGCCAAAAGTCCAACTAAAGGTTTTTTAAAAGTTTTTTTTTTTTTTTTTTTACGTTATGGCTGTACAGTAGTCCATATTTGACCTACTGAACATATTTTTGGCCCAAGAGTCCTTAAACACTAACTTACAAAGTTAGTACATACTCCATGACATTCTTTCTGATTCCCATTACAAAGCAAAAGTTCCACAAAAATGTTTTTTTATTTTTATTATCTTTTCTTTTTTTTTTACATGTTATGGCTGTCCTGAAGTCTATATTTGACCTACTTAATATATTTTTGGCCCAAGAGTACTTAAACAATAACTTACTATACATACTCATTGACTTCCTTTATGATTCCCATTACTAGCCAAAAGATCCACAAAAGGTTTTTTAAATATTTGTTTTATTATTTTTTTTACATGTTATGGCTGTACGGAAGTCCATATTTGACTAACTGAACATATTTTTGTCCTAAGAGTCCTTAAACACTAACTTACTACACATACTCGTTGACTTCCCTTCTGATTCCCATTACTAAGCAAAAGTTCCACAAAAAGATTTTTTTTTCTTTTCTTTTTTTTACATGTTATGGCTGTACGGAAGTCCATATTTGACCTACTTAATATATTTTTGGCCGAAGAGTCCTTAAACAATAACTTACTATACATACTCATTGACTTCTCTTCTGATTCCCATTTTTAGCCAAAAGTTCCACAAAAAGTTTTTTAAAGTTTTTTTTTTCTTTTCTTTTCTTTTCTTTTCTTTACATGTTATGGCTGCACAGAAGTCCATATTTGACCTAATGAACATATTTTTGGCCCAAGAGTCCTTAAACACTAACTTACTATACATACTCATCGAGTTCCGTTCCGGTTCCCATTACTAAGCAAAAGTTCCACAAAAAAGTTTTTTTAATTTTTTTTTAATTTTTTTAAATTCTTTTCTTACATGTTATGGCTGTACGGAAGTCCATATTTGACCTATTGAACATATATTTTTGGCCCAAAAGTTCCTTAAACACTTCCTTACATACTCATCGACTTCCTTTCTGGTTCCCATTTTTAGCCAAAAGTTCCATAAAAAGTTTTTAAAAGTTTTCTTTTTACTTTTCTTTTTTTTTTTTTACATGTAATGGCTGTACGGAAGTCCATATTTGACCCTACTTAATATATTTTTTGCCCAAGAGTCCTTAAACACTAACTTACTATACATACTCATTGACTTCCCTTCTGATTCCCATTTTTAGCCAAAAGTTCCAAAAAAAGTTTTTCAAAGTTTTTTTTTTTTTTTAACATGTTATGGCTGTACAGAAGTCCATATTTGACTAAATGAACGTATTTTTGTCCCAAGAGTACTTGAACACTAACTTACTTAATATACATACTCATCGGGTTCCGTTCTGGTTTCCATTTTTAGCCAAAAGTTCCACAAAAAGTTTTTTAAATTTAAAAAAAAATTTTTTTTACATGTTATGGCTGTACAGAAGTCCATATTTGACCTACTTAATATATTTTTGGCCGAAGTGTCCTTAAACAGTAACTTACTATATATACTCATTGACTTCCCTTTTGATTCCCATTTTTAGCCAAAAGTTCCACAAAAAGTTTTTAAAAGACTTTTAAAGGTTTTTTTTTTTCTTTTCTTTTCTTTTTTTACATGTTATGGCTGTACGGAAGTCCATATTTGACCTACTTAATATGTCTTTGTCCCAAGAGTCCTTAAACACTAACTTACTATGCATACTTATTGACTTCCCTTCTGATTCCCGTTTTTAGCCAAAAGTTCCACAAAAAGTTTTTTAAAGTTTTATTTATTTATTTATTTTTTTGTACATGTTATGGCTGTACGGAAGTCCATATTTGACCTACTGAACATATGTTTGGCCCAATAGTCCTTAAACACTAACTTACTATACATACTCATTGACTTCCCTTCTGATTTGTATTACTAAGCAAAAGTTCCACAAAAAAGTTTTTTTTTTTTTCTTTTTTTTCATTCTTTTCTTACATGTTATGGCTGTACGGAAGTCCATATTTGACCTACTTAATATATTTTTTGCCCAAGAGTCCTTAAACACTAACTTACTATACATACTCATCGACTTCCTTTCTGGTTCCCATTTTTAGCCAAAAGTTCCACAAAAAGTTTTTAAAAGTTTTTTTTTTTCTTTTCTTTTCTTTTTTTTTTTACATGTTATGGCTGTACGGAAGTCCATATTTGACTAACTGAACATATTTTTGGCCCAAGAGTCCTTAAAAAATAATTTACTATACATACTCATTGACTTCCCTTCTGATTCCCATTTTTAGCCAAAAGTTCCACAAAAAGTTTTTTAACGTTTTTTTTTATTTATTTATTTATTTATTTTTTTGTACATGTTATGGCTGTACGGAAGTCCATATTTGACCTACTGAACATATGTTTGGACCAATAGTCCTTAAACACTAACTTACTATACATACTCATTGACTTCCCTTCTGATTTGTATTACTAAGCAAAAGTTCCACAAAAAAAGTTTTTTTTTAAATTCTTTTCTTACATGTTATGGCTGTACGGAAGTCCATATTTGACCTACTGAACATATATTTTTGGCCCAAAAGTTCCTTAAACACTAACTTACTATACATACTCATCGAGTTCCGTTCCGGTTCCCATTACTAAGCAAAAGTTCCACAAAAATATTTTTTTTTCTTTTTTTCTTTTCTTACATGTTATGGCTGTACGGAAGTCCAAATTTGACCTACTTAATATATTTTTTGCCCAAGAGTCCTTAAACACTAACTTACTATACATTCTCACCGACTTCCTTTCTGGTTCCCATTTTTAGCCAAAAGTTCCACAAAAAGTTTTTAAAAGTTTTTTTTTTTCTTTTCTTTTCTTTTTTTTTTACATGTTATGGCTGTACGGAAGTCCATATTTGACCTACTTAATATGTTTTTGGCCCAAGAGTCCTTAAACACTAACTTACTATACATACTCATCGACTTCCCTTCTGATTCCCATTTTTAGCCAAAAGTTCCACAAAACGTTTTTTGAAGTTTTTTTTCTTTTCTTTTTTGTACATGTTATGGCTGTACGGAAGTCCATATTTGACCTACTGAACATATGTTTGGACCAATAGTCCTTAAACACTAACTTACTATACATACTCATTGACTTCCCTTCTGATTTGTATTACTAAGCAAAAGTTCCACAAAAAAGTTTTTTTTTAAATTCTTTTCTTACATGTTATGGCTGTACGGAAGTCCAAATTTGACCTACTTAATATATTTTTTGCCCAAGAGTCCTTAAACACTAACTTACTATACATTCTCATCGACTTCCTTTCTGGTTCCCATTTTTATCCAAAAGTTCCACAAAAAGTTTTCAAAAGTTTTTTTTTTTCTTTTCTTTTCTTTTTTTTTTTTACATGTTATGGCTGTACGGAAGTCCATATTTGACCTACTTAATATGTTTTTGGCCCAAGAGTCCTTAAACACTAGCTTACTATACATAGTGAAATCCCTTCTGATTTCCATCACTAGGCAAAAGTTCCACAAAAAGGTTTTTTTAAGTCTTTTTTTATTTTTAATTTATTTTTTTTCTCACATGTTATGGCTGTACGGAAGTCCATATTTGACCCTACTTAATATATTTTTTGCCCAAGAGTCCTTAAACACTAACTTACTACACATACTCGTTGACTTCTCTTCTGATTCCCATTTTTAGCCAAAAGTTCCACAAAAAGTTTTTTAAAGTTTTTTTTTTTTTTTACATGTTAATGGCTGTACAGAAGTCCATATTTGACTAACTGAACGTATTTTTGGCCCAAGAGTACTTGAACACTAACTTACTATACATACTCATCGGGTTCCGTTCTGGTTTCCATTTTTAGCCAAAAGTTCCACAAAAAGTTTTTTAAATTTAAAAATTTTTTTTTTTTACATGTTATGGCTGTACAGAAGTCAATATTTGACGTACTTATATTTTTGGCCGAAGTGTCCTTAAACAGTAACTTACTATACATACTCATTGACTTCCCTTCTGATTCCCATTTTTAGCCAAAAGTTTCACAAAAAGTTTTTAAATTGTTTTTATTTTTTTTATTTTTTTATTTATATATATATTTTTTTGTACATGTTATGGCTGTACGGAAGTCCATATTTGACTAAATGACCATTTTTTTGGCCCAAGAGTCCTTAAACACTAACTTACTATACATACTCATCGAGTTCCGTTCCGGTTCCCATTACTAAGCAAAAGTTCCACAAAAATATATTTTTTTCTTTTTTTCTTTTCTTACATGTTATGGCTGTACGGAAGTCCAAATTTGACCTACTTAATATATTTTTTGCCCAAGAGTCCTTAAACACTAACTTACTATACATTCTCATCGACTTCCTTTCTGGTTCCCATTTTTAGCCAAAAGTTCCACAAAAAGTTTTTAAAAGTTTTTTTTTTTCTTTTCTTTTCTTTTTTTTTTTTACATGTTATGGCTGTACGGAAGTCCATATTTGACCTACTTAATATGTTTTTGGCCCAAGAGTCCTTAAACACTAACTTACTATACATACTCATCGACTTCCCTTCTGATTCCCATTTTTAGCCAAAAGTTCCACAAAAAGTTTTTTGAAGTTTTTTTTCTTTTCTTTTTTGTACATGTTATGGCTGTACGGAAGTCCATATTTGACCTACTGAACATATGTTTGGACCAATAGTCCTTAAACACTAACTTACTATACATACTCATTGACTTCCCTTCTGATTTGTATTACTAAGCAAAAGTTCCACAAAAAAGTTTTTTTTTAAATTCTTTTCTTACATGTTATGGCTGTACGGAAGTCCATATTTGACCTACTTAATATGTTTTTGGCCCAAGAGTCCTTAAACACTAACTTACTATACATACGCATCGACTTCCCTTCTGATTCCCATTTTTAGCCAAAAGTTCCACAAAAAGTTTTTTGAAGTTTTTTTTCTTTTCTATTTTGTACATGTTATGGCTGTACCGAAGTCCATATTTGACCTACTGAACATATTTTTGGCCCAAGAGTCCTTAAACACTAACTTACTACACATACTCAGTGACATCCCTTCTGATTTCCATCACTAGGCAAAAGTTCCACAAAAAGGTTTTTTTAAGTCTTTTTTTATTTTTAATTTATTTTTTTTCTCACATGTTATGGCTGTACGGAAGTCCATATTTGACCCTACTTAATATATTTTTTGCCCAAGAGTCCTTAAACACTAACTTACTACACATACTCGTTGACTTCTCTTCTGATTCCCATTTTTAGCCAAAAGTTCCACAAAAAGTTTTTTAAAGTTTTTTTTTTTTTTCACATGTTATGGCTGTACAGAAGTCCATATTTGACTAACTGAACGTATTTTTGGCCCAAGAGTACTTGAACACTAACTTACTATACATACTCATCGGCTTCCGTTCTGGTTTCCATTTTTAGCCAAAAGTTCCACAAAAAGTTTTTTAAATTTAAAATTTTTTTTTTTTTACATGTTATGGCTGTACAGAAGTCAATATTTGACGTACTTAATATATTTTTGGCCGAAGTGTCCTTAAACAGTAACTTACTATACATACTCATTGACTTCCCTTCTGATTCCCATTTTTAGCCAAAAGTTTCACAAAAAGTTTTTAAATTTTTTTTATTTTTTAATTTTTTTTATTTATATATATATTTTTTTGTACATGTTATGGCTGTACGGAAGTCCATATTTGACTAAATGACCATTTTTTTGGCCCAAGAGTCCTTAAACACTAACTTACTATACATACTCATCGAGTTCCGTTCCGGTTCCCATTACTAAGCAAAAGTTCCACAAAAATATTTTTTTTTCTTTTTTTCTTTTCTTACATGTTATGGCTGTACGGAAGTCCAAATTTGACCTACTTAATATATTTTTTGCCCAAGAGTCCTTAAACACTAACTTACTATACATTCTCATCGACTTCCTTTCTGGTTCCCATTTTTAGCCAAAAGTTCCACAAAAAGTTTTTAAAAGTTTTTTTTTTTCTTTTCTTTTCTTTTTTTTTTTTACATGTTATGGCTGTACGGAAGTCCATATTTGACCTACTTAATATGTTTTTGGCCCAAGAGTCCTTAAACACTAACTTACTATACATACTCATCGACTTCCCTTCTGATTCCCATTTTTAGCCAAAAGTTCCACAAAAAGTTTTTTGAAGTTTTTTTTCTTTTCTTTTTTGTACATGTTATGGCTGTACGGAAGTCCATATTTGACCTACTGAACATATGTTTGGACCAATAGTCCTTAAACACTAACTTACTATACATACTCATTGACTTCCCTTCTGATTTGTATTACTAAGCAAAAGTTCCACAAAAAAGTTTTTTTTTAAATTCTTTTCTTACATGTTATGGCTGTACGGAAGTCCATATTTGACCTACTTAATATGTTTTTGGCCCAAGAGTCCTTAAACACTAACTTACTATACATACGCATCGACTTCCCTTCTGATTCCCATTTTTAGCCAAAAGTTCCACAAAAAGTTTTTTGAAGTTTTTTTTCTTTTCTATTTTGTACATGTTATGGCTGTACCGAAGTCCATATTTGACCTACTGAACATATTTTTGGCCCAAGAGTCCTTAAACACTAACTTACTACACATACTCAGTGACATCCCTTCTGATTTCCATCACTAAGCAAAAGTTCCACAAAAAGGTTTTTTTAAGTCTTTTTTTATTTTTAATTTATTTTTTTTCTCACATGTTATGGCTGTACGGAAGTCCATATTTGACCCTACTTAATATATTTTTTGCCCAAGAGTCCTTAAACACTAACTTACTACACATACTCGTTGACTTCTCTTCTGATTCCCATTTTTAGCCAAAAGTTCCACAAAAAGTTTTTTAAAGTTTTTTTTTTTTTTCACATGTTATGGCTGTACAGAAGTCCATATTTGACTAACTGAACGTATTTTTGGCCCAAGAGTACTTGAACACTAACTTACTATACATACTCATCGGCTTCCGTTCTGGTTTCCATTTTTAGCCAAAAGTTCCACAAAAAGTTTTTTAAATTTAAAATTTTTTTTTTTTTACATGTTATGGCTGTACAGAAGTCAATATTTGACGTACTTAATATATTTTTGGCCGAAGTGTCCTTAAACAGTAACTTACTATACATACTCATTGACTTCCCTTCTGATTCCCATTTTTAGCCAAAAGTTTCACAAAAAGTTTTTAAATTTTTTTTATTTTTTAATTTTTTTTATTTATATATATATTTTTTTGTACATGTTATGGCTGTACGGAAGTCCATATTTGACTAAATGACCATTTTTTTGGCCCAAGAGTCCTTAAACACTAACTTACTATACATACTCATCGAGTTCCGTTCCGGTTCCCATTACTAAGCAAAAGTTCCACAAAAATAATTTTTTTTCTTTTTTTCTTTTCTTACATGTTATGGCTGTACGGAAGTCCAAATTTGACCTACTTAATATATTTTTTGCCCAAGAGTCCTTAAACACTAACTTACTATACATTCTCATCGACTTCCTTTCTGGATCTCATTTTTAGCCAAAAGTTCCACAAAAAGTTTTTAAAAGGTTTTTTTTTTCTTTTCTTTTCTTTTTTTTTTTTACATGTTATGGCTGTACGGAAGTCCATATTTGACCTACTTAATATGTTTTTGGCCCAAGAGTCCTTAAACACTAACTTACTATACATACTCATCGACTTCCCTTCTGATTCCCATTTTTAGCCAAAAGTTCCACAAAAAGTTTTTTGAAGTTTTTTTTCTTTTCTTTTTTGTACATGTTATGGCTGTACGGAAGTCCATATTTGACCTACTGAACATATGTTTGGACCAATAGTCCTTAAACACTAACTTACTATACATACTCATTGACTTCCCTTCTGATTTGTATTACTAAGCAAAAGTTCCACAAAAAAGTTTTTTTTTAATTCTTTTCTTACATGTTATGGCTGTACGGAAGTCCAAATTTGACCTACTTAATATATTTTTTGCCCAAGAGTCCTTAAACACTAACTTACTATACATTCTCATCGACTTCCTTTCTGGTTCCCATTTTTAGCCAAAAGTTCCACAAAAAGTTTTTAAAAGTTTTTTTTTTTCTTTTCTTTTCTTTTTTTTTTTACATGTTATGACTGTACGGAAGTCCATATTTGACCTACTTAATATGTTTTTGGCCCAAGAGTCCTTAAACACTAACTTACTATACATACTCATCGACTTCCCTTCTGATTCCCATTTTTAGCCAAAAGTTCCACAAAAAGTTTTTTGAAGTTTTTTTTCTTTTCTTTTTTGTACATGTTATGGCTGTACCGAAGTCCATATTTGACCTACTGAACATATTTTTGGCCCAAGAGTCCTTAAACACTAACTTACTACACATACTCAGTGACATCCCTTCTGATTTCCATCACTAGGCAAAAGTTCCACAAAAAGGTTTTTTTAAGTCTTTATTTATTTTTAATTTATTTTTTTTCTCACATGTTATGGCTGTACGGAAGTCCATATTTGACCCTACTTAATATATTTTTTGCCCAAGAGTCCTTAAACACTAACTTACTACACATACTCGTTGACTTCTCTTCTGATTCCCATTTTTAGCCAAAAGTTCCACAAAAAGTTTTTTAAAGTTTTTTTTTTTATTACATGTTATGGCTGTACAGAAGTCCATATTTGACTAACTGAACGTATTTTTGGCCCAAGAGTACTTGAACACTAACTTACTATACATACTCATCGGGTTCCGTTCTGGTTTCCATTTTTAGCCAAAAGTTCCACAAAAAGTTTTTTAAATGTAAAAAAATTTTTTTTTTACATGTTATGGCTGTACAGAAGTCCATATTTGACCCTACTTAATATATTTTTTGCCCAAGAGTCCTTAAACACTAACTTACTACACATACTCGTTGACTTCTCTTCTGATTCCCATTTTTAGCCAAAAGTTCCACAAAAAGTTTTTTAAAGTTTTTTTTTTTTTCTCACATGTTATGGCTGTACGGAAGTCCATATTTGACCCTACTTAATATATTTTTTGCCCAAGAGTCCTTAAACACTAACTTACTACACATACTCGTTGACTTCTCTTCTGATTCCCATTTTTAGCCAAAAGTTCCACAAAAAGTTTTTTAAAGTTTTTTTTTTTATTACATGTTATGGCTGTACAGAAGTCCATATTTGACTAACTGAACGTATTTTTGGCCCAAGAGTACTTGAACACTAACTTACTATACATACTCATCGGGTTCCGTTCTGGTTTCCATTTTTAGCCAAAAGTTCCACAAAAAGTTTTTTAAATGTAAAAAAATTTTTTTTTTACATGTTATGGCTGTACAGAAGTCAATATTTGACCTACTTAATATATTTTTGGCCGAAGTGTCCTTAAACAGTAACTTACTATACATACTCATTGACTTCCCTTCTGATTCCCATTTTTAGCCAAAAGTTTCACAAAAAGTTTTTAAATTTTTTTTATTTTTTTATTTTTTTTATTTATATATATTTTTTTTTTGTACATGTTATGGCTGTACGGAAGTCCATATTTGACTAAATGACCATTTTTTTGGCCCAAGAGTCCTTAAACACTAACTTACTATACATACTCATTGACTTCCCATCTGATTCCCATTACTAAGCAAAAGTTCCACAAAAAGATTTGTTTTTCTTTTTTTCTTTTTTTACATGTTATGGCTGTACAGAAGTCCATATTTGACTAACTGAACATATTTTTGGCCCAAGAGTCCTTAAAAAATAATTTACTATACATACTCATTGACTTCCCTTCTGATTCCCATTTTTAGCCAAAAGTTCCACAAAAAGTTTTTTAACGTTTTTATTTATTTATTTATTTTTTTGTACATGTTATGGCTGTACGGAAGTCCATATTTGACTAACTGAACATATTTTTGGCCCAAGAGTCCTTAAACACTAACTTACTACACATACTCATTGACATCCCTTCTGATTTCCATCACTAGGCAAAAGTTCCACAAAAAGTTTTTTTTAAGTCTTTTTTTATTTTTAATTTCTTTTTTTTCTCACATGTTATGGCTGTACGGAAGTCCATATTTGACCCTACTTAATATATTTTTTGCCCAAGAGTCCTTAAACACTAACTTACTACACATACTCGTTGACTTCTCTTCTGATTCCTATTTTTAGCCAAAAGTTCCACAAAAAGTTTTTTGAAGTTTTTTTTTTTTTTACATGTTATGGCTGTACGGAAGTCCATATTTGACTAACTGAATATATTTTTGTCCCAAGAGTCCTTAAACACTAACTTACTACACATACTCGTTGACTTCCCTTCTGATTCCCATTACTAAGCAAAAGTTCCACAAGAAGATTTTTTTTCTTTTCTTTTTTTTATATGTTATGGCTGTACGGAAGTCCATATTTGACCTACTTAATATATTTTTGGCCCAAGAGTCCTTAAACACTAATTTACTATACATACTCATTGACTTCCCTTCTGATTCCCAATTGTAGCCAAAACTTCAACTAAAGGTTTTTAAAAAAAAAAATTATTTTACATTTTATGGCTGTACAGAAGTCCATATTTGACCTACTGAACATATTTTTGGCCCAAGAGTACTTAAACACTAACTTACTATATATACTCAATGACATCCCTTCTGATTCCCATTACTAGGCAAAAGTTCCACAAAAAGTTTTTTAAAGTTTTTTTTTTTTCTTTTCTTTTCTTTTATTTACATGTTATGGCTGCACAGAAGTCCATATTTGACTAACTGAACGTATTTTTGGCCCAAGAGTACTTAAACACTAACTTACTATACATACTCATCGGGTTCCGTTCTGGTTTCCATTTTTAGCCAAAAGTTCCACAAAAAGTTTTTTAAATTTAAAAAATTTTTTTTTTTACATGTTATGGCTGTACAGAACTCCATATTTGACCTACTTAATATATTTTTTGCCCAAGAGTCCTTAAACACTAACTTACTATACATTCTCATCGACTTCCTTTCTGGATCTCATTTTTAGCCAAAAGTTCCACAAAAAGTTTTTTGAAGTTTTTTTTTTTATTCTTTTCTTACATGTTATGGCTGTACGGAAGTCCATATTTGACCTACTGAACATATATTTTTGGCCCAAAAGTTCCTTAAACACTAACTTACTATACATACTCATCAAGTTCCGTTCCGGTTCCCATTACTAAGCAAAAGTTCCACAAAAATATTTTTTTTTCTTTTTTTCTTTTCTTACATGTTATGGCTGTACGGAAGTCCAAATTTGACCTACTTAATATATTTTTTGCCCAAGAGTCCTTAAACACTAACTTACTATACATTCTCATCGACTTCCTTTCTGGTTCCCATTTTTAGCCAAAAGTTCCACAAAAAGTTTTTAAAAGTTTTTTTTTTTCTTTTCTTTTCTTTTTTTTTTTACATGTTATGACTGTACGGAAGTCCATATTTGACCTACTTAATATGTTTTTGGCCCAAGAGTCATTAAACAGTAACTTACTATACATACTCATCGACTTCCCTTCTGATTCCCATTTTTAGCCAAAAGTTCCACAAAAAGTTTTTTGAAGTTTTTTTTCTTTTCTTTTTTGTACATGTTATGGCTGTACCGAAGTCCATATTTGACCTACTGAACATTTTTTTGGCCCAAGAGTCCTTAAACACTAACTTACTACACATACTCAGTGACATCCCTTCTGATTTCCATCACTAGGCAAAAGTTCCACAAAAAGGTTTTTTTAAGTCTTTATTTATTTTTAATTTATTTTTTTTCTCACATGTTATGGCTGTACGGAAGTCCATATTTGACCCTACTTAATATATTTTTTGCCCAAGAGTCCTTAAACACTAACTTACTACACATACTCGTTGACTTCTCTTCTGATTCCCATTTTTAGCCAAAAGTTCCACAAAAAGTTTTTTAAAGTTTTTTTTTTTTTTTACATGTTATGGATGTACAGAAGTCCATATTTGACTAACTGAACGTATTTTTGGCCCAAGAGTACTTGAACACTAACTTACTATACATACTCATCGGGTTACGTTCTGGTTTCCATTTTTAGCCAAAAGTTCCACAAAAAGTTTTTTAAATTTAAAAATTTTTTTTTTTTACATGTTATGGCTGTACAGAAGTCAATATTTGACGTATTTATATTTTTGGCCGAAGTGTCCTTAAACAGTAACTTACTATACATACTCATTGACTTCCCTTCTGATTCCCATTTTTAGCCAAAAGTTTCACAAAAACTTTTTAAATTTTTTTAATTTTTTTTATTTTTTTATTTATATATATATATTTTTTGTACATGTTATGGCTGTACGGAAGTCCATATTTGACTAAATGACCATTTTTTTGGCCCAAGAGTCCTTAAACACTAACTTACTATACATACTCATCGAGTTCCGTTCCGGTTCCCATTACTAAGCAAAAGTTCCACAAAAATATTTTTTTTTCTTTTTTTCTTTTCTTACATGTTATGGCTGTACGGAAGTCCAAATTTGACCTACTTAATATATTTTTTGCCCAAGAGTCCTTAAACACTAACTTACTATACATTCTCATCGACTTCCTTTCTGGTTCCCATTTTTAGCCAAAAGTTCCACAAAAAGTTTTTTAAAGTTTTTTTTTTTCTTTTCTTTTCTTTTTTTTTTTTTACATGTTATGGCTGTACGGAAGTCCATATTTGACCTACTTAATATGTTTTTGGCCCAAGAGTCCTTAAACACTAACTTACTATACATACTCATCGACTTCCCTTCTGATTCCCATTTTTAGCCAAAAGTTCCACAAAAAGTTTTTTGAAGTTTTTTTTCTTTTCTTTTTTGTACATGTTATGGCTGTACGGAAGTCCATATTTGACCTACTGAACATATGTTTGGACCAATAGTCCTTAAACACTAACTTACTATACATACTCATTGACTTCCCTTCTGATTTGTATTACTAAGCAAAAGTTCCACAAAAAAGTTTTTTTTTAAATTCTTTTCTTACATGTTATGGCTGTACGGAAGTCCATATTTGACCTACTTAATATGTTTTTGGCACAAGAGTCCTTAAACACTAACTTACTATACATACGCATCGACTTCCCTTCTGATTCCCATTTTTAGCCAAAAGTTCCACAAAAAGTTTTTTGAAGTTTTTTTTCTTTTCTATTTTGTACATGTTATGGCTGTACCGAAGTCCATATTTGACCTACTGAACATATTTTTGGCCCAAGAGTCCTTAAACACTAACTTACTACACATACTCAGTGACATCCCTGCTGATTTCCATCACTAGGCAAAAGTTCCACAAAAAGGTTTTTTTAAGTCTTTTTTTATTTTTAATTTCTTTTTTTTCTCACATGTTATGGCTGTACGGAAGTCCATATTTGACCCTACTTAATATATTTTTTGCCCAAGAGTCCTTAAACACTAACTTACTATACATTCTCATCGACTTCCTTTCTGGTTCCCATTTTTAGCCAAAAGTTCCACAAAAAGTTTTTAAAAGTTTTTTTTTTTCTTGTCTTTTCTTTTTTTTTTTACATGTTATGACTGTACGGAAGTCCATATTTGACCTACTTAATATGTTTTTGGCCCAAGAGTCCTTAAACACTAACTTACTATACATACTCAGTGACATCCCTTCTGATTTCCATCACTAGGCAAAAGTTCCACAAAAAGTTTTTTGAAGTTTTTTTTCTTTTCTTTTTTGTACATGTTATGGCTGTACCGAAGTCCATATTTGACCTACTGAACATATTTTTGGCCCAAGAGTCCTTAAACACTAACTTACTACACATACTCAGTGACATCCCTTCTGATTTCCATCACTAGGCAAAAGTTCCACAAAAAGTTTTTTTTAAGTCTTTATTTATTTTTAATTTATTTTTTTTCTCACATGTTATGGCTGTACGGAAGTCCATATTTGACCCTACTTAATATATTTTTTGCCCAAGAGTCCTTAAACACTAACTTACTACACATACTCGTTGACTTCTCTTCTGATTCCCATTTTTAGCCAAAAGTCCCACAAAAAGTTTTTTAAAGTTTTTTTTTTTATTACATGTTATGGCTGTACAGAAGTCCATATTTGACTAACTGAACGTATTTTTGGCCCAAGAGTACTTGAACACTAACTTACTATACATACTCATTGACTTCCCTTCTGATTCCCAATTGTAGCCAAAACTTCAACTAAAGGTTTTTTAAAAAAAAAATTCTTTTACATTTTATGGCTGTACAGAAGTCCATATTTGACCTACTGAACATATTTTTTGCCCAAGAGTCCTAAAACACTTACTTACTATACATACTCATCGAGTTCCGTTCCTGTTCCCATTACTAAGCAAAAGTTCCACAAAAATATTTTTTTTTTCTTTTTTTCTTTTCTTACATGTTATGGCTGTACGGAAGTCCATATTTGACCTACTGAACATATTTTTGGCCCAAGAGTACTTAAACACTAACTTACTATATATACTCAATGACATCCTTTCTGGTTCCCATTTTTAGCCAAAAGTTCCACAAAAAGTTTTTAAAAGTTTTTTTTTTTCTTTTCTTTTCTTTTTTTTTTTACATGTTATGACTATACGGAAGTCCATATTTGACCTACTTAATATGTTTTTGGCCCAAGAGTCCTTAAACACTAACTTACTATACATACTCATCGACTTCCCTTCTGATTCCCATTTTTAGCCAAAAGTTCCACAAAAAGTTTTTTGAAGTTTTTTTTCTTTTCTTTTTTGTACATGTTATGGCTGTACCGAAGTCCATATTTGACCTACTGAACATATTTTTGGCCCAAGAGTCCTTAAACACTAACTTACTACACATACTCAGTGACATCCCTTCTGATTTCCATCACTAGGCAAAAGTTCCACAAAAAGTTTTTTTTAAGTCTTTATTTATTTTTAATTTATTTTTTTTCTCACATGTTATGGCTGTACGGAAGTCCATATTTGACCCTACTTAATATATTTTTTGCCCAAGAGTCCTTAAACACTAACTTACTACACATACTCGTTGACTTCTCTTCTGATTCCCATTTTTAGCCAAAAGTTCCACAAAAAGTTTTTTAAAGTTTTTTTTTTTATTACATGTTATGGCTGTACAGAAGTCCATATTTGACTAACTGAACGTATTTTTGGCCCAAGAGTACTTGAACACTAACTTACTATACATACTCATTGACTTCCCTTCTGATTCCCAATTGTAGCCAAAACTTCAACTAAAGGTTTTTTAAAAAAAAAATTATTTTACATTTTATGGCTGTACAGAAGTCCATATTTGACCTACTGAACATATTTTTTGCCCAAGAGTCCTAAAACACTTACTTACTATACATACTCATCGAGTTCCGTTCCTGTTCCCATTACTAAGCAAAAGTTCCACAAAAATATTTTTTTTTTCTTTTTTTCTTTTCTTACATGTTATGGCTGTACGGAAGTCCATATTTGACCTACTGAACATATTTTTGGCCCAAGAGTACTTAAACACTAACTTACTATATATACTCAATGACATCCCTTCTGATTCCCATTACTAGGCAAAAGTTCCACAAAAAGTTTTTTAAAGTTTTTTTTTTTTCTTTTCTTTTCTTTTTTTTACATGTTATGGCTGTACAGAAGTCCATATTTGACCTACTTAATATATTTTTGGCCGAAGTGTCCTTAAATAGTAACTTACTATACATACTCATTGACTTCCCTTCTGATTCCCATTTTTAGCCAAAAGTTTCACAAAAAGTTTTTAAAAGTTTGTTATTTTTTAATTTTTTTTTATTTATATATATATTTTTTTGTACATGTTATGGCTGTACGGAAGTCCATATTTGACTAACTGAACGTATTTTTGGCCCAAGAGTACTTAAACACTAACTTACTATACATACTCATTGACTTCCCATCTGATTCCCATTACTAAGCAAAAGTTCCACAAAAATATTTTTTTTTCTTTTTTTTTTTTTTTACATGTTATGGCTGTACAGAAGTCCATATTTGACCTACTGAACATATTTTTGGCCCAAGAGTCCTAAAACACTAACTTACTATACATACTCATCGAGTTCCGTTCCTGTTCCCATTACTAAGCAAAAGTTCCACAAAAAATTTTTTTTTCTTTTTTTCTTTTCTTACATGTTATGGCTGTACGGAAGTCCATATTTGACCTACTGAACATATTTTTGGCCCAAGAGTACTTAAACACTAACTTACTATATATACTCAATGACATCCCTTCTGATTCCCATTACTAGGCAAAAGTTCCACAAAAAGTTTTTTAAAGTTTTTTTTTTTTCTTTTCCTTTCTTTTATTTACATGTTATGGCTGCACAGAAGTCCATATTTGACTAACTGAACGTATTTTTGGCCCAAGAGTACTTAAACACTAACTTACTATACATACTCATTGACTTCCTTTCTGATTCCCATTTTTAGCCAAAAGTTCCACAAAAAGTTTTTTAAAGTTTTTTTTATTTTTTTTATTTTCTTTTCTATTTTTACATGTTATGGCTGTACGGAAGTCCATATTTGACCTACTTAATATGTCTTTGTCCCAAGAGTCCTTAAACACTAACTTACTATGCATACTCATTGACTTCCCTTCTGATTCCAGTTTTTAGCCAAAAGTTCCACAAAAAGTTTTTTAAAGTTTTTTTTATTTATTTATTCATTTATTTTTTTGTACATGTTATTGCTGTACGGAAGTCCATATTTGACCTACTGAACATATATTTTTGGCCCAAAAGTTCCTTAAACACTAACTTACTATACATACTCATCGAGTTCCGTTCCGGTTCCTATTACTAAGCAAAAGTTCCACAAAAATATCTTTTTTTCTTTTTTTCTTTTCTTACATGTTATGGCTGTACGGAAGTCCAAATTTGACCTACTTAATATATTTTTTGCCCAAGAGTCCTTAAACACTAACTTACTATACATACTCATCGACTTCCTTTCTGGTTCCCATTTTTAGCCAAAAGTTCCACAAAAAGTTTTTTAAATTTAAAAAAAATTTTTTTTTTACATGTTATGGCTGTACGGAAGTCCATATTTGACCCTACTTAATATATTTTTTGCCCAAGAGTCCTTAAACACTAACTTACTACACATACTCGTTGAACTCTTCTGATTCCCATTTTTAGCCAAAAGTTCCACAAAAAGTTTTTTTAAGTTTTTTTTTTTTTTTTACATGTTATGGCTGTACAGAAATCCATATTTGACTAACTGAACGTATTTTTGGCCCAAGAGTACTTGAACACTAACTTACTATACATACTCATCGGGTTCCGTTCTGGTTTCCATTTTTAGCCAAAAGTTCCACAAAAAGTTTTTTAAATTTAAAAAAAATTTTTTTTTACATGTTATGGCTGTACAGAAGTCCATATTTGACCTACTTATATTTTTGGCCGAAGTGTCCTTAAACAGTAACTTACTATACATACTCATTGACTTCCCTTCTGATTCCCATTTTTAGCCAAAAGTTTCACAAAAAGTTTTTAAAATTTGTTTATTTTTTAATTTTTTTTTATTTATATATTTTTTTTTTTTTACATGTTATGGCTGTACGGAAGTCCATATTTGACTAAATGACCATGTTTTTGGCCCAAGAGTCCTTAAACACTAACTTACTATACATACTCATTGACTTCCCATCTGATTCCCATTACTAAGCAAAAGTTCCAAAAAAAGATTTTTTTTTCTTTTTTTCTTTTTTTACATGTTATGGCTGTACGGAAGTCCATATTTGACCTACTGAACATATTTTTTGCCAAAGAGTCCTTGAACACTAACTTACTATACATACTCAATGACATCCCTTCTGATTCCCATTTTTAGCCAAAAGTTCCACAAAAAGTTTTTTAAAGTTTTTAAAGTTTTTTTTTTTTTTTTTTTACTTTTTGGCTGTACAGAAGTCCATATTTGACTAACTGAACATATTTTTGGTCCAAGAGTCCTTAAACACTATCTTACTATACATACTCAGTGACTTCCCTTCTGATTCCCATTACTAAGCAAAAGTTCCACAAAAAGATTTTTTTTCCTTTTTTTCTTTTCTTACATGTTATGGTTGGACGGAAATCCATATTTGACCTTCTTAATATTTTTTTGTCCCAAGAGTCCTTAAACACTAACTTACTATGCATACTCATTGACTTCCCTTCTGATTCCCGTTTTTAGCCAAAAGTTCCACAAAAAGTTTTTTTAAGTTTTTTTTATTTATTTATTTTTTTGTACATGTTATTGCTGTATGGAAGTCCATATTTGACCTACTGAACATATATTTTTGGCCCAAAAGTTCCTTAAACACTAACTTACTATACATACTCATCGAGTTCCGTTCCGGTTCCCATTACTAAGCAAAAGTTCCACAAAAAAGTTTTTTTTTATTTTTTTGTCTTTTTTTCTTTTCTTACATGTTATGGCTGTACGGAAGTCCAAATTTGACCTACTTAATATATTTTTTGCCCAAGAGTCCTTAAACACTAACTTACTATACATACTCATCGACTTCCTTTCTGGTTCCCATTTTTAGCCAAAAGTTCCACAAAAAGTTTTTAAAAGTTTTTTTTTTTTTTTTTTTTTTTCTTTTTTTTTTTACATGTTATGGCTGTACGGAAGTCCATATTTGACTAACTGAACATATTTTTGGCCCAAGAGTACTTGAACACTAACTTACTATACATACTCATCGGGTTCCGTTCTGGTTTCCATTTTTAGCCAAAAGTTCCACAAAAAGTTTTTTAAATGTAAAAAATTTTTTTTTTTACATGTTATGGCTGTACAGAAGTCAATATTTGACCTACTTAATATATTTTTGGCCGAAGTGTCCTTAAACAGTAACTTACTATACATACTCATTGACTTCCCTTCTGATTCCCATTTTTAGCCAAAAGTTTCACAAAAAGTTTTTAAATTTTTTTTATTTTTTTATTTTTTTTATTTATATATTTTTTTTTTTGTACATGTTATGGCTGTACGGAAGTCCATATTTGACTAAATGACCATTTTTTTGGCCCAAGAGTCCTTAAACACTAACTTACTATACATACTCATTGACTTCCCATCTGATTCCCATTACTAAGCAAAAGTTCCACAAAAAGATTTGTTTTTCTTTTTTTCTTTTTTTACATGTTATGGCTGTACAGAAGTCCATATTTGACTAACTGAACATATTTTTGGCCCAAGAGTCCTTAAAAAATAATTTACTATACATACTCATTGACTTCCCTTCTGATTCCCATTTTTAGCCAAAAGTTCCACAAAAAGTTTTTTAACGTTTTTATTTATTTATTTATTTTTTTGTACATGTTATGGCTGTACGGAAGTCCATATTTGACTAACTGAACATATTTTTGGCCCAAGAGTCCTTAAACACTAACTTACTACACATACTCATTGACATCCCTTCTGATTTCCATCACTAGGCAAAAGTTCCACAAAAAGTTTTTTTTAAGTCTTTTTTTATTTTTAATTTCTTTTTTTTCTCACATGTTATGGCTGTACGGAAGTCCATATTTGACCCTACTTAATATATTTTTTGCCCAAGAGTCCTTAAACACTAACTTACTACACATACTCGTTGACTTCTCTTCTGATTCCTATTTTTAGCCAAAAGTTCCACAAAAAGTTTTTTAAAGTTTTTTTTTTTTTTTTACATGTTATGGCTGTACGGAAGTCCATATTTGACTAACTGAATATATTTTTGTCCCAAGAGTCCTTAAACACTAACTTACTACACATACTCGTTGACTTCCCTTCTGATTCCCATTACTAAGCAAAAGTTCCACAAGAAGATTTTTTTTCTTTTCTTTTTTTTATATGTTATGGCTGTACGGAAGTCCATATTTGACCTACTTAATATATTTTTGGCCCAAGAGTCCTTAAACACTAATTTACTATACATACTCATTGACTTCCCTTCTGATTCCCAATTGTAGCCAAAACTTCAACTAAAGGTTTTTTAAAAAAAAAATTCTTTTACATTTTATGGCTGTACAGAAGTCCATATTTGACCTACTGAACATATTTTTGGCCCAAGAGTCCTAAAACACTTACTTACTATACATACTCATCGAGTTCCGTTCCTGTTCCCATTACTAAGCAAAAGTTCCACAAAAATATATATTTTTTCTTTTTTTCTTTTCTTACATGTTATGGCTGTACGGAAGTCCATATTTGACCTACTGAACATATTTTTGGCCCAAGAGTACTTAAACACTAACTTACTATATATACTCAATGACATCCCTTCTGATTCCCATTACTAGGCAAAAGTTCCACAAAAAGTTTTTAAAAGTTTTTTTTTTTTCTTTTCTTTTCTTTTATTTACATGTTATGGCTGCACAGAAGTCCATATTTGACTAACTGAACGTATTTTTGGCCCAAGAGTACTTAAACACTAACTTACTATACATACTCATCGGGTTCCGTTCTGGTTTCCATTTTTAGCCAAAAGTTCCACAAAAAGTTTTTTAAATTTAAAAAAATTTTTTTTTACATGTAATGGCTGTACAGAAGTCCATATTTGACCTACTTAATATATTTTTTGCCCAAGAGTCCTTAAACACTAACTTACTATACATTCTCATCGACTTCCTTTCTGGATCTCATTTTTAGCCAAAAGTTCCACAAAAAGTTTTTAAAAGGTTTTTTTTTTCTTTTCTTTTCTTTTTTTTTTTTACATGTTATGGCTGTACGGAAGTCCATATTTGACCTACTTAATATGTTTTTGGCCCAAGAGTCCTTAAACACTAACTTACTATACATACTCATCGACTTCCCTTCTGATTCCCATTTTTAGCCAAAAGTTCCACAAAAAGTTTTTTGAAGTTTTTTTTTTAATTCTTTTCTTACATGTTATGGCTGTACGGAAGTCCATATTTGACCTACTGAACATATATTTTTGGCCCAAAAGTTCCTTAAACACTAACTTACTATACATACTCATCAAGTTCCGTTCCGGTTCCCATTACTAAGCAAAAGTTCCACAAAAATATTTTTTTTTCTTTTTTTCTTTTCTTACATGTTATGGCTGTACGGAAGTCCAAATTTGACCTACTTAATATATTTTTTGCCCAAGAGTCCTTAAACACTAACTTACTATACATTCTCATCGACTTCCTTTCTGGTTCCCATTTTTAGCCAAAAGTTCCACAAAAAGTTTTTAAAAGTTTTTTTTTTTCTTTTCTTTTCTTTTTTTTTTTACATGTTATGACTGTACGGAAGTCCATATTTGACCTACTTAATATGTTTTTGGCCCAAGAGTCATTAAACACTAACTTACTATACATACTCATCGACTTCCCTTCTGATTCCCATTTTTAGCCAAAAGTTCCACAAAAAGTTTTTTGAAGTTTTTTTTCTTTTCTTTTTTGTACATGTTATGGCTGTACCGAAGTCCATATTTGACCTACTGAACATTTTTTTGGCCCAAGAGTCCTTAAACACTAACTTACTACACATACTCAGTGACATCCCTTCTGATTTCCATCACTAGGCAAAAGTTCCACAAAAAGGTTTTTTTAAGTCTTTATTTATTTTTAATTTATTTTTTTTCTCACATGTTATAGCTGTACGGAAGTCCATATTTGACCCTACTTAATATATTTTTTGCCCAAGAGTCCTTAAACACTAACTTACTACACATACTCGTTGACTTCTCTTCTGATTCCCATTTTTAGCCAAAAGTTCCACAAAAAGTTTTTTAAAGTTTTTTTTTTTTTTTACATGTTATGGATGTACAGAAGTCCATATTTGACTAACTGAACGTATTTTTGGCCCAAGAGCACTTGAACACTAACTTACTATACATACTCATCGGGTTACGTTCTGGTTTCCATTTTTAGCCAAAAGTTCCACAAAAAGTTTTTTAAATTTAAAAAAATTTTTTTTTTACATGTTATGGCTGTACAGAAGTCAATATTTGACGTATTTATATTTTTGGCCGAAGTGTCCTTAAACAGTAACTTACTATACATACTCATTGACTTCCCTTCTGATTCCCATTTTTAGCCAAAAGTTTCACAAAAACTTTTTAAATTTTTTTAATTTTTTTAATTTTTTTATTTATATATATATTTTTTTGTACATGTTATGGCTGTACGGAAGTCCATATTTGACTAAATGACCATTTTTTTGGCCCAAGAGTCCTTAAACACTAACTTACTATACATACTCATCGAGTTCCGTTCCGGTTCCCATTACTAAGCAAAAGTTCCACAAAAATATTTTTTTTTCTTTTTTTCTTTTCTTACATGTTATGGCTGTACGGAAGTCCAAATTTGACCTACTTAATATATTTTTTGCCCAAGAGTCCTTAAACACTAACTTACTATACATTCTCATCGACTTCCTTTCTGGTTCCCATTTTTAGCCAAAAGTTCCACAAAAAGTTTTTTAAAGTTTTTTTTTTTCTTTTCTTTTCTTTTTTTTTTTTACATGTTATGGCTGTACGGAAGTCCATATTTGACCTACTTAATATGTTTTTGGCCCAAGAGTCCTTAAACACTAACTTACTATACATACTCATCGACTTCCCTTCTGATTCCCATTTTTAGCCAAAAGTTCCACAAAAAGTTTTTTGAAGTTTTTTTTCTTTTCTTTTTTGTACATGTTATGGCTGTACGGAAGTCCATATTTGACCTACTGAACATATGTTTGGACCAATAGTCCTTAAACACTAACTTACTATACATACTCATCGACTTCCTTTCTGGTTCCCATTTTTAGCCAAAAGTTCCACAAAAAGTTTTTAAAAGTTTTTTTTTTTTTTTTTTTTTTTCTTTTTTTTTTTACATGTTATGGCTGTACGGAAGTCCATATTTGACTAACTGAACATATTTTTGGCCCAAGAGTACTTGAACACTAACTTACTATACATACTCATCGGGTTCCGTTCTGGTTTCCATTTTTAGCCAAAAGTTCCACAAAAAGTTTTTTAAATGTAAAAAATTTTTTTTTTTACATGTTATGGCTGTACAGAAGTCAATATTTGACCTACTTAATATATTTTTGGCCGAAGTGTCCTTAAACAGTAACTTACTATACATACTCATTGACTTCCCTTCTGATTCCCATTTTTAGCCAAAAGTTTCACAAAAAGTTTTTAAATTTTTTTTATTTTTTTATTTTTTTTATTTATATATTTTTTTTTTTGTACATGTTATGGCTGTACGGAAGTCCATATTTGACTAAATGACCATTTTTTTGGCCCAAGAGTCCTTAAACACTAACTTACTATACATACTCATTGACTTCCCATCTGATTCCCATTACTAAGCAAAAGTTCCACAAAAAGATTTGTTTTTCTTTTTTTCTTTTTTTACATGTTATGGCTGTACAGAAGTCCATATTTGACTAACTGAACATATTTTTGGCCCAAGAGTCCTTAAAAAATAATTTACTATACATACTCATTGACTTCCCTTCTGATTCCCATTTTTAGCCAAAAGTTCCACAAAAAGTTTTTTAACGTTTTTATTTATTTATTTTTTTTTTTGTACATGTTATGGCTGTACGGAAGTCCATATTTGACTAACTGAACATATTTTTGGCCCAAGAGTCCTTAAACACTAACTTACTACACATACTCATTGACATCCCTTCTGATTTCCATCACTAGGCAAAAGTTCCACAAAAAGTTTTTTTTAAGTCTTTTTTTATTTTTAATTTCTTTTTTTTCTCACATGTTATGGCTGTACGGAAGTCCATATTTGACCCTACTTAATATATTTTTTGCCCAAGAGTCCTTAAACACTAACTTACTACACATACTCGTTGACTTCTCTTCTGATTCCTATTTTTAGCCAAAAGTTCCACAAAAAGTTTTTTAAAGTTTTTTTTTTTTTTTTACATGTTATGGCTGTACGGAAGTCCATATTTGACTAACTGAATATATTTTTGTCCCAAGAGTCCTTAAACACTAACTTACTACACATACTCGTTGACTTCCCTTCTGATTCCCATTACTAAGCAAAAGTTCCACAAGAAGATTTTTTTTCTTTTCTTTTTTTTATATGTTATGGCTGTACGGAAGTCCATATTTGACCTACTTAATATATTTTTGGCCCAAGAGTCCTTAAACACTAATTTACTATACATACTCATTGACTTCCCTTCTGATTCCCAATTGTAGCCAAAACTTCAACTAAAGGTTTTTTAAAAAAAAAATTCTTTTACATTTTATGGCTGTACAGAAGTCCATATTTGACCTACTGAACATATTTTTGGCCCAAGAGTCCTAAAACACTTACTTACTATACATACTCATCGAGTTCCGTTCCTGTTCCCATTACTAAGCAAAAGTTCCACAAAAATATATATTTTTTCTTTTTTTCTTTTCTTACATGTTATGGCTGTACGGAAGTCCATATTTGACCTACTGAACATATTTTTGGCCCAAGAGTACTTAAACACTAACTTACTATATATACTCAATGACATCCCTTCTGATTCCCATTACTAGGCAAAAGTTCCACAAAAAGTTTTTAAAAGTTTTTTTTTTTTCTTTTCTTTTCTTTTATTTACATGTTATGGCTGCACAGAAGTCCATATTTGACTAACTGAACGTATTTTTGGCCCAAGAGTACTTAAACACTAACTTACTATACATACTCATCGGGTTCCGTTCTGGTTTCCATTTTTAGCCAAAAGTTCCACAAAAAGTTTTTTAAATTTAAAAAATTTTTTTTTTTACATGTTATGGCTGTACAGAAGTCCATATTTGACCTACTTAATATATTTTTTGCCCAAGAGTCCTTAAACACTAACTTACTATACATTCTCATCGACTTCCTTTCTGGATCTCATTTTTAGCCAAAAGTTCCACAAAAAGTTTTTAAAAGGTTTTTTTTTTCTTTTCTTTTCTTTTTTTTTTTTACATGTTATGGCTGTACGGAAGTCCATATTTGACCTACTTAATATGTTTTTGGCCCAAGAGTCCTTAAACACTAACTTACTATACATACTCATCGACTTCCCTTCTGATTCCCATTTTTAGCCAAAAGTTCCACAAAAAGTTTTTTGAAGTTTTTTTTTTAATTCTTTTCTTACATGTTATGGCTGTACGGAAGTCCATATTTGACCTACTGAACATATATTTTTGGCCCAAAAGTTCCTTAAACACTAACTTACTATACATACTCATCAAGTTCCGTTCCGGTTCCCATTACTAAGCAAAAGTTCCACAAAAATATTTTTTTTTCTTTTTTTCTTTTCTTACATGTTATGGCTGTACGGAAGTCCAAATTTGACCTACTTAATATATTTTTTGCCCAAGAGTCCTTAAACACTAACTTACTATACATTCTCATCGACTTCCTTTCTGGTTCCCATTTTTAGCCAAAAGTTCCACAAAAAGTTTTTAAAAGTTTTTTTTTTTCTTTTCTTTTCTTTTTTTTTTTACATGTTATGACTGTACGGAAGTCCATATTTGACCTACTTAATATGTTTTTGGCCCAAGAGTCATTAAACACTAACTTACTATACATACTCATCGACTTCCCTTCTGATTCCCATTTTTAGCCAAAAGTTCCACAAAAAGTTTTTTGAAGTTTTTTTTCTTTTCTTTTTTGTACATGTTATGGCTGTACCGAAGTCCATATTTGACCTACTGAACATTTTTTTGGCCCAAGAGTCCTTAAACACTAACTTACTACACATACTCAGTGACATCCCTTCTGATTTCCATCACTAGGCAAAAGTTCCACAAAAAGGTTTTTTTAAGTCTTTATTTATTTTTAATTTATTTTTTTTCTCACATGTTATGGCTGTACGGAAGTCCATATTTGACCCTACTTAATATATTTTTTGCCCAAGAGTCCTTAAACACTAACTTACTACACATACTCGTTGACTTCTCTTCTGATTCCCATTTTTAGCCAAAAGTTCCACAAAAAGTTTTTTAAAGTTTTTTTTTTTTTTTACATGTTATGGATGTACAGAAGTCCATATTTGACTAACTGAACGTATTTTTGGCCCAAGAGCACTTGAACACTAACTTACTATACATACTCATCGGGTTACGTTCTGGTTTCCATTTTTAGCCAAAAGTTCCACAAAAAGTTTTTTAAATTTAAAAAAATTTTTTTTTTACATGTTATGGCTGTACAGAAGTCAATATTTGACGTATTTATATTTTTGGCCGAAGTGTCCTTAAACAGTAACTTACTATACATACTCATTGACTTCCCTTCTGATTCCCATTTTTAGCCAAAAGTTTCACAAAAACTTTTTAAATTTTTTTAATTTTTTTAATTTTTTTATTTATATATATATTTTTTTGTACATGTTATGGCTGTACGGAAGTCCATATTTGACTAAATGACCATTTTTTTGGCCCAAGAGTCCTTAAACACTAACTTACTATACATACTCATCGAGTTCCGTTCCGGTTCCCATTACTAAGCAAAAGTTCCACAAAAATATTTTTTTTTCTTTTTTTCTTTTCTTACATGTTATGGCTGTACGGAAGTCCAAATTTGACCTACTTAATATATTTTTTGCCCAAGAGTCCTTAAACACTAACTTACTATACATTCTCATCGACTTCCTTTCTGGTTCCCATTTTTAGCCAAAAGTTCCACAAAAAGTTTTTTAAAGTTTTTTTTTTTCTTTTCTTTTCTTTTTTTTTTTTACATGTTATGGCTGTACGGAAGTCCATATTTGACCTACTTAATATGTTTTTGGCCCAAGAGTCCTTAAACACTAACTTACTATACATACTCATCGACTTCCCTTCTGATTCCCATTTTTAGCCAAAAGTTCCACAAAAAGTTTTTTGAAGTTTTTTTTCTTTTCTTTTTTGTACATGTTATGGCTGTACGGAAGTCCATATTTGACCTACTGAACATATGTTTGGACCAATAGTCCTTAAACACTAACTTACTATACATACTCATTGACTTCCCTTCTGATTTGTATTACTAAGCAAAAGTTCCACAAAAAAGTTTTTTTTTAAATTCTTTTCTTACATGTTATGGCTGTACGGAAGTCCATATTTGACCTACTTAATATGTTTTTGGCACAAGAGTCCTTAAACACTAACTTACTATACATACGCATCGACTTCCCTTCTGATTCCCATTTTTAGCCAAAAGTTCCACAAAAAGTTTTTTGAAGTTTTTTTTCTTTTCTATTTTGTACATGTTATGGCTGTACCGAAGTCCATATTTGACCTACTGAACATATTTTTGGCCCAAGAGTCCTTAAACACTAACTTACTACACATACTCAGTGACATCCCTGCTGATTTCCATCACTAGGCAAAAGTTCCACAAAAAGGTTTTTTTAAGTCTTTTTTTATTTTTAATTTCTTTTTTTTCTCACATGTTATGGCTGTACGGAAGTCCATATTTGACCCTACTTAATATATTTTTTGCCCAAGAGTCCTTAAACACTAACTTACTATACATTCTCATCGACTTCCTTTCTGGTTCCCATTTTTAGCCAAAAGTTCCACAAAAAGTTTTTAAAAGTTTTTTTTTTTATTACATGTTATGGCTGTACAGAAGTCCATATTTGACTAACTGAACGTATTTTTGGCCCAAGAGTACTTGAACACTAACTTACTATACATACTCATTGACTTCCCTTCTGATTCCCAATTGTAGCCAAAACTTCAACTAAAGGTTTTTTAAAAAAAAAATTCTTTTACATTTTATGGCTGTACAGAAGTCCATATTTGACCTACTGAACATATTTTTTGCCCAAGAGTCCTAAAACACTTACTTACTATACATACTCATCGAGTTCCGTTCCTGTTCCCATTACTAAGCAAAAGTTCCACAAAAATATTTTTTTTTTCTTTTTTTCTTTTCTTACATGTTATGGCTGTACGGAAGTCCATATTTGACCTACTGAACATATTTTTGGCCCAAGAGTACTTAAACACTAACTTACTATATATACTCAATGACATCCTTTCTGGTTCCCATTTTTAGCCAAAAGTTCCACAAAAAGTTTTTAAAAGTTTTTTTTTTTCTTTTCTTTTCTTTTTTTTTTTACATGTTATGACTATACGGAAGTCCATATTTGACCTACTTAATATGTTTTTGGCCCAAGAGTCCTTAAACACTAACTTACTATACATACTCATCGACTTCCCTTCTGATTCCCATTTTTAGCCAAAAGTTCCACAAAAAGTTTTTTGAAGTTTTTTTTCTTTTCTTTTTTGTACATGTTATGGCTGTACCGAAGTCCATATTTGACCTACTGAACATATTTTTGGCCCAAGAGTCCTTAAACACTAACTTACTACACATACTCAGTGACATCCCTTCTGATTTCCATCACTAGGCAAAAGTTCCACAAAAAGTTTTTTTTAAGTCTTTATTTATTTTTAATTTATTTTTTTTCTCACATGTTATGGCTGTACGGAAGTCCATATTTGACCCTACTTAATATATTTTTTGCCCAAGAGTCCTTAAACACTAACTTACTACACATACTCGTTGACTTCTCTTCTGATTCCCATTTTTAGCCAAAAGTTCCACAAAAAGTTTTTTAAAGTTTTTTTTTTTATTACATGTTATGGCTGTACAGAAGTCCATATTTGACTAACTGAACGTATTTTTGGCCCAAGAGTACTTGAACACTAACTTACTATACATACTCATTGACTTCCCTTCTGATTCCCAATTGTAGCCAAAACTTCAACTAAAGGTTTTTTTTAAAAAAAAATTCTTTTACATTTTATGGCTGTACAGAAGTCCATATTTGACCTACTGAACATATTTTTTGCCCAAGAGTCCTAAAACACTTACTTACTATACATACTCATCGAGTTCCGTTCCTGTTCCCATTACTAAGCAAAAGTTCCACAAAAATATTTTTTTTTTCTTTTTTTCTTTTCTTACATGTTATGGCTGTACGGAAGTCCATATTTGACCTACTGAACATATTTTTGGCCCAAGAGTACTTAAACACTAACTTACTATATATACTCAATGACATCCCTTCTGATTCCCATTACTAGGCAAAAGTTCCACAAAAAGTTTTTTAAAGTTTTTTTTTTTTCTTTTCTTTTCTTTTATTTACATGTTATGGCTGCACAGAAGTCCATATTTGACTAACTGAACGTATTTTTGGCCCAAGAGTACTTAAACACTAACTTACTATACATACTCATCGGGTTCCGTTCTGGTTTCCATTTTTAGCCAAAAGTTCCACAAAAAGTTTTTTAAATTTAAAAAAAAAATTTTTTTACATGTTATGGCTGTACAGAAGTCCATATTTGACCTACTTAATATATTTTTGGCCGAAGTGTCCTTAAATAGTAACTTACTATACATACTCATTGACTTCCCTTCTGATTCCCATTTTTAGCCAAAAGTTTCACAAAAAGTTTTTAAAAGTTTGTTATTTTTTAATTTTTTTTAATTTATATATATATTTTTTTGTACATGTTATGGCTGTACGGAAGTCCATATTTGACTAACTGAACGTATTTTTGGCCCAAGAGTACTTAAACACTAACTTACTATACATACTCATTGACTTCCCATCTGATTCCCATTACTAAGCAAAAGTTCCACAAAAATATTTTTTTTTCTTTTTTTTTTTTTTTACATGTTATGGCTGTACAGAAGTCCATATTTGACCTACTGAACATATTTTTGGCCCAAGAGTCCTAAAACACTAACTTACTATACATACTCATCGAGTTCCGTTCCTGTTCCCATTACTAAGCAAAAGTTCCACAAAAATTTTTTTTTTCTTTTTTTCTTTTCTTACATGTTATGGCTGTACGGAAGTCCATATTTGACCTACTGAACATATTTTTGGCCCAAGAGTACTTAAACACTAACTTACTATATATACTCAATGACATCCCTTCTGATTCCCATTACTAGGCAAAAGTTCCACAAAAAGTTTTTTAAAGTTTTTTTTTTTTCTTTTCCTTTCTTTTATTTACATGTTATGGCTGCACAGAAGTCCATATTTGACTAACTGAACGTATTTTTGGCCCAAGAGTACTTAAACACTAACTTACTATACATACTCATTGACTTCCTTTCTGATTCCCATTTTTAGCCAAAAGTTCCACAAAAAGTTTTTTGAAGTTTTTTTTCTTTTCTTTTTTGTACATGTTATGGCTGTACCGAAGTCCATATTTGACCTACTGAACATATTTTTGGCCCAAGAGTCCTTAAACACTAACTTACTACACATACTCAGTGACATCCCTTCTGATTTCCATCACTAGGCAAAAGTTCCACAAAAAGTTTTTTTTAAGTCTTTATTTATTTTTAATTTATTTTTTTTCTCACATGTTATGGCTGTACGGAAGTCCATATTTGACCCTACTTAATATATTTTTTGCCCAAGAGTCCTTAAACACTAACTTACTACACATACTCGTTGACTTCTCTTCTGATTCCCATTTTTAGCCAAAAGTTCCACAAAAAGTTTTTTAAAGTTTTTTTTTTTATTACATGTTATGGCTGTACAGAAGTCCATATTTGACTAACTGAACGTATTTTTGGCCCAAGAGTACTTGAACACTAACTTACTATACATACTCATTGACTTCCCTTCTGATTCCCAATTGTAGCCAAAACTTCAACTAAAGGTTTTTTAAAAAAAAAATTCTTTTACATTTTATGGCTGTACAGAAGTCCATATTTGACCTACTGAACATATTTTTTGCCCAAGAGTCCTAAAACACTTACTTACTATACATACTCATCGAGTTCCGTTCCTGTTCCCATTACTAAGCAAAAGTTCCACAAAAATATTTTTTTTTCTTTTTTTCTTTTCTTACATGTTATGGCTGTACGGAAGTCCATATTTGACCTACTGAACATATTTTTGGCCCAAGAGTACTTAAACACTAACTTACTATATATACTCAATGACATCCCTTCTGATTCCCATTACTAGGCAAAAGTTCCACAAAAAGTTTTTTAAAGTTTTTTTTTTTTCTTTTCTTTTCTTTTATTTACATGTTATGGCTGCACAGAAGTCCATATTTGACTAACTGAACGTATTTTTGGCCCAAGAGTACTTAAACACTAACTTACTATACATACTCATCGGGTTCCGTTCTGGTTTCCATTTTTAGCCAAAAGTTCCACAAAAAGTTTTTTAAATTTAAAAAAAAAATTTTTTTACATGTTATGGCTGTACAGAAGTCCATATTTGACCTACTTAATATATTTTTGGCCGAAGTGTCCTTAAATAGTAACTTACTATACATACTCATTGACTTCCCTTCTGATTCCCATTTTTAGCCAAAAGTTCCACAAAAAGTTTTTTAAATTTAAAAAAAAAATTTTTTTACATGTTATGGCTGTACAGAAGTCCATATTTGACCTACTTAATATATTTTTGGCCGAAGTGTCCTTAAATAGTAACTTACTATACATACTCATTGACTTCCCATCTGATTCCCATTACTAAGCAAAAGTTCCACAAAAATATTTTTTTTTCTTTTTTTTTTTTTTTACATGTTATGGCTGTACAGAAGTCCATATTTGACCTACTGAACATATTTTTGGCCCAAGAGTCCTAAAACACTAACTTACTATACATACTCATCGAGTTCCGTTCCTGTTCCCATTACTAAGCAAAAGTTCCACAAAAAAATTTTTTTTCTTTTTTTCTTTTCTTACATGTTATGGCTGTACGGAAGTCCATATTTGACCTACTGAACATATTTTTGGCCCAAGAGTACTTAAACACTAACTTACTATATATACTCAATGACATCCCTTCTGATTCCCATTACTAGGCAAAAGTTCCACAAAAAGTTTTTTAAAGTTTTTTTTTTTTCTTTTCCTTTCTTTTATTTACATGTTATGGCTGCACAGAAGTCCATATTTGACTAACTGAACGTATTTTTGGCCCAAGAGTACTTAAACACTAACTTACTATACATACTCATTGACTTCCTTTCTGATTCCCATTTTTAGCCAAAAGTTCCACAAAAAGTTTTTTAAAGTTTTTTTTTTTTTTTTTCTTTTCTTTTCTATTTTTACATGTTATGGCTGTACGGAAGTCCATATTTGACCTACTTAATATGTCTTTGTCCCAAGAGTCCTTAAACACTAACTTACTATGCATACTCATTGACTTCCCTTCTGATTCCAGTTTTTAGCCAAAAGTTCCACAAAAAGTTTTTTAAAGTTTTTTTTATTTATTTATTCATTTATTTTTTTGTACATGTTATTGCTGTACGGAAGTCCATATTTGACCTACTGAACATATATTTTTGGCCCAAAAGTTCCTTAAACACTAACTTACTATACATACTCATCGAGTTCCGTTCCGGTTCCTATTACTAAGCAAAAGTTCCACAAAAATATCTTTTTTTCTTTTTTTCTTTTCTTACATGTTATGGCTGTACGGAAGTCCAAATTTGACCTACTTAATATATTTTTTGCCCAAGAGTCCTTAAACACTAACTTACTATACATACTCATCGACTTCCTTTCTGGTTCCCATTTTTAGCCAAAAGTTCCACAAAAAGTTTTTTAAATTTAAAAAAAAAATTTTTTTTACATGTTATGGCTGTACGGAAGTCCATATTTGACCCTACTTAATATATTTTTTGCCCAAGAGTCCTTAAACACTAACTTACTACACATACTCGTTGAACTCTTCTGATTCCCATTTTTAGCCAAAAGTTCCACAAAAAGTTTTTTTAAGTTTTTTTTTTTTTTTTACATGTTATGGCTGTACAGAAATCCATATTTGACTAACTGAACGTATTTTTGGCCCAAGAGTACTTGAACACTAACTTACTATACATACTCATCGGGTTCCGTTCTGGTTTCCATTTTTAGCCAAAAGTTCCACAAAAAGTTTTTTAAATTTAAAAAAAATTTTTTTTTACATGTTATGGCTGTACAGAAGTCCATATTTGACCTACTTATATTTTTGGCCGAAGTGTCCTTAAACAGTAACTTACTATACATACTCATTGACTTCCCTTCTGATTCCCATTTTTAGCCAAAAGTTTCACAAAAAGTTTTTAAAATTTGTTTATTTTTTAATTTTTTTTTATTTATATATATTTTTTTTTTTACATGTTATGGCTGTACGGAAGTCCATATTTGACTAAATGACCATGTTTTTGGCCCAAGAGTCCTTAAACACTAACTTACTATACATACTCATTGACTTCCCATCTGATTCCCATTACTAAGCAAAAGTTCCAAAAAAAGATTTTTTTTTCTTTTTTTCTTTTTTTACATGTTATGGCTGTACGGAAGTCCATATTTGACCTACTGAACATATTTTTTGCCAAAGAGTCCTTAAACACTAACTTACTATACATACTCAATGACATCCCTTCTGATTCCCATTTTTAGCCAAAAGTTCCACAAAAAGTTTTTTAAAGTTTTTAAAGTTTTTTTTTTTTTTTTTTTACTTTTTGGCTGTACAGAAGTCCATATTTGACTAACTGAACATATTTTTGGTCCAAGAGTCCTTAAACACTATCTTACTATACATACTCAGTGACTTCCCTTCTGATTCCCATTACTAAGCAAAAGTTCCACAAAAAGATTTTTTTTCCTTTTTTTCTTTTCTTACATGTTATGGTTGGACGGAAATCCATATTTGACCTTCTTAATATTTTTTTGTCCCAAGAGTCCTTAAACACTAACTTACTATGCATACTCATTGACTTCCCTTCTGATTCCCGTTTTTAGCCAAAAGTTCCACAAAAAGTTTTTTTAAGTTTTTTTTATTTATTTATTTTTTTGTACATGTTATTGCTGTATGGAAGTCCATATTTGACCTACTGAACATATATTTTTGGCCCAAAAGTTCCTTAAACACTAACTTACTATACATACTCATCGAGTTCCGTTCCGGTTCCCATTACTAAGCAAAAGTTCCACAAAAAAGTTTTTTTTTATTTTTTTGTCTTTTTTTCTTTTCTTACATGTTATGGCTGTACGGAAGTCCAAATTTGACCTACTTAATATATTTTTTGCCCAAGAGTCCTTAAACACTAACTTACTATACATACTCATCGACTTCCTTTCTGGTTCCCATTTTTAGCCAAAAGTTCCACAAAAAGTTTTTAAAAGTTTTTTTTTTTTTTTTTTTTTTTCTTTTTTTTTTTACATGTTATGGCTGTACGGAAGTCCATATTTGACTAACTGAACATATTTTTGGCCCAAGAGTCCTTAAACACTAACTTACTATACATACTCGTTGACTTCCCTTCTGATTCCCATTTTTAGCCAAAAGTTCCACAAAAAGTTTTTTGAAGTTTTTTTTCTTTTCTTTTCTTTTTTTTTTTTTTACATGTTATGGCTGTACGGAAGTCCATATTTGACCCTACTTAATATATTTTTTGCCCAAGAGTCCTTAAACACTAACTTACTACACATACTCGTTGACTTCCCTTCTGATTCCCATTTTTAGCCAAAAGTTCCACAAAAAGTTTTTCAAAGTTTTTTTTTTTTTTTAACATGTTATGGCTGTACAGAAGTCCATATTTGACTAAATGAACGTATTTTTGTCCCAAGAGTACTTGAACACTAACTTACTTAATATACATTCTCATCGACTTCCTTTCTGGTTCCCATTTTTAGACAAAAGTTCCACAAAAGGTTTTTAAAAGTTTTTTTTTTTCTTTTCTTTTCTTTTTTTTTTTTACATGTTATGGCTGTACGGAAGTCCATATTTGACCTACTTAATATGTTTTTGGCCCAAGAGTCCTTAAACACTAACTTACTATACATACTCATCGACTTCCCTTCTGATTCCTATTTTTAGCCAAAAGTTCCACAAAAAGTTTTTTGAAGTTTTTTTTCTTTTCTTTTTTGTACATGTTATGGCTGTACCGAAGTCCATATTTGACCTACTGAACATATTTTTGGCCCAAGAGTCCTTAAACACTAACTTACTACACATACTCGTTGACTTCTCTTCTGATTCCCATTTTTAGCCAAAAGTTCCACAAAAAGTTTTTTAAAGTTTTCTTTTTTTTTTTTACATGTTATGGCTGTACAGAAGTCCATATTTGACTAACTGAACGAATTTTTGGCCCAAGAGTACTTGAACACTAACTTACTATACATACTCATCGGGTTCCGTTCTGGTTTCCATTTTTAGCCAAAAGTTCCACAAAAAGTTTTTTAAATTTAAATTTTTTTTTTTTTTACATGTTATGGCTGTACAGAAGTCAATATTTGACCTACTTAATATATTTTTGGCCGAAGTGTCCTTAAACACTAACTTACTATACATACTCATTGACTTCCCTTCTGATTCCCATTTTTAGCCAAAAGTTTCACAAAAAGTTTTTAATTTTTTTTTATTTTTTTTTTTTTTTTTTTTATATATATATTTTTTTGTACATGTTATGGCTGTACGGAAGTCCATATTTGACTAAATGACCATTTTTTTGGCCCAAGAGTCCTTAAACACTAACTTACTATACATACTCATTGACTTCCCATCTGATTCCCATTACTAAGCAAAAGTTCCACAAAAAGATTTTTTTTTCTTTTTTTCTTTTTTTACATGTTATGGCTGTACGGAAGTCCATATTTGACCTACTTAATATGTTTTTGGCCCAAGAGACCTTAAACACTAATTTACTATACATACTCATTGACTTCCATTCTGATTCCCATTACTAAGCAAAAGTTCCACAAACATTTTTTTTTCTTTTTTTCTTTTCTTACATGTTATGGCTGTACGGAAGTCCATATTTGACCTACTTAATATGTTTTTGGCCCAAGAGACCTTTAACACTAACTTACTATACATACTCATTGACTTCCATTCTGATACCTATTTGTAGCCAAAAGTTCCACAAAAGTTTTTTTTATGGTTTTTATTTATTTATTATTTTTTTACGTGTTATGGCTGTACGGAAGTTCATTTTTGAACTACTGAACATATTTTTTGCTCAAGAGTCCTCAAATACTAACTTACTATACATACTCATTTACTTCCCTTCTGATTCCCATTACTAAGCAAAAGTTCCACAATAAGTTTTTTTTTCTTTTTTTCTGTTCTTACATGTTATGGCTGTACGGAAGTCCATATTTGACCTACTTAATATGTTTTTGGCCCAAGAGTCCTTAAACACTCAATTTTTAGCTAAAAGGTCCACAAAAAGTTTTTTTACGTTTTTTTTTTTTTATGTTATGGTTGTACAGAAGTCCATATTTGACTAACAGAACATTTGGCCCAAGAGTCCTTAAACACTAACTTACTTATACATTCCCAATGTCTTCCCTTCTGATTCCCATTACTAAGCAAAAGTTCCACAAAAAGTTTTTTTTTCTTTTTTTCTTTTCTTACATGTTATGGCTGTACGGAAGTCCATATTTGACCTACTTAATATGTTTTTGGCCCAAGAGACCTTAAACACTAACTTACTATACATACTCATTGACTTCCATTCTGACACCCATTTGTAGCCAAAAGTTCCACAAAAGTGTTTTTTTATTTCTTATTTTTTACATGTTATGGTGTACGGAAGTTCATTTTTGACCTACTGAACATATTTTTTGCCCAAGAGTCCTTAAATACTAACTTACTATACATACTCATTTACTTCATTTCTGATTTCCATTACTAGCCAAAAGTTCAACAAAAGGTTTGTTAAGGTTTTTTTAAGGATCTTATTTATTTATTAGTTTTTACATGTTATGTCTGCACAGAAATCCATATTTGACCTACTGAATATATTTCTGGTCCAAGATTCCTTGGAAATTAACTTGCTATACATACTCATTGACTTTCCCAGTATTAGCCAAAAGTTCCACAAAAGATTTTAAAAGTTTTTTTTTTTCTTTTCTTTTCTTTTTTTTTTTACATGTTATGACTGTACGGAAGTCCATATTTGACCTACTTAATATGTTTTTGGCCCAAGAGTCCTTAAACACTAACTTACTATACATACTCATCGACTTCCCTTCTGATTCCCATTTTTAGCCAAAAGTTCCACAAAAAGTTTTTTGAAGTTTTTTTTCTTTTCTTTTTTGTACATGTTATGGCTGTACCGAAGTCCATATTTGACCTACTGAACATATTTTTGGCCCAAGAGTCCTTAAACACTAACTTACTACACATACTCAGTGACATCCCTTCTGATTTCCATCACTAGGCAAAAGTTCCACAAAAAGTTTTTTTTAAGTCTTTATTTATTTTTAATTTATTTTTTTTCTCACATGTTATGGCTGTACGGAAGTCCATATTTGACCCTACTTAATATATTTTTTGCCCAAGAGTCCTTAAACACTAACTTACTACACATACTCGTTGACTTCTCTTCTGATTCCCATTTTTAGCCAAAAGTTCCACAAAAAGTTTTTTAAAGTTTTTTTTTTTATTACATGTTATGGCTGTACAGAAGTCCATATTTGACTAACTGAACGTATTTTTGGCCCAAGAGTACTTGAACACTAACTTACTATACATACTCATTGACTTCCCTTCTGATTCCCAATTGTAGCCAAAACTTCAACTAAAGGTTTTTTAAAAAAAAAATTCTTTTACATTTTATGGCTGTACAGAAGTCCATATTTGACCTACTGAACATATTTTTTGCCAAAGAGTCCTAAAACACTTACTTACTATACATACTCATCGAGTTCCGTTCCTGTTCCCATTACTAAGCAAAAGTTCCACAAAAATATTTTTTTTTTCTTTTTTTCTTTTCTTACATGTTATGGCTGTACGGAAGTCCATATTTGACCTACTGAACATATTTTTGGCCCAAGAGTACTTAAACACTAACTTACTATATATACTCAATGACATCCTTTCTGGTTCCCATTTTTAGCCAAAAGTTCCACAAAAAGTTTTTAAAAGTTTTTTTTTTTCTTTTCTTTTCTTTTTTTTTTTACATGTTATGACTATACGGAAGTCCATATTTGACCTACTTAATATGTTTTTGGCCCAAGAGTCCTTAAACACTAACTTACTATACATACTCATCGACTTCCCTTCTGATTCCCATTTTTAGCCAAAAGTTCCACAAAAAGTTTTTTGAAGTTTTTTTTCTTTTCTTTTTTGTACATGTTATGGCTGTACCGAAGTCCATATTTGACCTACTGAACATATTTTTGGCCCAAGAGTACTTAAACACTAACTTACTATATATACTCAATGACATCCCTTCTGATTCCCATTACTAGGCAAAAGTTCCACAAAAAGTTTTTTAAAGTTTTTTTTTTTTCTTTTCCTTTCTTTTATTTACATGTTATGGCTGCACAGAAGTCCATATTTGACTAACTGAACGTATTTTTGGCCCAAGAGTACTTAAACACTAACTTACTATACATACTCATTGACTTCCTTTCTGATTCCCATTTTTAGCCAAAAGTTCCACAAAAAGTTTTTTGAAGTTTTTTTTCTTTTCTTTTTTGTACATGTTATGGCTGTACCGAAGTCCATATTTGACCTACTGAACATATTTTTGGCCCAAGAGTCCTTAAACACTAACTTACTACACATACTCAGTGACATCCCTTCTGATTTCCATCACTAGGCAAAAGTTCCACAAAAAGTTTTTTTTAAGTCTTTATTTATTTTTAATTTATTTTTTTTCTCACATGTTATGGCTGTACGGAAGTCCATATTTGACCCTACTTAATATATTTTTTGCCCAAGAGTCCTTAAACACTAACTTACTACACATACTCGTTGACTTCTCTTCTGATTCCCATTTTTAGCCAAAAGTTCCACAAAAAGTTTTTTAAAGTTTTTTTTTTTATTACATGTTATGGCTGTACAGAAGTCCATATTTGACTAACTGAACGTATTTTTGGCCCAAGAGTACTTGAACACTAACTTACTATACATACTCATTGACTTCCCTTCTGATTCCCAATTGTAGCCAAAACTTCAACTAAAGGTTTTTTAAAAAAAAAATTCTTTTACATTTTATGGCTGTACAGAAGTCCATATTTGACCTACTGAACATATTTTTTGCCCAAGAGTCCTAAAACACTTACTTACTATACATACTCATCGAGTTCCGTTCCTGTTCCCATTACTAAGCAAAAGTTCCACAAAAATATTTTTTTTTTCTTTTTTTCTTTTCTTACATGTTATGGCTGTACGGAAGTCCATATTTGACCTACTGAACATATTTTTGGCCCAAGAGTACTTAAACACTAACTTACTATATATACTCAATGACATCCCTTCTGATTCCCATTACTAGGCAAAAGTTCCACAAAAAGTTTTTTAAAGTTTTTTTTTTTTCTTTTCTTTTCTTTTATTTACATGTTATGGCTGCACAGAAGTCCATATTTGACTAACTGAACGTATTTTTGGCCCAAGAGTACTTAAACACTAACTTACTATACATACTCATCGGGTTCCGTTCTGGTTTCCATTTTTAGCCAAAAGTTCCACAAAAAGTTTTTTAAATTTAAAAAAAAAATTTTTTTACATGTTATGGCTGTACAGAAGTCCATATTTGACCTACTTAATATATTTTTGGCCGAAGTGTCCTTAAATAGTAACTTACTATACATACTCATTGACTTCCCTTCTGATTCCCATTTTTAGCCAAAAGTTTCACAAAAAGTTTTTAAAAGTTTGTTATTTTTTAATTTTTTTTAATTTATATATATATTTTTTTGTACATGTTATGGCTGTACGGAAGTCCATATTTGACTAACTGAACGTATTTTTGGCCCAAGAGTACTTAAACACTAACTTACTATACATACTCATTGACTTCCCATCTGATTCCCATTACTAAGCAAAAGTTCCACAAAAATATTTTTTTTTCTTTTTTTTTTTTTTTACATGTTATGGCTGTACAGAAGTCCATATTTGACCTACTGAACATATTTTTGGCCCAAGAGTCCTAAAACACTAACTTACTATACATACTCATCGAGTTCCGTTCCTGTTCCCATTACTAAGCAAAAGTTCCACAAAAAATTTTTTTTTCTTTTTTTCTTTTCTTACATGTTATGGCTGTACGGAAGTCCATATTTGACCTACTGAACATATTTTTGGCCCAAGAGTACTTAAACACTAACTTACTATATATACTCAATGACATCCCTTCTGATTCCCATTACTAGGCAAAAGTTCCACAAAAAGTTTTTTAAAGTTTTTTTTTTTTCTTTTCCTTTCTTTTATTTACATGTTATGGCTGCACAGAAGTCCATATTTGACTAACTGAACGTATTTTTGGCCCAAGAGTACTTAAACACTAACTTACTATACATACTCATTGACTTCCTTTCTGATTCCCATTTTTAGCCAAAAGTTCCACAAAAAGTTTTTTAAAGTTTTTTTTTTTTTTTTTCTTTTCTTTTCTATTTTTACATGTTATGGCTGTACGGAAGTCCATATTTGACCTACTTAATATGTCTTTGTCCCAAGAGTCCTTAAACACTAACTTACTATGCATACTCATTGACTTCCCTTCTGATTCCAGTTTTTAGCCAAAAGTTCCACAAAAAGTTTTTTAAAGTTTTTTTTATTTATTTATTCATTTATTTTTTTGTACATGTTATTGCTGTACGGAAGTCCATATTTGACCTACTGAACATATATTTTTGGCCCAAAAGTTCCTTAAACACTAACTTACTATACATACTCATCGAGTTCCGTTCCGGTTCCTATTACTAAGCAAAAGTTCCACAAAAATATCTTTTTTTCTTTTTTTCTTTTCTTACATGTTATGGCTGTACGGAAGTCCAAATTTGACCTACTTAATATATTTTTTGCCCAAGAGTCCTTAAACACTAACTTACTATACATACTCATCGACTTCCTTTCTGGTTCCCATTTTTAGCCAAAAGTTCCACAAAAAGTTTTTTAAATTTAAAAAAAAATTTTTTTTTACATGTTATGGCTGTACGGAAGTCCATATTTGACCCTACTTAATATATTTTTTGCCCAAGAGTCCTTAAACACTAACTTACTACACATACTCGTTGAACTCTTCTGATTCCCATTTTTAGCCAAAAGTTCCACAAAAAGTTTTTTTAAGTTTTTTTTTTTTTTTTACATGTTATGGCTGTACAGAAATCCATATTTGACTAACTGAACGTATTTTTGGCCCAAGAGTACTTGAACACTAACTTACTATACATACTCATCGGGTTCCGTTCTGGTTTCCATTTTTAGCCAAAAGTTCCACAAAAAGTTTTTTAAATTTAAAAAAAAATTTTTTTTACATGTTATGGCTGTACAGAAGTCCATATTTGACCTACTTATATTTTTGGCCGAAGTGTCCTTAAACAGTAACTTACTATACATACTCATTGACTTCCCTTCTGATTCCCATTTTTAGCCAAAAGTTTCACAAAAAGTTTTTAAAATTTGTTTATTTTTTAATTTTTTTTTATTTATATATATATTTTTTTTTACATGTTATGGCTGTACGGAAGTCCATATTTGACTAAATGACCATGTTTTTGGCCCAAGAGTCCTTAAACACTAACTTACTATACATACTCATTGACTTCCCATCTGATTCCCATTACTAAGCAAAAGTTCCAAAAAAAGATTTTTTTTTCTTTTTTTCTTTTTTTACATGTTATGGCTGTACGGAAGTCCATATTTGACCTACTGAACATATTTTTTGCCAAAGAGTCCTTAAACACTAACTTACTATACATACTCAATGACATCCCTTCTGATTCCCATTTTTAGCCAAAAGTTCCACAAAAAGTTTTTTAAAGTTTTTAAAGTTTTTTTTTTTTTTTTTTTACTTTTTGGCTGTACAGAAGTCCATATTTGACTAACTGAACATATTTTTGGTCCAAGAGTCCTTAAACACTATCTTACTATACATACTCAGTGACTTCCCTTCTGATTCCCATTACTAAGCAAAAGTTCCACAAAAAGATTTTTTTTCCTTTTTTTCTTTTCTTACATGTTATGGTTGGACGGAAATCCATATTTGACCTTCTTAATATTTTTTTGTCCCAAGAGTCCTTAAACACTAACTTACTATGCATACTCATTGACTTCCCTTCTGATTCCCGTTTTTAGCCAAAAGTTCCACAAAAAGTTTTTTTAAGTTTTTTTTATTTATTTAATTTTTTGTACATGTTATTGCTGTATGGAAGTCCATATTTGACCTACTGAACATATATTTTTGGCCCAAAAGTTCCTTAAACACTAACTTACTATACATACTCATCGAGTTCCGTTCCGGTTCCCATTACTAAGCAAAAGTTCCACAAAAAAGTTTTTTTTTATTTTTTTGTCTTTTTTTCTTTTCTTACATGTTATGGCTGTACGGAAGTCCAAATTTGACCTACTTAATATATTTTTTGCCCAAGAGTCCTTAAACACTAACTTACTATACATACTCATCGACTTCCTTTCTGGTTCCCATTTTTAGCCAAAAGTTCCACAAAAAGTTTTTAAAAGTTTTTTTTTTTTTTTTTTTTTTTCTTTTTTTTTTTTACATGTTATGGCTGTACGGAAGTCCATATTTGACTAACTGAACATATTTTTGGCCCAAGAGTCCTTAAACACTAACTTACTATACATACTCGTTGACTTCCCTTCTGATTCCCATTTTTAGCCAAAAGTTCCACAAAAAGTTTTTTGAAGTTTTTTTTCTTTTCTTTTCTTTTTTTTTTTTTTACATGTTATGGCTGTACGGAAGTCCATATTTGACCCTACTTAATATATTTTTTGCCCAAGAGTCCTTAAACACTAACTTACTACACATACTCGTTGACTTCCCTTCTGATTCCCATTTTTAGCCAAAAGTTCCACAAAAAGTTTTTCAAAGTTTTTTTTTTTTTTAACATGTTATGGCTGTACAGAAGTCCATATTTGACTAAATGAACGTATTTTTGTCCCAAGAGTACTTGAACACTAACTTACTTAATATACATTCTCATCGACTTCCTTTCTGGTTCCCATTTTTAGACAAAAGTTCCACAAAAGGTTTTTAAAAGTTTTTTTTTTTCTTTTCTTTTCTTTTTTTTTTTTACATGTTATGGCTGTACGGAAGTCCATATTTGACCTACTTAATATGTTTTTGGCCCAAGAGTCCTTAAACACTAACTTACTATACATACTCATCGACTTCCCTTCTGATTCCTATTTTTAGCCAAAAGTTCCACAAAAAGTTTTTTGAAGTTTTTTTTCTTTTCTTTTTTGTACATGTTATGGCTGTACCGAAGTCCATATTTGACCTACTGAACATATTTTTGGCCCAAGAGTCCTTAAACACTAACTTACTACACATACTCGTTGACTTCTCTTCTGATTCCCATTTTTAGCCAAAAGTTCCACAAAAAGTTTTTTAAAGTTTTCTTTTTTTTTTTTACATGTTATGGCTGTACAGAAGTCCATATTTGACTAACTGAACGAATTTTTGGCCCAAGAGTACTTGAACACTAACTTACTATACATACTCATCGGGTTCCGTTCTGGTTTCCATTTTTAGCCAAAAGTTCCACAAAAAGTTTTTTAAATTTAAATTATTTTTTTTTTTACATGTTATGGCTGTACAGAAGTCAATATTTGACCTACTTAATATATTTTTGGCCGAAGTGTCCTTAAACACTAACTTACTATACATACTCATTGACTTCCCTTCTGATTCCCATTTTTAGCCAAAAGTTTCACAAAAAGTTTTTAATTTTTTTTTATTTTATTTTTTTTTTTTTTTATATATATATTTTTTTGTACATGTTATGGCTGTACGGAAGTCCATATTTGACTAAATGACCATTTTTTTGGCCCAAGAGTCCTTAAACACTAACTTACTATACATACTCATTGACTTCCCATCTGATTCCCATTACTAAGCAAAAGTTCCACAAAAAGATTTTTTTTTCTTTTTTTCTTTTTTTACATGTTATGGCTGTACGGAAGTCCATATTTGACCTACTTAATATGTTTTTGGCCCAAGAGACCTTAAACACTAATTTACTATACATACTCATTGACTTCCATTCTGATTCCCATTACTAAGCAAAAGTTCCACAAACATTTTTTTTTCTTTTTTTCTTTTCTTACATGTTATGGCTGTACGGAAGTCCATATTTGACCTACTTAATATGTTTTTGGCCCAAGAGACCTTTAACACTAACTTACTATACATACTCATTGACTTCCATTCTGATACCTATTTGTAGCCAAAAGTTCCACAAAAGTTTTTTTTATGGTTTTTATTTATTTATTATTTTTTTACGTGTTATGGCTGTACGGAAGTTCATTTTTGAACTACTGAACATATTTTTTGCTCAAGAGTCCTCAAATACTAACTTACTATACATACTCATTTACTTCCCTTCTGATTCCCATTACTAAGCAAAAGTTCCACAATAAGTTTTTTTTTCTTTTTTTCTGTTCTTACATGTTATGGCTGTACGGAAGTCCATATTTGACCTACTTAATATGTTTTTGGCCCAAGAGTCCTTAAACACTCAATTTTTAGCTAAAAGGTCCACAAAAAGTTTTTTTACGTTTTTTTTTTTTATGTTATGGTTGTACAGAAGTCCATATTTGACTAACAGAACATTTGGCCCAAGAGTCCTTAAACACTAACTTACTTATACATTCCCAATGTCTTCCCTTCTGATTCCCATTACTAAGCAAAAGTTCCACAAAAAGTTTTTTTTTCTTTTTTTCTTTTCTTACATGTTATGGCTGTACGGAAGTCCATATTTGACCTACTTAATATGTTTTTGGCCCAAGAGACCTTAAACACTAACTTACTATACATACTCATTGACTTCCATTCTGACACCCATTTGTAGCCAAAAGTTCCACAAAAGTTTTTTTTTATTTCTTATTTTTTACATGTTATGGTGTACGGAAGTTCATTTTTGACCTACTGAACATATGTTTTGCCCAAGAGTCATTAAATACTAACTTACTATACATACTCATTTACTTCCCTTCTGATTCCCATTACTAAGCAAAAGTTCCACAATAAGTTTTTTTTTCTTTTTTTCTGTTCTTACATGTTATGGCTTTACGGAAGTCCATATTTGACCTACTTAATATGTTTTTGGCCCAAGAGTCCTTAAACACTAAATTTTTAGCTAAAAGGTCCACAAAAAGTTTTTTTACGTTTTTTTTTTAATGTTATGGTTGTACAGAAGTCCATATTTGACTAACAGAACATTTGGCCCAAGAGTCCTTAAACACTAACTTACTATACATTCCCAATGTCTTCCCTTCTGATTCCCATTACTAAGCAAAAGTTCCACAAAAAGGTTTTTTTTCTTTTTTTCTTTTCTTACATGTTATGGCTGTACGGAAGTCTATATTTGACCTACTTAATATGTTTTTGGCCCAAGAGACCTTAAACACTAACTTACTATACATACTCATTGACTTCCATTCTGACACCCATTTGTAGCCAAAAGTTCCACAAAAGTGTTTTTTTATTTCTTATTTTTTACATGTTATGGTGTACGGAAGTTCATTTTTGACCTACTGAACATATTTTTTGCCCAAGAGTCCTTAAATACTAACTTACTATACATACTCATTTACTTCATTTCTGATTTCCATTACTAGCCAAAAGTTCAACAAAAGGTTTGTTAAGGTTTTTTTAAGGATTTTATTTATTTATTAGTTTTTACATGTTATGTCTGCACAGAAATCCATATTTGACCTACTGAATATATTTCTGGTCCAAGATTCCTTGGAAATTAACTTGCTATACATACTCATTGACTTTCCCAGTATTAGCCAAAAGTTCCACAAAAGATTTTAAAAGTTTTTTTTTTTCTTTTCTTTTCTTTTTTTTTTTACATGTTATGACTGTACGGAAGTCCATATTTGACCTACTTAATATGTTTTTGGCCCAAGAGTCCTTAAACACTAACTTACTATACATACTCATTGACTTCCCTTCTGATTCCCATTTTTAGCCAAAAGTTTCACAAAAAGTTTTTAAAATTTGTTTATTTTTTAATTTTTTTTTATTTATATATATTTTTTTTTTTACATGTTATGGCTGTACGGAAGTCCATATTTGACTAAATGACCATGTTTTTGGCCCAAGAGTCCTTAAACACTAACTTACTATACATACTCATTGACTTCCCATCTGATTCCCATTACTAAGCAAAAGTTCCAAAAAAAGATTTTTTTTTCTTTTTTTCTTTTTTTACATGTTATGGCTGTACGGAAGTCCATATTTGACCTACTGAACATATTTTTTGCCAAAGAGTCCTTAAACACTAACTTACTATACATACTCAATGACATCCCTTCTGATTCCCATTTTTAGCCAAAAGTTCCACAAAAAGTTTTTTAAAGTTTTTAAAGTTTTTTTTTTTTTTTTTTTACTTTTTGGCTGTACAGAAGTCCATATTTGACTAACTGAACATATTTTTGGTCCAAGAGTCCTTAAACACTATCTTACTATACATACTCAGTGACTTCCCTTCTGATTCCCATTACTAAGCAAAAGTTCCACAAAAAGATTTTTTTTCCTTTTTTTCTTTTCTTACATGTTATGGTTGGACGGAAATCCATATTTGACCTTCTTAATATTTTTTTGTCCCAAGAGTCCTTAAACACTAACTTACTATGCATACTCATTGACTTCCCTTCTGATTCCCGTTTTTAGCCAAAAGTTCCACAAAAAGTTTTTTTAAGTTTTTTTTATTTATTTATTTTTTTGTACATGTTATTGCTGTATGGAAGTCCATATTTGACCTACTGAACATATATTTTTGGCCCAAAAGTTCCTTAAACACTAACTTACTATACATACTCATCGAGTTCCGTTCCGGTTCCCATTACTAAGCAAAAGTTCCACAAAAAAGTTTTTTTTTATTTTTTTGTCTTTTTTTCTTTTCTTACATGTTATGGCTGTACGGAAGTCCAAATTTGACCTACTTAATATATTTTTTGCCCAAGAGTCCTTAAACACTAACTTACTATACATACTCATCGACTTCCTTTCTGGTTCCCATTTTTAGCCAAAAGTTCCACAAAAAGTTTTTAAAAGTTTTTTTTTTTTTTTTTTCTTTTTTTTTTTTACATGTTATGGCTGTACGGAAGTCCATATTTGACTAACTGAACATATTTTTGGCCCAAGAGTCCTTAAACACTAACTTACTATACATACTCGTTGACTTCCCTTCTGATTCCCATTTTTAGCCAAAAGTTCCACAAAAAGTTTTTTGAAGTTTTTTTTCTTTTCTTTTCTTTTTTTTTTTTTACATGTTATGGCTGTACGGAAGTCCATATTTGACCCTACTTAATATATTTTTTGCCCAAGAGTCCTTAAACACTAACTTACTACACATACTCGTTGACTTCCCTTCTGATTCCCATTTTTAGCCAAAAGTTCCACAAAAAGTTTTTCAAAGTTTTTTTTTTTTTTTAACATGTTATGGCTGTACAGAAGTCCATATTTGACTAAATGAACGTATTTTTGTCCCAAGAGTACTTGAACACTAACTTACTTACTATACATACTCATCGACTTCCCTTCTGATTCCTATTTTTAGCCAAAAGTTCCACAAAAAGTTTTTTGAAGTTTTTTTTCTTTTCTTTTTTGTACATGTTATGGCTGTACCGAAGTCCATATTTGACCTACTGAACATATTTTTGGCCCAAGAGTCCTTAAACACTAACTTACTACACATACTCGTTGACTTCTCTTCTGATTCCCATTTTTAGCCAAAAGTTCCACAAAAAGTTTTTTAAAGTTTTCTTTTTTTTTTTTACATGTTATGGCTGTACAGAAGTCCATATTTGACTAACTGAACGAATTTTTGGCCCAAGAGTACTTGAACACTAACTTACTATACATACTCATCGGGTTCCGTTCTGGTTTCCATTTTTAGCCAAAAGTTCCACAAAAAGTTTTTTAAATTTAAATTATTTTTTTTTTTACATGTTATGGCTGTACAGAAGTCAATATTTGACCTACTTAATATATTTTTGGCCGAAGTGTCCTTAAACACTAACTTACTATACATACTCATTGACTTCCCTTCTGATTCCCATTTTTAGCCAAAAGTTTCACAAAAAGTTTTTAATTTTTTTTTATTTTATTTTTTTTTTTTTTTATATATATATTTTTTTGTACATGTTATGGCTGTACGGAAGTCCATATTTGACTAAATGACCATTTTTTTGGCCCAAGAGTCCTTAAACACTAACTTACTATACATACTCATTGACTTCCCATCTGATTCCCATTACTAAGCAAAAGTTCCACAAAAAGATTTTTTTTTCTTTTTTTCTTTTTTTACATGTTATGGCTGTACGGAAGTCCATATTTGACCTACTTAATATGTTTTTGGCCCAAGAGACCTTAAACACTAATTTACTATACATACTCATTGACTTCCATTCTGATTCCCATTACTAAGCAAAAGTTCCACAAACATTTTTTTTTCTTTTTTTCTTTTCTTACATGTTATGGCTGTACGGAAGTCCATATTTGACCTACTTAATATGTTTTTGGCCCAAGAGACCTTTAACACTAACTTACTATACATACTCATTGACTTCCATTCTGATACCTATTTGTAGCCAAAAGTTCCACAAAAGTTTTTTTTATGGTTTTTATTTATTTATTATTTTTTTACGTGTTATGGCTGTACGGAAGTTCATTTTTGAACTACTGAACATATTTTTTGCTCAAGAGTCCTCAAATACTAACTTACTATACATACTCATTTACTTCCCTTCTGATTCCCATTACTAAGCAAAAGTTCCACAATAAGTTTTTTTTTCTTTTTTTCTGTTCTTACATGTTATGGCTGTACGGAAGTCCATATTTGACCTACTTAATATGTTTTTGGCCCAAGAGTCCTTAAACACTCAATTTTTAGCTAAAAGGTCCACAAAAAGTTTTTTTACGTTTTTTTTTTTTATGTTATGGTTGTACAGAAGTCCATATTTGACTAACAGAACATTTGGCCCAAGAGTCCTTAAACACTAACTTACTTATACATTCCCAATGTCTTCCCTTCTGATTCCCATTACTAAGCAAAAGTTCCACAAAAAGTTTTTTTTTCTTTTTTTCTTTTCTTACATGTTATGGCTGTACGGAAGTCCATATTTGACCTACTTAATATGTTTTTGGCCCAAGAGACCTTAAACACTAACTTACTATACATACTCATTGACTTCCATTCTGACACCCATTTGTAGCCAAAAGTTCCACAAAAGTTTTTTTTTATTTCTTATTTTTTACATGTTATGGTGTACGGAAGTTCATTTTTGACCTACTGAACATATGTTTTGCCCAAGAGTCATTAAATACTAACTTACTATACATACTCATTTACTTCCCTTCTGATTCCCATTACTAAGCAAAAGTTCCACAATAAGTTTTTTTTTCTTTTTTTCTGTTCTTACATGTTATGGCTTTACGGAAGTCCATATTTGACCTACTTAATATGTTTTTGGCCCAAGAGTCCTTAAACACTAAATTTTTAGCTAAAAGGTCCACAAAAAGTTTTTTTACGTTTTTTTTTTAATGTTATGGTTGTACAGAAGTCCATATTTGACTAACAGAACATTTGGCCCAAGAGTCCTTAAACACTAACTTACTATACATTCCCAATGTCTTCCCTTCTGATTCCCATTACTAAGCAAAAGTTCCACAAAAAGGTTTTTTTTCTTTTTTTCTTTTCTTACATGTTATGGCTGTACGGAAGTCTATATTTGACCTACTTAATATGTTTTTGGCCCAAGAGACCTTAAACACTAACTTACTATACATACTCATTGACTTCCATTCTGACACCCATTTGTAGCCAAAAGTTCCACAAAAGTGTTTTTTTATTTCTTATTTTTTACATGTTATGGTGTACGGAAGTTCATTTTTGACCTACTGAACATATTTTTTGCCCAAGAGTCCTTAAATACTAACTTACTATACATACTCATTTACTTCATTTCTGATTTCCATTACTAGCCAAAAGTTCAACAAAAGGTTTGTTAAGGTTTTTTTAAGGATTTTATTTATTTATTAGTTTTTACATGTTATGTCTGCACAGAAATCCATATTTGACCTACTGAATATATTTCTGGTCCAAGATTCCTTGGAAATTAACTTGCTATACATACTCATTGACTTTCCCAGTATTAGCCAAAAGTTCCACAAAAGATTTTAAAAAATTTTTTTTTTTGGTTGTTTTTTTACATGTTATGGCTGTACAGCCAACTTTTAGCTAGAAATGGGAATCAGAAGGGAAGTTAATTATGTATGTAAGTCAATGTTCAAGGAATCTTGGACAAGAAATATGTTCAGTGGGTCAAATATGGACTACTGTCTGGCTGATTTAATATATGAAGGTATCTTTGAGAATATATAGTTGATAACATTTTGTTGACCCCTTAGCCATGTAAATAAAGTTTCTATACACTATTATAGACTCCTTCTGATAATAAATCAGCCATACAGTAGTCCATATTTGACCACTGAATTTTTTTCTGGCCAAGGGGTCCACATAAGGTTTTCAACATGATCAAAAACTCATCTGATGTTAAATCAACCAAATAGTACTCCTCTGTCTGGTTTATTTAACATCAGAAGGTATCTTTGAGAATATATACAAATAATAGAAGAGTATATAGAACAGCCAGAAACTTGTTCAGTAGGTGTAATATGGGACTATGTAAGTGTTTTTCATGTCATGGCTGTACAGACGACCACAATTAACCTACTAAACAAATTTTTGATCGATTAGTTTTTGAAAATGAACTTACTATATAAATACAAATGGACTTTCCTTCTGATTTCCATCTATGGCCAAAGCATCCACAATAGTTCTTTTTTTCAAAGTTACATGATGTGGCTATACAGATGTCCATAATTGACTATGAGCATATATGGGAATCAGAAGCGAACATGAAGTTCGTATAATGTAGTATGTATAATAAGTTCATGATCTCTTTGGCCTGAAATATATTCAGGTCAATTGTGGTCTTCTGTATGGCTTGATGTAACATGAGTATGTATAATAGTAGCTTAATATTTCAGGACTCTTCGGCGAGAAAGATGTCCAATAGGTCATAATGGACTACGGACTGTCTGATTTAACATAAAGACTCAACTGGAATGTATAGAAAGTTCATGTTTGAGGACTCTTGAGTCAGAAATATGTTAAGTGGCTCAGATATGGACTACTGTCTGGCTGATTTAACATTAGGAGTCTATGAGAATATTTAGCAAAATACTTTCACGGACCCTTTGGTCAAAAATACGTTCACTAGGTCAAATATGTACTAATGTACAGCTTGATGTAACGTCAATGAGTATGTATAGTAACTTAATGTTTGAGGACTCTTCGACGAGAAAGATGCCTAATAGGTCATAATGTACATAATGTAATGTACATAATGTAATCTGGCTGATTTAACATAATGAGGAGTCAAAGGGAATATATAAGAAACTTAATGTTTGAAGGATTCGTTGGCGAGAAAGATGTTCAACAGGCCTAATTATCTACTTCCCGGCATAGTGGATAACTCCAGGCAAGACAATTAATTGCGAGGTGCATTGCATACAGGACATATCTTTATCCGCGGAATACTTGAAGAATAACATTAGAGATAACACATTAGAGGTAATAGAGATATACTTGGAGATAACACAGCACACATGATACATACCATTTGAATAGACAGATATTGCTATGCACTTGCTATTGCAAAAGCATTTATATTTATATAGTTCAATGCACGAGTTCCTGTATACAATGCAAAATCATGTATTTCTTCAAAGTAGAGCAATCTTATTGTGTATCAGTGTATCAAAAGCACTAATCTCTTCAATGCACAACGAGTCCTTGTATGCATTGCACTGCAAAAGCACTTATCTCTTCAGTCCACAACGATTTGTTATATGCATTACAATGCAACAACACTAATCTCTTCAATGCACAACGATATTTATATGCATTGCAATGCAAAAGCACTTGTCTCTATAATGCACGAGTTCTTGGATGCATTGGAATGCAAACGCACTAATATCTTCAATGCATATCGAGTTCTTTGTATGTACCTCAATGCAATAGCACTAATCCCTTCAACGCACAACGAGTTCTTGTATGCATTGGAATGCAAAATCACTAATCTCTTTCAATGCAGAATGAGACCTTGTATGCATTGCACTGCAAAAGCACTTATCTCTTCAGTCCACAACGATTTGTTATATGCATTACAATGCAACAACACTGATCTCTTCAATGCACAACGATTTTTATATGCATTGCAATGCAAAAGCACTTGTCTCTATAATGCACGAGTTCTTAGGTGCATTGGAATGCAAACGCACTAATATCTTCAATGCATATCAAGTTATTTGTATGCACTGCAATGCAAAAGCACTAATCTCTTCAATGCACAACGCGTTTTTAAATGCAATGCAATACAAAAGCACTTGTCTCTTCAATGCACAATGAGTTCTTGTATGAATTGCAATGCAAAAAGACCAATCCTTTAACGCACAACGTGTTCTTGTATGCATTGCAATGCAAAAGCACTAATCTCTTCAATACACAACGAGCTCTTGTATGCAATGCAATGCAAACGCACTTATCTCATCAATGCACAATGAGTTCTTGTATTCATTGTAATGCAAAATAAATTATCTCTTCAATGCAAAACGAGTTCTTGTATGCATGGCAATGCAAAAGTACTTATCTTTTAATGCACATCAAGTTCTTTGTATGCATTGCAATGCAAAAGCACTTGTCTCTATAATACACGAGTTCTTAGATGCATTGGAATGCAAAGCACTAATCTCTTCAATACACAACGAGTTCTTGTATGCAATGCACTGCAAAAGTATTTCTCTCTTTAATGCACGAGTTATTGTATGCAATGCAATGCAAACGCACTAATATCTTCACTGCACATCGAGTTCCTGAATGCAATACATTGCGTCTCTTTAAAGAACGAGTTCAGGTATGCAATGCAAGCGCACTAACCTCTTCAATGAACAACAAGTTATTGTATGCATTGGAATGCCAAATCACTAATCTCTTCAATGCAGAAAGAGTTCTTGGATGCATTGCAATGCAAAAGCACTTGTCTCTATAATACACGAGTTCTTATATGCATTGGAATGCCAAATCACTAATCTCTTCAATACACAACGAGTATGCAATGCAATGCAAACGCACTTAATCTTTTCAATGCACGAGTTATTGTATGCAATGCAAACGCACTTATCTCCTTAATGCACAATGACTTCTTGTATCCATTGTAATGCAAAAGAAATTCTCTCTTCAATGCAAAACGAGTTCCTGTATGCAATGCACTGCAAAAGCATTTGTCTCTGTAATGCACGAGTTCTTATATGCATTGGAATGCCAAATCACTAATCTCTTTAATGCACAACGAATTATTGTATGCATTGCAATGCAAAAGCACTAATCTCTTCAATACATAACGAGTATGCAATGCAATGCAAACGCACTTAATCTTTTCAATGCACGAGTTATTGTATGCAATGCAAACGCACTTATCTCCTTAATGCACAATGACTTCTTGTATCCATTGTAATGCAAAAAAAATTCTCTCTTCAATGCAAAACGAGTTCCTGTATGCAATGCACTGCAAAAGCATTTGTCTCTGTAATGCACGAGTTATTGTATGCATTGCAATGCAAACGCACTAATATCTTCACTGCACATCGAGTTCCTGTATGCAATGCACTGCAAAAGCATTTGTCTCTGTAATGCACGAGTTATTGTATGCATTGCAATGCAAACGCACTAATATCTTCACTGCACATCGAGTTCTTGTATGCATTGCAATGCAAAAGTACTTATCTTTTAATGCACATCGAGTTCTTGAATGCAATGCAAAAGCACTCGTCTCTTTAAAGAACGAGTTCAGGTATGCAATGCAAGCGCACTAATCTCTTCAATGAACAACAAGTTATTGTATGCATTGGAATGCCAAATCACTAATCTCTTCAATGCAGAAAGAGTTCTTGTATGCATTGCAATGCAAAAGCACTTGTCTCTATAATACACGAGTTCTTATATGCATTGGAATGCCAAATCACTAATCTCTTTAATGCACAACGAATTATTGTATGCAGTGCAATGCAAAAGTACTTATCTTTTAATGCACATCGAGTTCTTGTATGCATTGCAAAAGCATGTTGAGAATATGTCACATGTTGTGTTATCTCCTTAATACTCAAAGCATTAAGTTAGATGGTGCACAAGCAATTATCTCTCATTATATCACAACAATTTTTTATGCAATGCATTGAAACAGAAGCATAAGTTATTCTTTAACGCACAACGGAGCAATTTTGTTTTTGTATTTAAACATAGCATTTTTAAGGTTGTTATTCACTGAAAATAACGGATTAAGATAGATACCCATACGGAAATGTAATATATGTGCATATATGAAATATCAATATATGCTCTTATAAAGTAAAAACATATATGAAACCTATTAGAAATTGGAACAATTCCATATATTATATATGTTCAAATTATATATGTGCCAAATTACTGTCATTGACAGGTCCCTGATAAATGTCATAGAATCTAAAATATTTTTAATGTTACTTATTGTCAGGTGAGGCAAGGGATGAAGAAGGACTCAAGGATGCAGAGGTTAATTGGCTTTTTATTAGACTTTAAAATTAAACAAACAAAACACAAACTTCATGCTACACAGAACAAAACATGAAAGTACACGGCTGGTGATGAGCACGAGCCGACAACACACAACACAAAAGAGAGTATACTGCCCAAGCAAAACTACATGCTCACACGAGAACAAGCGAATGCTCATACTATACGCTCACAACGGGGGGAAAATCACATGGAGCATTACTGTGCAAAGCCTGAACCAAAACCAAACTAGAATGACATGCCAGGATTCAAACACCACACACAAAAAATTCACACAGACAGAAGAGAGCGCATTATCTGAGCGAACTCAAACCCACAAGACAACAGGAGTGTCAGAGCTGTCACCAAACCAAGAATAAAACCTTGTCCAAGTAACAGAACCTTGACAAAATTTATATGAAAATACATGTTCATAATGTCTGTCTCATATTCTTTTGTATTATGTATATGAATTGCATAAGTATATAAATATACTTTATTAAACATGGCTTCATATATTTGTTAGCCTACATATATTTTAATACAAGTTATGAACATATAATTGTATATTACATTTCCGTATGGGTAGTTTATGCAATGCAACAATTATGTGTTTCTTCAACGCATAATGGAATAATTTAGTTCTTGTATGCATATCAATGAAACAGAGCATACCTCAAGAGTTATTCTCTTCAATGCACAAGTTAGATCGCTTATGCAATGCAATGAAACAGCATATGTTATTCACAATGCACAACGTATTAAGTTAGATCCTGCATGCAGTGCAATGCAACAGGAAAAATGTTATTTAAATGCACAACGGCATGGGTTTGTTAATGTTGCAATGTATTACAACAGCAGACATGTTGTGTCGTCTTCAATGCACAACGGGATAATTAAGTTTTGTATGCAGTCTAGAAGAGCAAAACATAATATTTTAAGAGTGTTCCTCACTAGATAACGAAGTAAGTTAGTTTAAGCAGAATATGCTGAACATATGTCTGACCAAGAGGTCCATGCAAGGTTTTCAACTGTATATTCTTAAAGACTCCCTGTGATGTTAAATCAACCAGACAGTAGTCCATATTTGACCCACTGAAAATATTTCTGACCCACGAGTCCGCGATAATGAACTTACTATACATAAATCATACCAAAGGCTCCACAATTGTTTTTTTTCACAGTCACAGTCACCGTTTGTTTTTGTTTTTTACATATGGCTGTAAAGAAGGCCATAATTGACCTACTGAACATATTTTTGGCCCAAGAGTCCTTAAACACTAACTTACTTTTGACCTAACCAAAAGTTTCACAAAAAGGTTTTTTTTTTTCATGTTATGGCTGTACAGAAGTCAATATTTGACCTAATGAACATATGTTTGGCCCAAGAGTCCTTAAACACTAATTTACTATACATACTCATTGACTTTCCTTCTGATTCAAATTTGTAGCCAAAAGCTCAACTAAATGTTTTTTTAAAAGTTTTTTTTTTTTTTACATGTTATGTCTGTACAGAAATCTATAATTGACCTACTGAACATATTTTTGGCCAAAGAGTCCTTAACAATAACTTACTATACATACTCATTGACTTCCCTTCTGATTCCCATTTTAGCCAAAATTTCCACAAAAAGTTTTTCTAAAGTTTTTTTTTTTTTTTTTTTTAACATGTTATGGCTGTACAGAAGTCCATATTTGACCTACTGAACATATTTTTGGCCCAATAGTCCTTAAACACTAACTTACTATACTTACTCATTGACATCCCTTATGCTTCCCGTTACTAGGCAAAAGTTCAACAAAAAAGTTTTTTTTTCTTTACTTACATGTTATGGCTGTACGGAAGTCCATATTTGACCCAATTAACATATTTCTGACCCACAAGTCCGCGATCATGAACTTACTATACATACATCATACCAAAGGCTCCACAATTGTTTGTTTTTTTCACAGTCACCGTTTGTTTTTGTTTTTTACATACAGCCCAAGAGTCTTAAACACTAATTTACTATACATACTCATTGACTTTCATTCTGATTCCCATTTGTAGCCAAAAGTCCAACTAAAGGTTTTTTAAAAGTTTTTTTTTTTTTTTTTTACATGTTATGGCTGTACAGAAGTCCATATTTGACCTACTGAACATATTTTTGGCCCAAGAGTCCTTAAACACTAACTTACAAAGTTAGTACATACTCATTGACATTCTTTCTGATTCCCATTACAAAGCAAAAGTTCCACAAAAATGTTTTTTTTTATTTGTTTTTATTTTTATTATCTTTTCTTTTTTTTTTTACATGTTATGGCTGTCCTGAAGTCTATATTTGACCTACTTAATATATTTTTGGCCCAAGAGTACTTAAACAATAACTTACTATACATACGCATTGACTTCCTTTATGATTCCCATTACTAGCCAAAAGATCCACAAAAGGTTTTTTAAATATTTGTTTTATTATTTTTTTTACATGTTATGGCTGTACGGAAGTCCATATTTGACTAACTGAACATATTTTTGTCCTAAGAGTCCTTAAACACTAACTTACTACACATACTCGTTGACTTCCCTTCTGATTCCCATTACTAAGCAAAAGTTCCACAAAAAGATTTTTTTTTCTTTTCTTTTTTTTTACATGTTATGGCTGTACGGAAGTCCATATTTGACCTACTTAATATATTTTTGGCCTAAGAGTCCTTAAACAATAACTTACTATACATACTCATTGACTTCTCTTCTGATTCCCATTTTTAGCCAAAAGTTCCACAAAAAGTTTTTTAAAGTTTTTTTTTCCTTTTCTTTTCTTTTCTTTATTTACATGTTATGGCTGCACAGAAGTCCATATTTGACCTACTGAACATATTTTTGGCCCAAGAGTACTTAAACACTAACTTACTATACATACTCATCGACTTCCCTTCTGATTCCCATTTTTAGCCAAAAGTTCCACAAAAAGTTTTTTAAAGTTTTTTTTCTTTTCTTTTTTGTACATGTTATGGCTGTACGGAAGTCCATATTTGACCTAATGAACATATTTTTGGCCCAAGAGTCCTTAAACACTAACTTACTATACATACTCATTGACTTTCCTTCTGATTCCTATTTTTAGCGAAAAGTGCCACAAAAAGGTTTTTAATTTTTTTTTTTTTTTTTTGTTACATGTTATGGCTGTACGGAAGTCCATATTTGACCTACTGAACATATTTTTGGCCCAAGAGTACTTAAACACTAACTTACTACATATACTCAATGACATCCCTTCTGATTCCCATTACTAGGCAAAAGTTCCACAAAAAGTTTTTTAAAGTTTTTTTTTTTTTCTTTTCCTTTCTTTTATTTACATGTTATGGCTGCACAGAAGTCCATATTTGACTAACTGAACGTATTTTTGGCCCAAGAGTACTTAAACACTAACTTACTATACATACTCATCGGGTTCCGTTCTAGTTTCCATTTTTAGCCAAAAGTTCCACAAAAAGTTTTTTAAATTAAATTTTTTTTTTTTTAACATGTTATGGCTGTACGGAAGTCCATATTTGACCTACTGAACATATTTTTGGCCCAAGAGTCCTTAAACACTAACTTACTACACATACTCAGTGACATCCCTTCTGATTTCCATCACTAGGCAAAAGTTCCACAAAAAGGTTTTTTTAAGTCTTTTTTTACTTTTAATTTCTTTTTTTTCTCACATGTTATCGCTGTACAGAAGTCCATTTTTGACCCTACTTAATATATTTTTTGCCCAAGAGTCCTTAAACACTAACTTACTACACATACTCGTTGACTTCCCTTCTGATTCCCATTACTAAGCAAAAGTTCCACAAAAATATTTTTTTTTCTTTTCTTTTTTTTACATGTTATGGCTGTACGGAAGTCCATATTTTACCTACTTAATATATTTTTGGCCCAAGAGTCCTTAAACACTAATTTACTATACATACTCATTGACTTCCCTTCTGATTCCCAATTGTAGCCAAAACTTCAACTAAAGGTTTTTTAAAAAATTTTTTTTTTTACATGTTATGGCTGTACAGAAGTCTATATTTGACCTACTGAACATATTTTTGGCCCAAGAGTCCTAAAACACTAACTTACTATACATACTCATCGAGTTCCGTTCCGGTTCCCATTACTAAGCAAAAGATCCACAAAAAAGTTTTTTTTTTATTTTTTTTTTTTTTTTATTCTTTTCTTACATGTTATGGCTGTACGGAAGTCAATTTTTGACCTACTGAACATATTTTTGGCCCAAGAGTCCTTTAACACTAACTTACTATACATACTCATTGACTTTCCTTCTGATTCCCATTTTTAGCCAAAAGTGCCACAAAAAGGTATTTAAAGTTTTCTTTTTTTTTTTTTACATGTCATGGCTGTACAGAAGTCCTTATTTGACCTACTGAACATATTTTTGGCCCAAGAGTCCTAAAACACTAACTTACTATACATACTCATCGAGTTCCGTTCCTGTTCCCATTACTAAGCAAAATTTCCACAAAAATATTTTTTTTTTTCTTTTTTTCTTTTATTTACATGTTATGGCTGCACAGAAGTCCATATTTGACTAACTGAACGTATTTTTGGCCCAAGAGTACTTAAACACTAACTTACTATACATACTCATCGACTTCCCTTCTGATTCCCATTTTTAGCCAAAAGTTCCACAAAAAGTTTTTTAAATTTAATTTTTTTTTCTTTTTTTACATGTTATGGCTGTACGGAAGTCCATATTTGACCTACTTAATATGTTTTTGGCCCAAGAGTCCTTAAACACTAACTTACTATACATACTCATCGACTTGCCTTCTGATTCCCATTTTTAGCCAAAAGTTCCACAAAAACCTTTTTAAAGTTTTTTTTCTTTTCTTTTTTGTACATGTTATGGCTGTACCGAAGTCCATATTTGACCTACTGAACATATTTTTGGCCCAAGAGTCCTTAAACACTAACTTACTTCCTTAAACACTAACTTACTATACATACTCATCGAGTTCCGTTCCGGTTCCCATTACTAGGCAAAATTCAACAAAAGGTCTGTTAAGGTTTTTTTAAGGTTTTTATTTATTTATCATTTTTTACCTGTCATGGCTGTACGGAAGTCCATATTTGACCTACTGAACATATGTTTGGACCAATAGTCCTTAAACACTAACTTACTATACATACTCATTGACTTCCCTTCTGATTCCCATTTTTAGCCAAAAGTTTCACAAAAAGTTTTTTTTTATTTTTTATTTTTTATTTTTATTTTTATTTATATATATATTTTTTTGTACATGTTATGGCTGTACGGAAGTCCATATTTGACTAAATGACCATTTTTTTGGCCCAAGAGTTCCACAAAAAGTTTTTTAAAGTTTTTTAAAGTTTTTAAAGTTTTTTTTTTTTTTTTTTACTTTTTGGCTGTACAGAAGTCCATATTTGACTAACTGAACATATTTTTGGTCCAAGAGTCCTTAAACACTAACTTACTATACATACTCAGTGACTTCCCTTCTGATTCCCATTACTAAGCAAAAGTTCCACAAAAAGATTTTTTTTCCTTTTTTTCTTGTCTTACATGTTATGGTTGGACGGAAGTCCATATTTGACCTTCTTAATATTTTTTTGGCACAAGAGTCCTTAAACACTAACTTACTATGCATACTCATTGACTTCCCTTCTGATTCCCGTTTTTAGCCAAAAGTTCCACAAAAAGTTTTTTAAAGTTTTTTTTATTTATTTATTTATTTATTTTTTTGTACATGTTATTGCTGTACGGAAGTCCATATTTGACCTACTGAACATATATTTTTGGCCCAAAAGTTCCTTAAACACTAACTTACTATACATACTCATCGAGTTCCGTTCCGGTTCCCATTACTAAGCAAAAGTTCCACAAAAAAGTTTTTTTTATTTTATTTTTATTTTTTAAAATTCTTTTCTTACATGTTATGGCTGTACGGAAGTCCATATTTGACCTACTGAACATATATTTTTGGCCCAAAAGTTCCTTAAACACTTCCTTACATACTCATCGACTTCCTTTCTGGTTCCCATTTTTAGCCAAAAGTTCCATAAAAAGTTTTTTAAAGTTTTCTTTTTACTTTTCTTTTTTTTTTACATGTTATGGCTGTACGGAAGTCCATATTTGACCCTACTTAATATATTTTTTGCCCAAGAGTCCTTAAACACTAACTTACTACACATACTCGTTGACTTCCCTTCTGATTCCCATTTTTAGCCAAAAGTTCCACAAAAAATTTTTCAAAGTTTTTTTTTTTTTTTAACATGTTATGGCTGTACAGAAGTCCATATTTGACTAAATGAACGTATTTTTGTCCCAAGAGTACTTGAACACTAACTTACTTAATATACATACTCATCGGGTTCCGTTCTGGTTTCCATTTTTAGCCAAAAGTTCCACAAAAAGTTTTTGAAATTAAAAAAATTTTTTTTTTTACATGTTATGGCTGTACAGAAGTCCATATTTGACCTACTTAATATATTTTTGGCCGAAGTGTCCTTAAACAGTAACTTACTATACATACTCATTGACTTCCCTTTTGATTCCCATTTTTAGCCAAAAGTTCCACAAAACGTTTTTTAAATTATTTTTTTTTTTTTTTTTTTCTTTTCTTTTTTTACATGTTATGGCTGTACGGAAGTCCATATTTGACCTACTTAATATGTCTTTGTCCCAAGAGTCCTTAAACACTAACTTACTATGCATACTCATTGACTTCCCTTCTGATTCCCGTTTTTAGCCAAAAGTTCCACAAAAAGTTTTTTAAAGTTTTTTAAAGTTTTATTTATTTATTTATTTTTTTGTACATGTTATGGCTGTACGGAAGTCCATATTTGACCTACTGAACATATGTTTGGCCCAATAGTCCTTAAACACTAACTTACTATACATACTCATTGACTTCCCTTCTGATTTGTATTACTAAGCAAAAGTTCCACAAAAAAGTTTTTTTTTTTTTCTTTTTTTTTCTTCTTTTCTTACATGTTATGGCTGTACGGAAGTCCATATTTGACTAACTGAACATATTTTTGGCCCAAGAGTCCTTAAAAAATAATTTACTATACATACTCATTGACTTCCCTTCTGATTCCCATTTTTAGCCAAAAGTTCCACAAAAAGTTTTTTAACGTTTTTTTTATTTATTTATTTATTTATTTTTTTGTACATGTTATGGCTGTACGGAAGTCCATATTTGACCTACTGAACATATGTTTGGACCAATAGTCCTTAAACACTAACTTACTATACATACTCATCGAGTTCCGTTCCGGTTCCCATTACTAAGCAAAAGTTCCACAAAAAAGTTTTTTTTATTTTTTTTTATTTTTTTAAATTCTTTTCTTACATGTTATGGCTGTACGGAAGTCCATATTTGACCTACTGAACATATATTTTTGGCCCAAAAGTTCCTTAAACACTTCCTTACATACTCATCGACTTCCTTTCTGGTTCCCATTTTTAGCCAAAAGTTCCACAAAAAGTTTTTGAAATTAAAAAAAATTTTTTTTTTACATGTTATGCCTGTACAGAAGTCCATATTTGACCTACTTTATATATTTTTGGCCGAAGTGTCCTTAAACAGTAACTTACTATACATACTCATTGACTTCCCTTTTGATTCCCATTTTTAGCCAAAAGTTCCACAAAACGTTTTTTAAAGTTTTTTTTTTTTTTTTTTCTTTTCTTTTCATTTTTTACATGTTATGGCTGTACGGAAGTCCATATTTGACCTACTTAATATGTCTTTGTCCCAAGAGTCCTTAAACACTAACTTACTATGCATACTCATTGACTTCCCTTCTGATTCCCGTTTTTAGCCAAAAGTTCCACAAAAAGTTTTTTAAAGTTTTATTTATTTATTTATTTATTTATTTTTTTGTACATGTTATGGCTGTACGGAAGTCCATATTTGACCTACTGAACATATGTTTGGCCCAATAGTCCTTAAACACTAACTTACTATACATACTCATTGACTTCCCTTCTGATTTGTATTACTAAGCAAAAGTTCAACAAAAAAGTTTTTTTTTTTTTCTTTTTTTTTCTTCTTTTCTTACATGTTATGGCTGTACGGAAGTCCATATTTGACTAACTGAACATATTTTTGGCCCAAGAGTCCTTAAAAAATAATTTACTATACATACTCATTGACTTCCCTTCTGATTCCCATTTTTAGCCAAAAGTTCCACAAAAAGTTTTTTAACGTTTTATTTATTTATTTATTTATTTATTTTTTTGTACATGTTATGGCTGTACGGAAGTCCATATTTGACCTACTGAACATATGTTTGGACCAATAGTCCTTAAACACTAACTTACTATACATACTCATTGACTTCCCTTCTGATTTGTATTACTAAGCAAAAGTTCCACAAAAAAGTTTTTTTTTAATTCTTTTCTTACATGTTATGGCTGTACGGAAGTCCATATTTGACCTACTGAACATATTTTTGGCCCAAGAGTCCTTAAACACTAACTTACTACACATACTCAGTGACATCCCTTCTGATTTCCATTACTAAGCAAAAGTTCCACAAAAAAGTTTTTTTTTAAATTCTTTTCTTACATGTTATGGCTGTACGGAAGTCCATATTTGACCTACTGAACATATATTTTTGGCCCAAAAGTTCCTTAAACACTAACTTACTATACATACTCATCGAGTTCAGTTCCGGTTCCCATTACTAAGCAAAAGTTCCACAAAAATATTTTTTTTTCTTTTTTTCTTTTCTTACATGTTATGGCTGTACGGAAGTCCAAATTTGACCTACTTAATATATTTTTTGCCCAAGAGTCCTTAAACACTAACTTACTATACATTCTCATCGACTTCCTTTCTGGTTCCCATTTTTAGCCAAAAGTTCCACAAAAAGTTTTTAAAAGGTTTTTTTTTTCTTTTCTTTTCTTTTTTTTTTTTTACATGTTATGGCTGTACGGAAGTCCATATTTGACCTACTTAATATGTTTTTGGCCCAAGAGTCCTTAAACACTAACTTACTATACATACTCATCGACTTCCCTTCTGATTCCCATTTTTAGCCAAAAGTTCCACAAAAAGTTTTTTAAATTTAATTTTTTTTTCTTTTTTTACATGTTATGGCTGTACGGAAGTCCATATTTGACCTACTTAATATGTTTTTGGCCCAAGAGTCCTTAAACACTAACTTACTATACATACTCATCGACTTGCCTTCTGATTCCCATTTTTAGCCAAAAGTTCCACAAAAACCTTTTTAAAGTTTTTTTTCTTTTCTTTTTTGTACATGTTATGGCTGTACCGAAGTCCATATTTGACCTACTGAACATATTTTTGGCCCAAGAGTCCTTAAACACTAACTTACTTCCTTAAACACTAACTTACTATACATACTCATCGAGTTCCGTTCCGGTTCCCATTACTAGGCAAAATTCAACAAAAGGTCTGTTAAGGTTTTTTTAAGGTTTTTATTTATTTATCATTTTTTACCTGTCATGGCTGTACGGAAGTCCATATTTGACCTACTGAACATATGTTTGGACCAATAGTCCTTAAACACTAACTTACTATACATACTCATTGACTTCCCTTCTGATTCCCATTTTTAGCCAAAAGTTTCACAAAAAGTTTTTTTTAATTTTATTTATTTTTTTTTTTTTTTATTTATATATATATTTTTTTGTACATGTTATGGCTGTACGGAAGTCCATATTTGACTAAATGACCATTTTTTTGGCCCAAGAGTTCCACAAAAAGTTTTTTAAAGTTTTTTAAAGTTTTTAAAGTTTTTTTTTTTTTTTTTTACTTTTTGGCTGTACAGAAGTCCATATTTGACTAACTGAACATATTTTTGGTCCAAGAGTCCTTAAACACTAACTTACTATACATACTCAGTGACTTCCCTTCTGATTCCCATTACTAAGCAAAAGTTCCACAAAAAGATTTTTTTTCCTTTTTTTCTTGTCTTACATGTTATGGTTGGACGGAAGTCCATATTTGACCTTCTTAATATTTTTTTGGCACAAGAGTCCTTAAACACTAACTTACTATACATACTCAGTGACTTCCCTTCTGATTCCCATTACTAAGCAAAAGTTCCACAAAAAGATTTTTTTTCCTTTTTTTCTTTTCTTACATGTTATGGCTGTACGGAAGTCCATATTTGACTAACTGAACATATTTTTGGCCCAAGAGTCCTTAAAAAATAATTTACTATACATACTCATTGACTTCCCTTCTGATTCCCATTTTTAGCCAAAAGTTCCACAAAAAGTTTTTTAACGTTTTTTTTATTTTTTTATTTTTTTATTTTTTTGTACATGTTATGGCTGTACGGAAGTCCATATTTGACCTACTGAACATATGTTTGGACCAATAGTCCTTAAACACTAACTTACTATACATACTCATCGAGTTCCGTTCCGGTTCCCATTACTAAGCAAAAGTTCCACAAAAAAGTTTTTTTTATTTTTTATTTTTTTTTTTTAATTCTTTTCTTACATGTTATGGCTGTACGGAAGTCCATATTTGACCTACTGAACATATATTTTTGGCCCAAAAGTTCCTTAAACACTTCCTTACATACTCATCGACTTCCTTTCTGGTTCCCATTTTTAGCCAAAAGTTCCATAAAAAGTTTTTTAAAGTTTTCTTTTTACTTTTCTTTTTTTTTTTACATGTTATGGCTGTACGGAAGTCCATATTTGACCCTACTTAATATATTTCTTGCCCAAGAGTCCTTAAACACTAACTTACTACACATAGTCGTTGACTTCCCTTCTGATTCCCATTTTTAGCCAAAAGTTCCACAAAAAGTTTTTCAAAGTTTTTTTTTTTTTTTAACATGTTATGGCTGTACAGAAGTCCATATTTGACTAAATGAACGTATTTTTGTCCCAAGAGTACTTGAACACTAACTTACTTAATATACATACTCATCGGGTTCCGTTCTGGTTTCCATTTTTAGCCAAAAGTTCCACAAAAAGTTTTTGAAATTAAAAAAAATTTTTTTTTTACATGTTATGGCTGTACAGAAGTCCATATTTGACCTACTTTATATATTTTTGGCCGAAGTGTCCTTAAACAGTAACTTACTATACATACTCATTGACTTCCCTTTTGATTCCCATTTTTAGCCAAAAGTTCCACCAAACGTTTTTTAAAGTTTTTTTTTTTTTTTTTTCTTTTCTTTTCTTTTTTTACATGTTATGGCTGTACGGAAGTCCATATTTGACCTACTTAATATGTCTTTGTCCCAAGAGTCCTTAAACACTAACTTACTATGCATACTCATTGACTTCCCTTCTGATTCCCGTTTTTAGCCAAAAGTTCCACAAAAAGTTTTTTAAAGTTTTATTTATTTATTTATTTATTTATTTTTTTGTACATGTTATGGCTGTACGGAAGTCCATATTTGACCTACTGAACATATGTTTGGCCCAATAGTCCTTAAACACTAACTTACTATACATACTCATTGACTTCCCTTCTGATTTGTATTACTAAGCAAAAGTTCAACAAAAAAGTTTTTTTTTTTTTCTTTTTTTTTCTTCTTTTCTTACATGTTATGGCTGTACGGAAGTCCATATTTGACTAACTGAACATATTTTTGGCCCAAGAGTCCTTAAAAAATAATTTACTATACATACTCATTGACTTCCCTTCTGATTCCCATTTTTAGCCAAAAGTTCCACAAAAAGTTTTTTAACGTTTTATTTATTTATTTATTTATTTATTTTTTTGTACATGTTATGGCTGTACGGAAGTCCATATTTGACCTACTGAACATATGTTTGGACCAATAGTCCTTAAACACTAACTTACTATACATACTCATTGACTTCCCTTCTGATTTGTATTACTAAGCAAAAGTTCCACAAAAAAGTTTTTTTTTAATTCTTTTCTTACATGTTATGGCTGTACGGAAGTCCATATTTGACCTACTGAACATATATTTTTGGCCCAAAAGTTCCTTAAACACTAACTTACTATACATACTCATCGAGTTCCGTTCCGGTTCCCATTACTAAGCAAAAGTTCCACAAAAATATATTTTTTTCTTTTTTTCTTTTCTTACATGTTATGGCTGTACGGAAGTCCAAATTTGACCTACTTAATATATTTTTTGCCCAAGAGTCCTTAAACACTAACTTACTATACATTCTCATCGACTTCCTTTCTGGTTCCCATTTTTAGCCAAAAGTTCCACAAAAAGTTTTTTGAAGTTTTTTTTCTTTTCTTTTTTGTACATGTTATGGCTGTACCGAAGTCCATATTTGACCTACTGAACATATTTTTGGCCCAAGAGTCCTTAAACACTAACTTACTACACATACTCAGTGACATCCCTTCTGATTTCCATTACTAAGCAAAAGTTCCACAAAAAAGTTTTTTTTTAAATTCTTTTCTTACATGTTATGGCTGTACGGAAGTCCATATTTGACCTACTGAACATATATTTTTGGCCCAAAAGTTCCTTAAACACTAACTTACTATACATACTCATCGAGTTCAGTTCCGGTTCCCATTACTAAGCAAAAGTTCCACAAAAATATTTTTTTTTCTTTTTTTCTTTTCTTACATGTTATGGCTGTACGGAAGTCCAAATTTGACCTACTTAATATATTTTTTGCCCAAGAGTCCTTAAACACTAACTTACTATACATTCTCATCGACTTCCTTTCTGGTTCCCATTTTTAGCCAAAAGTTCCACAAAAAGTTTTTAAAAGGTTTTTTTTTTCTTTTCTTTTCTTTTTTTTTTTTTACATGTTATGGCTGTACGGAAGTCCATATTTGACCTACTTAATATGTTTTTGGCCCAAGAGTCCTTAAACACTAACTTACTATACATACTCATCGACTTCCCTTCTGATTCCCATTTTTAGCCAAAAGTTCCACAAAAAGTTTTTTAAATTTAATTTTTTTTTCTTTTTTTACATGTTATGGCTGTACGGAAGTCCATATTTGACCTACTTAATATGTTTTTGGCCCAAGAGTCCTTAAACACTAACTTACTATACATACTCATCGACTTGCCTTCTGATTCCCATTTTTAGCCAAAAGTTCCACAAAAACCTTTTTAAAGTTTTTTTTCTTTTCTTTTTTGTACATGTTATGGCTGTACCGAAGTCCATATTTGACCTACTGAACATATTTTTGGCCCAAGAGTCCTTAAACACTAACTTACTTCCTTAAACACTAACTTACTATACATACTCATCGAGTTCCGTTCCGGTTCCCATTACTAGGCAAAATTCAACAAAAGGTCTGTTAAGGTTTTTTTAAGGTTTTTATTTATTTATCATTTTTTACCTGTCATGGCTGTACGGAAGTCCATATTTGACCTACTGAACATATGTTTGGACCAATAGTCCTTAAACACTAACTTACTATACATACTCATTGACTTCCCTTCTGATTCCCATTTTTAGCCAAAAGTTTCACAAAAAGTTTTTTTTTATTTTATTTATTTATTTATTTTTTTTATTTATATATATATTTTTTTGTACATGTTATGGCTGTACGGAAGTCCATATTTGACTAAATGACCATTTTTTTGGCCCAAGAGTTCCACAAAAAGTTTTTTAAAGTTTTTTAAAGTTTTTAAAGTTTTTTTTTTTTTTTTTTTACTTTTTGGCTGTACAGAAGTCCATATTTGACTAACTGAACATATTTTTGGTCCAAGAGTCCTTAAACACTAACTTACTATACATACTCAGTGACTTCCCTTCTGATTCCCATTACTAAGCAAAAGTTCCACAAAAAGATTTTTTTTCCTTTTTTTCTTGTCTTACATGTTATGGTTGGACGGAAGTCCATATTTGACCTTCTTAATATTTTTTTGGCACAAGAGTCCTTAAACACTAACTTACTATACATACTCAGTGACTTCCCTTCTGATTCCCATTACTAAGCAAAAGTTCCACAAAAAGATTTTTTTTCCTTTTTTTCTTTTCTTACATGTTATGGCTGTACGGAAGTCCATATTTGACTAACTGAACATATTTTTGGCCCAAGAGTCCTTAAAAAATAATTTACTATACATACTCATTGACTTCCCTTCTGATTCCCATTTTTAGCCAAAAGTTCCACAAAAAGTTTTTTAACGTTTTTTTTATTTTTTTATTTTTTTATTTTTTTGTACATGTTATGGCTGTACGGAAGTCCATATTTGACCTACTGAACATATGTTTGGACCAATAGTCCTTAAACACTAACTTACTATACATACTCATCGAGTTCCGTTCCGGTTCCCATTACTAAGCAAAAGTTCCACAAAAAAGTTTTTTTTATTTTTTTTTTTTTTTTTTTTATTCTTTTCTTACATGTTATGGCTGTACGGAAGTCCATATTTGACCTACTGAACATATATTTTTGGCCCAAAAGTTCCTTAAACACTTCCTTACATACTCATCGACTTCCTTTCTGGTTCCCATTTTTAGCCAAAAGTTCCATAAAAAGTTTTTTAAAGTTTTCTTTTTACTTTTCTTTTTTTTTTACATGTTATGGCTGTACGGAAGTCCATATTTGACCCTACTTAATATATTTCTTGCCCAAGAGTCCTTAAACACTAACTTACTACACATAGTCGTTGACTTCCCTTCTGATTCCCATTTTTAGCCAAAAGTTCCACAAAAAGTTTTTCAAAGTTTTTTTTTTTTTTTAACATGTTATGGCTGTACAGAAGTCCATATTTGACTAAATGAACGTATTTTTGTCCCAAGAGTACTTGAACACTAACTTACTTAATATACATACTCATCGGGTTCCGTTCTGGTTTCCATTTTTAGCCAAAAGTTCCACAAAAAGTTTTTGAATTTAAAAATTTTTTTTTTTTACATGTTATGGCTGTACAGAAGTCCATATTTGACCTACTTAATATATTTTTGGCCGAAGTGTCCTTAAACACTAACTTACTATACATACTCATTGACTTCCCTTCTGATTTGTATTACTAAGCAAAAGTTCCACAAAAAAGTTTTTTTTTTTTTCTTTTTTTTTCTTCTTTTCTTACATGTTATGGCTGTACGGAAGTCCATATTTGACTAACTGAACATATTTTTGGCCCAAGAGTCCTTAAAAAATAATTTACTATACATACTCATTGACTTCCCTTCTGATTCCCATTTTTAGCCAAAAGTTCCACAAAAAGTTTTTTAACGTTTTATTTATTTATTTATTTATTTATTTATTTTTTTGTACATGTTATGGCTGTACGGAAGTCCATATTTGACCTACTGAACATATGTTTGGACCAATAGTCCTTAAACACTAACTTACTATACATACTCATTGACTTCCCTTCTGATTTGTATTACTAAGCAAAAGTTCCACAAAAAAGTTTTTTTTTAATTCTTTTCTTACATGTTATGGCTGTACGGAAGTCCATATTTGACCTACTGAACATATATTTTTGGCCCAAAAGTTCCTTAAACACTAACTTACTATACATACTCATCGAGTTCCGTTCCGGTTCCCATTACTAAGCAAAAGTTCCACAAAAATATTTTTTTTTCTTTTTTTCTTTTCTTACATGTTATGGCTGTACGGAAGTCCAAATTTGACCTACTTAATATATTTTTTGCCCAAGAGTCCTTAAACACTAACTTACTATACATTCTCATCGACTTCCTTTCTGGTTCCCATTTTTAGCCAAAAGTTCCACAAAAAGTTTTTTGAAGTTTTTTTTCTTTTCTTTTTTGTACATGTTATGGCTGTACCGAAGTCCATATTTGACCTACTGAACATATTTTTGGCCCAAGAGTCCTTAAACACTAACTTACTACACATCTCAGTGACATCCCTTCTGATTTCCATCACTAGACAAAAGTTCCACAAAATTTTTTTTTTATATATATATATTTTTTTTTAACATGTTATGGCTGTACAGAAGTCCATATTTGACTAAATGAACGTATTTTTGTCCCAAGAGTACTTGAACACTAACTTACTTAATATACATACTCATTAACTTCCCTTCTGATTCCCATTTTTAGCCAACATTTCCACAAAAAGTTTTTAAAAACATTTTTTATTCATTTATTTATGTATTTATATATATATATATATATATTTTTTTTTTGTACATTATGGCTGTATGGAAGTCCATATTTGACCTACTGAACATATTTTTGGCCCAATAGTCCTTAAACACTAACTTACTATACATATTCATTGACTTCCCTTCTGATTCCCATTTTTAGCCAAAAGTTCCACAAAATTTTTTTTTAATTTAAATATTTTTTTTTTTCTTACATGTTATGGCTGTACGGAAGTCCATATTTGACCCTACTTAATATATTTCTTGCCCAAGAGTCCTTAAACACTAACTTACTACACATAGTCGTTGACTTCCCTTCTGATTCCCATTTTTAGCCAAAAGTTCCACAAAAAGTTTTTCAAAGTTTTTTTTTTTTTTTAACATGTTATGGCTGTACAGAAGTCCATATTTGACTAAATGAACGTATTTTTGTCCCAAGAGTACTTGAACACTAACTTACTTAATATACATACTCATCGGGTTCCGTTCTGGTTTCCATTTTTAGCCAAAAGTTCCACAAAAAGTTTTTGAAATTAAAATTTTTTTTTTTTTTTACATGTTATGGCTGTACAGAAGTCCATATTTGACCTACTTAATATATTTTGGGCCGAAGTGTCCTTAAACAGTAACTTACTATACATACTCATTGACTTCCCTTTTAATTCCCATTTTTAGCCAAAAGTTCCACAAAACGTTTTTTAAAGTTTTTTTTTTTTTTTTTTCTTTTCTTTTCTTTTTTTACATGTTATGGCTGTACGGAAGTCCATATTTGACCTACTTAATATGTCTTTGTCCCAAGAGTCCTTAAACACTAACTTACTATGCATACTCATTGACTTCCCTTCTGATTCCCGTTTTTAGCCAAAAGTTCCACAAAAAGTTTTTTAAAGTTTTATTTATTTATTTATTTATTTTTTTTTTTGTACATGTTATGGCTGTACGGAAGTCCATATTTGACCTACTGAACATATGTTTGGCCCAATAGTCCTTAAACACTAACTTACTATACATACTCATTGACTTCCCTTCTGATTTGTATTACTAAGCAAAAGTTCCACAAAAAAGTTTTTTTTTTTTTCTTTTTTTTTCTTCTTTTCTTACATGTTATGGCTGTACGGAAGTCCATATTTGACTAACTGAACATATTTTTGGCCCAAGAGTCCTTAAAAAATAATTTACTATACATACTCATTGACTTCCCTTCTGATTCCCATTTTTAGCCAAAAGTTCCACAAAAAGTTTTTTAACGTTTTATTTATTTATTTATTTATTTATTTATTTTTTTGTACATGTTATGGCTGTACGGAAGTCCATATTTGACCTACTGAACATATGTTTGGACCAATAGTCCTTAAACACTAACTTACTATACATACTCATTGACTTCCCTTCTGATTTGTATTACTAAGCAAAAGTTCCACAAAAAAGTTTTTTTTTAATTCTTTTCTTACATGTTATGGCTGTACGGAAGTCCATATTTGACCTACTGATCATATATTTTTGGCCCAAAAGTTCCTTAAACACTAAGTTACTATACATACTCATCGAGTTCCGTTCCGGTTCCCATTACTAAGCAAAAGTTCCACAAAAATATTTTTTTTTCTTTTTTTCTTTTCTTACATGTTATGGCTGTACGGAAGTCCAAATTTGACCTACTTAATATATTTTTTGCCCAAGAGTCCTTAAACACTAACTTACTATACATTCTCATCGACTTCCTTTCTGGTTCCCATTTTTAGCCAAAAGTTCCACAAAAAGTTTTTTGAAGTTTTTTTTCTTTTCTTTTTTGTACATGTTATGGCTGTACCGAAGTCCATATTTGACCTACTGAACATATTTTTGGCCCAAGAGTCCTTAAACACTAACTTACTACACATACTCAGTGACATCCCTTCTGATTTCCATCACTAGACAAAAGTTCCACAAAAAGTTTTTTTTATATATATATATTTTTTTTTAACATGTTATGGCTGTACAGAAGTCCATATTTGACTAAATGAACGTATTTTTGTCCCAAGAGTACTTGAACACTAACTTACTTAATATACATACTCATTAACTTCCCTTCTGATTCCCATTTTTAGCCAACATTTCCACAAAAAGTTTTTAAAAACATTTTTTATTCATTTATTTATGTATTTATATATATATATATATATTTTTTTTTTGTACATTATGGCTGTATGGAAGTCCATATTTGACCTACTGAACATATTTTTGGCCCAATAGTCCTTAAACACTAACTTACTATACATATTCATTGACTTCCCTTCTGATTCCCATTTTTAGCCAAAAGTTCCACAAATTTTTTTTTTAATTTAAATATTTTTTTTTTTCTTACATGTTATGGCTGTACAGAAGTCCATATTTGACCTACTGAACATATTTTTGTCCCAAGAGTCCTTAAACACTAAC